>JARCFY010000008.1:41646972-42896972 GCA_029233225.1 Lepidodactylus listeri
CTGGGGGGGCTGGAGTGAGGAAGGACAGAGTTCAGATTGTTTCTCTGTCCTGTTCCTCACAAGCAGCTCCCTGGGAGGGGAATTTCATTCCCTAGTCTCTCCTTGCTAGAGCCCCACTGATCCCCATGTCTGTTCCTCTGCATGGGAACTGTGACCCCCCCCCCCCCAAGTGGCCTTTCCGGTGGTCACAGGGAGCAGTAACGATGGAAGGAAATGTGAGAAAACGGTGTGCCTTTTGCACATAGTTGGGAGAATACCCATTGTCTCTGAGTGTAGGAAGTGTATGCAGAAAGTCTCACTCCCTGTTATCAGGAAGTTAGAAAAAGCTGTTTTCCTGATCATGAGAATGAACCCTATGCGCCCACACATGTAGATGCTGTAGAGACACATGGCAGGGCCGGCATGCTCATACCTGCTCCCTTTCTATGCCTGTTCATTTCAATATACCGAATGTTGACGAATTCTGTGTAATTTGTTCCTCTGGTGTTGGGGTGGGTGGGAAATGATAGATACTACAAAATCTTAGTGCCCCCCTCAGCTTCTGAGATTACGCAGGTTATTTTCCACAGAATTTACGGACTGAAAGACAAGAAAGTTGCTTTGTTAAAACTGAAATTCTCTGTATGCTGACTCTGTATCCAACACTAAATTTTGCAATTGCATGGTGTGACTGCAGAATTTTGAAATACAAATCAGGAGTTCAGATGTATATGAACACTTTTAGCAACCAAATATGCAGATATGGTTCTGGGCAAGCTTACCTTGAAAGGAAGTTTACAGTGATACTTCACATTTATATGGTTTTTTACAAGCTGGAGAGCAAGAGAGAAACATTTTAGTTTTAAGAATCTGAAACCTTGCTTAGAAATCCTATTGTTTTCAATGGAATTAACTGCCTTTAAAAGTTGCTTGGGATCAAAGCTGCTGGAAAATAGTCTTCTAATGGCTAATATTATGTTTTCCTCATGTCCTCCCGAATTACTGAAGACTTGGAGTGTACTGTGATCTCCATGCTCAGAACTCTATCCCTATGTCCATTGGGGCAACTTCGGATTGGGACCATGACACACAAAGAGTGTCTGCACCATTTCCCCAATTTGAAACATCCTAAGGGTACACCATTTACCCTGTTTGGGGAAACTTAATGTACAGCCAATCAATATATATGGTTTCCCTAGTGGGGCAAATAGTGCCTCCCCCAGGGTCATTATGCATTGGGAAACTGTAACAGGGGGAAGGCTTAAGCTCTGTGTTGCCAATCAGAATCCATCATAGGGTTGCCAGGTCTCCCCTGGCTATCAGCGGGGAATGGAGGGTAGGCTTGAAAGATCCAGGTTGGGAAACTCCTGGAGATTTGAAGATGGAGCCTGGGAAGGACCTCAGTGGGGTACAATGTGATAGAGACCACCCTCCAAAGTATCTGTTTTTTCCAAGGGAACTGATCCGTGTGATCTGTATATGAGCTGTAATTCCAGAGGATCCCCAGGTCCCACCTGGAGGTTGGCATCCCTAATCCATCACCATGTGCCTGGGAATTGAGTTTCAAGCACAGAATTTGTAGAGCACATCTGATTATCAGGTGTCAAGGAAAACATAATGTGTAGTTAGGCCCTTGAATTGTAAGGGCAGCACAGACTTTTATGACTTTATGCTTTTATGACATCACTCTTGGGCAGACATTTGGGTGGAGTGGGGTGGTTACCAGCTTGAAATGGACACTGTCTCCCATTAACTTACACTGTTGTGCTTGTTTCTCTTCTTTTAAAATAAATAAATAAAGATATGTGCTGATAGTGCAGCTTAAACACTTTTTATGTTAAACTGAGGGATTTTGAAACTGGAAGGAAAACTGCCCAATTATTAGGGCTGAAAGGAGCTCCTGTATTTTAAGAAAAATGTTGAATATGTCCATAATAAACAGGATGTTGTAATGGGAGTCCATATTTCAGTAAACTATGTAAAATGGATATTATGGGGAAGAAAACCAACCAAGACTCTGCCACACATCAACTGAGAGCTGCAATATTTTTTACAGCAACCTATTAACTCTTCAGAAGCAGTAAGAGCTTTGATACCCAAATCTGTTTCTAGGGAAGACTGAGGCGAATTATTACTAGAAAAATGCTTCTCATAAATCTTCTGTTGTGAAAACAAGGAACCAGTCAGCCTGCTACAACTATAGTAAAAGAGTTTCTCCCTCCTCCCAAGAGAAAGCACTGCACACTTCCAACAATTTGTGTTTTTATAGATTATCAGCTTGCAGACAGGTTGTGATTAACCACAGTTGTGTTTTCCATTAAGGTGTCAGAGTCAGGACCATCCTCATTTTCTAGCACCACATGATCACTTCCAAACAAACAGCACTAGTCTCTTATTGTCCCATAAGTTCTTTATCAGATGGCATTTACACTGTCACTTAAAATCACAGTTTAATTCCATTATTGGCACCTCCACTACTGCTTCCCATTGTGTGACTCTCAAATCAATGAACCTTAGTGATCATTTTGTGTACTTACTTCCTGTGACTTCAGAGCCACCAGATAGTTTTCTTAATTTACACCAGCTGTTGTCCCAAGGGAACTGTGCATAAAAGTCTGCTTTAAGGCCATCACTGTTTATTTCAAAATACTGGTGGCAAGCATGATTTCTGTGAAGCTAGAGGGGTGGCATGGAATTTTAGCCATGCAGAAGCACATTGGAATAAAAGTAAATAGCAGCTGAGAGCTGTCTAATATAGTTCTTTGCTAATCCTGGGGCTAATACTTCGTTCTCGTTTTTTAGTTGCCATGTCAGAGCAGGGATGGTCTCAGACATTTTGGGGCCCTGAGTAAAATCCTAGGATGGGGCCCCCCAGAATCACTTTCATCACCACACCAGCAGGCCCCTTGACTGATTGTACTGGGGAACCAAATTCCACGTGGAGGCCACCCCTTCTGACCAGGTTCAGGACTTAGCCACCCCTTCTCTACCTGCACTGTAGTCCTGATCCGCATTGGGCCCCTGTGGTGTTTGGGAAATTAGTTCCCAGCTGTTGCTATCTGACTGAGGGGAATGAGAACCAGGTTGGGAACACTAACTTAGCTCACTAAAATAGCATCTAGTTTGGTCCTGAGATACAGTTGTTTAGACCATTGCTGAAGGGAGCAATACTTCATATGGATAATTTAGCAAATTATATACTGATACCAAACCTCCCTTTTTTGGACAAGTTGTTTGAGCAGGTTATGACAGAGCAATTCCAAGCCTACCTAGATTGGCACTTCTTCCCTTAACCCTTTTTAGTCTAGCTTCCAGTCTGGGAGACATAGACTGCTTTACTAGTGATTTGTGGTTGCATATGGATAAGGGAAATGCTTCCCTGTTAGTGTAGTTAGATCTGTCCCCTATTTTTGATACTTTGAACAATATCATTCCATTGGAGCATAGTTTGGGGGTGACTGGTACTACGCTCTCCTATGGTTTCCATTCTTTTTATCTGAACCATGACAAAGACTGCCCCTGGGGGAGGTGGAATCAACTCCTGGAGAATTGTCCTACAAGATTCAGTGCTGTCCACCATGCTCTTTATTATTTGTATCAAATTATTAAATGAGATTATCCAGTACTACATGTGTCATGAGATGCTGATGACATCAAACTCTGCATTTCTTTGTCTAAGACTCCAAATGCAGTGATCTCTGTTGTGAACCATAGCCTAGAGACCGTAGTCAAGTGGATAAGGTTAAATAGGCTGAAGCAGAAATTGATCTGCCTTTTGTTCTTGTCTAAGCATGGGAAAGAGCTCAGTGGTATACCTGGACCTGGCCTTGCTTTTTGAAAAACAGGTAAATGCCATGGCCAGGCGTGCTTTCTATTGGTACATCTGATCTGAAACTTCTCTCTACTCCTTGACACTGCCAACCTTTCGATATTGCTCCATGCTTCTACAGGCCTGTCCTTAAGATAAAAACTCAGCAATGCTCCTCTTGTATTGGGATGGAGCATCTAACACCACTTTGGAAAACTACACAGTTTCTGGGCACAACGGAAGGCGATGGTTTTCCGCTTTAGGGCCTTTTGCAACCTGGGACCCATATATCTGAGTGACTGTCTATCCAAATATATGCCCTCACAACCACTGAGGTTGGCACAGGGTCATCTGTTAGTGATTCCTTCCTTCTATGTAAGTACTGTGTACGTAGGTGTCATCAAGTCACAACAGACTTATGGCAACCCCAGCAAGGGGCTTTGAAGGCAAGAAAGAAACAGAGGTGGTTTGCCATTGCCTTCCTCTGCAGAATCTTTTTTGGTGGTCTCCCATCCAATTACCGACCTTGTTTAGCTTCTGAGATCTGATGGAACTTGGCTACACCATGCTGCCATTCCTCCAAATGTAAGTATTAACCACATTAAAATGATACAGTTGAAATGGTAATTTATTTTTCACAAGAAAAAATATAGCAACCATATGTGCATCTATATAACTGCTTCAACATTAAACTAAGTAATCCAGTGAGCTGAGTAAAGCAGATTAATAAGGGAGGATACAAGAAAGAGCCAGGGTTCCCTAATTTAAGGACCGTTGTAAAAACTACTTTTGACCAGAAGCATCTTCATCAGTCTGGGGAGGAGTCATTTTTTGCATGGAAATCATCACATTTGTCAGCTCTCCTCTGATGATATGCAGATCCTGTGCTGCACTGCAGAAGTCCGCTCTCAGTCCACACACTGCATTTTTAATTTCTTCCAGAGTAGCCGTGCTTTTTTGTTCAGAACCCCCACAGTCTGCGCTAGGAAGATCTGCTGCAGAAGGCATGCCAGGATTAGGCACTGAAGGTATATTGTGCATCAGACTCATTACCAACCTCCCACCAGAAGCATGGCAAGTTCTACTTCTAAAACTATACTTTTTTTTGACTGAACACTTTGAATTGCCTGGAAGGAGGCTTAAGATGCTAGTGGTCTCATTTTCATCTGCATCAGGTACCCAAGAAAAGAAATGTGCAATCCTTTCCTTGAGATCTTTAAAGAAAAGAGAAGGTCTTCCATGTGGTGAAGATACATAAGAAGATCCATGAGAAGAAATATGATGAGTCTGTGTAGTGTTGTTTGGAGACACTGACTCAGGGGATGACATGGAAAACGTTAAAAAGGAGGATGTTGTTCCGAATGAGCTAACAGAGCCTAAAATGTGCATAAAAGATACAGAGTGTTATACAGTATATGAATGTTTGGATACTCCTGGACAGGGCTATTTTGGGGCAGGAACACACAGGAACGGAGTTCCAGCTGGCTTCTGAGTTGGCCACACCCAGCAGGAACTCATTAGGATTGGCTACATTAGGGGTATGTGGCCTAACATGCAAATTAATTCCTGCTACAAAAAAGCCCTGGGTTTTGACAACAAACAAGGTAAACAGAATAAGAAGCAAAAGATGGGTGTGGCTGGATGACCACTCATCTGGTAACATGGGGGTGTGGCCTAATATGCTAATGAGCTGTGCTGTCAGGGGTGTGGCCTAATATGCTAATGAGTTCCTGCTGTTGGGTGTGGCCTAATATGCTAACGAGTTCCTGCTGGGATTTTTCTACAAAAAAAGCCCTGCTCCTGGATCCCTTAAAGAAAATACATTTGAGGACAGAAATTTGCAATGAACCACACTCAAATCGAAATGCCAAGGAGAACAGAAAATGTGGAAGCATCCAATGTACAATGGATAATGGACGCTAGAGTTTAAGAAAGTGACATTTCTCTTTTAACTGGACTGAATGTTTTTCCAGCTGTGACATCCATTTACATTAACAGATATGCAATGCAGGTAACTGGTGTTGAGAGTTTTCTATGAAACAGCAAAATGCCAGCAACAAAAATACCTTGAAGTGATCAGGTCTTAGAAAATGTTGTTGCATCCACCCCAATCTCTAGATTAATTACTTCTAAGTCACGGGTTGAGAGGGGTCTCCTTGCATACAGTAAAAAGTAACTATAGGAACCAGCTCTAGACTAAGCCCACATCCATACTTGGACTCTGATGCTGATCAAAGATATTAGATGGGCTCTCTCATTGCAAGTAGTAATAAATGGGCGCTTTCACATATGGTGAATAACGCAGTTTCAGTTCAGCAACCATTTGCAAGTGGATTTTGTCATTTCACACAGTAAAATCCAGTTGCAAAGTGCATTGAAAGTGTATTGAAAGTGCATTATTTAGTGTATGTGAAAGCGCACAGTGGTATAACAAAGTTCAACTTTCAGCACAGGTCCCAGGACTGGCTTTTTAGTTTTAAAGTTAAAATGTACAATGGAGTACTTGTTATTATTAGTTTATGTATACTTTGATGGTTCATAATAATAACTATGATCAATAAAGAAACAACTTTGAAGCAAAGCAAATTGTCCCATTACAATGCAGATACCATGTCTAAAAGTCAGGCCTCTAGTTTCGAACAATGGCTAGAAGCTTGTAGCCAAAGAAGTGGCTAGTTAGTTCAATTTGGTATGGAAAATTCACCCCCCCCTCCTTTATAAGGCCCTACCTTTTCCTCAAGGCCCCTTCACCTTTACCTAGCTTGTCTTACTTGGCTGTCTACTCTGAATCTTTCGTTCATCTACCTGGCTCCTGGACTTCTTGCCCCAGTTTCTTATTTCCCAGGTTATCTTTCCACAGAACCATAATCGTAGAGTTAGAAAGGGACCACCATGGTCATCTAGTCCAACCCCCTGCCAACAGAGGACTAGTCTACAACTATAGTATCCCAGACAAACAGATATCCAACCAGTGCTTAAAAACTTCCAATGATGAAGAATCCATCAGCTCCCGAGGAAGCCTGTTCCAGTGTTGAACATACCATATTAGTCAGGAAATTCTTCCTCAAATTTAATCAAAACCTCCTCTGCTGTAATTTCTATCCATCAGTCTGAGTACTTTAAAACAGAAATGGAGCCTAAAAGGAGATTCATATAAACCAGGGGTCCCCAGTGTGGTGCCCAGAGGCACCATGGCACCTGCCAGCACCTTTTCTGTTGCCTGCCAAGTATTTATAGAAAGTGGGTGGTGCCAGGTGGGGCTTTTGTCCAGCAAGGCTTCTACTGGAGATTTGATTGGCTGCACAGATTTTTAAAAACGCTGCTTTGGTATCAGCGGCCACCACAGCACAAGGATTAGGTCCCTGAAAGCAAGCTGCCTGTAGCCATTTGTGGCACCCATTTTGTGACTGTGCCCATCTACCACACTGTCAGAATTCCAAAGGTGCCCACAGGCTCAAAAAGGTTGGGCATCCCTGTTGTAAACATACTGTCTCGATTATAGTTGTGAGATAAGAATCTATGAATAAGATCTTAATGTTTTCAGGTCTTTCTTAGAAACCAGCTCTAAAGGCAGTAGAGGTGGTGGGCATAATCCCCCAGACCATCTCCTGCACACACTCTGCTGAAATGACTTGGAGCTTGCTCAGGAAAACATTCACATAGATCATGCAATCTAGGTAGCAATCATATCACCCCCGAATCTTCCAGCTTCTACTCATAGGACATCGTCTCCAAACCCCTCACCATCTTTGTTGCCTTATACTGGGACTTGTTCCAGCTTACTGACATCATTCCTAAAGCTTACTTGTTCCAGCTTACCGGACTTGTTCCAGCTTACTGACATCATTCCCAAACTGAACACAATACACCGAATGAGACCTAACCAAGGCAATGTACAGCAGCACCAATATCGCACATGATCTTGATATTACACTTCAACAAATGCAGCCTAAAATCGCATTAGCATTTTTTACTGCCACTTCACACTGCTGGCTCACATTAAGCTTAATGCCCACTAGAACCCTCAATTTTTTTTTCAAACATTGCCTTGGCATCAGCTGCCACCACAGCACAAGGACTGTGTCACTGGAAGTAAGCTGCTGCAGACATTTGTGTCATTTCACCCATCTGATATTTATACAACCTATTTTTATTATTTGTCCCTATAACTCATGTGAAGTTTTAATATCAACCAAACCAACAGCTTTTCTATCCCTCAGGGATATTGGTCTTCAGACACTGTCGGGCACTTTCTGGAGAGTTTGGAATGTGTTCTGCAATAGCACAACAGCTCAGTCAATTGGTATCAGAGGCTTTATTGCTAAACATACAATACATATAAAGCTGCTTAGCCAATGTCTATGTCATCAGTTCACTAGGGAGGTAGTAATCCACTAGCATTCACACGGATTTCCTCTGAACTGATATTCCCTAGTTCTGATTTGGGAGGGGGGAAAGGAAGTACTGAGGACTGTTACTTACACTACAGGTTCCAAAAAGTGTCCCTGAGTGGTGGCAAGACGCACAGCAAGGTATAACATTTGTCCCGGGCTTAGTATGTGACTCAGCTCCATGCTAGCACCACATATGCTGGTGAAAACCAACATTAGTGATGTTCCATGCAACTGAGCTGGCTTAAACTGTGATGTAGGAGATGACCATGACCACATCACCTGCTCAAGAAGGAGACTCTACTCTGTGGTACAGAGATGCTTGTAGGCATAGGGTTGCCAGCCTCCAGGTGGGGCCTGGGGATCTCCCACTTTTACCACTGAACTCCAGCTACCAGAGATCAGCTCCCCTAGAGAAAATGGCTGCTTCGAATGGTGGACTCTATGGCATTGTACCATGCTGAGGCCCCTCCCTTCTCCAAACCCTGCCTTCTCCTGGCTCCACCTCCAAAGTCCCCAGGTATTTCCCAACCTGGACTTGGCAACCCTATGTAGGCAGGCATGTTGGATTGGCGCCAGGTGCATTCTTGCCTCTTCCCTGTCTTTTTGCAGCCTCTTTCATTTCTCCATATCTTTAGCTCTTCCTCCTCTCTCCCTCTTTTCCCTGTTATTTCTTGTACTGAAGAAAAAGCATGTCCAGCTTTATTTTTAAAAGTGTGAACACTAACTGCTTGGTGTGTCTGCTCAACTTCTTTCAGGCTGAGCACCACTGACTGACAGCTGAGCCTTCAGGAAAAGGGTGTGTGTGCAAACTTTAGTTCCTTAGAGCCAGCTCTTCACTTACTGATATACAGTAACTCTCAAAGATGTGAGCAGACTAGTAGTGACATGTGGCATTTTATGTTTATAGAAAACTTCCCATGTGAGAAGAAAACAAATGGATATAATCATCTCATGTGTCACACTTTATAAAACTGTATGGGATAAGGTCAAAATGTCAAGAGACTGGAGATATGGATGTTGGTCTTTCTATAAAATATTTACCTTGGAGAATTACAAGGGCCAAAGAAGATTTTTGTGCCTGTAAAGTGTTGCTTAAAAGGCAGAAGATTGCTGGGTACATTCCCCCCCCCCCTTCCCCCAAACTGTGATGCTTCAGTGATGAGGGAAACTGCCCTTTTGGGGATTTTCCAGTGTATAGGCTGATTCCCACCATCATCATGCCAAACATACTGTATGCACACAATGCAACATTAGAATTGGTCATGTACTCCCCTCACCCCATAGGTATGGGGGTATAGCCAGAAATTTGACAGAGGAATTCAGGAAGTAGGTCATCATAAGGCAACGTGAAACAGCAAAATCCTAACTGTTTGAATTAATGTTAATGACTTTAATATTAATTTTAATAATGTTAAAATGCAGGTGGCTAAATGTCAGTCATCCTAGATAATATGCACTTATTAGCCCACTGGAATATGGGAGCAGTTAGGCAGAATAGTGAACATATTCTTTATAGCTTTCTTAAGTTAAAAGGGCTAAGAATTTCTTTTTAAAAAATTAAATATGCAAATTCAGCAGAAAAGGCCTCATAGATGTCTTTTATTTTGGATCCAACATAACTGCGGGCAATTCAGTGTAGCCCAGATGATGGCCCCTTCCTTAACATGGCCAATCTGGAAACCTGTTCCACCCAAATGTAACATTGGGCCATTACTCATGCACATCTTATTGCAGATTTTCTGGCCTTTAATCTTGACTTCAGATTCTGTGCCCGCCTTACGCACCATTCTTTTTCCTCTAGTGTATTTATTCTGCAGCTACATTTTTTTTTAAAAAACCCCACTTTTCTAAACTGGGACAGAACGTCACTTGTGATGTGTGGAGGTGGAAGAGGGATCGGGTGGATGGGGACAGATGACATCTTGCAGGGTGCCAGCACTGGGCTGGGGATCCCAGTGACTGGGGGCAGAGGGAGGTATGGCAGCAGCAGAAGGTCATGGGATGGAAGATGGAGATATGGTCATGCTTCATCTTCTTCCAACCTTCATCCCATCCTGAGACACACTAGGACTACAAACTCCTCTTCAACACTGATGTTGTGCAATGCCAGGTCCATTAATAATAAGACCAGGATGCTGCATGACTACTTTGCAGCACATGTTCTGGACCTGGCTTGCATGACTGAGACCTGGTTTAGGGAGGGTGAAACAGTTGCCTTACAAGAGCTGGCCTCACCCCCACCCCCCAGCTTCTCGGTCTTTCATCACTCTCTAACTCAGGGGTGGGGTTGCAATTCTCATCCGGGAGGAATTCTCCTTCAGATCACTCCCCATTCCAAAGATCACCAGTATTGATAGTGTGGGATGCTGAGGAGAGCCTGACTGTATGTTTGGTGTACTGACCACCTAGCACACCAGTCAACAGCCTGCTGAGCCTGTTGGAGGTGGTAGCTGGATGGGCCTTGGAGTTCCCAAGGCTGTTAATCCTTAGGGACTTTAATGTCCATACTAATGGGGCTCCTGCCTCCATTCAGGCTTCAGACCTAGAGTCTTCCATCGCAGCACTAGGGCTCTCCCAATTTGTATCAGGTTTCAAGCACCCAGTGGGCCACATGTTGGATTTGATCTTTGGTGTGGGGATGGAGGTGGATCTGACTACAAAGGAGGAAGTACCATGGTCAGATCATCTGGTCCTGAAGGCCCAGTTGGGTGTTTTGATCCCCCCCCTTGTCTAGGCAGCAAGCTAATTCATGCTCATCCGTGGAGACTAATGGACCTAATTGGGTTTCAGAATGCTCTGCGGGATCTGATGCCTTCCAGTGACTCATTGGATGAGCGATAGAAGACTGGAACTCCCATTTTTCTGAAGCCACTGATGAAGTCGTCCCTGACATCCCCTCAATTCCCACCAAAAGTAATCCCCCTGGTATACTATGGGATTGCCTCCTCTGGTATGTCCCCAGGAGAGCATTATGCTCCACTGAGAACAATTTACTGGTGATCCCTGGCCCCAAAGATATTCGGATGTCCTCGACCAGAGCTAGAGAATTTTCAGCCTTATCTCCAACCAGGTGGAACTCTCTGCCAAATACCATCAGGGCCCTGGGGGATTTAATGCAATTCCACAGGGCCTGCAAAGCAGAGGGCAACAATGGATTTCCATCATGGCTGGCACCCTCCCCCCTTTACTACCATCTCTCCTGTTTTAGCCTCCTCTTTACCCCACCTATGAGGTGGTAACACAGATTAGTAACACCATCTGAGATTATTTTATGAATAGAACAATGCTATTTATTAATGTTATTAATTTTAACTTTCTTGTTGATGTTTTTAACTTTTGTTACATCACCCAGAGCCCTGTCTATACAGGGACTGGAAAAATCATAAATTTAAAATATAAATAAATAAAAGTTTTTTTAAAATTATATAATTGCCCCATCAGTATCATCCAGCAAGTGCCTTCCATTTAAATCCTTCTGGTTCAAGTTTTATGCATGCATTTTATCATTAGCTCACTGAATGAAAAGGAACAAAAAGGAACCCAGGAGAAGGGGGGAACCCTCTGTTGAAACTGACCAGACTTTTTCTGAAACAGAAGCAGCTGCAAAGCCACATTTTCCATACTGCCAAGCACTAGTGGATTCTCTGCTGTGTTATTGGCCACTGTGAAAAATGGGAAAATCACATGATCTCATAATATGTGGGAACATGTTGAATGTACAGAATGCATGGTGGAACCACTGACACTGGCATTGCAAGCTGCGATTGTTGGCAACATGCGTGTGAGCATGCATGCCTGTGCAAAGTCAACTGCAACTCTACCATGCTTTGCACAGGACTGCAACTTGTATGGGAGAGGAGTCCTTTGGCAGAAGCTATGGAGAGCTTTTTTAGTCTTGTGCCAATAAACTGAAAAAAAAATATTGGGGTTATTTTCACTGATGCCCTAGCACAGCTGCATAGTAATGCTAATTTCCTGCCCTTCCTTGCAAATTTGCGTGGTTTTCTCTATGTGATTCTCTAATTTGATCCTGCACACTGGTTGTGATATTGGCACTTTTTTACAGCCTGTCCTATGAGGATTGCACACTGTCCTCCAAATGGATAGATCCCAAGCAATTCTAAAGTTCAGCAGTTTGCCGAAGGTCCATATGGCTCAGCCACCATTTTAATGTTAGGTTTCTGGGGATTGCCAAAATGCCTCCACCAAAACTTTGTTCACTAAAGCATTAAAAGGAAAAAAGTTTGCAAAGCTTTAGGCTTCCCATCCCAGTGTCTTTATATCTCATGTCAATTTCACTTCATGCTGACAACACCCCCCTTATTTTGTTTGTATGCAGCACTGAAATCCTTTTTTTTTTACACTGGGGACGCTGTCTCCTCACTGATCCCGTTTTCAAGTCAATACCAGCAAGGCACTAACCCTTGTGCAGCTCCTTTTAAACTCCCCCCATCATTTTAATTTTTTTAAATTCTGTGATCCAAGACTAGCAATCATCTCATATAGTTAGACTATGCCGCTTGTAAAAAAAAATTAAAAATCTAAAAAAGGGAGAAATGGAGCTTGTTCACCAATGAAGGGGGGAGGATGGCAGAAGGCGCAGAGCAGGCGGAACAACCTCACTGTGGGTGGGAGAGTGACCTTTGGGGGGCAGCAAAAGGGCAAGGGGGGGGGAATCTGTACACTTTGAATACCTTCAGCTTGGAAGCAAAACAAGAGAAAAATCAGCACAAAAGCACTCTCAGAAAACCCAGGGAAACAGCATCCAGAAAGCAAACTGAGCACTGAAAGGAGAAAAATCAATGCAGAACAACAAAGAAAACCCAACAGACGTGCATGGTGAAAGTGAGGGGAAACACCCGAGCATAGTAGGCTATTAAGACTAGATTACTGTAATGGACTCTGTGCAGGTCTCTCCTCAAAAGTCAACTCAGGAACTCTAGTTGGTTTAGAATACCACAGCTCAGTTATGATCAGGAGCTAGCAGAGTATGCATATTATTCCCATTCTGCAGTCACTCCATTGGCTACCCATCAGATACCGGCTCAATTAAAGATATTGGCTATCACATACAAAGCCCTTCAAAGCCTTGGATCCTCACATCTGCAGGAACGCCTCTTCCCGTGTTCCACCACAACAGCTTCACTCATTTGTGCAAGGCCTTCTGGAGGCACCACCCCACAAATGCACATGAACCCTTCATACCCCACCATGCAGTATTTGTGGAACCACATTTGTAAGAAGTGGCCTTGTACAACTCTGGACATGGCCACTTTACTCTGAGGTAAAGGTCAGTCGGATTACACTGCAATCATTGGTTAGGAGACTGCAACCTTCATTTATTTAAATCCAAAACAGACACTCCTCAAGCATGGAAAGCTCGCATCTGTCTTGACCCCTATATGTTAATTCTGAGAACAGGCTAATTGTCCAACCTTTTGTAATAGCACTAAGTGCACTTAAAACGCACAACTATGTAACTGCATTTTCAAATGCTTTTTTAAAAAACAAGACTTTCAGCAGTCATCATGTCATTCCATTCAGGTTCATTTTGGTTATTATTGTCTAATATGAAGCTATAGGAAGGTGGCATTTAATCTTTTCATAACACTAACCTGTTTTCCTCATAAGGATTGTAAGAGTTGTGTTGGCTACACAAGTGGGTTGCAACAAAAGTAATTATTATAGCAATAGAGAACCATGAACCATATCATAACATCTAACTGAAAGCTTGCTTCCTGGGCATTGTCATGCAAGCACTGCAGCTTTGTTTAAGCTACAAAGCAAGAATGTGAACTGAGAAGCAATAAAACTGACAGGAAAACCACAGGCTCACCTGGCCTTGGGGAGGGATGACTGCTTAAGCCTGCTGTCTGTGCAGTCCCCTGTACTGAGAAGTCAAGGGTTTGTAGGCTAGACGTACAAGGCCCACAGAAGTGCATGGAAGAAGCTGGAGTTGATTCTCTGGTGTTTACTGTGCTGTTTCCCAAAGGATAGACAGCTTGAAGTGTAGGAGACCGGTAGATGGTCTCAACAGAAGGCTCACTACTACAGCAAATGACGTCTGCCTTTGAAAACTGTTTGTTAGTCTCTGCAACTTTGTTTGCACTGGTCTCCTCTTTTGGAGGAACTTTCAGGAGAACACTGGAGACAACAGAACTTTTTAATTTCTTGCTTGAATCCCACTTTGGTGCAGGTAATCTTTCATAGGCGGTCAAAGCAGTTTCTGCAAGGAAACAAAAGTGATGTCACAGAAATTAACTTTATTCTTAGATTGGATGTATAAAGGGAATGTAAGAGGAATGTGCCACATCAGATTCTAAACACACTAGGTAAGGTCTGGTTTGTTGTATGAGGACTCAGGAGGTTTTGATGCAAAACCTCAGTCAGCCATGAAGCTCACTACCCAGTCAGTAGCTCTCAGGGTCAATTCAGAAGAAACTCTGGAACATCCATGAGCTCTCGGGGTCAATTCAGAAGAAACTCTGGAACATCCATGAGCAAATTTCCAGAAGGTTTTTTACTGCAGCTATGGTTGGTCCCTGTTTCAGACTAAAGCCACAGAGTGGGACGGAGGGGTAGCTGTTTCCCCCTGCACTATGTTCTCAACTTCTAATGGCTCTCCAGACCTACCCTGCTGGGGAAAGCACAGCAGCTGGGGGGGGGGGGGGTATTTAACACTGGAAAAATAGTGAAGCACTGAATCACTTTCCCTTGAGTTGAACTGGGTGTATGGTGGTTGCTGTTTACTAAAAACCCACATGCTATATATCCTTCACTATGACATACCTGAAAGGCTTTTTTGAGGATAATATCTGAAGGTTTTTTTAATGGTAAACATGATTATACCATTTTAATTGAATGCTGCTGTGAACTCCTTGGAGAAGGAGGGGAAGGATTTAAAAAGTATTAAAATAATTTAGATGTGCCATTGATTTTTTCTTTTGAGGACATCAATGCAATGACTAAGCCTGCTGTCAGATTAAAAAGCTGCTATACAGCATGGAGATTTTAATAATTTATAATCTATTAAAGTTAGATAATATATATTCTTGTTAAATATTTGAGGGATGAATGCTTGCTTATTGGTATATGAATGCACATGAGGGCCACACACACACACAATTTTAGTACTAGAAAAACTGAACTAGGAATACAACAATATGCATTCTTCACGAAAGCCACAACCAACTTTATAATTAAAGTACAATTGTGGAGGATGCTTTGTCATTTAGAAAGAAAAATACAAATCAGATTATTTTATGTTTGTGTTTTTTGAGACGGTGGTTATTAAAGGTTAATCATGATGACATTTGAAAGGTAAAAGGAAACCTGTTAATCGTGTTCCAGAATTTCTCCATTATGTTGTCTGTTATGATGCATATTAGTTTGGCAACTTGTCATTCTCTTACCATTGTATTCATACCCAAGGATCAGTAGCAGCATTTAAGGAACACATGCCACAGTAGAATTCTGCACTACCATTAATTCTTGTGTCATCTTTCTCTAAAAACTGGGAAAGATAGTGACTGACAGTAATCTCCACAAAAGGTTCCCCAGTCTGCATTTTCCAATACTTTGCCCCCTCCCTTTGGTTTGACAATGGGAGTGATTAGTATATCGCACAAACACTCTAGGCAGGATTTTAAGGGGGGAAATTATTAAATTAGAATAAAATATTTTAAAGACAAAAAAAGTGAGTGGTCAGTGACAGTATACAGGTTATCCTAGACACAGGCTTGCCAACCTCCAGGTAGGGCCTGGAGATATCCCAGAATTACAACTGATCTCCAGATGAGAGAAATCAGTTCCCCTAGAGTAAATGGTTGCTTTGAAGGGTGGACTGTATGACAGTATACCCTGCTGAGGTCCCTCCGCCTCCCCTCCAAAGCCCCACCCTCTCCAGGCTCCACCCTCAAAATCTCCAGGTATTTCCCAACCCAGAGCTGGCCGTCCTGCCCAAACACCTGACAATGTGAATGTGGCCTACTTTACAATTCATGCCAAAGTCCACATTAAAATAGCCTGAGCATAAGGAAGAAAACCTTCCTTCAGCTGCTTCTCACTGCTATATGAGCTGCTCACTTAGGTTCTCCATCTGTCTTAAAGAAGCGTTCTGATCTAGGTAGTGATAGTGACCTCACTCAGTGGCAGTATACAATCTTTGACATAGTGGCCTCTGCAAACTTGGAAGGAAACCTGAGATTCGGGGGGATGAAAACAGAAATAAAGTTTCTTTAAATATTACAGACATCAGCTTGGAAAATTCACAGATCCAAGCAGTCAAAATAGTAGAAATCATTCAAACATCAGCACTACAAAGGCCACTTAAAGGGCCCATCATGCCAAGCACCGAAGTAGTTACTTCACTCAAGATGAAAGGCAAGAGGCCCAAGTGACAGAAGAAGGCAGAAAACAAGACTACAGCTACCTAAATCTTAAAGGTCTAAAGTCCAAATAGGGGTTTGTTTGTGCATTGAAGAAGCAGTCCAAATGTCTGGGCAGCAAATATTCCAATAAGCAAGTAACAAAATGCTTATAGTGTTGCAGTAGATGCTACACAAACGAGGCAGTTTGGCGCCAGTCCAAAGTGCATTTCTGGGACACACCCTAGCCCCAGCTGATTTCTTAAGCAAAATATTCTTTCTCTTCCAGGATTTGAAAGAGGGAAGGGGGCAAGGTGTAGTGTGTAACCAGAGTAAACAAATGGGGAGAGTGTGTGGTTCAGAGTCTTGGGAATAACTCCAAATAATGTAAAATGATGTCAAAGTGGGAAGATACATTGTTTCATGTTAATCAGTTCTTCTTTTTCAAAAGTGATTACCACATAATTATCAAGACTAGATAACCATGGTGGGACCCTCGCAAATTGTTCTGAAACGGAGATATATACACACAAAGACACCAGAGCAACAGGGAGGCAGGCTATGGGAACAATCCTTGTTGTAGGTTCATTTTTAAGAAGTCATGTTTTTAAATGTTAACTTTATATACCAGTTTGAAATGCTATTCATCAGCCTTTGTAAATCGGCCTGATTGCAAGCATCCATGAATACACAGGTGCACAGTTTTCAAAAATTAATTTTTAATTAACTTTTTGGAGTGTTTCCAAAACTATATGGCTTAAGAAGTGCACATTCTTTTAATTTATGTGCTGAACAGCAATAGTTAAGGGAACAAGCAGCCCACCATGGCAGCAAAAGATGTTCTGAAGCTATTTCAAGTGTTATCTGCCATAAATCTTTCCTACTACAATTCAAACCTGACCTAAAGAAACCTTGTTATTTCAAATCTGGCTTCATGTGCCAGGTTATAACCAGTCTCTATAACTGCACTTAAATATCTGTAATTATGAGCTATAATAATATTGTATTCAAATTTGTCTTGCTCAAGTTGAACACTGATTTAGTGAATATAACAGACTTTAATGGCTATCTGTCCTATTTAAATGCTAATCACCTACAAGAGGTTTTATTCCCAGAAATCACCCTACCAATTTTGTTCAATAGTTTAGCATTATATTATGCAGTACAAACCAGATAGAGAGAGATTCATCAAAGGTGATAAGAAACTAGGTTAGATACACTCAAAGCAGGGAGAAGAGGATTGATAGCTGGAAATGTCTGATGCTAAAGCCACAAACATGACTTCCCATCTGACTATCAGACTCAGCAAGCTGGGACAAAGTTGTACCCTAAGCAGCTTCAAACCAATTTCTGCAAGCTGAGCAAGGCTCCCAGCTGAGGGTTGAGTTCAGTGCGGTTTCCTGAAAGGGGGGGGGGGGGGGAGATTATTGAGTCAGTTAAAACTCCTAGTTCTTCTTGAAGTCTTTTGCTTTTACATGAGGAGGTTTGGGGAGGTATACAAAGGGGGGAGATGCAGTTCTGAACTTTTCCCCTGTCCAGTTTCAGATTAAGGTAAACATGCCGGTTTGTTATAGTGGTTAAGTGTGTGGACTCTAATCTGGGAGAACCAGGTTTGATTCTCCACTCCTCCATGTGCAGCTGCTGGATGACCTTGGGCAAGCCATAGTTCTGTCAGAGTTGCTCTTAAAAGAGCAATTCTCTCAGCGCTCTCTCAGCCGCACATACCTCACAGGGTGTCTGTTGTGGGGAGAGGAAGGGAAAGGAGTTTGTAAACTGCTCTGAGACTCCAGGTGAAGGGCGGGGTTCTTTTTCTTCTTCTACAAATTATGTATTTCCAAAGGTCTTCCCTGAGTTCCTACAGTCAAATATATATTGCAAGTACCGTGCTGAGTCTCAGGCAGGCTCAGGCCCAATTCAAATCAGAACTGTGATGCACAGCAGACACCCCATGATGTAGGTGGGGCTGAGAGAGCTCTTTCAAGAACAGCTCTGACAGAACTATGACTTACCCAAGGTCATCCAGCAGCTGCAAGTGGAGGAGTGGAGAATCATACCCAGTTCTCCCAGATTAGAGTCCACACACTTAACCACTACACCATATTGGCTCTCAACTGGCTCATCAGGCTCATACATGCCTGTGACTGAGTTCCCAGCACAAAGCTTGTAATGTACATTTCATCAAACAGACCTGGAGAGAACCAAGGGAAAATGTAATGTGTTGTTAGGCCTTTTAAGGCAAAGGAGAAAGATTCAGGAACCACTGTGACTGGGCTGCTTTCCTGTTAGAGTTATATCCAGCATAGCCTTGCAAATGGATTGGATAGTTCATAAAGCTTGGGACACTGGATATTCCAATTAATGGCATCTCTACAACTCAACTTTCAAGGTGAGCTAAATCTGTCAGGAGCAAATCAGTTATAAAAAGTTGTTTTTGAGATAATTTTTGGAACACCGTGCTTCCAGGTATGCGGGACCCCAGTTCAGATCAGGACCACAGCAAGTGGGGAAGGGGGCAAAGAGCTCCCACCCCCGCCTTCCCAACCTGGAACAGTCCTTGGAAGTTCCTACCTAGTTTGCTGGGAGCAGTGTAAGGTTGCCAACTCTGGCTTAGGAAATTCCTGGAGATCTGAAGGTAGTACCTAGGGAGGGTAGAATTTGGGGAGAGCAAGGAGCTTAGCAGATAATGATGCCATATAATCCATCCTTCAAAGTTGTCAGTTTCTCCAGGGGAACTAATCTCTGTAGCCTGGAGATCAGTTGTAATTCCAGGAGAAATGCAGGTCCCATTGGAGGTCAGTAACCATAAATATGTCAGTTTCCCCATCATAACACAGTGGGTTACTAGGTCCATTTCAGGTTGGAAAAACAGCATTGGGGGGGGGGGGGGGAGACTGACCCTCCCCTCCAAAGTTCCCTCTCCTTCCCCCCCCCCTTGCAGGACACTGAATATAGCAGCAGTAGCACTCACAAAAACTGGAGACACTCTTGTAGTAAAACAAATCTAAAAGGGGATTTTAGCCATCATCTCTGCTGTTAAGATTGAGGTTTCTGATGGAAAGGGTGCTGGCTGCAGCTTGAAAAGGCTCCTGGTTCATTTATCCCCTGTGTCACTGTTGTGTTTTTTTAAGCTAGCAAGGAAGTCTCATTAGCTGCCCCTCTCCCAATCAAGCTTAACCCCCCCCCCCCAAAACCTGCACAGTTCCCCTATCCCTGGTTCAACTGCACAGAATAAGCAGAAATTTGATTGCCCGCCCACTAGATATCTTGCATTCTTTCTCTTTCCCCCCCCCTTCCTTTGTTTTCTTGCAAGTTCTCCCCGCCCCTGCCCCCCAGTTTCAGCTGGGCTGCCATTAGCTGGCTGGCCTGGCACCTCTTCTGCAGACTGCAGGAGGGAAGTGCTGTTGCCCTGAGCTGGGTTGCCTTTCCCACCACAGGCATCTTGCCCGGGGACCTGCTTGCAAGGAGCTGAGTGCTGAGGAGCATGCCCAAGCACGTTTATGAAGGGATTTTAAGCATCTTCTCCACATTCATGATAGAGGAGTCTGAGTGCTTCTGCTGGTTGGCTGGGTCACAGCAGGGATGGAATGAAGGGGTTAACAAATGGGAAGGGAGGTTCATTGGAGACAGTTTAGAGTTGTGTTGTCTGAAAGGCTCTTAGCCAGCCAGGCCAACTACTGCTGATGTGCAGACACACCTAGCAGCCTCGGGGTAAGAGAAGGATAGAGTCAAGGCTCCCAGTTCCATTCTGTTCTTTTCCCGCTTGGTCCCCTCCCCTGCCCCCCCCCTCCCCTGCCCTGCCCTGCAGAAGTTTGGTGGTCACCATGCCTTAGAGACCAACAAGAGTTTCAGGGTAGAAGCTTTTGAGAGTCAAAAGTCCCTTCATCAGACAGGAGAAATGGAGTCTTTTTATCCTTGTTAGAAGGTGGGGGTGGTCCATAAAGAATGCTTGTAAAGGATGGGAAGGTACCATGCATATTGTAATCAGCTTGATTAGAGCAGAGGGGAAATGCTTCAGGGCAGAAAGTTAGCATCTGTAGTCAGAGTTAAGTGTGCTTAAAACAGGGGCATGGCTGGCTAAGGCTGTAATACTTGATAGGAATTACTCTCCCCTGAACGTACACTTCCTGTACAGGAGGCAGCTGCATACTGAGGATGTCTTTGCTCCATATCAACCCTGCCTTTCTGAATTATAACTGCTATTATCCTCATCTCAGTTGGTGCTTGTTTCCTTTCTGCTTTTCTTTCCCAGCATGAATGGCTTTTAGTGGAGCTCAGCTGTCACTTCTTATTTACTTTATTAAGAACACTTTCATCCCACTCTTTCTCCCAGGAGCTTAGAGTTGTGTATACTATTCCCCTCCCCTTTCACTTAATTCTCACACTAACCCTGTGAAGTAGTTTAGGCTGGGAGAAAGTGATTGGCCCACCAGGGTCACTCACTGAGCTTCATGGCAGGGTGAGGTATTGAACCAGGGCTTTCTAGAAGCTAACTAGTGTTGGCCATGGTTAGTCCTTGGATGGGAGATGACCAAGGAAGTCCAGGGTGTTACACAATGGCAGGCAATGGCAAACCACCTCTGAACATCTCTTGCCTGGAACACGCTGTGGATGGGGTCACCGTGAGTGGATTGCTACTTGACAGCACTTAATTATTATTTTCCAGATCCTAGTCCAACACTTAACCATGACACCATGCTGACTCTCTTGCCTTTTGCAGTATGATCATTATACCCCTTACTTGAAAGTGTATTGAGAGTGAACCTCTTTGTAGGAAAGAGAATATATCCTGCCTTCTAAAGTATGGCAGCCCCTTAGATGGGAGATGCATATGGGCTTGATTAGTTCAATATTATTTTATTAGAATTAGTTTCAGAGTTTCAGCTTGAAAACTTGAAGAGACTGCTGGGAAAGCAGCAGATAATGGTCCCATTGTTTTGTTTTAAATCTGATTTTTACATTTCTGTAATGGATCAAACTGTGGCTGTTTCTCTTTTGGTCTGTACACTGAGGGGAAAGAATCCAACCCTTTCTCTTCTTTCAGTGATTTGGCAAGACTTCCTCTGTGCCTCACCTGCTAATTTTTGGTTCTGTTACCAGTGAACCTGTGGTGGGGGGAAGACTCTCAGCTGCATGATCTTTGAAACTGTTTAGTCTGTTTATAAGGATGTTCATCTGGCTCACAACAAGGCAGCAACTGCTGTTGTAGTAACCCAGAGATGCTCAGCATTTAAAGCATGTTAGATAAAAGCTATGTGTTGACTTCATTTATACCCTACTTTTCTCCCCAATGGCAACCCAAAATTTTGGGCATACAACATTTTCTCCTTCTCCATTTTATCCTCACAACAAGTCTGTGATGTAGGTAAGTCTGGGAAATATATGATTGGCCCAGGGCCACGCAGCAAACTCCCAAGGCAGAGCAGGATCTCCCAGATCATATTTCTGATGTTTAAACCACTATACCATGCTGGGTTGCTGCCACATGTTAATTGGAGGGAGGGCTTTGCTTTTGAAAATTACTGGCTGGGGGTGGGACTTTTGTTTTAGAGCATTTAAACAAGTGAGCAAACAGTTATCTGTAAGACATCCTTGGTCAAATGCTGCCATCATCCTGCTTACCATTATCAGAAAAGACTTAGCATTTAGCTCTTTCAATGTTCAGACTACTTCACACACATGATCCCAGTAATCATCCCCATACACCCCTACCTTAAGTAGGCTTATACTCATATTGTGAATGGAAGGAGCTGAGAGTGCCTTGTCCACAGCTGCCTGGTGCAAGATATTGAATGACAAACCACCCCAATAGGAAGCCTACAAATAATGAAAGGTGAGGGACAGGAAGTGATGTAAGGCAGGGAATCTGAATTTGGAAAAGAGGAAGTGACCTCATAGGAAACAGTGGGATTTGGGAATGTGACCTGAAAATGATGTCCTGATATGCCACCAGTTGACCTTTGACCTGGAAGTGATGCCAAAGCAAAGGACATAAAATCACAAATTGACATATCGTTGTTGAACTCTGCCTCCAAAATCTCCAGGTATTTCCTGAGTCAGACCTGGTAACCCCCCCCCCCCCCGGGAATATTAAGAAGGTGGCAACTGGTGCACTGATATCACACCAATGCACTGATATCAGGAATGATATCATGGGTGCTCTAGGATTTGCAAACTCTATGGTAAAATCCTAGAGCATCCCATGATATCACTCGGTTTTCACTGGAAGTGACATCAGCACACTGACATAATGCCAGCATGCATCCCCCATTTCCCTACCATTCCCTATAGCCGGCAACCTGGCAGCCCTGCCACCCACTACAGTCCTGATCTAAACTGAACCTTCATACACCTGAGAAGCATGTAGCTTCAGGATATAAAGTCCATTCAGTCAGGAACAGGCCCGTAGCCATAGTGGGGCATTTGGGGGCAAAGCCCCCTGCCTCACCCAAGGAGGATGCCAGAGCCCCAGAGCCCCCACCCCCATTGCACCACACCCCTTATCCCTGCCCCTGCACAGCCTCGATGGCTCTTCCAGGGAAGGCCCCCTGCCGCTTCTGGTTTCCCCACAGATCATGTTAAACCTACCATGCCAAACAGCAAAAAGACTGTGATCTATATTTAGATGATGAAGTTTGGTCTAAACTATGGTCTTCATCTTGCTACAAGTCCAAATCGATACCTATGGAATTACAAATGTTCAAAATCACGACACATTGGTATCTTTCATCACACAAACTTTCCTGTATGAGTTCTACACTATCCCTGTTATGTTGGAAAGCAAATAGGCACTTTTGCCCACTGTTGGTAGGGGTGTGAAAAGATTCGTGCCTTCTGGGTGGATATCCTACATTATACCTAAACAATCTCAGGCATCGAAGTAACCTTCCAATTGGAGAATCTTTACTTAGAATGCTGGCCTGCTCATATTAACAAACACCATCACCAGCCATTTCTAGATACAATGCTCTTTGCTGCAAGATTGTCCATAGCCTCTTGCTGGAAAGACACTAACCCACCCACTGTACAAACCTGGTTTTGCAAATTATGGGACCAGTATTTAATGGAATGTGTCACAAACAAAATAAATGATTCTTTACTGACACCTGTTAACTCTTCATTTAATGAAAAATGGTTCCCAATTGTGGATTTTCTCTCACAGGAGGAACTCATATCTCCCTCTTGGTCTCAATTACAGCAATGGTTATGAGTGCTTGCCTTTTGTTTAAAGTCATTATGACTCTTTTATTTGTTCAAAAGGTCGCTACCTTTTTTTGTACTTTTTTACTTGGCACCAGAATGGTTGCTTACTTCCATGGTTATTCATACTAGATTGCTATATCACTTAGTGCTAACTGTATAAGTTTACAAATGTTCGAACCTGAAATACTGTTGTTAGATGTATAAAGCTTTATGCTGACTCTCTTTGGAATATAAAAATGTTCAATATCTCTTTGTTATTTCCTTTATGCTACCTGTATGTTTTTTATTGTTGTACAAATTTATCATCAATAAAAATATTTGGGGGGGGGGGGAGAAACAAACCTATCAGCTGATTAGTGGGGAGTGAAACTGACCAGAAGCGTCAGGGCAGCTTCCCTTTCCTTCCTCAGCCTCCCTGTTACCATGGGGGAAGAAGCTCTCTCTCTCTCTCTCTCTCTCTCTCTCTCTCTCTCTCTCTCCTTCCTCAGCTCTTGCAGTGGCAGGGAGGCTGGAGAAGGAAAGGGAAGCCACCCTGCCGCTTCTGATCTGCCCCCCATGTGCCCTCTACCAACAATATTTTGGCTATGGGGCTAGTCAGATAGGCAGTAGCTCAGACATTCAGCTACTATCTTAGATAGAATACCTGTGAGGAGCCTACACGTTACACAGTTCAGCCAAATTGTGGCTATGCAAGGAAGTGGGCTCAGGTGACTTGCATAATGGCTTCCAGCAATGCACATAGCCCCTAAAAATTATGTCATTGGACTGTGTGTGTTGCTGGCTGCCATTGCCAAGCTGGCTTACTCCTTTTCTTGCATCTTGACCACTGTGATGCCATTAGAAATTTCTCAGCTTATCAGTCACCTTAAATGATGGCAGTCTGACAGTGGGGCCCTTTCCAGCTTCTACCAAGGAAGTAATTAATCAGGCTGAGAAGCAGAAACTGCTGTGTGTCTACCAAGGGAAGGAAGAGAAGATAACCTGGGGGGTGGTGGTGGAGGAAATTGAAGGGGGATTATCACAAGAGAGAAGAATATCCTTGCTAATAAGCCCTGCCACTGAAGCAAAGAGCCAGAAAACTACATTTAAAATTAAGAACAATTTAAATTCTCAAAATCACATTGGAGCTTGGGCATAGGATTTGTTGCACAGGCATATGCACTAGCCAACACGAATGAGCCTTTGGAAATGAACCAATGAAAAAGGCATCTTCATCAGGGGTCCATTGGGGCCAGAGCGAGGCGGAGCAAAGCTCCGCCAGCTCAGGACTGGCCAGTAGGGCAGCCACGGGCTGAATCAGATTCTCTAATCTGATTCAGCTCGCCGCTGAATTGCTGCCGAAATTCGGCGGCAACTTTAAAAGCCACTGGAGGGGAGGGGGTTTGAGGGAGAGGCTCCAAACTTGCAGGGTAGCTGCTGGGACCTCTCCTCGAAATATCCACCAAGTTTCAAGAAGATCAGATCAGGGGGTCCAATTCTACAGGCCCCCAAACAGGTTGCCCCCATTCCCTCCATTGTTCTCTATAGTAGGAAAAAAGTTAACATTTTTCCCACCATAGAGAACAATGGAAGGGATGGGACAATCTGTTTGGGGGCCCATAGAATTGGACCCCGTGGTCCAATCTTCTTGAAACTTAGTGGGTATTTCGAGGAGAGGCCCCAGCAGCTACCCTGCAAGTTTGGAGCCTCTTCCTCAAACCCCCTTTCCTCCAGCCCCTCATATACCCTGTGAGTTTTTGCCATTGATTTCAATGGCCCATAGGATATAATGGGGCTGAAACTGACATTCCCTTTCTGACACACTTCTGGTGATGTCAGGGGATGTGGCATATGCTAATGAGTTATGCTAATGAGCTCCTGCACCTCTTTTTCTATGAAAGGACCCCTGATCTTCATTAATGTCATTATGTGGAGTAGGGGCAAATTATGACATTCCCTAATATTTGTACATGTCTGTTATGTTGGAGCCTGGTTGGGAAGAGTTCATACAAGACCTTGGACCACAGGTAATGCTGCAGATTGGGCAGGGGGGGAAACAGATAAATCCTAGCCATCCCCCTCTCACCCAGACAACAGGCCATGCTGCAGTTTAGGGTATATAAACAGAGGTTAACATTTTGCTTGAACCTTTGAGCCCAAGCTTCAGTACAGAGGGGGGTGGGGGAGAGGAAATAGAAGTAAATCTATCTGTAAAAAGTTTCCCTGGGTGGGGGAAGCAGACTGGGGATGATGATTCTCAGTGGGAAAATAGCACAGGAAGATACAGGTTAAGAACCCTCTCTCTTCTCTCACATGGCAGCCCCCTTCTGAAACTGCAATCCAGCAACCATAGCCAATCACTTAAAAGCATCAACTATGGGAGCGGTCAGATGGTGTTGCCAGAGGTGCTGTCTTTACTCTTGGGTAGCCCCAACAGCAAGGGGCACCCCACTTCTAACTTGAACCAGAGACCCACAAAACTCAGGCCAAGGAAGACACTCCTGGTCCTGGAACACAGAACAAGCCATAGCTCTGGAAACAGGGATTTCACATTTAGGTTTCAAAAGGCACCCTCAAAGCAAACCTCCAGTCTTCCCCCTCCACCCAGAAGAGATTATGTTTACAGGATAACACTGGGTTCCACCAGGTGAAGTATCTACATTTCTAAAGACTATACAGAGGCCATCTGGCAAAAAGTCCTTCTGTCTCCAGAACCTCACCCAGCCCTTTTCTTGTGTCATCTCATGTCTATGTGTGGTACTTGTCCTTCCTTGCTCTTCATCCCTCCGGATACCAAGATAAACCAACCAAACATTCAAATTATTAACAATCCTTCCTGATGCTAATCAGGAGCCCATCTCCCTCTTTTGTCTGTATCTGGAAACCTATTCAACTGCCTTGGCAGAACCATCAGTGGTCTTAAAATCCATTCAGTTAGCCCCAGCACACCTGGTTCCAGTTGTTAATCCAGACTCTGCCCCCTCTGAAAGCTCATTGGCCACATCTAGGCCTTGCCCATCCTGGTGTCACATACCTCCTGGGATACCTGATTGGCCCAGGTAATCTTTTGTTCTCACCTGAGACCAGACCCCAAGGCCTTCCATTGGTCTGCATTGTTCTCCAGTTCCTTTAACTATCTAGGTCCATGGCCTCAGACCGTGTGTTTTCTGCCCTGATACCAACTGGCAGGCCACCCCTTTACCCTCTGGGTTTAGGCCATAATCCTTTCCTCATGGACCTCTGCACATCTGGACAGGTAGTATCACCCCATAACTCACTCCCTCTATTCCCTATCAATCACCTCTACTTCCTTAGTTCTGTATTGTGTGTCTGAATGTTTGATTATTGTTTATCAGGACTTAAGAAGTCTTCAGTAAAGAGATCACTGCTTTAGTTATCTAGTCTCTGCATCTATTTCTGTGACCTGGATAAAGTGGGACTCTGGTCTATAAAAGCCATGATCCTGTAGTTATGCCAATTGCACATTAATATCATAATTCCCCAACCTTTTATTAAAGCAAACAGAGCAATTTGGCTAACAATGGGCAAGTTGCTACAGCAGTATAACAGCTCTAAATAAGCCCCTTGAGTTGGGACGCTTTGCATCGATCACACAGCAGCCGCTAAACGGGCCCGTGTTCGGTCATTCACATCAGCAACATGCCATAACCATGGACCCACGGCTGAATGGATTGTTTTTCTAAGTTCCACTGTGCATGTGCAGATGCAGACAAGTGCAGATACACTTCTGTCAGGAAGTTCAGTCAGCCCCCATATAGTTCCAAGAACTCCCTGGTGCACCATGGAAGCACCTCACTTGGGTAGCCACTGGAATTTGCCAGTGGCTATTTAATCCATCCATTTTAGTGCGAGGTAGGGACGACTGGGAGCCAAATGTGTACATTTGATCGTGCCCATTTGATCTAGAGGAGAGGGGTGGCTATGTCGGGCCAAACTGCTTGTACAATCACACCCTACATGTAACATGTAGTTCAACCCCTAAACTAGCCTGCTGCTCTCTTTCACCCCCTATCTAGTTGAGTCCTAGTAGAGAAAAAAGTCAGGTGACTAGAAAAGACATGTGAGCAGGAAGAAGAGTTAAACCCCCTAGCCCAGCGCTACAGTCCTCCCATGACTGATTTTAAGGAACGTATGGAGATCTGATCACAGATCTTCAGCATCTTGCCTAGTTGAGCCACAAGGGCAAGAAGAAACACCTCACATACCAGCCTACTTGACCTTACAAATATATTCTTCTGACAAAATCAATAATCCTTTTTACAGTTGGAACACTGGAGAATCTAAAAGTTCCCTAGAAAGCAAGCTGGTGACCTGCCATGGATATAATTGATCCAAAGACATAGTCCCATGCAGGGGTCATTTCGTAGAAAAAGAGGTGCAGGAGCTCATTAGTATAACTCATTAGCATAACTTATTTGCATATGCTAAACCACCTGACATCACCGGAAGTATGTCAGAAGGCAAGAGAGAAAGAGAGAGAGAGGAAGAAAGAAAGAGAGGAAGAAAGAGCTGGCAGAGAGGGGACAGTTACTAATCTAAGCCTCAGAAATACCACTATTCTGGGAGGATAGCTTCAGTGGTGGCTGAAGCCTTCAGAAAGCTGGTCGAAGAAACAAGGACCTTTCCAGGGGGCGGGGTCATTTTGCTGCAGCCATGACACAAGCAGGCATTCCCCCATGGGGGCGGGCTGGCACCAACTCCCGGAGCTGCGCTCCCCCGAGCTCCTGCTCGAAATGACCCCTGGTCCCATGCTATGGATATTCTTTGACTTGTGTACCCATATTCTTGGTGTAAAGAAGCCACGTAAAAAGAATGAAATGCCAGCACAGTATTTAAGATTAAATCTGTGAAGCTTCAAGAAAATAAAAGGTACACCATTGGCATCAAGGGAAAGCCATAGTAAATTCTCTGCCAGATTAAAGTGTTGGAATTTGACAGTTTTGGCTGCAACCCGTGTTCAATTTGTTGTAATTAGGGATTGTGCTGAAATTTCACTGTGGGCAGCACATTCTACATAGAGAACAAAACAATTGCTTTAACAAAAATGGAAGAACCCTTAACTATTTCATTCTCAGCATAAAAGTAGTTAAACCTCTAGATGAGAAAACAGTACATGTACTCGTATGTTCTTAGAAATCCGCCTTTGATATATAACAAAAAGAATCATGGTGATTTAAAGACTAAGAGATTTATTGTGGCAATTTATTGTGGTATAGAGCCCAGTTTGGATGCTTGAAGGGAATCTTCAGTTGGCATGCATACATGGCCATGTAATGCTAGTGGTATGGGCACTGACATTTCTATGGAAAATTTAAATATATACAAGCTAAGCACAGTGATATAGATTCACAGCAGGTGATATAGTGCTTGAACACTGCTTTTATCTTAATCTGAATTTTATGTAGAAATATCACATCCTGCATTTCGTATATTTCACGGTCTTCGGAATACACTACATGTGCCCTATGAGAAGTACATTCTCTATACACTGGACAGCCTCCTTCTTTTCAGCTGCAAAGATATACCTGACATCCATGGAGTTTAAGTGGGACTGACTCTGGACAGCAAGCCACAGGGAAGCCACTACATGAAAAGAGCACTGAAGGAACTTCAAGGTCATGTGCACAGGCCATACTCCCAAAGCCCCTCCTTTCCAGGTTCTGTATTCTTGGTGCTTGGCGGGGGGGGGGGGGGGGGGGGCAGCAACAGTGGGAGGGCTTCTAGTGTCCTGGCCTCACTGGTGGACCTCCTGATGGCACCTGCTATTTTTGGCCATTGTATGACAGAGTGTTGGACTGGATGGGCCATTGGCCTGATCCATCATTGGCTTTTCTTATGTTCCTATGTTCTCACTGGAAATCACAGCTCCAGCATGCACAATTTGTAAAAAAACTGTAAAGCCTTTTAAAATGAATGATCGAGCAACTACATGTGACACACTTTTCACAAAGCACATGTTGTGTAGTTGTGTGGAACAGTTTAAATAACGTTTTTCTTTTATGGATTGCAGCCATGGGTGCTACAATTTCCAGGACAAAATGCGGGAGGGGCTTTTTATGAGGTACCCATCTTTTTTTCCTTATCGGAGTGTAAGGCATCTTGGAGGCAGGATTTTTCAGGAAGCAAATGGCATAGTGTGGACAGTTAAAAGCCCCTTCTTCCCATGTTCTCACTGGAAATCACAACTCCAGCATGTGCAATTTGTAAAAAAAAAAAATTAAAACCTTTTAAAATGAATGATCAAGCAACTACACGTACACACCACTCTCCCGTGAGAATCTAAATCTTCTACATCAGCTACAAAACTTGCCCTTTGTCTGTTAGATATGAAAAAACTGGCATTTTGATTGTTTTCAAAGTCTGTATATGCTTTTTGCTGAGCACATGCATTGGAATTAATGTGGCATGTTCATTTCCTGAGAAAATGTTGCATTATGCAGCGGAGATCATCTTATAGGAGCCTGATGCAACTACTTTGGCATTCTGGACTAATAAATAGTTTGGAACAGCCATACTCTAGTCTGTGCTCTTTCAAATAGGCAAGGATGCAACCTGATACCAAATGTAGTCCTGATTCTTTTAAAGTCAGTTCCATGCAAAGTACTGACAAAGACTAAGATCATAGGTTAAGATATCCCCTTCCCTTCTCTTTATTAATTAACACCCAGTGTGATGAAGAGTTCTGGAGAATTCAAGATGGTTTCTAAATAAAGGGTATTGCATAAAATTTGTTTTTGGATTTTGCTGTGGACCAACATGGCCACCTATAATCTTCTCTGGCTGTCTCTCTCACGGTTTTTTGTTGATTGCTCAGTGAGCTTACTAGGTAGTTGTTCTTGTTAAGTTGCCAAGTTTGATTTATTGTGCTTTTGTTTGGTGTCTTATGATTTAAAGATGTTACATGAACTGCTCCCAATGGAGAGGTGACATATAGATTTTAAACAAGATCAAGCTTTTCCACTGAACTCTAGTCTTGTCTGGCTGCCACACTGTAGTGCTTCTTTAAAGAATTACCAACTACTGTTATTATTTTTGTAATTCTGTTCTGTAGCACTGAATTGCTTCAAGAAACAACGGATATAGTTCCCCTCTAAAATGCATACTGAATTTCATGCTGGGAAAAATGTTGCAGAAACATTGCTGTGAGATTCCTGGAGATCCTACTGCAAAGACAAGGGAAAAGGTCATGGCTCAGTGGCTTGGTCTGTGGCACTCCCAGTTAACATGTCTCAGATAGCAGGTTCTAGTCCTTTCTTTACCTGAGACCTGAACTTAGGCTTGCCAGCTACAGGTTGGGAAATACCTCGAGATTTTGAGGGCGGGGCCTGAGGAGGGATTTAGAGTGGGGAAGGGACTTCAGAGGGGTATAATGCCATGGAGTTCACCTTCCAAAGCAGCCATTTTCCCCTAGTTAACTGTTCTCCATCACCTGGAGATCATTTCTAATCTCAGGATATCTCCAGCCACCACCTGGAGGCTGGCAAGCCTAACTGAACTGCATGTTGTGGTTTGTAATGTGTATGGCTGGGATTCCCCTGAGCTAACTTTGATGCCAATAGTAAGATGTCAGGAGTTGGGATAACTTGTTTTCCAGTCGCCCATGCCCCCAGTTTTAATTGGGACTGTGGGAGAAAGGGCTTCAGCCCTCCCCCTATGCCATTTTACTGACCTGAAACGGTCCCTGTGAGATATTATTTGCCATCTTGAGGGACTGTATATGTATACTAATGTTACTGTATTACAAAATGTAATGCGTAGCTTGGGCCAGAGCTCCTGGGGAGCACAGCTGGCAGTCAGGATGTAATTATGTTTTTCCACCCAGTCTTCCCTGGACCCATGTGATACATGTGCAGTTATGAGTTCCTCACTGGGAATTCAATTCACAGACACAGAGGGCTTGATTTACATCAGGACTCTGGTATGGGGAAAGAACAGAGATGTACAATTTCCAGAAACTTTAAAGCTGCAGAAAAACATGTTTTTTCTGGGAGGGAAATTGAAATTTTTGGGAGAAATGAAATATATGCAATACTCACTTTCCTACCAAACCTAAACTTCTGTCACAGTCACTAGGGGCCTCAGATTTGGGTACTTGATCCATCACAATAGGTCAAATCCCTTAGGAACCCTCGTTGGTCTCTCCAAGGAGCACAGTTGCTGTTCCCATCACCCAGCCACCTAGTGCCACTTGCCTAACCCTACTCTGCTGTTCCACAGACCTTTAAGTGCCTCCTGATCTTAAGCCAACTTCACCGGCTTCTGCCCAAAAGCTGTTGCTCCAGATCTCTGGTTGTCCTTTTCTTCACCAAGGGGCACAATGCATCCCCATCTCCATGGCCATCCCAGGTCCCTTTTACCCACACTGGCCCTCTTGGGACTTCCTATTCCTGGGCTCTAACTAGCCCTGACCTGGTGTTACCCTGCTCCCAGCCAATGCTCCCTCTAAACTATGGAGTCCTGTGAGCAAAAATTCTACTTTGTGAGCTACTGGCACCCGAGGGGGGGGGGAGGCAGTTTAAACTGCCTTCCCTCCCTGGATTGGCTTGGCTTCCCCTGGCACCCTGCGGCTTGCGAGGTGCCTGGGGAACCCGGGGGGGGGGGATGCTATAGGTGTGGCCAACTCGGAGCTAGTCGGAACTCCGTTCCTGTGCGTCCCTGCCCAAAAATAGCCCTGGTTAGAGGAACTAATGGTCTGCCTCATTATAAGGCCTCTTCATATGTCCAAGTCACCTTCCCAAGTATGGGAATAAATGTACCCACTTTAAAAATGGTAATTTCAGTACTTCAACTGTATCTTAATTTTGAGCATTCATATATCTCCAAGAATTCAACAATTATTTTAAGCTTCAGAATGGCAAAGGATTATAATTTTCTGGCAATACAAGTACAAAAAACATGCTGGTGAGCCTTTTTATTGTTTCAGTTTTTGAACTGGCTGCTACTGCAGGGAGCTTTGGCTTCTATATACTGCATTCTTAGAAGTGGAAAAATTAATACTTGTGGTTCCTCTCAGTCCATGCTATGACAGAGAGGCACATTTCTGTCCTGTTTTGCTTATGCAAATTACTGGTTACATGATTCCCACTTGCATTTTAAAGGCAGGAAGAGGTATGCTATGAAAGGTAACAAGAAACACTTACAAGGAAAAATCCATTCCGTTTCTAATTTCTGAGATTTCTTCCAGTTGGGTCCCCCTTTATTGCCAGGAAGACAAGGGCTGGCATGAAAACAGAATCCTGACTTACTGAGTTCACCTGCTCCAAATGCTTATTTTTCTGTTAATAATATCTCACACCTGAGATCCTAATTGTTTGGTTGTATGACATTGATTGTCTCCATGGCAACTGTTTCTGAAGTCCCAGAGAATGCTCTAAACCATCTAGGCTGGGAACCATCACAACATTTTAGGAAAGTAAATGGCACCAGGAAGCTATATGTCTGAAAAGCCACTTCCTTTTGTCAGTCTTGTCTACTTCACTGGGTGATCTTGAGTTCTAACATTATGAGAGATGCCCTCAGTGGTATCAGAATGTTGTGTGACTGTGGATCTTTAGACCCTGCATTTGTTTTCTACATACTCGCTTTCCAGGGGGTGCTGGTGGCTGCTTTTTTATCTGTTGCCAATTTCTCTTTGGAGACCCTGGTAGGAAATGTTGATTGCGTCGGAGGTTCATCCTCACTAAAGTCAATCAGGTCCTGTTCCAGAGAAAAAATAGAAAGTTTTCAAGTAGAAAGAGTTAATGAAAAAAACCATTAAGACAAGGAATTAATGAGTTTTTATAAGTGTTATGTAACATAATGCGTAGGGAATTAAAAATGGCCACCTATCTAAGCATTTGAAATTAGGATATAAGGACCTGTTTTTACACACCTGCTTCCTGAGCTTTTTTAACTGAAGATATCATGGATTGAAACTGCACCTTCTGCATGCAAAACATGTGCTCTAACATGGAATAACAATCCTGCCAATGAATTATCTTGGCAGGTATAGCCCTGCACCAGTAGCCCATGCAGATGTTCTAAAGCTAGATATAATCAATGCATGGATGGGAAGATTGGGGTCACACATGCCAGTCCATTCCCAAACCTCCACACGTTGCTTGGTCTTTGTGTACAGAGCATACTCCCACGTGTGAAACTGAATACTCTGGAAAATGGAGGGTCCTGCACCACTATGGATTTGGGTGTACATGTGCTCTGTATGTTCTGTATGTGAAGTTCAGTAAGCACTTGAGATTATGGGCAGAGCTTGACAATACAATCCCATTTGCCCATTCACATGTCCAGATCTGTTGCATGTAGCCTCATAACTGAAAGCAACAGGTAAATAACCATCCTTATTGCTCTTTTGAAAATAAAATACTCATTGTAGATTTTTTGCCATTCGCCCCCCTTTTGCTAATTCTTGATGCAGATTTGGTTAAAAAAGGGAATTGTATTAATTAAAAATAAAACATCACAAACATTCATTTTAATTGACACAATTCTGCCAAATGGTCGTTTCCAATTTTCCAAACTCTTCTTCAGATCTTCTTAATCAAACATCAAGGAGCTCATTCTGCTGCAATGCGATAATGCAGGAAGTCTTTGAAAATAGTATTTGCCTTAAATATTTCCTTACTGGAAGGATTTGTTTTAATATAATATTTCAGTGTTAGCAATTCTAATCCTTGTTCAAAATTATTTGTATTACTAATAACCTTAACTGCATGCTATAACTCTCATACCAGTTTATAAAGGTTAAAGAACGTAGCTTCACATCTGTGATATCAGAACGATATTTTAAGTTCCCAGGCGGGAAAATTGAATAAAAATTCTGATGGCAAATCAAGGCAGTTAGAAATAAAATCCCATTTTCCTGATTTTTTTTTTGTTTTAGGTAGGGTTGCCAAAATCCAGGTGGTGTCTGGAGTAGGATTGCCATTTTCTCCAGTGGAATCTAGGGTTGCCAACCTACAGATGGTGGCTGGAGATCTTCTGCTGTTACGACTGGTTTCCAGGCTACAGAGATTGGTTCACCTGGAGAAAATGGCTGCTTTGGAAGGTAGACTCTTTCGGTGCAATGCTTTCAGTGCTATACTAATCGTGTATACTCAGAAGTGGAACATTTCCTAGTAAGCATGCTTAGGACTTCAGACCTATTGAACAACTGAACAAAACCTTCTTTGCTGCCAACAGGTGTCAAGAGAAAAAGTATTTGAATGGGTTCAGGACCTACTTTCACTACAAGTGTAACTAAGGGCAAACTGTATTCAGCATTGTTTAAACCATAGCTTTGAAACATGTATCAAAAGTATTGTTTTCCTTTTGCTTACGATTATGTCAAATCCACCAATAATAACACTAACAGCTTAACATTTATAATTAAGATGTTACCCACTCAGTTGATTACAGTGCCATCCTAAGGCAAGTTACACCCTTCCAAGACTATTAACTTCAGAGGATTTAGAAGGGTGTAAATAGAGAACTGCCAGAAGGACAAGCTGGGTTTTGAAGAGGTAGAGGAACTAGAGATCAAATTGCCAACACTTGCTGGATTATAGAGAAACCAAGAGAGTACCAGAAAAACATCTTCTCCGCTTCGTTGACTATGCTAAAGCCTTTGATTGTGTGGATCACAAAAAACTATGGCAAGTCCTTAAAGAGATGGGAGTACAAGACCACCTCACATGTCTCTTGAGAAACCTGTATAAGGGTCAAGAAGTGACAGTTAGAACTGGATAGGTACCGACTGATTGGTTTAGCATAGGAAAAGGAGTATGACAAGGATGTATATTGTCAACTTGCTTATTTAATTTATATGCAGAGTACATCATGTGAAATGCCAGCCTGGATGAATCACAAGCCGGAATTAAGATTGCTGGGGGAAACATCAACAACCTCAGATAATGGAGATGATACCACTCTAATGGCAGAAAGTGAAGAGGACCTCAAGTGTCTCTTACTAAGGAGGAAAGAGGAGAGTGCAAAAGTTGGCTTGAAATTCAACATAAAAAAAACTAAGATCATGGCATCCGGCCCATCACTCCTTGGCAAACAGAAGGGGAAGTCGTGGAAGCAGTGATACACTTCACATTCCTGGGATCCAAGATCACTGCAGACGGTGACTGCAGCTAGGAAATTATCAGACGCCTGCTCCTTGGGAGGAAAGCGATGGCAAACCTAGATAGCATAATAAAAAGTAGAGACATCACCCTGCCAACAAAAGTTCATATGGTCAAAGTAATGGTATTCCCAGTAGTAATGTATGGCTGCGAGAGTTGGACTATAAAGAAGGCCGAGCGCCGAAGAATAGATTCTTTTGAATTATGGTGCTGGAGAAGACTCTTGATTGTCCCTTGGACTGAAAGGAGATCAAATCAGTCAATCCTAAAAGAAATCAACCCTGACTGCTCCCTGGAAGGCCAGATACTGAAGCTGAAGCTCAAATACTTTGGCCACCAAATGAGAAGGGAGCACTCACTGGAGAAGACCCCGATGCTGGGAAAGATTGAAGGTAAAAGAAGAAGGGGACAACAAAGGATTAGATGGTTAGACAGTGTTATCAATGCAACAAACATGAAATTAAGCAAACTCCAGAGGACGACAGAAGACAGAAGTGGCCTGGCATGATGTGGTCCATAGGGTCGTGAAGAGTCGGACTCGACTGTGCAACTGAACAACAAAATCTGCTCTGGATGGCATAGTTAAATACTTGAGTTATGAAGTCTGAATTCTTAAAATGAGCAAATACACTCTTGCCCTGTTTGCAATGTCAAAAAAGCCCCAAGCTATTGGAACCAGTTCTCATACAGGCATAATTTTAGTTGACATATGGCTGCTAGCAGAGAGTCTCAATGAAATATAATCTTATGATTGTCTAGGATCTGTTTGAAGTTCATTCAGACAGTCATATGGAAGTAGTTTCTCAGACAAAAAGGATTAAAATTAAGAGGATAAAACTGGAAACCACTGAAAACATATGTATAAACAATGGCAGTTCTCAGTAGAACATCCTAAAATGCTTAACTTCATAAGATGTGCTGATACATTTTGTTTTACTGACACTGGACCATTCACATGCTTCTCCAAAGATATCTCAATTCTCATACATTAATTGCAGTATTATAATCATGTAAGAAAGCAACTACCAATAATAATCATTGGTGGTAATTATGCCTGGCCTGTTCAAGGATAAATGTAATTACAACTTCAGTGGGACAGAACTTATGCTCTAGAGAAAAACTCTCATTTGCATTTAGTTCCTATGTAAACTAGATGTCCAGTTTCAGTGATGTCCCAGCAGAACTTCTGTTCATGCAAGGAAGGGCCTCTGATTTCTGCTGCTTCCCTCCTCAGCTATAGGTTCAGGCACCATGAAGCTGCCTTCTACTGAATCAGACCATTGGTCCATGAAGGTCACTACTGTCTAACTCAAGACTTGCAGTAGCTCTCCAGGGTCTTAGGCAGAGATCTTTCACATCACCTACTACCTGGTCCTTTTAACTGGAGGAGTTGGAGATTGAACCTGGGACCTTTTGCATGCCAAGCAGATATCCTACCACAGCTCCTCCATATAACATACTATTACACAGGGTCCACTAACACCCAGGAACAACTTTTAGGAAGGTGTCATTGGAAGGATAAGGTAGGAAGGCCCCATTCTGCCCACAGAACTCCATTCATTGTCCTCAGGATCCAAGCAAAGTTCATTAGTTTGTGGCAGATCACTCAGCTCTGCTGCATTTGTTGTAGTAACTGTGAGTATTAATATTTTTCAGCAGAATCAGCTCAAACTAGCTTAAATGTCTATAATTAGTATATATGGGAATGGCTACATTTAACAAAGTGTGGATGATAAATCCTATGACAGTGTCATCACTAGGGAAACTAAAGGGTTTAAAATTATGAGATGAATTAAGTCTGTTTTGAATCACCATTTAATTGGGTCCTCGTGGGCCAAGAATTCTTACTTACATAACTATTTGCATCTACATCACACGCAGTCTATGCACCAGAATTCTGTCCTTTGAATCCTAAATTTCATAAAATATTTTTTACAGAGGTATCAATTTTAATGATCCTATAGAACACATAGGAAGAAAAAAGTGGAACTGAGCAATTTTTGTTTGCGTTTAAAGTTGCTTTCTCTCTCTGAAGATATAGTTCTGCACTACTGCCATGGCCTCTTAATTAAATCTTTTCCCCATGTTTTTTAGTTTGTCATCCTCTTTCCAATGACATATAGGAACATGTATCAGTGCTTCAGGTCTCTCTTTGTGTCTTTTGTACCTAGGCCATTTTGCTATGTTATTAGTAACTTACTTCATGACCACACAAAAGTGGCCTGTATGAAGAGGGCTTTAGTGCTCTTGAGTGTAAAGGCTTGGAAGGAAAAATACAGGAAATAAAAGGGACCATTTTGTTATCAACAAACTTTACTAAGAAGGAAAAACAATAATAGAAATTAAACACTACATAGAAATACTTTAAAGTAAATACTTTAAATTTATTAATTTACCATTTGTCAACTTTTGAAACAGTGGTATGAAGTAATTTCTAAAGTAAAAACAGAAAGATGTTAAATTAAATTATTATAGACTGTCTAGTATACACAGCTTTTGAATAACTATATGGCTTAAAATTCTTCAGATAATTAATATTATTTACTGATTTTGTTATTAAAAATTAAAACCATAAGATAACAAAACCATAAGATAACATGGTACATTAATAAATTTACACTCAAGAGCATTAAAGCCCACGTCATACAGGCCACTTTTGTATAGTAAGAAAGTAATTTATTAATAACATAGCAAAATATTATTTAATTATACTTGATAAAATCACCACACAAATTGTTGCATGTGAATATGACATGTTTTATTCCTAAATTAACAATATAAAATATAGGTAATACCTGTTCATTCTCATAAATGGGGATGAATGGTTACCCACAATTATAAATATCTATGGGGCTTTACATGATATTTTTCCATGTAGGCTTCTTTCCCTGTGGGCTTTTTTATATAGGAGCTTTTTTTCATATGGGCTTATTTCTATGTGGGCAATTTTCCATGTTGGCATTTTCCCATGTGAGCTTTTTCCTGTGAGCATTTATGACCATTGGGGGTTCTGTGGGCTTTTTTCCGGTCACCCCCCTCTGTCTCAGGAAGTTTAGGAGTTGAAATCAGTGATATTGCTAACACTGTGATATCACTAACATCACACATGAGATAGAATGTACTGGATTTAATACTTAGCATTGACCTTAAAATGGGTCCTTCTAGCTGTGTCCATCAGTTTCAGTGGGAAACACATTCCATTCCTTGGGACAAAAACCCACCTTCCCTGCCCTCCCGTATCTGCAGCATATGTGTCCTCCTCCTCGGAAGGAGAGAGTTTAAACAACACCTTTGCCTCTCTCCTTGCATGTGCATTACCATGCCCAACATATCACAAGACATGGGTTAAGATGGATTTAGCATGCCTTTTCTCAGTGCCAACCTTCTACAGTGCAACCAGGGGTCATTTCGAGCAGGAGCTCGGGGGAGCGCAGCTCCGGGAGTTGGTGCCAGCACCCCCCCCCGGGGGAAAGCCTGCTTGTGTCATGGCTGCAGCAAAATGACCCCGCCCCCTGGAAAAGTCCTTGTTCCTCCGACCAGCCTTCTGAAGGCTTCAGCCACCACTGAAGCTATCCTCCCAGAATAGTGGTATTTCTGAGGCTTGGATTAGTAGCGGTCCCCTCTCTGCCAGCTCTTTCTTTCCTTCCTTCTTTTGTTCCTTCCTTCCTTCCTCTCTCTCTCTTTCTCTACCTCCCTCTCTCCATTCTTTCTTGCCTTCTGACATACTTTCGGTGATGTCAGGTGGTGTAGCATATGCAAATAAGTTATGCTAATAAGTTATGCTAATGAGCTCCTGTACCTCTTTTTCTACGAAATGACTCCTGAGTGCAACCAACATGTTTACCTCTCTCCTGTCTATCACTTGGGAAAGGGGGGTTAGCGCAATGAGTCTGCCTCAAAGAAGGGGTCCAAACCAATATTAACTACAGTAGAAACTCTTTAGTGATTGACTGTGATCAAGGAAAGCATCTATTCCTAAGAAAGTTCAAGACGCTGACACTGTTACATTGTTCATCTTTGGTACTTTTAGCAAATTGTACATCACAAGAAGGTAGTAGCATATAACCAATCAATGCATGCTGACTCAGCACTGCACTAACTCTAAACCAATAGAAAACAATCTATACTTCCTTCTTAACGTACTTTTAAGAATACTACTACCTTATCAGGACCTTCTCTCTTGGTATATCCCTCAAAGAGCTTTACCCTTGATGGATCAACATCTGCTGGTGGTCCCCAGCCGGAAGGAAGTTTACTTAGCCTTGAAGAAGAAGAGACTGGATTTATATCCCGCCCTTCACTCACTTGGAGTCTCAGAGCATCTTACAAACTCCTTTCTCTTCCCCTCCCCACAACAGGCACCCTGTGAGGTAGGTGGGGCTGAGAGAGCTCTGAGACAACTGTCCTTGAGAGAACAGATGGTACAGAGCTATGGCTTGCCCAAGGTCATCCAGCAGGTGCAAGTGGGGGAGGAGGAATCAAATCCGGTTCTCCCAAATTAGAGTCTGTGCACTTAACCACTACATCAAACTGGCTCTCTTAAAATAAAATATTCTATGGTATGATACAAGTGTAACATGAACTGCTGCCTCCTATAGTTTAAGAAAACAGGATCTCTGTTAAAGGATAGTTTAGGTTAGCTTGCCCTATGAGGTGAGGAATGCAGATTTTTGGAGACTTCAGCTAAAAGCACAAATAACAGTGCTGGCTCAGCACGGGGTCAAACATTCCCCTCAATTCTTTACTTGACCATCAACGACATGGCTACACTATGGCTCATTCACATCTCACCTTTGCCCCCTTCATTCCCCACTGTGAAGCCTTTCTTTTTCCACAGCAAACTTTGAGTCCTGTGGCACCTTTAAGACCAACTGTGATGGACTGCACTTTTAAAAGCTTAGAAGTGCTATGTAAACAGATAAATTTCATTAACATGAAATGTTAATTCTTCACAGAGCTAGAGATCCTTGAGTGACAGGCTGCTCCAAGCAATCTGATTGGTTAGTATCAGCTAAGAGCTGCATGCTGAGGAGGGAGTCAGTCAGATTTCTGCCTTGACTGAGTGGAGTCTGATTTCAGCCTTAGCTGAGAGCAGTTTTAGCACATATGGAGAATTGGGGGAAAGTTGGCAAGGAAGTTTGGGAGATAGGCGAAGGCTCCCATTTGGGCCAAGGAAAGGAGACAGCTCTTCTACAGAGAGAAGAAAATTCCCTACTCAGTCAAACAGGGAGTTAGCTCTGAAGAGAATAAAGATTCCTGGTCTGGTATGGTTAAAAACTGCCTTTAGCAACCTCAGGTTAAAAACTCAATATGAGTACTGATGTTTCAGGAGAAGGGGTTTGGATACCGGAAAGAGTGTACCAGCCTTCTGGAAACCAAAAGAGTCAAAGAATACTCAAAGAAAGTAAGCTGGAGTGTTTGGAAAACACTGGAACACCACTCAACATAAAGATTTAAGTCACTGTGAAAAGCTTAAGAAACTCTCATTCGTCTGAAACATAAGATCTAAGATCTGTGCATGTACTGGTTTTACCTTAGAAATTTCAACCCCTAATTTCACCTGACCTTTCCCCTCTATATTAAATAAAATATTTTATTTTTTTTTAATTTCAAAATGCTTCAAGTGCCATTTAAATTGTTTAAATTAAAGGAGACTTCCATTCCTTCCCTCATGTTCCTGGGCTGAGCCAACAGCCAAAATATCACAGTGTGACAGGGTGAACCAGAGTTCTTCAGCAAAGAAGAAGACACATTACTAGGGTGGCCCAATCTGTAAATGGAAAGAAAAATGGAACGAAAATCTTGCCTCTGAGGGAGGGAAGTAGATGGGGCCTTCTAACCAACAAAGTTTAATTCTGGGTATAAGCTTTTATGTGCATGCACTTCATCAGATGAAATGTGCATGCACATAAAAGCTTATGCCCAGAATTAAATTCTGTTGGTCTTAAAGGTGCCACCGTACTCAAACTTCGTGCTGTTGCTTCAGACCAACACAGAGACCCACCTGAATCTTTCTTCCACAGCAGGCAGATATAAAACTAGCCCGTGCAAACAGACCCTTGAAAACACAACATCCCAATTCATTGACAGTGTAATGAAAGGTGGCAGTGGAAATTCAGGCAAAGTAATCAAGATCCTATTGGGGGGAACATCAGCAAGCAATTCTGGTTGGACAATGCCTGTACATCTGCTGGGTCATTCTCTCCCCTTGTTGTCTGTCACCTCCCACTTCCCAAGAAACTGGAGTCAGATTGTGCAGCACCAGAGTAACTTCACGCCCTGAATGCTGGAAATACTTTTATTTAGATTAGAGGCATTTATAATATTAAAGAAAGGCCATGGTTCAGGTGGGTTCTTGCTTAAGTTGTAATTGTATTTCTCAGTTATACAGAGAGCAGCTCTATCAAAAGCCTTATTAACCTCTGCAAGAACTAACTCTCTAGGGTTACTGCCATGATGTCTCCCAGGTATTTTCTATCAGGCTACTTCATTTTATAGGTCCAACTGAATAATAAAGGACCAAAAACAAATGAAGCAAGAGAGAAAACAATTAGAGCACAGTTTTAGTAGACTTGCTGAGTAGCTACAACATAAATTGATTAAAGATTATGCTGAAACAGTGAAGAAATTTGTATTCTCTAATGCCATTCTATCTGCAAACCACCATCCAGCAGAACTATGTCAAGCAGCGAAAGGACTGGTGAATGTAGGCTACTTCCATTGGGAGACTGAGCCATCTAATTTCCCCAGTTTGCCCTTTTATTGCAGACAAAATAATTTACATACAGCTAAATTTGCGAGCTTCCACCTCCAAGGGAATCATTTAAAAAATTCAGTCTTGTTCTTTGCACATGGTTTGGTTTCCTTCATTCCTGCCTAGAGATGCAGAGGATGCACTGGGGGAAGAGAATAAAGTGGGGAGTACTTGAAGCAGGCCCCTGTCCATCCTGGCTGGCTAAGCCAATTGATACAATAGTGTTATGTGTATCAGAGGTTACTAACAATTTACTGAGGGTGAGCCAAGTTCTGAATAGGTTTTCAGTCAGCCCTGTGTCCAAAATGTGTGCCTTTCATAGAAAAATCATAGAATCACAGAGTTGGAAGGGACCTCCAGGGTCATCTACTCCAGCTCCCTGCATAATGCAGGAAAGTCACAAATACCTCCCCCTCCACACCACACCCAGAAGATGACAAAAAACCTCCAGGATCCCTGGCCAAACTGGCCTGGAGAAAAATTGCTTCCTGACCCCAAAGTGACAGTCAGCATTTCCCTGGACACATAAGAAAGGGCCACAAGAACTAAGCACTGAGGCAACTCTTCCTGCCCTCCCTCTCATGATCTGCCTAAGTTCACATAATCAGCATTGCTGTCAGATGGCCATCTAGCCTCTGTTTGAAAACCTCCAAAGGACAGCCCACCACTTCCCAAGGAAGTCTGTTCCACTGAAGAACCGCTCTGTCAGGAAGTTCTTCCTGTTTAGCCAAAAACTCTTCCGATTTAATTTCAATCCATTGGTTCTGGTCCGACCTTCTGGGGCAACAGAAAACAACTCCATACCATCCTCTATATGACAGCCTTTCAGGTACTTGAAAATGGTTATCATATCACCTCTCAGTCATCTCCTCTCCAGGCTAAATATACCCAGCTCCTTCAACCTTTCCTCATAGGACTTGGTCTCCAGATCCCTCACCATCTTCGTTGCCCTCCTCTAGACACGTTCCAGCTTGTCTATATCCTTCTTAAACTGTGGAGCCCAAAACTGAACACAATACTCTAGGTGAGGTCTAACCAGAGCAGAGTGAAGTGGGGGGGGGGGGGGGGGGTCCAATAGACCCGAAAGAAAAACACCTTTTTTTTTTAAGCCAGCCTGGCCTGGGGCTGGCTTGGCTTCTCCTGCAGCTCGGTTTAAACTGGGCTGCAGGAGAAGCCAGCACAAAAGTGAGCTGGCAGGGAACAATCTGCTCCCCACTGGACACAGCTGATCCTGGCTGGGCTCACTTCTCCTGCAGTCCAGTTTAAACCAGGCTGCAGGAGAAGTGAGCCCCAGGGACTGCTGTGCCGTGCACAACACATTGCTTCTGGTGGCACAGCCGATCCTGGGTGAGCTTGCTTCTCCTGCAGTCCAGTTTAAAATGGGCTGTAAGAGAAGCGAGCCACAGGGGCTGCTGTGCTGCACGGAACACATTGTTCCTGGTAGCACAACCAGTCCTGGCTAGTTTTGCTTCTCCTGCAGTCCAGTTTAAATCAGGCTGCAAGAGAAGCCAGCCCCAGGAACTCCTGTGTGTGGCGGAGCACATTGCTCCACTGTTTTTGGATCTACCTGGTAATTCCCAAATATATCCAGGATTTTTTCAGGAATTCTTACACACACACACACACACACACCCCAAGAAAACTCAGATACATTTGGGATGCCAAAATCTACTTGCAAAACACAGTAAGTTATTTTCCAGGTAGGTTTTCGGTTCGAGTAGATCTGATTGTGCATCCCTAGTTGACATTAATGGCAATTAAAGTGAGGCTTAATTAGTCAACAACAGTGACTTGAAACTGTGAAGCATTTTATATAAGTAATAAGAATGATCAGCTATGAAAACTGAAGCAGAAGAGAAAATGCAGCTCAGAACTCTAATATCTATTCTGTACAGGGAAAATAAAATGAGTTCAAATAGCTTAACTCAAATCATTTTTCAGAAGAGCAAAACTGGCAGATTTTGCCTATGCAACCACAGAGATGAGATCTTTTCAACTTCCCTCTGATGCCGTTCTTCTCTTTATTGAAGACCTTCTACAATACCTAGACAGTATGACTGGGCATCACCAAAGGATCAATACAAAGCTTAATCATACAGAACTCTATCTGAACAGAAGGAAAGGTGGACTGTGGGAAGTGTTACTAATTTCAATAAAAGAAGATGCTTCACAGAAATACAGGGGAATATACTAGCACAACTGAATAAATTTAAAAGGAACATCCCTTCACATTTCACATTTTTTTTCCAAAGCAGGGACCTCATTTATACAATTAAATGAATGGAATTAAACGGATGGAAAATATTTCCAGTAGGGCTTTAGCCAACGTTGGCAATAACCAGAATATGAATATAAAAAATGCCTTGCTGAGTCAGACAAAATGAACCCAGTAGCCCGCCCAGTGCCACTACATGCTTACAAGCATGGTAGGATCATGACCCTACCAAGAAGCCAAAATCTGGTTCTTAATGGTATACTGGTTCTGAACATGGTTTCATTTCGCTATCATGGTTAAACCCCATTAAATTATCTAGTCCTTTAGTACACTGTCTTATGTTTTCTTTGAAGTAATGCTTCATTTGTCTGTACCAAGCCTACTTCCAGCTTCACTGAGCAAACCTGAATTCTAGTATTATGAAATATGCACATGCAAGCTTATACCCAGAATTAAACTTTGTTGGTCTTAAACATGCCACTGGACTCAAACTTTGTTCTACTGCTTCAGACCAACACAGCTACCCACACAAATTTAGAATTATAAGAGAGAGTGAGAGGCATTTCTGTGTTCATTCTCCCCATACAGTTTACATAAATATCTGTCATATACCATGTTGTTTCTTTTCTAAGCTAAAAAGCCCTACGCATGCCACGATCTTTTTGTTGGCCTTCAGCTCCTCTAAATCATTAGTATCAACTACAGTCACATAACTAAGGTTGAAAATAGCCGTCACCTTCAAAAAGGTAAAATTTGGATTTCAAACTCTGACTTTGAAAGTTGAATGTCAGCTGAAATGACACTGAAGAGCCTGAACAATGTCTTTGCACTCAAACTCAAATAGAGCACCAGTCTGTTCTCATTTTGGTATAAGCCTTAAGCATGAAGCCCAGGAAAAACAATTATCAAAAGACATAATACAGTTGTGTGTGATCAATTATTTCCCACACTATTCCAATTGAAGTTCTCTGTGCTATCTTACAAATCGTGCAATTTTGTATATCTAGTTTGATATTCCTCTTTAATACTTAATGAATTTTATCCATTTTTGTATTTTTTCATGTCAACAATACAAGCACACACACTTTTGTACTACAGTATTTTTTTTATTATCCTCTCGTTCTTTACAGGGTTTACTTTTTAAGTCCCTTTCCCCCTTTCTGTTCTTCTTTCTATGGAATCTGAAGTTGCATTTCCCTGGTCTCAGTCCAGCATTCAGTCACTATACCACACAGGGTCTCTTGAAAAGCCACACAACTATGCCCATAGTCTATCCCCGACCAAAAACCATCTCCGGCAGGTATGGCATGCAGGGATCATTCATCACCCAAACAATCTGAGTGGTTGATTGGGATGCCAAAGGAGCAGAATGTAGCATCTGGGAGGAGAGGACTGGTGTGAGACTTCTGATTAGATCCAATAAGCCAGGCCTTGTAGTTCAAAACAAAGTCTTGTTTGTGATACCATATACAGTGGGGAGAGGATTCATATACTGTATTCAAACAAGAACAGAGGCTTGGGTGCCAATCAGAGTAAAAAGAATCAAGCACCAAAATGCTACCATTACTTTCTCAGGGAAAAAAGGCACACAGGCTGAAACTACATTCCCACCCTGACCCTGTGTGTAATCTACTTGCAGGCCCCTCAAAAGACAGCTGGAGAAGCAGAGCCCAGTTACCCAAGGTTACAAGAGTAGTCAACATAGATAACTGAAGTCTAGCAAAACATATGAGCTCACCCAGAGGAGAGAGGGGTGAGGGGGGGGGGAGGAAGGAACTGTTAGAGCGGAAGCTGATGCCGATCTCCTGCCAGGACCTGCAACCGGGATAGTCACAGGGAAGCAAAACATGACAGGGAACCTGACAACTGGCATGATTTGTAATTGTCATCACCTCTCCAATGTAGGATTGCCAGCTCCAGGACAGAAAATACCTGGAGATTTTGGGGGGTCAAGACTGAGGAGGGCAGGGTTTGGGGCATGATGCCATATAGAGTCCTACTTCCAAAGCAGCCAATTCTTCAGGTGAACTGATCTCTGTCACCAGGAAACAAATTATAATAGCAGGAGATCTCCAGCCACCACCTGGGGGTTGGCAACCCTACTTGCCACTGCTGCCCATGTTTGAGGAGGACACATCCTGCTGCCACGCATTCAATATGGACTTCTGCAGCTCACCAAGATCACAAGGGATGAGGCAGCCACCACCACCCCTCACTCTTGCAGCTGCCATAGAGTTTGCCCGGGGTGGCAAAATGGGTTGCTGGTCCTGATAACACTTCCAGTCAAATTAATTAATTAGGAGCTGCGGTCACACACACTAAATAATCCACTTTCAATGTGCTTTAGAATTGGATTTTGCCAGTTCACACAGTAAAAATCCAGTTGCAAAGTGCATTGAAAGTGGGTTATTTAGTGTTTGTGACCACAGCCAGGGAGAAGGAAATGGGGAAAAACATGAAGGCAGAATTGGAGAGGAAGGATGCAAGACAGAGGATACACATCATTTTGGAAACAACTGACAATGAAATATGTCAGGTGAGCCAACTTGTTAGCTCCCAACTTTCCAAAAATTATTTTTCAATTAAATAACAATAAATAAACAGAATACAACAGAAATAACAATTGAGTTATTAACAAAAAGTAACCAAAACAAGACCTCCAGACACCTGCCCTCTTCCATTTGAGATTTAGACATCAAGGTAACAGTTAAGCAATACTATGGCTGAGGACAGACTGGCAATCTGGAGTGGGATGAATCCGGAGACAAAAGCTGCGGGAGGAAAATCCCCCGGGGCTGGCTGTCCACATTGGCCAGGGTATTGCGCAAGGATGCCGTTACGGAGAGTTCAGACTGCTGCGGAGTGGCCCCAGGTGGGCCGGTCTCTGCAGCTCGTGATAGGGCTGTTTCGGCCATTTGTGCATGAGCGCTCATGCGCAAACTAGCAAAACGCTGCGTTCACACTGCCGCCTCCACTTGCCTCCCGCCTTCTTCCGGTTCACACTGCCTGGAAGTGGGAGGTAAGTGCAAGATGGCCTCCGGACACCGGTTTCTCCCGGTGTCCTTCTAAAGTGCAAGAAAACCGGCTTCAAAGCGGGTAAGTGCGGAAGGGAGCCGAGGGACAGCTGCGCATGTCTGAGCAGGCTCCCTTCCCCCGCTTCCCATGCGGACCTATCCCAGGGCAGATTGCCAGTCTGTCCTCAGCCTATGTGTACAAGATGTAAACCATGTGTGCATGGGGGGTGGGGGGGAGAGAGGGACTTGGAAAACCCATTCCTCAAAACCTTCCCCTCCAGGATTTTCTGACCGTTCAGGGGCTTCAGCACGTTGATCCCCCCCCCCCCCATGCTTCCCCCCTTTAACTGCTACTCATGTGCTTGCAACATTTGTTTCAGGAACATGTATAGTCCTCATCAGGTTTTTTTTGAGGCTTTTTTTTGTCAGTTAATTTACAAACTCATATTGTTGCGCATACATAGGGGGGATTTTCCCCTGAGTAAGTAGAGGCCCCTACCTTGTTGATGGTGTCCTGATTTTGCTTTCATCATCTGCACAGTCCCTTTCTTTACCAGATACAGTAGTATACACTCACAGATCAGCGCTACATGTAAGTGAAAACTCTGCTAATTTTAAACCATCATTTTTTAAAAAAACAAAAAACCATTCCTTATACATTTTTGTTCTGATTTTAAACTGTATTTTGAATTAAAACATTTTGGGTTTTTTATATCCCAATCCTTCATTATTACCATGTTGTCACTTGCTTATTATTCTCACTGTGTTGTTTCGCTTCTTCCTCTATTTTACTTTCATTTCACTAAATTTTCATTATGTTTTATTTATGCTTCAGGCTCACTTTTCAGAAGCTGCTTAAACTGCTAGGAGTGTCTAGTGCAACAAATGAGACCACAGCAGAGAGGAATTCAATACTCATGACCTATTCCCTGTTTTGTAACATCTCAGCAGTTGTAATGTACTATTTGTAGTACTGATTCTATATGTTCCTGCTACAAGAGGTATAAAAGGCCTCAGGAGCATTCGTCCTGCTTGCCAGGTCACAATAGTGGGCGCATGAGGTCCAGAGACAAATCAAAGGACTGCATTCATTTAATAGAGGTGAACAGTTTAACACATTTGAAATGCCTCCTGTACCTTACCTGAGGTTATTTGCTACTGACTTACACAAGAAGTATCACAAAGACCTCTATACACACCTCCTTCTCTGGGACAATAGGCTTAATTTTTTTTTTTAAACCCTACCATTTCCACTAATGAGCTTGTCTATTTGATCTCGGTAAACACCGCTTTAGAACCTAGCTTCACTCAGCATTTTTTCCTTTCTAGAGAAAATAAGAAATTATGGTCATTCTGTCCCCAATCTATCATGATTCTAACAAATCTGCCGCTCATTTACAAGATGGGATCCTCCCTCACTGCTGGTTCTGAAGTCAGGCTGTGAACAGCCATATTCAGGAGCAGATTCAGGAGCAGATTCAATATGGCAGTTGTCTGGCAGTATAATTCTCTCTCACTCCAACAGGTGCAAATTACTTGAGTGGTATTAACTGCAGCGGTAGAACATAAGAATGATTAAGTAAATTACATGAGGCTCAATCCTAAACAGGCCTAATTGGAAGTAGAGGGTCAGTGTGGTATGTGTTAGACTAGGATCTGGAGGACCCAGGTTCAAATTCCTACTCTGCCATGGAAGCTCAGTGGGTGACTTTGAGCCAGTCACACACCCTCAGCTGAACCTACCTCACATTATTGTTGTAAGGACAAAATGAAGGAGAGAATGATGTACACCACTTTGGTTTCCCAATTGGAGAGAAAGGCAAAGTATAAATTCTGGATGGGATTGCACTCCCCTTGAAGGAACAGGTCCATAGTCTGGTGTTGCTCTTGGACCCAGGCTAGATTACTGTGATGTGCTGTACAGGAGGTTGCCCTTGAGAAGTGTTCAGAAACTTCCATTGGTACAGAGTAGTGCAGCCAGGATGTTGACTGGAAATGGGTCATAGGGACCATATCACTCCAATCTTGGCCCATCTACACTGGCTCCCACTTTGTTTCCAGGCACAACTTAAGGTGCTGGTCTAAACTAGCCATGAACTGAGAAAATGTTGGTTTGTGGTGGTTCATGGTTTGTGGGGTCTCCCTTTCGCTCCCATGGGGGGGTGGGGCAAAGGCATCGCTGAACTGGCTTGCATCTAATAGATGCAAGCCAGTTCCGTGATGACTTTGGCTCCCCCTGCAGAAGCTGCAGTGGCTCTCGCAAGTGAACTCAGAAGGCATTTAAGTTGTGCAAGATGTCCTGCTGCAGCGGTGCAACACAAGTGAACTGTCAGAAGGCAGTGGCGGCAGCACGACTCACAAGACAACTCAGAATGCCTTCTGAGTTCACTGGCAAGTCATGCTCTGGTGGCGGGGCTTTAAAGGGCTCTGACCGATGCCTTGGGCACCAACATGTCTGGCCCATAAACCCTCTTACAACCAACGCAAAAACCATGGCAGTTCGTGAACAGCATGACTGCACAAATCACGGTTCATGTATGGACGGACCGGCCCAGTTCATCATGAAATTCGGTTCGTGTCCATCCCTACTCTCAACTTTCAAAGACCTATAAGGTTTGGGACCTTGAAGGACTTCTTGCTCCCTTAGGAACTTGTCCAACCACTACAGTCATTTTCGGAGGTCCTGCTTCAGGTTCTTTCCGAGGTTAGGTGGGTGACAACCTGGGAGAGGGCCTTACTGGTTATGGCACCAGAGCTCTGGAACTCTCTCCGAAAATTTCCTTAGGACTGCAAACAAAATCAACTATTTCTTCCCTTCAAACGCAGCGTACAATTTACCTCTGGTGTCTTCTTTGTGACGATATTAGGTGCCATTGTTTCACAGGCCATTTCTGCATTGCCTGACATCAGAGCAGTCTGGCTTTGTTTGGCTGAAGGCAATGCCTTAACAGAAAAATCTGCCAAAGGAGATACATTTACGAATATATACATATATATAATACACACCAAAAAAGAAAAATAAGTTTTAAACAGATGTTAAATTTTCTGGAGTTAATTGGGCAAAAAAAAGCCTCTGTAGTCTTGTTCAGTCCATTAACTGCAGTGTTCCTTGCTGGATCTGAATGCTAACGTCTTTTAGAACTATCTATGATAACTAGCAAGCCCAGACAGAAAAGAGCAGTCCTATTCCTACGTAGTCATTCCACTGATATCCTAGTGTGCAAAACAAATCTTTTACTCTTTTCCCAGATGGAAACAATGCACATGAAGTTCAAACTGTTCTCCTTGTTTATATCCACATTATACAGAGGAAACTAAATAACCAGGGATAGTATCATCCTTCTCTGCCACCAGATCTACTAATTAGTCTTTAAAGGGGATGTTATTACTGCAGCATGGCAGGTATGTGTTTCACATTACGAACAGCTAAAAAGGAATTTAGAGACTATTTGAAAGATAATGGAAAACTTTAAAGGCCGCTTCCCTGTGACAGGGACTTTTATTTGGAGACAAATGGAAAAATTTGTAGCAGTAAATGCCTCTAAGGCAATTTCTATATTTGATTATCTGTGGTTTCAAATTCTTCTAAAAAGAGTTTTCTCATCCTTTTCATCTTTTAATGGTTAATAAATAATTATTCAACATTTATATATTTATTTCCTTGCCTAGCGCTCCAAGACTCTAGCAATTACGCTGATTATAGTGACAAAAAAAGCCAAAGAAACCACAGTTAATCTGAATTTCTACCTGAGGGTTCATTTCAGCAAACCTACATTTTTTTTATTAATAGCTAATAATGCTCACCATCAGCACCACAAACTAGCTCTGCCAGTTTACCCTATTTACAAGCTATTTGGTTGTCCCAAGTGGGCTGCCTCCCATGCTGCCCCTTGCGAGGTGCAGGGCAGCAGTGGCACAGGTGGGGGCGAATACTTCTCCTGCCCTGGTTACTCAGATTCAGGATAGGCTTCAGTGTCTGTGCATCCTTGACCACAGTAGCAATAGCAAAGAGGAAGAAGGATCCCACTGTGCCTAACCTCATGCTACTGCTGTGCAGAGCAAAACTAGAGACTTTGCATTTATTTAAAAGCCTCTGTCTCTCATCTGCTGTCAGCACTTTGTGTCCCCTCCTGCCTCCCCTTTTCCACGGCCATAATCAGAGAAATACTTGAAAAGCACCTTCCCACCCTTAGCCATCAGGACAGGGTGGCACTTTCTGAAGACAGCCAGTCCCTCTCCAAATACTCACTGATGAAGAAAGGTAGGGAGGATGGCTGGCCAGCAAGGGGCCATATGGGCAAAACTCCCCCCTCCCAGAGCATGCCACCCCAAGGAGCTGCTTGTTCCGTGAGCAAGCCCTGAATTTACCTCAGGCCTGGACTTCAGAAAGTCTATAATTTCCCTCAAGGGTTTCTCACAAAGTTGGCCAGCTCTTCTTCTTTTGTTCTGGCCACGTTCACCAGAATGATAGGCTAGACTGCATGATGACTATAAGTTTCATGAAACATTACCCATTTTGGAGAAATACAGATTATTCAATTGAAGAACCAGATGACAAAGCGTCTCTGATACTGCCTTGAGGAAAAATAGGTACACTCAAAAGGTGTTAGGATTTGGTATCTTCAGTTACTTTTCAATACCCCCTGTTGAATCACTTCTACCATTTTTTGTGTCACAACACATTTACAATTTTTCTTGTTAATCTTCATCATGTCACTGCCAGGCAGCTTGGTCACTGTTTGTGAAAGATGACTACTGAGCCTGGGAGTGGGGGATGTGACCAAAAGCACTTAGTAGATCTGAATGCCTACTGAGAGTGCAATTGCTAAAGCTTTGGAATGCATACACCTGCAATTTAAATGTGTGCTGCTTACATTGGATGTTTTCTGAAGGAGGGAACTCTGAAATGGGATCTGAAGCAGGTATTGCTGATGAACAACTTTTGCCAGAAGTTTTTGGAGGCAAAAGCATTGCATATGATGTGCGCTGCCTAGTCCGACGTGCTATTTCACGCTCATTATGAAGCTGTTGTTCATCTGTTAATAAGGCAATAACTTGCTTAGCCTTCTCCCTTACGTAAACACCTGTTGAAAAAATTAGAAAACATTTGATAAATGGATACAAAGTTTACAATGTATTCTGTACTGAGTGTTAGATCTTTCACAGGTCTCTATGGCTACAAAAGACACTGAAGTATCTGGCAATATTCTGTTCTAGATAGTTTAGAAAGCTGCCTGATAATGTTAAGCTCTTGATATTTAGGACAATGAGCTGCAGAACAAGGCTTCACAGTTGTTTGATTTCTGTCATTATATCTAACTCTGAACTGGGCCATAGATTATAGATCAAAAAATCCACACAATAGGGCCAAAAAACTGAGAGAGAAAACTGAGAGAAGCTTCAGTTTTGAAGAAAAATTTAAAACTCTTTTTAACCCTTGGGAGTTAAAATACTCCAAAAAAATAAAAGCAATGTCTGTAGCTTTAAGAAATGAATGCTCACTGAGACCTGGAAAGACTGTTGTCAGATCTTGGAGCCATTTTGAGGATTGCTAGGCAACCATAATACTGCCAAGGCTTCCAAGCCTTGATTTCTTTCTCTGTCAAAGATGAGGTGGGGGAGAAATGGAAAAGGGAAGCAGGGAAAGGGGAAATACAAAGAACCTGAATGGGGGGAACAGAAAAAGATAGTGAGGTGGGTGGGAAAGAAGAAAAGGGGAGAGGCTGACAGGAAAGGAATGAGGGAAAGCTGAAGACAGAGGGCAGATAAAGGTAGGTTGAGTGGGAGGGAGAGGCTATGGGGGCAGCCAGCGGGAGGGAAAGAGGAAATAGTATGGGGAAATGGATAGAGAGTGAAAATGAGATAGCCCTTAGTGCATAATCAAGTCATAACTCTTGCCCTCATAAAGAAAAATTATAAAAGGTCAAGTAAAATAGATTATCTTTTTAAAAGAAAAAAGCCTACTGTTATTACAGTATTATTTTTGTTGTACTTGATATTTCCTTGGACAAAATACTTCCATGAAAAACTGCATTCTTCCCTAAAGGACCTCAAAGTGATGAAGGGTATATTTTCAAATGTCATCCCCAATCCTGTATGGTATAAGAGGCCTGCATAACTTGTGAAGAAAGTGAACATAATGGCAGAACAGAAGCACGTGCCTATGATGTTGGAAAACATAACCACACATTAGGCATCTCTCAGCAGAAAAATATGTTTGAAGTTTTTAAAAAATACACTATTTTATAGTCTCATAAAATCTAGCCTTTTGATTTATTTGCGCAAAAAAATCTCAAAGGTATTAGCAGCAGAAAAATACTACAGATGAGCATGAATAAACATTAGATTTAATATCTTTCCCCCCTTTCCTTCTGCAAGATCATTCATACTTAGTACATTTCACTCAGTGGGTAGCTTCACACATGCATTTCTGGACTGAATTCTGTCCTTATGCGTACTTCCTATCATGCACATGTGAAACAGTTAATCATATCTGTTTTACACTGCAATTCTAAACAGAGTTACACCCTTCTAAACGTAACAACTTCAGTGGGATTACAAGAGTGTAACTCTGTTTAGGATAGTTTCATTGGGTGGCTGTGTTGATCTGCAGTAGAACAGTTAGACTGGAGTCCAGTAGCATCTAGGGTTGCCAGGTCCTACCTCCTTGCCAGCAGAGGATGGGAGGGAATGTTCTGGGAGTGGGGGCAGGGCAACATTACCGCGTGCAACATCGCCAAAGTGATGACATCACATGGAAGTGACATCATCACGCCAGGTTGTGGCTGCGGGCGGGGCTCACAACTCTAATAGTATCTTAGACATCAACAAGAGTTTCAGGGTATAAGCTTTCAAGAGTCAAAACTCCCTTTGTCAGACACAAATAGGAATAGAGATCTCTGAGTCCCTTTATCCTAGTCAGAAGAGGGGAGGGATATTGTAAAGAAAGCTTGCATTAAGTACAATGTCTGACAAAGGGAACTTTAACCCTGAAAAGCTTATCCTGAAACTCTTGTTGGTCTCTAAGCTGCTACTGGATTTCAGTCTAACTGTTCTACAGTAGACCAACATGGCTACCCTCTAAAATAATGTATATTGTAATCAGCTTGATTAGGGCAGAGGGGAAATGCTTGGGGGCAGAAAATTAGCACCTGTAGTGAGATAAGAATCCTATGTCCCTATTCAGCCCCAGGGAGGTCCATCATTCTGAACTTGTGAATTAACTTAAATTCAACAATCTCCCATTTTAATTTCCCCTTGAGTATTTGTTTTTAGGATTGCCACTCTTCGGTCAGTAATGGAATGTTTTTTGAGTGTTATAGGTTTTGGTTCTAGGAAAAAAGCTCACTGAAAATAAACCCACAGGAAAAAAGCCCACAGAAAAAAACCCACTGTCATAAATGTTCACAGGAAAGAAGCCTACTCGGAAAAAAGCCCACATGGAAATAAGCCCACTTGAAAAAAAAGCCCACATGGGAAAAAGCCTATCCACAGAAAAGCCCACAGAGAAAAAAGCCCACACGGAAAGAAGCCCACATAGAAAAATACTATATAAAGTGCCATAGATATTTATAATTGTGGATAAACATTCATCTCCATTTATGAGAATGAACAGGCATTACCTATATTCACATGCAACAATTTGTGTTGTGATTTTATCAAGTATAATGATTTTGCTATTTTATTAGGCGACCTGCCTGTGCATTAGCCAGTGTTAGTTTGTGGCAAACGAGGTTCCTCTGCAGTCTATCATATAGAGACCATACACCAGTGTTCCCTCTAAGCTGAGTTAGTGTGAGCTAACTAGCTAGTTCAATTTTTTAGCCTCCAGCTCCAATTTTTGTCTTAGTTTAGGAAGGATGGCTCCAGAGCAAACTGATTTATGCAGCAGCCAAATTGCTGGCTCACAACTTTCATGCCAGTAGCTCACAATGTAAAATTTTTGCTCACAGGACTCCACACCTTAGAGGGAGTATTGCCACACACTGGGATGACTGCTGTGGAATAGGAAATTAAGAGCACTACAGGCCATGGTTGCCACTTCTGTTGTTATTTGTTATATAATGTTGTCTTATGGTCTTGTTACCTTAAGCTAAGCTTCTTAGATCTATGAGGCCTTAACTACTTTTATTATTTAGGAAACAGAAAGAGGAGGAGGCAGTTGCAGCAGCTGAGGTGGCTGGGTAACATAATTAACATAAGAAGAACCCTGCTGGATCACAGCAGTCCCTGCAGTTGGGAGGGGCTGATCGTTTAGTTTCACAATGGGACCAGAGATATAAAAGGATCAGCCTGGTGTGCCCCAGGCCTTTTATTTTCCCTTCCAAGCCTTTACACTCAAGAGCATTAAATCCCTCTTCATAAGGCCACTTTTGTATAGTAATGAAGTAATTTACTAATAACATAGCAAAATCATTATTTAACTAGGAATAAGGCCCGTTGTGGAAATAAATACAACAGGCTCTAGCATCAATTTGCTGTGGCAACCTCAGCAGGGTGTAATGACACAGAGCTTACTGTTTTCTCCCAGATAACTGATCTCTGCCATTTGAAGAGCTGTTGTAATTCTGAGTGATCTCCAGCCCTCCCCTGGAGATTGGCAATAATGGTTCTCAATAGGGTTGCCAGCCTCCAGGTGGGGCATGGGGATCTCCTGCTTTTACAACTGATCCCCAGCTGACAGAGATCAGCTCCCCTGGAGAAAATGGCTACTTTGGAGGGTGGACTCTATGACATTGAACCATGCTGAGGCCCCTCCACTCCCCAAACCCCACCTTCTCCTGGCTCCACCCCCAAAGTTCCCAGGTATTTTCCAACCCAGACTTGGCAACCCGAGTTCTCAATGAGGAAATGGCTGGTTTTGAGGGGAGAGTCTATGGCATTGTACCTGTCTTGGTGGTAGCAACCCTATCTCCTTCCCAGCCAAACATCAACATACTGTTATCTACTCCTCTGACTTTAGCTTTCCATCTCCCACACACACACACACACACACACACCCCTGGAGCCTCTACCTAGGAAACATACGGTCTTTCTCCTCCAAATGGGAACCCAAGCTACCTCAGCAGGGTGTAATAACTCAGAGTCCACCCTGTAAAGCAGCCAATTTCTCCAAGGGAACTGATCTCTGCCATCTGGAGAGCATTTGTAATTCTGAGTGATCTCCAGTCCTCACCTAGAAAATGGCAACAATGGTTTCCCAGGAGGAAATGGCTGCTTTGGAGGGTAGAGTCTATGGCATTGTACCTGTCTGAGGCCCCACTCCACCTCACCCCACCTTCTCCAGGCTCCACCCCTCAAATCTCCAGGAATTTCCAACCTGAAGTTGGCAACCTTTTTTCCATCCACGCCAATCATCAAACCATCGTTATCTGGCCTTGATCTCTACCATCTGGAGAGCAGTTTTAATTCTGAGCGATCTCCAGCCCTCACCTGGAGATTGGCAACAATGATTTCCCAGGAGGAAACGGCTAGTTTGGAGGGTGGAGTCTATGGAATTGTACCTCTGAGGTCCCACCCCTCCACAAACCCCACCCTCTCCAGGCTCCATCCCTCAAAGAGAGCCAGTCTGGTGTAGTGGTTAAGTGCGCGGACTCTAATCTGGGAGAACCGGGTTTGATTCCCCACTCCTCCACTTGCACCTGGCTGGATGACCTTGGGCAAGCCATAGCTCTGGACCAGCTGTTCCCTCAAGGACAGCTTGGGAAAGAGTTCTCTCAGCCCCACCTATCTCACAGGGTGTCTGTTCTGGGGAGGGGAAGGGAAAAGGAGTTTGTAAGCCGCTCTGAGACTCTTAAGTGAGTGAAGGGCGGGATATAAATCCAATCTCTTCTTCTTCTTCTTCTTCAAATCTCCAGGAATTTCCCAACCTGGAGTTGGCAACCCTATCTCCTTCCCATCCAACAATCAACCTACCATTATCTGCCCCGATTCCTGCCATATTGCTGCCATTTGGAGAGCAGTTTTAATTCTGAGTGATCTCCAGCCCTAACCTGGAGATTGGCAGCAATGATTCCCCAGGAGGAAAAGTACAGTCTTTCTCCACAGTGGAAACCAAAGCAGATTACATCATTCTCCTCTCCCCCTTTTGATCTGCACAACAACTCTGTGAGGCAGGTTAGGCTGAAAGTCTGTGACTGGTCCGAAATCACCTTCTTAACTTCTACAGCAAGAACCTGGCTCCAGAGCAAATTGATTTATGCAGTAGCCAAATTGCTGGCTCACAACTTTCATGCCAGTAGCTCACAATCAGTGTTCCCTCTAAGATGAGTTAGTGTGAGCTAGCTCACAGTTTTTTAGCCTCCAGCTCACACGTTTTTGTCTTGGCTCAGGAATGATGGCTCCAGAGCAAACTAATTTATGCAGCAGCCAAATTGCTTTCTCACAACTTTAATGCCAGTTGCTCACAAAGTAGAATTGTTGCTCACAAGACTCCACAGCTTAGAGTGAACATTGCTCACAATGTAAAATTTTTGCTCACAGGACTCTGCTCTGAACTGCCATGCCTATGGTAGTCAACCTACAGTGGAGCCTGAAGATCACCAGGTATCACAACTGAACTCCAGACAACAAATCTCTTCCCCCTCCCCCCCTGGAGAAAATAACTGCTTTGGAGGGTGGGCTCTATGGCAGGGGTGGGCAAATTGCGGCCCACGGGCCACATGTGGCCCGCCACAGAGTTTTTTGCGGCCAGCCAAGACAGTCAGCCACGTGGTTTCAGTCAGGCCTGTTGCGCAGCACGTCTTTAGCACCCCTTCAACCACTCCAGCCCCTTGCAGCCACTCCTGCCACCTTCAGCACCTCAGCTTTCCACAGCTCTCACCAGTATTCACTCTGCTGCAACTCCTTATAGCAACCACACTTACACAGTACTGTGGTAAGCTATATACAGGATTTTATTTACACAAACAAAAGGCTCCGCCAGAACCGTGATACAAGAGAATGGACACACATCAGTACTGTACAATTCCATATATACATGTAGTGACCAATCAGCTTCGTGCTGAGTCATTATGACTGACCTTACTTCAGTGCCACTCATAACCGGTTTAGACTAGTACTATACAGCTACCAATCTGACAGATAGCTGTCAAACAGATCTGGCTGATCTTAGTGCTGGAGATTAACTGCCTCCGTTGGGCCCGGAGCACAGAGAAGCCCGGAGCAGAGAGAAGCATTGTTATTATTATAGATGCTCTTTGACAGACATTAACTTGCAGGCTGTGGTGAGAATCTCAACAAGCAATCTCACTCCTGATTTCAAAATAATTGTAGAAAAGTGTGATAGGGTACATTTGTCTCCTTAAACTGATTCTAAAATTAAATGTGCTTGCAGCTACAGATGATATGAAATTAGCACAATAAATAAATTGAATAAAACTACCACTATTTTATTTAATTTATATTTATTGATTTTTATGATACAATTTATACCTTTTCTGAAACGCAAAGTTAACTAATGAATGCAATCATTTTAAAAGGTGCGGCCCTCCGCTAACCTCCACTCCCACAAAGTGGCCCCTGAACCAAAACAATTGCCCACCCCTGCTCTATGGCATACTATTCAGCTGAGGCCTCTCCCCTCCCCAAACTCTGGCTTCTGTAGACTCCATCACAAAATATCCAGAAATTTCCCAACCTGGAGCTGGTAACCCTAGTCAGGACTGGCCCCAATAAGTTCACAATGAGTTCACAAAGGCCTGGAAAGGGCCTTTGCAACTTTGTGGTTATACATTTGCTTTACTTTGTTAAAGTGGTGCTGTAGACGTTTGCATAAGTTTCCGATCTGAATTGGGCCAAAAAAAAATTTATTTGCACACCCCTAGTGGGCACAAATGGCAGTGGTGGTAAGCCCCTCCCCAGCTCCCAGTGGGCATGTGGAGGAAGCGAACCCCTTCTGTTTAGAGTCACGTGGCGGCAGCGACACGATCTTTCCATTGTATTCTATGGGGCCCTTCTCGCCTGTCCAGTCATTCTGCTGATAGCTGATGTAGCAGCACAGATACTGCTCAAAAGTGGTATTGGTTCTGTCTTGCCATTCGACTGGGAGTGATGGGTTGAAGACAGGTGCCCCTGGGTGCCAAGGAGCATGTACATTGCTTGCTAGAACCGCAAGGTGAATTGGATTCCACGGTCAAAAACCAGGTGTCTGAGGACTCTGTGCAGCCTGCTGGCCAAGTGTTGTGGGCCACACTCAACACCTCCCCCGCAGGGATCCTGGGGGGGCATAAAACTGCCTTCATGAGTCAGCAGCCCATCCTGCAGGGAACTGCCTGGGGCCGCCTTCTGCACAGGGTCAGGTAGACCCGTTGAACCCTGGGATCACTTTACTGGACCCTCTGAATGCTATCCCAAAGGGGCTCATCAGAGGGCTCTGCAGCGAATGTCTCGGGTGCCAGGATTATGGTTGCAGTCAGCCCCTCCCAGCTTTCTGAGCATATTCATGCCTTCTTGAATAGAGCGTCCACATGCTTGTTCTGGGAGCCTAGGGCATAATAGATGATGAACTGGAACCAAGAGAAGAACAGTGACCATTGGAGCTACCACTGGTTCAGATACCAGGCAGTCTGTAAAAGGTCCCGCAGGGCCCTGATGTTCTCTGGGAGCTTGTTCCACCGGGATGGAGCCACCACTGAGAAGGCCTGGGTCCTGGTAGATGCCAACCTGGCCTCCCTAGGGCCAGAGAGGGTCAGGCTGTGTTGAGTGCCTGACCACAATGCTCTCTGGGGTATATATGGGGAAAGGCGGTCCCTTAGGTAGGCAGGCCCCTGACCATATAGGGCTTTAAAGGTTAATACCAGCACCTTGAACCGGATCTGGTACGCTATAGGCAGCCAGTGTAGCGACCTCAGCACCAGCTGGATGTGGTCTCGAACCGAGAGACCCATCAACAGCCAAGCCGCGGCATTCTGCACTAGCTGCAGCCTCCGGAGCTGAGACAAGGGCAGCCCCATGTAGAGATTTTTCCTTCTTATCTCCCCAGGAAGATTCACTTGTGTCCCTCTATGGTTCTCTTCCACCAGCAGGTGAAGGCTTATTTGTTTCATTTAGCATACACTTAATAACTGTATTGGCCCTCCTCCCTGGTTTTGGTGTTGTGTGTTTAGGTTTTTATGATTTGTTCAATATATTATTTTAATGCTCTTTAATGTTCAAATCTTTTAATATTCTTATGGTTGCTTCCTTGGGGACCCTATTTGCTGGAAAGATGGTCTAAAATGTTTTAAAACGATCAGTAAAAAAATGTTCTTTTTGATTTATTCTTGAAACTTTTGGTACTACGCAAGTAGATACTACATCAAGCCATAGTATTTCACTTCAAAACAGTTTAATTCCTACTTAGTTAAATAGTCCTCTTCCTATCTTCAGCCCAGCCACCCCACCACATATACATATTGCAAATTAATTTTAATTGTTTTTTCAAACTACTTTTATTTTTACCTTGATCCTTTCCAGCCTCATCCATGTGATGGAAATCCTTTAATATCTGAATGTTATAAGATCCCTCCTGGCAATGCTGTATGACTTTCTTTGATCCATTCTTGAGGAGATAATCCAAGAGTGTGAGAGACTTGTACACATGCCTCCAGTTCTTACCGTAATCATTCATTCTGTGCCATATCATGTTCATAATCTCAAAAACAGAAACTTTGTTGTATGTTAGGTCACTTATCTCTAACATCAGAGAACTGGAGGGACCCCAAGGGTCATTAGAAGTTGCTTCTCTGACTTTTATCTCAGCTTCAGAATAATTTTTCACAAAGTTCTTCATGCGTCTTCTGAGTGCCATGGATGTGGGAAATGGTTGCTTGGTTTATAAAACCAATGAGAAATGCCGGATCTCTTTTTGCTGTGATATCTTTCTTGTTTTCCATTCCCCCATGCAGTGAACCACCATGACTCTGCAAATGGAAAAGCAGAAAACTGGTATATTACCACTCTGAATTGTGAAAAGACAGGCATGATGGGCCTACAGTTGCCACTTCTTTTCTTAGTTGGTGTGCTGTACCTTAAGTGCCACAAGAAGGCAAAAATTCAGTCTATACATGGGTGGAAAGAGCAGCTCGTTGCATTCCTGCCTATTCATGTACCTGTGAAATGCACACAGCCTCAGTCAGGAAACAAGTGGCAGCCAGAAGAGGCCAGTTGTGGTAGATAACATTTGTTGTATAGTTAATTTGAAAGAATTGTCTTCTTTCCAACTATCAGAATCCAAGAGTACTATGATTACAATAACTGCACTCAAATGTTTCAAAACTATAGGAAAACAGCAGATGAAATCTTGGATAATGTCTAAAGGGGTAATCTGTAATACTGCCTTTGATCTGCCAATTTTGATATAACAGAACAAAACTCCCTGTTGTTATTCTTTCCATCTGCTTACCTTCTGAGCAAAGAACTACATGAGTTAAAGTCGTAAAAATTCAAAATACTGTTTTAGCATTTATTACTAGGCTCCTGCCATAGACAGAGTGCCTGTCAGGGAATCAACTCAATTCAGTTCTCACATTCCTGACCAGGAAAGTGCTGTTGGTTAATGGGGTCCATCTTCAGCCTCCCTTCCTCTCACTATGAATTACTGCCTCCCTTTCCTGGTTGTCATAACCTTAGTTTGCAGTGATAGTATAGCCAATGTTAACCAGGATTACCTCCAAAACATGTTTCGCAAATCTATTTCATATCATGGTCTGGAGGGAAAATGCCAGTTAGCAGCAACCATTGAGGAACCCACATATGAGACAGGATGAAGGACTGTGCAAGACTGTGGCACACAGTCTTGTTCCTCTAGACCTTGGAAAACAGGCCCTCTGAACTGAATCAACAAACAGCACTACTTATACTGCTGTCAGACTAATCAATCTATAGGCATCTCTGTTTCAACCGAAATTTCCTGCTGGGTACTCTGGTAGCAAGAGAAAAGTAATTAAAATGAAGGTCTAGACATTTCATTTACCCTGATCTAGCAGAGTCACGCTAGAACTGCAGGGATTGCATGCATCAGTGGAAAATATATCTAGCTTTTGTTGTTAACCAGCATTCTGAGAGGCAGTAAAAGGCAGAGGAAAGTGGAAGAAGAAAAGCCAGAGCCTATTTGCCTAATGGTCACCCTGCTAAACTGTGGAAATTTTGTTTCTATACTGATTAGCTTAACTCTGGCTTTCCCAGCTGGTGCCAGCAACAGGGGGTACATTTTAGTTGCTACAGTGATGGCATAGAAAGCAAATGCAGCTTCCAAACAGCTTAACTTATTGTGAATTGTCAGTTCACATCTTTATGAAATGTTCTTTCTACAACCCTCCCTTTCTTTTTCATTAGTTAGCATCAGGATGGGTCCGTCTCAGAGCGATGCCTGACTGAGTCACTAGAGAATACTGCCATGATCATGTATCAAATTGATTTCAAGCTCTGACATGCACCCAGCCTCAGCTAGAGACACAATCTGTAATCAGATATTACATGCACAAATGGCAAAATATTAAAATTCATGACAAATGTGTTTGTTTTCCATCTTGCATAGCTCACTACACTAATGCCATTGTCCTCTTTGACCGCTATTGTACATTCTGCTTAAAGGTATTTTAAATCCAGGACTGAGCACGAATTTGAAATAAAAAGTCAAAGTGTTATCTATTTAATTTTTGAAAATATAAGAATTATTCTTTATCTTAAAGAATGCACATCCTCAGATGAGTCTGATGGAAAATATATTGGTTTAATTAAGATTTTGTTAAAATAACAATCACAGACATAAGAAACAGGAGAGAAAGGAATCTTTATTGAGAGAGTACTGCATGTTTTGCAGCTTGCCAATTCTCCCTTCTTTGTACTACAAATGCTGTGTATTTTTTCAGTTCCACTCTGTAGACCAGGGGTGGCCAAACTTGTTTAACGTAAGAGCCACATAGAATAAACATCAGATGTTTGAGAGCCACAAGACATGAACAAACATTACGTGTTTTTATTGGGAAATATGCAGATTTGCCTCTTATCAACATTAAATGTGACTGCCAAAAATAATAACAAAAGGGGTAAAAGCAGATACTGATAATGGTATTTATCTGTCCAATGATATTTGTTTTCTAATGAGATTTAGCTTCCCCAGCTGCCCTGCCAGGATCCACATAATATGTGTGAAAGAGCCGCATACGGCTCCCGAGCCACAGGTTGGCCACCCCTGCTGTAGACCAATAGCTACAGGGGGAGGAATTTGAAGACAGTACCCCCATATGTTACTTCCTACCTCCAAACCTTAATTTTAAAAAAGTCTTTAGCCCTTTTTCTTCTGGAGATATAAGAGAAAATGTACACTCAGTTTTGGTCCAATTGCCTGGGAAGGAATGGGGGAGGAGAAGCTGCAAGCTGGCTGCAGCTGAGTCACTAAACCCCTTCCTGACCAAATTCATTCTCTGCTGTTCTGACCCTTGCTTCCTGGGCCCTTTGCTTCTTTTGTGTTTGTTTCTCTCCTCTGCAGGGCTTTTTTTGTAGAAAAAGCCCAGCAGGAACTTATTAGCATAATAGGCCACACCCAACAGTAGAAACTCATTAGCATATTAGGCCACACCACTGACAGCACAGCTTATTAGCATATTAAGCCTCACCCCCATGTTACCAGAAGAGAGGTCATCCAGTCACACCCACTTTTTGCTTCTTATTCTGTTTACATTGTTTGTTGTCAAAACCCAGGGCTTTTTTTGTAGCAGGAATTAATTTGCATGTTAGGCCACATACCCCTAATGTAGCCCATCGTAATGAGTTTTTGCTGTTGGGTGTGGCCTATTATGCTAATGAGTTCCTGCTGGGTGCGGCCTACTCAGGGGCCAGCCGGAACTCCGTTCCTGTGTGTTCCTGCCCCAAAATAGCCCTGCTTCTCTGTAATATCCATGTAACAAATGAGAACACTGGAAAGAAAAGTGGATAATACTGATACAACCAACAGAGTACTTCATTGGCAAATCATATTATATTTATTTATTTATTAAATTTATACCACATGGTGAGGAAGCAGTATTACTATTAAAATATGATTCAATGTGACATTACCAGGTCACACCCCCACCATATGTGCTGGACCACAGACCCATAACATAATCAGGCCCCACCCAATGAGTCTCAGGTTTTAGGATGATGAGGACCTAGGAGGATTGCCAGTTCTAGCTGGCACCCCAGCTGCAAAAATTAGGGTGAGGGTGGGGACAAGGGATTTGGTGTCACACTGAGGCTGATGGAAACTGGAAGTGACATCATCATGTTGAGACAGTGCCCTAGGTTTCACCCAAAATTCTATGGTTAAAGCATGAAGAGTGGGGTGAATCCTAAAATACCAAACTGATGCTCAAATATCACTCTCAGTTTCACACTGGAAGTGTTGCACAGGGCTATTTTTGGGCAGGAACACACAGGAATGGAGTTCCAGCTGGCTTCCGAGTTGGCCACGCCTACAGCCTCCCCCGCCCCGGGTTCCCCAGGTGCCTCGCAAGCCGTGGGGTGCCTGGGGAAGCCAATCCCATCCAGGGAGGGAAGGCAGTTTAAACTGCCTCCCCTCCTCAAGTTCCCCAGGTGCTCCACAGCTGCCGTGGGGCACCTGAGGAAGCTAATCCTGGGAGGGAGAAGCAGCACTGTCAGGGGTGTGCCCTAATATGCTAATGAGTTTCTGCTGTTGGGTGTGACCTATTTTGCTAATGAGTTCCTGCTGGGCTTTTTCTACGAAAAAAAAAGCCCTGGTGATACATGATGCTCAATCACCCTTCCACATTTTTCCGATGCCACCCTGTTGAGCAGGAGTGGAGAACAGGGGCCAAGGCCAGGAGGAAAATCTGCCCCTCCCAAAGTGTATTAATATCCACTCACTGTAAAAAAATTTATGACAGGATTTCTACAGAGGAAAATAATTTGTTTTATAATGTGTTTCAATTAATCTATTAGAATTTCAATCAAAGGAACTGTTCTTTGTTTTTAATATTCATTTCTCTCTCCTGCCAGGCGGAGATTCAACTGTGACATTGGTTATTTAGCAGCAAAATATTGATCTAGGGTTTTTCCCCCCCTGTAAGCCAACCAGATAACTCTGTTGGAGTGAAAACTTGCTATAAAGGGGAAATTAGCGTAATGCCATTTATTTTTCAGTAAGTCACAGATTGTTAGTATTTCAAGAGACTACTTTGATTTGTTTTGTGGTACTTGCCTGATCCACAAACCTTCAAAATAAATATATAGCACAGTATCATAACCAGTGTTCCCTCTAAGCCTCCCGGCTGACACATTTTTGTCTTAGCTCAGGAAGGACGGCTCCAGAACAAACTAATCTATGCAGCCGAATCTCTTGCTCACAACTTTAATGCCAGTAGCTCACAAAGCAGAATTTTTGCTCACAAGACTCCACAGCTTAGAGGGAGCATTGATCATAACCCATTTGTTTGGAGGCAGACTCCATGTGGCAGTAAGATTCAATCAATGCATTACAACAGAATCAATTCAGTATAAAAACAGTATATATAACTTATACTTAGCAATAGGTTTCTAATCCCTGTATGGCGGGATATAAATTTCATAAAATAAATAAATAAATAAAATAATAAATTACAACATTTGGAATAACATTCACCTTTTCCTCAAAAGCTCACCAGAACAATACAGTCTTCACTAACCTCCCAAAAACTGAAAGCAAGCAGCTCTATTGAACCTCTTTAGGAAGAGAGTTTGTTCCCTTGGGAGAAAGATGCTTTATATCTGTTCAAGTGAAAAAAATGCTTGAAGAGAATACCCACATGCTACAAATCAGTGTACTTGTCAAAGTATGAAACCTAGCACACAAACACAGAATTGTTTCAATATTTCAGACTCCAGTACAGGCAACCACATTAGTTTTATCTAGCATTAAAGAAGAAAATTATATTCTTTATCCCAAATAGGCAAACTATCTGGGTAGACATCAGAAATTAGTACAAACAGGGCTGACCATATGGATCTAGTACAGACAGGGTTTTACATAAGCAACTTCCCTCCCTCTCTAAATGTATTCAATCAACAAGAGTCTTCACTAAGTGACTGACCACATCTCTAACGCAAGATTTTGCTCCACAAATTTTATCTGACTCTTTCTACCTGAGAAATCAGCTCATCTGCAACTGTTAAGGCATTTCCCCCAGTATTTCCAACTGCCATCAATCATTTGCAGACCTCTCCCCCTCCTCTTCACCCTCCAATCAGAATCTTGCTTTCTATAAGCCCGCCCTCCATTTCTTTGCTTCCTTTTTTCAAAATCCAATTTAGCCTTTTGCTCAAGCCTGACTGGTGTGCAGTTCTTGTCAATTTTTCTAGACCCTCCCTCTCTCAAAGCATTTCCTCATGGCTCCCTGCTGTGGCAGAAGATGGTATTGTAGCACCACACTGGATAAAGCCTTTGTAGAGGCCCTTTGTTTGTAAGGATTAACAAGAGAGTGAGAGGCACCTTGTCTGATTACTCTCTGTGATAATCTTGTATTGTTATTATTTTTTTAATTACTGGAGAAGCACCAAGGCCAGAATGTAAATTAATCCGGGGGGGTGGGGGTGAGCTTCACCCTTTAAGAAGGAAACATGGTGTGAAGTGAGATGTGAATGTATGTGAAGCAATATCTGCTGAAAACAAGGATTAAAATATAGTTAAACTTTGAGAAGGGACATGCAAGAGACGATGGGGTGCTGGATAAAGATGCTCTTCAGTAATCCGGGGAATTGAATCTGTCAGCTGAATTTCAGAACCATCTGCTTTTTGCTTTATATTACCTTGCTCCCACCAGAGAGGTAAAAGACTGACTTTTTGCTCTCAGATCCATGCGTCTAAATTACATAGTTGTACAGATATAACCAGGGAAAGCTTTAATTCTTTAGAGGTTTACAAGACATCGCAAATACACAAAAAATGGAAGCACGTAATTATCAGATGTTGCATCATTCATCACCTTATTACCAGTTTTTATATTTGGAGAATGGACTCCATCCCTTGTAGAAAACAAATCCAGAGGCCACAATTCAGCCACAGAGCTGAGCTGAGCATGATTCATTAAGCATGCATGCCTAATTCAGTTCTTGATTTTGGCCAGAAACTATAACTGTACTCAGTGAGTGATGTGACAGATTGGTGCTAAATGGAAAAGGCAATATAGAAATATTGTGTATACATATTGTGTATATATATATAAAAGTTTTGAGGAACTGAAGAGCCATATGAGGGAGGAGCTGTTTAGCCTTTTCCAACACTAATCTATTTTCCCACACACTGAGGGGGAAATACAGGGACCTCTCAAAAGGCTTTTTACAAATCTCCTAATTTGCTATTCTGGAGCAGAGATGGGGTTGCCAGACTAACATTTAAAAACACAAGGTAGTGTAAAACTCATGTGGCTATAAGTTTAAAAATACAATGATAACATTTGTATAACACTTTGACAGCAACTTCAGCCTTTCTAAGCACATTGACTTCAGTGGACATAGAAGGATGTAACTTGTTGCAGAATTTGGGGTTATGTGAGCCTGGGCCTTTCTGTTTTTGTATACCATGTAGGTGTTGCTATAACTAGTTCAGAAGTCCTATAAGCCTTTGCCCGTTTGCTGGCAGCCTAGGCATAAAAACTAAAACCTTGCTCTGTAGATCTACCTTTGCCTGAATTCACATTCCACATCCTTCCAAGTGCCAGGCTCCAAAGCCAAAACATATCTGTCTAGGTCTTTTTGACATCACAGTTAATAAATTATATCTGGGCTAAAGTTCATACAAGCAAAAGTTCATCTTATCAATTTAGGGTGAGCTGGTGTTTGGCAAGTTTGGTATATTTTAATTGATTCCTCCCTGGACTCCTATTGGCTGAAAATAGTTTAGAAAGGAGGCTTTGGGCTTTGTTTGTGGCTTTTTGGCCAACACCTCACCTAGGCTTGAGTGAGGGCTTGGTCCACAGTCCAGGAATTCCTTGTTCTTTGTGAAATGTACACTATATCAGGTACTGGGATGTTATTGGGTATTGATATTAAATATATGCTATTGCGTTTGAGTTGTTTATGGTTTTAGAGTTAATAAATACTTTTAGTTTAAGGCAACTGTTCTCACTATGTTTCTCTCCCTCTGGAGGCCTGAGTTCCCTAGCCAGACTCCACCCACCCATAGAAAAGAACCCTAATGGGGTTGGGGATCCCTGGAAGAGGCCTGGACCCCTAAAATTCCCCAACATAACTATACTAAGGATTTGCAAAGCCAGTGGTAAAAATATATTTATTTATTTATTTATTTATTTTGTACTCCACCCTCCCCACGAGCAGGCTCAGGGTGGCTTAAATTGGTTGGTAAATAATAACATTAAAATCCATATAAAATCATGTAAAACAATACAATTACTAATAAGATCATAGAATCATAAAATCACAAAGTGCTGGCAATTTCCTTTCATTACTTCAGATGGCGAGCTGAAGAGTGCATACTCTTTTTTTCAGCTCGGTGATCTTCCTAAATTGCGCAACGGCACAGGCCAGATGTCAGAGCTAAGGGCCAGGGACTATACTACAGTTGTTGTAGTAGTGGTGGTGGTGGCAGCTCCTTAGTTGAAAGCCTGGTGGAAGAAGAAGAAGAGAAGAAGAGATTGGATTTATATCCCGCCCTTCACTCACTTGGAGTCTCGGAGTGGCTTACAAACTCCTTTCCCTTCCCCTTCCCACAGCAGGCACCCTGTGAGGTAGATGGGGCTGAGAGAGCTCTTTCCCAAGCTGACCTTGAGAGAACAGCTGGTACAGAGCTATGGCTTGCCCAAGGTCATCCAGCCAGGTGCAAGTGGAGGAGTGGGGAATCAAACCCGGTTCTCCCAGATTAGAGTCCGCGCACTTAACCACTACACCAAACTTGCACTATACCAAACTGGAAGAGCCCTGCTGAACTGTAAAACGTCCCACAGGGCCCTGATCTCTTCCGGGAGCTCATTCCACCAGTATGGAGCTGCCACTGAGAAGGCCCTGGCCCTAATGGCAGCAAGCCTGGCATCATTAGGGCCCGGAAGGGTCAATCAATTTTGAGACCCCAACTGTATTATTTATTTATTTTTCATTTTTATACCCCGCCCTCCCTGCAAGCGGGCTCAGGGCAGCTCAAAAGGGCATGAATGCCAATCCCATACATCATAAAACAGATAAAATCACCACTATAAAACAGTTCCAATAAATTACATATAACTTACCACGATTTACAGTAAAATGTTTCCAGTTATCACTAGTCAGATGGCTCCCTCTTGGGTCGGGGTCCAATCCCCTTGACCATTGAGCCTGGGTTGTGTTCAGGGCCGGACCACATCACAGATGTTGTTTGCGATGGATGGTACTACTGGTGGCAGTGGTGGAGGCTCGTAGTCAAAGGCCTAGCGGAAGAGCTCTATCTTGCAGGCCCTGCGGAACTGCATTAAGTCCCGCAGGGCCCTGATCTCCTCTGGGAGCTCATTCCACCAGACTGGAGCCGCCACCGAAAAGGCCCTGGCCCTGGTTCTGATGAGCCTGGCTTCCCTGGGGCCTGGGACACAAAGTCAATGACACGACCCCGACCGGAGTGCTCACTGGGGTATATACGGGGAGAGGCGATCCCTCAGGTATGTTGGACCCTGGCCATTTAGGGCTATAAAGGTAAGCACCAGCACCTCGAAGTGGACCCAGTATGCTATAGGCAGCCAGTTACATCAGCTAGATGCTCATTCTGTAGACAATTGGAGTTCAACATTCATTGCAGATTTCCACGGGTAGACAAGCACAAGTACAAAGTTAATAGCACCATACTAAAGTGGGCTGAAAGGGAAAAAACCCTTTAGTATGGTGCTATTAACTTTGTACTTCTGCTTGCCATTGCAAGGCAAGCCCCTGGATTCCCATGTCGGCGAGGCGGTGGATCAGTAACTGATGGTCGACCATGTTGAATGCGGCCGACAGGTCCAATACCAACAGTACTTGTGCTTTGAATACTATGAAAATATATGTGAGGTGCTGTCTCAGTAATTATCATTTATTTAATTACTTACATGAGCAAAGAGTGAAGGACCTGGGCTATATATCACTTACAAAGAAGAGGACAAAATAGGATATGACAACATGTTTTCAAAAGAAAGCTGTAAAACCTCCTGTGTTTTTCCAGTCCAGTGATTAAGATCTGTATAGTAGACTCTGCTTCATCTTCCATCGGTAGTGGATGTAAGACTGACTGCTACCACAATAAAAGACTTGTAAATTACAGCACTCCAACTTTACAACAACCTCTCCTCACCTGTGTGGCATCAGGCAAAGATCCATTGTTTGCTCAGGCTTTCTGTTAAATATGCTTTATGCTGATGTCTGTTAGATCTGTTTTGCTCTTATTTAGTAGTTACGGGGGGGGAGGTGAAAATCACAGGGAATCCCATTTTCTCCCCCCACTGCTGAGCTGGCGCATCCAGACCCAACCACTCATCACAGAGCCCACCTGTGGTGGTATCTGGGAGCCACTCCAAGCCCAGAGCAGCTCCCAGCACCTGCCATGGCCAGGCCTGGATTAGCCCCTGGTATCTGCCACAGCAACAGCTGGGCTCTGGGGCTCCACTGTAGCTCTGCCGCAGCAGAAGTTAAGTTTGTGCATGCATAGACAATGCTTTTTAATATTTTTATTTTTTATTTTAATTTGGGAAATATTTAACTATCTCAGATTTTTTTGCAAACCTGAAGAGTCCCCCAGGTTTGCAGAAAAATCTCTTTCGTTTCTGTGTGGCCCCAATCCACAGATTTAGATATCCACGTATGGGGGCCACACATCACCTCTAGTATATAGATTTACTTCCTCTTTTACATTATCTTTGCTGTGCTGTTTAGTGTTGCTTTATTTGCCCTGCTCATGTGTTCATTTAGCTGCTCTTTGCGTATAGTTTTATTTGGATTGCGGGAGGGAGGGTGATTTCCAAGTTAGATTTAGCAGGTTGTCTTACTCTATATTCAGTTGACAGACTGACTTACTCTACATTTCTTTTAATGTGGACATGGGTAGGGTTCTAACATATTTGTATCTTTTTTTTACTCTACATCTGGTTTCTGTTCGGATTGTGCAGGCTTCTGTTCGGATTGTGCTGAAGAATGAAATACAAATTCTTCAAATAAATAAATTTCCCTCATAACTGTAAATAACTGTTGTTAACTTTCAATGCATTTTCCAGCTGGATTTTTACTGTGTTAACTGGCAAAATCCAATTCAAAAGTGCACTGAAAGTGGATTGAAAGTGGATTATTTAGTCTGTGTGATTGCAGCCTAGGATTATTTTATGGTTGCCACCTTTACTAGCAGGGCTCATGTGCCTTTAAAAACTGTCAAGATGGTTTAGTCATTTTTCATACTTAAAATTGCTTTAAGCCATTTCCTAATTCTGGTAGTTTTTAGCTGTAGACCTGGAAATAGTACAGGTGGAAAAAACCAAAAAGCAGTTGTATTCATCTCAGGTTTAGGGCAGACCAGTCGGGCACTCCTGAAAACTTGTAGGGAGGAAAAATGCCGCCACCACCACCCTGTTTGTCCCTTCTGGCTCAGCACCTCCCTGCTGACTGAGCTGATTTTTTCTCCCCCCAGCACGCCTGTCACCACTTTCTCTGCTAGGGTTGCCAACCTCCAGATAGCACCTGGGGATCTCCTGCTATTATAATTGATCTCCAGATGACCGAGATCAGTTCTCCTGGAGAAATGGCTGCTTTGGGGTGTGTGGCATTATAACCCTGCTGAAGTTCCCCCTTCCCCCAACACCCTCCTCCCCAGACTCTATACCCAAAATCTCCAGATATTCCCCAACCCAGAACTGGCAACCCTACCACTGCTTGCAGAACAAAAAGGAAAAAATGCCAGGTGATAGATAACTGGTCTGTTGTGCAAAGTCCCTACGCATTTCGCTGTGCAGGCTTCAGCAGGGGAGAATCAGAACATACACCTCGCACTGGGACTGTCCACAGCAATTAATTAATGTTCTGATTCCCCCTGATGAAGCCTGAACGGTGAAATGCATAGGGCCTTTGTATAATAAATCGGTCATCTATCACCTGGCATTTTCCATTTTTGTTCTGTTGGGACAACCCTACTGCTCGCCCACCCCAGCTACCATTTTCTCTCCTCTCTGGGTACTGTTTTTGCTTCTCCCAATTACTGCTTTCTTGGGCCATTCTCATCACTGACTTCTCCTCCCCACTGCCCCTGGGTGCAGCATTCTTACCCCCATAGGCGTAAACTACGGGGGGGCTCAAGGGCTCAGGACACCCCCGAAATTTCCCGGGGGGACTGAGCCCCCCCCCAGCGAAACAGAGCGCCTGCCACCGCCTCTCCCCCCCCCCTCCCCGGGCCCTTTCTAGGCCCGCCGGCTGGCCGGCTAACCACTGCTGCCAGAGCCTCTTTCTCCCCCCCCCCCGGCTCCCCTGTACCCACTCCTCCCTCCCTCCTTCCCTCTCCCTCCCGGGGCTCCAGGCAAATGCTCAATGTGATAGCGTCACCCGGCTATCACGCTGGGCATTCACCCGGAGCCCCAGGAGGGAAACGAAAGGAGGGAAGAGTGGCGGGGGGGGGGGGGAGAGGCGGCGGCAGCATGGTTTTGAAGCGCGCGCATGCAAAGCGCACGCACGAGCCCCCGTTCCCCCCGGGGATTTCAAAACCTGATGCCCCTGCTTACCCCCATCATCACTTTCTGTGGTCTGTCCCTACCTGCTGTCTCTGATCTCTGATCTCTGACTGTTGGGGAAGTGCCTGTATATAGAGTTAGAAAAGAGCAAGAGTCCAGTAGCACCTTAAACACTAACAAAATTTGTGGTAGGATATGAGCTTTCATAAGTCACTGCTCACTTCTTCAGACAGAAGTGTATAGAGTTGTTAGGCAACCCAATAAGTTCATAAAATCTTACTTGGCATGTTTTAAAAATGTTGTGATGTGTATGCTTGTGCTCTTCCATTTGTCTGGCTTTTCTTTTTTTAAAAAAAAAAGTTTTTACTTCTGGGATTTTTTTGCAATCCTGAGATTTCCTCCCGGTTTGTAAAAACACCCACCCTGCATTTTAACCTGGCTCTATTGCACAGGTTTTTTGATCTTTGTGTTGGGGGTCAGGTTTCTGAATTAGACATATAAGGCTATAAAATGATCTTCAACAGTATGAATATATTAAACAGCCTTATTCCAAGTTACACCATTGGTCAATATAATTCTGACTGGTAATAGTAGCCCAGGCAGAGAAAGTTCTTTCCCATACCTGCTTCATGAGATCCTTTATCTGGAGATGCCAAAAAAAAAATCAGGACCTTTTGAATCCAGGTATTCTACATATTGTCTCTCCTACCTAAACTCTTCTAAAAATATTGCATTATAAACCAAGTTGCCCTGTGATTACATAGTCTCTTCTTCTTTTTAAAAGACCTTGCATTGTATAGTATGGTGCCGAGAAATGAGGAAACCCATGGCAATCCCCTGCACAGGGAAATTTCTCAGTCTCACGGGACAACAACAAAATGTATCACTTGACAATGAAAAGAAAAGAAAACCACAGCAGCTTAAGTCTAAGCCCACACCCAGCTTTCCGAGATGTGACATCTGAGTTCCTCCATGGCTTGTGGTTTCATAGAATTGTGTGATTGGTTGAACCTTGGAGGAACAGGGGATGTATGTGGTGAAGGCCATCGTGGATGGCTCTAAACATTTCCTGTGCTTGGCAAAAGCTTAGTCTGAGAGAGAGCACGGTCTGGTGATGTGTTATGGAGCAACAATATAGTTTCATTTCTTCATAGATTCTACAAGAGTTGAATCTAATAAACAGAAACAACGTGGAGGCTCTCTTTTGGATCTCAGAGGTATGTAGTTAATCTTTGTAGTGCATAATTCCAATTTGGATAACATGGAATCCAGATGTAGACTTTGAAATGGATGGCCAAAATACATTTGGCATTGGAAAGCCTTTCATAGAAAATGTGAGAATGCTTCTACTCAGAAGCAGATTAAATATCTGATTATTTGTTCTAATAACCACAGAAACAGAGGGTGAATGGGCAATTGCATCATTACTTGTAAACTTCTTTGACAGTTCTGAAAGGCAGAACATTTCATTGTGAAGAGAGGTAGTCTGTCCAGGTATGGCATTAGGACTTTTAGTATGCTATGTTATCTGTGAGAGCTTGCAGCATTCTTGCATTCTGTTTTTTGTCTGGAGATCTCAGTGACTGTTCATTTCAATTTTGTACGCAAAGACCATTACCCTGTAAAATCCCAGGTCCAGATTTTATGTACATATGATGAATGAAAATGCTTATGGTTGTGATAATGACTCAGCAAACACATACACATATGGACTATGTTTGCACAATGAACACAAACTGAATGCACATACAGTGAACGTATGAAAAGGGCTAGAATTATAGCAGTGTGCAGGAGAGGGTACTTCATACTGATTTCCCCACATAGTACTCAATTTGCAAATGATGAGAATACTTTAATATTATTGTACAACAGCCCAGCAATCTTTCAATGCAGAAGCAATTCAAACGAGATGGGAACTGCTCTTCTATTTATAGCTCACGCCATCCTGTCATGCTTTTAACCCAATTTTGTTCCAAAATTTGTAGAAGAAGAGATGAGAGACAGAGCAACACAGTAATTTGTGTGACAGTGTGACACTGTCTTTCTTATTCCCAACACTGTAAAGAGCTGGTATGAGAAGAGCAAACTTTCAGAGTGAACTAGAGCCCGTCTAAATCTCCTACCTTTCCACCTAAATTCTCTTTGATTTTTTTTAACTGATTTTATTCAGAGAGTTTGATTTGATTTTCCAATGCAAAAGTACAACTGCTCTTGTAGTGAAATTTTCAAATATCCCAGTGTTTGTGTTTTTCTTCTTTCCCATTTGACTGTAAAAAAATCTTTTTTCCTGAACTTCATTATCTTGCATTTGTCCCACTTACAGGTTTGGGCTTTCTCTCTGTGTGTGTCTCTCTCTGATTTGTTGCTATTCTGGGGCAAAATGAATGTAATCCTCCTCCACACTCAAGCCATTTTCTCCCTGGGTAATATGGCCATCCCAGAAATTAGCTTGCTGGTTTAGGAGGTAGCAGAAGGCCATCAAGCATGGAAAGCAGTAGCAAAAGCCCCATGTTCCACTATGAATAAAGAGGTCTGAAGTAGTGTCAACTGCATGAGATTCTGATTCAGGCATTAATTTCCCTTTTACCACCCTCCAACACAGTCCCTAATGCAGGTAATTGCTGAAGGATCGGTACTGAGGTCTAAATAATGCTAAAGATATTGGCTGTTCACCCTCTATTATTAACTCCTAGTTAACCTGCTAGGTAGTGATTCTTTATATTTCTCATGTGATTATTTCTACTTCTCTTCTTCTGTACTTTCTTGAAGTTTAAAACTGCTTCTTTTAGGAAAAAAGGAGAGGGGAAAACGACATATTGACAATCTATGCAGGCTGATGATTTATATCAATTGTAAGATGGATTTTTATTGATGCTAATGCTGGTTTGGATTTTGCCGTAGGGGTATATGTTGCTCTTGGTCTTTTAGGGCATGGCTGAATCTTATTTATATTAGCTACTCCTCTTATATTTTGCCCTGGATATTAGCATCAATTTTGCTCTTAAGTAGGTTTTATTTTAATGTTTCAAATATATTTTGTAAACCGGATTATCTGGAATTTATTACTTCTTACTGTTTTTGTCACCAGAGTCATAAACAGCAAAAAAAAACGGATTATCATTTTATTGTAAACTACTTTGTAAATATCTTGTACTGGAAAGGGGGAATTAAACTATTTAAATGAATAAATAAGCAAGCAAGCCGCTTGAACTGAAAGCCAACAAATAAGCTCACACATGCCCTAGCGGCAACTCCTGCCCTTGTAGCCGTTCAAAATTCTAATTTTTATCTGTTCCCTTTTGTAAGTCCACTCCATTAGGGTTACCAGATGTCTTCTTTTTAGAGAATATGTCCTCTTTTTTATGGCTGTCCTCTTTGGGGCTCTTTTTTAAAAAAAAAAAAAAATGACGAAAATGTCCTCTGGGGGCGTTGGGAGGCTGAGCCTGTTTTGCCCTGTCGTTCCCCAGTGGAGCCAAGCTTCAGCTTAAATAGTAGGGGTATTTAAAATGAGATCTGTCATAGTGATCAGTTGTTCGAAGTAGTCAAGTTGGGAAATATGTCCTCTTCTTTGTATTTCAAAATACGGTACTCCTAACTCAGTGCAATTACTATCTACAATACTAATGCTAATAATAATCATTTTTAAAAGATACAGAAGGCAAAACAATAAGACAAAGCAGAAATCTTTCCCATAATTTAATACTTTCTACAGGATATGATGGCACAGACTTTCTGGTCTGAGTGTCCTCTATTCTGCTTTCCTCTACAAGGTTCGGGGGGGCACTCTCCGGTCAGCTGGACTCTCTCAGGTCATTAGTAGTCTCTGCAGAAGCCAGTGGTCTAAGCTCCTAGGTACTGGTTGCTTCTTACTATAATAATAGTTCCAGAGAGGTAAAGAAAAGATTTTGCTGCTGTTCTGATTTAATTGGCCATGAGTCCAGTATATTTGCATTCTCATTATCACGATCCATTAGCTTTGGAGACACACATTTTATACTACCAACCTCCTGTATCCCATGCTGTGCTGCTCACCCTAAATTAAAGTGAAGGTAGGTAGTATTATTGTTCCCATTTTTCAGGTGCATATCTTGAGGCATTAGAAGGTGAGATGACAGCTTCATAAAGCAAATAAATAACTGCCCTGAGCAATTCCTGACTTCAAATTGCTGGATAGTGCCATGTTATACAAATGCTATATGTTCTGGCATGTTTCACAGCTGATCAGATAAGGTTGTGTGACCATATAACACAGGGCTCTGATCCGTCAAGACATCGGGAAGAAAGCCTGCCCAAATGAAAATGTGGGTGTTTTCCGCACAGGGACCAGTTTGTGTAGTTTCCCTGTTGCTGCTGTGGCTGCCCGTATAGGGCAGTGGCAATGGGGCTCCACATGGCAACATTGCCTGTGGTTTCCCTGTCCCAGGCCCCTGCAGCACCAGTAGGTCTTTTTTAAAAATTAGCAATTCAGTATCATTATAACGATCTATGTATGAGGTTCTCTGAATTCTCAGCTTTCATTTTAAAAAGTAAGTCTTTAGCCTCTTCTGTTGCAGGTGGACTTTTCCCCCTTATATCTCTGCAACAGAACAAAAGCTGAGAATTCAGAGAAACTGATGCACAGATTATTATAACATAATAATGACATTCAGTTGCTGATTTAAAAAAAACAAAACCCAGATGGCAAGGGAAAGAGATCACCACATGGAAACAGGAACAGGGAACGTGGGGCAATGTGGATGGGCCTGGGAAAATCTGAACTTTCTCACCCACACAGCTGCTACCCAGGGTTTGCTGCAGTCTTTCCCAAAACTTCACAGCAAAGCAGCTTTGGGAAAGATTGCAGAAAAGTCATGGAAAGCTGAAGAGGTTCATAAATGCACCATGATGCTGTGGGGAAGCAGGAAAAAACAAGCTTCTCAACAGTATCAAACCTGGGGCAAATAACCTATTTAGAAACAGCCTTGATCCAGTCAGTCTGCTCATTTGAGGAACAGGGCTACTCTGGCCACATGCAGCCCAGGAAAGGTTTGCATGCTGCTTTCAATCTCACCTGCTGAGATCAACTCGATGTGCCAACTGCAATCACACTCCAGAAGCTTCTAGAACGTGTGTGTGTGTGTGTGTGTGTGTGTGTGTGTGTGTGTGTGTGTGTGTAAAAAATATGTTTCTACATGACAGTATCAAATAGTGACTGGGGTGGAGGAAGCGCCGGAGTCATGGTTCACCTGGGATGCCAAAAATCCTTGAACCAACATTTTTATTCACTCTTTCTTCCTCCACTGCAATACCATAAGCGGGGTGATTTCTCACTTGGTGAGGGCCTTCTCTCATCCCCACTCCACATTTGCCCTACCTCACCATCAAATTTAGCAGGTCTTTTGCTGGTGGAATGTGCTATTAAAGTCACAGCCAGTTTAGGTCAATCCTGTAGAAGTTTCAAAGCAAGAGATGAGCAGAGGTAGTTTGCCATGGCCTACCTCTACGTGACAACCCTGGACGTCCTTGGTGGTCTCCCATTCAAGCCAACCCTGCTTAGCTTCTAAGATCTCAGGAGATCGGTCTAGCCTGGGCCATCCACGTCAGAATGGCCTCTTGCAAGTCTGCAATAAAAACAATAGCAACTGAGGTTTATTGGGCAAGTACCCACTATGGCAATTAGCTTTCAGGCTTTAGGATATGTGTTTATCCCCATGATACTGGTTAGTATGTTTATAGTGATTGTGTTGCTCTTGTTCAAATGCTCCTGACTTTGGTTTCTGGTTGGATGGGATATTATGTTAGATGTCATATGCTAAATTAGAACCACAATGGCTATGTCTTCATCATGGAAACATTATCTTTATCAACAAAGCATTGTAAAGCAGTCTTCCTGCAAAAATGTTAAATCCCTGAGGAAGTGATAGATGTTGCAAACATCTGAGCCCTCTTTGTTATCATATTTCTTCAGATGAGACAGACATTCTGTGAACCATTTAAATATATAAAGAGGAGAGTTTAACCGCAGACGATTGCTGAGAAAGAATACGTTATTAGGATGCTAAGATCAAAGGTCAGCTCTGAAAAAGATATGAAAGTATAGAGGATGTTAGCCGACTGTGAAAACTCCATTGGTAACTGAAAAGCTGGAGCTGAAAACACATGTTCTTTGCAAATAACCTTTAATGTTTTACAGTATGTTACCTTTGCAAGACACTGCAGAAATACTAACAACAAAACACTTGTATCTTTGCAGCACTAGATGGCTCTTGCTTTATTTTTCCTGCTCTTTTTTATTGATGTAGTTGTCTAATTTAAATGTATGTCCCATGCCAGCATCGCACAAACAGAGCACAAACGTCCTTTCTCCTTATCATTGTGAACGCCTTTCATCATTGGCTCAAAATGTCATATTTGAATGACCTGATCCTTTAGATCTTCACAGTTCTACTAGTCCATAGAGTGATAATGCTGATCTAACCACCACGGTAGCTTGTGCACAGTTTATAGTAAGGCAATTCTTTTTTATTATGCCTGTGTCAGTTCCAGTACCTTTGGAACTACTTAATGTACAGGTGACATAGGTTTGCATAGACATTCATAGCTCCATGGTGGCCAAAGTGCCCACACTCTCATGGGATATCGCTTTACCTATACATATGTTAGGCATAACAAATATAGGTGCTGCGTATGCATTACATGCTTCAGTTTTCTTTTTCTAGTAACACTATTTTTCAACATCAAATCTAGTCTGTACACCTATCAATAGCCAGCATGAGAATGCTCCATGTGTTCCATAACTATACCCTACAACACGACAGTGTTAAACGGGGGCACTTGTACAATAAGTGAATAATACACTTATAAGGTAATTGCAAGCAAATGCCACTTGCCATAAAGACTAATATACTCTACCAAAGAAATTTTGAAATACTAATTCAAAATAAGTTTCTCTACATCCTAGCAAGCATGTTTGCACCTCAGGTCGCTATAGATTTGCTGTTCTTATATCATATATCATTTCATTCCACTCACTAAAAGTGCAGTTTTACAAATTAGAGAACACACATGAACATTCACAATAATTCTGTATTACATATATTCTCATCTCAGATTGAGAATTCCTGTCATTTATTAACCCATTATGCATAGATTATGCCTGGATAGCCCAGACTAGCAGAGCTCATCAGAGTTCTGAAGCTCAGCAGGGTCAGCTGTGGTTAGTATTTGGATGGGAGACCATGAAGGAAAGCTAGGGTTGCTAGGCAGAGGAAGGCAATGGCAATCCACCTCTGCTCATCTCTTGGACTGAAAACCCCATGAGGGGTTGCCATAAATTGGTTGCAGTTTGATGGCACTTAATAATAATAATAGCAACAATGATTATGATGATGATGCATGGATACATATTTGAAAATCACATCATCATCATCAGTATATCTAATTCACAATGTGGCCAGAACTGTAGATACTAAAAGCCAAAGACTGGAGCAATGGACAGACAACAGATCTTTCAGCAGTCTGAGAAAAGCCCTGGGGTTTGTAGAAAAATCTGAAATCTAAAAAAACCCCACAGACAGTGAGGGGTTAACACCCACCCACCCCCAATAATAGAAGCAGTATCTAAAGCTTTATGAAATAAATGCCCTCTTTGGATGTTGCTAGGCAACTACAACAACATTGCCAACTGAAGCCTTGGTTTCTGTCAGTAAAAGGCAGGGGAGGGGGCAAGGCCCTTTACAGGGTTGTTCTGCCCTTTGAGGCAGGACTGTGGGGTCAGATCCAGCAGAAAGCACTGAGTGACTTGCTGCTACCTGATTTGCATGACTCTTCCAGACCTAGCTCCTTCTAATATTCAACAGCAGCCACCCCACAAAAGTCTGTGTGGTATAGTGGTTAGAGTTTTAGACTAGGATTTAGAAGACCTGGGTTCAAATCCCTACTGTGCCATGGAAGCTTGCTGGGTGACCTTGGACCAGTCACACACAGACAGCCTAATCTGCCTCACAGGATTGTTGTGAGGATAAAGTGGAAGAGAGGAGAATAATGTAAGCTACTTTGGCCGAGGACAGACTGGCAATGTAAAGCGGGGCAGGCACGCTTCGGAAACGGAAGAAAGGAGCACATTCAGACATGCGCATCTGTCCCTCGGCTCCGTTTCGCACTTACCCGTCTCCCAGTCGCTTTCCATCCGCTTTACCAGGACACCAGGTAAAACCGGTGTTCAGGGGCCGTCCTCCGCATGCCTCCCGCTTCCAAACAGTGTGAACCGGAAGAAGCGGGAGGCATCCAGAGGCGGCAGTGTGAACGCGCCGCACAAAGTTATGCGCATGTGCGCACATGCGAAACACATCAAAGGAAAACAAAAAAAAGCGCAGCGGCGCGCGCAAGCCACGCGCGCCAGCTCCGCGGCAGTCTGAACGCTCCGTGGCAGTCTGAACGCTCCGTATCGCCTCTGGTCTGCATTGCTCTGGCCAGTATGAACGGCCAGCTCCGTGGAGTTTTTCCCCCGCACCAGTTCCCTCCGCTTTGCCTCCGCTTTAGATTGCCAGTCTGTCCTTGGCCTTTGGGTTCCCATTGCAGAGAAATATGGGGTATAAATGAAGTTAGTAAATAATAAGCCAGTGTGGTGTAGTGGTTAGCAGCAGATTTTAATCAGGAGAACTGGGTTTGAGTCCCCACTCCTCTACATGAAGCGTGCTGGGTGACCTGGGCCAGTCACCATTCTCTCAGAACCTACCTACTTCACAAGGTGCCTGTTGGGGGGAGAGGAAGAGAAAGGCAATTGTAAGCCAGTTTGAGGCTCATTAAGGTAGAGAAAAGCAGGATATAAAAACCTGCTCTTCATGGGCTGCAATCATACACACTAAAATCTACTTTCAGTCCACTTTCAAATTGGATTTTGCCCGTTCACAGAGTAAAATTCAGTTGTAAAGTGCATGGCAAGTGGATTATTTAGCGTGTGTGATGGCAGGCTTCTTCTCTGTGTGTAGCTGGGAGCAGATAAAGGGTGGGCAGGAAAGAGAGAAGAAAGCAGGGAAAGGTGAGGATATGTGGGTTGCCAGGTGGAGGGAAAGAGGAAAGGGGATTGGGATACAATAGAAAATGAGGTACCCTACTCAAGTACTTGCTGGTTCTCCACTCGTCCAGATCTTTCCCAGGAAGAGGCTGCCAGGTGTAGGGAAGGAGGGAAAACTAAAGATGGTGGGGGGAGATAAAGGTAGGTTAGCTGGTGGGTAGGAAGGAGAGAAGTAAGCAGGAAAGGAGGAGAGGCTATGGGTGATTTCAGGGAATGGATAGAAGAAATAGTTGGGGTGGGGAAGGTGAAATGCCCCCCACAAGTCCTTGCAGGTCTCCTGCTGGTATCTACCACTGATGAAATCAGATTGCAGGTAGACCATTCATGTCTTATTTCATGGACATGTGTCTTGGTTAAGACAAACAGGAATACTATATTACTGCCATTGCAAAACAATAAGCTGTTATAACCATCTGAACAGGGGGTTGAAGGCATTATCTCAAGGATACGCAGACACAAACTGCATTCAGACATCGCAACAAACTGAAATTATACTACTGCTGGACACAAATAATTTGTTGCTCTGCTTGTGTGTGCCCCTCTCTCGTCTTCCAGCATACAGAGCTGGACTGAATGTTCCCTGTCAGTGTCTAATTTCATCATGATGTCTGAATGCAGGTTCCTCAGTGAACTGGAGTTAGTTAACTCCACACAAGCTGGGATGCAACAAACTGTGTTTGTGCCTAGTCAGTGTTTAATTGTCCCTTGTTGTGACTTCTGAATGCAGGGAAAAGAAATCAAGATTAAAATGAGGAATATAGGAATGGAAAGTATGTAACTTAGATGCACGTATAAGATATACAGACATTTTTTAAAGAATGTTCACAACATATGATTGTTGTTGTTCAGTCACACAGTCGAGTCCAACTCTTCGCGACCCCATGGACCACATCACGCCAGGCCCTCCTGTCTTCCGTTGTGCTCCGGAGTTCGCTTAATTTCATGTTTGTAGCATCGATAACACTGTCTAACCATCTCATCCTTGCCATATGATTGTCACAACATAAATATCCTTGCAGACATTTTCAGAGGAAGCAGTGTCAGTCGGCAGTAGAACAGCTAGATTCAAGTCTAGTGGCACCTTGGGGACCCACAAGAGACCAACAACAAAGAAAGCTTTCACTCTCAAAGGCTCATACTCTGAAAATCTTGTTATTCTCTAAGGTGCTACTGGACTCGAATCTAGCTGCTCTGCAGACATTGTCATTCTTTGTGCCTATCTAAACATCGAAGTTGATATAAAAACTCCTTACAAGTACTAGTTGTAGGGATGTCTTACTTTCCTATTTCATGAACACATCAGCCATTTCCACACGGGTGATTTCCCCCAGGTTCAGTGCTGCTGGGAAGCGGCTTTGTCCCCTACTTCCCCACAGCATCATGGTGCTTCTGTGCACCACTTGGGTTTTCCCTCTACTTTTCTGCAGTCTTTCTGCAATCTTCAGCCTTTCCTCATAGCAAAAGTGCTCCAACCCATTAATCACATAGGTTCCCCTCTTCTGTGACTGGAACTGCACACAGTATTCCAAATGAGGCTGCACCATAGATCTATACAGAGGCATTACAATATTGGCTCTTTTATTTTCTGCCTCTTTCCTAATAATCTGCAGCATAGGGTTTGCCTTTTTTACTGCTGTGACACACTGGGTTGATGACACACTATGACCCCAAGTTTCTGAGACTTAAATGCATTTAAGTTTTTGGAAGAGGGTGCAACCTTTTCTGCCAACACCCTCCCCCACAGGGGTGTATCCAAGCATAAATGGACTTTGCATAACAGGGCTTTCCTGCTTCCTCCTCTTGCCGCAGTCCACTGAGCCCCTCAAAATTTTTCACTTGGGGGGTCAGAAGACCCTCAGGAGCAGCATCAGGGATAAATTGGGATGCTGTTCCTGCGAGCATTCTGACCCCAAGAGCAAATTTTGAGGGGCTCAGTGGACTGCAGCAAGAGGAGGAAGCAGGAAAGCCCTGCTATGCAAAGTCCATTTATGCTTGGATACACTCCAGTGGACTGGATCCAGCCACCCATTAGCCCGCCAAAAAAAAAAAGTCATGCTGGCAATCATGGGACCTGTGTTGATAAAGGCCATGTGGTACCAGGGCTGCAGTAAGAATGGGGAACTGGGCAAGATTGAGCTAAAAATCTGTGTGAATCTGACTAGAGATGGGCACAGACTGGCTCACAAGCTAAAGTTTTGTCATGGATGCTGGTGCCAACATGCTGGCAGCAGTGAAGGCTGCGTATCTCAAGGGCACCATCTGCCTGGAATAAATGCTTCACCTGGTGGTGAAGGTGCACCACTCTCTGGGGCCGGGGGAAGTACAATTGGCCACCTGGGACACTGCCACTCTTGAGATGCAGGTCTTGCTGGAGACCTGCCAGTGCCTGGCTGCCCACTTCTCATGCAGCATCAAGTCTGCCCATCTATTGCACGAGAGGCAGGGGGAGGGGGATGAGCCTGAACACCAACTCATCCTGGACTTACCCATTCACTGGAACTCCACCTACACCATGATTGTGTGTTTGGTGGAGCAGAAGAGCAGGCCTGTGGCCACAGTGGGGCATTTAGAGGCAGTGCCCCCTCACTTGTAGCCCATGCCCCACAACTCCTGCTGTGGGAATTGTGCTGGCAGGTAAGGAAAGACCTTTCCCTTCTTCACCTGCCTGTCAACAGGATCTCTGTCTCTCCCCCACTCCCCTGCCCCCGCAGATTTCCCAATACCCCACCACCCAAAATTTTCTGGCTACGTCCCTGCAGAAGAGCATAGTGTAGGAGTCTTCTCCATGACCATCCTGCATGGGGAAGAGGAGCTCAGCATCAGCTCCAGTGACTGGCTGGCTGTCTCCTAAATGGTGTGTGTGTCCTAAAGCCCTTCCAGGACATCACCAACATGCTCTGTACCCATACGGCCAGCCTGGGGTAAGTCATCCCCCTGATTCAAGGGCTGGATTGGGTGCTGGCCTCTACACTGCAGCTGGGCCCTGGGGAGGTACCTCTCTGCCACAGGTCAGGGCCTTGGCAGAGAGGTTGCTGGTGGACATCACTACCACCAAGTTGCATCCTTTCTGCAAGGAAGGGGGAGTACAGACTGGCATGTATGTGGGACCCCTGGATAAAAAGGGGAGGTATTTGTGAATTTCCTGCATTGTGCAGGGAGTTGGACTCGATGACCCTGGAGGTCCCCCAACTCTATGATTCTGTGAAAGGTAGCATTGCTCTCTGAAATGCAGAGCTCATGCAATGGAAGCGTGAGCTCTGCAAAGAAGTATGGCGGCTACAGGCTAGCAGACATAGCCAGAGGGAACAGTGGGTGGGAGAGGCTGGGGAGGGGCGCAGCACAGTACCTCTGCCTCAAAGAGCCTGACCAGGGAGAAGCCTTGCTACTGGTTGTCAGTGGTGAACTAGGAGATCAGCAGCAGTGGGGATGCCAGGTGTGCGATGGTGGAGGATTCGGCAGAGGTGATGGTAAGGGCGTACCTCGCCAAGTCCCCTGAGCCCGCCGACTGATTGAGGTTTTATGTATTACTGACATCACTGCATGATGGGTTTTATAGCTTTTACCCCAACAAAGAGCTCATCGCTTGTAATGCATAGTCGCTGTTTGCGTTTGGACTATGAATACTTCATAGCACCTGCAGCTTTTTTTTCTTCAGTAAATATGGTTAGTTCATTACTAACAGCAACTGAATGATCTCATAAGTAACTCATTCTGATTATTTTGAAGTTATGCATGCCAAGTAAAATGTGGACGGTTTTATGACTTTTTTGTCATTTCTGGTGGCCCTCCTAACAGCTTGGCCTGGTTTTGAATCATAGATAATCCCTCTCCCAAAGGACCTCAGCAAACAAAAAAAAGTCAAAAGGAATGCATCTAGTCCCAAGTGTACAAAGGAACAGAATGAGAGAGGAGCAAGAAGAGAGGAGAGTGAATTGGGAATAACTGGGGGGGGGGGGGGGGACACAAGGTAGCTATACTGCATTAGATGCAGCATGCAGACTATGATACGAGATCTTTCAGAGTGGTTGGAAGGAGACACTGTTCATCCAGGTTATCAGTTCTTAAGAGGATGAGGTGTTCGGTAACTGGGTGTGGAAAATGGCTTAGATTTCAGGCACTGGGCTTCAAAGCCAGACAAAGCATTAGCACCAAAATCTTCAGTTTTTGCATGTAAAAAGTAGCTTTCAGACTTGCATAGAATGATGGCTCGAGAAACAGGAACTGAATCTAGATAGCATGTCCATTTTCAGTGCCTTATCTCTCACCCTTTAATAGCCACGTTCTTCTAGGACGCATCAGTCTTCTAGAGAGCTGACGTCCCGACCAGCATTACAGCCTTGCAAACAGTATATGGTCCTCATAATCCTTAGACTTTATTGCACACAGGCCTATATCAAAGAATCTGCAAAAATGTGGCTGGCCTGCCACCTGACAGCTGTGATACCCATAATGCTTTTAATTGTCTTCCAGCCCACGATATGAGGGCAAATATGAAAAGGCCTGACAGAAAAGGCAAGCGATTATATCACATTGCACTTCCCACTTACACAGGCAGGAAGTCATTCCAGAACATCTGTGCAGTATCTGTTTCCTTTGAAGGAAAGAAACACCAAACTACATGTTTACAAAAATACATGCTGAGCAGGTATACATGTTGAGCCTCTGTGAGCCTCTGTCTCTTTGAAAGCTCTCAGTAGCTTTCCCAGTCAGCTCTCAGACTGAAATCACTGTAGCTTCCTTCAGCTAAACTCTAGTTGTGCCTTTTAGGCCCTAGCCCAGATTCAGGGATGTGATACATTTCAGGAGAAAGGAATAGCCACCACACATGAATACATAAAAATTGTCTAATAAGACTAGCAGCAGTTCTCCAGGGTCTCAGGCAGAGGTCTTTCACATCACCTGCTGCCTCATCTTTTAACTGGAGATACCAGGGATTGAACCTAGGACCTTCTACATGCCAAGGAGAGGCTTTTCCATTGACCCACACCCCCTCCCCAACCAGCCATAACCTATTACCATTACCTGGATGGCCCAATCCTGTCAAAAGTTGACTGCTAAGCAGAGTGGGTCCTGGTTAGTACTTGTATGGGAAATCACAAAGGAAGTCCAGGGCTGCTATGCAGAGGCAGGCAATGGCAAACTACCTCATTTATCTCTTGCCCTGAAAACCCCATGGGGTCACCATAAGTTGGCTGCAACTTGATGACACTTTCCATTTGTATAGCACATTGTCTGCCGATCATTAAATAGTATGGTTACCCATTCCCTGGTTCCAGTGTGAATATGCATAACAGGCATTATGCATGCAACTCAAAACTTGAGATAACTTTTTATCCCCTACCTGAGCCAGGGTGCAGCTTTATGATGTGACAGAGGGGAGGGCTGCAGTAACATTGAATGCTGTGGGGACAGGGCATGTAGACGCTGTCTCCCTCTACCAGCACACTGCTTGGTGCTACTGCAGAAGGGTTGAGTTTTTGTGCTCCCACATGGAAGTAGCTAAAGAGAGATTCCATGGCCAATGTTTTTTATATACCACTTTTTACAAAAGAATCTCTCTTCTTCTTGGATTTGGTGTGAGAATGAAGAATTCAAAGTGACAGGATTGCTGTGAACAGAGCCATAGCTCAGGTAGAAGCAGACTAACACTCCATCATTTTGATCTATAGTTTTATAAACCAAAGGCGACTAAAGTGAATAGGTGAGTAAGTATATTTGTTCCTTTATAGTGTAACCTAATTCACCAGAACCGTCTAAGAGTAGCCAAAATGTTCCAGTGCTCTGATCTAGAATAAACTGTAGTATTCCTTTTTTGATATTTCACTGACATAGGAATACTTTGAGGAAATGAAGGGCATGATCCAGCTGAAGAATGTCTAAATTAATTTGATTTCGATGGGAGAAGTATGAGTGTGTGCTTAACTTAAAAAGTTCTCACCTTTGGTATAATTGTGTTCATTGTTAATATGACTATATGGGTTTATTTAACGTATGGTCTGCCAATACTATTGCTAACATTGCTTAAAATAATTTCAGTTTCAGTACCTGTAGTATATTACTCCTACAAAGGCTGGTTGTCCTTTCTCCGGCAGTAGCACCTATTTTCAGCAATGCTTGTATTTTTCTAGAGGAGTGATAGGGAAAAGCCTTACTGCATTTTTATTTCAGTGTTGGTGCCTAAAAAACAAAGCACCTACAATCTGTGGCAGGTCTTTAGTATCTGTAGAGGAGAGCATTACTTTAGTTGCAAAATTTCCTCTCAGAACACTGAAGCTGATTGCTTGTTATTTGAAAGATAACAGAGACATGTCACTTAAATCAGGCTGTATGTTGATAATGATGTGACGAAAAGATTAGAAGGCCGTAGGAAAAAATGTACTAAAATCATTTGTTTAGATAGTGATACTTCCCCCTCATAGGAACCCAAAGTGGCTTACAACACCATTCTCTGTTCTACTTTATCCTCATAACAACAACCCTGTGAGGTAGGTTAGGCTAGGAGAGAATGACTGGCCCATGGTCACCTTGTGAGCTTCCATGGCAGAGCAGGGATTCAAACTTGTGTCTCCCAAATCCTAGTTTGATATTCTAAACCAGTATACCACACTAGCTTTTAAATTAGTATAATTAAGACATCGATAAATAATAAAGAAATGGTGCTTGCTCCTTTGTATACTGTGAAGCAATGAGGATGGTTGCAGTCTCCTGACCCTTGTTAGAGGGAGAACACAGAGTCTTGGGTGAGGGGAGGAGGCTTGGATCCTGGCACCACCAATCCAGGTGTGGTTGCCAACCTCCAGGTGAAGCCTGAAGATATCCTGCTATTACAACTGATCTTCAGTCTATAGCAATCAGTTCCCCTGGAGAAAATGGCTGCTTTGGAGAGTGGACTCTGTGGCATTGTACCTTGCTGAAGTCCCTCCCCTCCCCAAACCACACCCTCCCCTCAAAGTCCTCAGGTATTTCCCAGCCCAGAACTGGAAACCTAAATCCAAGAGACAGCATCTCAAAGTACTTCCAGAAGCCCTCTCAGTGAGCTCAAAGAGACCAAGACGACTTTGATCTTAGGAGGTAGCCATGCCCTCTGTGAGACTTCCAGGATGAACTCACCCCACACAAAGGATCTTGAATAAGACTTTCTTTATTGGGGGATTTTCTTCAGGGTACACTTGTTCAGTTAGTAATGGGGTTGGATAATAATGTTAGGATAGATATAGTGACTGGCATACAGACCCCCTCAATCCCCACCCAGGTATAAATCCCACGTAAAATTGTTCCCAGGCTAAAGAGTGGGAAGACGGTAATAGATGGCACCTGCAACAGAAGTTAACAACATAAACCATGTCTATGTGAAGCTACCAGTAACCTTGAATGGAGATAACAACCCTGTGAAGCTAATAACTCCCGTGAAGCCAGCAAGCAAGGAGGAGGGAGTACATTCCAGCTGGGGCATGAGGGGAAGAGTGGAATCGTCTCATTTAGTTCAGTAAATCCCATCTCCCGCCCGGGAAAGTGGCAGGCATACCTGACACCCTCCTCCTCAGACCCCAGGGTCCCAGAACCATCTGCGGCCCGAGAGATTTCTTCTCAGCTGCCATGCTGAGGTCCAAGCATCCTACCCTTGCTAGGGCATCCACCACTGTAATTAAATCAAACCTTTAATTTCCAGCAGTCTCTTCCAGAGAGTTGGGGCACATCTAGGACAACCTAAGTCTTTTTTGTGGTTGACCCCCAGATGAAGACACCTTGTCAAAATGCGTTTGGTCTTTTATCTTACAATTCACAATAGGAGAGTTTTATAAAAATGTGATTATTTTGTTATATATTTACTGTAAATTAATTCATTTAGAATCTTTTGGATTACAGTGAATTGGTTTTTACATATATACCTCAACTTTTTTGCTGTTTATTTTGGACTACTTACTTGTGCCTATCAGTGAGAACCTCAGCTTTGCTGGATGACATCCTAAGCTTCCTGCTTGGCCTGTATCGAATCCCTGGTGTCACTCTGTGAATACTTTTGAAGTTGCTTTGCCTGTTTGCTCTGTGCTCTGCCCTGATTTCCCAGCCCACCTTGCCACAGCTTAGCCTACAGCAGGTCCATTGGTCCGTTTAGCTATCCTCCTCTTTCTTATCTGCTTTGAGGCAAAACTAGTCAGAAACTGCATGGGCTGGGAGCTGTGATAGAGGGAGGGATTTGCTGGCAGACCACATGAAACTGCCATATACCAAGTCAGACCAAGTGTATTTAGTTTATGATTTCTGCTCTGATTGAGCAGTAGCTCTCAGGCAAACGTCTGTCCCAACACGAGCTATATGAGGTCCTTTAGTGGACAATGATTGCATTAGGATCTTCTGCATGTGCTCTGTCACTGAGCCACAAGGCCTCTCCTGGGGGGGGGGGGGGCAGCCCAGCATTATGTCCTCAAATTGATCTACTTGCAGACCTTATTATTAGTAAGTTCCATCAAGTTGCAGCCGACTTATGATGACCCCCGTCCATGGGGTTTTCAAGACAAGAAACATTCAGAGGTGGATTGCCATTGCCTTCCTCTGCATAGCAACCATGGAATTCCTTGGTGGTCTCCTATCCGATACTAACTAAGGCCGACCCTTCTTAGCTTCCAAGGTCTTTTGAGTCTGGGCCAAGCAAGTCAGAGCACAGACCTTATTACTAACTAGGCACGTGGAACGCATTGTGTTGCATCTGAGAATAGCAGTTGTTCATCTGATTTAAAATTATAAAGTTAAGAGTTTGCCTGTTCCTCTCCATGTTTTATACTGTAGTAATAAAACAATGCTAATGTTACCACAACATCATTTCTAACTAATGCTATGTGTGTAGCAAAGCATAAAATATAACTATTTGCTGTTATAGATTTTTGCAGTAGGTTGGCTACACAGCAAGGTTCTGTAGTAAGACTTGCTTACTGAATGCATTCATGAGCCATGTGAGAGAGAAGGATGAAGAGCATGCTGGTAAAATTTGTAGGAGATGCAAAATTAATGAAATATTAAAGTCAGAAGCAAAGTATAGAGCATTACAAGAGGATTTTACAAAACTAGGTTGACTGGGCAATAAGCTGATGAAATTCAGTGCTGATAAGTGCAAGGTAATTTACATTAGAAAAACTTTATACAAAATGCTGAGTCCTGAAATTTGTTACTATCAAGCACAAAATCTTAAACCTCATCATTGATAGTTCACTGAAAATGTCAGCTCAGTGTGCAGCAATGATAAAAAAGCACACAAAATTAGGGTATTAGCAAGTTGAGAGAAAAACATTATCAAAATATCACACTGCATATATATGTGTGTGTTTGTGTGTCTGTGTATATACACACAGAGACACAGGCTGAGGACAGACTGGGGCCGATTCCACACCAGCGGTTGCTCCGGCGTGGACCCCTGAAAAAACCTGCGGCATAGTAACAATTCCCCACATGTTGCCCCGGGTCTGCGTTTGGCCCGAACGTAATCCTCGTTCCCCCCAGATCTTCCGTTTCCTGGATTTTCAGGTTTTTTATTTTGCCACGGGAGTGAAGTTGGGGCATTCCAGTGGGGAACTCCAGAATCGGGATTTAATGCTCCTCCCTTTCAATACCCCTCTTTCTTCTTCCCCTCCCCTTTCCCTCTCCTCGCCTCCATTTTTTTGTCCCCTGGTCCTTGTTGCGTTACAACGACACTCCAATGCAACGCAACGAGGACCTCCACACATTGAGCAGCAATATAAAGCAATGTAAAGTCTCCAGCTGCCCATCCGCTGATTTTTGCCAGTGTTTTGTTGCAACACAACAATGTTACCATGCCGTCAATGCCCGCTTGACATTTCAATAACTTTGGCAGCGTTTTATTTATGAGTGTGCATTAAAAAAAGGACACTCCCGTGGTCGAGAGGCAGAAAGAGTAAAAATTAAAACAACCAGATGGCAGTTGCTGATCCCTCTTCCGAGTGTGTTGTTAAACTGGTAGGGCTGTTGTTCCATTTCAATAAATGTTATCTTTTTATTTTATTCTAAGTTGAGACTGCAAAACAGAACTAATTCCCTCAGGGCAGTGGGGGTATTCCACTGTCTCCTCCCTTCCTCAACACTGTGGCCAATGACAATGTTGTAACGTTGTTACATCACAACAAAACCACGCATGTGCAAAAAAAGAGAAAGGTGTGCATGTGTGAGCATACCTGTAGCATAGTGGGAGGGTTCCATACGAACAAAAGGGGTGCGTTGCAAGGACGTCATGACGTTATAATGTTACAATGCAACCCCGCCTATGTATAAAAAAAAAGGTTGGGTGAAAGAAGGGCAGGGATCAAGAGATGGGGCAAGGACAAATGCGGAAATGAAGACGCGGGGCAAAATTCTGTGGTATGGAACCGTGCTAGCAGAGTCAGGTCAGTTCAAGCCGGGTGGAAAGGGGAGCAAAGCGCTGGTGCGGAATCGGCCTGGCAGTATAAAGCGGAAGGTGGGACAAAAAGATTCAGGCCAAGTTGTAGTGGGGATTGCCGGTCGCATTCCACCAACTAATGCAGCACCATACTGGGGAGGAGGTAGAATGGAGTGGTCGCACTATGGGATGGCCCCTGGAGGTGGCGTGGTTGCGCGCGAGTATGGCCCACTTTGCCAACCTGCATGTAGGCGCATGGGCACATAGGCACAGCAGCAATCAGGGCAGCATCTCATGGCGTCCGCCCCCACCCCACCCTTTTCCAGGATGCTTCTCGCATACCTGCCATTTTGCCAGACTGTCTCCCAGGAGGCTGTGGGCTGAGAGCTTTAACTCCATGAGCTGGAAGTGTCCCTGCGGGTGGTTGTGTGCTCAAGTTCACAGTATGCATGGGTGGTTATGCGCATCCCTGCCAGATCAGCAGGTTCACATTACCGGTGCCGCTTGATTGCGGCTTATTTGCATCTACACTTCCAGGAAGTGGGATCAACGCACACCCAAATGGCTTGCCCTGGCTTTCACCTGGTACTTTCTAAAAGCAGGATCAAAACGCTTCAGGACGGGGTGAGTACGGCACGGGAACGTCAGACAGCTGTGGCTGTGTGAACCAGCCCACTTAATCCGCTTGAGAAACGTGCCTATATTGGGCCAAACTGCCAGTCTGAACTCAGGCACAAAAATGCGCACTCACAAAATGTACACAGTATATGATAACAAAAAGATTGTGTGGTGCACATACATATATTTTAAATGTTTTAAATATGATCAAATAAATAAAAATATATCTTAAGTACAATTAGAACCACTAAAATTGGAAGTCTCCTAAGAATATTGAAGAAATGTTGAAGTGCTGACAAAGTTTTCCGGAATAAATATTGGTTTCGGGATCTTCTTCTGAACTTGACCTTACCCTATCATAAAACAATATAATAAATTAATCCTACATATATCAACACAATCCTAAGAAAAATATAGACTCTTAAAGTACAGAGCTATGGCTTGCCCAAGGTCATCCAGCAGGTGCAAGTGGAGGAGTGGGGAATCAAACCCAGTTCTCCCAGATTAGAGTCCGCACACTTAACCACTACACCAAACTATACACAGTTTGATTAGACACAAAGAAAACAGAGATTGGAACAATACCGAGAAGACCGGCCACAAGACCCAGTGCTTTGACATATGTGGTTACAATGGTACATGGAGGTCCTTATGCCAGTGAAACCACAACAATCTGATGTGCTGGCATCATGCACTAGCTCTAGACATCATCCAAGGATAACCTGCAACACTGTGTGCTATGAATAGTCATCAGCCTATCATCTCCAACATAACATAGAACTGAACTGAGATGGGGTATGGTGTGAATGACCAATGAGAAGATTCATGTAAGTAGCATTCTATGTGCATTTCAGCCCCCTCGGAGCCAGTGACCTCTAATGTTCACTAAATATCTGACAGTAAAGCATATCAACTGCATTGCAGTTTACATGCAGCATTGTGTACTACCGCTCTTTCTGCCATCGCTGCTGCGTGCATCTCCTCCTTAGAATAGCCCTTTTACATATCACTAGAACCAGCCTGAGTTGACTATTTCCAGTCTAAATGCTAGAATTGTGTGGACTGATTTCATAATGTCTACAAATACTTGCTGTTTTATACAACCCACACCAAAATATCTGTTTTCTATTAGTATGACCACAAGACTAATCCAACTGTGAATTGTTGAGCATCAGAATTAAACAGAATTCAGGCCCTGCTTGTTATCGATGCTTTCAGGAATTCAAGCACAGGGATGAAAGACTTAAAGATTCCAGTATACAGAAAAAGTGATGGAAACAACAGACAGTCTCATACATGCTTTGGATGCAGCCTTTGGGAATCGTAATCCCTTACGGACTCAGTGGGAATATAGAACGGATAGAAGAGCTGAAGCTTACTCATTTCAGTAACCTGCTGGGGATAAAAGCAACCAGGGGCATTTCAAAGGGAAACAGTCTGGCAGAGAAAGGTTTGCTTTGTTTGAAACAAACTACTCTCTTCTAAGAACATTTTGCTGCAAGAAGAAAGGGGTCAGTTAGGGTTTTCCTACACATGGCCACAGTAAAAAATGTAATTTAAACTAAGATGCTATAAAATGCAATCACATTCTAGTATTTTTGTGTAAAGAACAATGTGCAACATTGTTAGGTACACACATTCAGAGTGCAGATGTGCCAAGACATAGTGCTATTATAATTCATGGACAAAAGGGAATTAGGTACCTATACAGATGGAAATGGTTGGAGGATGCCTTAAGATCTGGCATACAGAATATCACTTCAGCAGCTGAACACCCAGCAAAACAAAAGATCAATCTAAAGTCTGAGTTCTAACTACAAAAAAGGTGGCTCTAATAATGTGCACACATTAAATCTAATCGTTCTATTTTAATGCCATATCCATATATAAATATGCTAAGAAGGGTAATTAACACATATCAAAAGAATACGACAAAACTGGAGGAAAGTATTATTTCAAAAAAGCAAATATAGATAGAAAAGATATATAAATCAAACCATCTCAAATGTAACATTTAAAAGCTCAGCTCAATCTGATGAGAATTGCTAATGCATTGCTATGCAAGTCAAACATTTCAAATAAGTTATAGAAATTTACTTGACACTTCAAGAAATGCTAAATGATGACTCCAGTCAAGCCATTTAAATCACAGTTACTGAAATCCCCATAATTCATTAAAGGATGCCAGATGTATTTCAGCTCTGATCTTCCTCAGCAGTTAAGGTGGTAACATATAGGACCAGATATTCTAAAGGCTTGTTCTCAGTAAGGAATTCCATATGAGAATATGTCTTTGGATTGTTTATTTACTTTATTTATGTTGAAATCTTGAATTTGGACTATCAAATTTGTCTCGGAGAGGAAGAAGCTCTGCTTGATTCCTTAAGAATACAGACTACAGAGGAGAAATTGTGGTCCTACATGAGTAATTTTGGTCAGCTAGCGAGAAAAATGGAATGGATGCTTTTAAAATACGTATTTTCAGTAAATAAATATGATTGCCTAGCTGTTGAGGAAAAATAAAAGTTGAAATGGGTCCAACATTCTTTAATGGATGGACAGTGCAATTCTACAGCTGGTGTGCTGCTGATACCGGCAGCGTGCCAGCGTAGCTAATAGGCCTCTTAAACTCTCTCAGTTGAACATTTTTTTTTTAAAGGCATAGCCTCAAGGAACCAAGAACAAAGAAAGAGCACTGGCGTGCACACTGACAGGACTGACAACTGCTGACCGACAGCACGCATAAATCAGCCATATATGGAAGAAGCCAATCAATACCTCTGTGACATCAGCACGACCCCACCCACAACAAGGGAAGACAAAACGCAACACAGGACCTGCTGTGCCCAGTAGGAGCCCTGCTGACTGCCATATTCTGAGGACCTCTGCACTGTGCTCTGGAGGTGCACAGTCTTAGCATGCCTACAGTCCTGTGTTCAAGCCCTTTATGTGGTTAGGTACTAGACAGGCCTTGGAGGAGTCCCAGGAACATCTGGTATTTTTGCATCATCACAGACCCAGTTGATGAGAATCTGCCACCCACTGGCTGGCTGCGATTCCAATAATTTTGCTTAACATTTTCACATATAGCCATCCCTTCACCATATTAAGGTGGGTACTTTCCACTGCCTACTGCTAATCATCCCAGCAGCCCTTATTCTCCATCTCACCATCCAACGTAATAATGCAGGCTGCATTATCACACCAGCAGTGATTGTGAACCTAGAGCGGAGCCCACTTCTCTCTCTCACTACAGCACAACCATGAAGACACTCTCAGCCTCCCCTCACTGAAAGTCCCATTCTAAAGAGAGATGCAGTTAGCAAAGATCAGGGGTGGTGGGGATAGACCCTTGTCTACAAAATCCCATTAATTCAGAGAACAGCTGTGAAACAATCCAAATATTTATTGAACAGTATTAGGGATGGTGTAGCCTGAATAGCTGTGAGACCACCAAGGAGGACCACCTGTGTTCATCTCTTGCCTTAAAAATCCTATTAGGGGGTCATCATAAGTTGGTTGAGACTTTATGGCACTTTATTATTATTATTATTAGGGATGGAGTTCTGAAAGCAAATCATATGAATGGGGTTGTCAGCTTTTGTGGTCTAACAAGGTTCCTATAAAAGCAGTATTGACAAGTAGAACTGTCTCTACCACTGCATACTCATGATAAGTTAAACAACTGTCTATTAAGGGGCTTTCAATGGTGCAAAACCCAGGGTAGAATGAAAGTGTCAGCAATCCCATAGTTAAGCAGTTAAGATGCACACTAGTCTCTGTAGATATTGGTTGTGTTCAAACTCAGTGTATTATTTTAACATTACAACAATTGTGTCAGGTCAGGCTGAAAGAGTGAGAGAAAGTGATTTGCCCACAGCTATTCAGTGAGATTCATAACTGAGCAGAATTTGAACCCTGATTTCCTGTGTCCATGATCAAAAGTCTTAGTCACTGCATTCTTCTAGATTTCTTCTGATGCATATCAAGGGATCCACAGAGGAAAGAAAACATATATGAACACTAGGGATGGGCACACTGGGGAAATGGTGGGACGTTGGGGTTCATAGTTTGTTTAAGCCCAATGAACCACCATTTGATTAAAAGAACCATGAACTTTCCTGTTTTCTGAACTGGTTTGTGGTAATTCGGTTCATGAGTTTGAGAGGTGGTAGAGTGGCCCCACCCAGAAGTGAGCCCCAAAGCATTTAAATGCCATCGGAGCCCACCACTGGCCCACAGCCCCACCTGAGTGAGCTCTGAAGGACCTTAAATGCTTTGGGGGCTTACTTCCAGGTCAGGCAGCCTGACCAGAAGTGAGCTCAGTCGAGTCAGGTGGCATATAAGGGCCTGCCCATATAAGGGCATATGTCCTATAAAAGCCTTCAGAGTCCACTCTGGGAGCTCTGTCGAGTCAAGGCACCCAACTTGACTGAGCTCCTAGAGTGAGCGCCAAAAGCCTATAAGGCCTTTGGAGCCCACTTCCCGAGTTCAGTCAGGCTAGCCTGACCCAGAAGTGGGCTCTGAAGGTATTTGAATGCCTTCGGACCTTACTTCCAGTCAGGCAGCTCAACTTGGAGTAAGCTCCAAAAGCATTTAAATGCCTTCGGGGGTCACTTCTGGGTAGACCGCCAGACCCGAAAGTAAGCTCTGAAGGCATTTAAATGCCTTTGGAGCCCAAGAACGTGTCTCTCACGAACCTCACAAATCTCTATGAAAAACATGGTCATTCATGGGCGAATCATGCGAGACACAGTCTCCCAAACCCCTGGTTCACAAATCATGAACCGCTCTGGTTCATGCTCGAACTGGGATTCATTTGGGGGTTTGTGCCCATTCCTAATGAACACATTTACGACTAAGACAAAAAGTAGAGCTGCTGAAAAGAATGTTCACTGTACCCTGCAAGAAGGTAGCTTTAATTTGAGCATAGGAAAAAGGTCTTCACTCTGCATTCTAAAACAGAATGACCAAGTTTGTGGAAAATACTTCCTTTCATCTTTTCAGGACAGGACTGGACATTGGAACACTTTGCAAGTTATTTTATGTCACGGGGGCTGGTGCTGAACCATCCTCCCACCTCCAGTTGCCTGAAGTAAATTCAGGGTCTGCATAAGATGTTTTGCTGCTACACATGGGATGGTGAGATGCAAGTGCATCCCTGTGTAAACTGAGTGTCCCCGTTCTGCAAGTAGGGATACTTTTGATTTATCTGTTCCCTATTATACTTCCTCACAATAACAGGGAAATAACTAGAATATACCCACGTTGACCGGCAAAGTGAGCTCAAGGATATGAGAATGCTCATTTTCACCCCTATGGGCAAATTGAAGTTATTATTTTTAGCATTCTCACACAAAACTTATACATGTCAGGCCAACCTATATGCTCATGGACTCAAGGCATTTGTCCTGGGCACCACCTCTGCAGGAGGCAGCAAGCCCCTTGCACCTACTGCTGTTGCCAGCCACTTCTTTCCACCCATTCCAGCCTGGCAGTGGCACTGGGGAGCAGTGAGCTTCTTCGAACTCCTTGCCTACTGGTTGCTGCTGCTGCTTCTAATGTTTTCTGTCACACTCCCAGTGGAAGGAGCTGGTCCATTATTTCTCCTCCAGCAGTAGTGGGTAAGACAACAGAATGGTCAGCAGACCTGTAGCTATGGAGGGTCCTGAGGGTGGCACCCCCTCCCAAATGTACCCCTCCCCTCCTGCTCCCCCCTCCCCCAGTAGGTGAAGGGAGCCTGGGGTGACTGGGGATAACTACACTTGCTGCCTTTGCCTCCTCCTGAGGCATACCGTTTCTTCTGCTCCTGGCACCTCTTGGTTGGCTAAGGGAGGGAGAGGGAGCCTGGGGCACAAGATGCCAGCAGCAAGCTCCTCCCTCACCACCCCTGCAGGTTTGCTTAGCTGCAGGGACACTTTTGTTTCAAAGCTGGGCTCTCTCTGTCAGCAGCCATAGCACGCAAGAGGAGCCTGGGTTGTGCAGCACTGCCCTCTAATGAATGGTGCAAGAGGAGCAGAGCATGGCACCACACTAGTTCTGGTGCGGAGGTGGCAGGCAGGGCAGCAGGTGAGCTCGGCTGGCCGTACCAGCTGACCACGTTCACATGGCAAATGGCCCGATCCGATGCCTCACTGCACCTGCGCCAGCCAGCCCAGCCCACCATGGGTCACATAACCTTGCTGCTTGAAAGAGAAGGTAGGCATAAATTATGCTGCATAATGGAGTTTGGACCTCTGAATCCTCTCCACTCCTCCCCATGCAGGTGGCCAGTTGAGGCTGACTCGTCTCTTTATGCACTTGCCACTTGCAGCATGCTTGTGTGCAGATTGGGCGGCTTCCCACTCTCCCGAGAAACAGGGGGAGAAGAGTTTTAACAGGCATGTGACATCGGAACTGACATAGGCATGTGTCCCCTCTGTGCCCCCCCCCCCCTGAAAATTTTCTGGCTACGGGACTGATGGTCAGATAGTGACTAGGGAGGAAGGGAAGAACTGGTGTGATTCAATAGCTGGGGCTTGCCCTCTACAGACACAAGCACATGCATGGTATCATGTTAGAACTAGTATTTCCTTGCAGTTTATACATGTCTAGTGTATAAAAGATGTTCAGTTTGGTTTTCTTTCTGCCTTCCTTGATGTGTGAATGTGGACAGCACATCTAGATTAGAAATAAATGTAACAGAATAGGCTTCACTCAACCTGAAATGTCAAATGACTCATTCATACCCTTTGCACAGAGTTTCAATTTTTGCCACATTCATTGTAACAAATAGGCTTGAAGACTTTTGTGGTTCCGTACTTCAGAGCCTCATAAGATAAGATCTCTTTCTCACAAAAGTGATAGATTAGTGATTACTTTTGCAACGTGTGTTCGGGTTGCACAATGAGGCTTCAGCTAACCTAGCTGGTAGACAGGCTGCAGCTTCATTGCCTAGGTTGTTGTCATGGGAATGACAAACACGCCATGAATACTAACAAAAGGCAGCTATTCTTACCTGCTTGTCTGAAAAAGAAACTGGGTACTGTTTGCGTCTTGTAGCCATAGCCAGATTCCCACCACTGCAGGCTAATGGCTGACCCAGCTCTATTCATACCTTTGGTCCATTAGGGTCATTGCTGATTAATGTCACAATATGTTCAGAGGAGTGGAAAAGAATAAGGTATTATGAATGACAGGTGCAAGAAACAGCAGAAGAATATAAAAAGTGACAAGTATAGGTCAGTCTGAGTGACAATTTAAATGCATAGCAATAAGACCCCAGGAGAAACCAGATAATAAAGCTAGATTCCAATAAAGTCCATTTTCCCTTTGTAGTTGGAGTGGCTGTTACGGTTACTCTACCGGTCCATTTTGCTGGACTTGAGGTCCAGAAACCATTAGTCAATCTAGAAATAATTACTTTGGTGTTGGTACTTTGGTGTTGGTTATTTCCTGGTTAATAAATAGCCTCATCGTGTATGTGCTGTCCTGTGATCAATTTCCCTATGCTAGCTAAAGTTGGGTTTTAACTCACTTTATTCAGACCAAGGGGAAAAAAACATAGACAGGGTGTCAAATTTTAGGCATTATATGGTTAACTTTCTGTAAAGGCAGAGATGTATGGGCATATTATAGAAGAACAAAGCGAAGCTGAGCTACCTTTTTGCATCTAAGTGCCAAAAAACCTGCATCTGCCTGAACAGATGCTGATGTTTCACCAAACAAAAGGGAAAAGATGGGCAGACTTGGCTTGCCTCAGTCCCTTCAGTGGAGAACCAGCCGTGGGTTCCAAGCAAACTGGTCTGGCATGCTGCTGGGGCGTTGTCTACCCTTAGGATAAAATTATGAACAAAATAAAACTTGCACAGATTCCTAAATAGCACCATCATCCAGAGGAGTCCAGTGCCACCTTACAGCCTAACTAAATTCATTCCATTATAAGCTTTCATGAGTCAGAACTCACTTCATCGGGTGTGTTATGCATGTGATGAAGAGGGCAGCTCTGACTCACAAAGGCTTAGTGCTGGAATAAATTTTCCTAGGCTCTAAGGTGACATTAGACTCCTGTTTTCTTTTTGCCGCCATAGAGTAACATGGCTTATCCATCTGACATCAGCCCAAGGAAAGCAGGAAAGTTGCTCTGTGATTCCTTGAGGCACCCTATCTGGGCAGTGACAGCTACAAGGAGTCCTTGAAGTATCACCATTGCCCTGAAATCATGGCTCCATTCTCGAGTGACTGGGCAAATGGGGAGCCATATTAGATGCAAAGGTGGATGCCTGCCCTTCATGCCGAGAGCTGATTATGAAAATATATTATTGTTATTATTTGTTTGTTTATTTATTGGACTTATAGAGCACCCAATCCCTGCTACTGCAGGGGCTCTAGGCAATGTACAGTGACAATAAAAACATCAACCATCAAGTAAAACATCTGGATAACATTAATACCTAAAAGACTCAGGCTGCGGTCACACACACTAAATAATCCCTTTTCAACCCACTTTTTAAAATAAATAATATTTTATTTATATAACAACAATTTACAGTAGCATCTACTATTAGGAAACCACAACAATAACAACTTAATTACAAAACACAAAAAACCCAAGAGCAATAAACCAAACAGCTATTCAATATATAGCTATAACCTTCAAATTATCAGGAAGTACCTTTTTAAGCTTACTGTGTCTTCCCATATATTCGAGAAAAGGAAACCAATATTTCAAATAATCTGAATGAAACTCCAGATTCTCTGCCAAGGAAATAACATCTGATACTTTGTCCATGACTGGGTATTCCCATAACTTATTAAACCACATATTCGATGAGGGATGTATACTATTTTTCCAATGCCTAGCCACTAAAGTCTTGGTTGCTACCAACATATAAGAGATGAGATCTTTCCTGATAGCAGGAACATCTATCCCCTCCCATAAATTAAGCAAGACAAGTTCTGGCCTCATAAGGATACTGTGCTCAGTACTATCACATATCAGTTTAAGAATAGTGGTTCAATATTATATCAGTTCACACAGTAAAATCCAGTTGGAAAGTACGCTGGATTGAAAGTGGACTATTTACTGTGTGTGACTGCAGCCTCAGATGGTGAGTTCCAATTATTTCCGATTACAGACTGCCGACCACTTCATGGGTGAGGGGAAGAGAGGCAGGGTGAGTACAGAGAGCAGAGGAAGGTGCCAGCCAAGGTGGTAACCGTTGCTATATGTACACTTTTTATTCAGGGGAAAAAACCTCCCCGGGTATCACATTTGAGACCATCAGACATGGCATTCCAGCCAACAATATAAAATAATTCCTGAAAAGCAAACTCGAGGACATTTGCTAGATAAGCCATGCTGCACCAAATTGCAAAACAGCTATAATATTCATATTTTTATGTTTGAAGGGGTTAGCATTTACAGTGCTATCCAAATCACCTTAGAAGGGTGTAATTCTTCTTAGGATGGCACTATTATTGATATTGCAAAAAAAAAGAGAGAGAGAGACCATTTAATGCAAATTCTATTTTTTAGAGTTTCATTTCTCATTTGCCTCTTTTAAGCAAAAAAAAAAAAATCCACTCCACAGAAAATACTTATTGGGACAGATCATATTATCTTGTTGTTCTGTATAATAAGCAGCAGGTTCATCTCTTTAATGCCAGAGCACAGATCATGGTAGATTATGAGTCTATTGTCTGACTGACTTTTATGGAGCAAGTTAAAATAGATTTATCATTATTAAAGCCAGATGAGAGAAAAGGAGATTGGGAGTGGGGGAGGAGAGGAGAGGAGAGGAGACATCCTTTCCATGTGTAAGTTGGAGACTTAGCAGTCCCCACAATCACAGACCACTCATAAAAGGGATAATTCACATCCTGGAAATTAATGTTTGGTTGAGTGCTTCAGGCTGAGATTTTAGAGCGGCAGAGAAAAGTCTGCCTCTTCTCCATCCCCCTCCCCCAAACCCATCCTAGACTCTCACAGAGAAGAAAATCAGCCACCCGTGCAGCACATTTTAATTTTGTTCTGGCGATCGTGCTGTCCCTGCTCAGCTCCATTGCCACTCCAACTGTTATCAGGGAATAATGTGGTGACAGGGATCAGCCATTGTCGGTGTCACTGCTCAGGTGTGTGGGCCTGTCAGTGCTATTTGTGTGGTCTTTCTTCTTGTTTGTAAAGGTAGGCCCTGTTGCAGATGGATCGAAAGCTTTCCTGTTTGTGAACTTTTCCCTCCAGCCTCTTCTGTATAGAAAAAGTGGTGCATAACCATTACAATCTGCTTCAGTCATCATCTGCTGCAGGAACTGAGGCATTAAAAGTTAAAAAAAAAAGTCAAACAGGAAAAGACAACAGTTCATAGAATCCTGTGGAGGCCCACCTGTATAGAGAGGCCTCGCTGAAAGCAGACCACACTTTCTCATACCATGTTTTATATTATTAATATTATATTATATTTATATTATTAAAGCCCTTGATTGGATTCAAATCTTTATAGCAATTCACAAAAGGTAGTCCTGTCAACAGCTGTTTCACCACGATAGTCACGCTGTTGTGCTTGATAGCCACAGCCTCATGCTGTGCTTGTGGGCTCCCAGAAAGCACCTGGCCAGTCAGTTTTGGACACTGGGTGCTTCACTAGAGAAACCTTTGGTGTAACCTTTGGTGTAACCAGTAAGCCTATTCTCATCTCATGTGTACTTCTGACAGCCATGTCATTCCTTGACTTGGGGAGGGGGGGTGATTTCAACAAGATTCCAAAGCCACATTTTGTATATATTTTCACAATTAAATTGAAAAACAGCAAGGTATTCTAGGAACATGGTCTGTGGTTCCTTTTTTAGACGCGTACAAACTATAAGCTATGGAATTTGCACCTTTGGCTTACTTTCCCTTGATTTACTCATAACGCTGGTCACTCAGAGATTTAAATATGTTCTTAAATTATCATATGTGATCTATTACATGGGAGTATTCCCCCTTGCCTTCCCTAAATAGTACCCCCATGTCTGTGGGACAGAGATCATTATTATTCCAATTGTACATATGAGGCATTGAGTCTGAAAACTGCAGTAAATAGGCCAATGAGGCAATTAAAAGCAAGAAGCTGGAGTCAGCCTCTAGTTAAATGCACATGCAGATATGCAATGACTCAAGAATGTGAATGTGAATCCCGCTGAGACCAAGTGCAAGGGTGAGCCATGCAGCTGACTCATCACTTTCAGATTCAGAAACAGACCCACACAGTAGTAGTAGCAGCAGCAGCAGGTTTTGACAAAGACGTATTGGGAGAACCCTAAAAAGACGCATACACAGTACAGCCTACCCTATGCACTTGATCCATCTCACTGCCCATTAATGATTTACCATTATACACACCCTAAACCAGCTGTCTTTAGTCAGAGAGAGGCTGCAAGGAATAGGATGAATCGCTGTGTGTAGAACACATCTGAGTATGGGGCAGGAATAGATGGAAGACCAAGGAGGACTGGACAGCTCCCATTCATAACTCTCCTCTTGTTGTGAATTTATAGTCTGACTTTCTCTCGTCCATTGGTTGATTAATTATTGCTCACTACAAAACATGACAACTGAGAATCCCCTCAATTCCAAAGTCGCACCTTCTCGTGTGCTGTCTCTTCAGTTCTTGACAGTATTACTTTCCTGAGCCAAGCTAATTAAGAAGGGGCCGGACCAGTTTGAATGCAAAAAAGAGACTCCCAGAGCAAACACCAATTAACCTTCAGTGTTAACTAAAGCAGTTTGAGCTCAGAAGAACTTAAATTCCTGTTCCTCCTCAAAAATCACTTTTATAGCTATGTTTCATTTCTAGGCAGATAACTGAAGTCATTAAAAGGCTTTTTCTCATGACACTTTGAACCCACCCAGAATCTAAAGATTAAGGAGACATTTTCAAAAAGTGCTTTAACTCCATATGATATTTCCATCCCAGCTTTGTAGATATAGATCCAAATGTCTTAAAAGAACCCCATTACATAAAGGAAAATCTCAACGATTTCAAAAGGATTTACATGTATACATGGGGGGGGGGTGTTCATTTTTTTTGTACCCTGACATTAAACATTTACTGTAGCTTATCTAACCACAGTACCAGCATAGAACTGCCATTGGTTTTAGTGCATTAATCTGTGTAATATGTTTGTTGAAAACACAAGTCTGAATCTTTTGTGAGCTGTAAAAAATTAAATATTTCATCACTGGACAAGAAATAAGAAAACGTGTCTATGTGCAGGGCTGGCATCAGCATGTCCTCAGATGGGGCAGCTTCCAGGGCCCAGGGCTCCTAGCAGGGACCACCCCTTCACACACACATCTTCCCCTTGCCTGCTCACTAGTAAATGCTCCGCTGCCCATGCTCCAGGTGCATGCACTGCCCAGCACCATCGGGGAAAGGGCTGTGGGCAGTACAGGCAGCTGTGAGCATGGGCAGTGGGAGGGCTTGTGAGCAGGACAGGGGAAGGATGCAGAGGCAGGTATGGGGTACACAGGTGGGTGTGAAGGAAGGGAGACAAGGAGAGGATGTGGTGGTGGGCAGAGGAGGAGAGGAAGCCTCCAGGAAATCTCTGCCCATGGCTCCCCAAAATCGAGAACCAGCTCTGTCTATGGACAAACTTCTTGCTGAATAAAATTGCTTATTGTTTAAATTGATGAAAATCTTCATGAGGACAGGGTTATTTCAATTTGGTCCCCAGTTAAATTAAATGAAGCTGCAGTAAGCCACTCTTAAATGCAGAGCGTATGTCAACCTTGGGGGCTGGCACTTATTTAATCACATCAGGTTCAATTTCCTGTTTAGCTAAAGAAGAGTCGCTTTGGGGCTTTCTAAGATGTAATAGCAGCAGACCCAGTGCAAGGTTATGGGTTGCCTCCAAATTCCTTTAAAGCTGAATGGGAGATTTAAAGTTTATTTATATTTATAGTTTAAATTTATAGACCGCCCTTCCCTGAGTACACAGGACTCAGAGCAGTGGACAACAGTAAAAGCATTCATAAATTAATAAAGCAATTCCAACAGTTTAAATAAAACAGGACTAAAACATTCTCAGATGGTGGTAAAACATCAGAGTTTCAAATCGTATCACTGTCTCGCGGGGGAGGTAGAGAGGAAGCTGAGGGGGGGGGGGAGTGCCAGATAGGATGGTCCCGTCACTGTCCTCAACCAAAAGCCTGGCGGAACATCTCTGCTTTGCAGGCCCTGAGGAACTTCATTAGGTCCTGCAGGATGCAGATGTTATTTGGCAGAGAGTTCCACCAGGTAGGAGCCAGGACTGAGAAGGCCCTGGCTCTGGTCGAGGACAGCCAGGCGTCTTTTGTGCTCCTACCTAAAAGAGGTGATGGGAGGACATGCTGAACCCCATTCTCATCCCAGCATTTCCTCCTGAAATTACATTTCAGTCTTTTTTCTCTCCTTGGGTATCTGGAACTAGGTATAATTCGTACCAGGGTGAGAACTGCTGGGAGGAAAACATAGGGAAAGATCTCCCTCTCACATACCACTCCTATGTTTTAAATCTCCTCATCCCTACATTATACAATTTCAGCATGACCTGCCTTTTTAAGCATAGATCAAAGCCGGCCCATTCACAAGACAGACCCAGGCAACTGTGTAGAGCACTGGTCTCTCCCAGAGGTACTAGCCTTGGTCCTAGGTACAAGCAGCAGGTGGGGACTTTTTTTATTCCCAGGTCTGGGAGGCATGATGACATAGGAGGTCACAGCCCCGGACACAGCCATGGCATACTGGGGCAGTGGGCAGGGCCTTCTTGCATTGCCAGGTCCTGGATGGTGGTGGTGCAGTGGTAAGCCACAGTGTTTGGCCCCAACAAGGGTGGCCTGAGTGGGTGCAGTTTCCCCATAGTGGAGGGATATGGGGCAAAGTAATTTTCCTGGTAGTGGAAAGGGCCATCAAGTCACTCCTGATTTATGGTGGCTCTGTAGGGTTTTCAAAGCAAGAGATGTTCAGAGGTGGTTTGCCATAGCCTGCCTTTGCATGGCGACCCTGAGTTTCCTTGGTGATCACCCATCCAAATACTAACCAGAGTCATCCCTCCTTAGCTTACAAGACCGAATGAGATGGAGCTAGCTTAAGCCATGCAGGTCAGGTCAGGCCTAGGGTGCCAAAAGCCATTGGGCTGGCTCTGATATATTGCTGGCATAATGTGTAGGTGGCCCCTTGCTTTGTAGTCAAGGCAGTTGGCTATGTATTGGTATCAACAGCACCCTTAACAAGTATACAAACCTAAATCGAAGGGACTGTTGCATTAGAAACAAGATAGTAATCCTAGCAGCAACTTTAAATAAAATTATCATCTGAAAAAAACTGGGGAAAGAATTTATAATTTCTCTTTTGTTGGTGGTTTGCTATGATGCATCACTGCCCCTTTTCAGTTGTTTGTATGGTACACAATCATTGTCATGTGATGCTTTTGGCAACTCTATAGGAAATTAATTTAATTTTTACATTGCCAGAAGGCTGAAATAATGGACAGCTCGCAGAAGCTCTGTCGTTGGGATGCTCAGTAAGCTATAGCTCTAATAATTGATACTGTTTAGTAAATGGCTCAGTTGGGTTGGGTACAATGTACTCTCTCCCAGGCCATTCTCAAGTCATAAAAGGTAACGTAGCATAGAACTGGTGATTTGGCAAGAGTGTCTGATAAATATTTGATGCGATTGGTGAGGCATAGAACAGCCACCAGTACAAGTACAGTCCTCTTGCTCTGTGACACAAATTACACACATCACTTAGAGTGCCCATTTTTTGCCCACATTTCTTTTCTCAGCTGACCAATGAATAGGTGCTACCCCTTTAATTAAAGTATGGAGAACTTTATGGATCCAAACATACTCCATATTTTGGTTCACAGCAGACCCTCAAAGTGGCTTAAAAATAGAATCAATTAAAATATATGTTCTTAAATTAAATTCTTAAAGCAAACCATTATAAACATTAAAAATCAATAGCATAAAACTTTTAAAACAGCAGAATAAAAGAGCAAGATCTAATTTCTGGACAATTAGGAAGCAGAGGATCAAATTTAGACAGATTAAAACACACAATGAACATGTTAGCCTTTGCTGGGAGCTGGTCCAGCAGCAGAGTTATGAGTCTCAGCTGTGATCCATGAAGTTGCTGATTCAAATCTCAGCTCCAAACCCACTTCAGTAGCCTTGAGCAAACCTCTTCCTCTTCACTTTGAATGCCCCAGATCAGCAATATGGGGCCAATAATGCTGGTGTTACCTTACAGGACTCCTGTAAGGATTATTATGGTAATAACCACATATATATGTAGGGAGTACTTTAAACACCAAAAGCACTATACAAATGCTAAATAGTGGTAGTAGTACTATTCAGTAAGGACACACAGCAGGGGAAAGAGTTACATAACCTTGGTGCCACCAGTAAGAAGGCCCTTCCTGCTCACCAAAGCTCATAAAGTAGTGGAGCACCGAGTAAGGCCTTTCCAGATGACCTAAGTGTATGGATAGGTTTATGCTGGAGAAAAGAGTTCTAGAGGTGTCCCAGTCATAAAGTACTAACGGCTTTAAACATCAAAAGCAGAGTTTTGAATTGAGCCTAGCTACAAATTGGGAGCCCATGGAGATGTAGCAGAAGAGGCGCGATATCCTCGCACCAGTTTGCTGTTGTTAACAACTAGCTACCTGCATTTGAAGTTTCTGGGATCTTTTTAAAGGCAGCCCCACATAATATACATAATCCAGACTGGAAGTCTTTTACAGATGTTTTACTGTATGGCCAGGTTAAACTGCTCGGAGAAAGTTTGCAGCTGCTATATCAGCCTAAGCAGGTAAAACGCTACAACTGCCCCTTGAGCATCCAGAAGCAAGGCCAGGTTCAGGAAAACACCCATAGTGTGTACTTGAGTCTTCTGGGAGAGGGAACTGCAGTCTAATACGAGATGTACAAGATCAGCTGTGTCGAGAGAAGGGTATTTTCAGGAGTGAAGTTCTTTTTGTGTTACAGGGACCACTGTCTCCCTCAGCATAACTAAAGGGATAGTGTGGTTCATGGAGTGAAAGGGATCTTGATATCTTTTGGAACAGGTACAAGAGAAATGCAAGTAAAACAAAAGAACAAACAAGTCAAAATCCATGCATTGCAGACAGAAACAGGGCCTCATACATGCAGAAGAATGCACCCTTAAGCAGGAAAGCTTACATAAACAACCCAGTTGAGGTCTCAGCAAGGTGAGGAACACTCCAGGTTTCCTTATGGTTGTTCTGATGCAAATATGATAGGCTGCAGTTCAAAGGCTTTTAAGAGCATTGGCCAGTAGAACTTGGTGTAGTTGCTTGGGAAGAACTTAGCATTTTTGCAGTACAATACCAATTTATCAACCAAGCAGTCTACAACGTATGGCATTTCTGTCACTTGTAAATCTACCCTCTGGCAATGAAAAGAACATTTAATCCATCTGTTAGATTGTCTGAAGAAGTCTTTGTGGTCTGTCCCTGAGCCTGGAATTTCTGAAACAGAAAATAAGCAAGTCGTCTTTAAATTCTTTCCAAATGCTGCTCCTTTTAGGGGTTTCCATATCAAATGTTACTTATAATTGCTTGTGGACTGAAAAATTAACCTCTCCCTCTTCTTTCAAAAATGCTTCATCTAAACTTCAAATCCTTCTAAACTTCCTCTAAACTCCAAAACTTCAAATAAGCTTTTTGTTCAAGTGGAATTCACTGTTGCCACCAAGATCCTCAGACATAAGTGGAATAGTTTTCACTTAGGTTGTAATTGCTCTGCTTTTGAGTAAAGAGGTCAACTAGACATTGCATGCTGAAGCATGTATCACTCCCCCCCCCCCCCCAACTTCTTATTGAACAAAAATGAGTCTTTGGAAGGCTGCAAATGTCACCAGAGGCAAGGCATGCTTGTTGGCCATTTTTATTTTGAAGATTCCCACCCAAGAGAAAATATACACAGCCAGTAATTAATGCACCAAGCATAGAGAGAGAGAGAGTGAGAGAGAGGGAGCACAAAGATATTCAGATAAATCACCTTTGTAGGGTACTTTCCATTTTAAGAAAAATTAGGGGAATCCTGCAGACCTCCTGAGTCTGGCACATCAGCCCAATATTGAAGGGAAAACAACATGGACTATTAACAGTACAGCTCTTCTCTGATGTTATCCTTAGTTAAGGTCATGTATCAGTATTTTTTGCAATTATTGGCTCAACCAAAAAAATATGATTATCGCTATCCAAGCATATGAGGAAATGATCTGTGCGACTATGATGCTCATCTCCCACATGATAATCTGGACTGCACTGCGCATGACTGCACACAGGCCTACAACATATATATGCGCGCACAGACACACACACACACTGTCCCAGTGCTCCTGAAATATCAGTCATGATCGTAGGAATCCCTAGAAATGGTACACTTGGCATTCTTGCATGGCAGCATTCAACAAAGCCTGTCCTGAGAACTATCTTTTCAACAGGTTTAATCATAAACATTTTGTCTCAATGGGATTCAATAGTCAGAGCATCAAAATCCTCTGTTTTTGGCAAGGTAATGTTATTTTATACTATAAGCTACTGTGCTATTTCATAGGCTAAAGATGAAGGATATGATACTGGAGTAGTTATGAATGATTATTAAGGCATATCTACATGGGAGTTTCCCACGCTCATACTTTGATGCTTTAATACTAAAGGCTTTTGGAAATGCAGGAGTGATTTGGTACCTGAGAGCCAGGCTAGATTCACTTCTCAAGCAGTGCAGACTGTGACCCACATGTTACACAATTTGCAGTCAAATAAATGGATGGGGAGAAGGGGATCACAACAAATTAAACATGGGTGCAGTGAACTTTGCAAGGACCTATCCCAGTTGTCATATTTGCATACCTATGATATTGACTCATGATGAGGCTGTATTATACATTATATATAGAAACCGAATTGCAGCAAGAAGCAGAAACCAGTAGTAAGGATTTGTATTCATATAGCCGTGTTAAGAAATTTCTCCATAAACCTGTAAATTTTCATGAAAACTCCTCAGCATTTTACAGTGCCATCCTAAACAGATTTATTCTACTCTACGCCTATTGATTTCAATGGACTTAGAATATAAGAACATAGGAAAAACCCTGCTGGATTGGACCATTGGTCCATTTAGTGCAGCATCCTGTCTCACTCAGAGACCAACCAATTACTCTGGAGGACAAACAAGGCATAGAGACCAAGGCCTTCCCCTGATGTTGCCCCCTGGCACTGGTATTCAGAGGTTTACTTCCTCTGGTGGAGGCTCCCTTTAGTCACCGTGGCAAGTAGCTAGCCACTGATAGACCCTATCTGTCAAAATAATGTTCTGTCACCTGCCAAACTGGCCACTACACTGCTCATGCCCTGTTCCAGATAATTTATCAACAAATTACCATATTTTTTGCTCCATAAGACTCACTTTTTCTCCCAAAAAAAGTGGGGGGGGGGGAAGTGTGTGCGTCTTAAACCCCCCTCACCTTTCCCAAGCCAAGGTGCGTCTTATGGTCAGGTGCATCTTATGGAGCGAAAAATATGGTAAATAGCTCTGGCCCCAGTACTGATCCTTGTGGGAATCCACTGCTTACTCCATTCCATTGTGAGAACGTTCCATTAATTCCTGCTCTCTACTTCCTTTCATTTAACCATTTTATAATCCATGGAAGGACCCCTCCTCTTATCCCATGACTGCTAAACTTACTCCAGAGTCTTTGGTGAGGTACTCTGTCAAAACCTTTTGAAAGTCCAACTATATAGTGTCTACTAGGTCACTGTTATCTACATGTTTGTTCACTTTCTCAAAAAAATTCCAAAAGCTTGGCTAGGCAGGACTTCTCTTTGCAGAAAGCCATGCTGATTCTCCCTTAGCAAGCTTTGTTTCTCTGTGTGCCTAATAATTCTATCTTTGATTACAGTTTCTACTAATTTGCCAGGAACAGGTAGGCCAACTGGCCTGCAGGAGGATGTAACTCTTTTTTAGGTGGCACTGTTATTCAATCAACAATTAATGTCATCAAGATCAGGATTTGGGGAGTAACAGAAAACTCTGTTCCTATTATGGACATAACTTATAGAAAGTTTAGTGCTTTGTGGAGAAATAAATATTGGGTTATTGTAAAACAGATCATTGAAGTTGTATGTTCATGGGCCGAGTTCAGACTGGCAGTTTGGCCCAATATAGGCACGCTTTGCAAGTGGATTAAGAGAGCTTGTTCACACAGCCACAGCTGCCTGGCGTTGCCATGCTGCTCACCCTGTCCTGAAGCGTTTTCATCCCACTTAAAAAAGGTACCTGGTGAAACCGGTGTCAAGCCATCTGGGTATGCGTTCATCCCGCTTCCTGGAAGTGTGGATGCAAATAAGCCGCACATCAAGCGGCACTGGTAGTATGAACCCGCTGATCCGGCTGCTGCGTCCATGTGCCTATGTGCCCATGCACCTACACGCAAGTCGGCAAAACGGACCAAAGCCACACACCACCACGGCAGCGCCACCAGGGACCGCCCCACAGTACAAACGCTCCGTTCCACCTCCTCCCCGGTATGGTCCTGCATCAGTCCACACAGTGCGACCAGAAAGCCCCGCGACAACTTGGCCCGGGTCTTTTTGCCCCGCTTCCCTTGCGCTTCACTCTGCCAGTCTGTCCTCAGCCATGGTTAAGCTTCCTTTAGGACAGAAAATTAGTGCCCCAGCTTCCTCTTGGAGGTGATGGAAAGTGCCATCAAGTTGTAATTTTCAAGGCAAGAGATGATGAGCAGAAGTTGCCACTGCCTGCCTCTGTGTAGCAACCCTGGGCTCCAGGGTTAGGGTTAGGTCTCCAACCCAAATACAAACCAAGACTGAACCTGCATAGCTTCTAAGATCTGATAAAATTGGGCTAGCCTGGGGCATCCAGGCCAGGGCAGCTTTCCCTTAAGCCTCTAGAATTTTATAAATATAGGTCAGACACACAGTATGTATTAAGTCTGACTTCATTAGATAAATATAAACCTTTACTACTGCTTTTACTTCTTGCAATTACAATTTCTGTTCGTAACTTAATGTGCCTGATTGTGAATTAGTATGCGTGTACAGAGCTACTTCATAGATGCTTTTCTTTGTTTTGTGTTCATTTTCAATCTTTCTGGTGTGTATCCTCTGCTTGCAATGTTCTGTGATCTCATATGTTGGTTGGGGATGTGAGAGGGGGAATCTGGTGGGTGCCACAGAGTGTTGGATTGGATGTCCTTTTGGTGACTTCCAGCTTTATGACTCGATAACCATACTAGCAGGATCCAATGCAGATTGAGAGATAGACAGAGTTGTGATACCATGTAAAACATGGTCTGTCCCAGGAACAACAGCCTAGACAGAAGGCGGTATAACAAGGTCACATTGCAACAGCTGAGCTGTGTGTAGACTGCCAAACACCTTGCTTTCATTCCACACGTCTCGTGTTCAGTCACATGAATTCAAATTCACCTAAAATAAGCAACAAAAAATAGAAAGTGCTAAAAGACACCCTGGAGGAAGTGTGCGAAGATCATTTTCTATTTGGGAACGAGAGGTGATAATTCTCAGCAGTATGTCTCTGGTGGACCATTACCTTAAACATGACATTTTCCTTATATAAAACCAATGTCTCACTGGTATATCTTGAGAATCAGTGATAAAGTTCCTTTGGGCCACTTCATATATGATCCTGGCATACAGGCCCAGGGGCAAAGTTCAGATTCATGCTTTCACACCTCACTTTAATCAGGTGCTGAATTCATTTGTTACGAGAGCCAGATCTGACATAAATTTTACTTCGTCAGGCTGGGCCACGTGTGCCATAAAATATCGTGCCAGATTGATTGATTGATTGATTGACTGATTGATTGATTGATTTCATTTTTATCCCGCCTATCCAGCGAACTGGCTCAAGGTGGTTCCCAACCATAAAATACCATTAAATGGTTTACAAATTTAAGAAAATAAAACAACAGCAACAATTAAACAACAAAACAATATAAGCAATAGTTGATACTGGCAGCATCGGAGTTCTCATGATGAGAGACGGTGGCAAAAAGTTCAGCCAGTGATTCCAGGGCAACGTTGTCCTACCTCTCCCCGGTGGTGGCTCCTAAGGAAAAGCCTGGTGGAAGAGCTCCGTCTTACAGGCCCTGCGGAACTGTAATAAGTCCCGCAGGGCCCTGATGTCATCCGGGAGCTCATTCCACCAGTGTGGAGCCGCCACTGAGAAGGCCCTGGCCCTAGTACTGGCCAGCTGAACGTCTTTTGGGCCGGGGAGAGTCAGGCGAGATACCAGAGATACAAACTTTATAAAGGACACAGGCAAATCCAACTAACAATATTATATTTTACTCAAAATACAAGCAAAAGCAATTGATTCCTAGCAGTGAAAGCAAGTGATTTACTGGGGAACCCACAAAAGCCCCAGTAAATGTATTTAATCACAGGCAAGACAATTCCCCCCCCCCCAAGGGCTACCAAAAAAAGGTATCTTACACTTACATACAAATTAGCTACTTTTTGTATATGTATTATTTTTAGGAGATGAGTCATCGGCCTTGCAAATAAATAAGGTAGTTTTTCAGCACCACTAGACATACGCCCAAGCCTCAGCAGCCGAGCAGGGCTACAATCCACCTCTCGCTCTTTTTTTCCTCTCTACCTCTGAAGGTCTTGAGGAAGCACACTCAACTCCCCCCTCCACCACCCCATCCCCACCACCACCCCTGTGAGGTGGGCCAGGCTGAACAACTGGCCCCAGGTGACCCAGATGACAGGGTCCTGGCTCGGTGGGGAGGCTGATTCCAGATTGCCCACTCCTAGTTCTCATCCCTCCTGCATTTCCCACAGAGGCAGTGGGGGTGAGGGAAGGCCCCTCAGAGTAGCCGTTTCCGAAATCTCCAGGGGGGGGGGCTTTTGTCCTCTCGCAATCCCTTTTCCATCATGGGCTGAGAACAAGTGGGGGTGTGAAGGGAGGTCGCTGTTCCCCACCCACCCCCAACCCTCACTCTGCCTACCAGCTTTGCAGCTGTTCAGACATGGTGCATCGACATCAGCACCCCTTTTTCCCTTTGCTCCTCCACTCGCTTCCCCCTCAAAGCAGCAAGCAGAAGTCAGCCCACTTGTCTCCCAATCCATGTGCTGGCCCTCCTCCTCCTCTCTTCCCTGCTGGCCCAGTCCCTTCATCAGCTAACTGCCACTCTGTGTACCTCCTCTTTCTCTGCCTTCACTTTCATTCCCCCCCTATTTTAACTTAGCCTCTCAGCCCCATCCCCTAGCCATTTCCTTTCTTTTTCTTGACCACACACACCCTTCACCACATGCACCTGCTCCCCCCCAGCAGCCTCCTGCCTTCCCTCCCTCACACCAATTGCTTGTGAGCTGGGCAAGAGCTCTGGATGGGCCAGTTCCGACCCCCGGGCCTTAGGTTTGACACCCCTGCGTTAGGTCTTTAGGGCTTAGGTAAGCAAGACCCTTTCTTCTTCTTACGACTGCAGCTGGCCCATGTGCGTAGGACCTACTTCATATGAAAAGTTGCCATGCCTCGCCATGTACAACCAGTCGGCTGGGACTGCATGCATACTGGACCCACTTTCGGGCCAGCAGCCAATATATGAATGAATGATGAAGAAATTAATAGGTTTTCTTAATTGTTGGTTTTTCTAGACCACAGGGACCAAATCAAATTGTGAGGTTCCTCCACTCACCGGTCCTGGCAGCCATCCTGCAGCCAACTGGCAAAATCTTGCCAGGCTCTCCCAAACCTCAGGATGGGAAGGGGAGGGGGTTGTACCACCACATCCCTCCCCCTTCCAAGGATGTCTAGTCTTTCCAGAACCAGATAGGGTTGCCAGGTCTGGGTTGGAAAATACCTGGAGACTTTGGGGGTGGATCCAGGAGAGGGCGGGGTTTGGGGAGGGGAGGGGCCTCAGCATGGTACAATTCCATAGAGTCCACCCTTCAAAGCAGCCATTTTCTCCAGGGGAGCCGATCTCTGTCAGCTGGAGATCATTTGTAAAAGCAGGAGATCCCCAGGCCCCACCTGGAGGCTGGCAACCCTAGAACCAGAGCAATGCCCTTCTGGCCCTTGCCTGGCCCTACCCCTCTCTCCCCATCACACAATCATGTTTCCCCTTGGGAGCCTTCCAATATGTTGTGGCAGGGGGTGCTCTATCCCATTTTATTCTCACAACAGCCCTGTGGAGTAGGCTATGCTGAGAGTTACTGGCACAAGGTCACCCAAAGAGCTTCATGGTGGAGTTGGGATCATCACACCAGCTCTCAGGGTATGTGAAGTATTTTTAACAATCTAAAATTCTATACAAATGACAAGGATCATTATTGTTGTTACTTAAAAAAAGAAAAGGTAATCTGAGTGAACAGCTGTGTTACGTCTGTATTTACTAAAAGTAATGCAGGTGTTTTCAAGAATGAACTGAGTCTGATAGTACAGAATTATGGGTAATGCAGCATGTTCCGTCGATTTCTGGGGGCCAAGTTTTCTGTTTTGCAAGTCGCTGATGTTACAGCCTCTCACACCAGATAAAGTGAGCCACTTCCTGCCCTGGTTTTGGCAGCCTCAGTAAGGAAGAGCAGCAAATTAAGGTGCAAGGGACTGGTGCGTTCGTAGCCCTTTTAGATCATATCAAAGCCATGCTAGCAGGAAATGCTGCGCTCAAGAAGCTTTCCTCTCACTTTGCAGCAATAAGCTTGAGAGTTTCATACGCAGAATGACTACCACTAATAGATTAATGATTTAAGTTCATTTGATCCGTTTGAACACATCATTAGAAGCTAAATCTGTAGTCATTAGTAAAATACATATCAGTGATCCTGCCACTATGGCTATTTCTGTTTAATGCCACACTGAAGTGCTTGCAGAATTTCTGTATGCAAGTAGGGCTTTTGTTGTTGTTGTTGTTTACAGGGCTCATTTTGTAGCAGGAGCTCCTTTGCATGCTAGGCCACACACCCTTAATGTAGCCAATCCTCCAAGAGCTTACAGAGCTCTTCTTACAGGGGCTATTGTAAGCTCTTGGAGGATTGGCTACATCAGGGGTGTGTGGCCTAATATGCAGAGGAGCTCCAGCTACGAAATGAGCCCTGGTTGTTTACATCCTTCACATGCTGTGCAAAAACTCTGAAGGCAATCCATACTACAACCTTTATAGGGAAAGCATTAACTTTCTGGTCTCATTAATTAATTTTCCAAAAAGCAGATTTTGTTGTTGTTTAAAATATTTATATCCCATCTTATCTCCTCGGACTCAGGGTAGCTAACAGTGTAACAAAAAAATAGCAAGAGCAGAAAACTTCAGAGCCAGTGTGGTATAGTGGTTTAAGGTGCCGGTCAGAGGCCCAATCTGCATCTAGCATTTGCTTCACTGTCTTGCAAAACCCACACTGGAACAGAAATTCCCATCTGCATTGCATGCCACTTTCATTTTGATTGATTGTCAAATATTGTGGCAGTGTCCAGACTGCATGCCACTTTCACTTCGTTTGATCTCTTGGTTTTATGGTGGCAGTCTGCATAGATTTATAGCTGTTTTATAGCCATTCAGGGATGACTCGGTAGTCAGTACAGTGTTGGCCTGGGGTATTTGGCCCAATCTGCATCTAGCATTTGCTCCGTTGTTTCACCAAACCCTCACTGGAACAGAAAAAGATGCAGCTCAAAACCACATTCAAATACCCCAGGGCCAATACCATACTGATTGCAGAGTCACCCCTAAATGGCCATAAAACGGCCATAAATCTATGCAGACAGCTACCATAAAACGAAGAGATCAAACAAAGTGAAAGCAGCATGCCATCTGGACACTGCCAGAAAATTCGACAATCAAGCAAAGTGAAAGTGGCATGCAATGCAGATGGGGATTTCTGTTCCAGTGTGGGTTTGGTAAGACAGCGGAGCAAATGCTAGATGCAGGTTAGGCCAGGGTTTGTGCCGTGGAAGCTCGCTGGCTGACCTTGGGCCAGTCACACACTCTCAGCCTAACCTACCTCACAGGGTTCTTGGGAGGATAAAATGGAGAGCAGAATGATGTAAGCTCCATTGAGGAGAAAGGCAGAGTACAAATGAAGTAAATAAATTAAACAAATAAAACAGCAGTCCATTAGCAAAGTAAAAGCAGAGCATCGATTAAAAATGTAGCCAAATCTGCCTTTGTAACTGACAGTGAAACTATCTCAAAGGAAAAGACATATTGGGCATATACCCTGTCCCTCAGCGGGAATGGGGAGTGTCGCAGTCCTAATGCCACCTACAATGAGTGCTCTTTTGTTAACATTCATGGGTGCAAATATAAAATCTACATGAGTATATTAAAGGTTGGTGACACAGTGGCTTATGGAAGCATTGTGTTTGGTCTTTGTGTGGGTCAGTTTCAAAGCCAATCAAATATCATGTTAAGGGCCTTCCACTGTAAAATGCATACCGATATAACATCCTTCCCTTTTATGAACTTTGCAGAGACTGGGGAACTGGACCACCCTGCCAAATATTTCATTCCCTGGCCCCTAGATTTCCTCCCATCTACCCTGGGTAACAAGCAAACTAGATATTATACCAGCATAATCTGTGTGTTAGGTTAAGGGGTGTTTTTCTGAAATCTTATAAAGCATGGGGATGGGGGGGTGATTTAAAGACCAGCAACAGAGGGAAAGGAAAGGGTATTAAGACCTTTCTTCACCTACAGTTCCCCCCTATAACCACTTTTTTTCTAACCTCCCCAGAGGGAAATTCTTCTCCTTTCAGAGCCCCGCTAGAAGAAAAACAGCTGGGGTGGAATCAGTCTCAGGGGGTGGAGGAAGGCATGGGCAGCAGAAGATTCAGCAGGCCATTCTGTCCAGCTAGGCTGTGCTTTAAATCACCCCCTCCGCTGCTTTATCCAAACGGAGTTTGTTTGAATCAACACATGGGTCTATCACCATCACAATTAATTCGCCACTGAAGGCAACAGTGAAGAATGTAGGCTGATAGCAAGGAAAGAGCTAGAGAGACTACGCTGCTAACCAGCCTGGAAATACAGGGATGTGGGCAAGAAAAAGGGAGTGGATCTGGCCCTGGAAATGAAAGTTGAAAGGGCATCTTCAGAGGTACACAATACAGCAGTCTAAAGACAGAGGTGGGGGGGAACCACAGGGCTTTCCCTTCCATGCAAAGTCACAGTTTCTGTTCTTCCTCTGTCTAGAATATGGTTTTTATCTGCCAGCCAACATGGTAATTCCCAACTGGTATTTCCCTAATTGGGTAAATCTCACATCAGCCTTGTGAAGAAGAAAAAAACTGGCTTGTTCAATGTGACCGACTGTCTTCTTCAGGAGATAAATGGGGGAGTGTGACCCTTTTTGACTCTGTTGAACTTTTAGGCTGCATTATATACCATCAGCTATTACAACCTTCTGGGATGACAGTTTAGTTTGGGGTAGTGGTCAGTATTTTGCAGTCCTTCCACTCCTGTAACTAAAAAGATGTTGGCAAACTACTGGTTTGTATGGAAATTATCCTAAGAAATGTCTCCCATTTATATGAAACCTTTAGATGTACCATGAAAGGATTCAAGGTGTGGTTCCATCAGCATGACACTTACTCTACGTCTCCTTTTCATCCAGTCAAGAGGTGGTGGTGGATTCCCTGAATCTTTACCTGAAGTTGGTAATGAGCTGGGCAAGGGTGAACAAATGTGTAGCTTACCCTAGGTACAATGGAGTTTTTTAAAAATTAATAAGAAATCCCCTCCCTCCTCCCCAACATAGATCATATTGGCTGAGTTGTTGATGGTGCCTGTAGTATATGTACTGGACATAATGGCGGTGGCCACATGGCCACAACTGAGCACATGGTCAGGTAACACCTGAGCTTGAGGTTTGAGAACAATAGGGCAGCAGGATCCTGAATGTACTCCTATCAGAGGCTTAGGATATTTGAATAATCCAATGGTAGCCTCTGGTGGGAACTTTAGCCTGTAACTTGGTTTGGGCAAGGTCGAGGGTGTGGTTTACCTGAGCATATAAACTGGACCCCTGGCCACCGTCCTTATGCCTCATCTGAACCAGCTAAATAAAATGCTTGCTGAAATCACATCAACCAACCTCCGCTTCCAGTACTTTTCAGTGCCCATCCAATTGACCCTATGAAGAGCCAGGCTGCTGTTCTGGAGGGGATTGTGTTTCCCCCCGAAGAGTAGATCTGCAGTTTAGGAGTGCACCTAGACTCTGCTTTACATCTGGATGATCATGTGTCATCTGAAGCCAGTGCTTCTTTATTCTGACTTCAACTGGTTGTCTAGGGGTGTGTTCAGACAGGCAGCTAATCCCGCCATTGGCCCGGCTGTAATTTGATCTAGATCTTTTTGATCCAGCATTGCACGACCAGACAACTCATCCATGAAGCGCTTTACTCCCGCAGTGGATTGTCTTGATGGCATGCACCATAAGGAGCCGTGCAGTTGGCTTTTTTAAAAAAAATCCTGTCTGTGCATCCGCATATGCGTGTCACCATATACTTGTTTTTCCACGCATGCGTGGACTAAAATGGTAAAAGCACCACCAGCAGTACCTTCCTCTAGGTATCATTTCAGTTAATAAAGTTGATAAAGTTCAGGAAACTGTCAGAAACATAAAATTGTTTGTATCGTTTGAGCGGAGCTCTGGGGATGTAGCATGTTTAAGTAGTTATGCGTGCATCGCTAAGACTGTTTAAAATGACGGCCATTCGGGATGGTTTGGAGACCATCCCTACAGGCTGATTGCATGCTGGTGGAACAACCTGACAGTGGAAAGTCCAGCACTGGCCCATCGGCCAGCTTTAGACTGGACTTTCATCACTATCTTTTAAGTATGGATTCCCGACGGGGATCGACAGGCTACTCATGGAAGCAGCACGATTCCCAGATGTTGAGATCTGGATGTGCACTTTAAATCCACCAGGGACTTGTGCATGGCGCGGCTCAAAAGAGCCATACGAACATGTCCTAGATCTACCTTCAGCCCTCTGTTAAGCATGTACTGGTGGTAACTCACCAACCAGACTCTCTATGGGGCTGCTTTTGAGCACCATCTGGAGGCTGCCGCTGGTTCAAATTATGGCAGCCTAGTTTCTGACTGGGCTTAGCCACTGGGATCTTATTGTAGTAAACAAACAACATTCACTGACAGTTTCTGGGAACAATTGAAAATGCTAGTTATTACCCTTAAAGCGCTGAAGAATCTGGGACTGAGTAATTCTATACCCTGCATTTTTAGACATAGACTTGTTTAATACTTTTTGCTTGTCGTGTTGTTTCAAATTTTTGTAATTCTAGTATTGTGTTGTTGGTTAGATGTCATCCTGTTAGCTGTATTATTGACTTAAACTGTGTAATCTGCCTTCAGTGTCAATGAGAAAGACAGACTATAATTACAGTAAATTTTAAAAATTAAGTAAATAAACCTCAAAATGTATACTCTGCTCATCAGTGTACTTAAGAGAGGATTCAGAGTCCTTGCCCCTAGTGGAGCTAGGACGTTTCAGAGAGGTGGCTTGATAACCTGCCTCTGCATCCCGAGCTCTGTTATTCCTTGGAGGTCTCCCTTCCAAGTACTTGCCAGGGTCAGCCCTGCTTAGTTTCCAAGATCTGACAAGATCAGGCTTGTGTGGGCTATCCAGATCAGGTCACCACTGGTGTTTTTTAATTTTTGTTTCAAAGTTTATAATGCTTCACACTACTTATTTTATGGTACTTTAAAATAGTTTTGTAGGGTTTTTTGTCATCTATCTACTGAGTCTAGCTGAGACCTAAAGCCAGAATAGAAACTGAGTCTACAGACAAATAACAAACAAAAACAACATTATATTGTGACTCTGAACAAGGGACTATAGCACTTCTTCTCTAGACTTCAGAACTTAATATGAAATCCTATGGGGCAATTTGACATGACACATTTCCTAAGTGACCAATGTACAAGATAAGCGTCTATCCCAGCCTTGGAAAGCTCAGAACAGCTTACGTGAGGCTCTCAGTTGGTTTCGCATGCAGACACTGGTCGTCCATTAGCTGTAATAAAACTTTTAACACCAGTTGACTTTGCTGCTAGTTACACATAGGACTATGACCATGTTACATTGGCACTGATTGTGACATGGCAGCTGCTGATATCACAGGATCATAGGTTTGCCCAAGTGGTTGGCACCATGGGCAGAATACTAATTACAGTTAAAGCATATCAGGGGTGGAGAGGGGGGGGGTGATGTATGTGTAGATAATCTTTCCCGTGACATCTCAAGAAGTTATAAGCGCCATTCTGTTACCTCCCCCCCCCCCCGGCACACTCTGTCACAGGAGACAACATGGAAGCCGTTGCAAAGTTTGACTTCAATGCATCAGGAGAAGATGAGCTGAGTTTCCGAGCTGGGGATGTTCTGAAGGTAAGCGCAACACAAGATCCCACCAAAGCATTTTCTGTTTAACACACTAAGTTTCCAACATTTGTGTGGAATATTATCATAAACTGGAAATATCTCCCAAAAGCACACGCACAGTTGAGCATACCACACTGATATCTGAAAGAGATAAGGGGCACACAGATGCTTGAGATTAAAGAGACAGGAAGTATGAGGCCCAGTGATAGGAGGAAACTACCTCCCCACTCTAACCCCTTTGCTAAAAGAAAACACCAGCAGCCATTCCTCTAAAAGTCAGAGCCAGTTTATCGCTTTGGAAACCTCGTTTCAGCAAAACAACCATCAAGCAGAGGTTGTCTTTAATAATGTTGCTATTTCATTATTGTTGTCCCAGAACAAGAACTGAGTTGCATTCCGTTTTGGCAAAAAGATTTTTAAAATCAGCCACTGGTGAGGCAATTCTAGCCAGTATGCAGCTGCTCAAATCCCCAGAGCTTTGTCAGTTTGGCTTGAGGTTAACAGTGTGTCAGTTCAAGAATGGATAGCTGTGTTACTTTGCCAGCAGCAGTAGCAAAGAGCAAGAGTCCAGTCGCACCTTAAAGAATAACAAAATAAGTGGCATAGTATGAGCTTTCGTATGTCACTCCTCACTTCTTCAGATACAACTAGAACGGGAGTCCATCCATCTATTTGTGTCAATGTTCACCCTAAAATATTGCTATGCACTCTGCATTTCTTCAGGCTGTGGAAGTTTCTGAAGGCAGTATTAGAGACTGTGGGCACCCACGTTGTTCCACAGAAAAATCCAAAGACAAAAGTTGTACAATACCTTGTATGAAGATCAACCAACTGGGTGCAAGCTTTCAGGTTCTTCAGCTAAAAGCCTCTCTTTCTCTCTGCATCCTGCAAAATTCCTGTTTGCTGTTTTGCCTTCATATGGGTACACATCTGCCCTACTCTGTCCAGCTGGGGGGGGGGGGTCGCCTGCTCCAAGTTCTGGTGGGCATCTTATTTAAAAACAAAAACAGATCTCCAGCTTTCTGGATGGGAGACCATTTCCTAATCACTGGCTCCTATTGATGAAACGTCAGCTGATCACCGTGGCCTGTTAATGAGAAATCTGTCTATAAGGCTATAAGAAGATTCCACCCTCTTTCCTCCCTGATCAGAGCAGACCAGTCGGGTTCAAAAAGGCTAAATGGACTGCTGGAGTGGGTGTAACATTAACCAACCTATGGACAAAAAAAGGAGTTGAGATTTGGAGGGAGAAGTGATAGGAGGTTTCCTAGACTAGGCAGGGAGTCCAGTAGGGACTGTAGTGTATGATTTTGACAGTCAGGATTTGGATGCTTTCCCTCCATAAAGGCAGTGAGTGGTCTAAGCTGTTGAGTTATTGTCTTTAAATCTTATGCACTGAAATTGTTGTTGTGAGGTATGTTATACTTACAACATTGCATCAGATTTAAAGACAATAACTCAATAACTCAACAGCTTTAACCATTCACTGCTTTTATGGTTATGGTTATGGTTTATGGATAAGACTGGTGCCTGCCCAGTAGAGCAGGTGTCAGGAGTTGCTCCCCCCCCCACCTCCTCAGAATGAGCACAAGGGGCAGGGAAGCCTATTAGGGCCAGGCCTGTGAAACCTGGCCAGTTGGAGGTGGGCTAGCCAACCAGGTCTGGTAGCGGCCGCCTCCACTCAGCAGTCCCGCCATTAAGTAGAATGCACCTCATATCTCTGTTAACTGTGTCAGCTTTCAGGCTACAGCGGAAAAGCAATACAGGTCACACTTACAAACTAAATAAACAGAACAAAATTTGAGTCCAGTGGCACCTTGAAGACCAATGAAGTTTTGTTCACGGTATAAGTTTTCATGTGTATGCACACAAGATTAAATAAATGTATGTGTTTTATTATATATGACTCCCATGTTATCATCAGCCCATATAACCCACTACACATTCTGTAGGATCAAGAGAAAAGGGGTCTTGATTTGTAACTATTGTGCTCTCTGGTACAAGATTAAGGAATCCTCTGTGTTTGTGTGTGTGTGTTAGCTTTTTTAAAATTCCTTTCTTTAAAAAAGCAGGCGAAAAAAGAACAAAAAGGGGGGAAACTCCAATCCAGCAACTAAATTTTAAAAAGATAAAAGAAAAAACTATACAGAGCAACAAAAATATAATAACAGTAATGGCAGATCTAAGCATAAGTTTTTATAAAGGGATTCCTAAAATACGTCCATATGCTGTTGTCATGTATCTGCCATGAATTCAGATATTGATAAAGTTTTGCGGTCTATATATCACCGATTTGTAACCAGTTCCCAGGAAGGAATTCCAGATTTTATTTAGATAAACTTTTAGCTAAAATTTTAGATTTGGTATTGGAATTTGTATATCCCGGTTTTAAGCTGTGTCTGCTTTGAACTGTATATTTTGATACTTGGTTACATTTGGATGTAGTGTAGATTAGTTATGAAATGTTGTTATTTGTTGGGTCTTTGACCATAATAAACAGAATTGAATTGACAAAAGTTCTCTCCTCAATCCATTGATTTACTGGAGATGGACACTTATCTCTCCAATGTTGTAGTACAAGTCTTTTAGCTGTGAAAGAAGGTATGCTAATGAAAGAATCCAACTTTAACTCACTCACCTAAAGTTAACAGTGGACCTCGTATATTAACATAGTAGGGTGGTGAGGTGGGTGAGGTGGCTTCAGGGACTTGTTACTGGCAAAATGGTATAAAGACAACTAGGGAAAGTTCTAGATCAGGGGTTGTGACACTCCCTGACAAAAGAATGCCAGCAGCCATAATAATATTCAAAACCGATGAGAGACATCCATCTGATGAGTCATTTTCACTTCCACACTTCAGCCTCTCCAATGCAAGAGCAGCACAATAAAGACATTTGACTGACACACATCCATCATTGCACATGAATGTCATTGTGTGTATGCACATAAGCACACATGTACATTGTCAGAATTTTTTCAACACATTCCTCCCAGCTGGTTAAATTGCACCACTTGTATTTCTCTGGTGCTGACCATTAAAAACAAACTGAACCTCTAACAACCTCACAAAGAATGCCTTAAGCTCTCCTTAAGATCTTCAAAGCAGAACTCCTCCATCAGAGAGACATCAAAAATGCACAGTCCAGATCCCTCCAGCATCTGAATAAGCCTTTGGGAATCTGGACAAAACTAACAAGCACATTATCTAATACCTTCCTGCCTTTCTCATATCTCTGCTTTTTTCTGTCGTTCCCCCCTTGGCTGCTGTTTTACCAGAACACCTAACCCCAGCAGTGCCACAATCCCAAACCAGTCTGCAATGATCCTTCTTTCAATTACTTAAAACTGAATGTATTTACCTCCATGCATCCTTTTCCTTATGATTTCATTGCCTGTCTTTTAAGACTCATTCATTTGATACAAGGCTGAAATTAATTATTAGGCTAACTATATTATAAAGCTAGATCCAGGTGGGTAGCCGTGTTGGTCTGAAGCAGTAGAACAAAGTTTGAGTCCAGTGGCACCTTTTAAGACTGTTTTATTCAAGATGTGAGCATTCGTGTACATGCACACTTCCTAAGATACAATGAAATGGAATTTACCAGTCCATACATATAAGGCAGAGGTTGAACAGCAAATTAGCATAGAACATAATGAAAATGTTTTAACAGATGCAAACAGGAATAACAAGCTAAGTTTATAAGGTTATCATTGTTTGGATTTAATTCTGGGGGAAAACAGTGAAGCAAATAAATATGTCAAAATTGGGGATAAATGTGTAAATGTATCCTTCTTAACTGTGGAGTACTAAAAGTAATTAACAAAGACCTTGTTACGCTATTAGTTAGCTCCATGCTTGAGAGGATACAGATGGAGCATAACAACAAGGTCTCAGTCAACTACTCTTAGCAATAGCACTCCATTATTAAGAAGAACACACTTACACATCTATCTCCTACTCCCTAAGTGGGTCCACCATTTCCATCACCACTTATTCATTTGTCTTGTCCCTCTGGGTCTACTCAGTACTGCAACCCAAAGGGAAATGGTGAGGTAACTGGCAGTAACCATTGCTTCCCCTTGTTCGTTTCATTGCTTACTCTTCAAAGAGGTCAGAGGGCAGACTGGGAGAAACAGTGGGTGGAGCTGGGGGCTTTAGGGATTGGCCATGCCCCACCACCCAACTGAGGTGTGGGCCTCAGCAGTTGCCTAGTGTTTCCACTCCCTCACACTGGCCCTGCCTGTGAATCAGACAGATGTGGCACCATCAAAAAGTCCCTTAACCCAGCACTGATTTTTTTTCCCTTTGGTATACAGATCTTAAGCTCTCAGGACGATTGGTACAAGGCTGAGCTGAAGAGTTACGAAGGTTACGTCCCAAAGAATTTTATAGATCTTCGTGTTCCCAGGTAAATCCAATTGGTACTTTTTGTTTCAGAGTCTGAAGATTTTTTCCTTTAACCTTGAAGGTATATATTTATGAAATTATATAGCAAAAAGCAATGAAGTATAGAGAGCAGGATACACTATGACAAAATTTAATACAGCCTTGCCTGCCGTTTTCACACTGGCCCTGCAGTGCAGGCACATGCCCACCCCGTGTCCTCCTGTCCCAGAGCTCTGTGAGTCACTTCCCAAGTGTTACGCACAGAGATGCTCTTAGCTGTCCTATAGATCTCATTCCATACACATGCAGACATGATGTAACCGTAGCAAAGTAGCAAACAGAGACTAATGAGGAGATTAGGCTGTCAAAACATGTTATAAAAATGTTAACCTAGTCATTCCTTGCCCGTTAGGGCTGGCTTGAGTCCATAAGCAACCCAAACACAGGCTTGAGGCAGAAGCAGCATTTTAAGGGAAACCAATTAGGGGCATGTGAGTTCTAAGATATGTCCCCGAAGTTTAGGTCATGTTGCGGAGGACTCAGAGGACGCTACCCCTCAATCATAATATTGTGGCTGCCTGGGGGGACAACATGTCATGAAGCAGCCATGCTGCCTTCAATCTGTGCTGCTAGCAGAAGCTCCTTTAGACTGCAGTAGTTCAGAACCTGCTTTTCTGTGTTATACCAGAGAGCATGCCTGGCCGTTCAACAACACCAGGAAAGATATATGCTAATATAGATTTCTAAGTAATGATTTGCTTCTTATTAACCTGGTGCAGGTGTGAGAGGAACTGCTTCTAGGCTTCTGGGGGGATTGTTGGGGGAGGGGTTTTTTGAGTGTGTGCACATGTATGCGAGTTGCACCACTGGCGGCTGCTGGATAGAGCCAAAAGGAGTCGCTTGTGTAGAACAGTTCCATCTGCTGGCAGCTGAGTGCGATCTCAGCACAGGCCTGTGTGTTTCTGGAGACAAAATGAATTGATCTCCCCCTTAGAAATGTCTTGGGTTCGTTGCGTTCAGATGTGATACGTATCACCTCTGACAACACCTTGGTCTGCATCTCTTACTAGGCTTCCTACATGGAACTAAGGTGTTTCCTCTGAAATCTAATACAGATCTGTACTTCTGGGTATTGCATTTAATGGTGGGAATGGCACGTTTCTGGGTGTCTCTTGAAGCTGCAGAACACTGTGAATAAAATTGACTATTGGTTATGGGCAAGTAGTTCATACTCGCCACTGGTAATAGGTTTGGGGACATGTTTCCGTACTCATGGTTTTGTTAACAAATTATTGGGATGTGCTGTATCAAAAAAAGTCGTAGGGCATTTCCTATCCTTGTATTGTTTTTCTTTAGCCTGGCTTACTCTGTGATCTTTAATCAATCAAAAGTTTTTCTATTAACTGTGGGAGCTGCCCTTGTTCTCACCATCTTCTTCACATAAAGCCAAAGATACCTAATAACAATTCTGCCTAGTGTCCTTGCGTCTCCTAAGACTGCACAATTCTCTAAGCAGGAGCAGACAAAAGGCTGAAAAGGTGTTTTTTTTAAAAAAACCAAAAACCTTAAACACTTTTTTTACACCCTGCCTGATGAAGAGTTCTAGAGAACTGGAATGCTTGCATTCCATTTTTTGTGCCATTTTGCTTTAAAAATGGGTTTTACATGGATTTTGGATTTTTCCGTGGTGCCTGTTTCTCTCCACTCTCTCTTCCTTTTGTCACCCACCACCTTCATTAATCTCCATATGATTTGTTTTACTTGACAGCTGGTTCCATGAAGGAGTATCCCGCCACCAAGCTGAGAATAAACTCAGGGAGAAGGGAGTTGGCTGTTTCATTGTCCGAGCTAGCCAGAACTCCCCAGGGGACTTCTCTATCTCTGTCAGGTACCTGTGGTTTTTATTCTTCTTCTCTGTCTTTTAAGAAAGATTGATGTTTCGGATATCCTCCCTGTGGCATGCATCACGAAATACTGGTGCTTTCTGCAAGATGGATAGATAGATCTATTCATTTAAGAATTTCTACCCTGCCACATGACTCCAAGGAAGCCTCGGGGTAGATTCCAATATAATGAAAAACAATAATCACTTTAAAATTCAACTATCTAAAAACAGAAATAAAGCAATCTTAAAAGAATAATAGAAAACAGTTAAGCATACAGCAACTGAGCAATAGCCAATGCTGCCCTTTTTATGCCTCCTTACTAGCTCTGGTCAGTTGCCAAGAGCACTGCTGGGCAATGTAGAAGAGAGGAAGAAGAAGAAGAGATTGGACAGCTGAGACAACTGTCCTTGAGAGAACAGCTGCTACAGAGCTATGGCTTGCCCAAGGTCATCCAGCCAGGTGCAAGTGGAGGAGTGGGGAATCAAACCTGGTTCTCCCAGATTAGAGTCCACGCACTTAACCACTACACCAAATTGGCTCTCTTGTAGTGGATACTGTAGTGGATACTGAATTCCTTGAAGGTGTCACAGCAGATGTCTCATTTGAAAATTATATTCTTAAGAATCTTGATCTTTTAAACAGTAATTTTGGAGGGCCTTCTGAGAGCAACCGTGTTTTATCGCCTGGTTTTCTAACTTGGTGTTCCAGTCTTATTACACTATTTGCTATATATCCTACACTGTTCCTATAGCATTGTTTAAAATGTTGTAGTCCACCTTAAGTCTCAGTGAGAAAGGCAGACGATAAATAAAGTAAATATAAATGAAGTGAACATGCCCCACACATGATTCTCCTTATACACACAGTCACCACTTTATGCAAATGGAGCAACATGTGCAGTTTCCAAACATATACAGCTTTGGTATGCACCAACATGTTCCTTCAAAAACTTGAAGTTGATTCACACATACCAAAGCTGCACACACATGGAAAATATCTGAATTGCCTCATTGACTCAAAATGGCAACCACACATGTCAGGAGGCTGATGCGTATCACACTCTCCAGTTGTACACAGCTGGAGCATGAAAATCAAAGGCCTGAAAATAACTATTATTTTTGATACATACTTGGTAAGCCTGTCTTATACTGAATCAGACTGTTGGTCCATCAGTATGTCTTCTCTACTTAGACTGGCAGCATCTCTCCAGGGTCTCAGGCAAAGGTCTTTCACATCACCTACTGCCTTTAACTGGAGATGCTGGGTGTTGAACCAGGGGTTTCTGTATGACAAGCAGATGCTCTGTCACTGAGCTACAGCCCCTCCCCTGAGATCAGTTCACCTGGAGAAAATGACTGCTTTAGAAGATGAACTCTATGGCGTTATACCCCACTGAGTCCCACCTCTCCCCATACCCCCCCCCCAGGCTCCACCCCCCAAATCTCTAGGTATTTCTCAACCTAGAGATGGCAGCCCTGCAAGTAAGCCATATTTGAAATAAAATACAGATGTAAGAAAATAAATAAAATACAGATGTAAGCCTGGCTACAGTTTGATGCTGCTTAGGACTGCACTCCCCTAAAGTGGGAGAAAATGGGAGCCTATGACAGAAGGACTAATAATTTTTACTCAGTCTATATGAGCAGAATTCCATATGCTTGGTCATCCTGAGCGTGGCCCCTTGGCTTAAACAGACATAAAATAAGGAGGAAGTCATCTGGGTGGGAACCTGATGTTGTCTTCTGGGTTCTGGCTGGGAGACAGAGGGTGCTTCCACATGGTCCTATGTTGGATGCTACTGGAAATCAAATTATTCCTGCTTCTCCACAGCATTGTGGTACATTTTGTGTACCTCCCAGAATTTTCCTGGATTTTGTCCAGTCTTTCTGGAACTAGCTTTGCTCTGAAGTTTTGGGAAAGATCACAGCAAAGCCTGGGTGACTGCCATGTGGAAATGTTCAGATTTACCTGGTTCGACCCACACAGCCGCCATTTCCCCCATGGTTCTTTTTTATCAGTTATTTATTGCTGCTATATTGAAATACTATTATACCAAAATATGCATGAGGTTCTCTGAATTCCTAGCTTTCATTTAAAAAAAAAAAAAGTCTCTAGCCCCTTTCCTTAAAGACTGATATGGGGAAAAAGCATATCTCCACAACAAAATGGGATAGAGACTTACTTTTTTTTAAAAAAATGGAAACTTGGAACTCACAGTATAAAGGGATATCAATTTAACACTATTAAATCACCAATCAAAAAGAAGCTGCCAGGGAAACCTGCTGTGTGGAAGCCCTGTTGCCGCTGCTCTGTACTGGCAGCCGCAGCGGCAACAGGGAAACTACACAAGCCTGTCCCGATGTGCCTAACACCAGCTGGATTGGATGACCTGACAGAAGACACTGGTAGGAATTTTAACAATACATGGTGAGCAAGTTGATTGTTCTGTCTGCTATCATCATCACCACCACCCATTGTTATAAAAGCAGGCACTGACAGCATCTATCATGAAGGAGGGAGGCCAGTTCACTACCTTATTAAAATCAGTCTAGGTGGAACCTGATTCAGGCTTCCGACAGGCAGATCAGTGGTCCTGCCCCAAGCATAGATTGGGGATCTGCCTTTTACTGGCAGTGGCCTTCCAGGGTGTCTGGCAGATGCCCGTTTATTCAGAACATATGTTCAGCCACTGATCTATGGACCCCAAGTGACTCTTTGTATCCTGTAGCCTAGTTGGGTGAAAGGAAAAAGATGACCAGATTGCATCTTAAACTGGTGATGATGCTGTAGTAGAGGAAGCAGATTTGAAGAGTAGGGTATTTCCCTCCTGTATCTGGCAACACCGAAACCGCATACAGAGAAGCATGGAGAAACAACCACAGCTCTTTTGCATAATCATACTCTGTAAACGGCCGTGTGTCTAATAGATATATATATCCTTGTCTGGCCTTTTACAAAGTATGATTATGCAAAACTGCTGTGGGCGTTTTTCTCAAGGCTTTCTGTCAGGCAATGTTTTGTGCATGCTACTTGTAGGAGCATTTATATTACTTGGGGCCATATTGGCCATTGACTTAAATTTGGTTGTGTGATTATTTTATTATATGTTCCTTTTCAATTACTTTATTTTGATTTATTCTGTTTTTAGCTACAGATATTTCTTTTCTTAACTGTTATACACTGGCTTCAGCATTCTTAGCTTCCGAAATCTGATGAGATCGGTCTATCCTGGGCTACCCAGGTCAGGGCTGCAATGTTTAGGGGCAGAAAATTGCTATGTGTAGTGAAATAAGAATCCTATGTCCCCATTGAGCCTGGGGGGACAGGGGGTGTCCTAAATTTGTAAATGAACTCAAATTCAGCAATCTCGCAGTTTGTAATTTTCCCTTCTGTGTTTGAGGACTGCCACTCTTAGTAGGGTTGCCAGGGTTGGGTTGGAAAATACCTGGAGACTTTGGGGGTGGAGCCAGGAGAGGGTGGGGTTTGGGGAAGGGAGGGGCCTCAGCATGGTACAATGCCATGGAGTCCACCCTCCAAAGCAGCCATTTTCTCCAGGGGAGCTGATCTCTGTCAGCTGGGGATCAGTTGTAAAAACGGGAGATCCCCAGGCCCCACCTGGAGGCTGGCAATCCTAACTCTTAGGTCAGCAGTGGAATGTTCTGGAAGATTAACGTGTTCTCCCACTAAGTGTCTGATGAAGCGTGCTTGCACACGAAAGCTTATACCTTGAATAAAACTTTGTTAGTCTTAAAGGTCCGACTCAACATTGTTCTGCTGCTTCAGACCAACACAGCTGCCCACCTGAATCTATGTTCTCCCACTATTTTTTTTAATGTTGTGTTTTTTAATGTCACAGATATCTCACAATTTCAACTCGTTTCAATTAATTCAAACCCTGGCAACTTTTAGTAGGCACTGTAAAGTGATACTATTTTGGAAGGCACAGGAGAGCAGCTAATCTGTATATTTCTTATGGCTGACTTTCTGACTGTTATTAGATTAGAAATACTATTTGTTATCTGTTCATCATTTTTGTTTTTCACCCGTTTTGAGCATTTAATACATAACTGGACAACTTGAGTAGTATCAGTTGAGTTACTTCTCAAGTTGTCCAGTTATGTATTAAATGCATGCAAATAACAAAAAGGTTTGTCCATGTAATCTGCAGATTCTTATAAAAATTACTTTTTGACTGTTATTAGATTGGAAATAGTATTTGTTATCTGTTATCTTTTGATACCCTATCATTTTTGTTTTTCACCCATTTTGAGCTGTTCTTATTTTTTTGGTGCACACTCTTTTTATAAGCTGCCTTAAACACCGTTTGTTGGGGTGAAAAACAGCCATGAAATATTTGAATCAATCAGTAAATTTGCTTCATCAGATAATAGCTGATCATTATATCCAATTCATTCAGTTAATATTTAAGGCTGTACTGCTGATTAATTCAGGTCAACAGATTTTTAAAAATTGATGGACCAGAAAGTTGCCTCCAATTACCTCAGCAGCTATTGTTGCTGCTGCTTTCGAAAAAAAATGTTACTTTTAATACAAGTATTTTAATTCAGTTTATTGGACAGATAAAAAGATTTCAACCATTTAATTTAACAGTTTATAAAAACTGCAGGTGCCCAGCACCATCCACAAAGAGCCTATGAATCTGACATTAAAAACCACAACACTCAAAAACCAGTTGGAGAACATTTTAATCTTCCAGGTCATTCCATTGCTGACCCAAGAGTGGCACTCCTCAAACAGTAACTCCAAGGGGAAATTACAATGGGAGATTGTGGAACTTGAGTTTATTCACACGTTCAGAACAGTGGAACCCAGTGCTCCCTCTAAGCTGTGGAGTCTTGTGAGCAAAAATTCTACTTTGTGAGCTACTGCATAAATTAGTTTGCTCTGGAGTCATCCTTCCTGAGCCAAGACAAAAATGTGTGAACTGGAGGCTAAAAAACTGAGCTAGCTCACACTGACTCAGCTTAGAGGAAACACTGGTGGAACTCTCCACCCATCCCCCAACTGAATAGGGACACAGGATTCTTATCTCACTACAGATGCCGATTTTCTGTCCCCAAGCATTTCCGCTCTGCTCTAATCAAGCTGAATACAATATGCATGGTACCTTTGCATCTTTTATAGGGATTCTTTACAGCACCCCCTGCCACCTTCTGATTGGAATATAAGGACTCAGATTTCCATTCCTACTTATATCAGACAAAGGAGGTTTTGACTTTCAAAAGCTCATACTCTGAAAATCTTGTTGGTCTCAATGATGCTACTGGACTCAAATCCAACCCAGCTCCCCTCTGAAACAGCACATAGAGATGTTTTTCAAAGGAGGAAACACTTGTTGCTACAGAATTATGTATTATAGGAAATGTAACTGATTAATCAATAATTAATTGACTAAAATTCATGCCATTCATCATCTAAGATTTTATAATTGGATGAAAGCCCCGTAATATTTTAAACACACTACTGAATAAAACAACCATCTTCAAGGGGGGCGGGGAATCCAAAATCGTAGTTTCCAGCAGTATTCAGAGCCAAATCCATCAGAAGTTCCTGCTAAAAATACAAATAGAATTTCTTAACCCTTGTAACTTGCCTCCAGCCTCCCTGAAATCTCACTGGGACCTTAACAGAAAACCATGGTTATAATTTCCTTTCTCAAACCCTTGTTCTATCATGTTGTTTTATGCTGCAATACATTTCTTTATATTGGGTGATATTACAATAGATTTCCCAAAGGGGAGAAAGCATGACTAGGCTCCACCTCATGGGAAGGAACAGTGGACAGTCGTGAATGCTTTTGCAGAAATCTCTAAACGACCATCTTGTTAAAAACACTAGGAACTTCTTGTATTGTACAAAGGACCAGGTTCCAATTTTAGAGTATGTGGTAAATGTGAATCCACTGAAGTTACATTCCCCCAATTTAACTGTTTCTTGTAACCAATTCTGAAACCTTTTTGGTGAAGACTGATGTTAAGGGTCTTAGAAATATAATACTGTTATAAATGTTCAGTTTTCTTCCCTTGAAACTAGGCATGAAGATGATGTCCAACACTTTAAAGTCATAAAAGACACAAAGGGCAACTATTTTTTGTGGAGTGAGAAGTTCCCATCACTAAATAAACTTGTGGAGTACTACAAGACTTCTTCCATCTCCAAACACACTCAGATCTTCCTGAGGGATGAAACATCGAAAGAGCAGCAGGTACACTTTTTATAGACAGCTTTAAAAGGGGATTAGATAGATTCATGGAGGATAAGTCTATCAATGGCTGCTAGCCATGATGACTGAGAGGAACCTCCACATTGGTGGCAGGGGCGTAGACTTTTCTGAAGTCCGGGGGGGGGGGGGCGGGGACTCTTTAGTGTGCGCCTTGCGCGCACGCTTGCTGGGCCGATGTTTCCGTCCCCCCCGCCCCCCAGAAAACCTACTGCCAGCCGCCGCGCCTCCCCGGCCCTTCCGAGGCTCACCAGCCGGTGCTGCTGGTGCCTTTCCCTCCCCCTCCACCCTGGCCACTCCCTCACCCCTAAAAGAGGAAGAGGGAGAGATAAGGAGGGAGGAATGGCCGGGGGGGGGGGGGGGAGAGGCACCAGCTGGCGAGCCTTGGAAGGGCCCGGGAGGCGTGGCGGCAAGGCGCTGGCGGCAGGTGCGACGTTTTCCCGGGGGGGGCTCAGTCCCCCCCATAGTTTACACCGGTGATTGGTGGCACTAATCCTCTGAATGCCAGAGCCAGAAGGCAACATCAGGGGATGGCCTCAGCCTCTATGCCCTGTTGTGGGCTGTCCAAAGGAACTGGTTGGCTACTGTGTGAGACAGGATGTTGGACTAGATGGTCCACTTCTCTGAGGAATAAGGACTCTTCTTATATTCATAGGGGGCTTGGTTTTTTCAGCAGCCAGAAAGAATTCTTATTTGTTTTAGAATATTGCTTTAAGAACATTTAATTAGAAAACTTAATGGTGACATGATATTGACCTAGGGTTGCCAGGTCCCTTCAAGTACCCAATGGGGGGGCATTCCAGCGGGGTGGGGACAACCCCAACATGATGATGTCACACAGAAGTGATGTCATCACATTGGGGAATGGCGCCTGCACTCCAAGCCACGAATTCACAGCCTGGATTGCAGGCACCCCCTGCTTCTCCCCCAAAGCATTTAAAAGATCCTTTAAAATGCTTTGGAGAAGAAGCGTGGGCCAGCGGGGAGAGTGCGTGCCCCTCTCCCTTCCTCCTGCAAGATTTAAAGGGCCCTCCAGCTGACTGGCAGGCCACATGCTCCCCCCGATCAGCTGAGGGACCCTTTAAATCTTGCAGGAGGGAGGGAGGGAGAGGGAGAGCTGGCCGGTGGCAGGTTGGAGCCCCCAAAATGAGGAACCCCACCAGGACCTGGAGGATGGCAACCCTATATTGATCAGCCAATCAGCCAATCTTGGGTTGTATAGTTCAGGTTTAGAACAGATTCAGGCGGGTAGCCGTGTTGGTCTGAAGCAACAGAACAAAGTTCAAGTCCAGTGGCACCATTAAGACCAACAGAGTTTTATTCAAGGTATAAGCTTTTGTATGCAAGCGCACTTCTTCAGATACAATGAAATGTAAATTACCAGTCCATAGATATAGGTAGAGGGTGAGCAGTAAAATAGCATGTAGCATAATGAAGATGTTTAACAGATTCAAGGACCAAACAGGAATAAGAAGCTAGTTTACGGTTAGCATTTATTTGGATTTAATCCCAAGGGAGAACATAGTGAAATAGATAAATACAAGAAGCAGGACCCACGGGATCCACGGGGGGAGAGAGAGAAGGAGCCAATCCTTCTCCCCCCGCTGCCCCGGCAAAGCCTGCGGCTCTGCACCAGATGGGCCTCGCCATCCCTTCCCCCCCATTCCAGCCTGCCCCGCGCAAGGCTTGCACAGCACAGAGCCGCCGGGCCTCGCCGCTCTCCCCCCCCGCCCCCTGGTTGGTCCGGCGTTTCTCTCCCTCTTGCCCCCCCGGCCTGCTCTCACTTGGGGCATGCGTTTCCCTCCCTCCCACCCCCCCGGCTCGCTCTCGCTCGCCAGCTTCCCCCACCAGCTCCTGACAGCTCCTTTCCCCACCCCACCCCCCAGCAATGGCAAGGCCCGGCAAGGGCCTCTCCAGCCGCTGCCGCCTCCAACAGCAACCACAGAGTCAAGGGAACTTTTTACTTTTGGGGGGATTTAACTATCCCCCTGATTTTTTTTTTTACTTTTCGGATTTTTCTACACACCTGGGGAGTCCCCCAAGTGTGTAGAAAAATCTCCCTGCCCCCCAGGTGCCCCGCCCCCCCCCCGCATGGATTTAGATATCCGCATGCAGGGGGCGCCTTCGCTATTAGTATATAGATGTCAACATTGGAGATTGATGGGCAGGTGTATCCTTAATTGTGAAATGTTGAGAGTAATTAACTGAGATCCTGCCATTACTCTCCATCCGTCTCCCCTCAAGCATGGAGGTGACCTTACAGGATCTTCTTTGAAGTGGGGCGATTGGCTGTGGCGAGTTATCTCCCCTGTCCTCAGACTAGAGGAATACATTCCAAACTACCATTCCAAATTACATTACATTCTACTACACATTACATTACAATCTACTATACTAATCTACTATTCCAAATAAGAAATAAAATAAAGAGGATGTATGTCCCGTCTGGGACATACAAGAGAAATGTCTTAAGGAGCGCCACAAAACAGAGACAAGAAACAACTGTACAGAACACAGTGGTGTAAACATAAAATAAAATGGGGGGCTCTGTTGGGACTGAAAGATGCATTTATGCTGGTTTGTTGAAAGGGCTCCAGGTACACCTTTTGCTAGAGCTGAACAATCTACTTCATGAGGACTCTATTGTTTGTCTGATTCTGTTTCCAAAGCACAGAATACCAAAAGAGCACTGAAGCAGGGTCTGGTTTAAGTATAGTGAACAAAAGCTGACAAAAGTTATTGGAGTAAGTGCATCCCTAAAGAGAGAGAGAGTGATCTAGCGATCAAAAAGGTATTTGGCAGCAGGAAAATTCCTGGTCACTGGCAGCCTGTTCTGGTCTATGCCAGTAGAATGAGGAAATGGCAGATCAGAGGTTGCAAACCATTATGCACAGAACGGAGAAGCAGAAGGCACCGTAACTACAGTAACCAAAGCCCTGCTTAACCAGGAAGCGGACTCTGCTATTAAATTACCAGGATGTGAGTGCAGAGGCAAGGCAGAAAATACAACATGCTTACAATAACAACAACATTTTTTATAACCAGTGTTTTGGAATGAGGAGCACTTTCTTATCAGCTTCAAAAGCAAGAAATGATACGTTTCTTCATGTGATTAAGGGTCAAATCATGTTGACCTCTTATCAACCTGTTATACATTTTTAAAAGTCTGTCTTTAGGATGGAGAGAAGGGCATTTGTATAGATAGGTAGGTAGATTGTTTGAAATGTTAGCCGAACCAGAAGGCAGATGGTGTTAGGAAGGAAATGTGACAGAAGGAGTAAGGGATCTATTATATGCATCTGGCCAGTGGAAAAGAGAAGTCTCAATGATGGGTCTTAAACCACTTTTACTTTGATCACTTTATTATGCAAATATAAAATCTCCATTAGTCAGAATGTTCAGTTGTTTTATGAGAAGCCTGTTTTTCTACATTTTCTCCTGCATTTAGCAATGATCACACATTCATATAAATAGAGCAGATGAAGCTCAAAGGTTAATTAAACCTCATAAGCAGCATACCCAGCCTACGTCCATACAAGAGTGGAAAAGGCACACTCATTGCAGAAGCAGCAGCAAGCACTGTGGGAGCAGGTCCATGCACCCCATTCCTGGATTGCTCGCTGTGGATGCTGTCTGCCCGATCAAAGGACAAGTCCCTTGGAAGCCAAGTTATGCACAGAAGGAGCACAGCATTATGTGGATACTTCTTAAAAGTGTGGGGCCATGCTGTGTTCCATGCAAGATTTCTAGTCACCAGCTCATGTTTCCAGTCACTGCTTGAAGTGGTTGGCCTTCAAGCCAACAATGTGACATCAGTTCGAGGGAAAACCCAGAAATGATGACAGTCCTCTCTGGGAATTGCTGGGAACTCTATGGCAGTGTTCCCTCTAAGCTGAGTTACTGTGAGCTAGCTCACAGTTTTTTAGCTTCCAGCTTACTGATTTTTGTCTTAGCTCAGGAAGGATAACTCCAGAGCAAACTAATTTATGCAGTAGCCAAATCACTTGCTCACAACTTTAATGCCAGTAGCTCACAAAGTAGAATTTTTGCTTGCAAGACTCCACAGCTTAGAAGGAGCATTGCTTCCAGGTTTTCCTGACATCACACTGTTGCCAATGGCCAGCCCCCATGTCCTCCCTGTCTCCTGCTGGTTCTTTTAAAAATGACAGCTGAACATTCAGAGAACCTGCGCCCAGCAACCCTAAGATCCCCATCTTGAAGTAGCCCCAGAAAGGGAGGCTATTTCCTGTACCAACTTATAAAAGGAAAATGAAAAGTTCAAGAAATGACTGTCCCGCCGACATTGTATTTACTTGGGTTACAGGAGTAGTATAAATATATACAGATCAGGTTGGTAAAACAAGTTAAGCTGAAGACTTCATTTTCAAATAACATGCAGAACACACATCATTAATGTTAGATACTCATGAAGTTTTGTTCCTAATTAAACACAACGAAATGTACCTAAGTTTTCAAATAGTCTAAATATTTCAGTGCTGCTGGCTTTGGGGGGTTGAGTGCAAGATCCATGGCTTAGCTTACAAAGACCTTGTGTCGGCCACATGACCAGCTTAGTCTTGCTGCCCAGATGTGTTCTGGGAATTCTGTGGTCAGAACTTAAATCACAAGTGCGTGGGGTCCCAGTTCAGATCAGGAATACAGGGAGAGGAGGCTTAAGCTTTCCTTTCTGCTCCATTCTGAAATAGCCCTGGGGAGTCACTATTTGCCCCAGGAAGAACATTTATGTGAAGCATGTTGGTACATGTAAGTTTTCCCAACAGAACAATCAGTGACTCCCCGGGGCCGTTTCAAGTGAAGAAAAACAGCACTGGGGTACAGCATAGTATTGGGTATATGTAGGGTTGCCAGTCTCCAGATGGGGCCTGGAGATCTCCCGCTTTTGCAACTGATCTCCAGCTGACAGAGATCAGCTCCCGCAGAGAAAATGGCTGCTTTGAAGGGTGGATTCTATGGCATTGTGGGGATTCTATGGGGGCCCCTCCCCTCCCCAAGCCCCACCCTCTCCTGGCTCCACTCCCAAAGTCTCCAGGTATTTTCCAGACCTGGCAACCCTAGGACAAGGGAGCCTTGACTCTTAAAAGCTTATTCCCCCAAAATCTGGTTGGTCTCTATGGTGCTACTGGATTCGAATCTAGCTGCTCTTGGAACTATCAGCACTGGGGAGGAGTTTAAGCCCTCTTTCCCTGCACTCCAGACTGGAACTATAGATGCTTAGGAGGTAAATTCTGAGCATGGAATTCCCAGATTTCTCAGTGTAAACTTCCAGATACAGCTGCAGCTGAGCATTTTCATGTGCAATGCTTAAATTACTTTTGAGCCTACCTCACACTAGTTATGTGAATGCCAGTGTGAAAGAGAATCACATATTCTGTGAATGAATATTCTGTCCGATGAAGGTTTTACATTCTCATCACAAACCAAATGAACCATCCACTGAAAATGTGTTATGGGGACGGTCAAGGGTTAGAGTGCCAGACTATGGGTTCAAATCTTCACTCCACTATGAAGCTCATAGGGTGGCCTTAGGCCAGTCACATTCTCTCAGTCCTAGCCTACCACAGCGAACTGCTGTGAAGATGAAATGGAGGAGATGGGAACTATATAGAAGGTGCTGAGCTTGTTAGAGGGAAGGCAGGCAGGCAGGCAGGCAGGAAGGAAGGAAGGAAGGAAGGAACTATACATTACCAAGCCTTTGTGTCCCTCACATGTCCATCACTGGTCCTGTCAACCAGGCATGCTTTGGGAGTTCCATGCTCAGAATTTAACTCCTAGGTATGCACAGCCTGGTTCAGTTTAGCACTGCAGCACATGGTTCAGCCTTCCCCCAGTGCCATTTTCCTAACTTGAAATAGTGCCTCTCCCTGCACACTGCAGTCCTAATCTGAATTGGTTCTGCGTACACCTAACAATTAAGTTCCAAGTATGGGATTCCTAGAGTGTGTCTAGTTGACAAGTCCAGGACAAACACATGGGGGACACAGCAACTTTATCATGGGTAGTTAGGCCTACATGTCAGCCTTAACAGACACGGGACCTAGACAGAGGTACAACACACAACAGTCGAAATGTTACCTTTGTTTGATTTGCTTTCCTGGCAGGACACGTGTGTTCGGAGCCTGACCAAAAGGGCACAGGAAGCACTTCACCTGGGTGGAGCAGCTGCAAAAGAATCTGGAGCACCAGGGCACAAGAAAGATGGAGACCATTATTCACCACGGCTGCCTAAGCAGGTATCTTGAAGAGGGCAGAGTGGAGATCCAAACTGTGCTGGATTCTGTTTATTTAAGAGCTGCACTTACAGAGCCATCCTAAGCAGAGTTACATCCTTCTCAGTTCATTGGTTTCAGTGGACTGAGAAGGGTGTAACTCTCTACTTAGGACTGCACTGTTAAGAGTCTTCATGACACTAGGCTACCTTTATATTTCAGTGATATTTCTTTCTCAACCTCTCCCCCGCTCCCCTGCTAGTTTATCTAAGAGAGCTGAATAAATGGTAATACATAGTAGGGATGCTGATCTGAGTAGGTTACCTGACATGTTGGAGAAAAGTCTTGCTCCTGCCTGTGGCTAGAAATTCTGCAGTTTGGAAGTATTTCATAATCCAAGGAAAAGGTCTTATATTTTGGGGGGAAATGCCAAAACCACACCCCATTTGACAAAAAAGCCCCTAGAAAGACGGAATAAAGGCTAAATCCCATCAAAGACAAAAGAGTGCTGTCTTTCTGTTGTGTTTGACATCAAGCAGAAAAGTGAACTAGTCACACACACACACACACCCCTGCTTTAAAGCCAAACTGAGCTTGACTCTCTCTTAACATCTCTAGGAAGGAACAATTGACATAGACATTTGTTTTGAGTCACAGTGACCTTTTGTGATGGCTCAAATGCAAGCAAGAGACCCTCAGGGGCAATTTGAAATGTGAAATTTTGTAAGAGGAAATTGGAAAATACTTCCAGAGCTGCAAACAAGAATGTTAGAAAATCTACAGGGCAATAGTTATTTTATGGAGAAGAGGCTAATACACTGCCAGTCTTCCTGAGGAAAAATACTTCTGAACAAAACGTTACCACCTTTCTGAGAGAGCTATAATCTGGAGTAGCCTTTGTGTTTTATATGGTAATGAATTCTGCCATGCATTGGAAGGTCTCTCTACTCTCCCCTCCCACAAACATACACACTTTCTACAGGCGTCAAAGAAGTGGCATTAGAGAGGAGAGAGGCATAGACGAATTAAATATGTAAGTGGAAAGGAGAATGCAGCTCTTCAGTGCAACCAATTCCACATGAAGATACATGGGGGATGCTAGTGTACTGTATAATACAGGGATGATCATCCTTTCTATATTAGGAGTCCCAAGAGTTGCACTTACAGTGCCATCCCTGTTTTATACTAATTTAGGACTGTTGTGCCTTGTGAAGATGGGAGGATTTCAGGAGCAGCTTTTCATGGGGGGGAGGTATTTGTGAATTTCCTGCATTGTGCAGGGGGTTGGACTACATGACCCTGGAGGTCCCTTCCAACCCTATGATTCTGTGTTACAACACTACAGGGATTTAATCAAGGGAATCTTGTGATGCCTGTAGAGACTAACACAGTTATCCAGGCACAAGCTTTTGTAGACTAGTTCCTTGAATGGCAGATTTACACTCACCTCAACATGGAAGGGAACAAACTGTAAACAATAGGGTCAAAATAGGTACAAGAATTCTTTCCCCAGCATGGCTAAAGGTAGCTAAGAAATGGTGATTATCAGTGGGCAAATGGTACAAGGGGGAAGAGTTAAATACTCCCTCTCCTCAAACACCAGTCTTCCTCTTTAAATAGCAGCTCCGGCAGCTGCGTACCATGAAAAAAAATCACCTGCAAAAATAATTGAGGAACTGCATAAAATGTATCACCTTATTACATTACTGCTCAAACTCCAAATGCATGTGATAAACGCAGGATTTATTCACATCAGCAGTAATACGTAATCACACAATTATTAGATTTGCTAAACTAATTTAACTCCTGTGGTGTGAGATAAATCAATAATAAAAATTGGGCCCAGATTGGATAGTGTCAAGCTTCCTAATCCTAATGCAACAATTTCACAATTGTTTGTAACAATTTTACTTCCCTGATAAATGGTGCCTCTCAGGTTAGCAGCAGTGTCCTAGTAGACTGAAATGTTTGTTGCTGTTTTAATGTTAATTTTGTGTTCATTTATTCATTTGTGTACAGTCTGACCTGCTTGTCAATTACATGTAAAATGCAGAAGGTTATTGTTGGTGGATGATTGCATACATGGGGTTGGAAGATGAGCAAGTGAATATTATTAGGTCCTGGCACTGTGTTTCCTGAGTGAGACTGAACTGGCATCTGCATTTGTTGGAGGGTATAATCCCTGGGCTAGTGTTTGTTTATATTTGATTTGATTTGATTTGATTTGATTTGATTTGATTTGATTTGATTTGATTTGTTGGTTGATAACCCACTCTACCCCACAAGTGGGCTCAAGGCGAGTCACAACATTTCATTAAACAACATAGTAACATTAAAACATTAAAATTAAACAAAACAATTTAAGAAAGGCTCCCATTAAAATGAAATATAAAGCCATTTTCAGTCTAATCAGAATAAAATGGCAACTATTCAAGGCAGTTTCTAGTGCCTCCTGCAAGATGCTGAATTAGATGGTGGCTAATAACAATCTGTTTTCCAATGATGCTCTGTTGACCTCTTTGAGCAGGGCAAATCACAGCAGGCACTGTAAGCACTGCAAGCAGTGCGAGCAAGGGAGGCTGAGATGGATTGAACATCCACTGCCTCAACCAAAGGCCTGGCAGAACAGCTCCATTTTACAGGCCCTGTGGAACTGTAATAAGCCCCACAAGGCCCTGATTTCAAGTGGTAGCACATCCAACCTGGCTGGGCCCAGGGCAGAAAAGACCCTGGCTCTGGTCGAGGCTAATCTGACATCTTCCAGGCTGGGACTACTAGGAGGTGTTGCTCTGCATGAAGGAACAATGCACCCAAATTAACATCAATTTACTTATAGGGACCAGGTGAAAACATTTCTGTTTTCTCTGACATTTGTAGAGTGTTGGTGGAAGTTTTTATTATTGCTCTGACTTGTATTATTGTTCTGTCTTTTAGTTTTCTGCTGTGATTTTTTTACATCAGGATGATTTAACCTAGTCCAAAACACATCTCCTAACCCCAGCTCCACCTCAACGGTATGACATGGTCCACAGTGTCAAAGGCTGATAGTAAATCCAGCAAGAACAATAAAGAGGCACAGTCCTTATCTACATCCAGATGGCAATCATTGGCTAAAGCCTTCAGCACCATCTCTGTCCTACAGCCCAGCCTGAAACCAGATTGAAAGGGGTCTAGAGTAGATGCATTATCAAGGGAGACTTGGAGTTGTTCTGCTACCTTTTTCTCTATTATCTTGCCCAAAGAGAGCACATTAAAGATCAGGCAATAATTGGCTATATCATATTTCTCTAGTGATGGTTTTCTAAATAGGTGGCAGCTGACCGCCTGTTTTACTGACCAAGGAAATGTGTCCTATCAGTGACTGATTGATGGTGAGCATCAGGGATGCACTGATATTTACATGATTTCAGTAGCCAGGATGGGCAGTGATCTAGAGTACAGGATTCCAGAATTCTGTTGACAGGATCCCAAGACCAGATGATAAATGGACCAGATTAGGTACTGGGCATTTGTAGTGTCTCAGCTGTATTACAGCCAGCGTTCAAATGTATTTGAGGGATTTTCTTAGCTTAAAAAAAACTTTGCAAAAGTGTTACAACTAATCTTCAGTTCCTGAGAATTTAAAGGCTCACAACTGCCAAAATACCTTAAACAACTGAGCTGGGAATGAACTAGTTGATGCAATGGTACCAGCAAAGCAGGATTTCTTTGCCACCCACAGTGGCCGGAGAGGCTACGAAATCCTGTGCAAGCCCAGACAAGGTGCCATCTGCATGAATGTTGAAATCACCCAGAATAGTCAGTCTGGGTGTCTCCAGCACCATCCAAGATTACCTCTACAGGGATGGACAGGGTGCCCAGCAGGGAATGAGGTGGCCAATCTATCTCTGGAAACTAACATAAGGAGCAGACGGTTAAGGCCAGCTGTAGTTTGCACAGGGAATATATTAAAGGAGAAAGACTCAAAGAGAATGATAGCCACCCACACCCTCCCTAGCCTCCAGTGCAGGGTTGATAAAGGACTGCACAACCAGGCAGCATTAATTGAGACAGACACATCATTTCATTCCAACCAGGTGTCTGGCATGCAAGCAGGATCAGTTTTCTCTTCCTCCAAACCACCCAGCCAGGAGTGCAGTTTTATTCCTCATTGGTCTAGTATCATACACTACTAGTGCAGAAGCTAAGTGGTTGGTGCTCTCACACTAACATGGAATAGAGGTTAGAGAAGCAGCATGATTGGTCATGTCTCACCATTCAGCTTTCAAAGCTCCGATCCCAATATCTTTCAGCTCCCAGCTATACAGTAAATAACAACTTCATCAGCTATCTACCAATACAGCTCTCAAGCCCACAGCACTCTACATCCTTGTCATTCCCAAAGAAGCCATAAAGCTGAATTAGTGATGTGCCAAAACTGTGGTCACAGTTCATTGTTATGCCAATCATGTTTATGATTCCAGATAGACAATCACATTCTCTCGTCTCTTCTGCTGGTGGAACGTCTTCCCAGTGACAGAATGAATGCTTACAGTACACACAATAATGTATATCACATACAAATGGAGGGGGAAGAACCCTATATATCACCTTGCAGTCCTTGGAAGAAAAGCGAGATAAAAACATTAAGAAAGAATCCAAGCTGTTGGTTGGCTGCAAACTGTAGAAGGCTTTATGCTGGAATGTGGCCAATTTTAGACTGTTTCATTTCTCTTTAGCTTAATACTACTGCTTTTACTGGATTAAGGCTGCAGTCCTATGCACACTTATCTGAATGTAAGCCCCAATGAACCCAGAAGGTCTTATTTCTGAGTAGATATACATAGGAGTGTTCTGTAATAATATGGTTTTATTCAGGGGTCCTTTTGTAGAAAAAGAGCTGCAGAAGCTCATTAGCATAACTCATTAGCATACCTCATTAGCATATGCCACGTCCCTTGACATCACTGGAAGTGTGTCAGAAAGGGAATGTCAGTTTCAGCTCCATTATACCCTATGGGCCATTGAAATCAATGGCAAAAACTCATAGGGTATATGAGGGGCTGGAGGAAAGGGGATATGAGGGAGAGGCTCCAAACTTGCAGGGTAGCTGCTGGAGCCTCTCCTTGAAATACCCACTACGTTTCAAGAAGATTGGACCACGGGGTCCAATTCTATGGGCCCCCAAACAGGTTGTCCCATCCCCTCCATTGTTCTCTATGGTGGGAAAAAATGTTACCTTTTTTTCTACCATAGAGAACAATGGAGGGAATGGGGGCAACCTGTTTGGGGGCCTGTAGAATTGGACCCCTTGGTCCAATCTTCTTGAAACTTGGTGGGTATTTGGGGGAGAGGTCCCAGCAGCTACCTTGCAAGTTTGGAGCCTCTCCCTCAAACCCCCTCCCCTCCAGTCGCTTTTAAAGTTGCCACCAAATTTCAGCAGCAATTCAACAGCAGGCTGGATCAGATCAGAGAATCTGATTCGGCCCATGGCTGCCCTAGTGGCCACTCCTGAGCTGGCGGAGCTTTGCTCTGCCTCGCTCCGGCCCCAGCAGACCCCTGGTTTTATTGCTGTAAGTGAGGTTCTTTTAAATTGAGAGTGTGGGATAAAAATATTATAAATAAAGGGATAAAAGTGTGTCCTGATCCCACAATTCCTTGATTCCCCCCCTCCCCAGCTTCCAGGCTGTCAGTGGCCAAGAGGCTGGAGTGTCAGTGGGTGTGGGGGATACAGACCAATAGAACAAAAGCTTGGGAATATATATAACAGAATATAGTACAAGTGATAATGGAGGATTAGGAAATAAAAGACAAAAATAATACTTGCTAAATTCCAGTAGTCTGAGAAATGGGCACAAGACAGCCAGGCCTTTAAACAAAATCTGAACTCTTATACTGATGCAGGTTTCACTTCTGTTTCTCCTCATCACCTTGTGCTTTGCTTGGGCAGCATGCACTGAGCTAGCTGAATGTTTAATGCATTCATTCCCAGCTAAGAGGGGTTTCTCTGTGACCAGTCCTGTATTAAGACTGTGTTGTCCACTTCCCACCAAACTGCCCTTGACCAATCATATCATGTCACGCCCTAGTGGGTTTTAGGATTTCAGGCAGGGATGTTAAAAATAATTTGTATTCCCATTACTGACAGAACAGCCAAATGGCTCCTCCTCCACTCATAAAAGTGTGGGTTACTTCCTCTGAGTTTAGCATGGGGATTTTATGGCAGAGATCATAGAGGAGTGTTTGTTTTAGAGGTCTGTCGAGGTCTGCATAAGGGCAGACAACAAAGAAGTTTGTATAGTTCAAGTTGCATTACCTCGAAGAGTGATAGGAGTCCCAGTAGAACTTCACAGGATAGACAAAAGTGATGGACATCCAAGTGAACTCCGGATTTTGAAAGTATGGATTGAAGTAAACTGCAGCGCAGACATGGATTTCATAGGGAAATGAAAGAATTTTCTGTCTCACAAAGCAAAAACATAAAAGACATTTCCAGCTGAAGAATTTTAATTAGAGAGATACAAATAATAGTTTAATTAGACATGTTCATCACCAAAGTCAAGGTCAGATGACCTCTGACAGGAATAGTTCTGAAGTGTTTATTGGTTACGTGTAACTCTGAAGCTCCCAGATCTGCTACAGAGAACATTAATGGCTATCTTATTTTAATTAAAGGTACACAAATAACAATTTAATTAGGCATATGTTCATCATCAAAGTCAATATCAAAATGACCACTGACAGGAATAGTTTCGAAGTGTTTATGGGTTACTTGTAACTCTAAAGCTTCCGGATCCACTACAGAGTATATTAATGGCTATCTTATTTCTCTTTTATTTCTAGGACTGGCATGGCAAGAGCCTGGATATTCAAGGTGCACTACAGAGCCAGAGAAACCATGGCGAAGGGCATGCACCATCGATGTTCCGAAGGCACACAGATCCTGTACAGCAGCCACAGGTACAGAAGGCATGCCTTTCAGACACAGAAGGCTTCCACACAGGGCCGTGCCCCCAGCAAGTGGTGTAGGAACAGGGTGCCCCCTATCCCACTCCACTTGCCACTACTGCCACCTCCCAGCCTCCGCACCATCCTTTCCCCCATTCAGGGCTGCCAAGAATCACCAGGGGCCCCTGGACAAAGACTCCATCTGCTCCTCCCCACAGATGACCCTGATCCAAATCAAAACACAACAAATAACTTTGCTGACTCATACCACACATCTATAATAATAAAAGGATCCGCATGCCGATCTGTCTGTCCATTTGTGGCAGGCATCGCTTATCAGAAAATAAAACTAGAAATCTTAAAATTGGCCACCAACTTCAGGATGATCACAGGAGTTTCAGGGCCAAAAATTAAAGGAACTGGAATATCCTTGCCCAGGTAATCTCCAAACCTCCTAGGCTATTTGCAGTGGAAGCTAAGCTTGTGTAGTGGTTAAAGTGTTGGACTAAGAGCTGGGAAACACAGGTTCAAATCCCCACTCTGCCATGGAAGATGACTGGGTGACCTTGGGCCTATCACACACTCTCAGCCTAACGTACTCCACAGTGCTGTCATGAGGGCAGTTTAACATCCTATTGTAATGCATGTAACAGGTAGAGGGAGGGCAAGCATCCTTTCACTACTTTGACAGAACATGGGGAAATATAAACTCCCCCCTGACCTGTTCAAAATATTAACAAATTAAATACATCCTAACTTGCCAAGCAGGATGGATGAAGTTGGAATTGAAAAACAGAGTGGGGGGGAAGAGAAATTAGAAGTGGGGATAGAAGAATGGCAGATTGTGAAAGGAAGATAGCAAAACGAAGGTTGAGAAAAGTGTGGGAAAGAGTTAGGGAAATGTAGAAAAAGACAACAAAAAATGGGGGATGGGGCTACCACACTCTTGATAGGACTGCCTGCCCCTTTGCAAGATCTGGCTGTGCAGGAGCTAGGTGAAACTAAAGAAAGTGGGAAACAATAGATAATGACCTTGTGAAGAGTCTGCATCCTGGCAATGACTAGCTTCTCCTGCCTTGGCTTGCCTTGCTCCACTGGTGGCTTGACTGATGGGTTTAGCAGGATCTGGTCACTAAATGGTTTCCCTCAGCTTCGGAGTAAACTTTGCAGAAAGGCCTTGCCTACCCTGCGCCCCTAGTGGCTGCAGTCAGAACTGCATTTAGTGTCTGTGACTACAGTGTGAGGCTGGCTTTAGGGACGCTGCGTCTGACTTGGGCCCACCAAAGTTTGTCCCCCTCTCTTGGCAGCCCTGCCCCCATTCTTGTGATAATCTAATTCCTGAGTATAGTACAAGTGCACATCCACAAAAGTACAAGGAGAAATCTTGCTCCAAGATGAGTTTACATTCAGGCGTTACAGGACCAACACAGCAAAAAATTCTGCATGGTTTGCATGTAGGGTTGCCAGCTTCCAGGTGGGGCCTGGGGATCTCCCGCTTTTACAACTGATCTCCAGCTGACAGAGATCAGCTCCTCTGGAGAAAATGGCTGCTTTGAAGGGTGGGCTCTATGGCATTGTACCATGCTGAGGCCCCTCCCCTCCCCAAACCCCACCTTCTCCTGGCTCCACCCCCAAAGTCCCCAGGTATTTTCCAACCCAGACTTGGCAACCCTATTTGCCTGGTTTTAGGTGTGTTCTGAGACACAGCATCAGCCAGTACACTTTCCTTCCCTGGAATATGTTGAGACTCATCCTGTAAGGTAATTGCCCAGTGCATTAGCTTCTGATTCTTGTTCCAAGAGTGACTTTAACCACACAAGAGGGAATTGTCTGTCTGCAGCTTGAAAGGCCATCCCCACAGGTACAGATGCAACTTCTCAGTAGCCTGGACAATGGCAAGGTATTCCTTCTGTATCCTGGAGTAATTTTGCTACCTTGGCAACAGCTTCCTGCTCAGAAAGGCTACAGGAGTGAGACAGCTTATTCCCTCCACCCCCACCCTGCATAGACAGAACTCCCAGTCCTCTCAGTGACTCATCCATGCTGAGAATAAAAGTCCTTTGGAAGTCAGTTTCCTGCAGGACTGGTTTAGTCACAAGTCTGACTCCAAGAGTTTCAAATGCATTTTGACACAATTCAGTCCAGACTACCTTGTCTGGCCATTGTTTCTGGTGTCACTTAACAGTACAGCCCATTAACTGAACTCTGGAACAAACTGTCTGTAGAAATTCACTTAACCAATGAAAGACTGAATTTGCTTCTTGGTGCAGGCTGTTGTTCAGTTTGCTTCTGTTTTTGGCACTAGTGGCTGGATTCTCCCCTGCCCCATTTTGTGTCCCAAAAACACAACTTCTGGCTGCTCAGTGTGACACAAGGAGGCTTTCAGCATGAGTCCTGCCTCTTGTAGGCAATGTATGGCAGTCTGTACATATTCAAGGAACTGGAAAACATGGCTATTTAAAAATGCCACCACAAACTCCAGCCTGTAAAGCAGGTGGTCTACTAGGCGCTGGAACATGATGGGCGCATTACTCAACCTGAAGGGCAATACAGTGAACTCAGAGAAGCCCAAGTGAGCGCTGAAGGCTTTCTCCTACACAGCCATCCCTAGTTTTGATAGGCAAGTACCCCTTGGTGATATGTAACTCTGAAGTTCCCAGATCCACTACAGAGAACATTAATGGCTATCTTATTTCTCTTTACTTTCTAGGAGAGGCATGGCAGGAGCCTGGATATTCAAGGTGGGCTACAGAGCCAGAGAAACCATGGAGAAGGGCACACACCATCGATGTTCCGAAGGCACACAGATCCTGTACAGCAGCCACAGGTACAGAAGGCATGCCTTTCAGACACAGAAGCCGCTTCCATACAGGGCCGTACCTCCACCATAGCAGTAGCAGCAAGTGGTCTAGTGGTATCCCAGGGTTTGGGGGTTTTGTTCTTGATCAGAAACCTCCCTTTTAAAGCCATCTATTCTTGTGGTCATCCCTATCTCCACTGGCAGTGAACTGGTCAATTAAGGTGGGATTAGCATCTCCTTTGAATATCTCCATTAAGCATATGGTCTCTTAGGTGGGAGTCAAAATGCCAAAGTCTGCATTGGGTGTCTAGGAAGGTCACCCTAATCAAGAACAGGACATAGGAGTCCAAGAAATTCAGCAAAACTTAGAAACAATAATATCAGGAGTATCTGTGCAATAGCTGCATAGCATTGATATGTAGACTCTGTGAAACAAACAAGCAATTAGTGTGCATTGACTGCATGCAGAAGATTATCTGGAAGGACAATTAGTGGTTTGGTGAAGGTGCATTATGGGTGGCTGAGATCTAACATATTACTTTCTGTTTCTCTTTTATTAGCGGACACAGTGGGTCCGTGCCATATATGACTTTGAGGCCGTGGAGTGTGATGAACTAGGGTTTTGCAATGGAGATATCATAGAAGTTCTGGATAGCTCTGATCCCTCTTGGTGGAAAGGCTGTTTACATGGAGAATTTGGTCTCTTTCCTGCCAACTATGTAGCACCTGTGAATCCACACTGTTTGTAACTGTATATGTTGTAATGAAGCTGTTCCATCATGTCAATAACAGAAGAAACCTCCTTATATACCCTGTGTGGTGACATGCATAGTTTTTACAGTAATAACTTATTGGCTGGTGCTGGGTTTTTGTTTTTTGTTTTGCTTAATGGTAGCAAGAGACAGGGATTGTCAAACAGACCACTCTGAATTTCCGCTGCACTATTTCACATTTACCAAATCCAAACTATCTTGTTTCTTGCTTTCCATGGCTGTGTCTTAGAAAACTCCTTAAAAGAAACTTTGGGTTTCACTTCAGTCAAAACTGTGTACCAGAACAGGTTCATATCTGTTAGAATGCAAGTTAATCCATGCAAATTATCATAGTACTTGAGTACCATTCTGCTTTGTAGGGTGCATATAAATGTATATAATTTGAACACTGAGCTTTGGGATTATGCTCAGCATGTTTTATTGAAACATGACATCTTTTCTCACATACTGAGCTTGTAGGAAACCCTCATTTTTGTAGCAGAAGCTGGTTGTACACAGCTCTGAGTGGTTAAAACTAATGATGTCATGGAACAATTTTTCAGCTATTTTTTAATTGTGCACTTTCCAAAAAATTGATGGATATTTAATTTAATAAGTGTACATATGGCTCTTTAAAGATAGAAAAAAATGCCAGCAATGTGGAAAGGGGACAAAGAAGCATTTGACTGGCCTAGTATTCAATTCACCGATGAGTAAATATGTAATTAGCATTAGCATTCCAGAGGAAGGAGCAGGGTTTCCATTGAGGAAAAATACATAGCATGTCCTACCTTTTCTGCATTGTCAGTATGTACCCTAATTCCCCTTTATTGTAAGATTTTAGTTTATTCTAGTATGAAAGCTTTGTAGTGTCATTATGTAGTCCGGCTTCTCTTCAAGACATTGTAGCAAAGTTGCATGTGTGTTTTTACTTAATTTAACCAACAATAATAACCTGAGAATATTTTTTATTTTTATTCTTGAAAGTGGACTTGAGATTTACTGTTGCTGTTCTTACCCACCACCACCTCAGCACCACTGCCAAAAATAAATACATCTTGGAACCGTGAGCTGCAATTCCGTGAGGCAGACATACTCACAAACAGGGCTTCCTCGTTCTAGTTATAGAATAGAAACGAGACCCCTTGGAAAGTTCCCCTGCTGTTGTCAACAGAAGCTCTATATTTGTAAATATGGAGTGTAGCCACTGGGCTTTGGATGATCAGTGTATAACTTCCTTTAACCGTGGATACCCATAAACACATAAGGTATAGCAACAATGCAAACATACATCGATTTCATAGCAGTTTCATTGCAAAGGCTTCCCCCAAAGAATCCTTGGAACTCTAGAATAGTGAGGATACAAAAAATACTATAGTTTCTAGGCTTCCTCGCAGAGATGAAATTATTAAACCAATGTAAAGCTATGGTGTAGACGTCCTCACAGTCTTTTCCAGGTCACACTCAAATGTATGTGATAACAATAATCATAGTTGCAACTTTCAAGAGGGCAGCTGTGTTGGTCTGCCGTAGAACAGTTAGATTCCAGTCCAGTAGTACCTTAGAGACCAACGAGTCTTTAGGGGTGTGAGCTTTCAAGAGTCAAAGCTCTTGAAAAGCTCTCAAGATTCAAAGCTATCTGATGAAGGCAGCTTTGACTCTCAAAAGCTCATGCTCCCCTAAAATCTTGTTGGTATTTCAGGTGCTACTGGACTGGAATATAGATCATGAGTACTTCCAGGCACTGCATTTACACCAAGTGTTTTAGGGATACTGTACATTTATTTATTTGTGGAAGATCTGCATATGTTTAGCTCAGTGGGGCTAACAGTGGCTCCCAAGCCATTTCTCATTGGGGTATTGAGGTGTAGCTTAAAGGCCTCCTGCCTGCACACACACACCATGGTACTGATCCTAACTGGGCTCCTACACCCCGGAAATCAACGTTAAGAAATGGCCTGGATCTCTGAAGAAGTAACTCGCACAGCATGCCAGGTGGGCCATATGGCTGTTTTTAGTTTATTGCCTGTTGAACGCTGATAATCTAGCTATAAATCAGCATCCATAAATCTGTGGGGGGGGGGAATCTGCTTTCTGTCAAAAAGAGTTCTAGTGCTATATTATTTGTACCTTCTAGAGGTGCCCCCACAAGGGGTTCCTCTGTAATCCTGAGAATGTATAAAGTTATGATCAGTAAAAGTATCTTGTGTGTCTCTTCTTTGCAATCAACATAGGAACTATTTAGCACAATAAAAACAAAGAGAAAATGATGATAAAAAAAAGAGAAATAGAAACTGCCATAATTATTTCTTGTATTTTTTTCAGACATTTATATCTTATCTTTCTACTACATGGTTGTCAAGGCATAGTCTGAAATAAAGCACAGCCAGAGAAGGTTCATACCTAAATAAAAACAGTTATACAACCCGCCCACCCCACCCGAAGACTACTGGAATCAGCAGCTGCAAAAAAAGAGGGGAAATGTACTATTTATAAAATAGCAGGAAAAAAACCCTTATTTGATTTGTCATGAAAAACTACATGGCTTCAAAGTGGTGCCTAAAATATAGGCCACATGAATGACCTTGGAAAACAGTGTTGCATAACTGAGGTACTGCCACAGTCCTCATCCCAACCACCCTCTGAAGGCAGGAGTACCCAGAACAGGCCTTCAATTGATGACCTCAATAAACAGGCTTATTCAGGAGAATGCAATAAATGCAACAGAAAATAAATCTAAAACCCTAAAACTAAGTAGCTAAGCACGCTAGTATACCTAGGGTGTGTGGCGGAAACTATATAAATCCTATATATCATAGGATTTAGACAAGAAGGGATTTTACATCACTGAAATTAAATATCAAAGTACAAAACTATGCCGCTGTCATTAAACTACCATACTCATTACTGATCCAAATGGAATACATGTACAATCATTTAAATTTGCATACATACTACTATCAAAAGACCTGTAATGTTGTTTAATCCTTCAGCAGCCTCATGAGGAATGGGAATAATGTATCAAGGAAGAACTGTCTTCAAATGTATGAGGATAGTGTATTTTCATCTCGTAATGACCATGCCTCCAGGAAGAACTAGTCAGGACTGTGATGGGGTTCCCACTCCAAAACCAGAGTCTTGCAGTCAGTTCTTTCATCTCTCCTTGTAGCAAGAGATATGTGAGACATCATTATACCTTGTATTTCCTTGTTCCAACTCTACCAATGGCCAAGCATGCAGGAAAAGACACAATGTGATGATGTCATGTCACGTGCTTTCCTTTTGGAATATTACAGATACCGAAGATGGAACTGGATGTGGGGTGGCTGTTTTTACTGCATCTATTCTTACCTGAACCTCAGTCCTGAACATCGATATTAACTAAAGGGAACCTATAAATAAAGTCTGGGTTTCTGCATTCCAAGGGCAAAAGGTTAACTCTCTACAGCAAACTGAACCCAGCTAAGCAGTCCTTAACACCATGTTCTTTTCCCAATCTTCCATTTGTACTCAAAGGAATTATGCCTTTCTAACCAGCTTTTGCTGACCATTTTGTGTCCAAAAAATGGCCTTGTTTTCCCTTTGTACTCTCTCAGCTAAGGTTGCCAGTCTCCAGCTGGCAGCTGGAGATCTCCCAGAATTACAACTAGTCTCCAGGTGGCAGAGATCAGTTCCCCTGGAGAAAATGGCTGCTTTGGAAGGTGGACTCAATGGCATTATACCCCGCTGAGGTCCCTCCTCTCTCCAAACCCCACCTTCATGAGGCTCCACCCCCCAAAAAAATCTCCAGGAATTTTCTAACCCAGAACTGGCAACCCTACTCTCAGCTCTTGCACCCATTTTATGATCTTTTTTTCATGCACTATCATGGTTGCTAGTGAAAAGTACTAAACAAAACATTTAGCTTTTGTTTTTCTTCTCTTTTTCGGCTTTGCAATCTGTCAACATTTTCAGGCAATTTTTAAGGTCTAGAAAACCACCTGGAAAGAAAATGAAACACAGGAAATGTTAATTAAGCCCCTTCTAATTGAGATTAATGTCTATAGAAATCTAATTCATGAATCATCAAATAGCAGCACTTCTATCTCAGAAATGCAGGGTGGAATTTTGTTTCAATATATTATTCAAAAAAATTAGTCATTTCTTGTTTATTTTCTAAGTAGAACATTGGTTCCACGCCAATCAAAATGGCACTGGTTGCACTGTCTATGAGAAGAATAACATTCCCAGGTATAAAATATTGCATTAGGAGAGACAGGAAGATGCAATATAAACATGCAACCTCAATGGACAGTGTGGCCAACAAATTATTACTAATGCAAAAGTTGTGCAAAATTCTGTGCAAAAATATTGCAGACAGGTCCTTAGTAGTACCTGACTTTCAATAATGGGTGCTGAAAGGAATACATAATGCATGTTGTGAGGCCCTGTGCAGTCCCTGTGCAACTGTGGCAGACTGCACTTTTTAAGAGGTTTATAAGTGCTATACAAACAACTAAAGGACTGTGGAAGGATTATTTCTTTTTTGTTTGGGATTTTTCATATATATGTGTGTGTATGCACGCGTGTATGCTAGTGTGTGCGTGTCTGGAAGTCATGGCAACCTCTGGTGACTGATCCCTACTGGGGGCCTGGAGGATATTTAGAGAGGTGGCTGAATAAAGCCTGCCCCCGCCTCCTACCACTGGTATTTCAAGGAGGTCTCCCACCCAAGTACTTGCCAGTTGACCCTGCTTAGCTTCCAACGTCTGACTTGCAGGCTTGCATGGGCTATCCAGGTCAGTGTAAAGGATTAATTCTTCACAGAGCCAGAGAGCCTTGAGTGACAGGTTGCTTCAAGCAATCTGATTGGCTAGCATCAGCTGAATAGAGAAAGTCTTGTGAGAGCTGGATGCTGAGATTCAGTCAGATTCTTGCCTTAACTGAGAACTGAGATGGTACTGAGACCATCTGAGACTAGCCCTGACAGAAAAAGGGTTTAGTGGCGACAGAGTCAGTTTTCTACCTTGACTGAATGCGCTCTGAATTCATCATCAGCTGAGAGCATTTTGAACATAGACAGGGAATGATGGGGGGGGGGGGAGTTTGGCAAGGACATTTGGGTAATAGAGAAGACTCTCATTCAGGCCAAAGGAAAGGGGACAGAACTTCTAGAGAGAGAAGATGAATACCTACACAGTCAAACAGGGAGAGTTATTTCTGAAGAGAGTAGAGATCCCTGGTCTGGTGTGATTAGAGACTGTAAAGACCTTAAAAGTCAGTTAACAACTCAAGAAGAGTACTAGGGCTGCCAAGTCCAACTTGGGAAATATCTGGGGACTTTGGGGGTGGAGCCAGGAGACTTTGGGGATGGAGCCAGGAGAAAGGAAGTGACATCATTTTGTGATGTCACATCCTGTGATATTGCTTCCACATGCTGACACATGAACTCATGAAGTTTCCTAATACTGAATCAGGCCATTGGTCCATCAAGGTCAGTATTGACTACTCAGACTGGTAGTGGCTCTCCAGGGTCTCAGGCTGAGATCTTTAATGTCACCTATTACCTGATCCTTTTTTAGCTGAAGAGGCTGATACCTCCTGCATGTCAAGCAGATGCTCTATCACTGAGCAACGGCCCTACTGAATCCTTCCTCATCTCGGCAGAATATGAAGCCCTAAGTGCTACACAAGTGCTAAATATGATTTTCATATCATAAGAACAGGAGAGAAGCCACAGTGGATCGGCCCATCCAGTACAGCCCATCCAGTACAACACTCTGTGTCACAACAGTGGCCAAAAATACCAGGTGCCCTCAGGAGTTCCAGCAGCGGGGCCAGAACTCCAGAAGCCCTCCCACTGTTGCCCCCCAAGCACCAAGAATTCAGAGCATCACTGCCCCAGAGAAAGGGTTCCATTTAGACCTTGTGGCTATAATAGCCACTGATAGACCTCTGCTGGATGGGGACAGAGAGAGAGAGACAGACAGACAGACAGACAGCTTTTTCACTTACTCTTGCCCAATTCCCAGGCTTTATTTCTGGCCCTTGTTTCACCCAGCTGTTGTCCATGTAAGTCCCATAACTTCTCCCCCCCCCCCCCCCTCCAGCATAGGCTTTTTGGTGGCTAAAGAGGACCTTTGTCCTCCCCTTTTCACCAGCAGAAAAGCTAGTTGGCTCTATCCCTAACTTAAAATACCGGTTACTTGATGTACAAATGCTTTTAAAAATGCAGATTTTTACTGCCGGAGGGGGGGGGGACATGGTTGAAAGAAACAGAAAATTGGCATAAAAATGAGGAATCCCAACTTTTATTTGCAGAAGGGAAATGAGGATTGGGGGGACCCAAACAGCCACGACAAGACATTTTAAACAATCCCACTTCCAGACCTTCTACAGGCAACCTCTCCTTGTGATGTTTACCTCTCTGGAAGTGACAGTTTATTCCTTTGACAAAACCACAGTGGACAGACAGACAGAAAAAAGAAAGAGGGAGAGGGGGAGAGACAGAGAAGGAAAAGAGCTCGCAGACCCCAGCAGCTTACGCAGTTTACTCCAGCAGCAACCTTGCATGGAAGCCCTTCAGTAGAAAGAGCTTAGTCCCTCCTTAATCTCTGGGCGGGGCTGTCTTGCTCGATCAGCTCTTAAAGGGGAAATTTCCCTTTTAAGAAGTTCAAGAGGCCAGCAGGGCAGGCTCCGAGGTTCCCCTGCTGGCAGCCATTTTGTCCCCCCGGTGGCCAATTTTGGAAAAGCGGGGGAAAGCTTTAAAAATCGGTGTTTCCCCCGCTCTACCGGGGGACTTGGCAGCCCTAAAGAGTACTGATGTTCCAAGAGAAGGGATTTGGGTACTGGGAAGAGAGTACCAGACTTCTGGGCACCAAAGAGTCAGCAGTTATACAAATAAAGTATATTAGAGTGTTTGGGGAAACACTGGAACAAAAGCCTCTCAATATAAAGATATAAAGTAACTGTGAATAATTTAAGAGACTCACATGAGCCTGATATATAAGAACAAAAGTCTGTGCGTGTACTAGTTTTACCTCAGTAATGTCAACCCCTAATTTCACCTGACCTTCCCCTCGATGTTAAATAAAACATTTTTGTTATTTTTGAATTTTAAAGCATCTCAAGTGCCATTTTCAGTGATTCCAGAAAGAGTGATCCTCAGGTCCCTGGGCTGAGCAAATAGCCACTATATCTTACTGACACAGGATGGGACAGCCAAAGTTTCTTCAGGGGAGAAGAAAACACATTACCAAGGCTGCTCAGTCAATGAAGGGATGGAAAAACAGAGGGAAAATCTAGCCTCTGAGAGGGGAAGTGGAAGGAGTGCGTCATAGCAGCACATTCCCTCTGGTACTGCCTCAGGCATTCACTTGTACTTACCCTGCCTAGTGAGAATGCCTCCAAGCACTTCCATGCAGTTCCAACTCCAGCCCCACATCTCTGGGACCAAGAGACTGTAGTGAGACATAATAATTCTAGAATGGTCATCTACTGCAGCAAAAAATAAACAGGAGACTTGTGGCACCTTAAAGAATGACAAAATATTCAAGTATCTGTTTGTCAAGGAAGCCGCACACTAACCACGTGGGCTCCCAGAGTCAGTGTGCACAAGAACCAGATTGTTGTGATAAAATAATATCAAGTTTTATTCAAGAAATATTAATAAAGGAAAATTATTTATTTATTTATTTATTTATTTATTTATTTGATTTCTAAGCCGCTCTCCCCGCGACTGCAGGCTCAGAGTGGCGTACAAGACCTGGTACCCCAGGATTCCAAAGCATACTAAAACTTAAAACAATATAAAACATTATGTTTAAAACCACACAAGAACATAATTAACAATCTAAAGTGCTCAGCACTCAATCACCAACACATTGTTTAGAAGTCATACAGAACAGAAAATAACAAAACTAGCTTCAACTACCTATCACTATTCAGAGCTGTATTAGGTGGCACCAAGCTTAGTTTCGATAGGAAGGCCACAAATCAGCATTATCTACATCTCTAGCAATTGCAGGTCATAGTCTGGGCCTCACAATCCATAGAAATCTCAGCTAGCTTTTCCTTTGGGCCACAACTGAATTACAGTTTTTGGTTCTACACATCAGGCGATGATGGCATCCAATCAGAACATGTCTCCAAGAGAAACCTCTAGAAGATGACATCACCTCTACCAATCTCCCCCCTCCCATCACAGGTTCCCATAAGAAGTTAATTGACCAGCTTCCATCTTTGGCCTTGAGGATTAGAAGAAGCCTGCAGGCCCAAAGGCCAATTAACAATACCTGCAGGTCAGCTCGGGCCCATCACCATTCACATTATCCCTTGAAGAGAAGAAGAGACTGGATTTATACCCCGCCCTTCACTACCCAAAGGAATCTCAGAGCAGTTTACAATCCCCTTCCCCTCCCCACAACAGACACCCTGTGAGGTAGGTGAGACTGAGAGAGCTCTTTTGAGAACTGCCCTTGAGAGAACAGCTCTGAATGAACTTGTGACTGACCCAAGATCACACCAGCAGCTGCATGTGGAGGAATGGGGAATCAAACCTGGTTCTCCCAGATTAGAGTCTGCGCTCTTAACCACTACACCAAACTGGCCCGGGGGGGGGGGGGGAGATGGTGGGGAAGATGCTTTGCTTCACACTATTTTAATGTGCTAATACTCAGTTTTTCAGATACATTGGGTGGATCCTCACTATTACAGTCATTTTATGTAAGGAGATGATTAAAAAAACAACAACAGCGAAGTCAAGGGACCGTGACATGCAGAAAGTAGAGCTAGCCCAATCTTGTCAATTCTTAGAAGCTAAGCAGGGTCGGCCCTGGTTAATATCTGGATGGGAGACCACAAAGGAAGTCCAGGGTCACTCCACAGAGGCAAGCAGTGGTGAACCACCTCCGAATGTCTCTCACCTTGAAAACCCTCTAGGGTTGCCATAAGTCGGCTGTGACTTGATGGCACTTTCCACACCCACAAGGTGAAACATAACTATGTAAATCTAATCAAGAAAAATACAAAGATCATTCATTTGTTATGCTAAGTTAGTAGTGAGCCACGTATCTCAGTCTTCCACTGATACTGAGTAGGGCTACTTCACAGTAATTTTGAAAGTGTATGTTTGGCTAGTTTTAAAGGTAATTGTAATGATTTCATATTTTGCTGTGTGTGTTTCTTTAAATGTTTAGTGTGACTGCAGTAATGTAAGTAGAATGATAGAGGGAGACAAGTCTGATTTTGATTGGCTGATGACTGAAAGTGTGGGAGGAGAGATGTCTCTGAGGTGATTCAGTGTTCAGTGTTTAGGAAGACAAGAGTGTGGCTAAGAGAGACAAACAGTTCAGCCTGTGTGGCTATATATATGAACAAGAAAGTTGAGCCTGTGTGGATATATGAAAGAGAGAGATATAAGCTTGTCAGAGTTGAGTTTTGGTGTTTGAGAGACTGTGTGTGACAGTCTGAAGTGCCCAGACACTGGGTCATTCTACCAAAATAGAAAGAGTTGGAATTTTTAATTTCTGGAGAAGCAGAAATCTACCAAGTTCATGTACACAGAGTGTGTTTTAAAGGAGAAACAGTCTCCCCAATAAGCGAGGATGCCACAGTAATTCTGTAGAAGCAGATCAGCATTAGCCCTCCCAAATGATAAATGAATTCTCCGTCAGCCAGCCCACATCAATTGTTGAAAAGTTACATTTCACAAAAGGAAACAAATAGACTATGATCACATTATGCAATGTTTATGAGCATTCACAAAAGTGGCAAAGCATTGCCAGTTTCTTTCACTTTCAGAAGAGACTTTAATGTGACAGGTTTGTGGTTAATTTGCATGAAACATGAAAGATGCCGCTTACAGAAATAGAACTGACAATGAGAAAAGGCTGTAAATGTAGCAGTCAAGTACAAGACTGAAGGGAAACTGACAAATGCAACAACAATGCACAATGATCCCAAAGCAAAAGGTACATTCAAAACACATTGTACATACTGACGAGAAATCAAAGCCACAAACCTGATGAACCTTATTCTCAGGAAAAAAGTTCAAAAAAATAACAGGACTAGCAACGCTAACTCTCTACCCACTGAAACTTCAAGAATGATGCTTAGAAGGATTACTGACTAAGAGTGGTGCTTAAACTGAAAGACTACTGTGAGTTCAAACGCCCACTCTGCCAATGAGCTCACTGGATGACCTTGGGTTAGTCACTTTCAGCCTAACCTACTTCACAGGGTTCTTGGGCAGATAATGTATGTGTGAGGGGGAATGTCCTCTAATTTGAGCTCTTTATTTATTTTATTTATTTGTTTTGTTAGACTTATGTCCCGCCCTCCCCACAATGTAGGCTCAGGTGCGTACCGACATATAACTCTTTGATAATGCAGATTTTCAGTTAAAACAATTCATAATTTACAGTTAAGTTCTACAATTAAAGTAGATTAACAGTAAAACAAATAAGACACATTATAACAATCCATTTAAAATCAATAAGAACACCATAGACTAAAACAATGTGCCTCAATGGGTAATATTGTGGTCCCACCCGGCTTCTGGGAATTGTGGTCACTGGAGGGGAGGCAAGATCAAATGGATGCCCGCTGCCACAGCTAAAGGCCTGGCGGAAGAGCTCCATCTTGCAGGCCCTGCTGAACTGTAACAGGTCCCACAGGGCCCTGATCTCATATGGTAGCTCATTCCACCAGGCAAGTGGGAGGAATAAAAATCAAAGATATAAGCACATGCGCCAATCCCATAACACTAGTGTTTCTCAAACACCAAATAAATTTTTTGAATGCACACTACCTTGTGGGCCCACCCTAGTCCAACATCCCCAATCAGTTCCATGGTTCTTATGCATAGCTCCATCCAGCCTGCTGTTGCGTGTGACACTCTGTTGGCATACAAATCCAATGCTTATTTGGTAAGAGGAGGAAACGCATGTCTGCAGCTTCTATTCCTCATTAAAACTTTGTTGCCTCTTTACTTGCCCCACCCCACGCCACCCCAGGAAATTTGCACCACCAACTAAGAACTGAGACTAAGAACTGAGTTCCATATACAAACAGCAAACAGTAGTCATTAGATGTTTGGGAAGAGGATGGAGCAGGTCCCTGCTAGCCTTTCAAACAGCTGATTGGCGCTACCACCAATTTGTTGTCTGGGCTTTGCAGATGCAGCCCTGGCTTTTGGATTGTGCTAGGAAATGCAGGTGTAGCACCTGTCTGTACATGGTTCTCAGCAAACCTAGAGTACATGCACTGAGCCCTCCTCCCACTTGCCTGGATCCCCTAGCTTGCTAGGGCAAGTTTAGAACAAGAAGTTTGACAGTGACAATGTCTGGTTTCTTGTAAATGTCAGGGCAGTCAACTGATGAAAGAACTCTTGAACACACCCTCCCCCTTCTCAACTGCTCTGCCAACAAACCTCTGACTTGTTACTTTGCCTGTCTGTCTGCCTCCCCACTGCTCTGTGGGCAGTTACAGCAGGGCGGTAGGTGAGGGCGTGGCAGTGGCAGCTCCCGTTCCCCTTGCCCTTGCCCACCAGCAGCACCACCCCCTCAACCTCTCTGGCTCAACAGTGGTGGTGGCTCTCCCTCCTCTTGAGTCTCCCATAGAGGGCCAATGGAGGCACATTTTTAGAAGAAAATACCATTACAGCATTTCTAGAAGAAAATACCATTATAGCAACAACAACAACAATAATAATCCAGAGCAATGTAGTTTTTAAAAAATTCACTTTCACTCCCCACTAATCAACTAGTTTTGATAAATCTGTCAAACTGATCAAAGCTCTCAGTCCTTTTTAAAACACAAAACGGAAGTCCTTTCATTAAAGATGTAAATCAAAATAAAGTGCACTTAGAATCTACTACAGATAAAATGGATATACATGCAATCTAAATAATCCTCAAATTAAAAGTGCCCCAAAGTTTTCAGGAAAAAAACCTGAGAAATTCTAATTGCTAGAAATTTTGAGCAGCATTCCAGACATGCTAAACCTGTACCTCCGGTTGCTGATCCTTTCGGAATGGGTGCTGTTATCTTCTGTGTCAATCTGTTTGTTAAACTCCCCAATGCTTTCACATCAAAGTGCTGAACATTAGGAACAGAATTATAGCTGGAGCTTCTCATCTGCAATTGGCATGGTTTCACAATTCCATAAACTCTGCTACAGCAGTATTTTAATATTGAGGAGTACAAACGTCTTACTGTCACTTTTGATTTTAAGCCACAAAACATGACAAGAGACCAAGTTGCTAACCATTTAGATAAACCACTGAATTTGCTGAATTTGAATTTGCTCAAATGGGGCAAGAAGATCGGACAGACAGGCAGGGAAAGTTATCTGATGAAATCAGGTAAATGCTGAGCCAGGAAGAAGGCTCTTGAGTGTTCTGCAAAACTATCTTGTACCATAATTTTTTTAATTGAATCACAGAGTTTCACGTTTTTTGTGCATCTGTGAAATTTTAGTTTAACTGTTCACTTAATTGTGTGTGTGTGTTTGATGTGTAGGGATCCGGGTGTTTATGAGGAGTTACTCAACTACTGTGCATTTGAGTTTTCTTGTCATTAAAAAGAAGTATCTACTTAATTGCCTCTTTTACAGGGATATCACAAGAGTATGCTAATGATGACCAAGGATTTGATGATGAAGAAGACTCTATACAATAAATGAAAACACAGAGGGAAGCTATTTTGATTTTATTGTGGATATGGAATGTGACATTGAAACTAGATTTGTAGAGTGGATTATTTATGTGAAGAGCCCTACTTAGATTATCCTGCTTCTGATAATGTCTGGATCCAGGTGCTTGAGGGTGTGTGTAACAGCACAGACTATGATCCACACAACAACACAAGGTGTTTGAGTTCTGTAAACAGCCTATGAAGTAGTTTAAATGCCTTGAGCATTCTACTCAATAGCATCAGGTGGATAACCATGTTAGTCTGTAGGGGGAGAACAAAATTTGAGAACAGGTATTTGGCAACATGAGCTCTGACTCATGAAAGCTTATACCATGGAGAATTCTGTTGGTCATTAAGGTGCTACTGGTCTCAAATTTTGTTCTGTTAACCAATAGCAAACGCCTGAGATTTTCATTTTCCATGTCATGTGCCCTTTTGTACACCAGGCATATCTACAGCTCTTGCTTCTATGCCTTTTTCACTTTTCTCTGTGGTGCCTTCCTTTTTCTCTGTGGGAAACATATCTGATTATTGGTCTGACTCATGTATGACAGGTTTGAGAGCAAAAGTGCTGGGAAACATACTAAAAATGTTACAGGTTAATCTATGAACATTTATTTTATTTTAACGTTGAGAAAGATACTCAATTGTAAGGGGCAAACTGGCTCTTCAACTTACTGGGGAAACTATTGGTGGGCGGCTGCCTTGGAGGGCTAGTAGAGGCCAGGAGCATACTGAACCAAGTGTCTCTAGCCATTCAGGCAGCACCATGGGGTCTTCTGGGCCGGATAACTGTTGCTGTAGCTATGGTTTAAGCCAAGCAGGCTCTGCGGTGCTGCCAGCACTGTCAGGGCCCCTTGGCTTAGTTTGCTCCAGGACTCTTTGAACATCCCAATCCATCCTTGCTCATTCAAAAATATTGAAGGGCTATAATTAGATAATTGACCCGGACAGTGCAGGCTAGCCCAATCTTGTCGGATCTGGGAAGCTAAGCTGGGTTGACCATGGTTAGTACTTGGATGGGAGACCACCAAGGATTACCAGGGTCCTTAGACAGAGGCAGGTAATAGCAAACTACCTCTGAATGTCTCTTGCCTTGAAAACTCCATGGGGTTGCCATAAGTGTTGCCCTGCAAGGCGCTTATGTGCTTTTATAGACATAAAGTCTATAAGTGTTAACTATAAACTGTGTTGCTGAATGTGTAAAAGGGACTGAGATGCGATATGACCAGATCACGATGCCAGCTGTACACACACGCCAGCCAACGCCTGAGACAATGTGACAGTGGTTTCCGAGGTTGCCAGCTCCCAGAGACGTCCCTTAACACAACTACTTACACAGAAACAACCACTCACCATTGTGGTTTGAACATGTGCTTGCAGACGCCATTACCGATATTCTTCTTCACACAGGCAACCCCCCCCCAACATTCTTTGCTCCGGGGAAATAAAAGGCTTATTCCCGCCTTTACATAGACAATGGACTTGGCTAGCCAGAAACTGGTTCTGCAACTCAGAGACATTAAGCCCATCAGTGAAACAAAGGGTCTAGCCGATGAGTCATATCCACCCTCCAGGTATCTTTGTCACAATCAGGTAGAGTGTAACATTGCCCAACCCCTTAAGCTCCTCTCCTCTAGTGGACAGGACTTTTTTTGGGCGGACCATCAAGGGGTAGTCTCAAGGGATGTGTCCAGTCAAGCCCTCCCCCAGAGCCCCCTAATAAAAGAGGACATCCAGCAACGTGCTCTCTCTCTAGCTTTTACTACCTCTTACCCTACCCTACCTCCACGGCTCTTGGTTGCGCAGTCAGAGTCTACACGTGTTGCTGTGGGTTCAGGAAACATGCCCCTAATTCCCTCCTAGCCTCCCCTTATTTTTCCAGTGGGAACTCAACATCTCTCCAGACAAGTAATTATTACCCTTGACAGATACCAACAATATTCCTGCTAATGCAACAGTCTTTGCTCTATCTTTATTTCTTAGGCTCTGTATAAGTGAATGTGTGAATCTGTATTGTTTGCCTGAGTAAGAACCTCTTAGTAAAGAAACTATTTTATTACTAAATCCAGTCTCCTTGTTTATTTCTGGTGCTTTTGGAAAAGGTGGGACCTCTGTATATATTGGTGGTGACCCTTTTTGCCTATTGCCAATTAATTAATAAGCTATAATTCCCCAATATTGATAAGAAATCAAGGCAATTTGGCTAACATAGCAGCTGTGACTTGATGGGAAAAAGAAAAAGACCCAGTAAAGGGGCAACATGTTTGCAATAGTACAATATTTATAAGTGAGTTCTGTGTTTAACCTTGTGCCAGCAAATCAGGCAGAAACTTCCAGGAAGCTAATTATCTTTTTTTGGTGGTGGTGGGGGGAAGAACTCTGCTTTTTTTAGTCAAGATAATAAAAAACAGAAACAAGAACAAGTTAACCCTAGAATCACTGAAAGACTGCATGCAAGGAAAATAATTTCTCCTAACATTTCTCTAGCACGATTGAATAAATCAACTTTAAAGCTAATCAGATGTCAAATAACTATCTTAGAATGTTTTAAAAGCTTAGGAAACACAATAAACGCACAGAGACCGAAATCTCACATATGTTCTTTGACACCCCAGTCACAGAAACCTAAGTAACGCTTCTATGTGACAAAGGGAAATCCACTATCTTGGGAAAGGCATTATAATTTTATCATGTAATGATTTTACTGCTAAAATCACTGGTTCGCAATAGGATTTTATGAAATTATAAGCAGGTGTTCTGAGATTATATTTGATAATGCTTGTTACCTGCTCAAAAAAAAGATTTAAGATATATTTAATAACTTTACAAGTAATTAAAATACAGTACTTCTTTTTTTGTTCAACTTCATTCACTGGCTATCGAAGATGAAATGTCCTGTACTTTTCCTGACCAGCTGGTGAATTATCTACAAAGGGTGTTAAAAGTGCACAAGAACATACATGTAACATGTCTATCATGACAGGGCAATGATTTACCTTGAACCAAACAGCCGGTGTAAGACGAGCTATGGCAGAGTAATTGAACACAACACAGAGTAGGCAGAAAAGAACCCCCAGCAATGTGTAAGAGTGTGTCGCTGAGTTTAGACTATTTCTTCTCCTCCTACACATTGTCATTTATTTTCTGACTGGGATCTCAGTAAATGCCCTGAATGAATCGTTCGTGTCAGCGGAGGTAGATGGCGTCCAATCATGTTTAATATAATTTAGGTTTCTGGTACTATAGAGTTTTAATTGGTCAATCATAATGAAATGTTGCTAGGATTGAATGTGGCTGTTAAACTCTTACTTTGTGTCTTCTGTTGTAATGCTCTGGTAAGGAGGAGGAGGAGGAGGAAGAAGAAGTGGTTTTTATACCCCGCTTTTTACCACTCAAAGAATTCTCAGAACAACTTACAATTGCCTTTCCTTCCTTTCTCTACAACTGAAACCCTGTGAGGCAGGCAGGGCTTAGAAAGCTCTGAGAAAACTGTGACTGACCCAAGGTCACCCAGCTGGCTTTATGTAGAGGAGCAGGGAATCAAACCCAGTTCTCCAGATTAGAGTCCGCCTTTCTTAACCACGACTACACCAAACTGGCGCTCAGGTTTCAAACGGCCATTTACATCATGGTAGGTGCTCAAAAACTCTCATTGTGGTAACTGAAAATGGTATAGCAAGCTGGTCATTTCAAAGGAAACAGACACAGTAATACATGTTTCACCCTGTGGGTGGCAACTACAAGCAACATGCTCCCCATTCAACTAAATCTGTCACATGGTACATTGTTACGTGGCCACCGCAATATAAATAATAGTTTAAAAACACATAATGAGTGCTGACTGTGGGTATTCAAGGCAGGACACTTGGCGGATCATGAGTCAGCTATGTTGCATATGGCTGATGGAATAAACCCCAAAGACAAAGAGAGAGTAATAATAGTCTTCAGAAATACAAAACATGAACTAAGAGTTCAGAGAGCAGGAACATCAAAAATAGATATAAGGAGCTGCCTTATGCATGAGTCAGGCTACTAGTCCATCAACCCAGTATAGCATTCTCTGACTGGCAACAGGATCCAGCTTCAAGGTCTCAGGCTACTTAACCTATTATCTTGTATATGGAGATGCCAGAGATTGAACATGCTTGTAAAGCATGTGCTCTACCACTAAGATCATAGCAGTGCTGTTACTCCAGTTTCTCTATTTCTCTTAGGGTCCATCCACATCTTACAAAGTCTTCATGTTGATTGGGGAACAACATGAGGACTTTGTATTAAATGTGTGACGGGAGTCTCATGCCTCCCAGACACACACCAGCTCTTTTCTGTTTGGGACTACAACACACATGGAGAAGCAGCTGTCATGCCCTATTTTCACATCCTCAAACTGCCCCACAAAGCCACTGATAGCTCCATTGTGAAACTTACGTGTAGCTACATAACACGATTTTTACAGCAAAGCCAACAGTGGTTCCATGGGGCAGTGTGAGGATGTGATGACAATGGGGCCGATTTCGCACTGGCCAGTTGCCTCTCTTTCTCTCCAGAATTTCCCCTCCCGGTTTCCTCCAGAGTATTTTGTTCATTTTCCCACTTGGAACCTCAGCCCTTTCAATATAGCGTGACGGAGGGTTTTCTCCAAAAAAAATTAGAAACTCCCACAATGGGGCGGCCCTGATGAAAGCCGGGCCAGTGGGCATGTTTTCATTTTGGGTTCTCCCCCGGAGCAAACAGGAAAATCCTCTAAAAACAGGATTTGTTTGCTCCAGGGAAACTCCAGTGCAGCAAGGCGATACTCCAGAGCAAAATGTGAGCCCAAAGCAACTGGTGTGAAATCAACCAAAAGCTCCGGTGCAAGCATGAGGGCAAACCTGGGGCAAACGCTAGTGTGAAATAGGCCTGGGGGATTGCTACAGCTGTTTCTCCCTGCATGCTGTGGTCACAAACATAAAAGAATTGGTGCGCACCTTAGAGACACAGATCTCCAATTACACATGTAATACAAAGTCCTTGTGTTCTTCCTCACTGAATACAAGGACTTTGTAATGTGTAGATGGAGACCTAACAAAAGTATAGAGGGCATGACTCTACCATGAGTTGTCATTGCTTGATATATTTTTATACCTGTTATTTTTGGCTTCTGTGTGACAGAGTGTTGGACTGGATGGGCCACTGGCCTAATCCAACATTGGCTTCTCTTATGTTCTGATGTCAGTGCTGCTTGAGATTGCCCTGACCTGGATAGCCCTAGGCTAGCCTGATCTCTTCAGAACTCGGAAGCTAAACAGAGTCAGCCCTGGCAAGTATTTGGACACAAGACCTCCAAGGAATACTAGGGTCATGACACTGAGGCAAGAAATGGCAAACCACTGCTGAACATCTCTTGCCTGGAAAACCCCATGGGGTCATCACAAGCCAGCTGTGACTTGACAGCACTTTCTACCACCAGCAGCTGAGATTATAATTCATCATTTTGAGCAAAAGTTGAACCATGACATATGTGCCACAAATTTTGACTCAGAGCTTTGACAAGACTCATCCCCATGCCAAATTAAAAATGTCCACCAAATCAGAATAATTGTATGAATGACCCCTCAGGCAGCAATCTTAGTCTACAGCAGCAAACTAAAACAGAAGCGCAGTGGCACCTTAAAGACTTGCAACATCTATTCCAGCACAAGCTTTGGTGAGTCAGAGACAGCCAAGGTGACAGCAACAGCACTGATATAATTCTGAAATCAAAGAGGGAGGAGGGGAAAAGAAAATGGAGGCCTGTCCAGATTTAGTGAGCTGCACGTAACCCTAAATCTAACTGAATATTGGGCAGAGCCACAAATTCCATCACAGCAGTTGCTGGCCTTTGAGCCTTTTCAGACGATTGCACCGAACACAATAGGTTGGACCAGGAACTGGCTGTTGTGGATCTTTTTCATGTTCATCTCCTCCCAGCATCCCATCTGATCCTGAGAAAGTTGATTCCTTGGGGTTGTGGGACTGGTGTCAATTAATAGCCATGCAAGTGGGGGTGGGGGAGAGAGCACAAGTGCCCTTCCTCCTTCTTCCATCATCAGATTTGCGCCTCCGTCATCTACATGACCCATGTTGCTATTAGTTTCTGTTGTTCTGTGATACTAGGAATCAATGTTTCTGAGACTGGAAAGGACTACTGTGTGGAGGGCAACATAAGAAAGGTCCATGATCTTTGTTGGATCCACTCCAATAAATGCTCTGCTGCTACTCTTTTGGCTGTGTAGGATTCAGGCTTTCCTCCAGTAGATTTTCTGTTGAAGGCATATCACAATTACACGTACTGAAACCTCAATATTCTGTCGGTTGGATAAAATTCTATTTTTCTACCACCATCACTATCAAGCAAAATATAACTACCTGACCTGGATGTCTGAAAAAGCCTGTTGGATTGAGTTGTAAGATTCTTCCTACTAATTATGAAAGAGAATCCTCTGTGTACTCTCTGATGTATTCTTGATATAATAATTATCCTATGTTTGTTCTGCATTATATTGCTTCATAGCATGATGACTCACTCAGCTGTCAGTAGCTCTTCCAAATGAATGCTTGCCATTTGTTCCTGTTCACTTATTGCATATGTTTATAAATGTAATCTGCCGAGTAAGCCGTTCAGATTGAATATTCAAGGTCAGCTCAAGGGCACTCCCTATGTAACTTCCCAGAAAATAATGAGCTCAGAAAAAGAAAGCATGACCTGTAGTGAAGATGTACATCTATTAGAAAATATGGTAGAAAGTAGGTTGGACTAAAATTTCTGTGGACATAGGTGGTGTGCAATTTTACCAGTCCCCCCCTCCCACAGGAGATCTCTGATTCCCCTCAAGCTATTCTTGGGGGTCCCCTGTCCCCCCAGTAGAAGAATTTCAATAGGGTTTGGGGGCTGCTGTGAAAGGGGGAATTGTCACAGGCTGCCCTCTCTCCTTGCATCTATGGAAATTCTTGGTGAGATCCAACCCATTTGCTCCATTCCCAGGTATTTGTCTGCAAGACAGAGAATATGCCCTTCCACCACTTTTAGAACGGATGTTTGACTTTACCCTTAGAGGCTAAAGTTGCATGAGAACTTCTGAATTTATGCACTTTAGCTTCAAGCTTGGAGAACTTGTCCTAAAATGTAAGCACTCAGTGAATTTATAGTGATACCACACAATATACAAAGAAGTCATCAGAGGTTGGACTGGACATGCCTTGTTCCTGATCTTCTGTGGAGATGGGCAGGGCACCAATGCAAATTTACCTCTGGTGCTATGTGGGATGGTGTTGAACGAGCATATCCAAACTCTTAACGAGAAAACATTTGCCTTACATAGATTACGTAGGAGTCAATAAGGCCCAATCACTTCATGAGGAATAGAGCTACTGCATTGCACAGAAGAGACTGGTCGCCTTCCAGACAACCAAATGCCAGTGCTATATATTCAAGCGTCACACAGCAATAGAATGTTTCGCCATTATATAATGTAGCAAGCATGCCACCTGTTTCCTGTCCTCACCTGCTAATTTATGTTGAAGGATCTAGTACTTTTTTAATGGTCAGTTCACACATTATATGGCTGGCACATCAGGCATGCATATTCCATAGCTATCGATGAACAACGTAAAATATGAATGCGAGATGGGCGTATTTGATGGATTGAACGTTAGATTTATTAAGAATAGTTAACAGAGATATCAGCAATCAAAGATGCAAATACAGTCTTTCAGAGTCTTCTCCATCATTACTATCAAAGCATCACAAGACCAAACAAACAGAAAAGGGTTGATAAATACAAAAGCTTGCTAGCCTGAGATTTATGACTTACGTTAGACAATGGACACCAACTCACTGGAACTTCCCTCAGCAACAGCAACTCATCAATCAAGTTTATCACCTGTCTCCTAATTTGGCTAGGCTCCAGTTGGGATGTCGTAGAACAACTTGAATGTTTCAGTCCAATCTCTGCTTTTTATACCTGTTTTACTTGTGCCTTCCATGTCCTGTCCGTTATCTCACTGATTTCCAAATAATTGTGTGGTAACTTCTGCTGTTTTTTCAGAGTGGATTTTTACACCCTAATGAGTTAGCCAAGTTATAACAAATATTACCTGAGCTTTATCTGGATTGAGCACCAGTTCATCATACCTCAGCAAGCACACTACTGCATCCAAAACTTGTTCAGAACATCCACCAACTCACCTGAGTCAGCTGAGGGGAGGTAATGTTAAGCATCATCTGCATATTGGTGACACTTAACTCTGTATCTCTAACCTTCTCCTTTCAATAGTTTCATATCAATATTAAATATTATATGAAGCAAGATGGAACCAAGCATTCCATTAACCATTTCTCAGCACTCCCTTTTGACACCAGTCCGTCAGGCAGAAATGGAACTACCTGATGATGATACTAATCTCAGACAACCAATACAGAATGTTGTGTACTGAGCATGAGTCATCCCTGAGCTAGCACCTGGAATGGCTTGAGCTTATTACCCCAGAACAATAGCTTACCTGGATTCAGGAATAGGCCAATAGAGATGTAGTATTATGTAAATAGCCTATCATTGGGAGTGGGGTGCGTTAGGGTGTGGTCTTTGCATGATTTATAAACAGGGCAGCCAGCCCTGGATTTTTGTCCTTGTAGTGTTCCTGAAATCACTCAATAAACTAGAGTTGATCACTGCAATGCATCCAGAAACCAGTGTTTAACACAGGACACTATTCCTAATGATAGTGAAAGCCACAGAGCAGTCCAGCAGAATCTCGAGATCAAATCCCTGTTGACTTTCTCCCATTTGAAATGTATAAGTCAGGCAAGCTAAAAAGTTTGAGTTCCAAAACTGTGTCAGACACAGGACTGACTGTCAATGTTATTTAACCTTTTTAACCTTTCCAGATCTGGACTGGGAGCCTCCTTAGCCCTAGGGGGCAGCACAGGACCCACAAAGCAGTGACCACATATCATTATGTCATGACAGACAGGGGGAGGGGAGTTATGACCTCAATGGCATCTAAGTCAGGAGTCAGGGCAGAGGACACCAGACCAAGACAGTCAGGGACAGGAAGCACACCTCACTATTTTGCTGCTCCTCTGAACATATGGGCAATGAGAGACATGGTGCCCTTTTTCCTACACATGCTATGCATGAGCACTAGCAACTGTTTCTTCCAAAAAAGTGGCAGAAATGGTGGCTCTGCAGAGATTTGTGACCCAGCAGGTAGTGCTTCACAAACCATTTTGGGGTCCCTAATTAGGGGTTGCTCCCTCTAAGCTGTGGAGTCTTGTGAGCAAAAAAATTCTATTTTGTGAGCGACTGGCATTAAAGTTGTGAGCGAGTGATTTGTCTACTGCATGTTAGTTTTCTCTGGAGCCATCCTTCTTAAGACAGAAATGTGTGAGCCGGAGGCTAAAAAGCTGTGAGCTAGCTCACACTAACTCAGCTTAGAGGGAACACTGGTTGAAACCCACTGACAATCTAACTCATCCAAGAAAGCCTGAAGTTGCATGGCCACTGCATTGCAGATTATACTACAGAGTCACAGTCATTTGAGGACATGTTTATTGACACATCTTAAGTGTTCGGTACAGCAGAGTAGGTGTGGCAGATACGTGTGTATTAGGAAACACTCAGCCGTGCTTAGTTTTAAGGATTGACTGCACCATTTCAGTACTCTCCAATCAAGAGATGGAGAGTACTTGAGCAGATGTGGCCCACGCATCTGGCAGAAACTGTTAACTGTGTGTTAACTGTGCAGTGTTATGAGAACAGGAATGGCCCAGAGGAAAAGATCTCATGTCTTTCTCAGGGAACCTTACTGTACTTGGCTGTAAACTATATGATGGAAGACTGTGAGTCCTTGGAGGCACTTGCACTGCAAATTGCAAGCTATTTATTTAAATCCTCCTCACCGAGAACATGTTAGGTTTTGACTAAATGCTGTGATATTTTCTCATTAAAATGTATAGCAGAAATGGTAAAGTATTTCCTCAGGTTGGCAGTGAGCAAAAGCCTGCCGTTTGCTAGCATCTGCTCCTGTCATGATTGACTTAATTTCAAATATAGTGAGAACCTGCTGAAGGGATATGCAAGCAAAACACAAAAGCTAATGTTAAACTTGACATTCATCCTGGCAACTTCACCAAGAGCCCATATGAAAGCTACATGTACTTCCTCTGCTGAGAATTAATCTACATTGACCTTAGTGCAGATACCATGCAATAAACTGAGTTCTATCCCAGCATTAAACCACTGGAGACCAGATGAAATGATTGGATAATGTGTAGCCAAGAGTGCTGTCTTATTTGTGGGTAGCCCTAGATAACAGGGCACCCCACTTCTAATCTGAACCAGAGATCCAAAAACTCAGGTCAAGGTTAAGACTTATCAGTTGACTAATATCCCCCCAAAACTAAAATCAACTATCCAGCTTTTAAATTAAAGCTTGTAGGGGTAACAAATGAACATACTGAAAACAATTACTCAATTTGTAATGATTCATGACTTCCATAAAGTCTCAGGATTAAAGTCACACTGGGCAAGAAATATGCAAATACAGGTGAAAGCAAAACAAGTCTAGTTACCCAGGCCTATATTAGGCATGACGGCTAAGGTATGACCTGCTAGATATTATTGGCTTCCATTTTTAAAAGGCTTGCATTCTGTTTTAGGAGACACATGGCCAAACAGTCAACCCTTCAGGAATGTGTTTTTCTGTGTCTGCCTCCCAGTCAGTTACCAGAGGAAACTGGTCAGACTCCCCTAGAGAAATGCTCAGATAGATATTCTGTCATTCCCGGATTACTATTTGCAATGCTAATCAGATTCTTACCAGGCAAAAGCAGCCACAGCTCAGGTGCATCAAAACAATAATTTCTTGTCCAGCCCTATCTGAGCGGCCACTTCACTATCACTACCGCTTGTAGTCTTGTATTTACAGTTTCATGTGCCAAAGAAGGTGAAATACATTCTAAACGGGGTTTCTCATATTAAAGGACAGAATTTGAGTAGCTAGAGGAAAGCTCAGATCTGAGATTGGTTTTGCTTCTCTATATGGCTATGAGAAAGAAGTACCTGTTCTTTCTTGTTTGTTCTCTGAGCTCTAGTTTCGTGGAGCTTACCTGTCACAACCCTATGCCTCAGAACTTGACTTTTGGTTTTAGTTCCTGGAACACTGTATCTTGGCAAATATATATCTTATGCAGAGACATGGAGGCAGAGACCTTCATAGCAATATCTTGTTTTCATCCATACCACTTTTATTCCAAGTGATTTGCTTTCCTAATAATAAAATTGTTGTACTAATGTGTCGGTGAATTTGAACTTGAGTCCATCTGTGTGTTTGAATTATCTGTTGTGCATAGGGTTCTTTTTCTATAAAAAGCCCAGCAGGAACTCACTAGCATAATAGGCCACACCCCTGACAGCCCAGCACATTAGCATATTAGGCAACACCCCCATGTTACCATAAGTGTGGTCATCCAGGCACACCCACTTTTTGCTTCTTCTTCTTGTTTACCTTGTTTGTTATCAAAACCGTTTTGACAAAACCAGTGAAAACATTATTTGTTGGAGATCCCTGATCCAAGTACTGACCCTGATAAGCTTCTGAGAGATTATAAGATTGGGCTAAACCATACCATTTCACATCCCAGCATCCAGACAAAGAGGGGAAAAAGGATGGAACAAGGTGGTGTATTGTGGAATGGGCGTGAGAGGATGAACAACTTGTTTATTTCAAATATTTTTGTCCCATCTATACAAAATCTTGCCTGAACCAATATCTTATATCCAACAATTATTCCCACACTGGATTGGAATCAATTCCTAAAGGTTTCTATTGACAAAATAAAATCAAAATGAGTTCATAGAACAGACTGGTGGTGGCGGTGGTGGTGGTGGTGGAGGAAAGTGCTGTCAAGTCACAGCTGACATATGGCAACCCCTGTAGGGTTTTCAAGGCAACAGATGCCATTCCTTGTCCCTACCTGGACTTTCTTGGTGGTCTCCAATCCTACTTAGCTTCCAAGATCTGATGAGACAGGCTAGCTAGCCTGGGTCATCCAAGTGAGGGCAAAAAAAAACAGATTAGGGGAGCTTTCTGTTAGAATCCACTCTTCCCCCAATCCCCCATTTCTCAGGCATCAAAACTTATTCCTTCTAGGCAAATCAATTATCTTCCTTCCTTCCTCTGGGATATGTTGCACTATCAAAATCACCCTTCTGGATTCAGTGGCTAGGGAAGTCATCATGTAACTGGCAGACGTGTGTGGAGCAGAGAATGTTGATTACATGGTCAGCTGGACAGGTGATGTTTGAGATATGCTTCTTGAAACCTTGACACTCAAAGTCAGCAGACATCAATTTGGTCATAGGGTGACTCTCTACCTCAGCATGTCCTAGAGTTTATTTATTTATTTACTTAAAATATATATTAGCTGTCTTTTTTCCTTACAAAGTTCAACAGTTTACAATATAGATAAAATACATAAAATAGAATACAGACATACATAAAAACCAAAACCAGTTCTGAGATCAAATGATGCCTGCCTTACAGTGCAATCCTGAACAGAATTACAACACCTTCTTAAATCCACCGAAGTCTTTTGGCTTAGAAGGCTGTAACCTGTAGGATGACATCTAGGCAACCCCAAGCCCTGTGATTTAGTTGCCAACCTCCAGGTGGAACCTGGAGATCTCCTGTTGTTGCGGTTGATCTCCAGATGACCGAGATCAGTCCCCCTTTGGGGGTCTGGATTCTGTGGCATTGTACCCTGCTGAGGTCCCTCCCCTCCCCAAACCCTGCCTTCCCCAGGCTTCCCCCCAAAATCTCCCAACCCAGAGCTAGAAACCCTATCCTGGTGAGAAGTAAAAACCAGGTTTTCTCTGCTGTTTTCTCCCCTTCAGCCCCACTCAACCGTTCACTAACCTAGGGCCCATAACTGCTTCCCTGGGGGAGGGGGGTGGAGCAAGGTCAGATTTATACACTAAGTAAGGAAGCTGTAGTTCAGGGCTTTGAATTATGAGGACTCTAAATAAAAAACTGTGAAGACTGTGAGGGCTTCTGCTGCCAAGCCATGACCCGCCCACTGGGGGAACCTTTTAAAGGGGCCCTGAAGGCTTCTGCTGCCCAGCCGGGCCCACACACCGGATCTCCAAGCAGCTTTGCTGTTTGGAGATCAGAAGCGTGGAGCAAGTCTGGGAGGGAGATGCTTTCAAAGGGACCCTGAAGGCTTCTGCTGCCAAGCCAGGATTCGCGCAGCTGATTTCCAATCAGCATCGACGTTTGGAGATCAGGTGCACAGGGCAGGTCCCGCTGCAGGGGCGAGGGGCTGCATTGGCCTTTCAGAGTTAAAGGAGGAGATCCCAGGCCTGGGGGAGGGGGGAATCCCTCATGCCTGCTTCTCCAAGCGGGAATCCCTCACGCTTGGAGAGCAGGCGAGAAGGGCTGCGTTGGCCATTAGGATTTAAAGGGGGGAATCCCTCGCGCCTGCTGTCTGAGAAGGATGGGTACCGGGTGCTCCTGCCTTGCAAAAGGCGATCTCGCCTGTTACAAGGAAGGAGCCAGCGGTTCCTGCTCGGGGGGGGGGGGGAACAGTGGGAAGGCTTCCTGCCCCCACTGCTGGACCTTCTGAGGGCACCTGGTGTTTTTGGCCAGTGTGTGACAGAGTGTTGGACTGGATGGGCCACTGGCCTGATCCAACACTGGCTTCTCTTATGTTCTTAAGGAGAGCAGGCGCCTGGAGCTCTCGCCTTGCAAAAGGCGATCTTGCCTTTTACAAGGCAGGAGCCGGCGGTCCCTGCTCGAGGAGAGGGGGCGCCTGGAGCTGCTGCCTTGCAAAAGGCGATCTCGCCTCTTGCAAATACCAACCAGTATTTATTGTATTATTTTATTTATTAAACCATTTATATTCTTCCTTTCCTCGTGGTTCAAGGTATAGGCGTTACCCTCATACAGATTCATCAGCTAGTGTCTTCACACATTCCTTATATTACTTTAACCTTTGGGGGGTTTTTTCAAACAATTTTTCTACAATAAATCTAATTTTGTTACAGAGGCCAGACATTCATCTTCGAGTCCATGCTATACCACCAGGCACCCTTGGATGTGCCAACAGATCTAATTTTCTGCTTTCTGATTTTATGATTCTCTCTTCTGCTTCCCCAGTCCTTTCCTAGGTGGCTTGCTAACTGATTAACATGATTGCTGAACAGAATATTACAAAGGGGGTGGAAAGCAATACCTTGTCTACCATTATCTCCACCAACTTTGGCCATAGGGGCCACTTCTATTCCAATTCTACCTTTTTTTTTTCTTTTCTTTTTTTAAAGAGTCTTCATTTCTGGTTAAATAGTGGGAATGCAAACTGGTCAAATACCAATGTAAGTAAACTTTTAAAATTCAGCAACTGATTCATAAAATGGCAGGGCATTGCTGAGGAAGGGCCTGTACTGTATGATGGCACACACATCCAGAGCCAGTTTTAATCAGTGAGACTAAGAGTTAAAAACACCCTTATTTTATTTTGATTTTGTTTTTTTGCTGCTACTGTAATAAGAAATGATAAAGTAGTAAAGGTAGACTTTTCTTCTATCAATGAATAATAGTTTTTCCTTACTAAATTATAAATTCCTGTCCTATTTCCCTTGCTGTCTCAGGACACATTATTTATTTGAATTGAGCTTGGAAAGGAATCGGCTGGCCTGAGCTTCAGTTTACTGCCCTCATCTAGCTTACTACCAGCTCCAAAGACTTGTTCTGAACATCCACTGACTCATCTGATTCTGCTGATATGTAGAAGACTTGGGTGTTATTTGCATAATATAGTTTGCTCCAAATCTCCAGCTAGCATCACCAGGTTTTTTGTAAATGTTAAGCAGCACAGAGGACATGACGGAATCTTGTAGGACTCAGAATAAATGCTACAGAGCCAAGCAACAGTTGCCCAGCAACACCTTCTGGTACCAATCAACTAGCCAGGACCAGAACCCTGGAACAATATGCTCCCAACACATCTCCAACCAGCCCAGAGAATATCATTGCTGCTGCTTTCAGAACCTCCCCCCCCCCCAGGCTTCAAGAAAGGGTCACAGTCTCCCTGTTCCTCTCCCAGCAAAGACTGTTTACACCAGGGTGACCAACACAGTGTCACTTCCAAAACCAACCTGGAAGCTGAATGAAAAGAGGTCCACCTCCCCCCCCCCCCCAAAAGCCCATAGCTGCAGAGATGCCGCCCCACTCTACTTCCCCAAAGGGGAGTATTTCCTAGTGCAAAAAGGTTATTCAATTAATTCAAGCTGCTTCAGGAAGTGTTTCATAACTGTCTCTTTTGGGAAGTTTGACACAACCCTCTTCCTTCAGGGAAACATTTGTTACTTCCTGGACCCAACCAGGAAACCCTCTTTGGCAAGATACAAAAAGCCAACACTGGCAAGGCTCAAACAACAATTTGCTAGGCTGCACACTTCCTCAAGCAACATCCATGCCTTTTAAGCCATAATACTGAGATGTTAGTAATTTTAAAGTTTGTTAATATTTCACTGATATTCTACCCAGTGATCAAAATAAACAGCAATTAATGCATTTGCAGGCTGGAGAACTGTATCTGTCCAGTGAAAAATAATGCTGATCAAATGTTGACCAACTACTGAAATGCTGATTAGTATGCTGCTTGAAAAAATAAGATCCTGGCTTATTCACCCATACGGAAACTGTAAAAGAACAAGCAGAAGTCTAATCTGTTCATATTTGTCCTCTGCAGGCACCGTCTTCATTATCAAAACCACCAAGGAAAATAAGCCTGAAATCCTTTCTCGTTTCCATCACAGAGAGCTCCCTAGTAAAACCTACAATTTACCCCTTTGCATTAGAGCAGCAGGTAAAGGAATGAATAAGAAGTCTGGTTTTCCCTGGATCAAAGAAAGAAAAGACAGGTAATGTGAACAAAGTGTGACAAATGCAGCACATTTTCAAAATCAGCTCTTTGGTTTTTTTGCTGGAGACTGAGTTGCAAGACAGGCAGAAAATTGTTGACAATTTCTTCTTCTTGTTAAGAACCTATCAACTTTCAGCTACCTTGCCAGAGGATGTTTCCTATCTCCTGCCCAGAGACTCCCAGGAAATCAGTGGTCAGATTTCCCACTTTTCCTTACAAACCCAAACAGGCTTGCCAACCTCCAGGTGGAACCTGGAGTACTCCTGGAATTACAACTGATCTCCAGAGATCCATTCCACTTAAGAGAATGGCTGCTTTGGAGAGTGAGCTCTATGGCATTATACTCCACTGCAGTTCCTCCCCAAACCTGCTCTCCTGAGGTTAAGCGCGTATGCAACATAAGCGCCAGTTGCTGGAACAGCCCTGGCCACAAGCTGCAGAGGCCGGCCCGCCAGGGGCCACTCTGCAGCAGTGTGAATGCTCCATTATGCCTCCTCCCCAGAATGCTCCCGCATGAGTCTGGCCAGTGTGAACGGCCTGCCCCAAGATGATTTGCCCTGGGGCTTTTTGCCCTGGTGCCATTCCGCTACAGTTTCCCAGTCTGTCCTCAGCCCAAGAGTCTCAGAGGATACCCACCATCACTGGAGGAAGGGGAGAGGTGGGGTAGGGTAATCAAAGAGCGGAGATGGATTAAATTCATCTCATCCTCTGCCAACCCTTTATTTAGAATACTAGATAATGTGGAGTAGTCTAGATTGTCTAGTGGTCTAACTACTACTACTACTACTAATAATAATAATAATAATAATAACAAATACAAGAGGCTTGCAAACAGGAGGGCTCATGTGGGAGCAGAAACTGTACAACCTTAAGGCTCTTGAAGTGTCAAGGCACTGAGTCTGGTTAAAGACTGAAGCTGTATGTAGACATTTTGCTATTGAAGAAAAGGACAAGAGGCTTCTACTGACTGCCTCATCTTTCCTATATAATAAAGCCGTTTTCAAGTGGCAAGACTCCATGGGGCGCCAAAATCAGTTGTCTGGAAGGACTGCCACTCAAAAGGGGGTCCCTGGCCACTTGCTGCATTCTCTCTCTGCTTTGCCTCAGTCCCACCCACAGAGCCACCAGCCAGCATCTCGGCCTCAGTCTGGAGGAAGCCAGCAAAGGGGAAGGATCGACTGGGTGCTGGGTCCACTCTTCTTCTCCGCCCACTGCCAGATGGGTCTAACTGTCCCCTCAGTGGCCTGCTTCTGTCAGTGAAAAGACAATGGACTTTCAGCATAACCCCCTCCCCCACCCACCGATTTTCCAGTCAGAAAAAACTGTAGAAAAGGGTAGGGTTGCCAGGTCTGGGTTGGAAAATACCTGGAGACTTTGGGGGTGAAGCCAGGAGAAGGTGGGGTTTGGGGAGGGGAGCATAGTACAATGCCATAGAGTCCACCCTTCAATGCAGCTATTTTCTCCAGGGGAGCTGATCTTGTCAGCTGGAGATCAGTTGTAAAAGCGGGAGATCCCCAGGCCCACCTGGAGGATGGCAACCCTAAGAAACAGCTCTTTCTCTCGGGCTGTGATCAGAAGTTGTTTGATCCATTGCCATTGCTGTTCCCTGATGGATTTAAAGTGCACGATCAGACAGATCTATCTGTCTGTTGTGTCCCAGCTGTCTGTGTCCCGTTGCCACCCCCCTTACTGTGTGTTTATTTGATACCTGTTAAAGTCCGGTCTTTTTGGCCTGAGCTGGTTTCAAACCAGATTTCCTGTTGTCTGATCACCCAGTCAATCAGGCAGCTCTGACAGGGCTTTTTTTTTCTGCCGCCATTTTTTTCAGTAGTTAGCGAAGTGCACACAACTGCTTATTTGCACCACTCTTTCTCTCCCCCACACCCACAGGGGCAGCTCTAAACATTGTTTTCTGCATAGAAACTTGCAAATAAAAACACCTCTGTACTTTAGCTTTTTCCTGTGATTTGAGGAAGGGGTACCTAGAGAGTAAACTTTTTCAAAATGGCCGACAGCCCCATGAACTACATTTCCCAGAAGGCATAGCAGAAGGCATGCTTGAGGGAAAAATTATTTTTAAAAATGGCTGGCAGCAACATTTCTTGGCTGCAGGGACTGATATGCGTCTGATCGCTCAAGAATGGTACAAAAGCGCTTTGAAGAGTGCTAAAAGGGGTGAGTCTGATCAATATTCTCTGTAATAAAATACTCTGGATCAATTAGAGGCGGGGCAACAGTAGATTAAAATGCACGTCTGACCACAGCCCAGCTTAGTTCCACCATGGCTGGCTGGCTAATGAGGTGGGCCAGCGACCATCAAACCATTCTCTTCAACCCCTTGCTGTGTGGCTGACTTTCCCTCCTAGGGTTGCCAATCTCCAGGTGGGACCTGTAGATCTCTTGCTGTTACATTTGATCTCCAGATGACAGAGATCAGTTCCCCTGGAGAAAATGGCTGCTTTGGAGGGTAGACCCTATGGCATTATACCCTGCTGAGTCCTTCCATCCCCCCCCCCCAAATGCTGCCCTCCACAGAATCCACCCCCCCCCATTCTCCAGGTATTTCCCTAATCAGAGCAAGCTTGGTTGCCAAGCTGGCAGTGGGCGGGGGAGGGGATTATGCTGAAAGTCCACGGTCTTTTTACTGACAGAAGCAGGCCACTGAGAGGACAGTTAGACCCACCTGGCACTGGGTGGAGAAGAGTTGCCAATCTCCAGGTGAGGGCTGGAGATCACTCAGAATTCCAAGTGCTCCAGGGCTTTAGAGCATGGTGGAGGCTGCGGGGGGGAGGGGAGATGGAAAGTTGAAGAGTGAAGTTGATGATTGGCTGGGAAGCAGATAGGATTGCCAACTCCAGGTGGAAAATTCCTGGAGATTTGAGGGATGGCGCGTGGAGACAATGACGTTGAAGGAGGGGTGGGACCTCAGACAGGTACAATGCCATAGACTCCACCCTCCAAGCCAAACAGTCCCTCATGAGGAACCATTGTTACCAATCTCCAGAGGAGGGATGGAGATCACGCTGAACTACAACTGCACTTCAGATGGCAGAGATCTTCCCCTGGAGAAACTGGTGGACTCTGTGTCATTATACCCTGCTGAGGTTGCTACAACAAATTGACGCTGAGTACCCAAGACCTTGGCACTCTTCCAGAGCCTCTTTCTAGAGCCCGTTGTATTTATTTTCACAACGGGCCTTAAATTGAATAAATTGTATTAGGATCATAACATGATATGGGAGTTGCAGGATCATACTGTTTGTTGTCACTGATATAATGGGCACTAAGCAATAGGTGCCTATGATATTCATACAACAGCAATAAATTGCAATGTTCCCATTAGTGGAAATACATTTTCCCAGGAATTAGTATGCTTACTTCTAAGTAGGCTTTCTCAGAATGACTCCTGCAATATCCTTGAAAAAGATGTTTCTTTGAGAAAAAACATCTGTATCTTGTGCATCAGATAAGCAATGGTTAAACTTTTGTAATCCAAAAAGGCTTCTAACACAGAGAGGACTTGGCCACTTAAAAAGTGACTAAATGAAAGTGGTGTTCTAATTTAGTTTGTGGAGACCTTGGAGGTGAAGTGCAAAGGCAGGAGTTCAGCTATTAATGTTGATACACAACTCTCTTGTAATGTTAGTGTAAGATTTGCTTTTAATATATTGCAGGCTAAAGCAGCTGTGAACAATGTATGACTGTAAATGTGCTGAGCCAACAGCTCCTTCTTATGAGAGAGCTGCCATGCAACCGGTTTAACACAAAAAGCATTTTTCAATCCAGTCAACTGTAGATGGGTAAAAGTTGTTCCGTCTTTGCAGACCATTTAGAAGATTAAAAGGCTCTGTGATGCAACAGAAATAAAAACTAAGGTGCAGAAACCGGTACACTTATTGGTAATTGCACTGCACAGCTAACACCCTACTCCAAGACTCAGGCCCACAAACACCTGTCAGAATGTAATACAGTGAAGCTAGTCTAGAACCAGAGAGGTGGGACAATATCCAGAAAGATTCACAAGGTTTTTATCCTCATGCACTAAAATGGGAAATGCAGGAAAAGAGGACCAAAGCCATACATTAGTGCTGTACATACATTAATTAATCCACATACCTTAAGTGTAAGGTTGGCATTACAGACAACTGACAGTTGCTACATTACAGAGTGAGCTACCAGTTTTCCCTCTCAATTAGAATAAAAACAATTAACAACACTTCACCAGTCCATCAACATATTGTTGTGAAGTTATATTGAATGGTTCCATCCTGCAGGCTTGGCTTGTCTGGGCAGGAAACCTATGACAACAGAATGATAATGTTTCTTACAGTGCCATTCGAAACAGTTACACCCCTCTAATAAACCAATGAGCTTGGAAGAGTGTAACTCTGCTTAGGCTAAGAACAAAGTTTTGAGTCCAGTGGCACCTTTAAGACCAACAAAGTTTTATTCTCGGTAGAAACTTACTTCTTCACTTCTGTTTAAGGCCGCGGCCACACGGGCCTTAAATGCGTGAGGAAGGGCAATTTCCTCCCGCATTTAAAGGGGCTGACCAGACGGCCGGCCCCCTAGTCCCGTGCCGAAGCGGGATCCAATGCGGGTTCCTCCCGTATTTTCCGACCCCAGGAAAATCAAGTATTTTCCCGGGTGTTGCGGGAGGAACCCGCATTGGAGGTATCTGGACAGCCCTCTCTCGCAAGCATTGCGAGAGCAGGGCTGTCCAGATAGCCCCGCCGGCCATTTCCCCCCCCCCCTTTTACACTTGCCATGCGCCCAAGTGTAAAAGGGGGGGGGGACAACAACCCCGACTTACCAAGGCGGATGGTGGGTCGGAGGCCGCCACCGCCACTTCCATTCCTGCTGGGGCCACCTCCACCACCGTCTCTTCAGCGGCGGCCACTGCCGCCGCAGCTGCTGCCTCTTCCCCTGTGGCCGCCTCCGCCGCGGCCACTGTTCCCGCCGCGGCCGCCGATCACAGTGCCGCAGGGGTTGGGATGTTTAGACATCCCAACCCGCTGTTGAAAAATGCGGCCCCTTTAAATCCTGGATCCCTCCCGGATTAAAGGGGCCATGTGACCGCGGCCTAAGATGGCACTGTAAACGTTTCCTCAATGGGCCTTAAGTGTTAAGAAATTGTTCTGTCCAAAGACCCATCAGGGCCTGAAGGGGTGTCCTTTCCCTTCTTGAGACCAGGCAGGTGTATTATTGTGACCGATTTCACACAGGCCACTTGCCTCTCATTCTCTCCGGAGTTTCCCCTCCAAGTTTCCCCTGGAGCATTTTCGTCAATTTCACAGACCAGCACTGCCATCCGTTGGCTGCCATCAGAGCAGCACTGCCATCAGCACTGAGTGCAGGATCCTCCCCCCCCCCCCACCGCACACCGGAAATGGTGTGGCAGATCCACTGCCCTGTAAGAATGCTCCTTTGCCTCTGCCTCCAACTGTTCTCTAATTGTACACTTGTAAATAAAGCAAGTACTGTAAAAACCATGTTAAGTCTCCAGCACTCTCTCCTCCAAATGGAATGAAGCCAGGTAAGTAGTACCACTGGAACTTCTCACCACTTGGAGAGGTGGAGTATGAATAACAAAATACTTGTTTACCACAGACATAAAAGATAATGGGGAGCTACCCTGCCAAAGAAAATCCTCTCACTTTCCTTGACCTGGGACTACCAGACTCTGGTGGGCTAGCTGAAAAATCTGCCATCTTTTTTTATATGGACTGAAAGTATGATATCCTGTCAGTGGACCATCTGTGTAGATTCTTCCCATTCTCCATTTTCCTAAAATGGCCCTGGGGAACTTCTATTGGCACTGCTGATATGTGTACTGATAGAGCAGTCAGTTTCCCTTTCTAAGCCACCTTTCCTGACTATACCAGTTCATACTGGGGCCCCACACGTGCCTGGAAAGTACGGAGCTGATCCAGGGACGTACCTCAGAAAAACTTCACATGTAGTTAGGCCCTTTAAGAGCTTGTAAATTGTAGCCACAGTATGAGATATAAGGTATTAACCTCATTCTGTAATGTCAGCAGGAGAGTCACCTCTCATCCTGGTTACTATGAGCCATCCTACCGCTTTACCAGAGCTCCCTTTCAGCTGGTGGTTACATGCACAAGCTTCTGCCCAGGTTTTCAGCACATAAAGGGCTTATTGATACATTGGAGGTGGATGGCATGAGCAGGGAACTAGCTGTAAAAACAAAAAGGCAGTAAATTAGGATTTTGCAGACAGAGCCAGGCACATCAGGTTTTATAACAAGGGTTTGTGACAGAAATTGCTGCAAGGGGAAAAAATAAAAACACCACAGGGGAATTTTATCTAAGAATATATCATGAGACAGGCTATTTAGGGACTTAAATTACACAGGAGAGGCTGGCGAAGGACACATACACTAAGGACAAACACAACGGCAATTAAATGTTAAATATAAGGTGTCTGCATCTTTTATCTAGTACACAACCTATAAGGCACTGCAAAGTGAAGTAATTAGGGCCAACTAACCAGAACATATGTGGGAAGCCTTTGGAGGAGGAAGGAGATTCAAAGCTGTCCAATGGGAGTAAAGGGACGATTTCAGTAAGAAGCAATGCTCAGGGACCTCTTAGTACTTAATTTGGAACTAGACCAGGAACATAAGCTCAGACCCAGTAACATCTGTCTGGGAGAAAGCCAACATGTATGGTCATTAAATGGGCCTTGCTTTCTATGGTTTGTTTTACTAAGGGCAATGGGATAGAGAGTAGGAAATACATAAATAGATGAGGGGAAACATGGTGGCAGGGATAGAAAGCATTCTTGTTGCCTTTCCATAACTTCAGGTGCCTTTCCATAACTTGTTGCCTTTCCATAACTTCCATAACTTCAGGTATATCCATACCTCTATTAATTATATTTATATCCCATTTTTAGACAATTATCTCTTAAAGCTGAACAAAGTTTGAGTCCAGTGGCATCTTTAAGGTATAAGCTTTTGTGTGCACGAACACTTCTTCATCTGAAGAAGTATGCATGCATGCACGTGAACCCTTATACCTAGAATAAAACTTTGTTGGTATTAAACGTGCCACTAGACTCAAACTTTGTTCTGCTGTTTCAGACCAACATGGCTGCCCACCTGAATCTCTCTCTTTAAGCTGTTCACATCAACAGGCCTTGCCCCACAGGCTTACAAATTGTAAAACAAGCCATATAAAGGAAGGAGGGTGGAAATTAAAAGGAGAAGAGGGAGGACAATTTGAGGGTAAGAATCGGGTTAGGTGGCTTATGTCCATTGAGATCCACTCACAGTGGACCTCACAAAGAAGGATCCTCCTGCTTCAGCCCACTGAGCTCTCCCAAATCTTGTTCCTGGGGATCATAATGGGCAAAGTGGAGGCCTGTAGAGGGTAAGGGGGAATTGGCAAAAGCCTTCATCTTCTCTTCTGGTGACAGAAGCGCTCTTAAGTCTTCAGAACTGCAAGGTTGGGTACAAGCTGGTACAACTATCCTGTAGCCCTTAGACCTCTGGTCATTTAAGCCAAATCTACACCTCCCCTCTGAAGTAGTTTGACTGCTGTTGTTTTCCTACACTCATTTCACACTGGTTTCAAATTTCACTTTGGTTTTTTCCCCTGGGTCTGAAGAGCAGTAAGCAACAGGATCTGTTTAAAGCAATGTAATGTTAGCTTGACCACAAGAGGGCAATTAACAAATGTAGATGGTGATTTTTAAACTAGAACAAGTATGGTTTGAAACTAGAAATGGGCATAGACGGGGTTTTTTGAAAATAGAATGATTCCAGCAGGAAAGTCAGATGTAGATTTGACCTTAGAGAATGTAGTGTCCTTTCCCTCTCTTCTTGCAGTCTTGGGATGACTGGCAGATAGAGAACAATTCTTTCTGGCAGAGAAGTGGAAAACAGACTTCCTGTAGCTGTTCATCAGTGGCTGAGGCCTTTTTAGTTTAGGAATGATGTTCTTGGGGGTGGGGGGTACAACTGGTGGCAGATATAGGCTGTGGTCACACAGTCCTTCAGATCGGGATTCACTGCTTTTCCCTCGTGGATTTAAATTTGCTGATCAGACCGGCCGATCCACCTCTCGTGCCAAAGCAGGCTCACTCCTGGGTCCCTAGCACATTTTCCGATCCAGGAAAATCAAGTGTTTTCTGGCTTCTTGCACTATGAAGCCGCGATTTTCCCGATCTGGACAGCCCTCTCTCACAATGATTGCAATTAGGGCCGTCTGATCGTTCTTCCACGACTTTTTTTCCCCTTCTGCATTTGAGTGCATGAGCACTCAAGCGCCTGGCGGCCCTGGTTCCTCAGAATGCACTCCGCTCCGGGCCCCAAGCCTCGCCGCCTGCCGCCTGCCACACACACACACACACACGGCATGCGTCTCCCTACTTTCCATCAGGCGGCCGCCAGTGGGGCTTAGGGCCCGGAGCGGAGCACGGGGCGAGCCAGCCAGCCGGTTCCTCCGTGCAGCGTTCGGAGGAAGGTAGCCGTGCACAGGTGTGCGGGTGGCCCTCGCCTTGCCTCCCCCAGCTGCCGCTGCCTCTCCCGCCTCCCCCTCCTCCATCCCAGGGGAGATTGGAGTGCAGAATCCAGGATAGGGGAGGGGGAGCATCGCCAGCAGCAACACTAGCGAGCAAGAAGAAACCCAAAACAACACCCCCTAAACAAGCCTCATCCAGCAATGCTGTGGTTCAGGGAGGGGTGTGTGATCATCCCAACCCGAAAGAAAAAATTCGGGATGTAAACTGCAGTGGGAACAAAGTGAAATAAGTGTGCTGTGTGACCACAGCCATAGAGTCATCCCCTCTTCTATAGCCTCAGGGCAATTGGCACCCATTATGACCTAACACAGGCAGGCAGAGTTCTTCAACAATGGAACAATAGGCAGACAGAACAAGACAGGACAAAGAGCATATTTACAAAAGGTTTAAATTGCCATTTTTGAGCCTGTCCCTCTGGCCTCAGTCTCCTTGTAATTGCTTTAATTGTTGTTAATGTAGAATATAAAGTAGAAGAATATGAAATTCAAAGGTGTATTCTTAATGGAGAATTTGCATTCACATGACAAACTTATTTAGGCAGATCCTCAGGAACAGTACAGGAGGCAAAGTGCGCGTCTTCGGCAAGAAGGAGAAATCATCCCCCCATCAATTCTGCTAACCCCCTGCAGTGGAAAAAGTCACTGTTTCAATTAAATATGCCTTATTTTTAGGTGAATGGCTTCTCTCATTTGCTTAACTGCCAGAAGAAAGTTAGGACTTGATAGGCTTTGTATGGCTGATTTAGGGAGACCAAGGTGAGCTATTAGGGCTAATTTTCACTTGCTAGGGGTCATTTCGAGCAGGAACACGCAGGAAATCATTATGGGAGTAACAAGCCCAGGAGCGGGCATATATGGTGATGTGTTGTGGAAAAAAGCAAAAGCAAACTAACTTGATCTGTATTTTCATGCTTGTTGTAGGGTAGCTTCCCTACAAGAGCAAAGGAAACCTAAAGTGTCTAGTCAAAGTGTAAAGCTGGCTCGCCAGCTCTGAATTGGGAAATACCTGGAGATTTTTGGGGTTGAGCCTGTGCGATGGGTGTTGCCTTCTGACACACTTCCAGTGATGTCAGGAAATGTGACATATGCAAATAAGTTGTGCTAATGAGTTATGCTAATGAGCTCCTGCACCTTTTTTAAGAAATGACCCCTGCATGGCTATCTTCTATTTTTCTCCGGTTTTTTTCCTCAGACGTTCACATACATGATCAATGATCACCATCTCTTCAGAGAGGAATTGTTGTGGCTATTGTAGTGTAGTGGATTGGGAGACCTAGGTTTACTCTACTTTGAAGTTCTCTGGGTGGCCTTGTGCCAGTTGCTATTTCTCAGCCTAATCTATCTCAGACTGCTGTGAGGATAAAAAATCAGGTACACCACCTTGAGTTGGAATTAAATGTAATTTGAAATGTTCCTCTTCCCAATCCTTTCACTGCTGAAGTTGAGCCTGAAACACTGGATACTTGAGGACTGCCAAGTTTTCTCTTGGGGCTCACGGCTATAGTTTTAAGTTTCACTAAGCTCAGTAGTGGTGTTGCTTTGTCCATTAAGGAAGCTGTTGTCTTTCTTTACTTCTGCTTATTAAATACATGCAAGGCATTTACTTCACTCTTGTGGGGGGCTGTTCCTGAAGGAATGCTCACTGACTCCTTTCTTGGGTTCCCTAACATATCCTGGATAACACAGCTGGAAGAAGGGGAGAGATTAAAAGCTGATGTTGTTGTTGGAGCAATCTGCCCTCTCCAGAGGCCAGTGAGCCGCTATACAGGAAGTATTTACAAACATGATAAGGTGCTTCTCTCTCTTTTAGATTGAATCTACTTTGTGTCTTGGTTTGGTTATGAAGAGAATGTTAAAGGCTGATATAATGAGGAATTTTGTTTCATACATTTTGAGCTTCCCGTTGCTCACACTTTGATTTTCTTAATGAGGAAGAATGGAACTGATGCACTGTCAATCAACTTAACTTTCACGTACTGAGCCACTGATGAAAGGCTTTACCCTACTCGTTTTGAGTATCTGCCAGTGGAGATAATAGATTTCTTCAAATACCAAATTAACTTTAAGAACATAAGAACATAAGAGAAGCCATGTTCTATCAGGCCAATGACCCATCCAGTCCAACACTCTTGTGTTACACAGTGGCCAAAACCCAGGGCAATCAGGAGGTCCATCAATGGGGCCAGTGCTCCAGAAGCCCTCCCACTGTGCCCCCCCAAGCACCAAGAATACAAAGCATCACTGCACCAGACATAAGAACGTAAGAGGAACCATGCTGGATCAAGCCAGTAGCCCATCCAGTCCAGCACTCAGTGTCACACAGCAGCCAAAATCCAGGGGTCATCAGGAGGTCTACCAGCAGGGCCAGAACTCCAGAAGCCCTCCCACTGTGGCCCCCCAAGGCCCAAGAATGCAGGGCATCACAGCAAATATCTAACAGCAAATATGTCTGCTGTGCTCCAATAAAAACAATGCAGGAAAACCAGCGTATGAGATTAAAGGTTGGTTTTCCAGAACCTCTGGGAATTCCTTCCTTTTACTTCATTTTCACAACCACATTTAATATGGTCAAGTGCCTGTGAGGTGAATGTTACCTCTTACCATCCCCTTTTTCACTCTGTACCCCATAGAATACTCTCCCTTCAGCATAACAGGTTGTCTCAAAACCCCCATATGTTTTCTTGCTCTTTCTAACTGCTCTCAGTAGCACACTCCTCCTCATTCTGCACCCCTTTCTATGTCATTCTTGCTTCCCCATTTCAAATGTCTCTCTGCATCCGTGACTCATTTTCCATTCTGTGTTCTCTAATGCTGTTTTTGCTTTTCCTCAGGTTTCTCTTCTTCATTGGACTGTGTGGAAACAGCACCCAAGGTTTTCATTCTCCCAACTATTTACACACTACGCAGGTGAGCCATGCAGGGTGATAAACTGACTGCAACAGGCCAGAAAAAAAATGGTGCCAACTGCACAAGTGACCTCCAAAACCAGGGAAAGGAGGATCAACATTCTCCTAATCACGCTACTAATATGGGAGTCTTAGATGTTCCCACAAAGAGGAGAGAATCGGCTGCCAACAAGAGTTGTATCCAGGAGCCTGTAGTCAGGGAGGGACCACAATCTGCCTCGTGGGCCTTATGCTGTACTCTTGTTCTACAAGATAAATGTTTTGGGAAGGAGAGCTGTTTGTCTCTGTAAACATGCGTGTTTGTATAGAGGGCAGGTACTCATGCTTATGTGTTCAGGGGAAGCGTATGTTTGTGTTTTTGGGGGGTGGCTTGTGGATATGTATTTTCTCCTTTCACAGTCAAGTGATACTTTAAACTATTTCTGTTTTAGACACTAGACTTGCCTAAGCTGTGATAGTAAGTTTGAAAAAAAAGTTTTCAGTTACTGTGAATTTAGTTGGGGGGGGGGTTAGTTGTGGTTTGCAGCAAAAATAAAAGGGGTCTTCTTAAAAACTGACAAAACCACCAGGAGACACAGGTTCAGATCCCTACTATGCAGTGTAACTGGCTAGGTGACCTAGGCTTGGTGACCTAGGCTCAGTTATTCTCTCTCAGCCTAACCTATCTTGCACAGTTGTTGTGAGGAAAAAAAGAAAGAAGATCCACATACACTGCCCTCAATTTCTTGCAGGAAGGGTGGAATAAAAATGCATGAAATGTTTTTTAAAAAAACTGTCACATTACAAAAGCCTGTTTTCTAAAAAGAAAAAAAAATCCCATGTTGGGGAGGGTCTGTGCCATAGCCCTGATGGGCAGCATGCTCAGAGGCAACCTATACTATAGCTGTGGAGGGAAGTGCTGAGTTCCACAGGTTTATTTTAGCCAAACAGTCACTTCTCTGGATATAAACTTTTGGTTTTATTTGTATATAGCACTTCTGCACTACTTTTGAGTCAGTATCATTGATTTGCTCGTGACTACTGGTCACTTCAAAACAGGGAAACAAATGTTATGCTTGTATTATAGCTAACAAAATACAGATTAAAACCCCAACAATTAAATCTATACAGGTCACAATGTAAAACTTACAAACTAGTAACAGAATGATCAGGTAATATGCTAGCTAGGTTATAACCATCAGATAACACCTACAACATGAATATCTCCAGTAAAGGTACCAGAGCAAGGAAAGAATTCTGCCTGAGATATGGGAGCCAGTCCGAGTATGCATTAACGATCTGATTTAATACAAAGCAGGTTCATATGTTAGCCAAGGTCAACCTGCCAAGCATCTGAGCCATGGGAAAAATCCAGTTTTTGGCTTGCTCTCACTATATAATCATTTGCATACAGTTATGTAATATTTCTAAATTCACTGAGTCTAATTAAGTGCGGCAATGGCGCATAACTCTTTAAATGACTACACTAAAAGACAGTGGTGAGCCTTATACTGTTAATTCCAACTAGCCTCACACTCTCAGCCTAATCTACCTCATACAGTGGTTGGGAGGATAAAATGGAGGAAGGAAGAATGCTGTAAACCTTTACCGTAGATCCAAATTGTATTGTTTTCTGCCGTTACAAACTTCCTTATAAAGAATTCAGAGAAGGATGACATCAAGAACAGAATATTGGCTTCAAGAATACAAACTCAAAGGTTTTCTTTCCCTTGCTTATTTGTTTAGTATAGATGCAAATTTTTTAAAAAAATCAGGCATAAGAATTGCTCTTGTCGTTATGTAGTCTAAATATGTCACATTTTGTGCTAAGTGCATCAACATCCTATCTGATGCCATGCCTTACCATTTGGAATGATACACTAGAGACACACCAGAACAAATGGCAAACAACTGAATGGTCATTGAATGTAATAAGGATGTCTGGCATGAATATTAAAAATAATGGGAATTACGGGGGGCGTGGCGTCGCGACCCAAGATGGCGGACGCCTGAACCGAGTGCTCCTTAACCCTCCCACTTCTAAAGCGCTGAAGCTCAGACCTAAGCGAGACAGTTTTCTTTTTAAACATGCGAGGACCCGGGGGAAAGAAAGCGGCAACGAAAGGCACGGAGAATACAACGCAGCAGCGACTCCAACTGCCTATTCGAACGGCCGACGCAGAGACCGCGGGACAACAGCGAGGCTTCAAGATGGCGTCGGAAGCAGACAACAAAGGTATCGCTGACTCACCAGACGCTCCGGTAACCCTAAAAACATTGCAACAGACCCTAAAAACTGCTTTGCAAACAACTGAACAATCCATAATGAGTAAATTGACACAAAAATTAGACGTGACTTTGCAACCTATGATAGAACAAATAACAGACTTAACTAAAGCTTTGGACGTTACTGAAAAAACAGCAGAAGCAGCACAAGAATTAGGAAAGCAAAATTATGATAAAAATTTGGAAATACAAAAAGAACAAACCGAATTAAGAGAAAGAGTCCTCACCCTTGAGGCTTTAGCCAGAAGGAAAAACCTTAAATTTCGGGGTTTTCAAGAAGACCCAGCAGAAACTCCAACTCTAGTGAAACTAATGTCAGAATGGCTGGCAAGCACTCTGAAGTTGGAAGAAGGCATTTTACCAATCATACTAAGAGCTTACAGGATAGGATCTCCAAACAATGCATCCAGAAAATTTCCCAGAGATATACTAGTGTCTTTTGCAGACATAAGAGTAAAGATGGACATAATGAAAATAGCACGGGAAAACGGATACCTCCCATACCAAGAACTGCAAATAATGGTATTCCCAGACCTCCCTGCAGAAACTCTACAACTTCGAAAAAAAATGAAAACAACTACCCAAAGACTGAGGGAAGAACACATCAAATATCGCTGGATTGCTCCAAGCAAGTTAATGGTGAGACATCAAGGAAAAACCTATTATGCCAACAATGAAGAAACAGGTACAGCTCTCTTGGAAGAACTTATTTTAGAAGAGCAGATGGAGATCTCCAAAAAATCTTCAAAGAGACGTCTTTCAATGACTCTTTCTCCATTTAAAGCTAGCAAAGTGCCAGTCCGGGACTCAACTTTTAAAACTGGTCTGTAAAAGGATATTGTTATATCATTCATATCTAATAACTGTCTAAGTCTATTTAAAAAATTAATAATCATATGCTTTGTAGGAAAATAATTTTAAAAGTATACATTTAGATAGGGAGGGGAAGGGAACAGTAAGGTTTTTGTAGCCACAGGAAGAACTACAAACTTGGAAGGTCCTGCTTGAAAGCGGACCGTAGTAAGAGATTATTTTAAAGTATCTTTAAAGTTAAAAATTATTGTTAGTTGAAAGTTTAGTGGGTGGGACTTTGGGGAAGGGAGGGAGGGAGGGAAGGGAGTTTGGGGGAAATAAATATTTAAATTGTGTTATATTCTTCACTGTTAACAAAACATTTTTATAGAAACTAAAAGGAACAGACTTTCTAATTAGAATTACTTGTTATTGGCTATTTTAATATAACGCTTGAGCATTGTAAATCTCATAATGAACAGTGTTTTTTCTTGGAATGTTCGTGGATTGAATAACAAAATCAAACGAAGGCGAATTACATCACAAATATTGAAGCATAAACCAAAAATAGTATTATTGCAAGAGACACACCTAAAAAACAGTACAGAACCCATTTTAGCCACATCTTGGTACACTCAACAGTTTGCCTCACCAGGCTCCTCTAAAGCCAGAGGCACTGCAGTATTGTTAGCAAAAAATGCTCACTTTGAAGTGAAAGACACTATGATAGATCAGAAGGGCAGATATGTGTTTGTAAAAGGTAATCTAGATGGATCACAAATTACCATAGGCTCAATATATGCACCTAATGATGGGCAACTACAATTCATGAAACAAACTTTGGAATCTTTGAGGTTTTTCAAAGAAGGAGGGATCATAATAGGAGGTGACTTCAACTATGTAATGAACACATTGCTAGATAGGTCCAAAAGGAAACAGAGACAAAAACCCCAATCTACCAGATATGATTCTGAACTTCAAAATATCATTAGAAAATATGGTCTTACAGATGTCTGGAGGATACAACATCCAGAAGTAAAAGATTATACATTTTATTCCTACAGATTTAATTCCTATACCAGAATTGATTATATTTTAGTTTCTTATGACCTTCTTCCTAAAACAATTCATTCAGACATAGAATTTAAAATCTGGTCTGATCACTCTCCAGTTTCTTCTTCAATAGATCTTAGTAAACAAAAAATAACCAATAAAAAATGGATTTTAAATAAATCAATTTTATTAAAAACAGAGACACAACAACAACTTTCAAAAGCAATTAAAGAATTCTTTGAGTTTAATAATCCAAATGACACAACGCATCAGAACAATTGGGACGCGATGAAGTCAGTTATCAGAGGCCATATCATATCAGCAACATCATACCTAAAAAAAGACAAAGAAGATAAAATTAAAATACTACAGAAAAACATAACTAATCTTGAAAAAGAGCATAAAGACACAGGAAATAAGATAATATTTAAAAGGATGATGGCTGAAAAACGAATACTAGAAACAGAAACTTCACAAAAAATACAGAAAGATTTACTCTTTTTAAGAGAAAAATACTGGAGAAAAACACCAAAAACACTGAAAATACTCTCCTGGAGAGTAAAAGAAAAGAAATCGCAGAGATATATACACGCCTTGAGAGATTCTCAAGGAAAACTACACACAGAAACAAAATCAATTACCCAAGTAATGGAAGAATATTTCTCTAATTTATATAAATCTAAAAATCCCGAAAAAGGAGTATTAGACAAATTTTTTGATAATAATGACATTTTAAAAAAATTGACAACCCAACATAGAATGTATATGGACGCGCAAATATCTAAAACAGAAATCCTAGAAGTAATAGCCCAAGCTAAAAATAATTCAACTGCAGGTCCAGACGGCTATTCGTTTGAATTTTATAAGACTTTTAAAACAGAGTTATTAGATCACTATTTAGACTTGGCTAACAACATCATGGAAAATGGCATTTTACCAAACTCTTGGCTAAATTCTGAAATAATTCTAATTCCTAAACCTCATAAAGACAAACTTTTAGCAGCTTCATATCGCCCAATCACTTTACTTAATACAGACTCAAAACTTTTTACCAAAATCATCGCAAATCGTATGAAAAAGATACTGCCCAATTATATAAATATAGATCAAACTGGATTTCTCCCAAATCGTAATATTATGGAAAATTCTAGAAAATTAATAAACATAATAAACTATTGTACCACAAATAAACAAGAAGCTTTGTTAATCGCCTTAGATGTAGAAAAGGCTTTTGACAGTATCAATATAAAATATTTACAAAAATTAATACAATATATGGAATTTGGTGAGAAATTCCAAAGAACTATACAAGCAATATATGATAATCCTTTTTCAAAACTAAAAATAAATAATAATATTTCCAACCCAATACAACTACAGAGAGGAACTCGTCAAGGATGTCCCCTGTCTCCACTTCTTTTTATTTTAGCCATTGAACCATTGGCAGAAATTATTAGAAATAATTCAAAAATCGTGGGTATACAAATCGGTGATACACAATATAAAATCTCTCTTTATGCTGATGACATCATAATTTATATCACTAAACCAGAAAGAACTTTAATAGACCTGCAGGATATTATGGAAAAATTTGGAGAAGTCTCAGGTCTAACATTTAATAAAGAAAAGTCATACATTCATCCCTTAAATATTGATACAAAACGGGTAGACAATATAACTAGGATTTTCAAATATAAAATTCCAGTAAAATCATGGAAATATTTGGGCGTCCATATAACTTTACAACAAGACTTGTTGTTGGAATACAATTATGAAAAAGTACATAAAGAAATCAAAACAACCTTAAAAGAATGGTCAGCCAAAATCTTGTCTTGGAATGATAAATACTATTTAATTAAAAATTTTATAATACCTAAATATGTATATCTCTTTAGAACTCTCCCATTACCTATTTCAAAAAAGCAGCTGCTGTCTTGGCAAGCAGATTTGAACAAATTCTTCTGGAACAACAAAAAACCAAGGATAAATCAGAGGACACTGTGTAGACCCTCTTCACGAGGGGGAATAGACTATCCAAATTTAGTACTTTACTATGAAGCCACCCTCATAGCAACACTTATTCAGGCAGCTATTGCTAAAGACCCCCCAGCTTGGACAATGATAGATCTTGGAGCATTGCAAATGAAACAAATTCCTTTATATGACATATTGTGGAATTCTGGCAAAATTAAAACTTTAAGGAAAAAACAAAAAAATATACTAGCAACATCTCTGTTAATATGGGAACGCTGGAGAAAAACTCTAGCCCCTGACATTTCAAGTATAGCTTCTTATACAAATCAATCCTGGTTTGAACCTGGAAATGATATGAAATCATACTCAGACTGGTATCAAGCAGGAATAACTAGACTAGAACATTTTATGGAAAAAGGAGCAGTAATTGATAAAGTCAAATTAGAACTAAAAATAAAAAAACCAGTACACTGGTACAAATACCTACAAATAAAACATCTACTAGAATCCCCTTGTTTGATAGAAACTAGAAACAGAAATAAAACCCCTTTTGAAAATTTAATAAGCCAATCAAAAAATCACATAATAGGCTTAATTACAAAAATATACAGATTCTTAAGAGACGCCAAGGAAGAAAAACTAACTTTATATCAAAAGCAATGGCACCAAGACCTAAATATCGAATTGACAGAAGAGGATTGGTCAGAAATATGGACTTCCCCTAGCATAACATCTAAAATACACGCAGTGAAATTACAGAACTTTAAAATCATGGCAAGGTGGTATATACCTCCCACAATTTCCAATATAATAAATAACAAATTTTCACCAAATTGTAAGAAATGTGGTCAAAGAGCAAATTTTATGCACTGCTGGTGGGATTGCTTGCAAATAAAGCGGTTTTGGAAAAAAATACTAGATTGTATCCTAGAGATAACAGGAAATAACTTACCAATGAAACCAGAAGTAATCTTGTTGGAGCACTGGCGAAATCTAAAACTAACACAAAATGAAAAGGTAAAGATCTCAATGTTATTAACAGTAGCCAAAAATCTTATAGCCACTAAGTGGATAGAATCCTCGGGTCCAACTTTAATTAAATGGCAACAAAAGTTATGGGACTACTTTTTACTATCTAAGTTATCATACTCAAACAGTGATAGCCCTCCAAATCTGTACCAAAAAAAAGTTGTTAGTGTATGGTTTACTATTATAACTTATTTAACTAAGGAAGAGATACTTCCGGTTAATCCGGCGTATCAAAAAATGATTTATATGTGAAATACAGTACGGAGAAAATACTAAATCACCTTCAGTGAGGTCAAATGTAATGTAAAGTTTTGGTTTTTATGGTTTATAATGTTTTAAAGAAAAATTGTAATACAAAATACGATCTGTTTTTTTTTTTGTTGTAAAAATTGAAAAATTGTTAATAAAAAAAAAAAAAAAAAAAAAAAAATAATGGGAATTACACCAAATGGTTATAAGCATGAAAGTCAGTGCAACACTTTAAAAAAAGGTAACAGCAGAAATGAAACATGAACTATATTCCTACCATATCATTTTGCAATATTGCCTGGATGTATTTCTTAAATAGCTGGCCAGTTGTACTAGTTACAGTATCAGATCAGGACCTGGGAGAATCAGGTTCAAATCCTTGCTTTGCCATGGAATCTCACCAGGGAACCCTAAGCCTCTCAGACTAACCTGTCTCACAGGGTGGTTGTTTTAGAGAGGATAAAGTTGAGGAGGGGGGAATGATGGGATAAACCCCTCTGGGGGCCGGTTAAAGAGTAATGAAGGATATAAATTTTAAAAAATATTTTGAAATTTCTGGTGTCAACCCTATATTAGATTATAACCTAAGCAATACGGTATAACAAACTTGGTGCTCCTGATGGTCAAAATACAGCCTTTCCCATGGAGTAGCGGATGTACCCCCAGGGTCTCTCATTCCAGCCCAGGGGCTGTCATTCCACTCTGGGGTCTGTCATTCCAGACCCAGAACACTCCTGGTACCCCCAAGGGCTGTCATTCCACTCTGGGACCTGTCATTCCAATCCCAGAGTAGTGTATATGGGACCAGAAACCTTAATGGAGAATCCATTCAGCATTTTCTTTGCAACTCTTCTTGAGCTGTAATGTATTTCAATGGAGCCCATGCAAGTCAATTGGCATTCCTGGCTCCCATTATTTCCAATGGGCCTTCAAGTCTCTCCCATTGTTTCCAATGGGCAATTCTGTGACTGTCCTTCCTTTTAGTACATCCCCGCTCAGGCATACTCCTGGCCTCCCGTCCCGTCGCGCCTCCCTCCCTCCCCCTCGCTGCGTGCCTGCACGCGTGCCCTTGCCGCCTTTGCAACTCGAAGGGAGGACAGCCGCTGCCTCTACGGGGCCAGGTGAGTCGGGGCGGGGCAAGATGACTCCTCCCTCCCTGCTTCAGGTACGGTTAGCAGCTCTGACTCGACAGTTGAGTGGGCCAGCGGCGCGGAGGGAGCATGGCGGAATCGCAGCTCCTTTGCCTGGACGACGCGCACGTGAACGAATGGATTGGCGAGAACCATCCCCGATATTACTACAGCGAGCCGCAGCGGCGGGCCCTGCAGGCCCTGGTGGGCAACGGGGAAAAGGCATACAAGGAGCAGCTGAAGACGGAGAAGTTGCGGTACTTCCTCTCCAGCCGGGAGCAGCAGGCCTTGCGGAGCAGCTGGTTCGCCTACGACGCGGACCTCGACCGCGGCAAAAGTCACACGGGACCCTCCGGGAAGCCCCTGTCGCTGGCCTATTGGCCCGAACGCTCCGACACGGAAATCCCTCCGTTGGACTTGGGCTGGACCCACAACACTTTCTACCGAGGACTCAACCGCTTGGCTCTGTTTACCCACCCGCGTAAGGAAGAAAATGCGCCTCACGTCAAGGAAGTGGCGCGCGAAATGATCCAGCAAGCAATGAAGGTGGGTCTCTTAGGCGCCCCCTCCCCCTCGCCAGCCCTTAACTCCGGGCGGACTACGTGTGCGCGGGGGTGGGGTGGGGGAAGCGGCAAGTCCAGTATAAAGAGTGGATGTGGCAACGTCACGTACCGCGATTTCTGAGGGAAGTTTTGAGGTTCAAGTGGAAACTTTTGTTTCAAGTACGGAAGGTGCTGAGGCAGGCGCCAAGAGGGTAACTCAGAAAGAACTTCATTCAGCAGCCCTCTGTTTCAGCCCACTTGAGTGCTCTTGAGCAAAGGAAGCTCCCGTTCATTAAGCAAACTTCGGGATTTTGCTGCTACTGGAAAGAGTGCTGTCAGCTTTTCCGCTCAGCTTTTTTCTTGTTCTAAAGGTTTGCCCCTTATTCACAGCCCCGAGAAATGGCATGGGTAGGAACAACTCGGCTCCCCAGAACAAATCCAAACTCGTTTTTCTGTGTATTTCCACTCTTTCATCTGAGATCACTTTCTTCTCACACATGGGATTCTGTCACTGAATACATGCCTATACCCTTTTCCTAAATAGATTCGCTTAAAGGTAAGGCTCATTGTTTTCACTGGGGCTGATTAATGTATCATGCACAATCTACCAAGCTTTGTCTTGTGCAGCTTCCATTAATTTCCTTGGGGTTTGTACAGGGGAATTCCACAGTAGGTTATGCCCAACACAATTAGGATTCTGGTGTATGCATGTTAAAGTCTGCAGTCTTCATATATTGTGTTCTCTTTGGCTACAGTTTTAAGCACACTTCTGGTATTAGGAAATCCATTCCATTGAACTTGGTGGGATTTACTTTAGCTTTAATATACCTAGCCTGGATCAGGCTGTAAGTCATTAGTGGTCAAGAGCACATACAAGATACAATGTTTAAAATGTGAGGTGTGTGCTTTGAACACTGAAGAAAGAAGCACTGTCATGTTTTAGACAGTCTAAGTCTGTTGGGTTCTCTGTAGGGAAGTGCTTGGAGTAGAAGAGGAACTCTACGACCAGGGACTTCTGCAACCTTAGCAGTACCCTGCAGTTTACTTCAACCATTCCTTAGACCTTCCCTGGATAATAGCTGCCCTAGGTGTTTTCCACACAAGAACAGGCTTGTGTGGTTTCCCCATTGCTGCAACAGGGCTTCCACATGGCAGATTTTTTCAGGGCTTTTAAAAAATAGCAATTAAAATAATATTATAATGTTATAACAAGCTGTGTTTCATGTTTTCAGAATTGTTAGCTTTCATTAAAGAAGTCTCTGGCGGGGTGTGTCAAACATAAAGGCCCCAGGTCTGGAACCGGCCTGGCCAGAGCTCTTGTCCTAGCCACAAGCAACTGGTGCAATGGATAGATTAGGAGGCTGGGGGGGGGGGGAGTGGCCACTCCAATGAGGGCTTCAGCACAGCAGAACAACTTTGTCTGCAGCAATAAAGCAGAACCCCTTCACTTCAGTGGCAGGTTCTGGTAAATGGGGAGCCGCTGCAGCCGTATTCATACCGGCTTTGGGTTCCAAGGTGAAGTCACACGCCTCTCCTCTCAGCCTGTAGCTCTGGGGATGCTGTTCCGTATGGCCATGGAGATCACTGTTTGCACATGGGGGGGGGGCACAAAAGATCCTCTGCTGGGGCTTCTTGTGGCCAGCACCACTGCCGTATTCATGTGTGCTTTGGCACTCTTCAGCAGTTTTTTCCACACGTCGGGCACCTAGTCCTGCTACCAGTTACCCTTAGGGCTACCAGACCCCCGGGTTTGGTGGGCGTTGTCCAATTTGAAGGGGCTCCTTCCAGCCCACCAGCCAACTGGTGGGTGGGAGGAAGCCCCGCCCTCAAGAGCGACCACATGGCCTCCTCCCCACCTCTTTCCTGCTGGAGAGAGGCAGGGATTGTGTGCCTGCACTCTAAGCCCCAGATTCAGGGCTTGGAATGCAGGTGCACGCAGCCTCTCTCCCCCCCCCTTAGCAGTATTTAAAGCAAGGCTTTAAGTGCTGCTGGGAAGTGGCGGGAGCTGCGCGCCTGCACTCTAAGTCCTGAATTCGGGGCTTGGAATGCAGGCATGTGTGCCCACCCCCCAGCATTTAAATCAAGGCTTTAAATGCTGCTGGGGAGAGGCAGGGATACTGCTCCCCAATGTGATGACGCCCCACCCCCTCCTGTAACACCCCCCCCCAAAGTCCCCCACTGGGGACTTTGAGGGGACCTGGCAACCGTAGCCTCCCTCCCCTGTGGAACACCCAGCAGCCTTCAGCCATAAACAGCTACCATCTGGGCGGGAGCAGTGCCAGCAGTCTCCTGGTCACTCGGTGGCCTGGGGCCTCTGCCACACGTGCAACTTTGTGCATACAGTGCCCGCTCCCCCATCAGACAATCCGGCAGCCTTTGGACTGGGGTGGCTGCTGCCACATGGTGGTAGCATGGCTTGCTGATGATCTCTGGCTTGAAACCCCAGCATTGCTCCACCATGGATCGCCAGCTGGCCATGGGGGGAGGCAGCCACTGCTGCATGGGTGTCTGCAGCTTATCGGGCTTTGCTTGGCCTGGGTCCCGCTATGCACCTAACCCGGTGTATGAGCCACCACCACCTTCCTTCTGCAGGCGGCAGGGGGGGGGGAGGGTTAGTTCAACTTTTCCATGGTGCCTCAGGGGCAGGGGGGAGCTTGCAACTCCCAACCGCTTTGCATTTTTATCCTGGGGCCCAGGCTCACAGCATTGGCAGCAGGAGCAGGATGGGGAAGGGGATTGCCCCCCCTCCAGGCAGCGTGGGGGCCTCTGCCCAGTGCTGCACTGCTGGCTCTCCTATCCACCCATGCAGGTTTTCCTCTGCACATACCCCCAGACTATGGGACTTCGCAAGTGAGGACACACCAACTTGGAGCTTACCAGCTGCTGCCCTTTGTATCTCTGGTACCTGGCATTATGTTTTATGGCACACTGGCCCAACTGACAAAGTGACATTTATGTCAGATCTGGCCCTCGTAACAAATTAGTTCTACACCTCTGTTCTAGGGCCCTTTCATTCACTCTCTCCTTATATGTTTGCAACAAATGGGACTAGGGCCTGCAAAATGGAGCTGTTCTGCCAGGCCTTTGGGTAAGGCGACGGGCGTCCAGGAAAAAAGCTGCCCCCCCCTCCGCCGCTGAAGATACCATCTTATGCAGCCCAGATGATACAGCCTTGGTTTTCAGCAACACCAGTATTGGGATATATAAAACTGATGTTTACTGTTTTAGTGTTGTTCTATTGGTTTTAATCACTTATTACTGTTTTATCTTGTGGTAACACTGTAAGGCCTAAGTGCAAATTGTTATCTGCCCTGAGCCCATTTGTGGGGAGGGCAGAATATAAAAGTGAAGGAAGAAATAAACTTCACAGAAAGTGGGTTTGGGAGGTATCAAAGAAAAGCTGGGGAAACTCTGGAGGTGCACAAATGACAAATTCACCACAATATGGTGGGAAAGGAGGAAACTCACATCCCAACTGCATCTCCCCCCTGACTCCCTGAACAAATAGCCCGGAGGGGGTGTATTTAGGTTGTTTCCATACAGTTTTGCTCCACTCTGATCTTCCCCCACATAAACTGCAATGGTTGTGTGGGGGAGGCTTCCCCACTACCTTGTTGTGTAGTAGTTTACTTTCTGGGCTCTCCCTGGCTTTGCTGTATTTTTCCAAACCTACTGTCATAGCTCTTTCAGGAATATTCGGAGTAGGTTCAGAGCAGGTTTAGGATCTGTACAGATGAAAAGGTGTTGACTTCCACACTGCTCCACCTGTATCTGGCATACACAGCCCCAGCACAAGTGGGCTTTTTAAAAATCAATCATAGATTCATCACTTTAGTCTCCTACTCCACTGCTATGCCTCTTTGTGCGCATAAAGCGCTGTTAGGTAGCAGCAAGACTTATGGTGACCCTGTAGGGTTTTTGAAACAATTGATCAACAGAGGTGGTTTGCCATTGCCTGCCTCTGTGTAGCAAGTAACTCTGTGTTTCCTTGGTGGCTTTCCATCCAAATAATAGGGCTGACCCTACTTAGTGTTCAAGATCTGATGAGATCAGGCTAGCCTGGGCTATCCAGGTCAGGGCAGCAATACACCTACTGTTGATTTTTAAAAAAACCAACCAACTAGTAAAAACCCCATGAATTGATTAGATTCAAGTTTATTCAGTATAAACCCAGTACTGTTACAATCAGTTACTTCAATAATGTCAGTACAAAAATGGGTACCAGTAAAATATATAAAATATCAAATATTTAGGTATAAAACTGCATTTAGTCTGCCTATGTTAATTACAAAATTACTAAAACTCTAAATTTCTACAATACTCTTTCAACTATTGAATAAGAGTTATTCAACTGTTGAGTAAGTGTTGCAGGGGTTATTCAATTCTAATCCCCATCTCCTACATCTTCTAGCTTGTTTCTAAAATTGTTCTACGCGTACAGCACTTTTTTTTTTTTAGCTATTGCTAGAAATTTAGCACAGTTTGTTATGAGCTGCGGGGCCAGATCAAATAGTAGTTTCTTACTTATTTTCTTACCTAGGTATCCATGATACCTCCTTAGAATAGGTTGCATAATCGTTACTCATGGTTTAATAAAATACACAGTGGAGTAAAATATGTTAACCCCATGAGTGGGGGGGGGGGGGAGGTAACAAGCATGAGGGTTATCTTCCTTGCTTATCGTATGTGGAGGCTCTGTTGCTGCAGTGAGAGCAGAACAAAAAATTGCCCTCATGTGAAAGCAACACTAGTCAGTTGGGAAGAGTGGTAATATACACCAGTGGTTGTAGTGAGGATTCTCGCTCTCACTGCATGATTATTATAAAGCTGGAAATTGTAGTTATTTGAGATTAATTTATCTGAATTTTAAAGGTGTAATCCAAGAGGCAAACTTGTATACTTAGAAATTACTGTCCTTTTCTCTTTTCTGGATAGGTATGTAATCCTGTTTTCATTTGTTTATATAAAGTTAAAACCATGTGATCTTCTGCACTTATAAGTAACTCCATTTCAGTGTAATCTGACTAATGTGCAGGTGCATTTCTAATCATACATAGAACTAATCTTAAATAAATAATGGTACTTCCATGGGCCATATATTTAAACAAATACTTGGTCTTTGTGGCATTTCCTAAAGAGCACAGTGACCAATTCTGACACCTCTGATACAGGAAGCAAAGCTAAATCATGAGACAGGATACTTCTGAAAGGAGTTAATCTCTTCAAATACTTGGAATTAGCAAATTCTATGATTGGTAAAGACAGAGAAGCATGTGTCCTGCAACATGAGGTTTTTAAAAAATGTCTTTTAGGTACTATGCGTTAGCCAATATTCTCCAGTATTCCTCTTTCTGTATTGAATGTTCTAAATGCTTCCCCTCATATCCCTCAGAATACTATATAATATAAGATTAAAGTGTTCCATAGTTTTTCTTTCATTTTTAAATGTTTTCAAGGACAACAGCAAAAGCCATGTTACTGAAAATTATTCTGTTGCACGTTCTTCCAAGTGTCATAAAGTCTCTTGATCTTTTTATCACACTTATGTTCAAAAGCATAATTGTGTTATCCCAGGAAAGGCAACTTGGGTATACTGGATAACCTCACTCACCCTTTGATCCTTATGCCCACTGAGTGGCATCTGCCATCTATGCATTTTTAAAGATGGTTTTCATTTTAAGTATTGGGAGCATTTTAAGCATTGGGAGCACTGTTCCAATAATTCCAGTCCCTATAGTCCAGAAAAGTGGGGTGCTGCAACTTCTGAAGCTGGCCCACAGAGTTGACAGGAACCAGTTTAGATAAGCTTCTAATGTTTAGTGTGCAAAGAGAGGTAATCTCTTCCCAAGGTACTCCCAGGGCTTCTCAGAAATGTTACAAAGCTAGTAAATTTCATGAAAGGTGTTCCTTTCCATTAATTCTGAACTGATTAAAGTTTGTGCCATTAAACTGGTGCTCAGTGAAACCTTTCTCCATGTCCTGTCACATTAATAGTAATCAAAATAGACGTCTTCTGTCAAAATGACTCTGGGTGACAGTTTTATATGCTAGACAGAGCACTCTATTACCAGTATGATTGCTGCCTATGGATCTGCTGCTGACTGTGTTCAGTTTGCCAGTATACATGTGTTTGGTGTAGTGGTTAAGTGCGTGGACTCTAATCTGGGAGAACCGGGCTTGATTCCCCACTCCTTGACTTGCAGCTGCTGGATGACCTTGGGCAAGCCGTAGTTCTGGCACAGCTGTTCTTGAAAAAAGAGCAGTTTCTGTCAGAGCTCTCTCAGCCCCACCTACCTCACAGGGTGTCTGTTGTGGGGAGGGGAAGGGAAAGGAGTTTGTAAGCTGCTCTGAGTGAAGGGCGGGGTATAAATCCAGTCTCTTCTTCTAATGATTTAAAAATCAGACTCATAGTCTGATCTCTGTCTGCAACCTAGGTAGCTCATAGTGATCCCAGATCTAGAACCACAATAACTATTAGGGTGAGTGTGGATACCAAGAAAGTTGCCAGCCACATTAAGGTTATTTGGATACACTCATTTTCTCCCTTTGCTCCACCCCTCACATTCTTTGTATGTAGGGATGCCAGCCTGCAGGCAAGACCTGGGGATCTCCTGGATTTACAGCTTGTGTCCAGACTACAGAGATCAGTTCCTCTGGAGAAAATGGATGCTTTGGAGTGTGGACTCCATGACATTGTACCCCACCAAGACCCCTGTCCTCACCAGGCTCCATCTCCAAATCTCTAGGAGTTTCCCAACCTGAATCTGGAAAGAAAAACCCCATCCCTACTGATGGCTAGGAGGGGCCTGACAACCCTATTTCTGTGTCACTCTTCTCTCTCCCCTGACCACGGGCAGTATCTGTAAATTTTCCATTATAATGTTACGTCGTCCATCCCCCCCCCCCCCCCCCCACATACACACACCATGTATCTGAAGTTAGTATAATGATAAATGAGTTATTGCATGTTTCAGCAGCTGAGATTGCTGATCTGCTTAATTTTAATCCATTTTTTGCTGATTTGGAAAATGGAGACTCTTCAACCATTAAAGACTTACAGTCCATGTGTTTAAAAGAGTCATCAAGTAGTTTAATACTTTGCTCATGTGATAAAACCTTTGGGCACTTCTGTTTGTACATGGACACTGAGTGATATTATTGTGCTGTTTTAAGTGCATACAGATTACAGAATTTATGAAAATTGACTCATATCTTGATGGTCTTTGCAAACCAGTGACCACTTAAAAGCAAGTTTGGGGCAACTGAGGCAGAGGTGATCCATGTCCTGTAGTGGCTTAATTAATGGCCGTTTAATTTTCAAGTGATGCTACATAAATTTGAACCCCAGAACAAAGAAAGGATTGTATGTACTTAATAAGTTGTGTCTGGACTCTACAACACTGCAAGATGATGAGCTTCTCCAGTATGGAGAATTTTGTGGTTGCACAAATTATTTGCCTCTAGTTTTAAAGAACGTCTCCCCTCCCCCTGCCCTTGTTCTTGCTAGCCCTTTGTTCTGCTTGTACGGTCCTGTTTCCAGTAGGGGAATATTTAACAAGTCCAAGCAGTTGTGTTCCATCAGGACTGGCAACACTGGAAGCCTTGCTACAAACAAGATTTTTAAAAGGTTTATAATTCAGAAGAAGGAAGTGGTGGTGGTCAAGCTGAAAGCACAGCTAACGTTTGAATATTTCTGTCAGCACTTTAACTTTTTAAAGTTAAAAAATTGTATTTGGGCTAAATCCTGCTTATGGGCTGAATGTTCATCCTTAGACTAGCCTGATACCCATGCTTTGCTATGGTATTTAAGTTCCGTAACTCCAGTTATAATACTGATGATGTGAAGTTTGAAATGTAATATTTGTTGTGTGAATTCTAATGGAGAAGATTGTAGTGTAAAAAATGAAGTGAGACATACGTACTGTTTTTTCCTCTCTCTCTACTGAAGGACCTCTCTGTAGACCACATTGGTGGTTCTGCCCTCAGGTGCTAGGATCACCAGGCTGCTTGGTGCTCTGGAGCAGGCAACATAGAACTGTCCATTTAAGAAGCAGTCGTCTGTTAAGTCAACTCCTCCCACCTTCCATGAAAGTGATGGCCTTTCTACTGGTGTTCCTGGATTGTTTTGCTCATATGGAGACTGTGTTGTTCTGGGTGCCTCAGAGTGATCTTGCTGGTACTTGGGCTTGCGCAGCTCAGTGCCCCACAGGAGTACTATGTGCAAATGTCTTTGCTGCATTCCTAAGTTGCCTCCTCCTTGTAGTGTTAAAATACCCTGGCCCTGCTCCGACAGCTGACAGACAGTGTGTGTGGGGGGGAAGGATTATGTTTAAAGGCATCCAGGAGGCTGGGCCAGCAGCAGGGCTAAGGCAATCCTACTGAGCAAACCTCCTGGCGGCTGTAAGCATCCCACCTCCTCTCCTACACCGGACAGGCAGCTGCCTGTCCAGTGTGGGAGGGAGAGTATTAGAAGACACTGTGGAGGTGGGGCCAGCAGGATCACTAAGGTGTTACTGCTGGGGCGGGCTCCCTCATGGCTTTAAGCACCTGCAACCGCTGCTGCATCTGACAGACAATCACCTGTTAGGTGTAGGAGGTGAGGGGGAGTGTTGGAAGCCATCGGAGAGGCTGGGCCAGCAGCATCACTGCACCTCACAGGTGGTTGTTGGCCATTCCTGATTTCTTCAGCTGCCGTTAGCTGTTTACAGTCTCCTGTAATTGTTCTTTTTACCTCAGAATGCTGAGCTCTGCAGCTGACCAGTCAGAGAGTGGGGGGTGCAAAGAGGTAGCCACATAGGAATCAATGGGGGAGCACATTTTTTTTCCTTTTGACTCACTTAGGGGGTCAAATTTCTAAAAATCCCTTCTTAGTGAGCACCTACGCCACGGTAGGAGCGCTCTCCCTAAATTTGGTGCTTCTAGGTTCAGCAATTTGGCCTGGGCGTTGATTTTACGGTGAGGGGACTTTCTTTTATATATATAGATGGATAAATGTGAAATTGTTCAAACACCCCACACAGACACACATTCACACATTGATATAGGTTACATCACAAGCCTGGAGGTTGTAGAGTGCCAATGAGTTAAAAACGGATTATGGTGTCCTCTGGGCATCTGCTTAACACCAAGCATGCCATGTAAACCTCAGGATAGTCCTCAACAGGAACTTTCTATTCTGTACAGACAAGCAAGAGTCATGCTATTAATTAATTCTATTTCAGTATGCTAATGTTTCTTACAGTTAAGTGTTATTGTGAATATATCCTCCTGCCTTGAATGCATAAATCTGTTTTTCATAGCGGTACTGCTTTTGACCACAGCAGCTTGGTTTTATTGAAATGCCTTTTCTCCTCTGTCCATGTCCAGATCATTGCAGTAGTTATGGACCAATTCACAGACAGGGATATCTTCCAGGATATTGTAGATGCAGCATACAAGCGTCGGATCCCAGTCTACATTATCTTGGATGAAGAAGGCTCTAAGTTCTTCCTGGAGATGTGCAAAGGCATGCAGCTCAGTGATTTCCATATACGGGTAAGATGTTTGTTTAATGTAAACAAACCAAGGCATTAATAATTCTAGAACCATGATGTTACTTCAAATCTCATGTTTGACCTCCTGGCTGCTAACATTACTTTGATGGTTTGTTTTCCAAAAGGAAAGAAGTTCTGGTATCACATAGGGGCAGTTTTTACCAGCAAGCAACCAGTTCTGTCATAATATTTGAGTTGTTAATTTCCAGGCACCAGTTGCAACAACATACATTTTGGAACAATCATGAAAATTTTTGCAGATGAGGTCATAGAGTCAACTGCTCACATGTTGTGTGCTCCTCCTGTTGCTCACATGTTGTGTGCTCTTGCTGTTGCAAAGCTGATAGCTTCCTGCATGTGTGTAACATGAGAACAGGCCCAACTAAGGTCTGATAGTAGTTGACAATCCTATGTGAATTTACTCGAACAGTGTCAAGACACTCAAATATAAGGGAGCAGGAATCTTCTGAAATTGCTGGAGTCTATTAGTTTTAGTGAGCTGGTTGTAGAGTCTTATCCTTCTATTTAATCTTCTGTGGACCATGGTGAACTGTGCCGATGACAGCCATAATTCAATAGTAGATCACATGCTTTGCATTCCAAAGTCCTCAGGTTTTGTTCCTGGAATTACCAGTTAAAGTATATCCCCGTAGCAGATTGGGAAGACCTGTACTTTGAACGCTGCTATCAGCTGAGTGGAGAATATATTGGAGTAGATAGACCAGTCCTCTGGCAAGTATAGGGCAGCTTAGTTATGAGCCAAGAACCTTGTTGATGGCTAAAGCTGACTGGTTATTTTCATTTGTCAAAATCTTGAATTATTTTGTCTCTTTTCGCTTCCATCTCAAATGCACTTCAAATGATATATTTTATGAAAAAAAACATGTTTTTAATTGTCTGGAGACAACAGAAAAGTCAGGAATTTTAAACAAAAAGACCTAATTAAACCATACAGACAGCTTAAATGTAGCAGGGCCTTAACCTGCTAAAAAATCTAATAAATAAAAGAATAAAATAAAAACAAACTATAGAATATTGTGATTAACAGTTTATTTTATCCTGTGTATGAGAACTATCTTCTCCTTACAGCAATGAAGCACAAATCCAATTTGTTTTTCTCAAAAGAGGGGGGGAAATAAAAATTAATGATAAAAATCCAGCGGTTAAATTATGGTATGATTTCCTTTGTTTGGTAAGGAAACATTTTCTTAAGCTCCTCTGCTTCCTCATAAAAGAATTTGCATAACCTACTGAACTGGCTAACTAAACAACAGAAGCTGTATCAGCTTGTTTCTTGTGGACCTAGCACTGTATACTAGATCAAAAACTATTAAAGCAGGATTGGTGGGGAAAGCACATAAGTGGACATCTATCCTAAAGAAGATTCATGAGACTTAGATGGGGAATGGGGCATTAAAACCCCTGCAAAACTGCCTAGAATTTTTGAGGACTCTACCTGAAAATGAGAATTTTCAAATTTTCTAGAAAGCACCGTTCCCTCTGAGTTAAGATTTGCCAGGGATATCTTGCTTCAAATTACATCTTTGAGTTATGTAGAATTGCTAAGAGTGCCTAGCAGGGCCTTCACAGTAGTGGCTTTGGCCTAATGGAATCCGCTTTCTAGAGGCTTCAGTCTGCAGTGGAGCTTATTAATGTGTATAAAATGTTGTAAAAGTGTTTGTTTTCAAACAAGCCTTCATGCTATATAAATAATTGTTGCTGAGAACCAACCCTTTATAAGTGCATGTTGTTCTTGAGTTGTTGAGGGTTTTTTTAATGATATGGTAAGTAGCCTTGTATTCTCAGGGGTGTGGAAAAATAAATTGGATAAGTAAATAATCTCAAATTCACCACCCCCCATGAGATCCAGAGGTATTGCTTCATGTGAGAGTTTTCACACACAGTTTATTGGAGGAAAAATACATATAGGCATGATGAAACAAATGTGTGCATTAATTGCATGCCTGTGCAGTTTTTCCTCCCAGTGGAGATGTATGCTAATCCACTTTGTGTGAAGTGGACCTTGTATATCAGAAGTGTCTACCTTACTGCATGCAAATATGCACTAGCCACTGGGAGACCTTAACCAGGTTGCTTCTCTCATTCATTTTTCTCTCCATTTGAAAATAAACGCTGTTACCAGAGAAGTTCTTAACCAAATGAATTTCAGAAGCAGATCGCAGATATAAATAACTGTAGATCGCTAGTCAGAAACTAGTTCCTTGGAGGGCTGCTTTGGGAAGAGAGTTAGAAGTAGACGGTCAAGTTTGTTATGTCTCATAGTTGCTTGCTGTTGCCCTGGACAACATTTCCATAGTGTTCCTCTTTGGCCTCTAGATGGACATCTTGGGGGTCAGGCAATATGGTTGGTAGTCTGGATTTAGCCTAGAGGCTTCTAATTGCTGATCTTTCTCATGAAAGTGTTTAGGATAAATACCAGAAAGCTCATGATTATCATAACATTTAACACTTCACATTTTCAGTTATTTCTAACGAGCAGTTAACAAGAATTAATAACAAAAGCTATCAAATCTCTGTTAAAAGCTAGTATAAAATTTAAAAATTAGAAGCTGCAGCATAAAAGAAAAGCAACATAAATTGGTCTAGATCATGCTAGCTAGAATCAAACACTTGTCAGAAGAAGGCAAGAAAGGGCCACAGTGAACCTCTTGGGGCTGGAGGAGTGCATTCCACAGTATAAGGCATTGTTCATACTAGGCAACAAGTTTACATCTACCTGAAATGGAATCTTGAGTAGGGCCTTGTCGGCAGATCATAGAGACCAAGAAGGTTCATATGTGAGAAGAGATGAAATGCCTTGTACTCAAATGCCCATCTGTACTTGATGTTGAAGTTATCCTTCCTGTTAGATTCTGTGCTAACTAGTGAATGGGCTCGGTGGGTAGCCGTGTTGGTCTGAATCAGCAGAACAAAGTTTGAGTCCAGTGGCACCTTTAAGACCAACAAAGTTTTATTCAAAGTATAAAAAGAAGTGTGCATGCACACAAAAGCTTATACCGAGAATAAAACTTTGATCTTCATGGTGCCCCTGGACTCAAAGATTGTTCTATTGAATGATAGTGAATCTGATTAGATTTCAGTCACATGTCATGAGTTCTTGACCATGCTAGTTGTTTGTATGTTCTCCCTGCCATGCATAAAATGACAGCATAGTGATTGTAGCTGAAGAGGTAGATTCTAGTCCGTAAAAGATTGTGCTAGAATACAATTTTGTTAGTCTTTGAGGTGCCAGAAGACTCCTGTAAAGGAAAACTTAGGACTCCTTAGACATTTCGGATGTTAACTAGCTTAGCAAAACTAGGAAAATGGCCAATTATTGCTACTGTGAATGATCTCTGAATTTTTCTTGATTATCTTTTAATTTTATGTAATTACCTTACACCCCATACACTTCCTGCATTTCAGTGCCCCTTGACCCCCCTCCCCAATTTGTTTTTTTGTCATAACCCCATAAGTCTGCCTAATGAGGACCTCAGTCATCTGACACTGGACTTTAGTCTACAAAAACTTATGAAGAAATAAACTGTTTTATTGAAAAAAATTGAAAAAGTTAATTTTTAAAAAAGGAATAACCTTTTGTTATGGTACAGGGAACTTTCCTTATTCTAGAATATTCCTAGAAAGTGGGGTTGAGCTTTTTTTGTCTCTCAACAGACCTCCCTTACCAGGCACATGTGAGATTAGCTTTTTGTTGTTTCATATCTAGTCTTTTTGTGTTAATTGCTACTATACTTCTAAATACATCTTGATGCCAGAAACAGGATAAATGGCCTGCTCTCCTCACCAAAGTCCTAACACGTGGAAAGCTAACTGCAAAGCAAGGGAAGGGATAAAGCTACAAAGCAGCTGGATAAATGCATCATCAGGGTTATGAGAACTGCGTCTGCTGAGGTTATCCCTAAAATGGAACTTCCTGCATGAGATCTTGCTGGTTTCCTTGGTCTCTTCTTGGTTTTTGTTGACTTGCTAATGAACCCTTGAGAGGTGGGAATATAGAAAGGCAAGGTAATAAAAATCTGGATGATTAGACTTCCTTTGTGCATTGCCTACTGTGTCTTTTCTTCCTGACAGAATATCCGTGTACGGTCTGTGACCGGAGTTGGTTATTATATGCCATCAGGGAAGATCAAAGGCAATTTGGCATCGCGGTTCTTGATGGTGGATGGTGAAAAAGTCATCACTGGTTCCTACAGGTCAGTTTCTCAACCAGGAACTCCATCCATGTGTCCCTCTTCCTTTTGGTAACTGTGGGTTACAAATGTATTAGTTGGCAGGGGGGCACATAGCAGCTCCCTTGTAAGGAAATAATACACAATGTAGAAATGCTAAACTTGCAAGAAGCTGCTTCTGTGGAGCCTCTAATCTGAATGCTTAGCCTGGGGTTTGTCAAGATGAAGGGATCTATTGCTGTCAATACAGGTGGTCTGCCAATTCAGCTGCCACTGACTATAGTCTGTGAAAGGAAATCCACATGAAGGATTTCATAGGATGTCCAATAAAAGGGCATGATGGGTACTGAAATATTGGGCTCTCCCCTTACCTCCACCACAGCATTTATTTTACCAGATAGGTTTCATAAAGTATTCCTTATTATGGGGTTAGCAGGATAGCACTGGGCACACTGATTTGAATGTCACGCCTGCAAGACCTTCTCCACAATGTGCATGTCTACCAGTAGTTAATGTAGCAATAACAACCGATCTTATGGAGTATTTGGGTGGATAAATGCAATCCCTGACTACTGTAATGTGCATTCCTGAATAATAAAGAGCTTGGGTTTGAAAAAAGTTGATTAATGTCCTGACTGTAACAGCATCCTCTTTGTTTCGCAGTTTCACATGGACTTCATCCCACATAGACAGAAACATTATTTTGTTCTTGTCAGGACAGAATGTGGAAATGTTTGATATTGAATTCCGTGAGCTCTATGCCATTTCGGAGGAGATAGATCTCTATAAGGAGCTAAACATTCCGTGCCTTTTCCGTCAAGATGCCGGGAAATCGGGATTTTCCTCTTCCACTGTGGCCCGGAAGATGATCAACCCAAAGTATGGATTAGTGGCGGGGGTTCCCCCAGGGGAAATGATGCGCTGGGCTTCCCGCCAGATGCAGGAGTCACAAGGGAACCCACAGGGGAAGGAAGAAGAAAGTGAGTCAAAAAGACGGCTGCATATTTTTCTAGATGATCTTATTTCAGTAGAGCAGGAGCTACCAGAAATTGAGCCTCCACTCGAGGATGTGAGCTGCGTGAACCGGAGTCCTCAGAAGTCATTTTCCTGGTTCCATCGGGACCTGAGAACTAAATCCAAATCCAGAGAGTCCATTCGTGACCTCAGGAAGGATGAAGCTGCCGTTGGGGAGACCAGTTCCAGGCAGGGTAAGAGATTTGGCACTGGACTTTTCAGAAAGGCCAAGCGTCTGCCACACTTGAATGCCGATGCAAATTCTGTTACCAGTGAGACTCTAACAGGAGACGACTTTGTGATCGTGACGGCACCAGAGGGCCAAGCTACTGTTAGTGTTCATAGTAGTGGAAACACTTCAGGTAAATCTCCCTGGAGGTTTTGCTCCTACCAGTCAGTTCCCCCACGCTTCTGTGATTTGTCCTCTTTCCTCTGCTCTGTTGTTCCCAAAGGTTTACTGTTCTGTAACAGGACTAATGCATGGTTGTGATCTCATAATCTCCTTAAAGGGCAAAGTGGAAGGAAGGCAGCCATCTCAAATTTTAGTATAATCTTGAAGCCTGACACTTCTTGTGCAGCCTTACCTACCTGGAAGTTTTTTAGGTGAGTGTGTCACAGAGGCTGCTGCAAGACATTGACGTTTCTCTCCCTTTCAAAAATAGGCTCAGTAAACACACATTTTGATTCCAGAGAGGAAGCAGGCTGTCATTCTGAATTGTGTGAGTGTGATTCAGAAGTATTAACAAGACTAAGAATCAATGTCTCCTCCCAAATAGCTTTACTAGGCTGAGGAAAGAGTTTTACTGTGTTATAGTCATGGGTGGTATCTGTATTCAAGGTGCATCCCCTGATAACCAACTGAGGTTTAAATAGACTCCTTCAGTATTATTTCAATCCATAATAAAACTGCTTGGTGTATTTAATCGGGGGGGGAGGGGTTGCACCAAAGTAAAAATGTAAATGTTAGAATTCTGCCCTCTTTAGGTAAAGGAAAAGGGTTCCCTTGCTCGAAAGCCAGTCGAATACGACTCTAGGGATGCAGTGCTCATCTCTGTTTCCAAGCCGAAGAGCCAGCGCTGTCCAAAGACGTTTCCATGGTCATGTGGCCAGCATTACTAGATGCCGAGGTGCATGGAACGCTGTTACCTTCCCACTATTTATCTACTTGCAATTTCTTGCTTTTGAACTGCTAGGTTGGCAGGAGCTGGGGCCAGAGACAGGAGCTCACTCTGTCATGCAGCACTTGGGTCTCAAACTGCTGAGCTACTGACCATTTTGCCCATTAATGGCAAAAGTTTTTTTGTTCATGTGGTGGAGCATGAAATATGCAAAAGCAGATATCACCAAATCTACTCAGAGTTCACCAAGGGTGAGCATTCCCACTTTTCTGATGAACAGGATACTCATCAGCACACAGATTTTCCTGATCAAAGTTTAGTCGCATTGCTTGGAAAGATGAAATAGCAGCAGCCCTTATGTTTTCCCTTGCCCACCACAAGCAAGGGACTACCTTGCCTCTTTCCCAGGCCATCCAGGCACAGCAGAGATTTAGGTGGCAATCACAAATACAGCCTGACTAAACAATGTCTACATTTGTGGGTCTTTGTGAGTAAGAGACCTTTTGGATCACTTCACTGCAGCGTTCTCTGCCTCTTACAGTAGAAACACTCACTGGCAACTGAAGTACATATTGCAGCTGTTCAGTGCCTTTTCCCTGATGGCTTTTTTTTGCCAGCTTTTAATGACTGTGCAAACGGCAGTTGCTTTTTAAATTCGATCTGTGGACTACTCACCTTATCTCTGACAGTGACCAATGAAGGCAAAACAGAGGGAGATTCCAAATCAACGCAACTAATGAAAGAAGAATAAACTAGAGCACAAAAGGAGTTTCTAGAGCAGGAGATCATTTGGGAAGTTGAGAAGGGGCCGAGCAAGAGTTTCAGCATAGTGGGGAGTCTGCATGATGTGGGGGTCAACTGGGCTTGCTTGCAGAAGTTTACGTATTTTGGGTATTATCTTTAAAAACTTAAACCTCTTAAACATTTATTTTTCTTAAAACATTTTTGGAGTAAAGAATACTTGAGAATTCTGAAAGTTATGTTTTGAAATATAAACCATCAGATTAATATTTTAATATGGGAGGGACATTTCCCAACTGCTGAAGAAGGGAAATAGAAAGGCTGGCATATTAAGATAAAGTTGATTACTTTGATTTAAAAAAAAAAAAAAAGCTGTTATCTTATTGTAGAAGACCTGCTCAGGTGCTTAAAAATACTTACTGTGACCACTTATTTACGTTGTAATTTATGCTTTTTGAGACCAGTGGAGATGGGTGTGTTCCTTTTGAATAGAAATCTTCATAACACCAGGTATGCACAGGTTCAAATGCTTTGATTTCATTTCTCAGCAGAGTATATGATTTTAACATTTTTTTAAAGGATTCATCAAAGGACATGTAGCATCCCCTAGTGACGAAACTAGAAAACAACAGAACCATGTTTCTCCCTAGGGTGACAGCTTGTATTTTATTTCAGTCAGTTAATGGATGCTGTTTCTTACTCTGAAAGATCTCCTGCCTTTTTCAGGAATCTGATCCAAAGTGAGAGTTTGCAAAGTCTTCTGTATGCAAAAGATTGTCTTTTTGTACAGGGGAAAAACTATACTGTTTTCCTGAAATGTAAAGCCAGATGTACATCTAAGTTAAAAACTTGGTTGTTCCAAGTACTGGAAGGTAGATCTTTGCCTATTGCTGAGACTGCAGAACTGAAACACAGTCAATGAACATAGACTAGTATGCTTATACCAGTGTGCAAAAATGGCATCTAGTAATCCTAGAGGGAACTATTCAAAGAAATAAAGTCCTGGTGCAAATTAGGGTTCAACCATGTAGTAGTATTTACCCAAAGTATAAAACCGAAGGAATGAAGATCATGGGTGGTCAGAAGGACTGCTTGTGACATCTGAATAGGCCAAGAAGGAGACTTACTTGTAGAAGTGTTTCTGGAGTTTGCTTCTTGTTTGTGATTGTGTGGGTGGGTATCATATGATTTGCAGAAGCAGAAAGTGAGACTCCTGCAGGGCATGGCTAAATGTGTCTCATTTTTATAAGCATGTCTGAAATTTTTTTTAAATTACTTTTTATTTTTCTTTTGCAGGTAAAATGAGTCTAAGGTCCCATACAGGGGAAAGAGCCAAACAGTCAACCTGTGTGGTCTCGTGATTGGAAGGGGGGGGGGGGGCGGGACTGCTGGAAAAACTTGAAAGAAACATCTGCTGGAATGTACAGCTGTGGGCACATTCCAAGCCTGCCATCTAATTTCCTGAAAAAGGTCTATATAACCCCTGCAGTGTCTAGGATGGAGCTGGAACCTCCCATCAACGCACACTGGGTAAAATGCATAACCTGGAAGTTCCTGTCTGAAAAAGGAGCATAATTAAATAACTATGAAATGGATTTTTTAGTTGAACTCCACACTGGCACAGATACAGGGTGCTATTTCAGTTTGTTTGGCAAAAGAATCAAAAAAACACTGTTGGCTTGTCGATATTTGTACTACACTTTTATTGGGTTAGCAATTTAAGTCAAAGATAAAAGATTTACAAAAAGGAAGTGAAACCTATGCATTTGGTTACTGTTAAACTTTATACCAACTCTGCCCCATCATTAAAAAATATATCTAGAAAGCTAGATCTTCCACTGCTTTCCCCAACCCTTTCCAGCAGTGTTTGGATAGCCAGCCTGTGGCACATATGTAGTGACATATGTAGTGGGGCATTGTGGTATGGCTGCTCTATGACCTATAGCTTAGATGGAAAATTACATTAAGGTTCAGATGATGATAGAGATACTACAGTGAGTTTCAGAAAGCCCCGGTCTTGTACTTTGGACCCTTGGGGCATTTTTCCAAAACGATGATCACTACTGTCTTCGTAGGATGATGTTTAGAAATTTTTAAATGTTCAAAATGTTTTTAAAATGCACTGATTTTTTTGCCACCACTACCCTCTTCCTGGTGCCCCATAAACTCCTGTTTAAGAAAAATGGGTTGAAGGATTTCTGACTGCTCCTGTAAATCAGGGATCCCCAACATTTTTTGAGCTACTGGAATTCTGACACGTGGTGGGCACAGTCACAAAATGGCTGCCACAGGAGGTGGAGCTAGCCACAAAATGGTCACAAAGTGAAGCTCCTTGTGCTGCTGTAGCTGTTGTCCAAAGCAACATTTTTTTTTCAATCTGCCAATCAAATCTTCAGTGGCCAGTCAGAAGCCTTGCTGGGCAAAAGCCCACTTTCTAAAAACACTTGGTGGGTACCAAAAAAGCTCTTAGCGGGTTCCATGGCTACTACAGAAAGTAGTAGTCATGGGATCCGTAATCCCTTTCTTCATTGCTGTAGGGCTTTGTTTTGAAGACAACACTGTGCACTAAATTAAAATGGGCTATTTGGGTACAAGCAAGGATGCTGACCTCATGGAATGCTTATTAGGATACTCAGGGAACGTTCAGGGTGGCCTGAATGAATTAGAGCAACTCAGAGATGCAATAATAAGAGATGTGGGCAGGAAAACAATGCAAGATTGGCTGTTGCCAAGAAAACACTTTAAAGTGCAATCTTCAATAGACCTAGTCAAAATCCTGTTGAAGTCTATGCAGTGGGGCTTATTCCCAAGAAAGTATTCTTAGAATTGTACTGGTTTCTGTAAGGTTTATAACACTGAACTATTAAAATGCCTAGTTGATTTTTTGAAAATTCAGGAGCTACAAAAGTAAAGCTTCTCTTTGCAGCAAACTTAGAAGAGACTCCTTCAAGCCCAGTGGATTTATTATTAGGAACATTTTGTTGCCTAGAGAGCATTAGTTGGAGGAATGCCTGTTACTGCTATATTGTTTTAAAGAGTAACCACTACAGTTTTCTTGCCTCCCAGTGTCTTACCTAGCATAGAATACTAGTCAAGCAAAGAGAGGGGAGTAGTAAGGAAAACATCCAAGAGAAAAAGTCACACATTTTGTGTTGTATTTGCTTACATGGCTTCCATTTCTATAGCAAGGGAACTTGTAGCAAATGGAAAAGTGGGGTTTTGAGACCTGCATTAATGATTTATTTACTACTATTACTGTGTAGTGTTCATGTACTCGGAACAAAAGTGTAGTCACATACTGTATTCTGTTTGGGAACTGCTCATTACTACTTTTTCTGTCAAAATGACCAGTTCCATTGGAAGCCACAAAGATAAGCAATCCATAAAAATGTGGAATAGAATTCTCCACTGCTCCATGTATGTTCAGAGGGACAGCATCTAGTCATAGGTAGTTTGTGTGCACAGGATGTTAAAGGTGGTTCTTCTGTTTTGTTCTTTAAAAAACATTTAATACAGCTATAGGTTGCATGAGCCCATTTGTGGCCATTCCTTTGAACACCCAAGTGGCCTTTTACCCTCTATAAAAGGCCATCTTTTTAAATGTATTAGTATCTCTATGGTAATAGGCTGATGCCTATAAGAATATGCATACCTATTAAAGCATATGAGTAAATGTACACATGAAAAGTATTGTGTTTAAACCCCACCCAGACATATAATTATTTGCAGAGTCCACAGTCTTTTTGCATTGTAAAATGTAAATAAATGTAAATATATCATACATCCTAGCACTCGATTTACATTTAGGATCTGAAGTATTTAATGATTATTGAGAATTTGTTAAAAATGTGATCGCAGAATGTTGTATACACACACAAATTAAAAGCAGACAAATGTATATGATGACAAATATTTTTGGAGCCCACTGATGTATCTGAATATTTTTTTTGCGATACTGTGAAATTGAACAGGAGGTTGTTGCTTGACCTGATACTGGAATTCTACTTCAGATAGTCTTAACAATGGAAATACTAATTTGGTTTGTAAGTATATCAGTGTGCATGCAAATTACAAGTTACTGTTTTCTAAACAACTTGAGTTTAGCTTCTCTCCACCACCTGAATGTATTTGACAGCCATGCAGGCTTACAAATTGACCACTGATTCGCTTGTCTGTTTTGTCCCTCCCTCTGTTTCTGGCTATTTGACCTCCTTTTTAAATTTTCAAAGCACACTTTCAAGTATATATTGTCTTCTTCTTTTAAAAAAGAAAGAAAATTTATTAACTCTGGAACAAAACTGCTTCTTTGTTAATGGTATGACTTCTGTGCACAGCCAGCTTGGTTTGCCCTGGGCTCGATCCAGGAGAGAAGCCTGCATGATGAGTGTGCTTCCTCTAGACTATGTACTCTTAGGCTGCTTTCTCTATGAGCAGCATTATATGCCATGGAATGTTCCAGCAAGCAGTACATGAGGGTGTTGTATGTCTACTGAAGTGAATGAAAGGAGAGTTCTACAAGCTGAGTTTGAAGTTTGTACAACTCACCACCAAACTGCTCTTTGAGTATTACAGTGAGCTGCTCCAAATGATTATTATTTCCTTGTAATCTCCTGCAAATGTGTGGCAAAGTTATCCTTGTGAGGGATGCAGACAATCTGGGCTAAAAAAGCTAGCCCTGAGGTTGTTTGCACAGTCGAACTTCCTTGGAATGAGCTCTTTTCCCCGGTAGTTTTATTGGTTGTCATTCTGCTTAATGGCGGTAAGATTGTTACTACCATTTATGGTAGATGTATGAGCATGGGCTCAGCGAAGAATCTTGTTCTTATCTGCTTACTGGAATTTCAATGTCTCAAGTTGTTCTATGGTGTTTTGCATTTGCAAGCAGACCTTAGCATTGCTGAAGCTTTGATATGCAAATCAATATGCAGTAACACTGTGCACCTGAGTTCCATTAGCTGTGCATCACTGTGAGCAGAGTTTCAGTTTGAGATTGCAATTAATTGTTCATATAAACATTCTAAAAACCAGCAGTTCTATAAATAATGTGGAAATTGACAGTACAGAAGAATTGAGCTGTCCTGACCTCAACTACATTCACATGTTATGCAAAATAGTTTCATTCGTTCAGTGCACTTCCTTTGTAATGTTTGGTGCTAAATGTGCTTTACAGTGTACATTTTGAAAATTGTGTGATTTGTTTCATTACTTTCTACAGGCTTGAAGAACTTAACTAGTCATAATTGTCAACATTGTTATATGTTGCATTTTCAAAATTAACAACTTTTCTTCAGTTTTTTGATACTTTCTGTTTCTCCATAACTAATATGTTTTCATTAAAATCTGTTCTGAAGAATTCATTAGGAAATTAATCTTGCGATCTAATTGTATTTAAATCTTTCCCATAATCTTGATTAGTTCTTTTAAAGGTCTTCAATACTCTCTACTTATCCATTCCTTTGATGTAGATTTCTCATGAAGAACAGGCTTAAGAGAAAATTTCTCAACAGTCTTTCAGACATTAATTTAATCCATTCTCACTGGCAACATTATTGACTTTACCTGGAATGTTTTCCTGTTTAAAATGTATTAGTCTACCTCACACAGTATCTTTCCAACACAAAAGATGATGCCCTTTGTAGGGTGAGAAGTGAGGCCCCTGTCTGAGGGCCAAACTGGACATTACATCTGTCAACCCATTTTACAGACATACATGGCAGTGGGAAACTAATATTCCCAAGGACTGCAGGGCCTAGTTTGGCATAGGAGTACAGTGTGGGGAAAGAAGGAGCTTCATTCTTCTCAAATGTGGGCCCCATTTTGTCAGGCAAATGTACTCAAACTTGATAGCCAAACTAGATGTTACATGTTTTCCATACACAAGGGCCTAGGGGTCGATCCCTGCCATCTCTTGTTAAAACGGATCTTGGATAGCAGGGTTCAAAATGTATGCATTCGGTGCACTTTATCCTACTTTTCCTCCAAGGAACTCAAGGCAGCATGCATTGATTTCCCTTCCTTTGTTTAACAACCTTGTGAGGAAGGTTCAGTTGAATGACAGTGAATGACCCAAGATCACCCAGCAAGTTTCATGGTACAGTGAGGATTTGAACTAAGATCTCCCAGATCATACTTCTCCATTAGAGTTAACAAAAAGATGTGAGAATGAAGCTAGAGTCCAGCAGCACCCCCAAGACAAACCAAGCTCAACTCTTGCATTTACGTGCTAATTTGTTGCTATCCATTGATCTTGCCAGTCACCTGATTCAGCTCTGCACATGCATCTTGGCTTTGAGTGGCCACTCCTAATGGCTGCCCCCCCCCTTTTCTCCTGTAAATAAATCTTCAGGAGATGCTATTCCATTTCTCTGAAGAAGTGTGCTTTGCACTCGAAAGCTTACACTTTGAATAAAACTTTGTTGGTCTTAAAGGTGCCACTGGATTCAAACTTCATTCTGCTGCTTCAGGCCAACATAGCTACCCACCTGAATGTTGCTTTTCTATGGTGCAGCATTTATTTTCATCTAAAAGCATACTTAGAATGTCTTTATCCCTTTTTCCGTCTTCCAAGTGCAGATTTTTAGTAGATCTTGAAATTGATTTTCCTGTGCCTGAGCTTGAGCTGTGGTGTCTAATACAATCTTATTACATAGTGCTTGATTTTTAACATTCCTTTCCACACCTGCTGGATTTCAGATAACGTTCACTGCATTTTCTTTTTTAATGTTCAAGTAGTCCTTAATACTATGTGCTCTGCTTTGACAGCTTCTGTAATTTTTCCCCCTGCAAATGTTGAAAGCTTGAGTTATACGTAAGTTAATTTTGGTCACATGGAAGTTCTGCTTTTTAGAGTGCCTTGAAACACATTGGTTCACTGAAGATGAGACTTGTGGCTTCATAACTTCAGGGATGAGCATGCAGGGAAACGATTTTTAGTCCCATTCATGGTGTGTTCAGGATAAGAAATGCGAGGCAGCAACCTGAAATGGATTTATGTGGCACCCCTCTCGTGCTGGCAAAATACTAGAGAAGAAAACTTAGTAAGTCTGGCTCTGAAACTGCATCTGGTTTGCACAGAACTTTTGCCATGCTCTTCCTTCAGAGCTATAGTACTAAAATGAAAGCAGGTATGTGGCATAACAAAGCCCCTCATCTGCAACATACTTTAGGATAGATTCGGGTGGGTAGCTGTGTTGGTCTGAAGCGGCAGAACAAAGTTTTGGTCCAGTGGCACCTTTATGACCAACACAGTTTTATTCAAGGTACAAGTGTTTGTGTGCATGCATGCTTCTTCAGGTGCATTAGGGTATGCACCCTGAACATTCTCTGCTGGCTGGATATTTGTCTGTCTGCAGTGCAGGCTTGGTCAGGTATAAAACCACACTAGGGTTGGAAGTTTATTGTGTGGATTGAGGAAATCTGATGCACATAGTTTCCCATGATACATATCCTAATGGAGATCTAGTGATCCTTCAAGATTTTTTGAGTTTTCATCATAAAAATTTCACCTAATTCAAACCAAATTCTTTTTCCTTCTGACCTTTCTGTTTTGTGAATTAGACTGAGAAGTTTCTACTGAAATAATGCTAACACTCCTGTTTCCTTAGAGCTATGTCAGCCCAGAAAAGGATCAGTAGTTCTTTACACTCCTTTTCCCTTTCCTTTTGGTCTAATAGTGCCTAAATTAAGTCATGGGTTCTCTTTTAACAAACTGATTAAATGATACATTTTAATGTAACTGTATATATGGGTTACGCTACACTGCTTGTTGCTGGCAACATCAAATTTGGGGCAAGGGGAAGACCTTTGACACTGCAGTTTTGTTGTGCATAAGCATATTGTCATTCAATGTGTATATGTGCCCTACATGCATTTATATGACAAATAAATTATATGATGTTTTAGTAACTTGTGTTCATTCTCTTATATCTCTTATAATTTATATAATATGGTTTTTATACTTAGTATTCTGGGATCTAAAAACCCTTTAGTTTAAGAGAACAGATAAGGTTCTCACAAATTCACTCATGGAACAAGCAAATGAAATTGCAACTTTAGACTCCTGTGTTAAGCAGAAAAGTTGTTGATCATTCTCACCTGTTTTGCTCACGTGCAATTTAGGCTTCATGCCGCCCCCAACTTTACCATTGTTGCTCAGCCACAATCCACTTCATCAATATCTAAACTTTATTACAATGAGTACTACCAACATTCTAGTCTCATTAGACAATCCCAGATGCATGTTTTTGCAAACCAATGAAAACTATGTTATTTGCTGCCAAATAATGCTCTGAAACTCTGAAGATTATTCCTCCAACTGAAATATGGCATTTTTCATTTTATTTCTCTGAAAAATTAGCTGATATATCATGCCAAGAAGATTATTTACCAAATTTCATATACAAGACTAATCTTACAAGGTTTCTGCTTCATGTTGGTATATAATCCTTAAAAAGTGGTCACACCTTAATGGTGCAACTATTTCTACTGCTGTATAATTATTTGCCAGACTTTTAAATTGCAGTTTTAATGGCCTTATTGTAGATCATCATTAGCTCTATTTATTTTTTATCATTACCTACCACCTTCCCTATAGTAAGCACAGAACAGCTTATGTGGTGTTCCTAGTGGTCCTCATTAGGTCCAGTCCAGTGCTCCTTCGAAGCTGAGTTAGTGTGAGTTAGCCTCTGGCTCACACATTTTTGTCTTCACTTAGGAAAGATGGCTCCGGAGCAAACTAATTTATGCAGTAGCCAAATCGCTTGCTCACAACTTTAATGCCAGTAGCTAAAAACGTAGAATTTTTGCTCACAAGACTCCACAGTTTAGAGGGAGCATTGGTCCACTCCACACCTTAGATTAAGCAATGTTATAAATTGGGTGCATAGAGACCATGAATATTTGCCTTCATTGTTCTTCAATACTTGTTTCCCTGTAATAAGATGTACAGTTATCTTCTTCTTGTTGTTGTTCAGTAGCACAGTCAAGTCTGACTCTTCGCGACCCCACAGACAGTTATCTTTCAACAACTTAATTTGATAGAGTACTGATTTCTCTTGCAAAATACAAACAGGGAGAGGTAGGAATTTGGGGGTAATTCTAATGGTTACCTACTACTGTGGACACCTATAAGAAACTAGCCCTTTTTCTTCCCTTCCTATTCATCTCATAAATGAGACTACAACCATAGATTACTATTACTTCTACACATTTGAAAGACCACATAGGACCATTTGTATTGAGCATGCATATTCAGTAAAAATACTATTTAGTTAGTGAGGGGATTGTTACATTTGCTGTGTGGTTTTGATGCATGGAAGCCACATATTTAACTCCATTCTGCTTTGTGTTAAGTCTGCACATGTTACAAAGCTCTGATTACTAGACTAATTACATACGAACATATTACATGTGAGAATGTCTTGAGAAGCGTGTTTTGCACTCTTGCACGACAGGCTGTGAAACCTGCATAGGACCAAAGTTCTGCTCAATATATCTCACAGTAACACTATTAAATGCTGCTTTGATGTTCTGCACACGTGTAATAGTGTTAGCTATATAGGCATTTCCTATTATATGATAGGTTATTATGTCAATAGTAAAACAAGCAAGAGTTCCACTTAGTCTGCCTTGATTGGCGAAGCTGTTTTCAGCATTACTTCAATTTATTTGTTTACTTCATTTATATGCCACCTCTGCGTAATGGGAACCCAAAGCAGCTTACACCATTCTGTCCTGCCTTTTATCTTCACAACAATCCTGTGAGGTAGGTTCGACTCAGACTGCATAACCAGCCCACAGTCACCCAGAAAGCTTCCACAACAGAGTGGGGATTTGAACTTGTGTCTCCCAGATCCTGGGCTGACACCTACCACCACACCACAATGTCTGGTGGCTGACTTCCCTCTTGCAAAGATGAGAAATTAAAATGAGAGACTGGCACAAGGGTTTTTTTGTGTTTTTTTTAAAGGCCCCTTAATCCCAGATATACGATGGCAGACTATGCTTACACCGTGGCAAAAAAGAGAAGTACTCTGCATATGCTCAAGGCAATCATTATTATTGTATATTCTAAAGCAGAGCCTTGACATCCGGAATAAGAAGAAGAGATTGGATTTATACCCCGCCCTCCACTCCCCAAGGGAGTCTCAGAGCGGCTTACAAACTCCTTTTCCCTTCCCCTCCCCACAACAGACACCCTGTGAGGTAGGTGGGGCTGAGAGAGCTCTTTCCCAAGCTGTCCTTGAGAGAACAGCTGGTACAGAGCTATGGCTTGCCCAAGGTCATCCAGCCAGGTGCAAGTGGAGGAGTGGGGGATCAAACCCGGTTCTCCCAGATTAGAGTCTGCGCACTTAACCACTACACCAAACTGGCTCTCAAACTGGAATAAGTTCTGGTGATGGGATGTATCTAAAATTAATTGTGTGTTACTGTTGAAAACAATACAGTTGCTCTTTCTGGGACTTTTTCGGTGAATTATTTTGATCTCTGTGGGAAAGATATAGACTGCCTGAACTTTGCCAAGGAAATTACTGAATCTTCAAAAACTACTGACTTTGCTGTTAAAATATTTGACTCGTTATTGTATTCAAAAGAAACAAGTACACTGTTATCTCTAACCTTTTGCCAGGAATTCTCTCCATCTGCTGGCAGCTCCTGGGCCCAACATTTGCAGTTCAGAGGCGAAAAAATAACAAGCCTAAACAAAATGTGATCAATCTCTGCTGTCTTACTAAATGGGGTGCATTTGTGTAGAAAGATCACTTGCTCTTATTTAGCATGGCCATTAGTAGCATTGTGCTGCTCCTGAAAGAAAGGAAAATAGCTCCATTTTGGTGTGCTGAGGGATAACTGCAGTAATCATAGAAATTAGAGGTAGGGGGGGAAATGGGTCATCTTGTCCCTTGCTCTTTCCCAATACCATTATTCTCTTTGGTACATTTTCTAGTGATTTGTAAATGATTTGACAATTTATATTTCACAGAAGTCTTTTCCATATTCTGTCTCCTGGTCAGGAAGTTACAAATTACCTAGTATTGCAGCCATGAAACAAAATGACCTTTCCTTTGGTTTACAGATGTGTCTGCTCCTACCTTTTCAAGGGAAGAACACAGTAGAAAAAGCAAAGAAATGGAGGTCGTTTTTCAATAAACCACACATTTTGAGGGGAGGGGAATATAATGCTGGACTTCTTAAAATATTGCAGCAGGACCACAATATTTTCTGAAATATAATGCTCTCCACACAGTTTTTATTAGTAACTAGTAATTTAGCATAGATCATAGTTCACCTTTACACCTGATCAATAAACTGTGGTTTTATATTACTCTTCCAAACCAAGATTGCAAATGATAGTTTAAAGCTGATTTCAGTCCTGGTTTGTGTTTCCTTCCTATCCCCCATAATGGCAAACTATGGACTGCTCTAAACCAGAAGTTACCAACTGCGCTGCAAGGGGAGTGCTTACTCATGCAGCATCAAACCATGGTTTGGTGATATGGCTAAACTATATACTTATTTGTTGAGTTCCAGAGAGCCAGAGAGGTGATATGGCTAAACTATATACTTATTTGTTGAGTTCCAGAGAGCCAGTGTGGTGTAGTGGGTAAGGGCGGTGGACTCTGATCTGGAGATCTCTGTCTGTGTCCCTCTCCCTGTGTCCCTGTGTGTGTGATTGTCTCTCTCTGTGTCCCTCTGGGTGTCTGTCTGTCTCCCTCTATCAGCCTCAAACCACGGGATTGGGTGAACAGAAAGTGCAGGGGGGGTGTCCCCTCAGTGCAGTGATGGGGGAAGGGGGAGAGGGAACACACAGATGGGGTGGAGGGGAGCAGCACTTTGTGTGGCCGACTTTGCCTTCAGTTGAGTGGGATGCCTGCTTCCAGGTGGGACCTGGGGATCCCCTGGAATTAGTTCTTCTCCCGACACATTCTCTAAACATGACTTCACTCTTCCAATATTCAGGTGAGTAGCTGTTTTGTTCTGAAGTTATAGAATAGATACCTGAAGAAGTGTGCATGCACACTAAAAGTTATACCCGGATTTAAACTTTGTTGGTCTGAAAGGTGCCACTGAACTCAAACTTTGTTCATTTTCCAGAGTTCTCCCCTGGGCATCAGCATGTTGGGGGCTGCTTTATGGTATTATTGGGAGGAATTCTAGAGTGTCACCAGGTCTGTTGCTGATGGGTTTTCACCCCAAAGTGCTGTTGATTTGTCATACAACATCATCCCTGACAACATGACACAGGAAGCTGCCTTGTACTGAATCAGATCCTTGGTACATTGAGTTCAGTGTTGCCTACTCAGACTGGCAGTTGCTCTCCAGTGTCTCAGGCTGAGTTCTTTCACATTACCTACTGCTAGATCCTTTAAGTGAAGATGCTGGGGACTGAACCTGGGACCTTTCACATGCCAAGCAGATGCTCTGCCACTGAGCCACTGCCCCTTGCTCTACTTTCCTTGCACACTCATCTCAAATCAATATGTTATGATGAACTGTTGAGCCCTTTGTTCGCACTTTCTCTGGTGGCCAGTGTGTAGTCTGGAGCTATTGGGAGACCCTATGGGTGTAGTGGTCAGATGATTAGGATCTGGGAGAGCCAGTTTCAAATACTTGACTGCGCTATAAAGATTGTTAGGTGATGGTGGGCAAGCCAGTCTCTCAGCCTAGTGTACCTCTAAGGGTCAATGTGAGGACCAAATGGAGGAGGGGAGACCAATGTACACCCCCTGAACTTGACTATTTTCTTTGTGCTTTTGAACCAGTTTTTCTCCAGGTAGGCTCACCAGCTCTGAGTTGGGAAATACCTGGAGATCTTTGGGGTGGAGCCTGAGCAGTGAGTGTTGCCTTCTGACACACTTCTGGTGATGTCAGAGGGTATGGCATATGCAAATAAGTTATGCTAATGAGCTCCTGCACCTCTTTTTCTATGAAATGACCCCTGAACAAAAGATATTTTACTACTGCACCCAAAATAACAAGAAATTCTTTATGGTGCTCTAAAGAGTAACAAGTTTATTATGGTGTAAGTTTTTGCGAACCAAATCACACTTTGTTCATGAAAAATTATGCTATAATAATTGTTTTCAGTCTCAAAAGTGCCACAAGACTCAGTTTTGGACTGCAGCAGACTGACACAGCCTGGGGAATTTATCATTGCGGTAACTACAATCTGCTAGTATAATAGTGACACACAGTGGCTAGAGACAACAATGCAGGTTTCTTAATCCCACTGCATCCCATATTTCGCTGAAAAAAACCACACAACAAAAAAATTACACCACCTTAAAGATCAACAGATTTGGCATAAGGTAGCACCTTTTATTGGGCTCATTGGAGAATATGGAACTGAATGAGCCAGAGATTATATGGTTTATGATAGTTGATCCTGTAATTACGTTGCTTGAGTATATAGAGGACAAAGTTGGCATCTACATTTATTACGCCTGGTTCCAGGGCCTCTGTTGAATGGCCTATTGTTGTGAGAAGTCGTTTTGGGTTGACTATAAGCAAGGACGGCCTGATACCCAAGGCTCATGAGCGAGAAATGTCATTATCTAGGATGTTGTGGTTCATGACTCGTGTTGGACAGGTTTGAGTCGCAAGCTATAGGTGACGACTAGAGCAGTTTTGCTATCTCCTTTGGGCCTGTCTTATTGTAGGCTATTTCTAAGCTTTACTTCCTACTATAGGAACAAAAGGAAAGTTCTGTAACACTATGGGAGTTTGCCCTGTGAGAAAGCATCTGCTCGGCATGCAGAAGGCCCATTTCAATACCCAGCACCTCCAATTTAAAGGGTCAAGGAGGCGCTAATGTGAAAGAGTTCTGCCTGAGTTTCACACAGAACACCTGCTCGGTGAACTTGACACAGATAAGCAAAGTGTGTGCCTGGAGCAGGAACCTTAACTTTCCTAGTCTTCCTGTAGCATCACATATCAAACAAGTTAAGTTAATGGGACAGTCAAGGACAACAGAAAGGGCTAGGCAGGAGCGATGACGTCCTGTTGGTATTGGCGGGGTACATAGTGATGCATTGTCATTCTTTAGGCTAACGTGGTCAGTTCCTGAAAAAGGCTTGATTTTAAACAATCAAGAGCTAGTGGACAGAGAAATAGCTATTGTTCGTTTTCATATAGATGTATGTAAATTTAAAATCTCTTGACTTAATACTGAGTCTGAGCAAAAAAAGACAGAGGCAGGTGTCAAAAAAAAAGTCAGGACATATTATGCCAAGTGGCAACCTGAGTTAAAACTCTGCAAAGCAAGGGCAGATATGTTAGAGACTAGAATATCTCCTACTTGCAGAAGACAGCCTGGCCTCAGTTTTTTTTGCTTTAAGTGACTTGGGACTTTCCTGTACAACATCACCAGAATGGCAACAGCAAATACATCTACTCCACAGTGAAAAAACACAACTTTGTCATTTGAAATATGGCTTTTGTTTTCTACTTCTACATGACAGGTAAAACTACTCAGTTAAATTCTACCATCATGACGTGCTAAATGGAAAAGGTCAGAATTGTCCAAGTAACAAAACACCATGATAATAAAAACTTTGTTTATGATACTTTTATGGTCAGCTTTGCTTCATCATTCTCCTGCAGGCTCCCCGTAGCTGGGGAACCAGAGCCACACAGTGTGTTGACTCAGAAAGACGTCAAAACAGTTGCAGTAGGGTTTAAACTGCTTTGTTCTTGTCTTTGAAGATTAGACACCCACCTGAAGACAGAGTGCTGATCATTGTTAATGATTATACAGTTAATTTAACAGGCTGCAACAAAAATAAAAGTAGCCTGCAAATAAGCAGTGTGGAACACATTCATTCACTCTTATCTATCATCTATTATTTGACAGCCTAACAAGCCCCTGGGACAGAATGAACTAGGAATAAATAAATAACTCTAGTAATTTCAGACAGTACAAGATTTCTAACATACAAACTAGACAGTGCGCTTCCTCATTCCTGGCTCTTTTCCAATCAACCTATCGTCTAAATGGGACTCTGCGGAAAAGATAGTTCTCCCATTTTATTTTTTTAATGTGTTATGTGAAAACCATTTATTCTCACAGTGTGTGTTAGAAGAGAACTGCTGCTGAGCTGTGACCCAATATACCCACCCACAGCAAAGGCAGTTCACTGTGCGTCTGCCTGATTCAGTGTTTTCCCCTTGACTTTCTATCTGCATTTGCTGGCAGGTAGGAAATTCTGTGTGTGATTACTAGGGCTGTGGCTCAGTGGTAAAGCATCTGCTTGACATGCAGAAGGTCCCAGATTCAATCCCCGGTATCTCCAGTTAAAAGATCTGGCAGTAGGAGATGTGAAAGACCTCTGCTGGAGACCTTGGAGAGCTGCTGCCAGTCTGAGTAGACAATACTGACTGTCCATGTGTTCATGCGGATTATGTAGTCTCTCCATCTGCAGAGATGCAGCAACTAAATCCAGATGTACATCAACTGGGTAGTGTGAGCCCACTATGAAAACACACTGAGTCTTATTCTCGTATATACACTCTTCTCTTGAAGGTCAAACCCATGCTTCCCTTTTCTGCATGCTTGAATTACTCCCGATTTACTTGAAAGTTGATCCATAAGCACTGAAATCAGTTTAGGCAGGGTTCTTCCACACGCCTGCCCTTCCCGTGTGTTTGCAGTTGTGGAGTCAGTTTATTTTATTCCGCACGTAGCTTCAATAATGAGGATTTTCAAGGGAGGGTGGTGTCATCATTAGTGTTGTTATCAATGTCAGCATAGCACCCCTTATATTTTAAAAAAGACCCTGAAATTGTTGGAGTGAGCGACTCACCATGCCTGTACATTGAGGGGTACTACATCACTCAAGGTGTGTATAAGTGTTATCTTCTTGAATGTGATGCCTCTCTTTGTCTTAACCTGGGAGCTGCCTCCCTCTCTTGCTTCACATAGCCTTCCATGGAGACACACCTCTCTGCAGGTCTCTCCTGTAGACACAATGCCCTCATACTCCCACACACACACGATGCCAGATGAGCTAGCCATTTGTGATAGCAAAAGTACTCTTTATTAGGCTTTTTTCTTTTCTTTTGACTGCAACCTAAGTGAACTGGATCTACTTGAATAAATGTAAGTTTACCTGTTTTGCAATATATTTCTAGGGAGATTTATTTACTACGCTAATTATCACACTTCTTTGACTGGGCAAACTCTGCTATATTAACAAACTATCTCTATAGGGTTATGGGCCCGGAGCAAATTTTAAAGTATAAAATGAATTTTTTTTATTTGTTTGTTTTTCTCCTGCTTGAGCAATTACAAGGCTTCATCACCAGCTGCCAAGAACAAAAGATGCTGAGAATTTGCTTAACAGCTGGTCCCAAACTCTGTGTACAGAAAGAAATTCCCCCTTCCCCTTTGAATTGCTAATCTATGGCACTACAATATGCAATCCTAGGGATACTTAGGAGAGATCATTTCAGTGCATAGCTTTTTAGAACTGAGCATCAGCTCAAGGAGGAAAAAGCTGATTTTTCATTAACTGCTCCACGACCTTCAGGGTCTGAAAATGAGATCACAGAATGGGAGAATGCAGATGGTAAAGGGTGCAATCTGGTTGTTAGTAGCTGGCTAATTCCCAGCTTGTGTACATAAAAGGACAAGAAACTGCAAAAGGGATAATTGAAGCCTTAAGAAAGGTCTATGGAGAGCAAGACTAGGATAGCAAGATTTCTTTGTTTAGAGAACCTTTCTCAGTTAGGCTACAAGAAAGTGGAAATGCAGAGACCCATATAGAAATATTACGAAATCTGACAAGCTTGCAACTGCTGGTAAAGTGCTAGATGAGGATTTACAAATTGGACAGTTTCTAAGTTCCCTACATGAATCTTATTGTGTTCATTTCAACATTTAATGGGAAAGATTCTAAATTGGAAGACATTCCGGGGCTGAGAAGAGCTGAGTACCATAAACAAAAGGGCTATCATGAGCAGCACAAAAGCAAAAAAGATTCAAGTTACATGGTCCAAGAGGCAGGTCAAAGGGAGGCAGGAACTAAGCCAATTGACCACAAACCCTCCCTGCTCCAGTTGTAACAAGCCAGGTAATTTCCAGAGAGAGTGCTTGCTCAATAGAAATGTTAATGCAAGCACCAGCAAACAACCTCACACTCAAGCACAGAGACAGAAGGATTTCTAATTACTGTAAATCTCATTTAGCACAAACAAATGAAAATCACAAGCCTTGGCTAACTGATAGTGGTGCTTCCATATATACGACATCAGGTATCAATTTGTTTGATGAACTGGACACAAATGCTTCAGGAAAAGTGTGCCTAGCCAATGAAGATCAAATAGACATATAAGGAAAAGGAAAAGTTACACTAAATTGCCAAATAAGTGATGGAGGGGCTGAAATTACTGCAGATCAGTGGCGCACCAAGGGCGGGGGATGCGGTCTGCCTCAGGCACAACTTGAGGAAAGCCTTTGAAGGGGCCCCTCAAAGCCAGTGTCATGCTGTGTCCAGTCAAACAGCGTTCATTTTTAAAATGCAGTTTTGGCTGCAGCCACCAGGGGCACTGGGATCTACTAAACTTCCCTTGCTCCAAAACTGAAGCAAACCAAGCCAGCAGACTGATAGCTGCTACAGTAATTGCCAGCCTGCAGATCATTTTCTCCAAGAATCTAGTCATTCTCTCTCTTTTTCCTTGCATCCAGCTCAGCCAAATCCTGCAAAGCAATAGTTAGGATGTCACAGAAAGATAGAACAACCTTTTCCCTCTCTTAATTTCTCTCCCTCTTTTTCACACTTTTCTCATTCATTTCTGTCTCCCTTCACCTAATTTTTCTGTGCCTTCAATTCTTGGTCTTGAGACCTTCTCATCCCCATCCTGATTGGTGACAGAATGTGTTTAGGAGGAGTATAGTATCAAACCTTTGTTAATATTATGAACAGAAGGCACTGGATTTGCTGAGCACTGTACACTGCACTGGTTCTGCTGTGCTTCCAAACTCCCCCCCCAACCCCCCGGCTTGGATTGTGTGATTCTGTGCTTGACATCAGTCCTGTTGATCTGGCATTGCCACAATGGCAGTGAATTCTGCTGGGCATCCTGTGATTACACTGGTACTGCTAGGTACTCTGCACATTGCACTGGTTCTGCTGAGCTTGCAAAATCCCCCCTCCCCCCTTCAGTTTCTTCTGCAGAGATACTCTGGTTTGACTTTTAATCCTTTGGAAACAATGGAGGATGGGGGCACCTTCTTTTGGGGGTAGTGTGTTTCTTAACATCCAGTCTGGTGAAAGTTGCAATCACTATTTTGTGATGCTTTGACTAGTGTTTGTACTAATTTTTACTAACATTAGCCAAAGCATCACGCAAAAAATTCCATCACACCACTCGTGTTCTGAGCAGGCACTTGGGAGGGCTTCTGTTCTCCATTTTGAAGGTCAGGAGCTGACCATCCCAAATATCTACGAACTACAAAGTATTTTTGAGAGGTAGGAGGCTGCCTTTGTACTAACTTCTACTAAGGCAGCCTCCTACTTCTCAGAAATGTATTGTAGATAGCTCTTGGGAACTCAGACTGAATGGGAACGAGATGGAAGTTATCTTCTTAGTCAAAAGCAGAAGATACTGGAACAACTGCAAAGCCTGGGCCAGGAAGGTTTTAATCCAATGTCCACACCAATGGAAATGGGCTTCAACAAATAAAAGGTACCCAATGAACCACTGCCAGACAACAATAACTATAGAGTTGCCATAGGCAAGCTTCTATACTTAGTGATGGCAACAAGACCTGATATTGCAACAGCTGTAAGTATATCATCCAGAAGGGTTAGCACAGCCAACACAAAGGCCTGGACAGCAGTTAAAAGGGTGGTGAGATACTTAAATCGTACAGCACACTTTAAACTGAAACTCTCAGCAAGTAATAATCCTACATTGTTGGGATATCCTGATGCAAACTGGGCTGGAGGGGCTATGGGGGTGGTGCTATAAGTTGGGCAAGTCATAAACTAGAAATTGTTGCCCATTCATCTACTAAGGCAGAATTTGCTTCTGCTTCCTAAGTGTGCAGAGAATTAGAGTGGCTTATAATGTTACTGGAAGATTTTGGTATTAAGGAACTTTTGCCAGATCAACTGCTAAAGGATAACCAGAGTTGGATAGCCCTCTCTCTTTCATAGAAGAACAAGATGCAGAAAAAACTCATTGGAAATACCAAGGCCAGTGGGACAACCTGAACCATGATGGCATACAGAGTTGAGAGGGAGTACTGGAGTGAGTTCGCATGCCTGGATGCTAGGGGGTGCTACATCACTCAGTATGTATAGGTGTTATCTCCTTGAATGGGATACCTCTCTTTGTCTTAACCTGGGAGCTGCCCTCTGATCCCTCTTCTCTCGCTCACTTTGTCCTCCCACTTGTTTCACATGGCCTTCCATGGAGACATGTCTCTGCAGGTCTCTGAGAGCCAATTTGGTGTAGTGGTTAAGTGTGCTGTCTCTAATCTGGGAGAACCGGGTTTGATTCCCCACTTCTCCACATGTAGCTGCTGGATGACCTTGGGCAAGCCATAGTTCTGTCAGAGCTGTTCTTGAAAGAGCAGTTCTAGAAAGAGCTCTCTCAGCACCACCTACCTCACAGGGTATCTGTTGTGGAGAGGGGAAGGATTTTGTAAGCCACTCAGACTCCAAGTGAAAGGCAAGGTATAAATCCAGTCTCCTCCTCCTCTTCTTCTTCTCTTATGCTCCCACACACATGATGCTGGACAAGCTGGCCATTTGTGATAGGGAAAGTACTCTTTAGATTAGGCTTCTCTCTCTCCTTTCAACTGCAGCCTGAATGTGAACTGGATCTACTTGAATAACGCAAGTTCATCTTTTTTGCAATATACTTCTAGCAGGAGTTATTTAATGCACTCAGTATCATGCTTTTATGACTGGACAACCTCTGCTATATTAACCAAATATCCTAACAAAAATATTTATATATCACTGTAATGGTGTAATGATAGTCTAAGTAGATTCTCTGAATTCTCAGCTTGCATTTTTTTAAAAAACAAATCACTATCTTCTTCCCTCACAGAGATATGCCTTTTTCCTTATATCTCCATGAGGGTATGGGCTAGAGACTTCCTTTTTTTATATGAAACCTGGGAATTCAGAAAAACCTGTTTAAACTATCATTACAACACTACAGCATTATATCAATATTTTAGGGCCGTTTAAAAAAATGCCCTGAAATCACTTGTCTTCAGGGCAGGGGGGAGAAGAAGTCATTTAACGATGACAATAGTCCAATAATTGAAAAGGTGGGTGGAACAAAGAAAACTGATAGAAATTTTATGCACTAAGAAAAATATTCCAAGAAAAAGCTCCTTTAACTTTCTTCCTAGTAACTTAAATTTTTCCTCCAGGACCACATGACTAAATTTCCCAAAGTCATTGGTGCCAATGTACACCAGGACTGCTGACTCCTCCCCAGCATTATCTATCAGCCTATCTAGACACAGTGTGATGTCCCCAACCTTTGCACCAGACAGGCAAGTCACCATGCGGTCAAAACACCTGCCACAGACCCCACTCTCTATATCCCTAAAGACTGAATCACCCACTATCAGAAGCACAGCTCCCACCAGGTGTATCCTTGGTATGAGAGGGCATTGGTCCATCACCCAAGGAAGGGGTCCCTTCTAAGTGATCACAACTCTCCTACTCAGACTGACCCTCTGACCTTGAGAATCTCACTCACCACAACAGCAGAACTGTCAGTACAGGAGTGGGACTGTTCTGGTAAGTCCCTAAGAGTGTCTTCCTCAAATCTCTCTCTCTCTGCCTCAGCTCCCTCCACATTGGCAACCCTACCCTCAAGGGAACAAACCTGCTCCCTGCAGCGAGCACACACCCATGATTTCCACCCAGAGGTAGATAATCATACATGTCACACTGTCTCCAAAATACTGGATAGCCCTCGCTCCTCTGCTGGTTTTCTACCTTCATTACTGGTTAGTTGTTCAAAAGTATCTAATTTAAATTCTTCATATTTAAAATTTATCATTTTTTTAAAAAAAAAATACGAAGCTGCCTTATACTGAATCAGACTCTTGGACCATCAAAGTCAGGTATTGTTTACACAGACTGCCAGTGGTTCTCCAGGTTCTCAGGCAGAGGTATCTCACTTCACCTGCTCACTGGTCCTTTTTAACTGGAGATGCCAGTTAAACCCTGGGGCCTTCTGCATGCAAAGCAAAGGTTCTACCACTGAGCCACTCTTCCAGTCTGACATCATACTCGTTATGCCACTCTGGCTGTCACACTTATACACTACATTGATGTTAACGGCTGCAGGAAGTGGAAAGGAAGTGAGAGAGGACGTTTGAAGATTACAAGCAAGACCATGTTGCAGGCTAGCATTAAAGGTGGCTGCTGCTCTGCCAGGGGGGTTAGGCTTGCCACATTCAGGTTGGGAAACTCCTGGAGATTTGGAGATGGAGCCTGGGGAGGGCAGGGACCTCAGTGGGATGCAATGCCACACAGTCCACCCTCCAAAGCACTCATTTTCTCCAGGGGACCTGATCTCTGTCGTCTGGAGATTAGCTATAATTCTGGGGAATCCCCAGCTCCCACCTGGAGGCTGGCAACCCTAGCTGCTGGATTTGAACCCTAGCTGCTGGATACACCTCCCCCCCCCAATAACGCGTCGTCCCACGCTCTTCTACAATTACAGCCAACCGTGAACAGGCTGACCCCAGCCTGTGCAGATAAATCACATCGGAGTTGGCACATACAAGCATCTCGGGACGACGCCTGCTGTAATACAAACTCTGCCCCGTAGGGAGCTAAGGGGGCCATACGTTGTAATAAGTCTTGCCGGCGCCAGGTATGAGCGCGATGGGGGCGGGGAGGCCAGCGAGCGCCTTTCCGTCAAAGAGCCACAAAGGGAAGCAGCGCGCGTCAGGGACCCGCGCCCCCCCCCCCCCCCAAACGGCCTCCTGCGGTCACGGTCACGTGGAGCGCATCCAGGGCCTCGTGAAGGCCTCAACCACAAACACCCACGTGACGGAGCTTCTACGAAAACTTCGCACGGCGGCTGCGCGAACCTAAGACATGCTCGCCTGGGGCTATTCCCAGCGCCCGTGGTGCAAGAAGTGGGCTCCTGTTCTTAGGATTCTACAGTTCGCAATAATCTTGTCCAATCGCGTTTTTTTTGTTCTTCGCGTCCAGATTTGCGCCCAATGGCATTGCTCTTCTTCAGAGATGCCCGGTTAATGTAGCGTGACATCGGGGTCAGCCAGTGGTACTCGATCGCATATTAAACACGGAGCTTGTGACCGTTGCAAAACGGAGAGGGAGCCAAGGGGCCTCTTTAGGGTTGAGGAATGGCCTATCAGTAGTTATAGCTGTTCTAAAACTTAAGACTGTGCCGATGGTCTCTATAACGTTACCGCGCGTGGTATTTTGACTTCAATGAGTTTAGAAGGGTATAATTTTTTTTAGGATTGAGTCACCGATGTTATGGCGGTTCTGGTTCGGTGGGCGGGATTAGCTGGTGTAATGACGAAATGAACAACCAATCATTCGTACGAGGAGAGCATGGGAGCGATAAATATATGCTTTGTTCAGACCGACTGTGCCTTCAGCCAATGACAGGCGAACTGGGGAGGAACAAGCAAAGCCGAGCAAGACGAGCAACACAAGCAGATGCTTTTACCAATAGAGACTCACGGTTTACACGTTGTCCAATTATTATCATAAACTTGTGAGGCGGTGCTTCTTTTAACAGGCACCTCGCTTGCCTAATGGCTCATGGGATGGCTGAAGAGTCGCCCAATGAAAAATGGGAAGGGGAAGAAAAAGGGAGGTTGTCTCTCGACTGTCAGGTATCCTGGCCAATTGGTAGCACCGTTATTGCAGTGGCACCCAATGAGCGACGTCGAGGGCGGGACTCAGTGTGTTTGGGTTCGTGCTCCTCCAGGGAGTGAGACGGCGGCGACGAGTAAAGTTTATTTTTTGGTGTGTTTTCTTCCCCCTCCCCTCCCGTGGGCTGCTGGTTAGAATCCCCTGGCTGAGCTTCCCCAGCGAATAAAACGGGCGGGAAGAGCGGGCCCCGGTTCAGCGTCACCGAGGAAGGAGGTGGGCTCCGCCTGTACAGGGCGGCGGGCGGAAAGGCGACGGCCGTGGCTCCTTGTCGGTGAGTAGCGAGGCAGGCCGCGGGCTCCCTCCCCAGTCGTCGAGCTGCTCAGAGCCTGAGACCGTTAAGAAGGCCCTCTCTGCACGCTCCCCTCTCTCCGCCTCTGTGAGCAGACCGCAGATCTTCTCACAGGAGCCTCGACTCGGGCCCTTCGGCAGCAGCTCTGCTTATTGTGAGGAACGGGAGACGACTTCCCTTGGGACCGGGGGGGGGGGGGGTTCCTCGGGGGACGCCTTTCTCGCGTTATTTCCATGGTTGGGGCTGTAAGGCTAAAATACAGCTTCGGGGCCTCTCGGGAGGAAGGGAGAGATGGGGGGGGTCCTTCCATTTCTGCGCGTGCGCAGTGGCGCTTTCTCTTGTGAGGGGATTCGCGGGTGAACGAGTCGTGCTGCTTGGGGGGTCGGGTGAAGATCCGTCCCTGGCTGAGAGTTGCGTGCGGATGTTGTCGGGGAGGAGAGGACTTTCCTTTTCCCGGAGAGCCAGTGACCTCCTTTCCGTAGCACACCCAAACTCTTAGTTCAAGAGGGGAGGGGTGCAGGGTGTGACATGCTAGCTAGTTTGCTAAACCGTTCAGTTCACTTGCCCGGCGGTGGCAAGGATTTTTCTTCCTTTCTTGCCTCCCCCCCCCCTTCCGGGTTTTAGATCTGTGTTGCAAGCCGTGGAGACCGTTGACTGCTATTGAAGACTGCCAAGTACCCTGAGTGTTGGCGCAAAGTCTTATTTATAGTAGCGCTGGCTGTTGCAGTTCCCAACGCTTTGAATGCAGCATGAAAAATGATCCTAAAGGATATAAATAAATATAACCGGCTAGCTGCCTTCCCTTCCCCGAACGGGACTCTAGTTCCCATGCAAACATTAGTGTCTGCCTCCAGCACAACCCGTTTTGCACGTTGTATAATGAGGGCTATTTTGGGGAGGGGATCCCCCCTCTTAATAAGCTACAATGAAATACCTTAGTTCAGGAAAGCCAAGTGATTGTTTTGATGTAGGACGATAAACTATGGAGCATTGGTGCGTGCACGTGTAAAGAGGCTGCAAAAGAGGAAAGTAGTACACTTTGACAGCACAGATTACGGGTGCTATGATGAACAGCTGTTTCTGTAAGCAGTCTGTCAGCTACTAAAATATAGGCTGTTGCTCCGAATGCCCTCATGTTCTTTCTCATGTCTAATATGTTTCTGTGTCTTGCTTATGTAGGATTCTGAACAAGGTATCATCAAAATGCAAAAACAAAACAGGAGTCTAGAGGCACCTAAAGGACTAACAAAACTTATTCCAGAGTAATCCTTCCTGATGAAGCTTACTGCGTCAGGTGCATTGAAATGTAATTACTGAGAAGCAGGTTGTCTTACCACCATGCTTAACCTATTGTTTGTTCCGAAGTGATTTTCCCCTCTCTCACAGATAATGTTTCAGATTCATGTATCCTTGGAATTAAATCACAACATACTTTCATGTTGTGTACAAAGGTTATCTAATATTTCCGATGTAAAATGTGGAGTAGAAACTGAGAATGCTATGGTAGTTTTTATTCTTAGTACTCATTCCAAGGTAATGCTTGCTGCTGAAATTAAACTCTGTTGGTTGACATGGCTTCATTCTATGTGTCTCAGCTGCTAAAACACTTAAAAAGTAGTGTGAAAAGGACGTGCCTATTCTGGAGTAACTGGATTCTTGCATTTTCATCAGCGTACATAGGATTGCCTTGTGCCATTAGTATGTTCTGTGGGAAATATTATTTTCACTAATTTGGACAAAAGTTCTTTATTTTTTTAGTTACAGCCTGCTACATCTTTATTCCAGAGCATGAACGTTCACTATAGAATCTCGGATGATACCAGTTTTTGCTTGACCGTAATAATATTGCTGTGACCTTTCATGGTTTTGTGCTTGGCCATCCAAATATAATTTTCTGATATTTTTGCTTCTGTTTTACCTGTTTTGTTGCTTTATGGGCGTTTAGTTGCCAAAACACTGCAAAAGGACATAGTCTTGTTTAGATGTCGTAGATTTACTTTGTGATTGTATAGGCTATGGTTTAAATGGCAATAATTTGGTTTTTACATTATGTGGATTGTTTGAGAGGCTGTTGCTTAGTGGTAGACTGGCATCTGTTTTGCAGGCAGAAAATCTCAGCTTCAGATTTTGATAATCTCTCGTTAAAAGCATTGGTTAGTAGGTGATATTAAAGACCTTCACCTGAGCCTCTGGAGAGGTGCTGTTAGTATGAATAGACAGTGCTATATTTTTATTTAGAAATTTATATGCTGTTTCTCAGGAAACCAGCTTGAGGCAGTTTACAACTAAAACAATAAAACAAAACCATTAAAAAGAGCCAATAAATAAAATTAAACAAATCACTAAAAACAAGATGATGCCATTAAGAGAAGCAAGGCAGGGGTATCAAACATACCCCCCGCGGGCCAGAACCAGCCCCTGCAGGCTGGTATCCGGCCCACAAGTAACTGGCTCTCTCCTGCTTCCTTATCTGGGGCTGCTATTGCATCACACCTTGCTTTGGCTGGCTTCATCAATTGCACAGGAAAGATAGAAAGACAGTCCTTTCTTCCCTGCATTGGCGGAGGCTCCTCCCCCTGCTCCTCCCTTGGACAGGGAGGGAGGGAACAAGCGAGAGCTTGCTTTGCCAGGCTCCCTTAATTGCATGGGATAAAAAGGCAATCCTCTCTTCCCTGCATTGGCTGAGGCTCCTCCTCCTGCTCCCTTGGAGAGGACAGGAGGTGGAAGGGGGAATGAGCGAGAGTTTGTTTTGCTAGGCTCCCTCAATTGCACAGGATACAAAGGCAATCCTCTCTTCCCTGCATTGGCTGAGGCTCTGCCTCCCTCTCCCCCTTGCTACCGTGGGTGCAGGGCTCATTTTGTAGCAGGAGCTCCTTTGCATATTAGGCCACACACCTCTAATGTAGCCAATCCTCCAAGAGCTTACAGAGCCCTTCTTACAGGGGCTACTGAAAGCTCTTGGAGGACTGGCTGCATCAGGGGTGTGTGGCCTAATATGCAGAGGAGCTCCTGCTATGAAATGAGCCCTGCTTGGGTTTGTTATGCCAAGGGTTGAGTCCAGAGTCCAGTGGCAACGTTAAGACCAGCAGTTTTATTTAAGGTATGAGCTTTGCTATAATATGTGTATATGTTTTGTTGGGTTTGTTATGCCATGGTTTTCCTGGGCACAACTGGGTCCACCTCTCTTTGCTGCTGTGTTTGTGTATGTGTGAAACAAAGCTTGAGTTTGAGTCCAGTGGCACCTTTAAGACCAACAAAGTTTAAATCAAGGTATGAGCTTTCATGTGCTTTGTTATAGCTACAGTGTGTGTGTGTGTGTGTGTGTGTTTTGTTGGCCTCATTATGTTGCGGCTGTCCTGGGTGCAACTGGGTTCGCCTCCCCTTCACCTCCGCTTTTTCACTATATTCATGTCCTCATGATCCAGTCTTTCTCAGTAGGAAACTAATGTGAACTACTTAGATGAGGAATAACAACAAACCAAGTGAGGTGGATTAGGCTGAGAGTTTGTGTTCAGACCAAGTTCACCCAACACATTTCCTTTGTAGATTGGGGATTTTGAACCTACACTTCCCAGACAGTAGACTGATCCTGACCACTATACATTTCTGTCTCTCTATTGCACTGCCTCATAGGAGTTGTAGTTATATTTTTGGGAAATACTATAGTTTTGTATTTTATTTATTTATTTAATCCAGTTTATACCCTGCCCTCCCCACCAAGGCAAACACATAGCCCTCACTCTGTGTCATGATCCTTTCCCATGTTCTTGGCCAGCACACAAAGCAACTTACGTACAAAAGCTTGCAGTGCCCAGCCATTTCATGTTTTCCCCTGGCTCCTAGGCTCAGAGCATTGACCATGAGATTTCTGTAATGAATATCAATAAATCAAAGTAGGATTGCAGCTTATAGATACACACCTGAACAGCATACACAAGATTGCTACAGCACAGACATTGTCTCCAGATTTTGATGCAATACTTCAGAGCAAGAGGTGTCAGTTTTGATGCAATACTTCAGAGCAAGAGGTGTCAGTTATCACAAAGACTGTTAAATAAACAAAATACTGCAAGTAATAAGACATTAACAGAAGGTATTGTCTCCCCTGAAGAATTTGATCCTTGTTACTTACCATGTCTCATCAAAGTTGGTCATGCATGTTTGTAATTTAAGAAAAAGTATCTTTAATTGTGTTTGTGTCCTTTTTAAAGTTTACATCTCTGCTACCTGGCATTACATTTTATGACACAGATGGCCTGGTCAAATCTGGCCCTCATAACAAATGTGTTTGACACCCCTGAGCTAGGGCATAACAGCAGTGTAAAATACACAACAAGCAGACTAAAACACTGTATATAAAATGATGTGCACAGGCCAGCAACATACCATAAAGCATTCAAGATAGAACCTCCTTAGCTAGCTTGGGTAAAAAGTTGCCAGCTGAACCACATGAGAGGGCATTCCAAAGACAAAGCACCACCACTGGAAAAGCCCTGTCTCAGCAGGGGATCTTAACGGGCAACATAGGTGTGACAGTCTTTCAGGTAGCTGATTCCAAGCCATTTACGGCATTAAAGGTAAGAACCAGTTGTTTGAGCTGGATCTGGAAATAGATGGGTTGCCAGGGTGGATCTTTCACTACAGGTGTGATAGATTCCTGTCCCTGACAACAACCTGTCTGTTTTGTTTTGGCCCAAAGTACTGGCCTTGCTCATCTAGTAGTCTGACTTAGCATAATATAGGTGCCTGTGTTTGTAGTAGTCTTTATAAGTGGACTCTGAACAGTATGTGTGTCTAAATTGCGCTTTCCTGATTTCTGTGACCTATTTGTTCATTGATAATTATTTTTAAAACCTAATCTCAGCAGATCACACAAACAATTCTGTTGCTTAAACAGGACTGGTTTAAGAATCTAGTGTCAGAGTATATAGCCCATTTTGAATACTGGACAATTTTCTTGAGACATTAACAGAAGGTATTGTCTTCCCTGAATAATTTGATCCTCGTCACTTACCATGTCTCATCAAAGGTGGTCAAGCATTAATAGCTGCAACTGGTAAACCACCCAGTCTAGTGACTCTGGAAATCTGGCAGATATATGTCAGATCAAAACTGCAGCTTTGGATCAGCATATGAAAAGGTAGATGTAGTTTTTATGAATCATTAAGAAGTCTGTAAAGGGCCAGTGCATGATGAATTAAGTCTGCACAGCTATTTTGATGTAGAAGGCCATGTTGTTTCTGGTCATAACACCACCCAGATTTCACGGTGTGATAATGATAAGTGTGATCCTGCATGGTTTCTGTCTTAGGAACTACTTTCCAGTATACCAAGCTATAAGGAAATTCTTGTTGCTGGTGGATTTACAGATATCAAAGAAGTGAGGTCATCCTAAGACAGTGTAAATCCACTCAGGTCCAGATCATGAGCTGGCATAGACAAGATTGATGCTTCTTGTTAGAGAAAGTCAATTCAGCAGTGTTGTGTCTGCAAGAGAGAGTGGTCTTCTGTTAGTGTTTTTCATTGTGCGCACTGTAGAGGCCTCTGGATAATGGGAACGCCACAGAAAAGGCATTGCATTTCCATAAATGAAGTATTCAACAAACTGTCAAATAACTTGGCAACAGCATTGCTGTCCTCTCTTGTACTGACTTGATGTGACACCATGTCCTACATACCAGATCTCACACTGAACTGGGGAAACCATCGCCTGCTTGATAACTTGGGAAAAGGAGAGCTCACAGATCAAGAAGTTTGTATACTTGTGTCACACCACTCAAGAATTTTGTATGTAGACTGCAGTGTGAAGGAAGCAGATTTAATGGATGCAGTATATGATATCACTTCTTTTCCAAAGCAAGAAATTAAAAGGATTGCCACCAAAAAGCAGCTCTCTTCATTTTCACTTAATGTGCATGCACTATGAAGCCACAATCTGGAACAATTCTTATTGTGCCATTCGAGAACTTTCAGTGTTGTGAAGTGGAAACACTGAAAATCAGTCCTGCAGTCCTTCTGATGTGCTGGGGCTCCATTCCAACTGCATGTTTGACACAAGCAACAAATTATTTCCTGTGCAGTATATAACTCTGAGATTGAAATGCCTCTTTAGATAATGCTTTTAGTTAATACCTAAAAGCATTTAAAAGTTTTACAATGATATCCTGATAAATCAGTCACAGCTGATTTATTTTGACCCCATAGGGTTTTCAAGACAGGAGACATTCAGAGGTGTTTTGCCATTGCCTGCCTCTGCATCATGACCCTGGTATTTCTAGATGGTCTCCCATTCAAATACTAGCCAGGGCTGACCCTAGGCTATCCAGGTCAGGGCTTGTGATGTTCTTAACACATATTTAATTTCAGATTTTTTTTCACTAAATCCAATTGCTCCGTCCATGTAACACTCTTTTCCAAATTACATTTATATTAAAAATGATATAATTACACTTTTTGAAACAAATGTATAGGCAGTGTGTGTATATCATGTATAAAAATAATAATCTATTTTAATTGCTGTTTTTTATGTTGGTCTAATCATACTCAAAGTTCAGCTTGGGAACCGCCCCCCCCCCCTTTTGGAATCTGCATATCTAATATGTGTTAATCTTCTACCCCAAATGCCTCTTGATGAATTTTGTGGGTCCCCCTTTCAGAACTGCATTTAAATTAGTGAGTATTTGTGATGTTATTGAATAACTTCATTCTAGTTGCAGAATAACTTCCCACTGTTAGATCTTTTTTAAAAACCTGTTTTGAGTTTTTTCCTTCATTGGGTACAGTGTATCTCTTAGCATGGCTCCATTTGTGGATACTTGAATCTGGAAATTGGAACCATGAACAGATGATAGATCTTTCTACAAACCTTAGAAAAGCCCCAGATTTGCAGAAAAAATTGAAATCTCAAAAAAGGGGTTAACTCTCCAAAATAATAGAAGCAGCAACCATAGCTTTAAGAAATGAATGCCCTCAGTGGCTGTTGGCTAGGCATCCACAACTATATTGCCAACCTTGGTTTCTGTCAGGAAAAGGTGGAGCAAAGCCCTTTCCAGGGCAGTTTTGAGGGAGGACTCATTGGGGCCAGACTCAGCTGTAGCCACCAAGCCACTTGCTACCACGTGACTTGGATGACTCACCCAGAGCTGGCTGCTTGTTAAACAGCAGCCAGCCCATGATAGCCAGAATAGTGGTTAGAGTATCTAGGAGACCCAGGTTCAAATCCCTACTTTCTTATGGAAGTACATAAGAACATAAGAGAAGCCAATGTCGGATCAGGCCAGTGGCCCATCCAGTCCAACGCTCTGTCACACAGTGTCCAAAAACACCAGGTGCCCCCAGAAGGTCCAGCAGTGGGGGCAGGAAGCTCATTGGGTAACTTGGGGCCAGTTCCAGACTTTCAATCTAACCTCCTTCACAGAGTTATTTTGGGAATAAAATTGAGGAGAGAAGAATGATGTAAGCTACTTTGGTTCCTCCTTGGGGATGAAAGTGACATATAAATGAAGAAGAGTTTGGATTTATATCCCGCCCTTCTCTTGGAATCTTATAGCAGTTTACAAACTCCTTTCCCTTCCCCTCCCCACAACAGACACCCTGTGAGGTAGGTGGGGCTGAGAGATCTCTGACAGAAACTGCTCTTTTCAAGGACAGCTCTGACCTAACTATGGCTTGCCCAAGGTCATCCAGCAGCGGCAAGTGGAGGAGTGGGGAATCAAACCCGGTTCTCCCAGATTAGAGTCCGCACACTTAACCACTACACCGAACTGGCTCTCAGCCATGCACTTAACCACTTCACTAAACTGAAAAAAATGTATGTAGCTGTGGATAGGGGTGCAGATAAAGTAGGTTGGTTAATGGGTAACGAGGAGACAAGGAAGCTGGGAAAGGTGATGATATGGGGGCTGCCAGGAAGAGGGAAAAGTGGAAATAAGGAATACTGGTGAAAAGTGAGGTTTCCCCTGCTAGTCCATGCAGGTTCTCTGCCAGACAACTGGACCATGCTCAACTTGCACTATACAACTTGGCCAGAGTTTTTCTGAGGAAAGGCTGCCAGGGGAGGGAATTAGGGAAAGTTGAAGATGGGGCAGATACAGATAGCTTGACTGGTGGGTGGGAAAGAGAGATTGGGAAAGAGAGATTGGGAAAGAGGATATGGGTCTTTCAAGGAAAGGAAACAAGAAATAGTTTGGGGAGGGGAAAATGAGATGCCCCCTGCAAGTCTTTGTGGGCCCCCTACTTGTACTGTATAATAACTTCCTGAGATATTTCACAAGAAAAAAAAATCTGTTTATTGTAACTGGCTTGTAGTTGGTGTAGCTGGAATACTAATCAATTAATTTAATATTGTGAATTTCTTCCTTTACTTTATGGTAAGTAATTTGCCAAGCAAATTAGTGGCTTGTGCACATACAACCCATTCTAAGGGTTCCAGCGTCTAATTTAGAATAGCACTTTGGTTACATCCTCCCCTGCCTCTTCCAGAAGTTAGTTGTGCCCTGACTTAGAATTTTTTTTGCTGCCTTTGTTGTGAGTTTCTAAAAACTAAGGACTGATGTACCATATTAGCTGAGAATGAAGTCTTAATCTGAAAGGATATTGGTTCAGATCCCATCTCTGCCATAAATTTACTAGCCTTTAAATATGTGAAGCTAAACCACAAAACATGATGTTCACCATGTAGCAATAACCACAGCAATGGATGTCCCAGGTAAATTTCTGTTTCAACCCTTCATCATGCTGTAATTATACGATAAAGCCAGGAGCATGGAAACAAACTAAATAAAGCTAGATGCACATGAGTGCCTTCCTCCAGTCCCATCAGCACGCTACACACATACTTTTGAAACTGCAACCAGGAAAGAGTTGAGGGGACTGGTGCAGGACGTGTACAAGTGCTTCTCCTCTGTTCCCAACTGCACTCCACCACTCAGGCATTATAACAAGCTGAGGAGCTCTACTATTTCCCTTGACACTAAATCCTGTTCAATGTTCCAACCAGCTCCACAAATCCAAAAGCTATGGAAAGCTGGTACATCTGTTGGTGTGGTTAATGCTGTGTGGTGAACCTCATGAATTGTGGTTTAGCTTCACATGTTTGAATTCAACTTGTACTGCATCTTTAAAGACTAGTTAATGAGAGGTTTTTTGTAATTTCAAATAGAATTTTTGTGTTTATTCCTTCATTACAGTGTTTTTCAGATTTAATATACTACACAGGCTGTATGGCCATTTTTTGTCATATAAATTTACTAGTGGCTCTTGGGGGCACTTTGTCTCCCCCCCCCCCCCCCCCGCAGTATTGAGATAATGGTGATTTACCTTATAGGGCTACAGTGAAAAATTCCTGGTATGATTTTATTTAGCCTGTTCTTTTCTGTGTTCAGAGTGGCTTACAGTAAATTGCGTAAGCTCCACTAGGTAACAGTAACAACTGAATGCCTTTCGGAAGAAAAGTGTTTCATGCTTGTGAAAAACTATCACAGTTGCGTTCAGATCTCCTCTAGACTATCCCACATAGTGGGTGCTTCATCTGATATAGCAGAGATCCTAGTGGCAACAGACTGGAAGTGCCAAATAGAAAGAAATGCCAAAAGCTGTGTTGGGAGATCGAAGTTAGCTCATGGGTTCATATAGGGAGAAAGCAATCCTTCAGGCTTGTAGGTCAGAGATTATGAAGGGCTTTAAAAGTAAAATCCCAACACCTTGAATTGTGCCCAGATATTGTTTTAAGATGCACATGCAAATTAACACCAGCAGGTAGGTTGTCAGAGTTTGCATGAGGAGAAGCTTCTGAACTGTCTTCAGGTGTAGCCCCGTGTGTAGACTGTTATAGTACTCCACCTGAGAAGTTACAGAAGCATGGACCACTGTGGTTGGCCAGCTGACCAGAGGACAACAGATAAAAAAGCCAAGTGCAGGTGGTAGAAATGAGTGGTAGAAATGACTCCTAGCAACCGTGCCACCCTGTCTCACAACATGGCTGAGTTCAAGAGAGAGCCCCCAAGGTTTTACCTGATTTGCTAGAGATAAATTTACCGTCTCCAAGATGTACAAGTCAATCTCCTCTGAAACACTACCTCCCCCCCCAGCATTTCAGCTATGTGAGAGACTGCCTAGAAGCTGTTCTGCTTTGTGTTCTACTGACCTCCACTTGTTTATATATTAAAATATTTATACCTTGACATTCTTTTTGGATCAAGGTAGTTTACAGTAATAATTAAGACAATGCAAGTTAAAAGCCAAACAAAATAACAAACCCCAAATATTTCCTCTACCACCAATCACTCTTTTCTTTATTTTTTGTTCAGTTCATACTTGTATACATTTTCAGAAGGTAATGAAAATTCTTAAGATGGTTTATGCATTACACTGTGCTGGTCCAGAGATCCATGTGTGTGGAGATCATAGATCTTTTCCTCATTCTTTTTTTTCTGACAGTGCCAACCCCACAAAAGTTGATTCTCAGGTTTGAAAAGAACTGGTGGGTGGGTGGGGGAACGCGGGAAAGATATTACTGTTAGCATCTTCTACTAACAATTTGCTGGCTCCAACTCATGATTTTTGTTTAAAGATTTTTATGCTGGAAAGTTTTGATGTTTTAATATAAAAATATTGTTATACATAAATAGTTTTAGTGACAGAGACCTGCCTGACTTTTGCTTGCATTACTTTGAGAAGTGCCCCGTGCTGTACTAATAAAGGCAACAATGTCATCTTATTCAACTCAAAAGTCAATTTATATTTGACCAGTTTCTGTTTTGGGGGAAAGAAACAGAGGTTTTCCTGGTTTAATTGGTACCTGGTATTCTTCAAATCTCTGGTTTGTATCCATAAAGCTTTGTGTACTTGGATTTGGCACAGAAGTTGTGTTAACTTTATGTTCCCTGTGCCTCATTGAATTTTTCAAGCTGACTATGACAAATTTTGAAATCGGCTGATGTTGCCTAAAAGGAATGCTACATGACTCCATATACATGTATGACATTTTGAATTTGGTACTGTAATTGGATTTAGTGAAATTCATGGGGAAAGCTTACCCTTTCTGATGTTTAAAGCAACAACAGTCAGGAAAAATAATTTGCTGCAGTGACACAGTTGTGCTAAATCTTGATTGCTTGTTTTGTTACTTGATGGAATACACTTGGTGTTCCAGAATTTTCACTGATGTTGCTAGTAAGTATGGCTATGTCTTTGCCCCCAAAATAGCAGCTACCTTTAATAAATGCTCTTGGGCATTATGTAAAGGTGTAGCCAGCACTTATCCTTAGTTGGACCCCTTGCCACTCTGGTCACACAGCAGGAAGGGGCACTTCCAAACATTTTGTCCATAAATGTTTCAAGCTTTTCTCGAATCATAAAAGCTGGAGGCTTTGGTTCATAGGTGCTACTTTTTGATACATTCCTTACAAGCTTGATGTAACAGTGTAAATGTGAATACCATTGATGATAATTAAGGAAACTACTACTAGTTTGCAATGCAGTTTTCTCAAGTCTGAGTGTATGTACAAGTTCTCTGGCTCTTCAGTTTCTGTCTTTATAGTTCAGAAATCTGTTTTCCTCACACTGTTTGCAAGTGCAGCTGCATTATTTTTAAGTTTTAACTGTGCAAAGGGTTTAACAGATGCAGAAAATCTGGCATAAAAAATGACCTGTAAATGCTTCGGTGTGGAGAGTTGAAGTGAGGTCTGTGAACCCTGTTGTATGTTCTCGCCACTGAAATACGTTCCTTAATTAGTAATAGACATTTCCCCCCACATAACTATTTGCAAGCTTATGAGGCTGCCCTGCATGGGCCAGTCACTTCAAACTGCATTTTTTCTTTGTCTGAAAGGTAGGGTCTCTGCAGTAAGCCCCCCTTTGGGAACTGATGTGAAATGTGTGTCAGCATAGCTTCTTGTATGGAATAACGTAAACCACAGCTTGATTCATGGTTTTTCATTAATGTCAGGCTGCTGAATTGTATGCCAGTGGCTGCCACCATGGCTTTTCTGCTTCCCACATAGGGCTTTCCTCCCCCCTTTCTTTTTTACTGATTAGGTGCTGCAGGGTGTAATTTAGTATTTGATTGAGGAACTGTTTGATCTTAATGGGTAAAACTCATTGTGGCTGTTACTTTATTATGCAAATCTGTGTGATAATGTAGTAATGCAATGTTTCTGTCGATTGCCAGTTCTAAAATAGGAAGTGCAATCATGTTGCTGTTGGTTTGCAATTCAAGTTCTTGTGGTCTCTTCCAGATGCAAAGATACTGACTGCAAAAAATAGGATTACCTGCATTGACTTCCTCTTAGAGAAGACCCTTGAAGGCTTGCCTAGCTTCGAAGTTATGCTTGTATGTTATGCTGCCTGTCATGCTTGTTTGTTTTGAACAATAACAATGTGTTTTTCTTATCTTTTAAACAGGGATTTGACTTATGCACTGAATGTAGCCAGGCTGGATCCTTTTGGGCTTCAGTAGCCCTAAGAAGCTGTCAAGGTAAGCACTGAAGCATAATTATACTTGCTAAGTATAGGAAAGAGAGTTGAGGGTGAAGGTGGGTACAGAAAATAAATGTGTACTGACATTTTACTGTCATGGGTTCTTGTAAGGGATATTATAATTATGAACTTATACTGAAATGATTAATTTCTATACCAAACATTTCTTAAAATGCAGAGGAAACACTATCTGAAGATGGTTCAGATACGGTATACAATTTACATTGGCCATCCAGTTTTTTTCTGATAATCTGGGTAACTTTACTCAAATTTCATATATGCAGATAGTTCTGTGACTGTTCACAGAATTTTGCAGAAATACTCTGAGCATCTTGCTGTTCAGCAGAAAAGGTCAATTTGTACCATAGTCATATGGTTGTGGAGAAAATTGCATGCATACATGTGGGCATCTACAATGCTTGACATTGGTGTTTTCCTTGTGGGAACTGGCTTGTGAGGTTTCCCCATTGCTGATACCAATCAGCAGCAATGGGGTTCCAGGTGTCAGGTTTTGTCATATTTTCTCTGCCCCTAGTCTCCTAGCAATGGCCATTCTCCCCCTCCCCTGCATTGCCAGGACCCTTTTAATATTTTTAAATCAGCAGTTGAATGTTGTTATATTGGTTGTGGGATGGAGGAAATGGCTGCCACAGGGTCTGGATCAGGGAAAGTGGTTGCTCTGTGGGCAGGACCAGGAAAATCAGATCTTTCCCATTCACATAGCAGCCATCAAAACTTTGTTGAGATATTTCCCAAAACTTCACAGCAAACTGATTTGGAAAGGATTGGAGAAAACCAGGGAGATGTACAAATGCACCATGATGCTGGGGAGGGGGACCCAGGGAGAAAATCTGTCCCATGACAACATCAAACCTGGGCCATTTAACCTTCTGGAGAATGTCATTATAGTGATGTAGATGAAGAGGACTAAGAGTTCATAGTACCACAGAATTAAATAAACTGTTTTGGGAGTTGGCTTGCTATGTTGCCTTCAGTGAAGGGGAGGAAGAAAAGGTGGAATTCCTACACTTTACTCTCTCCTTTCCCCCCAAAGTGGACAGTTTTATAGCCTTTTGTGTTTTTGACCTGTTTGAATGAGCCTGTTATTTGGCTGTGGCAGATGCCCCAAACACTTGCTGACTTCGGTCAGTTTAGTTTGCTAGCTGTTTCTTCTCTTCGAATCAGCATATATGTTCTAACAGACCCTATGTTGCTCTCATACCACACAGATGTCAGTCTCCTGGCAGTCACTCCCCTCTGGGCCACTGGGGCTCCATTCTGCCCTTCTCTGTTCTTTCTACAGCTTAGGTCTGACTGCACTACTGTTGGTAAAACCACAGTTTCTTTCCTACTTTTGGATAGCAGACTTCAGAAGCAATCATGCATATTCCTTACCCGGTTCTGTTTCAGACAAGTCTGTTGAAGCATTTTTTCTATTCAGTAACTTATATTACAAGATCTGGAAGTGCTTGTATGTGTTCCTCCTGTACAAACACATTTTAAAAAGAAATCAGTTGTCTGCGCAGCAAGAAGATTTCTAATAGGTTTTGTTTTCCAGTTCAGTTTAGTTTATGGGGTGGTGTATTTCTTGCCCTGCCAGTGAGCCACATGTGCTCATGAAAGGTATTTCATTTTTTAAGGAGCTGTACGTTTATACTTCAGTTAGTGTTGGTTTCTCAGGACAGATAATATCCAAAGATGAAAGAAGAGTTCATTCACATACAGTTGTGGCTATTCTTGGAAGTTAAAGAGAATGATCCAACTGGATAATAAATTATTGAATACTTCTAACTGTTATATTTAGTAATGCAACAGTTGAGTTCTATATGAAAATGTTTTTCTTCAGATACAGTTGCCCTGAAAGAAACAGTGAGTGTCCTAGAATTCTTTTGGTGCGGAAGGAGTAGCAACTTTAACTGTTATATTAGACTTGTTCTGCTCAGCGCCCCTAATCTCTTAATGGGAATGTGTGTGTATCTACATATCAGCATTTTAACCTACTTTGTTCCTTCTGTTGTGGAGATACCTGTGTCTTCATACTGCCTTTGATCACAGCTCAGTTTTGTCATGCTGGATCAAATATTCAGTATTTCAGTGTGCAATAGGACCTCAAATAAAAGTTCAAATTCCAGTATAACTTCTTCAGTTTTCCTTCCCCTTATTTCTTTTAGGCAGAACTTCATACTTCAGCAGAGTTTTGCACAGATTCTGTTTCCATGCAAATTGATGAGGGAGAAATTTTGGAAGAAGGCAGTTCCAAGGTCAGTGAGATAGTAGGATGCGATTAGGGAAAATATTGATGAATGTATCAAAGTTAAAATACAGGTTATAAATTGATGCACAAGTAGAATATGAGAGAGAAATCTGATTGTCATATGCTATATTTGAGGATGTGACAGTTATTCATAGTGCTTCTTTCACTGGGATGTTGTTTGTATCTTGGAGACCTTGTGTGTGTGCTGTAAGAATTCTAGATCAGTGCACATATTAAAATGTATTTAAATAGGATTATAAATAGCCTCTCTTTGCTATAGGCAAGTACAGCTTGCTTTCAAGCAATTGGGTATGGAAGCTTTTGTAAATTTGAAGAGATTCCCCCCCCCCCCCTTTTTGAGGCCATTGGTATATTATGAATGAATGACATGTATATACCGACCAACAGTCTACTAACTTTTTTGTAGGTTTATAACTTCTGTGATTTATTTGCAAGGTTGACTTAAAATATAAAACACGTGTTTATAAATAAGCTGGCATCAAACTGCATTATGTTTGCTTTATTAAAATCATTGTGTGTAACTGTGGGATAGCTTTAATTTTCTGAACTACTTTCTGTATGTATGAGGGAAGATACAGTTAGCCGTGTTAATATAATGGACTTACATGCCCACATGGTAAACTGTTTATACCCCTTCTGAATGATGTAGAACTCTTCTGCTCTTGCCTGAGACACAGATGTTTCATGTTGCAAATTACTATAATAATGTAATAATTATTACTGTAATAATGAACCAGGCCTTTTAAAAATTATGGTATGGTATGAAAAACTGCAGTCTGTAACAAAAACTGGTTCAAATTTGTATTGCTGATACACATTTATGCAAAAACAGATCAAATAGTATTTTGACTGAAGTTTGAACCTTCTTAGGTTCTGTACAAGAAATCACAAGGCACTGCCTCTTAATGCTTAATAACTCATTATACTTTTCCATCCAGATTTTGCAAGGGCTGTGTAAGTTCCTTCCTCTGTTCACCAAGGTGTTCCTCTGCCTTTCCTCCAGTACAGTAGTTTGTTTTCCGGTTCTTCTGGAATGTGTCTTCATGCAAGACAGATCAGAGGTGGGGTAGAAGAAGAGGTCTGTTATAAATACATTAGAGGATCAAAAGCTAGACTACTGAAGCCTGTTAAGCGCAGCTGCCTTGCTGCAGTGTTTTCCCAACTTTAAAAACATAATATAAAAAAATGGTGGCAGAAGCATGGACATATAAAATTTTATTTTTGGTATTATAAGTCATCACTCTGCATAGAAGTACATACATCAGGTGATATACATTATGTATGTACACTCAGCTGTTTGCTGCTTGTTCCAGTTAAGTGACAAATTTTATTTAAAACATTTGTATGTGGCTTTACCATCCAAATAGGGCCCCCAATTACATGGCAGAATTAATCATAGCATAGATGTAGAATATATGACCCACGGGCTATGTGCAGCCTGGCGGATCCATGTTGTTTGGCGTTGAGCCCCCCAAAACTTATTGTTGTATCCCTTGAGATGTAAAATTTTGGTGTAGCAGTTAAGAGCAGCGGACTCTAATCTGGAGAACTGGGTTGATTCCCCACTCCCAGCCAGCTGGGTGACCTTGGGTCATTCACAGTTCTCTCAGCTGTTCTCTCAAGAGAAGTTCTCTCAAGAGAAGTTCTCTCAGAGCTCTCTCAGCTCCACCTACCTCACAGGGTGTCTTTTGTGGGGAGAGGAAGGGAAGGAGATTGTAAACTGCTCTGAGACTGAGTGAAGGGCAGGGTATAAATCCAATCTTCTAAAATTTCCAGAAGTTTTGAAATTGGGGGAAACCATTACCCTTCCCCCATGCACACTTTTTTTCGGGGGGGGGGGGGGTGAATTTTAGGAAAAATTGACACACACAATGCTTTCCTTTAAAAAAGTTTTTATTACATATAATTTCTTTCATGTGATTTACAAGCTACCACAAATCAAACAAGATTATGTATTCTATAATCACTGAGACAAATGGCTACAAGTAAACAAATAAAAAATCAGTATGATAAGCAACCTATAAAAATGCATAATAGTCATATTACTAAACAGCTCTATCCTGGAATCATGAGTTCTTTAAATCAAATTAGTCAACATAGTCTTAACTAGAATTACCAGAATCACTACTACTTGTTCACGCATCAGCTGTAATCTGTCTCATAGGCTGCATTCTGTTAGAAGTTTTATGCCTTATAATAAACTTGGACAATTAAATATATCAAAATTTATATGAAGTTTCTAGAGCGACCAAGATGATTAGGGGGTTGGAGCACCTTCCCTATGAGGAAAGGCCGAAGAGTCTGGAACTTTTTAGTTTTTAGAAATGACTAAGGGGGGACATGATAGAGGCGTACAAATTTATGTATGGGGTGAAGAGAGTTGACAAAGAGAAATTTTTCTCCCTTTCCCAAAATACTAGAACTCGAGGGCATCCAATGAAGCTGATGGGCAGTAGATTCAGGATGGACAAAAGGAAATACTTCATTACACAGAGTGATTAAAATGTGGAATTTGTTGCCAGAGGATGTAGTGATGGCCACAGGAATAAACAGCTTTAAAAGGAGATTATATCAATTTGTAGAGGATAGGTCTATCAATGGCTACTAGCCATGGTGACTGAGGGGATCCTCCACATTCAGAGGCACTAAACCTCTGAATCCCAGAGCCAAGAGGCAACATCAGGGCAAGGCCTTGGCCTCTGTGTCCTGTTGTTGGCTGTCCAGAGGAACTGGTTGACCACAGTATGAGACAGGATAGCTGGCCTAGATGGACTGATCCAGCAGGGCTCTTTTTATCCTCCAAATTAAAAAAGGCTTCCAACCTCTGTCCTTGTCCAGTTTTGTGCTAATAACATTTTTTTCTGCAGTCATACAGTTAAGAATCATTCCTTTGTGCACTTTCTGAAAAACTTTCTGGCAAATAACTTACTTTCCTATCAAACTTAAATATTTTACTGATTAAGTAACATAAAGTGCACAATTTATAACTTAGCATATAAAACTGTACTATTTGTCATATTTATGGAATAGTTTTCCATTAGAAAAAAGGGGCTCAGGAAAAAACCCTGTTTTTGCTCTCCCTCCCCCATCTCTATGTGTCCCAGAGCAGGGATGTGATGAAGTTTCTGCTCCTCATAGGGGAAACTTAACTAGTGTTGGGCTACAGATAATGCAAGGGCTAGAAGAGAAAGCATGTACCTGCATATTGGTTTGACATCCATATTTGTCCCTATTTGGACATGTGAAAGTAAACTTGCTGTACTGCATTCTTTACTGTTGCATCTTATTTATTGGAATGTGTTTTAGCTGATTTTATCTGTTTTAATGTATTGATTCGGCCTGTGTACCTGTGTAAGCCGCCCTGAGCCCGTTTGCGGGGAGGGCGGGATATAAATCTGAAAAATAAATAAATAAATCTTGTTTGTAAGCTGCTCCTCAGCAGTCATTATCTGCTGAGAGAAAGACAAGGTGTAAAAAAACTATTCTTTCTTGATCCTAATATGTTTCGACAAAGCTGTAGGCGAAACGTATTGGGATCAAGAAAGAATAAATAGTTTTTCTACATCTTGTCTTTTTTTTCTGCTGCTACTGCTGGTGTGGCCCTGACTACTTACTTACTTACTTACTTACTTACTTATTTATTCAATTTATATCCCGCCCTCCTCGTGAACGGGCTCAGGGCGGCTGAGAGAGCCAGTGATTCCATTAAATTATATTGAAGGGACATTAGTTCAAATTTTGCTCAGTCATGAATTTACTGGGTAGCCCCAGGCAAATCACTCTTCATCTCATTTCCCCAACATTGTTGAGTTTTCATGAAATGTTGATGGGTTCCAAGCAATGTGTTGCAGAATGGTGGGAGGCAAGCAGCTTCTGAGAGGCCTTCTCTGCATATGCAAAAGTGAAGCTTCTTGGGCTCTTCTGGTGCCTGTTCTGCTCCAGAAGAGTTGGAAAAAAGCTAGGTTGAATTCTTGATTTTTGGGAAGTGATGCCATTTTCAGTTTCCAAAGAAACGGAGATGTCTGTGCTAACTGGATTTTTTAATTGTGATCTTCTGTGTGTTTTTATAAGTGTTGTTTTATTTATATTGTTTTTATTATGTTTTTATAGTCAATTTATTTGTATTGTAAGCTGCCCTGAGTTCTGCAATGGAAAGGTGGCTGATAAATGTTTTAAACAAAATAAATGCTCCCCCCCCTCCCCAATTCCCAATGTTTTCATTGGAGAAGTTCAAAAAAAGTCCTCAGGTTTTTTTCATGCTATCCATCTTGAGTATGAAAAATGTTGCCTTAAGAAGCATTTTATTCATTCTAAAAGAATGTTTTATATATTTTTTTCCAATGCTCCCTCAAATTTCCCATTTTTTCATTAGAAAAATGGCAGGTTCCTGGGGGGAAGACAGAAGAATGTCTGTTTCTTTCAAACTTTTCAGGCTTTATCCCCAGACCTTCACATTTGTACTTTTCTTTCAGTGATGGCCCATTGACAGAAGACCAGGGATGGGGAATGCATATAATGAGCCTTAAGTTAGATCTGAATTTTCTGCTGCTTTAATATGTTACCCATTTCAGATATCTCTGTCATAACAAACCAAATTATTATAGTAAAGAATATCTAAAGAAAAACAGGAATGTGGAATGCAAACAAGGCTCATTTGTGAATATGTAAAGTTAAAAACAACAGCATGCAGTAAAAGGAAATATTAGAAGCAGATCTTACCCTTGAGCATTTCAACAAGGTTACTTACTAGTTCATTGAACAAAGCCTTCATTTCTTTGTTTAGCATTCTGATCAGTGTTCCCTCTAAGCTGAGTTAGTCTGAGCTGGCTCACAGTTTTCTCGCCTCCGGCTCCCACATTTTTGTCTTCGCTCAGGAAGGATGGCTCCAGAGCAAAATAATTTATGCAGCAGCCAAATTGCTCGCTCACAACTTTAATGCCAGTAGTTCACAAAGTAGGATTTTTGCTCACAGGACTCCACAGCTTAGAGGAAGCATTGATTCTGACTACCGTTAGGATACAGATATTCTCTGGTGGTCCTTGTGAGTGGGGCAGTCCTCTCGAGTGGGTTAGGTTCCTCCTCTCCGGAAGCAGGGTCGATTGGCAGAATTTGATCCTGGAGGGGAGGGGCTTGCCCACAGATCCGCAGTCTTTTCGGCCCTGCTGAAGGAGCAGGACGTCGGCAGCAGCGCTCTTGCGAGCACAGAAGATCCAGAGACCTTCAGTCAGAAGGCAGGAAGAGCGATCGTGAAGTGTGCCTCCACACCCATCCTCCCTCTGCGCTGCAGCAGAGCGGCAGCAAGCGAGCTCATCTGATGGTGATTTGGGTCCCCAAGAGCCAAGGCACGGCTGCAGTCTCCTGGCAGGGTTTCAAGCCCTTGGGCGAGAACCCCCCTCCCAATCTTAAGGGGACGATTGAGACAGCAGCAGCCTACACAGCTATGCCCACTTCAGTCAGCACTCCCGTAGGCTTGGAAGGAGCGACCTCCACGCTGTGGAAGATGAACCCTTCTACTCTCCTGACTTCCCTGACTCGGTAAGATGCTGGCAAAGTGGGGGGGGGGGTTTGCCTCTGCAACCAAGGGAGCAAGAAGCCCTATTTCAGACCCCTTTTTGCTTGGTGCAGAGGTAGCCATTTGGTCCCTGTTGGTTCTCTTCACAGGGAGCTGCTTTCACTTTCATTTAGAAGAAGGCTTTGGTGGGAAAATGTCTGCGAAGGTGGGCCTCTCCACCCTTCACAATCCAGAGGGAGTGATACATGGTCTGGGCTCTTCTGCTGCCTCAGCCCCTACTCTGACCAACCCAGGAGGTAACCAGAGTGAGGAGGAGAGTAGGAACGTAGCTACTGATCTTCAGGAGATGATGCTAAGGCTTCATTGCTCTCATGGTGTAAGACTGAAATGAGAAGAGAGATTAGAGCTGCCATGCAGGACTCCAGATCAGAAGATCAGGGGACCTGCGCTGACAGAGGACTCTCCCTTGGCAAGAAACACAGGGAGTCAACCCCCACCCCAAGACCAAAGAAGAGAAGGAGAAGGGAATCTACCCATAGGAATCACAGCCCTCTCCTAGAGGATCAGTCAGCTGATTCAGAGTGTTCAGAGGCTTCTTCCTCCAAGGAGGAAGGGAAATTGTCTGATGAGGAAGAGGAATTGTCTGATGAGGAAGAGGAAGTAGTTACATCTTCTCAAACCAGGCTCTTTCCTCAAGAGTTATATTCCAGGTTGCTCCCAAAGGTCCTTAGAGTGTTAGAGCTTACTACACAGCCTAAGGGAAAAGAGGAACCTGAACCAGACTTCCCTGAGGGAGCAGAGAAATCTCTTCCAAAATCAGGGGTGAAATCCTCAGGAGTTCCACTCCCTGCCCCATACTTGGTCGATATTCTTCTCAAAGCTCCCTCTCTCGACAGAGCTGTAGAAGTGGTGAGATGCACAACAGAGTGTCTTCAGGCTCATGGCTTTGTGATTAACGAAAGAAAGAGCATTCTTCACCTGACACAAATGATAGTCCACCTAGGAGTACAGGTCGGTAGGGTCCAGGACAGAGTTTTCCTGATGCAGGAGAGACAACAGAAAATCCAGTCCATGACAAAAAAGGTACTGGAGAGTCAAAAGATAGAGATAATGACCTTAGCCCAATTGCAGGGCATGATGGTGTTGTGTCAGGACCTAATCCAGTGGTCAAGATTTCACACACACCCTCTTCAGAGGTTTCTTTTGCCCTTCCAGGAAGTCATTGGGAACAAAAGGACAAGGCTAGTCTCTATACCAGAGAATCTCAAGACAGAATTGAACTGGTGGAGGGAACTGACGAGATTCCAGCTGTGGGAACCAAAGATAGTGGTGATGACCACCGATGCCAGCCTCTCGGGCTGGGGAGCACATGTACAAGGAAGAGTGACTCAGAGCAACTGGTCGCACAAGGATATGACTCACAGTATCAATTTCCTGGAGCTCCAGGCCATCAGGCTGGGGCTGCTGGACTTTCAGAACTTGTTGTCAATATGCCATGTCTTGGTAAAGACAGACAATAGGATGGCAAAGGCATATGTGAACAGGCGGGGGGGGGGACCAGGTTCATATCCCTCCACGAGGAAGCTTGCTATCTGATACAGTAGTCAGAAGAACATCTACTGTTCATCAAGGCGATCCATGTTCCAGTTCAGGACAATGTCCTGGCGGACTGGCTCAGTCGCAAGACATTAGATCAGTCGGGAGTGGATGCTAAACAAGGAGGTGTTCCTTCAACTGTGCCAGGGATTCAGAAAGGTGGAAATTGACCTCTTCACAAGGGTTCACAATCATCAAGTGTACAAATTCATGTCAAGGGCAAGAAAGCAACAGGCTGTCGGAGTGGATGCTCTAAGTTGCGAATGACCTCATCAACTGATGTATGCCTTCCCTCTGAATCAACTATTATCTAGGGTGATTCAGAAGATCATAGAGCAACGAGTCGAGGTGATCCTAATAGCACCATTCTGGCCGAGAAGGGCATGGTTCCAAAAAATCATGAGACTCTCGACAGCAGAGCCATGGCGACTTCCACTGAGGACACTGTCTTTCTCAGGGGGCAATATTGCATCCATGACCAGAGTCGTTAGCCCTCACAGCCTGGAAATTGAGTGCAGTCAACTTTCAGGGATAGGTTATTCTGTAGAGTCATTAATACCATGCTGGCCTCCAGAAAGAATTCTACCTCCAGGGTATACAATACTACCTGGCAGGTCTTCCATTCCTGGTGTGTGCAAAAAGGTTGGGAGCCCCTGTCAGTGCCCATTAGTGAAATTCTGTCCTTCCTATAGGATGGGTTGGAAAAGGGTCTCAGTACTAGCACCCTTAGACGCCAGGTGGGACTAGGAAGGGTAAATCGTTGAGTCAGCATCCTCACATTAAGCAATTTTTAAAGGGGGCTACCCTCCTTAATCCACCACAGGTGCATCGTTTTCCCACTTGGAGCCTTAAATCTGGTGCTGCGGGCTCTGTCACGGGGGCCCTCTGAACCGATGGCAACATGATCCCTTAAAGAGCTAACCTTTAAAACAGTTTTTCTTGTGGGAATCACTTCTGCTAGGTGGATGTCAGAGCTGAGGGTGCTTTCCATAGATGAAGAACTCTGCATTTTCCACGTTGACAGAGTGGTACTTCGCCCTGACCCGGCATTTGTCCCAAAGGTGAACTCAACCTTCTATAGGGCAGAGGATGTAGTTTTATCTTCTTTTTGCCCAAATCCAAAACATGACAGAGTGGCACTGTCTAGATGCTCATAGAGCCTTAAGCTACTATTTGGATAGGACCAAGCCCTTCCATAAATCGGATGCCCTCTCTGTGTCTTTTCGGAAATCAGATTTGAGTCAGAGAATTTCAACTTCCACAGTTAGTAGGTGGACTAGAGGGTGCATTATCCTGGCATATAAGGCAAAGGATTTGGACCCACCACAGGGTGTCACTGCTCACTCCTTGAGAGGAACAGCGACGTCAGTAGCTTATAGATCCTTTCCGTCATTAGAGACGATTTGCAAAGCGGCTACTTGGAAGTCTGTTCATTCACAAAACATTATAGAATTGATAAAATGGCTTCTGCAGACGCAGCCTTCGGCAGGAAGGCTCTGCAGCACACCCTCTAGGCCTTGAAGTCGGTCTCCCACCCTCAGGGCACACTGCTTTGTTACGTCCCACTCATGAGGACTGCCCCACTCACAAGGACCACCGGAGAACAGAAGATTTGTATTCACTTACCATGAAGCTTCCTTCTCGGTGGTCCTGGAGTGGGGCAGTCCTACCCACCTGAGATCTTTATTTTTGGAATGGCTTCTGGGACTGAGAGGAGTGCTGAGGGATACCTCTATGCATTTTTCAGTATTTAATGCTGAGGGGAATAGAGTTCCTCCTTGAGATCTGCATGAATTCTTGTTAAAAGAAAAGGGAAATGGGTGGGGAGGGGGAGCAGAGAGGCTTATTGCACAGTTATAAGGACTTGTTTGTTCTTACTGGTTAACCCTTCAGGGGAGTAATGACTATTGGGGAGGGGTGTTTTCCTTCTTTCCTCATATAGCAGGAGGCATGGCTTAGATATGGACTGTGGATCTGTGGGCAAGCCCCTCCCCTCCGGGATCAAATTCTGCCAATCAACCCTGCTTCCGGAGAGGAGGAGCCTAACCCACTCATGAGGACTGCCCCACTCCAGGACCACCGAGAAGGAAGCTTCATGGTAAGTGAATACAAATCTTCCATTCTTTCCCTTCCTTAAGAGGTTCTGCAAAGGCTGCTTTCTGGAGAAACTGTTTTGGATTGCTCTAACCAGCACAACATATACTCAAGAAGTATTGAATAAAGTTCTGCTGCATCAAGATTTAGCAGTTTCACAAGTGGTACGTCAAGGTTTGCAAATGGATCAGAGGGAATCTTGTGGGTGAGTTGTCAGGCTGCCAGCAGTGGGGCTAGAAATGCCTCAAAGCATAGTCAGTAACATACTGCTAAAACAGAATACTCAGCCTTCCCAGATAGCAGTGTAACTGCAGCAGGATAGAGACTTGCATTACGTATAGCAAGTGGGGTTACGTTGTGTTGATTTGTCTTCTAAACTCTGATAGACTGCAGACCTTGCAATACATGTTGTGACCAAATACTGAAGATCTTGGTAATTTGTTTTCTGATATGGTCTCATTGAGGATGAATACTAAGAGAACTTTGTCAATCTGTTATTTTCAAAAATATTGTTTTGAGAAGTGAGACCTTGAAAGCAGACAGAAATCTCAAATTAATCCCGGTTATAATTATCTTCTGCTGTACTGTGAACTAGATTTTTGTTCCACTAGATTCTGCCAAAGCAATTGGCAATAAATCCTAATCTAGGAAATAGCCATAATAGACAGCTAGTGGATTTGATGAGACTAGGGGTAGAAAAGAAGAAGATAAAGAAGAAGAGTTGGATTTATACCCTGCCCTTCACCCAGAGTCTCGGAGCAGCTTATGATCTCCTTCCCTTCCTCTCCCTTCAACAGACACCATGTGAGGTAGATGGGGCTGAGAGAGCTTTGAGAGAGAACTGCTCCGGAGAAAACAGCTCTGAGAGAACTGTGACTGACAAAAGATTACCAAAGTGGAAAACAAAACAACCCTGGAAAATGACTTTGGAAAACAGCTGTACCCCTCCTGCTCCCATGCTGTCTCAATTCGTGGAGGGTTGAAGAGCAAGTTGGTGAGAGAGGAGCTATTACCATCAGTGTTCCCTCAAAGCTGAGTTAGTGTGAGCTAGCTCACAGTTTTTGAGCCTCCAGCCCACACATTTTTGTCTTCGCTCAGGAAGGATGGCTCCAGAGCAAACTAATTTATGCCAAATCGCTCACTCACATCTTTAATGCCAGTAGCTCACAAAGTAGAATTTTTGCTCACAGGACTCCACAGCTTAGAAGGAGCATTGATCACCATGCTCCTTCTTGGTGGCTGCAACCCACCTGAGCCAGCATGGCAAAGGTGGACACTGCCATGCTTCTTCAGACATACTATGTCTCAGCTGGCACAGGGTAAGGCCAGGTGTATCTATGCTCTGACTTGCCACTCTGGGCATGGTGGGGTTGATGGAGTATGGGTAATGTCATGCTCTTCCTCACTAGTTGCACCACACCCATGCCAGCAGAGCAAAGCCTGGCACTGTTGTGCCAGTGTTCCTTCTGACCAGCTGCATCATGCCAGCACAGGGCACAGCTGAGTGTTGCTGTGCTTGTATTCCTTACTGCTGGCCTGAGCAAGGAGGAGCACAGTGGCTCCTGGCTTCACCATATGCCAGCAGTATCCATACTCCTCCTCACTGGACTTGTTGTGGGGATGAGTGGCGCTTAGTACTAAAGATGTAAAATTTATGGAAATTTTGAAAAAAATTGAATTTTTTGGGGGGGATGAAATATAAGCAATACTTAACTGTCCTATCAAATCTACTGCTTTAACAACATAAAATGCATGATTTATAACTTAGCATATAGAATTGCAGTATTTAATATATTTATGGAATTTATAAATGCCTTACTTTTCTACAAGCAAAATAGCAAATATACCTAATACTTGAGAGAGAACTGTAAGCTGCTGTGCCCTATGCTACCTTTTGTCAATAAGTTACTTGTTACCCCATCTGCGGGCATGTGTGTCAAAGTGGTATGAGGGAGAGGTGAAGAGCGAAGAGTCAAATCAGAAGCACAACAAAAGGCATGCAACAGTTGAGAAGCAATGAAAGCTCTGCATGTTCCTTGCATGAAGATTAGGTATCCTTCTGTGTGCAGAAGTACATCTTGAAGAGCTGTATGTCTCTTTAAATGCATTCCACTCATTCTAAAAGAAAAATATTTCATAGAAAGTTTTTTTTGGAACTCCTCAAAATTTTCAGTTTTTCAGTCAGAAAAATTGGGAGGGGAGGCCTTGGGAAACAAAAAGTGTTTTCTTGAATTTTTTGCACCAGGCATCCACATCTCTACTTAGGACAATAGTTTGCTCGGATTTTTCCCACTAAAGTATGGCCAGTCCTGAGTGAAACACACAAGTTGCCTTTTATAATAGCTTTTAAATGCTGTTGTAATCAGATTGTGTGGATGACAAGTCTATAATATTTTGTTTTAAAATCCTATTTAGTCAGACTCCGCTATCCATTTACTCATCAGGGAAGGCAGGAAGTGGCTTGCTAAGAAGTCCTTCTACAATAAATACTTTTATTAAACAGTTGGAAGTATTTTCTGATTCCTGTGAGCACTTTTGGGAGGAGATATTTGGCTGAAAAGTAGGATAATGTATGCATGACATCGCATCTTTTGACTGGTGAAGTTGCGTTCTTTTATGTCAGCTAGATTCTGTTTTCATCCATACTTCTGTTACAGTACAGCTAAGCTTCCTTACCTGTGGTTTGGCATGCTGTCTGAATTTACCTCCTCTGAAACTGTGAATCAGAATAATGCTTAATTCACTGACTTATTTTGTACTTTGAGTAGCCCTTTCAAAGTCAGTGCTGTGGCATCTAATATTCCACAGTACCTATTGGAAAGTTTTCCGGTATGTTTTGTATCCCATTCTTTGCCTATAGCAGTTTTTCTTGGGGCAGAGGGCTTTCATCTCTGGAATCTGTTTTAAAGATGGATTCAAACAAATTAAAATCTGATTTTTTTAACGAGTTCTTGTCCCTTCCATGCAAGTTAGTAACACAAGAGAGTTGTAAAACTGGTCATCTCATGTTGTACAGCCAAATACTGAATATCTGCTGGGGGTGATAAGAGTTTATCTCTGAAGCTCAGCAAGGTTTAGGCTCTAATTTCAGCGAAGAGGCCTGTGTGTGTGTGTTTTGACTGTTCTGGCAGTGCCTTAGGGATGAAGAGTTAAGAAGCATGGAAAAGCAGCCTGCATAAAATGTGTGACATTTTGAAAGTGAAGACTCTGTCAAGTTCAGTGAACAATTTATGATCACATTCTGAATCATCTGTGGCTTGAGAAAGACAAAGAAATGTTATCATGTGTACTTTCTCATTCCCCTATAGTAAACTGCATATTTATCCTTTAGTTGTATTATCCTCAGTACTCCATAACAGCAGCTCTAATGTTTATATCATACTCTTCTGTTCATATATTGTATGCAACCTGAAAACCCCATCACCATCAGCCAAACAAATGGATAGTTATTTACTGTAATTTAAAATTTTGAGTAAGAATTTATACATACAAGATTGTCTGATTAGGGAATCTTTTAGGTTTGTGAGTTTGTTGTTTTACCCTTGCCTGTGTGTTTCCCCTTCTTGCTTTTACTACCACATGTATAATAATGGTTTAGTATCACTTTGTGTATATTATGAAGCTGCTATCTCAAGCACTTGTGAACTTCACGCAGCTGATTTAGCTAGTTTGGCTAAAGTGTGTAGTATCACCATCACCAAGCCCTGCTTTTACATCTTGGTAATTCTGGAGACCTAATTAAATGTACAGTAAGTAGAACTTAATCTGAACATGGAAAATCTCAACATCCTTTCCAGGTCAAGGTCCAATTGCTGACAGTTGAGTTCATCATGTTTAGTTCTGGTATCTGCTTCCTAGTTCTACTCTGTACTGCCTCCTTACTCCCCACCCCACCCCACCCCTTGTCATCTTTCTTCCATCGTGTATATCCATTGAATATAAAGATACTGTTTCCCACCTCTTCTGAATTTTGTTCCCTTGTACTGTGTCCCAGCAATTTGGTGGCTCTCATCTAAATTCCTTGTTCCCCTATGTCTTGTCTGTGGAAACCCCATATTCATTAATCCAGTTTCCTCCATAATCCCTTCCTGTTGTTTCCAGCACAGTAGATAGTATGTACAAAGATGCTCCTTTCTGCCTCAGGGTCATCTGTGAATCTATATATCTAATAGCCAAGGCACCCCCTGCGTGCGGATATCTAAATCCACATATTGGGGACGCCTAGGGGGCAAAGAGATTTTCCTGCACATTTGTGGCAACCCCCAGGTGTGCAGAAAAATCTGAAATCTATAAAAAACCATACGGAGGATATTTAAATCCCCCCAAAAGTAGAAGAGCGTTCCCTGCGCATGTGCAGAGAACGCTCTGAGAACTGCCTCGCTGCCAGTGCTGCCGCTGTTTGGGGTGGAAGGAGAAGGCTTGGCGGGCTGGCCAGGCCCTGTGGCCGCCGCTGCTACAGGAGAGGGAAGGGAGAAATTTTGGTGGGTCGAACTCAGGCCTCGCCGCTGGTGCGGGGGGGGGGGGAGAAGGCTTGGCAGGCCCGGCACCATCACTGCCGGGGGGGGGAGAGCTTGGCAGGGAAGAAGGCTCACCTGCGGTAGCTTCCTCCTCTGTGTGGAGCTCTCCGCCCCCGCGAGTATCGCGGATCCCCACTTCTTATATACATCTCTTTTCAAAAACATTGATCAAGCACCTAGTTATCTGGGGGTACAATGCTTGCCTCAGTGTTCTGTTGCATTTTGATCTTTGTTGCTCCATATCCTTTATCTATTCCTCTTATGGGCTATTCTTCTGAACCGAGGTAGCAGCTTATTTGTTAGATATGGGGCTGCCTTGGAAAAGTCCTCAGCAACTTTAGCTAGTGTAGAACATATCAGCCAGGCTATTGGGAGTTACTATGTTGAGTGTGTCTCTTGTGTGCCAAAATCTTCACTGCCTCCCAGTTTATTTCTGGGAAGAATTCTGGAGATGATTTTTACCTATAAAATTCAAAATGATGTAGAATGAGAATATCTGAATGTCTTTGTTCCTAACCAGCAGGTGCTTTCACTTTTTCAAAGTTAAGCTGGTGGCTTCAAAAGTTGGGGCTTTTTCTGTAGTTGTACCACCTACTTACAAAACCCCATCCCAAAGAACTTCACTTGTTATTGTCTTTGATCTCTCCCCCCCCCCCCCCCCGGGTTCAGGCAAAATCTATTCAGTCTGTTTAAGTGTATGGTGATTGGTTATTAAAAATAACTTTTATCGTTTTTTATGTTATGTTAAGCTCATACTGCTGATTTTTGGCCTAACAGCTTAGTTTGGATAGTCTCTTTGGGTTTTGATATTTTTATCTATTTGAATTTCCCTTGTTTGGAAAGAAATGCAACTTAGAAATAAACTACAAGGAAATTAAGGGGTCATTGGGCAATTAGGTGCTCACTGAAGATTGAGGTAGAAAGGCCTTGGCAAACTACCTACATTACAAGTGAGCACATGTGATTTTGTGTGTGTGTGTATGTGTCTTACGCTTTCTGGTCCTAGAATGTTCATATTTGAAAGGGAAAATGTTCTGGGGGTTTTCCTGTAGCAGTATTAACTTTTATAGAAACACCTGTTTTCCCTTATGTCCTATGCGTTCTCATATTTGATTTTTCCATTTATACTTGAAAAGCAACTTGAAAAGCAACTTTTTAGTTAACAGGCTATAAAAAAAATCCCCCAACTCTTCTACTCTCTTTCTGTTCTCCGTAATTTAAACCATGTTGTTATATATCTGTGTACAGTGGTGTTAAAGTAATGAATTTAAATTAAGAATTTAAAATGACTGCTGTGTCATGGTGAAATAGTCTAAAATAAATCCTTGCTTGTTTATAGTAACACCCCATTGCTTTCCCTTTTGCTTCTCTTTAGTCTATCCACAGTTTTTCCTCCATTGCACTGTGTCCCAACTCCTCCTTCACAGACCTCAGGCAGCTGCTTGCCTGGTCCCTTATGATAACCCCACTCACTGCTAGCCAATTAGAGATAGGAGCCTATTGCTGCAGGATGCTGAATACCCAAACACTGAAGCCTCTGTTGGATTTACGGCTGTGCTGAATATGCTCAAAGTCATTTGGAAGATGTACCTGAACTGGGGGCTGTCTGTCACATGCTGGAACAAGGGAATCCAGATAGGTCAGCACAAAAGTGCTGACAGCAGGCAGTGTAACAGAGGCAATCAGTTTCTGGCTGTCTTTATTAATAAAAAGATAAAAAGTAAATAGGTGCAGGGCAATTGAAGGCAGGCTTCTGGATGTGGGGTGGGGAGCTACATACCATGGAACCCACTGTGTCTCCTAATGGCAGCTGCCAATCGGTGTGCTCATTGTTCTCTCTACATTAACATCAGGAGTGGAAAAAACAGCATTTTTTTGAGAACTAAACGAAAAGCACATGTTGGTGAAACTCTTTAATTTTCTCAACCACCTTCAGAAAGTATGAAATTGTTTTCCTAGTTAAGGAATGGTTGGAGATACCAGGGGCTTCTGCCTCTGTATCTTAAGTTCCTGCAGCTCAGCTATTTTTTCTTACGGTTAGTCTAAAAATTTGACAGTTTGTATTCCTCACCAAAGAGATACTTACAAAAATTATAGTGGTAACACAAATCTCATCAGTAATGAACAGAATGTTCTTTGTTTAACAATGTAAAATGTCTTAACTATTGTACAGAGCTACTCTTGTGTATCTATTGTTTGTGAGAAGGATTCTAGTTTGGCCTTCTCCCTGACACACTAGTTTGATGTGTGCCAGGTATTTTTGTTTGTTTGTTTTTTGCAGGGAGGTAATTCAATTATGTGTGCCCTACCTGCAGTCCTAATTGTACAGCCCAGACACAGAGTGACCACCTCAGTGAGAAATAGGTCCTAGATGCCAGAACGCCTGGTTTGGCACCCCAGAAGTATCCCAAAATATTTGCAATTTTTTAAAAAATGCACAGAACTTCCTTCTGAGACATTGTTCAAGCTCATCTCTTTTCCTCCCCAGACACTGAGCTAAATTGTGTTCCACACAGGTTGTTTGATTGTGGCTTTCTCTACCTAGTTTCAAGCTTTCCTGACTTTATTCCCCCCCCCCCCCCCCTTCAGTTTTGTTCTTTTCTGAGGTTAGGGCTGGGGAGTGGCAGAATCACTGAAGTTCACAGTTCTTCAAGCTAACCTTGCCTGTCTGTATCCCTTTTTGCCAAACTATTTTCTGCCTAGCTATTAACTTAGCTAGCAGCCTGAATAGCCCAGCTTAGGCCAGGCTCATCAGAACTCGGGAGCTAAGCAGGGTCAGCCACAGTCAGTATTTGGATAGGAGGCCATCAAGGAAGAGTGGGGTTGGGAGTAAGGCAACGGAAAACCACTTGTGCTTGTGTCTTGCCTGGAACATCCTGTGAATGAGATTGCCATGATCTGAGTGTGACTTGACACCATGTTTTTCATCTGTTCCTTAGTTACTTATACCTGCTTGCGGCTGTTGCCATGGAGTATGCATGACATAGGTTCCATGTCCGTTGCCTAATGTCAAAATTCAAAAATATTCTAGAATTGAAAAAATGTAGAACAATTTTTCAAAAATTAAATTTAAAAAAGTGAATTTTGAAGATTCCATTCAGAAACTTAAATAAAGGCGGATGTCAGACTTGTGGTTAAGAGTGGACATACTTTACTGTTGGCTTCCCCTCACTCTATCCCCTTGTGTGTATGTGAGATTAAAGACTTTCTAAATCATGGTTTAAAGGGATTGAATCCATGTTTGTAGGTAGGAAACAATCCACGGTTTTGGTAAAGCACCCCAGTTCAGATAGCACACCCAATTATAGTTAGTTTCAGACTAGAAAGTCTTCAGTGTCCACTCCATACATGAAGGAGGAGGGCAGAAGGATATGAATCCAAGAATAAATATACCCATTCTTGTGCTTGGCATCTGTATGCAGCATACATTACCCAGTTCAACAAAGCCCCGGGGGGGGGGGGGATCTAAACAAAAAATCCTTTGGCCTCCAATTTTGTTATACGTCAGCCATCTTTCACCCAGTTTTTCAGTGTTTTAGATAGCTTGTGCACCTCACCAAAACCACCTTTAAAAAAAATTCCAAATTCCACAGTGATAGAATAAAAGTAGCACTCTTGCTTTAGAGCTTGGCTTTCTAACTTTTAGAGAAAAAGAAGCTATATATATATATACACACATACATATACACACACATACATACATACAATTGTGTGTATGGATTCCAGTTCTCACATCTGCTCACTTCCTTTTCAGCTACTAAAGCATTCTTTCTTCTGTTTGCTTTTATCTTAAGAATCAACAAACTTGGGGAAATGTACTCTAAAGTGGTAATCTGAGTCTGAGAATGCACATTGGTTTACTACAAATGACAGTCTCTTGGTGGTTAGGAATAAGGATTGAGAAGTGATGATACGTTAAGTGCTGACAGGGGTAAAAGGACCACTTAGGATGGTGTGTATTTTGCTCCATCAATGCTGACATACAATGCTTGCCTTCGCAGATGGAACATGAGGATTTTGTAATGGAAGGGCATGGCAAGACTCCACCTCCTGGTGAAGAAAACAAACAGTGAGTCACAAGTTTATTTAAAAAGGGCCATAACAAGAGTGTATGATACAAAAAGCACTTGCGAGTTAATGTGCTTGAAGCATTGCTTTCTTTCTAAAGCATTCATCCTTTAGTTATTTTAATATTAGATCTTAATTAGCCAGAATAAGTGTGCTGAGTATATATTAGGCCTTTAAATTTAGAATGAAGATAAAAAATAGTTTTGATGGAAATGATTTGAGGTAACATGATGAAATATAGGACTCTGCTTCACTATACTTGAGAGAATATTGAAGTATGCAAGTTAAAATCTGCCTGGTAATCTATGATCATCTTAGACGGGTCTTTTTTGAAAACTGAACTTTGTATTTCAGTAATCTACTGGATAGTCAGTGCTATTAATTTAAGTGACAAATGCAGGAATTTAACTGCTGTGTTGCCCTGTACTTTCTGATTAGGTATGCAAATATTTTGATGAGAAAATAGCTTTGTATTAAATAGTTTTTAATTATTTGTACATACATAAGGTAAAATTAGAGATGTAAAATTTCCGGAAATTTTGAAGCTCAGGGAAAAACCCAGTTCCCCCCTCCCCCCCCGGAAAAAAACGGGAATTTTTGGAAAAATTGAAAAAAATGCTACATTAGCACTTCTTTTTTCTTTTCCAGATTGAAAGTCATTCTGTTACTTTAGAAACATAAAATATGACTATGGACAATTTTATTTGGAATGAAATTTTCACAACTAGCATATTAAAAATATAGTGTATCCAAACAATTATTACAAACAGAATTTACTTTTTTAATATTTATTTGTAATTGTAACAAATGGAGCAACAATCTCCTGAACTGTTTACTAGTTTATGTGGAACAGACAAAAAAACCTCCACAAAACAATTTTTAAAAATCCAAAAGTAACAATTATTCATATTTCCTCTCCACAGTATTAAATAAAAAAAACCAAACCCTATTCTCATAAAAAGAATTGAAGAGGTGAGAAGTGTATAGAAGGGAGTGTGGGACTAAATTTCAATGAATGGGCATGACATTTAATCAGAATCATTTTCTGAGCTGTATATCAGTTTCAGTCTCTGCTTCTGCAGCTACTCTGTTGTGTCTGTCATTATCACATTTATTATGGACCTCTAAAAACGGAAGGTTTGCCTAGGACTTGCCTGTCCTCAGAAATTAGATTAATCTGACACCATACAAATTTTTTAGCAATGATTTAGAAAATATTTGAACACGTTGTTTTAAAATATTTTATTCATCATGTTAAACTAAAATGTTCCATAATCAATTTTTTTTCTTTTCTTTTCTTTTTTTAGTTTTTCTAATTTTTTGGGGAAAAAACAAAAACAGCTTTAGGAAAAAAACGGGGAAAACCCATTTTTTTTTCCCCGCCTTCACTTCTAGTTAAAATGTGCATTCTAAGGTGGTCATAAGATGCTAGTGAATGAGCTTGGCACTACATTCAGATTTTACACTTTTGTCAGAAGTGTTTTCTGCTCTACAGTTCAGCTTCTCATTCCAAAGAATTGCAGTATTTTTACTAGTTGCCAATTCTGGCCCATAATTTCCTCAGATTTCTACTTAGCACCCTTTTTATTACTATCTTTGGAGTTTTCCCATCTATTCTTCTTTTCTTTTTTTTTTGTCCTTTTTAAAGCTTCATGCTCCCTTTCTCCGATATCAGTTCCTCTGAAGTAGTTCCGATTTCCCTCTCTTTTTCTTCTGGCCTGTCCAACACTTACTGCTGCTCTTTCATACCAACAGTACACAGTTAGATTGTTTCCTTGCGAATTTTTAAAGCTTCTTGATTGTTTTTGTTTTGCTGCCAGTGTTTTTTTCCCTTTGAGCGTTTTGTGATCTTATAGACACACAGCCAAAAGTGTGTGTACTTGTACACGTGCCTTTAGGTGACACACAATTAATAAACTGAAAACTAACAAATTTATAATAGCATAAGCTGTTGTGGGCTTTAAACTGTCATGAAGTAGACTCAAACCCATAGCATCTTACAGTACTACAACTCTGTTTTCATTTTTAAGGCATAACAAGGCTACTAATTTGGTTTTTGATGAAATAGACTGATACAGCTGTTGCACAATTTAAACTTGTTTGATACATGGGAGAGGGATTCCCTTCCCCCCAGGAATACCTTTAGAAATGTCATGCCATCTGCGGTTTTTCATCTTTTCTTATCCTTTTGGGGTACCTTTTGTAAAATGCATGCTGTTACATGAAAATGCAGTGTTAGAATTCTTGTAATCCTGCCAGCTAAGAACAGGTATGTGAGTAATGGAGGGTTTAATTTCCTTTCTTTGGTCTGGGGAGAGTAGCCACTTGAAGACTGCTGGACTTCTGTAATGATTTCTTTGAGGTTTTAGTTTTGGCTACTTTTTGTTTATTGAGAAACCGTTTAGAGCTTTGAAATTCAGGTTACATTTTATTGTATGTAGATGTGCTGATGACTCTTTCTGTGGATCAATCTTGGCTGATCTTTGATTGCAACAAATAAAGTTAAGAAATTCAGCTTGCATACTAGACCAAATTTCAACCTGCATATATGTTTTCCGTTACCCTCAGTAGTTTCTGCTACAAGCGCAGCCCAAAGTTGTAATGCTGAATATTCTAGTTTTTGTAACAGTTAAATCAACCTAATTCTAAGGGAGTAGACTGCACTAGATGGCATATGAAAACCTAATTTGCCTCCTACTTTCATTAGTTTAAACTGAAATCTAAAATTGTGTTAGGCAGCAGAAAAGAAGATAGTGCTACAGAATTAGTCTTTAACTAATGGTTTCAATGTGTACCTGGGTTATGATGTGCAAGAATAAGCTGTATTGGCAGTTACATAACTGTTTACCCTCTTCTCTTTCAATAAGGGAAAGAGCATTGTCACAGATATGTAGCTAGGAATATAGGGGAACAACAAAAAAAAAAGATGTTTCCATGCACAGAACCTGAGTTTGCCTGACCTCTTAGCTAAACATGACAAAAAGGGAGTTTAGAGACCCAGAGTAGAATAGCCTTGGAGATGGGCACAAAACAGAAGTAATACTATTATATGGCCTTTTCTAGATTAGAAGCTGCCAAACTCATATCAATAGATATTTAAGGACCAGGTGCAGAAGCGTCTGAGAATGGCAAGAATGTCCAGCTTCAGAAAAATGAAGATGTGGTTCAAAGATAGTTGTATTGGTTGCAGACCAAAATATATTAATATGTATGAGAAACTGGTAATCGCTGTTTGTTAGTAGACTTTAAGATAGAAAGTAGCAAGAATGAACTAATATTTTTAATGTGTTTTAAGAAGACATTTGAAGTACAGATAACCTTGTTTGGTATTTGAAACTATAAAATAGTGAGTTAGTCAAGAATGCATGCCCTTGCCAAGTGGGACAGTTAGCTATTGTTAGGATATGATTTTAAAATCCCATAAATATGGGAAGTTAAATTGATTGAGGGCCTCTTCTCAGAAAGGGGCTCCTGGCTTGTGACATGCTTATCTTTTGGGTAATTGCTCTTCTTTAATTATCTACATAACAATGATGGATAGTATAATTTTCTTTTGAGTTAGTGTTAAATATGGAAAATAGCTATGCTTTCATAAAAGCTTAACATGGAAGCAGCGATTCTCTGATAGTATTCACTTAAGTACTGTACCTGTAATGAACCTAGTTAGTTATCGAGGAGTGCCTTTGGCCCCCAGGAATTAGACATAGGAAAACTAACTAAATGCCTAGGGTTCTTGTGTATGCCTATGTCTGAATCAGCCTGAAAGAGAAGGGCAGAAATGGACAGTAAAAGTATCAAAAGCAGTGTCAAAGGTGAACAGTTATGTCCTGTGTTGTGTGCTGGGGTCATGCTGCATGCTAGGGTCATACATCAGGAAACCTTGAAGGTCACACAGTATTCACTGTTTGTGGCCTTGTAGGCGCACTCAGGAGAGAATGAGATGGTTGAATACTGAGGAAGCAGAAAAGGCTGCATTGCTTCAGCCTGCAGGTGGGAGAATTCTAATTCTGAATACTCCTTTTAAAAAAATGTCCTGCAAATACAAAACTTAAAATGGCAGGTAGAAAGGCAAGGGTTATGAAAGAAATATAACTGTGCTGGTTTTCCATTTGTAGGAAGTTTCCAGGACAACCATCATTGAACCACATCTTTACTTCTATGAAGTTGGACGAATCTTGCCATTCTCAGACTTCTGCACCTGGTCCTTAACAAATAATATCTATTGGTATGAGTTAGGCAGCTTCTAATCTGGACACTTCTGAGTTTGAAAATATGATTGTCTCCTTGCATTGTAAATCATACAGGCTATTGGATCATTTGAGTCTACTGCATGGGTAGAGTAGGCTTGTCATCATTTCCATGTCCATTTTTTGTATAAAACACTGATTTCACTCTTTATAACAGTGTTGTGAATTACTCCAAGAGGGAGGCTGTTCAGATGTTTCTATTTCTCTGCTACAAACAAACAAACAAAAAATTGGTGTTCAGGGTCAGAGAGGATCTTGTATGCAAATAACTGTGGGATCTCCAAGCTGGGTTTTTCCCCCCCCTTGTGTTAATGTGATCAAAGCAACCTACGTGAGTTTGAAACTTGCTCCTGGTCTTGGCATGTATATGTGAGAGCAAGAGAGTGTTGCATCTGAATGGAAGAATGGTGATTGTCCAAAGCTATCCTTTAGGTTTTGTGACCAAGTAGGAACTTGGATTCAAATATGGTAGCATTGGTTGGCATCCAACATTCTCACTGATGTGCATGGAAAAGCAATGTGTACTATATGTTGACTTAGGATAGATAAGTAGAACAAACATTAACTGTTCGGCATTGAGGTAACCTTTCTGGGCAGTTGTTGCTCTGATTCAACTTGTATTTGGCTTTTAGTGGCAACTAATGCCAAAAATTAAGGCATCTATCAGGCATTTAAGATGCTGCTGGAAACAAAACAAAACAAAAAACCTCAGTATTATGCTGGGAGACAGCCTTTCTTAGCAGAAAGTGCATCTTCAGTGCTTATTTGTATGTCTCTTCGCTAATATAGTTCAGACATAGGTATATTAATCTGGGCTGAGGAAAAGAACGTCTGTATGTGCAACGCTTTTTTTTCTTTTGACTTTAATATCCAGTAAGGTGTTAGTTCATGCAATTTAATTTAGATTAAATAATGCAGGCGTATTTCAAGTTTTACAGTGACTGCCTCCTTCCATAGCTGTTGTAGTTACAAGGCTTTTTGACAGAATGGGTAATCTATTTTTTCTTGAGCTTTTTGGACCTACTACAAGGAAAATACTGCTTATAAACTTGTCATGTATGTTTATACAGGTGGTTGTTCATTGTCTTAGTGGAGGTGGAAGAAACTTAACATAATTTAGATTTTGAATTAGATCTCCTGCCATCTTAACTTCATTTTACTACCCCAGTGAACTGTCCAACTGTCCCTTGTTACCAGACTGCTACACTACATTTTTTTTCAAATAACTGCTCTTTGCTTTAAGAACTGGTTGTTTAGAAGTCTAGCATACCTGTGATTAGCTGATATAAACCAACATAAATGTGTTGACTTGTAGCAGCACATAGTGCAACATGTATGTACATTAAGGCAACATATGCATCCATTAGTACTTTTGTAAACAGAAAGGATGAGCCTCTCACATGCAGATCAGGTTAATATAAAACATAGTCCTTTCCATTTTCTAGTAATGGTGGCAAAGAGACCCTGCCACAGGAGAACAGGGTTAGAATCACCTTTCCTCTCTTTGAAAGAGCATGAGCTCATAGAGTTGTTGCCGCTTAGTCACTTAGCTTCAGGTTACCTAAAATCACTAACCAGAAAATATACTGATTGTTTGCTGGAGCCAGTGATTTAGCCCTAGGAACTCTGGTTAGTGGCAGTAAAGAGGTACAGTGCACACGGACAGCCCCCCAATCTCAAATAACTCCTCACTCAAAATATTACAACATCAGATTTGAACACGGACACTGGTACCAGAGCTTGCAATAAACCCAGATGCCAACTTTGCTGCCACATACACGCAGACAACACAATCACTGGACCTGACAACATCAACTACACCATCTCAGACTTATTCACATGCTCATCTTCTAACATTGCATATGCCATTAAATGTCAACCGTGCCCTTCAGTTCTCTACAGAGGGCAAACAGGTCAAACCTTACTCCAAAAAATAAATGGTCACAAATCTGAAACCAAGAATCACAAGACGGAGAAACCTGTAGGAGAACTCTTCAGCCTTCCAGGACATTCAGTGGGTGACCTCAGAGTAGCTGTTTTATTATAAAGGAACTTCAGGAACAGATGAGAAAGGGAAATTGTTGAGTTCCAAGTTATTACAACACTCAGAACAATGGAATCCCAGGACTTAACAGGGATATTGGTTTCTTATTTCACTACATACGCTAACGTCATTTAGCTCTTATATCTGTATTCTCACCAATTCCCCAGAAGATCCACACATCCTTTTTTATTTTATTTGGAATAATAGATAAGAATAGTAGATTGTGATGTAATTTGGAATGGTTGAATGAAATGTATTTCTCTGGTCTGGGGACGAGGGGAGGGAATAACTCTATACAGCCACAGCCAATCACCCCACTTCAAAGAAGATGCTATAAGGTCACCTCCATGCTTGAGAGGGGACAGATGAAGCATAATTACTCTTAGCATTTCACAGTTAAGGATATATCTGCCCATCAATCTCCAATTTTGACATATTTGTTTCCTTCACTGTGTTTCCCCCAGAATTAAACCCAAACAAATGGTAACCATATAAACTAAGCGCCTTCCTGTTTGGTCCTTGAATCTGTTAAACATCTTCATTATGTTGTAGGCTAATTTACTGTTCACCCTCTACTTATACGTATGGACTGGTAATTTCTGTTTCATTGTATCTGAAGACGTATGCATGCACATGAACGCTCATAGCTTGAATAAAACTGTTGGTCTTAAATGTGCCACTGGACTCAAACTTTGTCCTGCTGCTTCAGGCCTACATAGCTACCCACCTGAACATGGTGCTAACATAGTCATCCTAGTCATTTCCAGTATAAAATTGAACTTGTTCAGAAGGGTTGGGGTTTTGGTTTTTTTTATTTTTCCATTGCCACTACCCAATCAAGGGATGAGATTTATTAGAACTTGAATCAGGGCATTTTGAGTAATGACCATATAGCATCTGCCTTCTGAGACCTGACCTAGTGGGTCATGTACAGATGATTAAAGCATTGTACTAAAACTTTGAAGTATAACTAATAAGGGTCTTATAAAGCTGTTTTGTTTGGAAGCTTCCAAGTGGCACAGTCCAGCATGTGTTGGCAATGGAGGAGGGGAAGATTTGGGTATCTGTGCATTTTTAAAAAAAAATCAAGATGGGAGTCCTTGGATTGCTAATGGTTGAGAACTGCTAGATAGTAGGATGTAACGTTTGTTATCCAAGTAATGTGGTCATATGCACACTTTCAAGGAGCTCCTTATATGCAAAAACTCCCTGTTGCATCTCTGTCAATAGGGAACATCTGTGTTCCTGAATTTTGAGGGGTGAAATAGCCCAAAGTCATTTGCCATTCTGGGCAGATCACATGATGAAAATAGGGAGAGTAAGATTAATGCAGGTTTTGAGAATGAGAAAGCCTTTGCAACTGAAGGCTGGGTTTTTGTCCAAAATGGGCATGGTTGTAGCTGTTGGCTTAGTCTGCATGTCTGCGTAGCTATGCATATTTTGGTAGTAGTCCCGCTACTACTAGTAGTCAGGGAGGATGAACCAAGAACTACCTACTTCTTTCTCTGTTTTTCTCTCACCCTCCTACCTCCTCCATTTCAGCTCTGTCCTTGAGCACTGTGATTTAGTATCTTTTGGATGGGATGTTTGTTTACCCTGCTGAGACCATGTATTGAACTGTGTGAAGCTGGTGCCATTAAAAGAAATTGTTAGTTTTCTTTTTGAGTTACCTGAGGTGAATATGGCTGAGTGTGACTCTGACGGGATAATTGAGAATGATTCAAATACCATTTGGGGCTGGGGGGGGGGGCACAGAAAAGTGTCTGTGTTTCTAGAACATAAAGCTTCTATAAGAGTCCTGTTGAATTCCAAGCATTTACTAACCTCCTGGAGCTACTAACCAGTCTAAATAACAAAAACGCTTAGTTCTTCTGCATAACTTCTTTGACTTTAATGTTCTGAGAAAAATCACTGAAGGTATTTTAGGCAGGTGCACACTGACCTAGCATTAGGCGTTACGTTCCAATTGAACAAATGTACAATTTTTTTGCAAATAAACTTAGATGTACAACTTATTACAAAAAAGTCAAGTAGAACAAGAGACAGTTTTTTGCTTTTCATAGTTATTGTAGACACCAGATTTCATCTGAGCTTGCACTGGTATTTGCCAGAGCTCTTTGTTATGTCCTTTGTGTAGGGATTCCTGAAACTGTGACTGTTATCAAAGGCAGGAAGTGTATATCTTCCTCTAATGCTATAGGTGCACTGGTTTTGTACATTGTTGCCCACAAAGATTTCTGTTAGAATAACCCCTTTGCAATTATATTCTAATAAGGTAATTACTGTCAAGATATTGATTTATTAAAACTCTTATATCCTGCCTCTCCTACCATCTGTGGTAGCTCACTTGGCTTGCAAAAGCCAGCCATGCACATTAAGGACATTAAACCAGCAAAACAAACCAGTTATAAGAAATAATAACAATAAACCACCCCTATGCCTTTCCCAGCATAAAAACCTTTACACTCTTGCCACCAAAGGCCAGTGTGGACATCTCAGTCTTACCATGTTTGTGAAACCAGATCAATCAATCTCACTTCTTCAGGGAGAGCATTCCATAGATCTGGCACTACTACCAAAAGAAAATGAGTCCAAGTAGTTCCCTGGTACAGCAGGGAATTCTGAGAAAGTGCACATAGTGATTTGAACTGGATTTGGAAGCATTTAGGTATAGATGAGAATAATATGTTCCTCTCTCCAGACTCTAGTCAGTAGCTATATCCTACCAATTGTAACTTTTGAATTGTCTTCATGGAAGCTCCATGTAGAGTGCAATACATTAGCCTCAGAGGTTAACATGGCCATCAGCAGAATTGGGGGAGACAAACCCTCTTTAGTGATAAGTGCAACCAGAAGAATTAATTCTTCACAACTGCATTTACTTAATCTTCTGATAACAGCATAGGATCTAATAACATAATTAAACAGTCAGATCCAGCCTTGTACCATCTAGGGTACACGAAACAATATCTTTCAAAGTAAACACTTTACCATTCGAAATCGCCTGTGTCTCAGCACCAAGACTGTTGCTTGTGATCATTTGTTGAAAGCAAGGAGTCCTTGGCAGACTGATGACATCAACCCCAAAGCTTTGGATGGTCTTACTGAAAGGTCTTGCATATAAATTAAACAGCATAAGCAAAAAGATCAAACCCTGTGGATTGTTGCAGGATAAGGCTCAAATCGCTGACACTGTCATCCACAATGACTCAAAGCGTTGCAGTTTTTATTTAGCATTTAAGTAGTCATCAGTTGAGTTTCAGTACAACTGTTGATTAAACTTGCTACTTTTTATTGTTGATCTATTTCCATTGCTAGTAGCTTAATCTGACTCTTCTGGCCCTGCTTTACAGAAACCTGAGGCCGGTAGGACTTTCTAGCAGGAACAGAACATTAACTGCAAAATGCCACAAATTGCAATAAATGTTGTGTTAGAACAGTTGCTTTCATTTTAGAACTGTTTGTGGGAGGAAGTCTGACCAAAAAAATTTACTCTTACATTTTTGAACATTCCTCAGATTGTTCACTTGGTCCCATTTAATTGTGACTTAAGAAGCAAACATTTAGGTGAATATTGTATCGCTATTCTAGTAGCAGACAAATGTTTCTGATGCTCCTGGAATGTTGATTGTGTGTGAACAATCAACAAAGTTGAGCATCTCATAAATGGTGAAACAGTTTTAAATTTTTATAGCACACAGCCTGCATATTTGATTGTTTACTCATAAATGGCAAGCTTGGCCTGCACATTAATAGTCCAAGCCAAAATCCATGGAAACTGACTCATAGAGGAGCATGCTGTGTTTATATGCAGCCCACACCAACCTATTACCAACCCATAACCAATCAGTTGCTTGCTTCCAGCTGCTATAAACTTTTTTATTTCATTTTTCCATTTAATGTTCTGTTTTGCCATTTGTCAACCAGTCTTTAACTTGGCGCTTTTTGTTTAGTGATATCTATTCACTCAAGCTTCTAGCCCTGAGAGATTAATCAGACTTTGTATCTTTTGTGTTTGCAGATAAATAACTAATTTATTTTTGAAAGCTTTTCTTGTTCACTGACATTTCTTAGTTGTAGTTCTGTTATAGTAAACATATTGTCTTTTTTGCGTTGATTGTAATACATAGTTTTGTGTGTCCATTTTGTAAGTTGCTTTAGTACAGCATTTATTTATATTCTGCCTTTCTCCTCAATGGAGACCCGAAGCATCATATATTGTTCTCTTTTCCTCCATTTTATCCTCACAACAACCCTGTGAGATACGGTAGGCTGAGAGTATGTGACTGACCCAAGATCACCCAGCAGTTGGGATTCAAACTTGGGACTCCCAGATCCTAGTCCAACACTCTAACGACTGCCCCTTACTGGCTGTCTGTGCAGGCCAGCCAGGGATAGTTCCAGAGCCTGTCACAGTGTGAGTTGTTCCCTTCCCTCTTCAGCAGTTTTTCTTGACTCTAGGTCATGTTGGGGGGTGAGAGCTCTCTAGATCTTCTCTTTGCTGCCGTGAGATTGGGGGTTCATTCACTTAAAGATAAATGGAATAAACAGAGAAACTAAAGATGTAGTGAAAGAGACCCTCTGTCAAAATTGCTCCTGGTTTTCCTGTTCCTCAAACACTCTTTGTTTAAGCATTTCTACCCTGCCGTTTCCCCCACTGGAGACTCAAAATGGCTTTCAAAAAGTACAAAATATAATTTATAAACAAAATTTATGTAACGCCAACATCTAGAGATGGACCTGGATCTACTGGCCTGGCTCATTAGGTGCCACAGTCTCCATGCCATAAGTTAAGAGCTAAGGGCCAAGTATCCTTTGGCTGTTGCCCTTCAGCTCCTACCTAAGGACTCTCACCTCTGGCCATACTCAGGCTTTAATACCTGTAGTGTGGGGGGCAGATACCCAGCCCCCTCAGCTGGCAGATGTTCAGAAAACTTCCCCTCTTTGTTGGCCAACCCTGATGACCACAGTGCGAATGACAGCTGTAATTTTGCTGTGCCCTGGTTATATATGTGAGTTTTTGTTAACTTGATGTTGCATTTAGTTTGCAAAAAACTTGCTTAAAGAACAAATAAACTTCTTGGTACAAATGTTGTCCTAATTTGTTGCTGTGAATGGTAAGAAACCCTTCTTGGTATTCCTAGTCACACAGTTTTTATGTGTATCTTGCCTAGGGATGTAAAGTTTCCAGAATTTTTGGGGAGAGGTTTTTTTGCCTCAATTTTTCCTCTCTGGAGTAAATGGAAATTCTGGGGAAAATAGAAATAGAGGCAGTACTTACTGTCTTATCAAACCTAAACTAATTTTACTGCTTTAACAACGTAAAATGCATAATTTACAACATACTTAGCATACAAAATTGCAATATTTGATATATTTATGGAAATTAAAAATTATGAATGCCTTTGTTTTGTGCAAGCAAAACTGCCAGTATAGCCAATATTTGAGAGAAACCTGCAAACTGATGTGTCTTGTTGTACCTTATGGCAATAAGCTACTGGTCACCCAGTCTGCGGGTATATGTAACACAGTGGTTTGAGGCTGTGAAAAGGAAAGAGTTGGGTCAAAAGCACAACAGAAGGCATGTAACAGTTGAGAAGCAATGAAAACCCTGCATGTTCCCTTTGTGAAGACTGGGTATCCTTCTAGGTATAGAAGTATATCTTGAAGAGCTGTATGTCTCTTAGCACATTTACCTTATTTTTTATATCAGGTTAAAGAGAGCTAAGTTCTCAATTAGATTTTCAGTTTTCTCCTGATGCTTTGGTGCAATTTCTGCCCCACCTCCTTCTGATCATTTTTGTCCCTCCTGCAATAAGCTACTTTTTACCCAGTCTGTGGGTAAATGTGTCACAGTGGTTTGAGGGAAAGATGAAAAGGTGAACCATATCAGGTCAAAAGGATAACAGAAGGCATGCAATTTTTGAGAAGCAATGAAAGCATTGCATGCTCTCCTTGTAAAGGTTTCCTTCTAGATGCAGAAATGCATCTGCAGCATGCCCATCTTGTCTTTAAAAGCATTTCACTCAGTCCCAACCTTTGTACCTCGCCAGAATTATGGTAAGGGCTTCCTACGTAGTAAGAGACTCGCACAGATGCAAAAGGGAGCCTTACTCCTTCACTTTAGTTTTCACTGGGAAGGACTGCAGTTAGGCAGGAAATGGCAGTGAAGGCAGGCCTGGTTACCTCCCAACCCCAAGATAGCATGATTTCTGACCTAGATCTACCCAACTCCCTGGCTTCCCCCTCCATCCCGGAGTCCCAGCTAGTCAATGAGGGGGAAAGAGGCCAGACCATGGATCTGTCAGGAGGGCGCCAAGGCAAACTTTCTAGCTTGGATTAAAGCAGAAATGAAAAAAGAAATTAGGAAGGCCATGCAGGAAGCCAGGAAAAGCAGCAGGTCCTCAGCTAAGCCTCTAGATAGACAAGGAAGACACCCCAGTTGGGCCAGTGGCTCCAGGGGTGAATGGGCTGAGAGTGCGTCTCCCTCACCTCACCTCCTAAACAGAGAAGGATAGATAACCCGGGCACAGCAGGGAGCATAGCCCTCTGCAGAGCCTTTATGATGAGGAATCTGAAGCTTCAGACTCATCCTCTAATAAGGAGGAAGGGTAACTATCAGAAGAGGAAGAGGCTATGGTAACTACCATGTAGACAAGACTCTTTCCACAGGATCTGTAGGCAAAATTGCTTCCAAAGGTGTTGCACGTTCTAGAGATCTCACACGAGACCAAGGGGAAGGAGGAGCCAGACTCAGATTACTCAAATGGGTTGGACAGAACCCTTCCTAAATTGGGGGCAACGCTCACAGCAGTTTCTTACAATGCAATCAAAGTGAAGTGGGAAACTCCAGCAAAATCTAAGCCTAACCATCCTATTATTTCTGAGCTTTATTTCTTTGTGCCAGAAGCTGCAAAATGATTTAAGCTACCCTTGGTTGGATGACCCAATGGCAAGTCTGTGTTCTACCTCTGTGTTCCCAATTGAGGCAGATGCTTTTCCTAAGGACTGCTGTGTTAGATGGATGGAGCAGGCTCTATGGAGGGATTTAGAAGCCTTGGTAATGTCCTTGAAGGCCTCCACAGCTTGCTCCTTATTTGCTAGGGCAGCATACTCCTGGATTTCAAACCTGGCAGCAGCTGACAACAATGTCTCTAAGGAACTTGAGGATGAGATTAAGAAGATCTCCCTAGCAACAGCATTTGCGATGGATGCATCCTTGGATGCCCTCTATCTCTTGGCCAGAGCCATGGCTTCCAGTGTTACAGCTAGATGTAACACCTGGCTGAGGCACTGGGAGGTGGACCCCTTGGCACAAGCTAAGGTAGCTGGGGTCCCCTTCAGAGGCATCAGCCTTTTCGGAGAAGGTATGGACAAGTACTTTCTGGAGGACAAGAACAAGAAAAAAAAAACAATCAGGAAACAAGATGGCAAGTGCAGAAAATGTTTTCAGTCCTTTCAAGAGTCCAAGCATCCTTCACGATCAGGTTCATCCAGGCCCTCCAAGGGAAGATGGCATTCCCAAGCAGCGGCAGGGTAACAGAACAGCCTTCTTCAACAAACTTGGACAGAACCCTAATGGTCCCAAGAAGGGGTCCTCAGTGTGACTGTGCTGAGCCAGCAGACACTCCAAGAGTTTGGGGGACATCTGCAAAGGTTCACAAAACTCTAGCCGCACACCATAAGCAACAAGTGGATACTGGATGTTGAGTGCAAGCAACTGGCAGAAATAGTTTATTCAGAAGGGGTGATTAAGACCATGTTAGGATCTAGGAGAGGCTCCACAAATAGGGTCTATAATAACACCTGGCAGGTGATCCATACCTGGTGCCAGAGGCAAGGTTTTAAACCCTAATAGTGAGGTACTATCTTTTTTGGAAGAAGGACTAGACAAAGGTCTCAGCATTAGTACCCATAAACATCAGGTCTCGGCCGTTGCAGCGGTGATAAATTCTGGTAAAGGAAAATCCTTAACCCAACATCCTCATGTCAAGAGATTTCTGAGGGAACTCGCTTATTAAATCTGCCACAGGTGCATCCTTTCCTTGTGTGGAATTTGAACCTGGTTCTGAGAGAAGTGTCCAAAGCTCCCTTTGCACCTATGGCCTTATGCCCACTTAAAGAGCTCACGTTCAAGATCTTTTTCCTAGTGCGTATCACTTCAGCTAGAGGGGTCTTTGAGTTGCGGGCTCTCGCGGTAGATAGAGAACTCTGTGTGTTCCGTAATGACAGGGTAGTGCTAAGACCTGACCCGCATTTATACCTAAAGTGAATTCCTTCTTTCATAGGATGGAAGAAGTGGTTCTTCCCTCCTTTTGTTCCAATCCCAAACACGATAAGGAGAAGGAATGGCATTGCCTAGATGTACGTAAAGCCGTGAGCTGCTACATGGATAGGTCCTTAGCAGGTGGATTGGGGGTGGGGGTATCATCCTGGCATATAAAGCCTCAGGTTTGCATCTGCCCCAGGGCATTATGGCTCATTCCCTAAGGGGGGGTGGCAACCTCCACAGCCTGTAGATCTTTTCCATCAAGGCTTCTCCCAGACATTATAAGATAGATAAGGTGGCTTTTGCTGAAGCGGCCTTTGGCAGAAGGGTCCGGCAGCACACTCTCTAAGCCTAGGAGTTGGACATCCCTTCCCGGAACAAACCGCTTTCTAAGTCCCAGAAATGAGGACTGCCCCACTCCTAGGACCACTGGAAAATGGAAGATTTGCCCCCATTTACTGTGAATCTTTCTTCTCAGTGGTTCAGGAGTGGGGCAGTCCTACCCACCCAAGGATTCTTCTCTGGTATGGCTCCTAGTGTGTTGGGGGTTTGCTGTAGATATAAGGTCATTGGCCCCTTTCATCAATGGTGTGTTATGGGCTATAAGCTTCTGAGTGATCTTGTTTAGCTTAGCCTAGGCCCATAATTCTGTTATACTTATTTATGGGCACTGTTATTTGTTTTTTGGGAAAGTTCTCATTTTCCTGTTCGAGTTGGTTGATTAATTTGAAGGGAGAGTCAAGGCTTCGAAACAGACTGGAGTCTTCAGGGACAAGCCCCTCCCCTCTGAGATGAAAAATACTGGTTGACCCTTCCTTCAGAGATGAGGAGCTATATCTCAGAAGTGAGTACTGCCCCACTCCTGGACCACCAAGAAGGAAGACTCATGGTAAGTGGAGGCAAATCTTCCCTTTCCCCCTGAATTTTTCTCAAGTTTTTTTCCTGGGCCTTCACATGTTTCATCTTGACTGGGTCAAGGGTAGAATGTTGGTAGTATTTGGTTTTCCAAAGGAAGGGGATAAGAAAGATTTTTTTAAAAAAATGAAATGTATTTATTTCCTGTTTTACAAAGATAAGAGAGCACTGCCCTTGTGGTATATCAAGCCACACCAGATCAATAGCTCACATATGCTAGAGGTTCTTTTCTGGTATCACATGCTTTGTGTGTCCTACCTTTGGATACTGCTGAATTTACCCTGATGAGATTTCTCAGCAGTTCATCTTCTGACTGGTATATGTAGCATCACTCTAGCTTCTAATAACTGCAGAAGCTCTCTACTAACTTTTGAGCACAATTCAGGGTGCTGAGTTTGATCAGTAAAAATCAACACACTAGTGTTTCAAAGTGTTTTAGGGACAGGTTCCCTCCTCCATGTCGGTTATAATCTGAGATTAACAGACAGCAAAGGTGCACTTTGTGTTTTTCCCCCTCTCTTTTACTTATGAAACCATCACCACCACAACCCACAAATTCCAAAATTGAGAACTTAAGCAGCATTCAGAAGTGGTGTTAGGTGTTATATGGGCTGGATTTTGGAGGTTAGAATAAAGATAACAGACAGGTGACAATTCTTAATTTTCTTTGATTATAATTTGTTAATGAGATTTTATGCCCTGGAAGACTGCCTTGAACCTTCTGCTGGGCAGGGCTTTACACTTAAGTAAATGAATGTTTTAGTAACTATTGTCAGAATATGGTACATAGATGACTGAGGATATATATAAAACTGTACTCCCTGAAATGGCTGTAGTCCCCATAAATCTGTTTTATGATGTCTAGCTGATTAAAATGACTACTCATAATTTTCTTCAGTGTGATGATCAAGGTTGAGGTTAGTGCTTGGATGGCTGTGCCTTTGGAGAATGGGGTGGACCAGCTCTAGGGTCAGTTGTACAATGGTATCTAGTTTTTATTTTGAATGCAGGTGGAATTATGCAACACTCCCTTGATCATCAGAAGGTTTTTTGAAGGATTAGAACTGTGTTGATGTGGAAGCAATAAAAGTATCTAAAATATGCTGGGTTTTGTTGAAAAGATCAATGATGGACAAACTTTCTGGAAAATAGCTGCGGTCTGTTACTGATCCATGGCACTATGTAGTCACAGGAGACTTCTGAGTGTATTTTGGTGCATGTGCTCTGCTTATGCAAAGTGATATGGAGGTCATATTCCTCTGTTTGAAGTGTATGTGTCCTAGAACATGCCCCCAAATCATTTGCCACATTTGAGCTTCTGTGGTAGACAGTGTAGTTACTATTTAAGGACAGCTTTATGGAGTGGGAGTATTTTGAAATGAGGCACTTTCTGAAAGAGTGGGCAATTTTGTACGAATAGCAACAGTTTGAATGCTTTTTGAAGGTACATGAAGCAGTGTGGGAGAGGAGTGGAAGATCTTGGGGAGAGGACTGAATTACGCTCTTTGGAGTTGAGGGTGATGTTGCATAATAAACAGTTGTAAATAAAGGTATGAACATCTTACACTATCGCTAATGCTGTCACCATTTTTGACTCCTGCTCTTCTTGGCTGCTGGAGGCCACTGTATGCTACTAGCAGTTAGAGTAGGTTGTCAGTTCATAGAAAAATGTGATTTGGAGCATATTACATTTTCTCCTTTCTCTGAGAGTTTGTGATAGTGTATTGTGAAGGTGGTTTCTGCTTTATCAGCCCTGTGGAAGAGGTTACGCTTGAGAGGCAGTGCTTGACCCAAAGTCACAGTAAACATCATGATTTTCAGTTCATCCCCAGGTCCAAATTCAGCATTCCGTCCAGTGCTGAATAGAAGTAAGGTACAAATTTTAGCATAGTTGACAGGTTACTTTGGATTGCGCATTCATCCCAATGCATATTATATGGGTGTAAAGATGCCTCCTGTTCAGATTTAAATAAAGAGAAACTCTGTCTCCTTTTTCTTTTCATGCCCCTCCTTATTGTCAATTTTGGTATATCTTAGATTTTTAGGTGGAAAACAAGCAGAGAAAATGGAGAAAATTAAGTTCATGGGGTGGGGGGAGGAAATATGATGTTGAGAATTCAGCTGGTGTAATTCTATGAGAAAGAACTTTAAAAGTTATACTTGATTTTTATTTTAAAATGTAGAATACAATTGTATATTTAGCTGAGAAATAATGGGAAAGATACTGTGCTGTAACTTGCACAGATCAGCGAATAAAGAGCAGAAACGCTTGTTGTTCAAAGAAAAGCTGCGTTCCCTTTAAGGGTATAGCTTTCCACCCCCCCTTTCTGATTGACAGCGTTCCCGAGTCACATGACCTGCCTCTGTTTGAAGGTCACAAAAACCTGCTTCCTTTATAGAGACGGAGGGGGAAAGCGAACGAGAGGGAGTGTGTGAGTGCGCGCGCGAGGGAGAGAGCGAGTTCAAGTCAAAATGGCCGACGGAGTCTCTGCTGGTTTTTGAACATTTCAAACTGAGAAAATTAGAAATACAGCAAAATAATCCGGGATCTCTTCACTTCCATTTTTACCTTGTATGCCTCAACTTGCTGGATTTTAAGCACTGTTGCACTTTATGAGGTTAGTGATTTTATATCCGTGATCTTTTAAAACCTTTTTTGTACGTTTAATTTGACCGTTTCATCTGATGTTGCACCAGGGATGCATTGCTTCGCATAAGGAATTCTGAATCGCTTTGATCTTGGATCTAAATCAATCGCTAGAGTTTAGAAAAAATCCATATGAGAAATACGTGGCATATTTTTCAGAGGATTTAAATGTGTTTTAAATTGCTTGGATGTAAACTAGCCTATAATGCTTGTATATATTGAAATCTTCATTTCATTCCTAAGGTTCTTTCACATGCTGTCCTCTACACAGTCTTCAGGCTTTTAAATCTGCTGCAAAAATTAGCATAAATTAAATCGGCTTGCATTCTTCCTTGCTGCTACGACTGGACAGAAAAGGGGGAGGTGCATATTTTAAATAATAAACTGGCACTTAACAAAGATAAGAGAGGTAAAAAAATAACACTATTGCAATTTACATCCTTTGAAGTCTGTCTTTTTTCAAAGCTATTTGGGATTCTGGAAGATTTCTATGGTTTGAGTCCACCATGCAAAATGTATATTGGTGCACATTCTCTTGTGCACGGGTGTCTCTCCCCCCTCCCTAGACTGCTTCCCCTCCCCCTTTCCATGTAACCAGATGCATTTCATTTGGATTGCAGCTTGAACCAAATGGTCATACCCTGTAAACATGGCATTTAGAATTCGAAAGAGGCAGCCTGAGTAATTAGTGTTAGTTTAGAAATGGCATTCTGCTATAACCACATTCTTTCTCTAGCAGCTCCCTCCACATTACTCTTAAATTTTAAAAATCTGGCTTTCTATTGAAATGTGAAAGATGAATTTGATCCTATTGGTTGGATATGTTGTGATGTTATAAATAAATATTCACACAGCTGAATAAAGATTGTATATTGTATGGATTTCAGATGCTGTTCCTTTAAAATGAAGCCGTATGTCTCTCCAAGGGAAGCAGAACAGCAGCGGGAGATCATTGTAAAGCTTGCTTTCTCTGGGCAAGCCCTTCCCCCTGCATTGTGAGAATGTGATGTAATGCACCTCTCTGTGGGGTGGAATTGAGTTGGACAATGTACATTTTGATTGTCATGTATTTTCTCTCTTTCTGAAAGGCCTTGTGTTCAGTTTGTTTTGTGATGCAGCTAATCTGAATTTTTGTGATGTGATAAATTACCAGAAATATTCCTTTCATATAGTATACACTTTATTCTAGCTTGCTTTCATGAATTTACTGTGGCATATTTACATTAAGAAAAATTTGCCCCATCCCACCAGTTTTTTTAACTTAGTATTAACTAAATAACATTTTTAAAAAAGATTTCAGTTTTTTTAAATAGTGCTGGGCTATATAGTATTTTGCAGAAAACTAACCTTTGTGAATCTGAGTGATAATAGCTTTATTTTTTCATCTTCTACACAAGTAGATGCTTATGTAGACACGTGTGTGTGTATAAGCACATCTTGTGGGCGACCTACTTGAGAAATGCTGTATTGTATTGTTGTGTGTCTTGTATTGCCCTGGGAAGCTGGGCTTTCTGACCTGTAATCTTTCCCTCCATTGCTGTTTGCAGCTTTGTGCGTAAATTTCTCTGCCAGCTAAATGGAATACTTGATGCATATGATAGTGAGCTCTGAGTAACAAAAGCTTATGCTACAATAAATTTGTTAATATTTAGGGTACTGCAAGACTCTTAACACTTTGGTTGCAATAAACTAACATGATTACTCTTCTGCAGTTAAGAAACAATGCAACACTGCCTGAGTTTTGAGGGTTTACAGGTGATGAGTATATTGTAGTTTATGTGATTTTTGGCTTGTAATTCTGGCTTATGCTATTAAGCTTATGCAGTTAATCATTGCCTTTTGGGGGCTCCAGGAAATACGATGAGTATTGCAGGTAAACATGCCGGGGAAAGGTTGTAATGACCAAGGTAGATAGATTGAAATGGGGGTGTTCACATTTTGAAATCCATGTGTGTCCTGAATGAGCATTTGTTTGAAAGCAAACCTCATGGAACAAGGTGGACTTCATCCCTAATAAACATGTCGGGTTGAGCTTTAAATGTTCAGAACTTTCCAAAAGCAAGGTTGGGTAGCAGTTGACCAAACAGTGTTTCTGCATACTGGAATTAGTGTTTGATTAAGAAGGTTGTAATTATTTTTAACTTGAGAATGTAAATACATACAGCTCCGGTATCTGGACAGTGTAAAATAGATGTAGAAGATCATTCGTATGGGCTTTGTAGATGCAACTTTATTTATTAACTTTATTTGTGCCCCACCGTTATCTGCAGTGGGGGACCCAAGGAGGCTTACATAATTTTCTTCTCCATTTTATCCTCACAAAAGCCCTGTGAGGCAGGTTATGCTGAGAGTGTGTTACTGGCCCATTGTCACCCAGCAAGCTTCCATGGTAGAGCGGGGATTCAAACCTGGTTCTCCCAGATCCTAGTCCAACACTCTAACCGCTACACCACTCTGGTCCTTTGAGTGGCAGCAGCTCCCAGATGCTTGGATCTCTAACTTGCTAGTTCTGGCATCTACTAGGAAGTTGACAGTAATAAATATAGTACATGATTAACTGTCAGTTGTAATGCTTCAACTCAGAAGCTGGATATCTTTATTCATTGGTTGTTCTTGCAACTTTTAGCTCAATCTGCTTAATATTCCACAATTCAGTTTTAAGCACAATCTTCTCCATGCATAATGGACAGAATTAGAGTCCCTTTTCTGAGTACCGCTGCCAAGAAATGGAAGATGACCACAGGGAGTTATGGACTCTGGAATGTATGCCTATTGAGGTGCAATTAATATCTTCTTTAATGCTGTTTAGGCACTAACCAAAACCTCTTACATGGGAACCTGGTCACAAATATCTGTGCCACTTCCTGCTGGAGGATAAGGTGGTTCCGCTCTATGGTTATGTGATTATAATTTGTCATCTGATACAGTTTTTCCACAACTCTTGGTTTTAATTATAGTGGGATTTTATGATAGTATCAATTTTGACAACTTGAGTATGTGGGGTGTAAATGAGGATTATAAGAGCAAGATTTATTGATGTGTATATTCAGATTTTTTACTTTAAGCTTATTCCAGAGTTGTTGTTGGGGGTACCCAAGAGCAGCCTTGTGGAATCTTAAAGGATAGCAAAAATGTTGTTCGTTAAGCTTTCTGGTTCACAAAAGCTTATGACCCAAACTAAAGACTTTTTTAAAAATCCCAGTTCAGATAAAGTCCTCTTAATTTTATCTATCCTGCTAAACATGTATCCACTGTCCTGTGATCCCCCTGTTCTCTTAGATTATTTACCTGTGGGTGGATTTGATGGTCCTTTCAGTATAAAAATGGATATGAAAAATAGCAGTTTCTGTGCCCCTACTGGAGATGCAAGTTAATCACAATGGATTTTTTCCCCTACCCATCCTCCCAAGGAGTTCACAGCACCCTAAAGCATCTTTCACAGCATCTTTAGGCAGACAATTCTCAAATCTGTTTGCAGTTTGATAAATCATATTCCAGACTATACCCCCCTTAAGGAAGGAACGACCTCCTTAAGAAAGGAACGACCGCAATAACTAAAGCACTCCACTTCAAGTTTCCCATTAAAACAAATGCTATTTTAATGAAGTGCTCATATTCTCTAGTGTTCCTTAGGATTTCTGAGCAGACCAAGACGTATTAACTGTGAGCGTGCTTCTTTCACCAGTAAAGCACATTGCAAGAGAAGGAATTCTGCCTGACTCTTCCTTGGAAATGGGCCTGCTGTGGAAGGGAGAGAGCATTCCTCATTTATTTACATTGTTTACAGTTCGCCTTTCTCACTGGAACGCAAGGCGGAATACACAGGGTGAATCAATACAAATCAACAAGATGGGACAATCAGTAAACAGTGAAATAGGATTTGGGTTGTAAAATCAGGCAGAAGTAAAAAAAAAAACAGAACGGAAGCAAATGATAAGTGTTAACATGACACATTAAATTATGCAAAATTACACAATAGGTCCAACTTACAGCAAACTGTAGGCAGCTGTATAGCCCACAGTCCCTAATAATTCATCAGAGTAACTTTGTGAAGCATTTTGAACAGTGCAGCCCTATTGCCTGCGTAGAAAAGCCCTCTTGAATCATTCAGTGTTGAGTAGTTTGCAGAAATTCAGGAGAGTGGGAACCTTTCTGATCTGCTCAGGCAGGCCATTCCAGAAAGGTGCCACAGTGGAGAAGGCACGTTTATGGATAGTTGTTGATTTTGCCCATTTGCAGGTAGGCATCTGCAGAAGGCTCTGCTGGCATGAATGAAACTGTCATGGCGGAGCACTTTTTGCAACTGTGTTAATATTTCTTCAGCAATGATGATGGGTCCAGTATAACCCTGAGGCCCTTAACTGAGTGGGCAAGGATCAGACCTCCGCCTTCCCATCCAACATTATTTCTGTCTTTCCAAAACTGAGTTTAAATTTGTTAGCTCTTAGCCATTTGACCAGAATTGCCAGGCAATGATTTAAGACCTCTCCTGCATCATGAGGATATTTGCATAAGGGGATGTGTGTGTGTGTGTGTGTTGTCTGCATATTGATGACAGCTAACTTCAAAACTACAATATCCCCATTAAGTCCTGGGGATTCCATTGTTCTGAGTGTTGTAATAACTTGCAACTCAACCATTTCCCTTTCTCGTTTGTTCCTGAAGTTTCTTTGTAATAAAACAGCTACTCCCATTGAATGTCCTGGAAGGCTGAAGAGTTCTACAGGTTTCTCAGTCTTGTGATTCCTGATGTCAGATTTGTGACCATTTATCCTTTGGCATAGGGTTTGTCCTGTTTGTCGTATGTAGAGAGCCAAAGGGCAATGCTAGCATTTATTGGCATATACAGTGTTAGAAGATGAGCAAGTGAATGCACCTGAGTTGGTGTTGTTGGGTCCAGTGACTGTGTTGGCTGGGTATATGTGGCAGCAAAGTTGGCATCTGGTTTTATTGCAAGCTCTGGTAACTGTCCATGTTCAAATTAGATGTTGTATTATTGTGGGTGAGGAGTTGTTTGAGATTAGGGGGCTGTCTGTGTCTGGCCTGGGTATTGCCTAGTTGGGAACTTGATGATGAAGGTTGGAACCTATAGGAAGGTCTTGCGATTCCAGGAAATTCTTCTGTTGTCCTGGAAGTTCCTTGATAATCCAAATGCCCTGTAGACATGAAAGGAAGAGTTCAGAGGTCTGGATCCTCTCCTGGAGTCCCTGTGGTCTGATTATGGGAGGACCTTCTTCTGTTGAATCTCAATTAATGTCCTCCAGTTTGTCCCCAAAGAGCTTGGAACCCTTGAAGGGATAAGATGCCCTTGAAGGGATAAGATGCCACTAAAGAGCCAGTTTGGTGTAGTGGTTAAGTGCACGGACTCTAATCTGGGAGAACCGGGTTTGATTCCCCACTCCTCCACTTGCACCTGGCTGGATGACCTTGGGCAAGCCATAACTCTGTACCAGCTGTTCCCTCAAGGACAGCTTGGGAAAGAGTTCTCTCAGCCCCACCTACCTCACAGGGTGTCTGTTGTGGGGAGGGGAAGGGGAAGGAGTTTGTAAGCCGCTCTGAGACTCCAAGTGAGTGAAGGGCGGGGTATAAATCCAATCTCTTCTTCTTCTTCTTCTTCTAAGGCCTTGGCTGAAGCATCCACTGACCAGTTTCTAAGCCAGAGGTTACTCCTGGTGTGACCACGGTAGCACCAATGGACCTTGCAGAAACTGCAGTGTGTCCAAAATAGCATCAGCAACAAAAGCCATGGTCATCTCTAATCTCTGGAGGTAGGAAAATTCAGGAGGAAAATCAAAGAATTCCCTCTGCATCTCACGCAGCCAAAAGTATGACGGATGGGCTAGAAGGGATGAAACCGCTGAAGCCTTGATAGAGAGGGCACTAGCCTCATGGGCTATGTGAAGAGCTGTGTTGCTCCTTTGGTCTGCAGCCTTCTTAAGTCCCCCCTCCCCCCTCCTTGGGAAGGTCCAATCTAGGTGCCATATTAGCCACTGGAGCATCTACCACTGGAATATGCAGGAGCTTGTCTGCTGAAGCTGAGAAGGCTGCCTGAGCCACCTGAAACTTGGAGTGAGTATGCCATTCCCACTTGTCTCTCATTTCCTGGACGAAGAACTCAGGGAAAGTGAAGATAGAGCCCACTTCTCTAGATCTGGACATAGCTTTCTCATCACTCTCTGAGTCAGGATCCCTTTCCTCCTGACGTGGAAGATCTGCTGCAGGAGTAGATAGTTTCAGGATCTTTAGAGGAGGGGTCATGTAATGAAGATAAGTCCTTGATGGCAAAATATCTCTTGAGCTTGGGAGGAGGAGGGGATTAATCCTCATAACTGAACTGACCTTCCTCCTTTTTGGACGGGTCAGGTTCAGTGTTGGAGAAAACCGAAATTATCCAAAGTTGGTGGATGGTCTACTCATGAGTAACACATAACAGCCAATGCTTGCTTTCTTGCAGCCTTGGTGAGGATCTTGGATGGATCCTGTCCTCCTCTGACTCTGTGAAGCAGCTCCTGTCAGGTCTCGGATGCAGTTACTCTCCACACACTCTTGTGTCAGTAAGATTTGTTTACTGAGAAATGGAAAGGTTCCAAGCATTGACACATTCTGTGTCAGAATTGACACCCAGGTGCCAGAACTATACCTTTACTACATGCAAGCCAGCTCCCTCAAGGCACACTACTCAATCAATATCCCCATTCATCCTGCCAAAGATGCAAACTTGCGCAAAAGGCCCCTCCCCCACGCACCTACCACTAGCTGTTGAACTGTCTAGCAATTGCCTGCACACAAGGTCAGGGTGGGCACTGAATCCTACTTTTCCCAGGGCCTCAAAGACTGCTCTAAGCATGTACTATGTAGCGTAAGCCGACACTCACATCACACACACCCCTTTAAGCCAGAAATATAAATATAAAGCCTGTGGATGGAAAACAGAGGACTGAATTTGTCTGATAAGCAATTAACCCTTGAGGCCCCAGAGTCTATGACAAGAGAGGCTCGAGCTTGACAGCTCCTTGTCCTTGATTCTACTGGATTTCTTCACTGGGGAGGGGGCAAAAGGGGGCAGTGGTGCTTGCGGCTGCTGTGATCTCTTGTGTCCAAAGCCCCTTCAGTAGAAGATTCCAACCACTGTTGGAAGCACTGTGGGACCCTTGGGGGGTTCAGCTCTCCTCTAGTTCCTTTGTATCCTTGCTCAACCCTACCACAGGCGAGAAAGGAGTCGGTCACATTTTGGGGGGAAGAATGTGTGCCACTACCCTGGCACTCACCACCATCTTGTCCCTTACCCAACTCACTCGCTGGGAAGAGGGGGAAGAGGAAACCAATCTAGGAAGGGCTCATTGTACTGTTAGAGCTCAACCAGTATCTCCTTCAGCTCAGCGTTGTAAGATCCTGCCAACTGCCCCATTGCTAGGTTCCCCTGCCGCTGCTAAGCAGCGCTGCAACTCCCTGGACTCTGCTGAGCCAAGTGCAGAGATTGCTGAAGATAAGGACAAGTGCTAGATAAGGACAAGTGCTGTAAATCAAGATGCTGGAGTTCTGAAACCAAAAGCACTCAGAGCTCTCCAAAAGCCTTCCTGCTCTGTTGGCAGGAAGAGAAGACTGAAGGGGAGATGGGGAAACTTCTCTGGAACAAGAAAGCTGGACTTCCTGCTGCCAAAAGGGGAGGGAAGGGAGTTCCTCACTCATCCGGGTCTCCTCATCCTTCCAAGGGAGAATGGTGGGGTGGATGGTGGATACCCCCCTGGCATTTGGTGTGTGGACCTCTGCCACTGAATTGTCCTTTCTGATGCACATGTTGAAATGGTGAATCTGGCCCCTGAAGAAGTTACATAGGGACTCTTGATTGGGATCAAGTTTTCCTGGACATGAGTGGTGAGACCCCCTATTCCAGTCAGGCTGGTATTGGTACTGATCTGGGTACAGCAGCAGTATTCATCCCAGGAATTTTTAGTAGTCTAGTGACCTTAAGAGGACAAGACTAAAGCCTTTTATAATGTCCAGCATGAAACCTGTCACATTTGGGCAGCCCAGTTTTCCTTGATTGTGGTAAAGAGAAATAGGAAATGGAAAAATAGAGGCTGCAGTCTGATAGAATCTGTTTTTTTCTCCTCATCCTGTGGCTGCTCTGCTTTGTGAGTCAGGAGCTCTAAATCTTCAGAGCTTTACGGAGGAGTGAGGGGAGTTTCTCTCAGGGAAAAAAAGCCATTTGGTGTGCTTTGCAGAAAGGGGCTCTTCATCAGACAATCCCTCACCCCCTGCCGGCTGAGTCACTTACAGATTGATTATTCCTCATGGAATCTGAAAGATGAGGAGGATGAGGTTGCTCCATTTCTCCTGTGGAGGACTCTGCTGCATCTGATGGAGCAGGCAAGGAAGCTGCTGAGGCCATCGCTGTGGCTCCATCAGGGAGCTCTGAGAAATGGAAAGTGAAAATAGTAGAAAAGTTGTTCTGGCTCTGTTTTCTTTGTTGAGAGATGAATAGTAGGCAGATCCAGTAAGTAAAGGTGGACAAAGAAACTACCTAAGAGCTCAACAGTGTAGAGCTTTTTTCCTTGCCTTCTTGGAGGCAGGAAACAGAACTAAGCATGGTGGGCACTCCCTCCCCACTGCAGACAGCAGGAACAGCCTACTTTCTGCCTCTAGGAGTTGATGGTAGACTAGTCCTCTCTTCAAGTGAAAAGGCGTATATAAACTGTACTAACAGCAGAGTTAATGACAAGTGTGTGTGTATGTACATGCAAGACAGTTCTATAGTCACTGATTATACATCAGTCTCTGATAGTTTATCTAATGGACAAGACATGCAGTACATAATTACTGATTAGTTTGCTAAATGGATAACATCTCTGCTTCCTTTCAGCATTATTAAAAACTGTACATGCACTGTTACGTATTTTTCAAATAGGTTGCTTATGTTAAAGATATTCATGACAAGGTAGGCAAAATTGTATAAAGTATAAATATTTAAATGTACACCTATTGGAAGAATGAGTACTGCTTTAGTTATAAATGGAGGGCTGTAGGGTAGAATTTCTGTTCATGTCATAAATTCAGGCTAGTTCATGCCTTGCTTTGATTTCTTCTTTTTGAACATGTTGATGTGGTTTGAAAAAATTAGTGTTAAGGCTTCTCTTCATATTTCTAACTTTGATGATTCACCTGCACTTTGTGTGGTGATAAGTGAGATGTCTATATGGACACCTGATTTGGCGACACTGGCCCATACTATGGTAACACTGAGGCTAGCTTACTGTAACACATCCTACATAGGGCTGCCTGTCAAGGTGGACCAGAAACTTTGGCTGATGCTGACCATCAGGACCACATTCACAAGTCCTCAAGTCTCTTTTCTGGCAGCCTATTAGAATAACCTCCTGGAAATGGTAAAACAGGTTCTTGAGATCTTCTGGCATGGCTATATGTAAGGCAGCCTTAAAAGAGCTTATGGGGCAACTTGAGTGGGCTGTGATTTAATGTTTAATTACTATTGACTGTTTTCAGCTGTGTGATTTGTAAATGATTGTTTCTGCACTTTATTTGACACCCACCTTTGGTCCTGACTGTTGGGAGATGGGTGGGTATAACTGTTGTGAATAAACTTGCATTATTATCTTCTGAATTGTAATATCCGTAACATTTAATAGGTCAAGAGATCTTAGTGTATATTTTATTTCTATGCATTCATGCTTGGGAGTAAATCTTGTTGAACTCTACTGTCATATATTCTAATAAAAAAGTGTGGCCCTATCTGTGGGACATTTAAATCCATGGATCAGGACTGCACTGATAGAAGGCAGATTCTTTGGCAAACTGGGGGAGCCCCCAGATTTGTAGATAAAATTGAAAATTGAAAAAGTGGGTTTAAATCCCCCAAAGCTCCTACTCCTCCTCTGCAGCTGGTCCAATGAGGGAGCAAAGCTGAGGTTGGGCAGGCTGGAGAGGGCTGCCACTACCACTGTCATGGTGAAACCTGGGAGGGGGGAAGCTGTAGGTATTGCCACTGCCAACGTGGTGAAGCTGAGGTTGGATGAGCTTGCGGGGGGGATCCCCCTACAATTCTTGTGGGTCACCACCTATTAGTATCTTAATTCTCAACATGGCCAGATATGTGGACGCTTAAATCCAGAGACTGGAGCCATGAGCAGACGAGACAGATCTTTTTGCAAACCGACCAGTGGACTTACCGTGAGGGGTCCTTCTCCTCTGAGGGTTGGAGGACATCTTGTGGGTGATTCCCACCTATCTTCAGGGAGGCAGGACTAAAACAAACTTCTTCCTGCTTCCTGTGGTGGGAGTCGCCCCAGGATCAGTTCGGGTGCTCCTAAAGCTGGATGAACTACTCTACATCGAATATATGAAAGGAAAACAACTCAACAATGCTGTTAATACATGTAACAGGAAGTGAAGAAAAAACAGGAAGAAGATAATACTTTCTCCCCCAATTATATACAACTTTGGTTATGATGAAATAGGTATCAAACAACCCAACCTCGGTGAACTCTCTCTATTTCCCTCCTTACTGCACCACATTGTTCGCGTTGACTTGTGGTCACATCACAACTTCTTAGAGGTGAGGACTTGTCTGCAGGATATTGATGACGACCCGGGAGGGCCAAGATGTCCTCCAACCCTCAGAGGAGAAGGACCCCTCACGGTAAGTCCACTGGTCGTTCTCCCTCTGAGGTGGAGGCCATCTTGTGGGACCTCCCAGAGCAGTGGTCCTAAGCTTGGGGTGGGTAGTCGTCATCTGTTGAAAAAACTGCTTGTAACACACGACGTCCGAATGCGGCGTCCGCCGATGCATATGTGTTGATTTTATACTGGCGTATGAACGTGGTTGGCGAAGACCAAGTCGCGGCTCTACAGACTTCCTCTATGGAGGCCCTGTTGTTGAGTGCTGTACTCGTGGCTACACTTCGGACGGAATGAGCGGTGATGCCCTTTGGAACTAAGAGGTTCATACTTTTGTATGCTTCGAGAATGCATGCCTTGATGGTATAGCCTATGGAAGCTGTGGACATTTTCTTCCCTGTATGAGGGGGGGAAACATTGATAAACATTGCCTCTGTTCTCCTGATGGACGACGTTCTAAGAATGTAACATTTCAGGGCTCTTCTGACGTCTAAGGTGTGCCATGTCCTTTCCAACGGATGGGAAGGGTTTGGAGAAAAGGAAGGCAGAAAGATTTCCTGCGTCCTATGGAATCTAGTGTTTATTTTTGGACAGAAGGATGGGTCCGTTCGAAGAATCACTTTGTCCTTGTGAAACACACAGAGGTCGCTTCTGATTGAAAGAGCGCCTAATTCTGAGATCCTTCTTGCTGAGGTAATTGCTACGAGAAATAATGTCTTCATCCTCAGGAATTTGAGTGGTACGTTTGACAGGGGCTCAAATGGCTTTTTGGTTAGAGCTGTAAGGACGGGGCTCAGTCTCCAAGTTGGAAATCTGTGACAGGTTGGTGGGTCACTGTGGGATGCACCTTTGAGGAAACGCTGAATATGTGGGTGTTGTGATATCGGTAGGCCCTTATATTGGGGAAGGACTGTAGACAGCGCTGCCATCTGTCTTCGAAGGGTGGAAGCCTTAAGGCCGGTCTTCCGTCCGTCCTGAAGAAAGGCCAAAATGGTTGCAACCCGTGGATGGAGTGCATCCACCTTCTTCCTTCGAGCCCAACGGACGAACGCTTTCCATGTTACATTGTAAATTCTAGTAGTGGAAGGTTTCCTTGAAGCCAGGATAGTGTTGATGATGGAGTTATCGTATCCTAGCCTGAGGAATTTTTGCCTTTCAACCTCCACGTGGTCAGTTGAAGTCATCCCGGATCTGGGTGATGGATCGGGCCCTGATGAAGCATGTCTTCCGAGACGGGTAGTTTGAAGGGTGGGGCCACTGACAGCTCCTGAAGTGATGTGAACCATGGACGACGAGGCCAATAGGGTGCCACTACTATGATTTCCGCCCTCGATGTCCTTATTTTCCGGATCAGCCTCGGGAGGACCGGTAGGGGAGGGAATGCATAAAGAAGTTCCGCAGGCCATGGAGATAGAAGTGCGTCCGTTCCTTCCGCTGACGGATGAAAGAACCTGGTATAAAATCTGACCAGTTGAGCATTGGTTGGGGACGCGAAAAGATCTACTTGAGGGGTTCCCAGTTTTGATGCAATCAGATTGAAGATGCTCCTGTGAAGAGACCATTCTCCCTCTTGAATGGCTTGGCGACTCAGCCAATCCGCCTGGATGTTGGTAGACCCCTTCACGTGTTCCGCCTGTAGGGATGCCAGGTTGGTCTCCGCCCATCTCAGGAGAAGGTCGGCTTCTCTGGATAGAGCCGTCGATCGGAGACCCCCTGGTTTGCTCAGATAGGCCTTGGCCGAGATGTTGTCCGTCCTGATGAGTACGTGCTTCTGCTGTATCTGAGAGGCGAAGTGGAGTAGGGCCAGGCGGACAGCTCGCAGCTCCAGTAGATTGATTGGGAGCGCTGTTTCCGAGGCGGACCATTGACCTTGAACTGGTTGTTGAAGTAATGTGGCTCCCCAGCCATTCAGGCTGGCGTCCGTGAAGATTTGTATCTGGTCCCGAATCCAGAACGATCTGCCGTGCGTTAGATTTGACTTTCTGGACCACCATCTTAGACTTGACTTGACCGATAATGGTACCTTTAGGGAAAGTTCCATCTTCAACGCGATGGAGTTTTGGTAGGGTCTGAGAAATTTCTGAAGAACCCTGGAGTGGAATCGTCCCCACTGGAGGGTGTCGAAGGACGAGACCATGAGGCCCATCATTCTGGTCAGCAGAGAAAGGGATGAGAACCGCGCCTTGATGATTTGCAGGGCTATCCCTTGGACCTTCTTTGCCTTGGACGCCGGAAGGAAGAGTTTCGCAGAGTGAGTGTCTAATATGACTCCCAGGTGTTCTAGCCGTTGGGTTGGGCTCAGGGAACTCTTCTGTTCGTTGATGAGGAAACCGAAGTGCCGTAAGCACTGGATGGTCTTGTAGATGTCTCTGTGGCATTGGTGCCTTGACGGAGAACGCAGCAGCAGGTCGTCCAAGTAGGGATGAATGTGGATGCCCTGTTTTCGCAGGAGGACCACGGGATGGACTAGGGTTTTTGGGAAGACCCTTGGGGCCGAGGACAGGCCGAATGGGAGGGCTCTGAACTGCAGGTGGGTCTCGCCTACGCAGAAACGCAAGAATCTCCTGTGCTGGGGAGATATCGGAATATGGAGATAGGCTTCCGTCAAGTCTATTGAAGCCAAGAACTCGCCTGGTTGTAGTGATTCTGCGATGGACCGCAGGGTTTCCATGCGGAAATGCCGTAGGTGCACGAATTGGTTCAGAAATTTTAGGTCCAGGATGGCTCTCCAATCCCCATTCTTTTTGGGGACGGTGAAGAAGATGGAGTACACCCCGGTCTGGTGTTCTTTCGGCGGCACTGGTTCTACGGCCTGAATTTGGATCAGATGTTTCATAGCTGCAAGAGTTCAGTTTTGTTTTTCTCTGTTGCGTTGAAGTGGTGAAGCCAGGAAGCGTTGTGGTGGAAGAGACCGAAATTCGATTTTGTAGCCTTCGGAGATGAGTTCCGCGGTCCAAGCGTCTGGTTGGGAGGTTAACCAGGCCTGGCTGAAAATAGATAGTCGACCTCCCACCGGTGGTTCTAGATAGTCACGCTTTAAAGGACTTGGGGTCACCGCCCTTGTCCGGTCTGTTTCCGGGGTTTCTGCCGAAGCGGTTACTGTTGAAGCCTCCTCTGCGAAAGGACTGCCTGTTGGAGTTCCAAGAGGGGCATCTGTAATCCTGACGTGGGCGGTAGGGCGAGTTGAAGGGACGAAAGGACGAAGAAGTTGATGGTGAACCCGCTGGTCTTCTATCAGAGGGGTGAATGGTTTTGGGTAAGGCTTTCTTCTTGTCACGTGTTTCCACGAGGATCTTGTCTAATGAGTCCCCAAACAGCTTTTTTCCCCTGGTAAGGGTATGATGACACCGTGGCCTTGGACTGGTAGTCTGCTGGCCATGATCTTAGCCACACTGTACGTCGTGCCGCGGCCGCCGTGGACATCGCCCTGGCTGAGAAGACCATGGAGTCGAGAGTTGCATCCGCTGTGAAGGATATCGCCTTAAGCAATCTGTTGGCCCCTTCCAGTAGCCCACGATTGTTCTCCGGTATCATCTGGATCAGTTTGCGCATCCAGACTATTGATGCTCTAGATACTGTGGACGCTGCTGAAGATGTCTTGATGGCTAAGGCGTTTGCCTCATGGGACCGGCGAAGGGCAAACTCCGCCCTTTTATCCAGACTATTGCGCAGTGTGCCGTGGCCATCCTCAGCGACTAGACCAGTTGACTGCAGAGCTGCCACCGGTGCGTCCACCACAGGGACCTGTAAAAGTTCTGTAGCAGAGGCATGCATTGGGTAAAGCCTTTTAGTAATATTGGGGAAGGCCCTTGTAGATAAGGGGTTTTCCCATTCAGCTTTCACTTTCCTAACATAGAAACCGGGGAAAGGGAAAGCTATTTCAGAAGGATCCACTGGGGGGAAAAACTCTTCAGTGATTTCTGATCTCTCTTCATTGCTCTGAGGATCAGGAGCCGGGTTAGAGGCCTTATTGCCATATTTTATGTGCAAGGCTGACAGGGTCTTAGTAAGCAAGAACTGGAGGTCCTCAGTTCTAAAAAAGCGGAAGGACTGGTCTTTTGGAAGAGTAGGCTTAGGTGCCAAGTCTTCCCTGTCTTCATCCTCATCAGAGGAAAATTCACCCTCCTCCTTATCACTTGAATAGTGAGATGCATCATCCCCTTGGAGACTTTGTCTGTCATGGGGGCAGGTTTTCTTGGCTGTGCTCTTCTGAGCAGCCTTAGTGGGCCACTTCCCCTTGTTCCCTTGGGGAAGGCGCGGAGGTGGTGAGGGGGAGGGCGAGGTGGGGGAAATAGGACGTCCCTTGGCCCTGTGGAATAAGGCTATCTCCTCCCTCATCGCTTTCTTAAGGAAGGCTATGGCTGCCCTAGAAAAGAGATGGGATCCCCCATCTACGTTACCCATCTGCTGGTCTTCTTCATCGTCCTCCTCGATCTCCTCATTCCCTGCTTCCTCCTCCTCCTCCTCGTGGGCGAAACTTTCCTGGATCAGGCGGACCTGATCCTCCCCGGTGTAGCAATTAGCCTCGGGGTTCGCCAGTCGCGGGGGTATGGAAGGTAAGCCCTCCCCGGCTTGATAAGATTCACGGCTTGATTGCGCCGAAATGGCCGCCGCTGATGCCGCTTTTGTTTTTGTTTTCGCAGCTGTGCGAGCGCTGGCCGTTTGTTAGGCGCGCTTTTTTGCGCTGCCGCCGCTGTGCCCTTCCCCGGGCTCTTCAGGCTCTGCTTGCCTCTTGTGCCGGTTGGCGCCTTTCGTTTCGCCAGCGCGCTCCCGCACGTCCATCTGGCTCGTTGCAGAGGTCTCTCCGGCGGCGGCAAGTTCTCTGGTCTCCGTGAGTGGAGACGCTACTAGTCGCTTTCCCCTCGGGGGGGGGGGGTGGATAGGAGGGGAAGAGAGAGAGCGCGAAGAGGTTTTTTTTGTTTTGTTTTGTTTTTGTTGGGGGGGGTATAGAGAAGAATATATAGGAGAAATAGGGTAGGAAAAGGAGACAAGAGATCTAAGCTGTAGGTTTTAGGTGTTGAGCAGAGCCAACACCAAGCTGCTCTCCCTTCTGAGGCAGGAAGCGAACTGATCCTGGGGCGACTCCCACCACAGGAAGCAGGAAGAAGTTTGTTTTAGTCCTGCCTCCCTGAAGATAGGTGGGAATCACCCACAAGATGGCCTCCACCTCAGAGGGAGAACTGAAAAACACCCCAAGTTTTCAGAAGAGTCAAAAATCTTTTTAAAAACACACACATATTGGGGGTTAACCTCCCCAAATTAGAAGCAGCACCTGTAGTTTTAAGGAACAAACACCATCAGTGGCTGTTGCTAAGCAACTACTTTTATTTCAGTAAAAGGCGGGGGGGAAAGCCCTTTCCAGGTCTGTTTTGGCTTTTGAGAGAAGACTCATCAGTGTCAGGGCCATCAGCAACCACCAGGTAACTTGCTACCATGAGACATACATGACTTACCAAGGTTCAGCAGCTTGTTGCTGTTCAGCAGCAATTATCCCTGTGTGCCAGTGTGGTGCAGTGAGTAAGATGAAGATCTGGAATACTCAGGTTTGAGTTCCCACTCTGCCATGGAAGCTTACTAGGTGAAGAAAAGATTGGATTTATATCCCACCCTTCACTACCCAAAGGAGTCTCAGAGTGGCTTACAATCCCTTTCCCTTCCCCTTCTCACAACGGCCACCCTATGAGGGAGATGGGGCTGAGAGAGCTCTCTTGAGAACTGCCATTGAGAGAACAGCTCTGAAAGAACTTGTAAGTGACCCAAGGTCACACCAGCAGCTGCATGTGGAGGAGTGGGGAATCAAACCCAGTTCTCCCAGGTTAGAGTCTGCTCTCCTAACCACTGCACCAAACTGGCTTGGGCCAGTCACTCATTCTCTTTGTAACCTATTTTACAGGGTTATTGTGAGGATAAAATTAAGGAGAGGAGAATGATATAAGCTCCTTTAGGTTCCCATTGAGAACAAAGGCAGAGTGAAAATGAAGTAATACAGCTGAAGAGGAGGCACATAAAAGGTGGGAAGGAGAGGATATGCGGGTTGCCAGGAGAAGGGAAAGAGGAAATAGTGTGGGAAGGGGGGGGGTACAATAAGGCTTCCCCCTACTGCCCAAATGAGCCCGGCCATAGTTTTCTTGGGTAGATGCTGCAAGATGGGGGGAAGGAAAGAAAACTAAGGTGGGGACAAATAAACACTGGTTGACTGGTGTGTGGAAAGGTGAAAGGCTAGTGAGGGCTTTCAGGATAGAGGAAGTAACAGGAAAGGGGGAAATGCTGTTGCCCCATAAGACCTTGCAGGTACCCAGTTGTACATCCCTAATCCATGCTAATTCTAGGAATCCTTGACACCTCTTCTCTGTCTTCGTGGTGCACTATTGAGATACTGTTACTCCCTTCTTGCTTTCCACTCAGAGCTTTGCCTCATTCATTTTATAGTTTCAGTGGTAATATACTTTTCACTGATTTTTTTTCACTTCATGAATTGATTGCTCTGTCCTTGGCTCCCTTCTCCATGTGCTCCCTTGACTGTATTCTCTCCTGACTGTTGCTGACTTTTGCCTCTATCCTGCCTCTCCAATAATTACTGATCCCTTTCTTTTTTTTCCTCCTTTCCTAACATATTCATACATTTCTTGCTTTTCCTTGTCCCATTCTTACAATACTCCCTGTATATTGATGAATTCTACCTTCATCTTATCTTTCCCCTCAATCCCATCTTGTAAAATATCTTTTTGATACTTCAGTTTGCTTTGTTACCATGTAAAATTTGACTGTATATAAAAAAATTTCCCTCTGGGTCAATGCTCCCTCTAAGCTGTGGAGCCTTGTGAGCAAAAATTCTACTTTGTGAGCTACTGGCATTAAAGTTGTGAGCAAGCAATTTGACTACTGCATGAATTGGTTTCCTCTGGAGCCATCCTTTCTGAGCTAAGGCAAAAATGTGTGAGCCAGAGGCTAAAAATCTGTGAGCTAGCTCACACTAACTCAGCTTAGAGGGAACACTGCTCTGGGTGCTTACTTTCCTATCTGCAAACTGTGTCACTATCCAGTCTGATCTAGACACCAAGTTTGGCTTTGCTATATGTTCTCTCATATTTTTCTTTTCTCTGTGTCCAATACTATTCCTCTAAAACCTGGTGAAAATATGCCTCTTGCTCCCCCATGCCCATGAAAATTGTAGTTCATGCTTGAATCGTTTCCCAGTTAGGCTTTCCATTTTGACAGTTTGGCTGTCAGCACTATCCAGGACACTTTAACTGAAATAGATCTACTTTTGTTGCTCGTGTCACATGAGATACTATCCTTTTATTGCTAGTTTGTTAAGTACATGCTCATTAATAGTGGTAATTTAAAGGACACTTGGAGTTCTGAGTAAGTGTGCATAGGATTTACGTATTTTTCTTATAGGATTAAGTTAAGATACATTTATTGATAACTGTTAATAAAGCTCTTGGGTAGAAACTAATTTTTAGAAATTATACCCATGTTTATAATGATACTGTTCAATCTAGGAAAAACTATTTTTAGTTCAGGGTGGAGAAATCACCTAGTTGGCCAGAGTTGCATAGGAAGTAGCTAGTGCTTAAAACCTGGAATCGTGTTGCTCATAAATTGGACACTCTTATTTCTGCCTTTATTGTGCTCTGCTTTATAACTCAAATATTGAAATTTTAATTTTGCATTGGATTTTTACTTGCTACTCTGACCTTGTTTCAGTGGTTTGCTGCTTGCTTTTTATGTTTTCTTTACAGCTTGGATATATTATAGAATGTTCTTTACAATGCAACCCCCCTCACACACACTCTACCCACAAGTGGTGCACATGATAGGCTTTGTGTAAATGTGCATAGACTAAATGAAAATTTTGTGGGCTAACTAAAACTGTTGTTTGGTGTAGAGCCAGTTTGGTGTAGTGATTAGGAGCACTGGGTTTGATTCCCTACTTCCCTGCTGCTGGTGTGACCTTGGGTCAGTCATAAGTTCTTTCAGAGCTGTTCTCTCAATGGCAGTTCTCGAGAGAGCTCTCTCAGCCCCACCTCCCTCACAGGTTGCCTGTTGTGGAGAGGGGAAGGGAAAGGGATTGTAAGCCACTCTGAGACTCCCTCGGGTAGTGAAGAGTGGAGTATAAATCCAATATCCTCTTCATCTAATGCCAGCTGTCCTGCATTTTACTTGCTGACCTCTGTTAAACTTTCTGTCTGCCCTCTTTATTTTAGTACAGGGGTGGGCAAACTGTGGCTCGGGAGCCGCATGTGGCTCTTTTACATATATTATGTGGCTCCCGGCAGGGCGGCTGGGGAAGCTAAATATCATTAGCAAACAAATATCACTGGACAAATTAATATCATTATCAATATCTGTTTTTACCCCTTTTGTTATTATTTTTGGCAGTCTCATTTAATGTTAATAAAAAGCAAATTTGCTTATTTTCCAATAAAAGCAGGTAATATTTGTTCATGTCTTGTGGCTCTCAAACATCTGATGTTTATTCTATGCGGCTCTTACGTGAAGCAAGTTTGGCCACCCCTGTTCTAGGTGGCTCTTACGCTAAGCAAGTTTGCCCACCTCTGTTTTAGTAGATTAGATGACTATTTCATAAAATGGTCAGGTACTTTACTTTCCTCCTTTATCTGTAGTAGATTTCCTACAGAGTCTTCACAGCCTTGCTGTCTACACTTACAAATTGCAAGATGACTTTAGTAGGAAGATCAAGGAGCTTTGGGAAATAGTAGATCATAACTTCTTACAACTAAAGCACACCGACCGCGTTTTATTTGTACATACTGGAGAATTTTATCTTGTATTTTAGGCAAGGAAAAAACCCCAACATTGCTTGTATACAAAAATAAACATTAAAACTAATAATATATGTATGTTAATATTAGAATCAAATATAGCAGCAAGCTTAAAAAAACAAAAATTTGGGACACAGCTTGTAGCAGACACACATTAAACCCATTTCAAGGCATGATCGGTGACTGATTAACGAACTATTTCTAAACATTGTCTTCACTATTGTTCTAAAATTTGAGTGAATTTGCTAGATAAAGACATAGTGCAGGGAATTCTACTGACAGTGTGCCATAACAAAGAAGTTCCTGGATCTGGCTGCCACTCAGTGGCACATCCTGAAGAAGGCATGCTCTGAGAACATTAAGTTGGGTGTGGTCAGAAAGTACATCGTAATCTGCCAACAGACCCAAGATTAAGCTGCATTGGATCTCCTAAAGTTCCTGACTCTGTAGAAAATGTTATTTAAAATTTATTGACGTTGGATAATTTTGTTCAACCTCCCATATTCTTCACATTTGAACTGGTAGTATAATTGCATGTGACAATGACTTTGTATAGCATTTTTAGAATTCAGAGTTGGAATCCTGATGTGGAGCAACTCAAATGTGCATGTGTACCTGTACAGGTATTCCTGACTGACTTTGACTCCTAGAAGAAACATTTTGCATTTGCAACCTGCTGATAAATTCCTCAACTCTGGCAAAAGAAAAAGTACATCCCATAAGCCTAAAATCTGCTTTTGCAAACAAGCACATATTAAATAATGTACTTGCTGATTTGGAGAAAGAAGAGACGTTAAGCTTCCTTTCCTGCCTTGTTGTGGCAAGACAAGTACAGGTCAAGACAGCATGTATTAGAGTGATATTTCTTTGGCATAGGAAGAATCCAGGGCAGAAGAGGCTGAGTTCACATCCATGATATGTTTAAACGGTCAGTTCCTTCCTTCCTTCCTTCCTTCCTTCCTTCCTTCCTTCCTTCCTTCCTCTCTCCCCCTCCCCTCCCCTCCCCCCTTACTTACTTATTTAACTCCTTCCCCCCCTGCGTTAGCAGTTTTCCTAACAGGTACACAGTATGGTGAAAACTGCACTTTCTTCTTTTTCCGTTTTGAGGGAAATGATGCCTCCGCCTTTCTCTCATGGATGGTATAAATGGATAGCTTATTGGTTCTTTGTGGTTGTCTGTAGTATAGAGTAAACCATGTAAATTACATCTCATTTTAAGCTTGCATGTGTTTTCTTCAAACTTTTCATAATTTTAACTGTATACTTATGGCTTTCTATGGCAAGTATGTACTTTTGCATTTATTACTGTTTGTGTAGCAGTTATGAGTGGATATAGTAATAGATTCCTGTTTTTTTAGTGTGTCTCTCATTAAGATTCATTTTTGGGTTACTTTCCCAGGGAAACTGTTTTATGGCTTTAGAAAAATTAGCATTCCCCCCTCCCGTTTATAAAGGAGAAGTTGCAAGACTTGGGTCTTTGAATAGGAGCTCTGCATTATGGTAAGAAATACAAAGTGTTGAGTATTCTTTAAAACAAATGAGCTGAAAGGCTTAAATAGGGGCTATGCTAATTAGGTTACAAGCTGTCTGGCCTTGTTGGACGGATCAATTTAGAGTCAGTCTTCTGTCCTCCCTTCTCTTCCGTAACTATGGGTGTGTGTGTGAGGGGGTAAATACTAAGAAATTAGATTGCTGGGCACCTTTTCATCTCTGCAACATTCAAAAACATCGATATCCGTGCTGGGTCTCCAGTACATAAGAAGAATTTCCTGTCTTTGTGTGTGTTACAAAGAAGAAAATAAAAGATTTCACAAATTCATAGATTCTATGTGCAGAAGCTGCATTTGGGGCCACAGTATGTGCAAGTTCAGTAGCTTTAACATATTGCTCCTTAAAAGGAGCAAATGTGGGAACACAAGCTGTGAGATATTGTGGTCTTGCTGAGAACAATCGCCCCCTTGTTTAGTTTGCTAGTTTATTACTTTAAAAATAATCATTTTACATTCATTGTGCCTGAACCAAAATAGGCATAGGGAAAAATACAGTAAGATATTACAGATAATAGCATCACTCAGCTGTCAGAATCTTCTGTTTGTAGTCTTTGCAGTATAACTTGTGTGAGTGGAGGAAGTCAAATGATACTCTTTCTTCATTGTTCTCCAGTATGCCCACAAAGTAACTCTTCTTTGTGTACTTTCAAAAGTACTGTGTAGGAATGTTTGTGTGTGTTTTCACTATTCTGTGTGGTTGGCTTCAGATGTGGTTTGTCATTTCATCTCTGACGTTATTAGCAATAATTGACCCAGGATTGGAGTTAGCTGATAGGATTCCTTAGTGTTGTCAGCACCTTGAAATCTTCGGCTATATCTGCTGCACATCCAGCAGTTTGGGTTGCAGCTTGACCTTGGAAAGTTTTCCTACCCCACACAAGGGTGTCCTACTTACTTAGATAAAAACATGACATAGCTTTGCAGAATCACAAAAAAGACATTTTGAAGATAAGCGATAGGAGAGTTCTGGTTACAACTGCACCTTCTTATAGCATAGTGGGTTGGAGCCTATAAATGCGTTTCACTACTGCTGGAACCATCCTCCTCTGGAATGAGCCTTCTGCCATTTTGTTTTATTGGAGCAAGGCTCATTGTACCAGCAGAAGGTTCCATTGCTAGCAAAACTGATTTATAGGGTTCAAGCCAATGTGCTTACTAGGATTCAAGCCAGGATGCATATATCCTGAACAAGCATGTATACAGACATATAGCAAACAGTTAAAAGTGTACTGGTGGTAAGCAATGCGATCTTTAAAACCAGGAGTCTATGAGGATTTGGGGGGGGGGGGGGGGACACACAATTTGTAAATCTGTTCACCAAATCTCCCTTTCCAGGATTATCTGTGCTTTCAAGGGCTTGCATGGATAAGTCGTTTCTCCCCCCCCCCCCCCCTTGGACACTTGGTACTTTCTGGTCCTGGAGGCGTTCAAAGTTTTTTCTGTTTTTGTTTAATTCACAGTCCATATTTTCTGCGTACCTGTGGAACCCCTGAGTATACAGAGGCCCATACTTTATCTGTGAATGTCCCTTTTGTGTGGCTTTCATTATCCATACAGGCACACACCCATTTATTAAAAAGGTAGATTCCACAAATTGTCAGTGGAAAATAGATATGGTTACTGATATTTCCCATCTTCCATTCTCCCCAGCAGTTAGATCAATCCTGGAAAAGTTTATTCATGGGCTCACAGTACACAGTGCTCTAATACCCATGTGGGCTGGGAGAGGCTAGTTTCGTATATGCTGGTGTAAGCAACAAACAAATTAGGGTGCTCGATGAAGCTTTCCTGGTTGCACAAAATATTACTTCCTCAAGCTAGTCCAGAAAGTCAGAACCCACCTTTTGTGGCATAAGCGGGGGTAAGAGGGCAGGGGTTATTGGTTCTCAGCAGCATTTCGGTGAAGGTTCTGAAGTAGGAAAAAGAAGTGAGAAGAAGTGGGTCTCTGTCCATTGATTTCTCCCTTGCTAGGATTGTTTTGATCCGGGTTCTCCCTCTGAGAGGAGGACATCTTGATGGGTGTTTCCCACCCTATCTGTAGGGAGGCAGGAACTAATTCTTCACTTCCTGTCCTCTGGTGGGATACGCCCTTCAAGTCAGTTCTGTTCCTGCCTCAGTAGGGAGAGCAGCACTTAGTGGCCACTCGTGCCTTTTTTGTACTTTCACTTTCCATTCTTCTTCATACCTTTTCAAACTTTTTTCAAACCTTTTTTCTTAAATGTTTTTTCAAAAAACGGACATGGATGATTGCGCAGGTGCCATTCTGAATTGCCCCGATCCCAGGAGACCACAGAAAATGGCGGCCCAAGGCTGCGGAGCGGCTGTCGCCGCATCCATAAGCCCAGACATGACTAGCGACGACAGGCAGGAGCTTCCCAATGCCCAGGTCGCACACCAGCCCCATTTGGGAGACACACCAGCCGAAGGTCTACTCGTGAGTAACTCTGGAGACGGAGAACAGACTACCCTGCCCTACTCCTGGCCCTTAAACAAGCAGTGTGGGAGGAGGTATTGATCATCCACTCATGATCCTCTCCCCTGATCAAAGACGCCTCCAAGCTACAAAAAACGATAGAAGCTGTCCAACACCTGTATACCATCTCAGCCATAGAACCTGTCCCTATCCAGGAATGGGGACAGGGAATTTGTTCCATTTTCCTTACTTTTCCCAAAAGGAACGGCGGCTGTAGAGCGATACTGGACTTAAAATACGTCAACAGATTTGTAAAACTAAGACGCTTCCGAATGGAGACCCTGCAATCCATCTCAGGGGCTCTACAATCGGGAGAGTTCCTTCCTCCATCGATCTCATAGAGGCGTATCTGCACGTCCCCATGTTCCCAGGTCACAAGAGGTTCCTCCGATTCTTCGTCCTAGGCCAACATTGGCAGTTCAGGGCGCTCCCATTCAGACTCTCCACTGCTTCAAGAGTCTTTTCCAAGATCCTCATCCATCCCATTGCCCTCCTTGGGGAACAAGGCACCCATGTCCAGTGTTCCCTCTAAGCTGAGTTAGTGTGAGCTAGCTCACAGTTTTTTGGCCTCTAGCTCACACATTTTTGTCTTAGCTCAGGAAGGGTGGCTCCAGAGCAAACTAATTTATACAATAGCCGAATCGCTAGCTCACAACTTTAATGCCAGTAGCTCTCAAGTAGAATTTTTTGCTCACAAGACTCCACAGCTCAGAGGGAGCATCATGTCTCTCCTATCTAGACAACCTGCTGATTCGCTCCAGCTCTAGAAACAAAGCGCACAAAGACACTCAGGAAACCATCTGCTGCCTGAAAGCACATGGCTTTCTTGTAAACCTCCAGAAGAGCTCCCTGAACCCCTCGCAGTCCCTAGAGCACCTCAGGGTCATCTTAGACATGGTTCGGAACTGCATGTTCCTACCTCAACATAGGCAGACAAGATCCGCTTCTTCACACGACAAATCATCATGGCCAGACAATCCACCCTGATGTCCCTGGCTAAACTACTGGGCCTCTTCATCTCCTGCATGGACTCCGTGCCCTGGGCGCGCCTCCATGCCAGACCACTACAATAACTCATATGGCCCTTCCAATCCAGGATAATGCAAAAAACAGGACCTCCCCGTGTCAGTCCCTCACCTAGTCAAGGCCAGCCTATCCTGGTGGATCACGCCATGAAAGAGGGGCTGCAGTGGCTCAAGTGGTTAAGACGCTGAACTGCAGACCAGAAGGTTGGTAGCTCAGCAGTTCGAGACCTGAGTGCTGCATGACAGGCTAAATACTAGAGCTCAGGCATTCTTGGCATTGAGTTCCACAGGCCTGTGGCCAGCTTCCTCTTATGCCTGCCCTCTAGAATAAAACCAACTTATATCTATCCCAGAGGAACAGCTTCTATGTCAAGACTGGAAGCAGATTGTCAAGGATGCCAGCCTCCTGGGATGGGGCGCAGTCTTCCTCCACCTCCCTGCACAGGGATTATGGTCCAAGGAAGAACAACTTCTGCCCATCATCCTGATAGAGCTTCGGGCCATCCGCCTAGCCCTCCTCCACTCCAGGGAACAAATCGCCGGTCATCACGTCCTCATCAGGACAGACAACATAGTGGCGTAGGCATACATCAATACCCAAGGAGGATCCAGATCCTCAAAACTCCATCGAGAGGCTCTGAAGCTCCTGTCCTAGGCAGAACGCAACATACTATCTATCAGAGCGGAACACATCAAGGGCTCGCTGAATACCAGAGCGGACTGGCTCAGCTGTCAGACACTACAGGAAGGGGAATAGTCCCTCAAAGAGGACCTATTCAACCTCATAACATCTCACTTCAGACGTCCGGTGGTGGACCTATTCACATCTCCACTCAACCACAGGGTTGCCAGATTCTTGATACTACCATCAAGCAGGAGAAGAGACAGACGCCCTGGTCTCCCAATGGCCCAAGGGTCTCATGTACGCTTACCCTCTGACTCCGGTTTTACCAAAGCTCCTCAGAAAAATCAAAAAACAACAAACGGAGATCATAGTGGTAGCCTCGTATTGACCAAGAAGACCTTGGTTCTTGGAACTCCAGAGCATGGCAACTGCCCCGTTAAACTCCCAGTATCCCCAGACATGCTGACCCAGGGCCCCATCTGGCACCCAGATCCTGCATGGCTCCGTTTGATCGCCTGGAAGTTGAACGGCAAAAGTTGCTCAGCTTAGGCTACTCCAGACCAGTAACAGACACCATGCTAGCCTCTCGGCGCCCTTCCACCAAGAGGATCTACAGTGCCACCTGGCAGGCCTTCGTTCGCTGGTCCAGGAGAAAGAAGGTCAACCCGTTACACCCACACTTGTCCAGTGTTCTGTCCTTCCTCAGAGCGGTCACGACTCGGGTCTGAAGGCGTCCACTCTCCGCTGTCAGGTACCTGTCTTGGTAACCGTAGTTCCCAGAGTAGAAGGATGGACCCTGTCCAGACACCCTCCCATCCACCGTTTTTTCTGAAGGGTGCATCACTTAAGGACCCACCGGTTCCCCACAGGTTCCCCACATGGAAACTTAACCTGGTTCTCTCTGCATTAGCCAAACCAGCCTTCGAGCCAGTCCAAGAGATTCCTCTGACGTGGCTGCGAATGAAAACCCTGTTCCTGGTAGCTGTCACCTCCACCAGAAGAGTCTCCGAGCTTGGGGCCCTCTGTGCCAAACCAACTCTTTGCACCTTCCATAAGGACAGAGTAGTCCTCACTATCGGCCCTTCCTTCTACCCGAAGGTCAACTCAAGATTTCACCGCTCACAGGAGATCTGCCTACTGTCCTTCTTCCCGAACCATACCCACCCAAAGGAAAAGTTGTGCCACTGTCTGGACGTCAGATGTTCACTTAAAGCCTTCTACATCGCACCAGCTCCTTCTGGAAGATGGAATCATTATTCATCTCAGTCTCACCCCCCAACAAGGGCAACAAAATGTCCACAGCATCCATCAGTGCCACTCTCAAAAGATGTATAGCAGAAGCCTATAGGGCCCTCAAGATACCCCTCCTCCGGGTATCACGGCCCACTCCATCAGAAGTGCAGCGACTTCCGCAGCCTTCACCAACCGAGCCTCGGTGGAAGTAACCTGTTGGGCAGCCACATGGTCTTCCATTTCTACCTTTGTCAGGCATTATAAGATTGACTTCTACAACTCGACCAATGCAGCCTTTGGCCGGAGGGTCCTGCAGCAAGCTCTCATGCCTGAAGACGATGTCCCACCCAGTTAAAGGGACACTGCTATGGGAGGTCCCATCAAGATGTCCTCCTCTCAGAGGGAGAACGGACCAGTGGATACTCACCGTGAGGGGTCCTTCTCCTCTGAGATAAGGAGGACATCTTCGCCCTCCCAAGATTCATCGTCTTCCTTTTCTATATTCTGAGTTTATCTTCCTTCCTGTCTTGTTCAAGCCACATTATCTGTTTACTGTTCAGACTAATTATGTTCATATTTTTCTAGTTATGGTTAGCCTTTGGTTTACAGCTGACTACTGCTTCTGGGAGTCCCCGAACTGACTTGAAGGGGCGTATCCCACCAGAGGACAGGAAGTGAAGAATTAGTTCCTGCCTCCCTACAGATAGGGTGGGAAACACCTATCAAGATGTCCTCCTTATCTCAGAGGAGAAGGACCCCTCATGGTGAGTATCCACTGGTCCATTTTCTTTGGGCATTTACAATTGGGGTGCAATTCAAGTGGTGACATTTTGTGTCCTTACTAAAGGTAACGTGGAGAGGGCACTCTGGTCATATGGAAGAAAAGGAAGTAGAAAACACATCAATTAAGGCAAAGGATGATTTAAGTGTGATTATGAGTGGCAGACCTGATCAGTGGCTTATCTAGATGGGAAGCCATGTTAGTCTGCCTGTAGCAGTAGAAAGAGCAAGAATCCAGTAGCACTGTGAAGTCTTAACAAAATTTGTGGCAGGGTATGAGGTCCCTTGAGTGATTCACGAAAGCTCATGCCCTGCCACAAATTCTGTTTCTTCCTTGTGAGTTGGTCTCTTTAATTGCCTGCAGCCTGATCTTAATTTCTCAGCTTTTAAGATCAAGCTTAGACTTGGTCTTGCAATCTCAGACATCCTGTGGCCTGAGAAGTCATGGAGGTGGCTCTAAAAGTTAGCTTCTAATGCAGGACTGCTCTTTACTTTATTTATAGCCTGTGTTTCTCACTGAGACTCAAGGTAGATTACAAGGTATAAAACAGTGCAGTCAACAATGCAATAGGACTGTGATTACAGAATTAGATAACAATCTGAACAACAAACCAAGGCAAGCTAGATAAACAATGCAGTAAAAGCAGGTGATCATTGCAGCAGATTACAGTCCTATTCCATTATAAAGGCGCCCTCCTGGGCTATTCCATTTTACTACAGTTCTAATATATACATTTTAAATGTCCTCTTGAACATTGCTGTTTTACACATTCTGTGGACTGAAAGAAGTGTGGCAGCTGAGTCTTTCTGACCTCCTCAGGCCACACTGCAGGGTGGGAGCCACCATTAAAAGTACACAAGAACAGGCAGCAGCTGATCTTACCCATTTGCAGGGTAGCACCTTTAGAAGGCACTTTGCAATCTTTATTTTCACAACAGCCTCTGAGGTTGGTTGGGCTGACAGAGAATATCTGTGGCATCACTAACTCAAGTAAAAGGGGAGGTTCCCTCAGAAAGTCATATTCTGTTCCCTCATCACACATTACCTCTTTTCTGTTTGTTCTCATGATCATTAGCCTACAACAACCTGTACACAAGCTTTACTACTGCTTAATAATAAAGCTCTTCTTTCAAATTGCATGTAACAATTAATATCCCTGTGTTGTTGGGATCCTTCTTTGCCTCCTTCACAGAATTTCTGTTCTGTATTGGTCATTTAACTTTGAAAAAGATAGAGAATTTTCTAAAATTGAGGTCTTAGGCTTGAGCAAATAGCTTTTGTAGTTTGGCCAGTACAAGGCTAACCTTCTGATGTTATATGAGATTCTCAGACTTAAGGGTTTTCCCTTGTGTCCAGTTGCTGTCATGCTGCAGTGAAGCATTTCTCCAATCTGACTTTAGTTCCAAAATGTGAGCCTCTCTCTTAAAATCTTTTGTATCTAATGGAAAAAATGTATTACAAATTAGGTACACAGAGTTTCTAAGCTCCATTTACTTGATGAGAACATTGTGTAATTTTATTAATAAAATACAGATTGCATTCAGAATCTTGGGTGTTTTAAGCAAGTGTTTTTGTGGGACTTTGATGGGACCTTAAAGTTTGGAAGTCATAGATATTCCCTTTCCTGTCATGACATATAACCCAGATAGCCCAGGCTAGCCTGATCTTGTCAAATCTCAGAAGCTAAGAAAGGTCGGCTGTGGTTAGTATTTGGATGGGAGATGGCCAAGGAATACCAGGATCGTTGACGTAAAGGCAGGCAATGGCAAAGCACTTCCGAATGCCTCTTCCTTTGAAAACCCTATGAGGTTGCCATAGGTCTGCTCTGAGTTGACAGCAACAACAACAGGGTCTTATAGGTTTACAACTTTTGTTCAGACAGTCTTACATATAGTTTGCTTCTGCAAATAACTGCTCATGGGCTTGGGATACTTGACTGAAAATGTAGCGTATGTTGTGCTGTAACAGTAATTTGGACTACTCCTGTAGCCAAAAGAAATCAAAAGTCTGGATGGATGACTGATAAAACTCTTTAAATTGCAAAAGATAGACAAGGAACAAATGTAAAAGGTGACAGAAGTAGAATCAGAAGTCCAAATGCAGCGTTCCAGTGACTCCCACGTAGAAACAAAGAAGACTATTATAAAAACCAGTGTAAAGAAATAGAAGAGAGCAACAAAAAAGGAAGAACAAGAGATCTTTTTCACAAGATGTAAAGAATTCAAGGGAAATCTAAAGTGCAGTTAGGCATGTTGAAGGATCAACACAGAAATAAATTAATTGAACAGGACAAAATTTAAAAAGATAGGGTAATACGCTGAAGAATTCAGAAGAGATGAAAGAATGAAGAAAAAAATCTGAGATATGCAGTTGATGCTACATTACTGGCAGAAAATAGAGAAGACTTGAAATGACTACTGATGAAGATTAAAGCAGAAACTGCAAAAGCAGGATTGCGAATGAATATCAGGAAGATAAAAGTAATGACTACTGGGAAAATTAAAATTAAGATTGATGATGAAGAAATGGAAATTGTTCAAAATTTTCTATTCCTTGGCTCTGTCATCAACAAAAAGGGAGACTGCACCCAAGAAATTCGAAGGAGATTGAGACTGTGAAAGGGAGCCATGAAGAAGCTAGAAAAGACCCTTAAATGTAAAGATAGGAAGAAAGTTAATTCACTCAAAGGTGGTGTTGTAGGAGAGTTTTATGGGTATTGTGGACAGCCAAAAAGACAAATAAGTGGGTTCTAGATCAAATCATGCCTGAACTCTCCCTAAAACCTAAAATGACCATACTGAGGCTTATTGGACCTCGGTCATGTTATGAGAAGACAAGAGTCACTGGAAAAGACAGTAATGCTAGGGAATGTTAAATGCAGCAAAAAAAAAAAGAGAGAGAGACCCAACATGAGATGATTGGCTCAATCAAGGAGGCCATGGCCCTCAGCTTGCAATACCTGAGCAAGGCTGCTAAGAATAGGATGTTTTGGAAGTCATTAATTCTTAAGGTCACCATAAGTCAGAAGCCACTTAACATACACACCAGCCACCTGCAAGCATTCTCTTCCTGCTTAATCCTGCTCATGCATGTGGAAAGCAAATGAGCAGTTGCTTATGAAAGTATAGTTGGTTACTCCATTACCTGAATCTTGGTCTCCTAGAAAATTGATATACTCATTCACGAGCTGTATTTAGTTATCTTTGGCTAAAGATGAGCTTGCCCTTGGGTATACATCCCATTTGTTTGGAAGTATGGTCAGAAAGATAAACTCAAATCTATATCTCTGATTTTATTTATTTATTTCATTAAACTTATGAATTGTCCACTCTGCAAGCAGGTTATGGGTGATTTACAGCCTTATTAAACATTTAAAATACAATATATATAATTAAGTTTGCCAACAGTAAATCAGTAATTTAAAACCAATCCAAGATAGTGATATAATAATCCCCCTTTACCAGCCGCACCACTGTCCCGCAGAGCAGGGTACGTGGGGGCCATAGGAACAAAAGAAAAGGAAGGGTGCCAGTCTTAACCTCCCATTGCTGCCCTCAACAAAAAGCCTGGCAGAACATCTCTGCCTTAGAGGCCCTGCAGAATTGCATCAGATCCTGCAGGGCTATGATGTCTTTCGGTAGAGAGTTCCACTAGGTCATGGGCAGGACCGAAAAGGCCCTGGCCCTAGTCGAGGACAGTTGGACCTCCTTAGGGCTAGGGATGACCAGCTCGTCTCAGTGTTCTTCTGGGGACATACTGGAGCCAAGGGCTGGCTCTGTGTGGACTGTAAAGTTCACATAATAGAACTAGCATTAGCTATGAAATAGGATTCTGCACACCCGAAGGGGAAAGTTCAGGTTGACAGAATGAGTTTTCATTAACATTAACATTTCATTAACTATGTCTGCACATATTCAGATGCCACCAGAAACCCCACTGGAATTCGTGGTATAGTGAGATAAAATGACATGTCAGAATGCAGGAGTAATGGAGGGGAGGCTGAAGGTGGCTTTGACTTGCTTTCCCTTGCCTACCTGTTTCCTCCCCACCCCCTGTGCCAGGGAGGAGAGGCATGCTAGCAGGCAGGAGGGTTTAGGGAAGCCTGAGTAGGCAGAAGGAGATGGCAGGTGATCCAGTGTGGGGGAAGGGGGAGCTGAGGTGGTGGCAAGATTGGGGGATGTGGGTTTTTCACTCTCTTGATGGACCCCTCTTGTGTACTTTAATAGAGTGCTTTTGATCATTTATTATAGTGATAGCAAGTTGTTGGAGTAGGGTATTCTTGACTTTTCCGGGCTGGATTGAAGAGGAGATTGACTATGTAATGGAATACATTTAGCCTATGGAAAATATAGAGTTTGCAATGGAAGTTTCTTATTATTCCAGTTGGAAAATGAAGTCACGTTAATTGCTTAGTGGGTATGATCAAAGTGATTTGAACCCAAGTGTTGTGTTCTAGCTTTCTGAGCGCAGATGTGTTGATATACTTGTTATAGGTTTTAGACAGATAAATATTGATTTTTTTTAATCTGTAATGTTCTCTAACAGCTGTAATGAGTTTTTCCTTTAAGCACAACTTGGTTTATCATTAAACTTTACGAACATAAAATGAATTAATGGTTTTCTTATGAAATTATGAATAGCTGCTTTTCTTTGTAAAGAAAGAATTTTACACATGTCATCCACTGATCCATCTCTGTGGCGTTTTTCTTCTGTGTTTTGCATTGAATGATCTGCAAAGTTGGCTCAGTATGTGAATTTTATCAGCCAAAGAATAAGGAAATTTCTTTTCCAATGCATGGATATTAGTGATCTTCCCTCAGCCCTTGGTATGACTGAGGACAAGGGAGCAGACTTGTAGTGTTACCCTAAGCAGAGTTATATTCTTTGAAGTTCACTGAAATCAGTGGGCTTGGAATGGTGTAGCTGTGTTTTGGATTACAGTGCTAAGCAGAAAGGAATGCTGGAAATAACCAGAGCCTTCTGTTGCTAATTCCAGCAAGGACTTCTCTGTGAAAACCTATAATGGCTGAATATTGTAAAAAAGATCCTGTTTAGGGTCATGAGCATGAAGGTATCTAAAATAATAAAAATATGGTTTGAGAAATATACAGTGTTCCCTTTGAGGTTGTATAAAGGTTTTGTTTCAGCTTTAGATCAATATGTTTTTTATGGTTATGAGAACCAATTAGTGTGACCTGTATTAAGGAAATGTCTAAATAATAAATGCATGACTTTTTAAAAAACTTAAATTATTGTTCTTCCTTGAGCTGGAGGACATCTTGGTGGGTGATTCCCGCCCTCCAATCAGGGAGGTAGGAACAAAGTATTCCACTTCCTGTCTCCTTGGTGGGATTCACCCATCTCTCCAGTTTTTTCTCTGCCTCGACAGGGAGAGCAGTTTAGAATAGGCACTGTTTCACCTATTCAAACCTTTTCTAATTTTTTCTGCCTTTTCCCCCTACCCCAGTCTTTTTTTAGAGCTCTTTATCACTTAATCTTTCCTACTTCAATCCTTTTCTGTCTCGTCTTCATGAAGAAGATAAAAGAAATTCAAGGGCCCAGTAGGGGCTGACTGCTGACCACTGCAGCCACTATCTCGCCTTCCCTATTCATTAGCCTGCACAGAGCACATCCTTCGACAGCTCTAGAGATGGAAAATTGAGAGAATAGTGACAGCTTCCTCTCTGAAGGAGAGCTGGAAGCCCCTCTCACAGCCAGTCCCAATTTAAATACCGCAGAGACCGTGGCAGGTTGATTGGGAGCTGTTTTGTCAACTGGTCCTGGAAAGAAGAAGGCAGAAAACTGAAAGCGTGCCAGAAAGAAGCACCATTCCTTCCTATCACCTGTGTCTGCAGCGGCCATGTTTGAGTTTACCACAGGCAACCACCTTGCCAACCGACCGGGAGGAGGCTGCGGAGTGGTTTGCACCACATCCATAAAGCCAGACAGAGGCTGCTGGACCCAGAGAAAATCTTAAAAGCTGCCCTTCTAAACAAGGAGCAGTGGCAATCATGTCCACCTCTGGCAACAAGCTAGATGTACTCATGAGCAACACACAAGGACCAAGTCTACTCATGCTTAATGCACAAAGATCAGGTCTACTCATGAGTAATGCACAAAGAATGGGAACCTCCATGCTCTGCTCTGAATTTATAGATTTACTTAGACAAACCATCAGGGAAGAGATTGCAAATTCTGTCAGTGGGGAGACAAAAGGTATAGACCTCACTCCAGCCCTTCCACTTCCAGACAAAGAGATATGGAAGGATCTCTTATCCAGAGGGAGGTCTAGTTGGCCCACTAAGTCAGCTGGTTAAAGAGGTCTACACCAGGAAGACAGAGAGAGAGAGAGAACTCCCAGTGGGACCCATAAACCCTTTCAGACATTGAAACAGGTAAAAGGGAGGAAGGGGAATTTCCTTTGAACAAGGAAGAGGAGAAAATAGAAATCCCAGAACAGTCCATAAGATTCTTTATGTCTGAGGACTATCATTAGCTCTTATCCAAGACCATGGCAGCCTTAGAGCTGCAAATGAATGCCCCAGGAGAAGACCTGATCTCTTCACAAGAGGCTAAGGACAGACCCAAAGGGAACAAAGAATTCTTCACTAGATCTGGTATAGTGAAAAGGGTATTCCCCTTCCCCAAATTATTTAAGGAACAGCTGAAGATAGAATGGGCAAAACCTATGGCCAATAGGCAATGTCATAGTTTTTATCAAAAGCTGTACACATTACCATTTTTCGCTAATCAGTTTTTACAGTTCTTAGTGGTGGATGCTCCAGTAGCAGCCCTACAATCACTTGGACTTCTGTCTGAGGATGACGAAGGCACGATTAGAGATAACATGGACAAGAAGGCTGACTTTGCCCTGAGAAAGGTACATGAAGCCCCCACATGGCCATAAAAGCCTCAGTGTCTGTTTCAGTAGTCTCAAGGGCAGCTATGGTTTGGACCAGAAAACTTCTACAGCTTGTTCCAACCAGCAGTCGTTGCCTGGTGGAGGAAGCCAGCAGAGTGCTCAGAGCCACCTTATTTACTGCAGATGCAACATTGGGTTAACTTTAATCTTCTCATTCAGGGCCACAGCATCTGCAGCAGCCACCAGAAGAACCTTACGGCTCAGGGTCTGGCAGCTGATACCCATGCCAAGGCAGCAGTTACAGCCTACCGATTCCAAGGCCTACCCAATCTTTGGGGACTCTCTGGACAAAATCCTCATTGAAACCAGAGACAGGAAGAAGACAGTGCCCAGAAAACTAAGCTGTTCTGACAGGAGACCCTTCGGGAGTTACTCCCTTTGCTCCCAACGAGTTCTACCGAGATTAAATAAAGAATACAAAAGACAAAGTTGTGGCCCCTTCAGACAATTCTTCAGAAAGGGGATCCTTCAACAAAACAGTCTGTGACAATAAGCTACCTAAAACATAACAGCAGGCCAATTCCTGGGGGGGGGGGGGGGGGGGATGTCTTCTACATTTTCAAGATACGTGGATCAATTCTCAGATGGTCAATTGGCCCCCGGAGATAGTAACCAAAGATTACTCCTTAGAGTTCAGCAGTCCTCCACCGGAATACTTTCTTATCTCTCTCTTACACAGGAATCCAGAGAAATTTTATAGAACCCAGGCAGCTATCCAGCACCTTCTTAAAATTCAGACCATAGAACCTGTCCCTCCCTCAGAAGGGGAGAAGGAGTTTACTCCATATTCTTCATGGTCTTCAAAAAAGAATGGAGATTAGAGGGCTATCCCAGGTCTGAAGTGTCTCAGCATGTTCATCAGGCTGAGACATCTCTGGATGAAAATGCTGAGGTCCATTACAGAGTCACTACAGCCAGAAGAGTACCTCACTACAGTAGATCTAATGGAAGCATACCTCCACATTCTGATTTTTCCCAGCCACAGAAAATTCTGCATTGAAGATGCTCACCTGCAATTCAGGGCCCTCCTGTTCGGTCTTTCCATGGCTCCAAGGGTTTTCACAAAAAATCGTCATCAGCTCTGTCATAAAGTTAAGGGAGCAAGGGATTCAAATCCAACCTTATCTGGACAACTTGTTGATCCAGTCAAGTTCTCTGATCAGGCCCGTAGCTATAGTGGGGTGTTTCAGGGCCCTGCCCCCTTAATTAAAAGCTCCACCCCACAAATAGCCATGCTAGAGACCTTATTTTTGACAACGATCTAGGTGATCCTGGGCTAGCAGAAAGGGGGATTATTGGAGATTTATTGAAAATGCCCTTCTAAGCTTTCTTGCCCTGTGGAAGGACGGTAAAAAGGCATTTAGATGCCCTCTGAGCTGTTTTTTCCTAGGAACTACATGCTGGCTGCCTTGTCCCTTGAAAAGAAGGGCTAGAAACAGGCTCAGAGCCTCCCCCTTTAAAGACAGGCATTCAGATTAATTTAATTAACTGTATTTTAACTGCCCCCTTAAAAATTTAAATGCCTTCCGAACAAAAAAATCCTGGCTACGAGCTTGTCTCTGATCAAGTTGCGCCAAGACACCAAAACAGCTATCCTATGCCTGCAGGGTTATGGCTCCCTGCTCAGTCTTCGGAAAAGTTCTCTACAACCAACACAAAGACAGGAGCATCTGGGTGTCATACTGGCCATTGTCTGCCTGTGCAATGCAACCCTGGATTTCCTTGGTGGTCTCTCATCCAAATATTAACTAAGTACTGACCCTGCTTCGGTTCTGAGTTCTGATGAGGCCAGGCTAGCATGGCTTATCCAGCTCAGGGCTAGGCACTATTACTTGATCTTTATTCTGCAACCCACCTTGAGTCTCACTGAGAAAGCTGGGTTAAAATAAATAAATATTTCATTCAGTGTGTGCAGTAAAAGTACTAAAACATTCTTGTGTCTTTTCCCCAATCATACAATCTAATCAATTTGAGTAAATGGAACTGTATAGTTTCTTTAGTTAATTGCTTTTAAATGTGTTTTACGAAGGGAGCCACATCAGATGTTCCAGATATACCATTTAAAGAATTTGGTCATCTTGCTATGCTGTTACTTTTGGATTTCTGCCAAAAAAACCCCAAAAAGTATTTCTGATTGGTGAGCAGCTTTCTGCCTTGGAGAGTGATAGTTTTAATTTAGTAAATTGTACTGATTTAGAGTTAACACTAAAGAGTCTTCCTTGTCCCCTCTTTTCTCTCATATTTATTTGCTTAATTTACACACTATCTTTTTCCCCAATGGGAAGCCAAAGTGGCTTCTTACATTATTCTCCTCAGCTAGATCCCCATCCATCCAAGAGTGTGTCTCAAATATCAGAGTGTATTCTTTTTTTCCTAGAAGTTGTAAGTGTTCGTTTTATATCCCCTGGGAGTTTCTGACACAGACATCACATTTCCTTTTCTTCAGAGATGTGAAGGCCTATGCGAAAATGGGGGGGACGGGGACGGATGGACACACCTGTTTCCAAGGACTTTTTCCAGTTTTTTGAGGGCACATTTTCCGGCGGGGAGGGAGACCTCCGTCCTATGAAATACTTCTTCTGTTAGAATAAATAAAATGTTAACTAAGGCAAGGTTTTGTACACCCAAAATGTACAGTATGGAAAAGTCTTGAGGATTTTCTCAACATTTCCATTGGGAAATTTGGCGAGCACTGGGGAAAAATTATGCTGTAGACATATATAGTGCTTTGTTCAAATGTAAATAATGTCAACAATTAATGTGCTCTAATATGTTCCGTGATAAAATATTATTTAAAAATTCAGTATTTTCATTGTTACAAGGTTTTGCTTAATATCCAGACATGCTGGTAGTACTATCTATTGTGACTCTCGAAGAGAGTTTCTGTTCAAAGACTAAACTTTCTTCTGTTTTACTACAGTTTGTTTTCTACATTCAAAGTTTGTTTTCTGCCTTCAGCCTTTTATTTTCTAGCTTCAGCTCTGGCTGCTTTAAACTGAGCTTCAAGAGGAGCCAGCCCAAAATTAGCTGCCCCAGCTGATCCTCTCTTGCCTCCCCGCTGCACACAGACCCTGGGCTCAGCTTCTCCTGTAGCACGGTTTACACTGTGCTGCAGGAAAAGGCAAAGCCAGCCCCAGGGTTGGCCTGGCTTTAAAAAAAAAAAAGTATTTTTTTTCTCAGGTCTGTTAGACCCGAAAAAATTCAGGATTTCAGAAAAATCCCAGATTACCTGTAAGGAAGAAGGCTATCCATTCTTTAAAAGTGTTTTGCATCTTCAGCTAATAGAACTGGTGAAATGTCAGTGTAAAAAACCTCCAGTTGCACGAGTTCTCAGTCCTGCATCCTGGTAGTTTCTTTGGATTTAGGTTTCTGTGATGTTCAGTTCAGGGTCACTTTTTTAAGGTACATTCAAAAATAGACTCATAGTTTGATTTCAGATCACAGTGGCTAATCCTGCAATTAATTAAAAATGGTTTTTGGTGTTTTATAGAATATAATAATATATCTGGTGTCATGGGGGTGTTGTGTATCTTTTAGGTGGAATAAAAATGTGCATAGGAGTATATAATTTTGTATTTTAAACTTTTATTAGAGAGAAGGAGCAAGAAAAGGAAGAACAGTTAATGGAAGACAAGAAAAGAAAGAAAGAGGATAAGAAGAAGAAAGAATCTACTCAGAAGGTAGGCCACGTGTTAGACTGCCAAATTTAAGGGCATGTTTATGTTGAATAATACAAACATTAGCCCGCACTTCAAGAGGTGATCTACTTGATACTTCTGTTAGTGCTTGCTCCTTTACCTCCCCCATCATGCTGCATGTACACATCAGTGTCCGTCTTTGCTAGTCAGAAAGATCTACTAGCTCTTGGATGCTAAAATAAGGAGAAACATACTAAATTGTGCATGCAGTCACATCAGCCATTTTATACTTGGGTCAGTGCAGATCCCACTGCACTTGGAACTGGTTCATTCTGCATGGTTTCCCACTTAAGTGCTAATTTGGTAGCAGTTCCTGGTTTTCTTGGGCATACAGGCAAATAGCCATTTAAATCAAGCTTACAAACAACCATTTTAGAATATTGCATGTTCCTGGGATGCCATCTACATTTATAAACACTGGACTCATTGTCATGACTTCCTTTGTTGAGCACATGGATATAACCTGTTTGGAAGGGGCCCCAGGCTTCTGTGGCAGAGATCCAGGAATTAGTGGTCTTTATCTTTCTTTCATAAATGCAAATGCAGAAGTTATCATTCTGTCCATTAAAATGTATTTCCAGAATAATTTGGGATCCAATTCTTGAATGAAATTACGCTGCTTGGTAATTTTAAGTATTATAAATATTCAGGTAGATCTAAAAGGGTTACTGTGGTTAAATTCAAAGATATTAGCTGTAGCCTGCTTAAACTGGTACACTGAACACCATCCAGGGGAAGGGGAGGGAAAGAGATTATTTGTTCAAGAATTACGTGTACATACAAGAATGTTGATAATTTGCAGTTTGTTACATAGTAGCTTTGTCCTGTTTATTGATATATGGTTACAAGAGCTGCAGAAAATGTGGTAAAATATGTGCGTCACAGATGCCTGCTAGTTTCAGGTTGGTTACAAAATCATTTTATTGCTGTCACTGAGATGTAACTATGCTACCAGTGTAACAGCAAAAAAAATTACAGAAGAATTTAGCAACTAAGTAACATTTGAGAATTCTACATGGTTGGGGGAAGACAGGTTATTGCTTAACAAAGAAATATTATTTCAGTGATATTTAAAAGTTGCCAAGTGTGGGAGAAATTGACCAGAGCACATGTTTCCTCAGCCAGTCAAGCATTTCTAGAAATGCTTCCAGAGGGCACTGTACATGAATATTATAAAGGCAAAATCTTTAGATTGATAAGGTGATGTTAATTTTAAGCTTTGTGCTTACAATTTAAGTTTTGTTTCCAGACACAAGTTAGTGCTGTATTAGGATGTTTTTACTGCTCTTATTATGCTGGTTTGTATGAAGAATCTTGGGAGGGAGGGGTTAATATCTGGTGAAGTCCATGGGGGAAAGTGATGATCAGACAAAAAGGAGATGGTTAAAAATAAAGAACATTTCTTCATATAAACTATTATTCTTTACTGGTGTCAAGACTTTTCTTCAGAAAGCATCTTCACGTAAATCCAAGAGGAAGGGCAAAATTTCTGCAAATTCATCAAAGAGGAATAATTTTTTGCCCTCCTGAATTAAAACTATTGAAGAATAGTTCTTAATAGATCCCTAAGTACAGGAGCTTGCCAGATATAGTGGAGCTGATAAGGATAAACTTCTAAGACAGAAGGGCATCTCTGCCTATCAAATTTCTTACCAAATTTGTGAAACATTTGGGGTGATTTGCACTATATATCTCAGCATAGTGGTCTATAGATAATTACTCTTACAACCACAATGTTGGATGGCTGTTGCACAGTTTTCAGACCTCCTTTCTCATAGTTCTTTATGTTTAGCATTCTGTGTTCTCACTGATGACAGAGACCAAATATTTAACTGCTGTTAGGACAACTACCAAAACTACCTTTTATAATGTTCATTGTCTTGTGTCTCACTGCAGCTTGAATACCCTGTCAAAATAGTCTTTAGGAGTGTACAGTTACAACTTTTGCTGTGAACCTGTGAAGACATCATATTATTCCTTTAATGAGAGCATAAAGGACTTGCTGAATTAGATCAGGGTTCTCTCTAACGTGCCATGTTTTTTCTTGACCATGGCAAGCCAGGTGTCTCCAGGAAACAGTAAAACAAGGCTGACAGAAATAGTCTTCCCAGTTGTGTGTCCCCAGTATCTGGTATTCAGAGACATATAGTGCTTTTGAACATGCAGGTGACATTTAACTATTATGGCAAATAGTTCTATTAACAACTGACCTTCAAAAAATTTCTAATCCCCTTTTAAAGTCTTCTAAGCCAGTAGCAGCCAAAAGTTGTTTGTGAATTCCATGTCCATCAAGCATTGTGAGAAGTACTTTTCTTTGTCACTCCTGACCATCACTCCTGACCATCAGTTTCATTAAGTGGCCTTCGAATTCTAATAATATCAGAGAGAGAGGTTTTCTCATGCTTCTCCCAGTGAATGAATTTCAGAATAATTTGTGATCTACCTACCTACCTACCTGCCTATCTCTGCTCATAAAGTGATTATATCCCCCATAATAGAGTTCTAAACTACCTAGCTTCAAACACTTTAGCCTTTCTTCATAGTAAAAACATTTTATCCCATTTATGATTCTGCTTGCCCTTTATTGCCCCCTTTCCAGCTCCCTTCTAGAATCCTGCTCTCTCAAAATTTATCTTCTGTTATGTTCTAATGGCTTTAAGCAGGGTGCTGCTGGCGGGGGGACCTGCCTGGAACAGATGGTTCTGACCCATCTCAGCCCTTTCTGCCTTAGGTAACCCTCTCTCTCTGTAAGAGGGAGATCTCTGATGCTAAGGAGCAACTAGAGCTTTGTTTCCTGAGGCCCAGGATCAACCAAATTAAGCTGATAGTCATTATTGTTCTTCACTATTGAAATTGTAAGATTAGGATATTTTGTAGGCTCTCCCCCACTCAGTGGTTTCCAAACTTTTTGAAATGAACCCACTTTTGAACTTTCTGTACTTCTCATAACCTACTGTAAAGTAATTCTACAGTGGTTTCTCCTTTTTCCAAAGTAGAACACAGGAATCTTTTTACTTAATACAGAAAAAGTTTGTTGTCCTTTTCATGTTTAGTACTTATAAATGCATAGATTACTTTGTTCATGGACATTTCTCACATTATGAAGTAGCACACTCAAATTTGCCATTGAGCCTCCCAAAGTCTTGCAGCTCATACTGTTTTCTCTCCTCCCTCTTGGCCTCACAACCTGCATACAAGAGTGTTGTGACCTACTTTTGAATCCAGACTCACAGTTAGAGAACAACTGACCTAACTAATATGTCCTAATCTATTGTTTTCCACCCTCCCTGAAAAGGGTAACCTGGAATGAACCAGCCAGATGAACCTTCTGGTTAAGGCATTTGAGGAGCAGGAACTTGACTGGAGCATATTAATGCTTGTGCTTGGTGTGGTCTTTTGAATGGTTATTTGGATTTGAATTGCTAATCTTCTTGTAGCTTTTTGAGTACTGCTTGCATGCTGCTTTGGACTGGAATCTGCCTTTAACCTATTTCAGATGATCACTGGCAAAACTAGTGAACTTTTGCTAACTCTTCTAGGGCTTTAGGGCTAAAATGCACTCCGCATTAATGTTACTGGGCAGCCCTAGTACAGATACAATGGTATATTCTACTTTGTTTTGCATAGTTGGAAGAAGAGAGGATTGTTTCTCTGCGTGTTCTCATTGTACAAGAGAGATTTGGTAAGGTTGGTGCAAACAACAAATTCACATTGCACTTTCATTATTATAGACTGCAACTCTGCACCAACCAGAATTAGGGACTGGCTCAGCAAATTCTTTTGGGAGGTATCCGGAAGCATGACACATGATGATCTTAGGGATTTCACTTTATTATGTAGAAGTGCTTGTGACTGACAGGTTCAGAATTACATAGCTTTATGTTCCAAAATATAGAATGTCAGGGGATCTACTGGAGGCACATATGACTGTATAGTAATTTGAAATCTTATGTAATAATAGTGCAACTCAAGCCATTACATTTTTAGTTCAGTTCCAATTCATTTGTGTCTGAAACTGTCAGTAAAGGTTGAAGAAAAAGTTCAGCAAACGGAAACCAATTTTTATTTCAGTTTGTATGAAACAATTTATAATTTAACAGTACAGTTCTGATTTGTAGGGCTTTTAAAAAAAATTTAGTTATTCTCTTTCTTACACACTGTACTGAAGGTGTGAACACTGGGAAGATACTGCATTCTGTGCTGCTTGGTACTTTCCCTGAATAACCATAATAGATGCAGCCTTTCTCCAAGGGCTTATTTGAATAATTATGCATACACTGAACTTTAAGTCAAAGGTTAGAATATGTTTAGGTACCAGTTTGTACATCACAAGGAGTAGCTGAGTGTTAGCAGCCTGTGGAAAGTATTCTGCAATGTACAGTGCTGGCCTGCTTGAGATGACAAGTCTAAACCATGGCTTGGATGGCTAGGAACAAGCTTGCATGATTCTCCTCTCCTCATATTCTACGAATAATTTTTTTTTATTTTTCCATTATTCTCAAATGCAGTTAGCTTTTATACATATTCCTTTCTTTATAAAGTTGCATATTTAGCTAAAAAGATATAAACATTAAATGACTTCCCACCCCTCCTGCACCTTCATATAGATCAACCGGTAAACATGTATTTCAAAAGTATTTGCCTCCTAAGGTAACATTTTGAGCTATTATAACTTTTATACATTTAAAGAAGAAGGTTTAGTTTCGCGGCTAACTAATAAATCATTTTTTGTGTTATGATCTGTCCCTCATTTCAGTAGTTAGAAAGTGTAAAGATATTGTTTTTCATATTCCATTCTCGCTCCATATATTCCTTCAAATCTTTCCAATCTTCTGAGAACTTCTCTGAGTCTTGATTGTTTAATTTTCTTGTCCATTTGTCCATTTCTGCCATAAATAGCAATTTTCTCAACCATTCCCATAGTTCTGGAGTTTTCTCCAATTTCCAGCGTACGCCATTCTTGCTGCCGTTGCCATATACCAAATCAATGTTCTTTTACTTATGTTTACATCCTCTAACTTTAGACCAAGCAACAACATTTCAGGCAATTTTTTAAACTTACACTTCAAAATTTTCTCCATTTCAGCATGTATCATACGGCAAAACCTTTTTGCTTTATCACAAGTCCACCACATATGATATAACGATCCTTCTTTTTGTTTTCATTTCCAACACTTATTAGACATATTTTGACCAATATTTGCAATTTTTTTCGGAGTTCCTCTCCTCATATTCTAATTCCTTCCTCCATCTCCCAGTTTCCTTTGACCAAACTAGGCAAAATATCGTTAGTGCTAGCCAAACCGTGATTTGCAAACCTACTTCAAACTGTGGTGTGGACAGTAATATTAACATAGTTGGCCAATTCAAACTGCATGGCATACTTTAGTTAGAGTGATGTGGAAATGAAGGAGGAAGTCTGAAAATGAGAGGGGACAAGAATATGCATGAGCATGCAACATACTCTGAATCCCCCAAGCCACAGTTTAGATTGAACCAAAGAATGAGTGAGGCTCACCCTATTGTGGTTTTATCATCCTTCAGTAAAAATAAATGCATTTTTGGGCTGACTTGTTGAAAATTGCATATGCCTAAGCAGGTCATCTATTTGTATATGAATAATTTCACCTTGAAAACAGGCTAAACTTAACCATAAGAAATCTGCATCTCCTTTATTTTTCTTATTATTTAACTTACAGGTCACAGATCAAAAAACCAAAGGTAAGAGACTTTTATTTTTCTGCAACTATAACAACTTATCTTGGCCCTTGAACAGACCTTCTTAACAAAATTTCTCTACCCTTATTGGGGAATAGATTATTCTACTCTACTAACGAGGTAGTTTTGCATGAGCAGAGTATGGAACAAAAAACTAACTGGAAGCCAGGCACAAATATCATAGGTTAGTCTGTTCAAAAACAAAAACCACCAAAGAGGGTTTTTTGGCTCCTTAAAATTGTAGCATTAGCATTCATGGTCAGAGTGCAGTTCATCAAATACACTGACTTGGAGCCTATGATCACCCACACTAGATGGCCGTCTACTATGCTGTGTACTTCCTGTTCTGTTAGCACTTCTGAGGGCGCAAGAAGGATGGTTTGCAGTCAGCACTTGTGCAAATAGAAATGCTACTAGAACAGGAAGCACACTTCCCAGCAGAGGCTATGTAACATGACTGGAATTATTCATAGGATCCAAGCCAGAAAGTGTTGCTCTCATATTGCAAAATTGTGTACATGTGTTGATACACACATAAAAGGGTGGTCTAAGTACAATAAGGAGGCATAGCAATCCAAGAAATAGGTGTTGCCATTATTATGTAAAGCACGGATAAAAACAAGGTCCAAAGAAGCAAGATAGAACTGTGTCTGGAGAGGAAAAGATGCCTCAGTGATAGGTTCTTGAGAGATAAACACCATATTCCTTATGTCAGATGCAGTGGTGCAATTTCAATTTACCAGGCTCAAAATATACTTGTGCTAGTTAGAAGTCTACATTTTTATTTGATTTATGGGTACCGCAAAGGTGGGAGAGAAGCCCCAGCTATACTTTTGGAAATTAATGGGACCTATTAATTGGCGGATAAAAGTCGCATTATAATGGAAAATAAATATATTTAACGTGCCTTCTGCTCTAGGAATGGGAATGAACACCCCCCGCCCCAAGCAGTTCAGGGCGGCCCTGAGCCGGTATGGTGAATTTGGTTCCCCCTTTCTCCCAGCCGTGGTGAGCCACTGGCAGGAGAAGGCGGTGGGATTGCCCTTGAAGGGATTTCCCTTCCACTTTTCTCCCAGCCATGGCTCGCTGGGGCCACAAGAAAAGGGGGGGATGCCCAGGAAGGGTTAAATGACTGGCAGCTATTTAACCCATCAGTTTTGCTTCCCCCCCCCTTGAATGGGGGGAGTGAAACCGAGGGGTTTAAATGGCTGCCCCCAAACAACCAAACCAGTCACAAGTCTGGTAAATGTTCAGGGAAGGCGCCCTCCCCGAATTTTGGTTTGTGAACTGGTTTGTGCCCATCTCTGTTCTGATCTATACATTTAGACCTGCTTTGCTGGAGTCACAGTCCACACTGACACTTCTTTATTGAGGCACAGGCCCTCCGATAATATAGAGTAACCATAACTTAAAAATTCTGATTTGTCTTATAATTGATACGTGTTGATTTGTTTATCTCCTTTTGAAACTTGTTTTGCAACCGTTTGGACTACTCTTGTGGTTCTAGAATAAAAGATAAACATTGTATGAGCTCCTGAATATAATTCACATACACATGGTTCCACAAATTTTGGCTTAGTGTAGTCCTCAGCTATTATTTCAGTTCCTGGTGAAACCTATCTTGGAGACCTCTGGCTCATGCAGAGAATTAAATAGGAAGGTGGGTTTCAGTTCCTCACCTTATTCTAGCCTTTGGATAAATTCAAAAGCATCATTACTATATAATATATTCTTGCTATTATAAAAATTCTTGTTGTTATTTTGTCCCTTTCTTAATAAATCTGATGTTAAACTTTCTCTTTTCATTCCACTGATATGTGAAGTGAACTTTACACTATGACTTAAGATGTTTTTACTGGTAATTTCATAGGTAATTGCAACCTAGTCACCTTATATGTGGCTGTGGTTGAGTTTTGGGGAGGGAGATAGTTACGTTGTCTGTTGTGCATCCCATTATACTTCAAATCACATTTGCTACCCATTACCCAGTTTGAGAATAGCCTTCGGTAACTTTTCATAGATGGTCTGGTATTGTATCTTCCTGAGCAATTTAGCACCATCTGCAAACATGACCATCTCTGACTCCATACAGTTGATGAACAAGTTATATATTGCTGATTTCTGTTGATATTCACAGGAGGCATTCCACTGTTTGTTAACCTACATTATAAAAACTGCTCTACCTGTTAGCTTTTTTAAGACTTTGGGTCACACTGACCAGGCTTGACCTCATCCAGCCTGGGGAATGACTGGGGTGGTGGTCGGGATTCTCCCTCTCTCCCCCTGGAGAAGGAAAAGCCCGGGGGGAGATGCCTGAACACAGAGACCATCCCATCCGTACCTGGCCAGACTGCAGGAAGCTCCACCTGGGAGACACGGTGCTCAGCCTGGGCCCGTGAGCCCCGAGAGCGTTGGGAGCTTAACAGGAGACGGAATAGAGCCTGACCAAGCCTGGAACCCCACAGAGTGCCCTGACCACCTGATAACCTCAGGCAGCACTTGGAGTCTGGGGGCGGGCTTGGGGGCAGGGCCGCAGCTGGATGGCCAGAAGCACAGAGCTGCTGGTGGGAGAGAGTGGGACATGGAACTTCCTCCATAGGCCCCAGCTTCCAGTCTGGGGAGGCCAGGGGGGCAGGGACAGGTGGGTAGCAGGGAGGTGGGGGGAGAGCACGATCAGCGAAAAGGAAGCCCCAGTTCCCAAGGGATAAGAAGGCAGCCCATCCCCTAGGGAAGGGGGGTTGGTACCAGGCTGGGGGAGAATAAATGGGGAGGAAGACCTGGAGGCTGGGAAGGAGTGTACTTGGAGCTGGCGCCAGAGAGAGGGCTCCAATGGGAAGGAGGTGGACTTAGGTGAAACAACCTCCGCTCCTCCTGTTGTGAGTCCACCAACTCTTCCCAGGTTTCTCCTCAACCTCTGCAGCGGGTGGCCCTCCTCCATGGAGGCACCCCAGACCTGACACACACACATATGTGTAAATCTCAGTTGATTACATTCGATGACTTCCACCCAAGTAAAGTGAATCCATTGGAATGTATTGTGTCTGAGCTGACTGAATATTATGAAAGTACTAACTGATGGTGTACGCGAATCATCACTTGATACTACAATAAGTGATGAATATGCACGTGTGAACCAGTTAATAGTCAAAAGGTTTTTGAAAGTCACTTCCATTTAAATTTCTCAAAAGTTTATTAAGACAAGACTTCATTAATGTTTTCCAAGTTTGGAATTCCCTGCATCTCTTTGCTTGGGAGACTGTGTTGATTAATTGCAGTCCTTTAGCACAAAAGCTGATTTTACTGGTGATTTGAGAATTCATGGCAATGATGTCTGCTTAATTGTTATTTTTGTAACTTGTCAGATCTGCAGTGTCATCTTTCATTCTCTCTATTTGACATAGTTCATCAGATATACTCTTACAAAATACTGGCTCATATGTTGGAATCTGTCCCATATCTTCTGCATTGAAAACTAAAGGAAATAATTCATCTAACTTTTCTTCAATTTTCTGAGTTTTCTTTCAATACTTCAATTCCCTTGTTATCAAACAGTCCTAATGCTTATCTGGATCCTTTATTTTCTTCTGTTGCATTTGAAGAAATTTCTGTTCTGTTTTACATCTAAAGTGCTTCCGATTTCTTCTTGGTTTGTTTTACTAGCTGAATTGAGTTCTGCGGGTATTTTGTGTTGGCTTACAGTGTCTCCTTTGAATATTAAGACAGACATCTGAAAAGGTGATATGAATATTCAGTACTGTGTTTCAAGTTCCCCTGACCTAATATATCTACCTGTTTGTGATAAAGGACAGGAAATATTTTGATCATTATGGTCTGATAATTCAGATAACATAATGGCTATGAAAACCTGAAATGACATCACATTCTAAATAAGCTAAAAACCCACAAAACTTAGCAGCCTGCCTGTCCACAGACACCAGTGACAGCAATTTCAGCATAAACCCAGACTTTGTAGAAGTTCCCAGCCTGAATGTGATTCTTACTTGCCATAGGCAAGTTTACAAAAGCAAGTTAACACTCAGATCTCCCTTTTTTTTGTTCCTTTATCAGTTTTTAACTCCCCCCTTTGTTTTTTGTCTTCTGTGTTGCTTAGATTCATGGAAGAAGGTGCTAGGGAAGATTGAGCTCCTCCATGACACCCTGTGGGCATGGATGTGTACACTTTGCTTTTATTTCTGTCTTGACTATGCCATGTGATAGAATACCAACCTGCTTCCCCCTATATAAAACTACCAGAGATTATCAGAAGTTCTGTGACCTATACAGATTGATGTTGGGGGTTCATCAAGGTGGCTGTCTACATTCACAGCCTTCTCTTTTTCCAGACATCTTTCCTGAAGGATATCTAGGAACTCTATGGATTAAATAACATCGGGTCCTGGATGGTGATTATCGCCATCTTTGTTTCACTTTAGCTGGTGTATATTAGATGACGCTAGTGTAAAGTTATGTATAATTTTCTTCATATAGAAAAGTGCCCTGTGATAAACTTTGTGTGGCTTTTTGAACTCTCTTGATAGGGTGTGTTGCCTTTTTCTTTGTAATTCTAACATACTTTAATGGTAAAACAATGGTTTATTGTTAAAATGGGGAAAAATCATAGATAATGTTGGAAAAACAATACATTAAAGAGAAATCATCCAGATAGTTTGGTCAGTAGTTATAGACAGTTGTTTTTAACAACTCAGAACATCTTTCCTTTTTTGGTTTTTCTTTTAGTGCCCGAAGCGACAAAACCAAGTTTAAGCCAACCAGTGACTGCCAGCCCAATTGGCAGCTCTCCATCGCCACCAGTCAACGGTGGCAACAATGCCAAAAGGGTGGCAGTGCCGAACGGTCAACCGCCAAGCGCCGCCCGCTACATGCCTCGGGAGGTGCCGCCGCGATTCCGTTGCCAGCAGGACCACAAAGTGTTACTGAAACGTGGGCAGCCCCCTCCGCCATCCTGTATGCTCCTTGGGAGTGGAGTAGGCCCACCTCCTTCTCCAGCACCTGGAGCAAATCCAAACAACGCACAACCAGTGACGGGAGTGCTGCTGCCGTGTGACAGTGGGACTGCAACTGGTATGAAAGCTTTAGTTGGAGAGAACAAGCAAAACAAAACATGATGAAATATCAATCTAATTTTTTAAAAAAATAGTTTTACTTCACTGTTCTATTTATTGCTAGCAAAATGATGTGTATAGGCTATTCTTTTGAATTACTTCCATTATTACAAAGATGTTGATGGCATTGACCATTTCTCTGCTTTGCAAGCTGAATGTTGGATGATGAAGGGTAGAGCAGGACAGACATTAAATACTGTATATAAAAAGCTTGTGCTAGTTGAATGATAAACATGTGTCACTGTGGATTTTGATGAAACTGAGCCTAGATCAAGAATTTCCACAATATTAATGGAGCTTCCTTCATTATCATTGCCACTTCTCCTGTTTTACATATGGGGTTGCTTGCTTGTTAGATTGAGGTGCTGAATTAGACTTCATAGAATTAAATTTTGTTTCCATGCATCTGTACTGGTTATGTGAAATTAGTGAAACTTCCATCACTTGGATTGGAAGAGAGAAAGAAAAATGAAAGGCTATATACTGTAGAGCGCAGGGGTGGGGGCACATTAATTTTTTTTCCTCTGCAAGAGTGTCATCAAACACAGTAGTTTTCTGGTAGGGCCAATGGCAGCTTTCAGGTTCTATGGGACAAAGTAAAAGGACACACCCAGGAATGCACATCTAGTGCTGCTGACTCTAGTTTCTGGAGTGGGGGGCATAAGAATGTAAGTAGTCAAAGCCTGCCCCTTTGCATAAACTAGTGACTCTATAATAAGGTATGGTGCAGTTTTTTGTCTTCTTTCTAATTTTGTTGGAACCTTTTCAGTGTTTTCCAATAGAACTTGATGGGTACCGCTGAGGTCTCAATCCATTTCTTCGGTTTGGTTCAGATGTCACACAAAGCAGTGGTTTCAGCTAACGGTGATCAGTGGATTGTTAAAATGTGGGCTACTCCATTAACTGTTTTATGTGAAACCAGCATTTGAAACCAGCATTTGAAACCATAATTCAAAGTCGGTTTATTAACTTCTCTTAGTCTTAAGTATGGCTTTGAGTGCTGTGTGAATGCACAGATATCCACACATTGTGACTGGGCTTATTAGCCAGCTATTACTTTCTACTAGTCAGCTGTGAACTCCAATCTTGGTACAGTATCACCTGCAGCAATAAAAATTCTTAGACTGGTTGGACTTTATACTGTGTTAATAAACAGTTATTTAAATGAAGAATGAAACATTCCAGTGACATTGTTTACATTATTCAATCCTACTTAAATCTATGAATATGTGAAACAGTATTAACTTTTAAAGTAATTTTGAAAGTTTTGAGCATTTGCCATTTCAAATTTGTAATTTTTTAGCAGCAAATACATAATTTTTATAACAAGCTCAAATACTGTATAACATATATTTTCTCATGGAGACAGGATTCCCCACCCCCACAAAATGTGAAGAAAGAAATGTGGTGCAGTCCATAACTATTTCATATTTGGGGGGTTGTTTTTACCACAGAATATATATGTTGTATAGTATTTGGACTTGTCATAAATACTGATAGGGATAGGGGCCATAGCTTAGTCTGGGTAGAAAACAGCAGAAAAATGCCAAGGGAAGACCATCAAAGATTAAATGCACTTGAAATGTCTGAGTATAGGATATTTATTTATTTCTCAAACTTATAGGCCGCTCTCCCTGCACGCAGGCTCAGAGCAGCTTACATGGCTTGGCTAAATATGGCAAGGTACATATAAACATTAAAATCAGTTAAAACACAATTAAAACACAACAGTCGTAATAGCAAATAAAGTGCTCAGTGATGTAACCATACCAGATGGCATACTATATATACCCGGCATTCTCCAGCTCTCTAGATGTCATGGCTTGTTTATAACCGCGGCCAGTCACAGCCCACAGCATGGGTTGTGGCCATTTGTGGTAGTGGTGGGGGGTGTGGGTGTGGCTCCTAGTTGTAAGCCTGGCAGAAGAGCTCTGTCTTACAGGCCCTGCGGAACTGCATAAGGTCCCACAGGGCCCTGATCTCCAGGAGCTCGTTCCACCCCTGAAAATGCCCTCGCCCTGGTAGCAGCGAGCCTGGCTTCTCTAGGGCCTGGAATAACCAAACAGTGTTGTGCCCCAGACCATAGTGCCCTCTGGGGTATGTATAGGGAAAGTATTATATTAAGTAAGTGTTTAAATTACAAATAAACGTCTATAATAAGTTGGTGGTCCACAACTTAAAACAGATACAGTGTTCCCAAATATAATCATATGTGCTCATAGCATATCATACTTCAACAATGATAAACATGACAGTAATTGCACTCACAGGCGCCGATAACAAGATACACATAATCTAACAGGTGGATTCTCTTTGCTTAAATGCAATAAAAGTGTCTGAAGACCTCCTGCAGTCATAAATCAAGCAGAGGATGACCAGTGAAAAAACTTCTAGGTATATAGACGTTTCAGTTTTTCTTCTTCTAGATAAGCGGTTGAATAATGGAACCTGATTTCAAAGAGAATTACATAGACTGCCAGTTCTTTTAGCTTTGCTTGCAGGCTCTCAAGTTCAGACATTGGTATGTCCAGATAAAAGGATCTCTGGTAGGGTGGCTATAATTATCTGTAGCTGAGACCCTGAAATCCACTGCCAGTTAGAGTAGACGGTGCTGAACTGGATGGACCAATGGTCTTAGTATAACTCAATGCTCGTGGAGCCAGCCTTGCTTTTTGAAAAGCAGTTTGGTGTAGTGGCAAGTGTTTCAGCTGCATTTGGTTCACCAACTCTGTCCTTTTATAGACTCAGCTGATCTGGAAATGCCAACCCACACTTTTGAAACCTCATGTTTGAATTACTGTAATACATTCTGTGTTGGAGTACCCTTGAAGACAACCCAGAAAGGTCAGCTGGTTCAGAATGCAGTGGCCTGATTATTGTCAGGCTAGCTGATGCAAACGTATCTCACACATCTTAAAACAGCTGCTTAGGCTGCCACTATGTCCGAGTCCAATTCAAGTTGCTGGTTATGACCTTCAAAGCCCTTTACAGCCTAGGACCCACATATCTAAAGGAATGCCTCCTATATGTTTCCCTGCACTAATTACAGCCCTCAGACTGGCACTTACTAACTATTCCCCTAATTAAAGCTGCTTGCCTTGGCATCAACAAGATCCCATGCCTTTTTCCATTGTAGCTCCCACTTTGTGAAGCAAGCTTCCTGAAATGGTGATGGGTGAGCTGTCTTTAGAAATATTTGGGACGAGCTGCAAGGCTATTTTAAATGCTAGGGTTTTCAGTGGTGTATAAAGTGCAGGTATTTATTTATTTATTTATTCACATTTATAGCCCGCCCTTCCCAGGAAGCGAGCTCAGGGTGGGTAACAACACTTCATTTACACAAAATATATTAGTTAATACAGTAAAAGTTAAAATTTAAAACATAAATATTAAAAATATTAAAATGGTGGTCACAGCTGATAGCATAGAAATTTTCTGGTTGTGGGAGGTTCCTGGCTACAGCCAGTAGTTGTTACATAGATGAAAGAATAACAGGGTGACAGTACTGTTTGGGACTACATGGGGTTTTGTTGAAATGATTTAAGTGTGACTTGTAAGCTACCTTGAGCGACAAGGGCAGGCAGGATATAAATATTTAAATAAAATAAATATAATCCGTTCAAAGTTGCTGTCCTCTGCACACTTGCCTGAAAATCAAACCAGTTAAACCCAGTGGTACTTACTTTTTGGTAAATATAAATGAAGCCAGAGTGAACTTCATGTTAACTCCCTGACTTGATTTGTAAAAGATTTTTAGCAGAAATCAGTAGCAAATGTGATTTCCATTTTTAAAAGGCCTCTTTGTTCTTACCTACTAGATAACTTAAAGCAAGGACAAAATTTAATATTTTTATAGTGTGCTATATTTCTCTCTTCCTTTTCAAATCAGGAGATACCAGCAGAGAGAAGGAAGCAGATAGGGCAGCCAGATTCAGCTGTTTTTGAAATACAGAAAAGCCTCAGCTGAAATGGGAAATGGGTTATCCCCTGTTCTGGATGGAGTTGCACTCCCCATAAAGGAGCTGGTTTGTATCTTGGGGGTTCTCCTGGTCTTAGACCTCCCGTTGGATAAACAGGTGGTAACAGTGGCCAGGGGTACCTTTCTGCAGCTTTGACTGGTGAGCCACCTGTGGTTCTTCCTGGATAGAAAAGATCTTTCCACTGTGGTGCATGCCCTTGTAACAGCTAAATTTGATTACCACAATACGCTCTGCATGGGTCTGCCCTTGAAAACTGCCTGAAAACTACAATTGGTACACAATGGTGCAGCTTGAGTGTTGACTGGAGTGGGTCATAGGGACTGTATCACTCCAGTCTTGTTCCACCTACACTGGCTTCCAGTTTGCTTCAGTGGCCGGGCTCAATTCAAGTTGCTGGTATTGACCATTAAAGCCTATATGGCTGGGGACCAACATACCTTAAGGACAGCCTTCTCCCATATGAACCTACCTGTTCACTCTTGTAATCCTCAGAGGCCCTACTTCAATTGCTCCCACTGTCTGAGGCTAGATGAGAGGTGACCCAAGAAAGGGCCTTCTCCATTGTGGCACAGAGAGATTTGTCTGTGTCATACTATCAGTGCTGTGCAGGTTTGATTTGATTTGATTTATTAAACTTCTATCCCGCCCTCCCAGCCAAGGCTGGCTCAGGGTGGCTAACACTTAAAATTATAACAATACAGATAAAGGATGCAATACAAAGCATGTCTCTATGGGGTAGTGGCAATGTAGCATGCATTTGTCAAGGCAAATCAGGATTTGACTTGATTATCTGCGTACCCAATTTTACAAATGTAACCATAGTTAAAATAAACCATGATTTCACAATATGTCTGAACTGAGCTTTGCTCCGTAGACTCATCCTGCATTCAAATTCTAACTATGCAATCCAGTCTACTCAGAAGTCAGTCCCACTGTCTTCAGTGGTGCTTACTTCCAGGCAAGTGTGCATAAAGATTGCACTCCAAGAGTACTAAGCAGGTCTACTGAGGTGTGAGTCCCATGTCATTCAGTGGGACTTCCTCCCAGGAACATCTTTTTAGGATTGTAGCCATAATCACATAATATATTACAGTAATCATAAAAAAAAGTCAAGGTATTTTTGCCTGTATATAAAAGTAACTTGTTTTATATTGTTCATGAAGAATTATCACATGATGGACTATCTCATTTATATTTGTAAATGAGTTTCTTCTAAGTACTAATCTCTTCAGGGATTGTACTAATGGATGTTTCCAAGACAACACTGTTTGCCTTGAGTAGGAGCCAGCTGATGGTAGAAAAATCTATACAAATTTAGCTGCCAACTAGTTACTTTTGTTGTTGTTTTTGCTACATGGGTAAAAATAGTTGCTGAGTGACACAAAATTTATGCAATGTAGAGAGACAGGTCTTGGTCAGGTCTTCTCTCTCAGACATCCTGTTTTTGGAAATAATAACTTTTACTGTCTTATCTCAGGTGATAACCCATCTGACAGGTAAGGATTGTGCTTTAGTTGTGTGAAAGAATGTAGCCTTCTTCAGGATATTATTATAAATTTAATCCTTTACAGATTTTAGAATTGTTAGTTAAAACAAGTGTTCCCTAATGGAGTGTCAAATGTGTCGTTTTAATTTTCCATTAGGTTCTTGTGTAAGATAGTTTCAGAGGGTGGCCGTGTTGGGCTGCAGTAGAACAATTAGATCCAAGTCCAGTAGCACCTTAAAGAGACCAACAAGGGTGTAAGCTTTTGAGAGTGAAAGCTCATATCTGATGAAGGAAATGTTAACTCTTAAAAGCTTATACTCTGAAAATCCTGTTCATCTCTTAAGGTGCTACTGGAATCTAATCTAGTTTTCTGTTTAAGAAATGTGGCTTTATCTTTCATTCCTAATGGTGTAATTTTTTCTGCCTATTTTAATTGTGGGAGGTCTGACCTAAATGGCTCTTTGGCACTGACTATAATGGTAGCATTATTTTATCTGCTTGTGAATTCATACAAATATATTTACACATTAAACTAAATAGTGCTTATTCTTGTGTTCTAAAAACATGATAATTAATAGGATTTGGGGGGACTTTTTTATTTAAGTAGAATACAAAGCTTCACAGATTTCTAAGGGTGTTTTTGGTACTTTTTCCATGTTCAGTGGAGGACTGCAGATACTGAGTTCAACAAATTTTGGCAAAATTAAATCTCCCAGTGAGACTGATTGATAGTACATTTAGTTTTGACAAAATGAAGTGCAACTTCATATAATATGTAGTTAACTTACAGAATTCTTGACTGCAAATTGCATTGATGGCTTAGATGATTTTTAAAAAATAGACAGTCATGGAAGATAGGTATAGACAGCTGGTATATAGCTGTGATAGCTAAATGAAAGAGCTGTGAGTGGATGCAGTATGCCAACTCTACAATGTTTTAAGAGTTCTTTACATTTTCCCTCAGGTTTAAGATGCTGTCTGTATGAAACCTTTGACCAGTATTAATTGTTGCTTTTTATCAAGACTTAATCCATCTTTTGCCAGCTGGGTCTGAAAGTTAATGAATGCAATTGATACCAGGCTAAAAGAAGGGGTTTTTTTTATTATACAGCAGTTTCTTACGTATTATGAAAAAAGGATTGAAATTTAGTAACAGTTAATAAGGTTCTTTCAACACCAATATTAATTATACATACAAAATTAAAAGCAATATGTGGCTTTTATAATTATAAGACAAAACCTGTTGGATCAGACTAAGAGTTCATCTAGTTGAGCATCTTGTTTCCAACATGCCCCTGGAAAGCTCACAGGTATGGTTGCAAGAAACAGTCCTTTTCAGTTCGTTTCTCCAGGAATTTATTAAAAGGCTTACTTACTAACTATTGAAGTGACTTGGTAGCCATTAATCTTCCATGAATTTGTCTAATCCATTTGAAAAAGCATTCTAAGCTAGTGACAATTACTACATCTTCTAGCAGTATATTCCATTTATAATATAAATGACAGCTTATAAGTAAGCATTTGAGTGCTAAATAGAAACAGTAGCTGTTCTGTTGGAGATCATTTGTGTGTTTATGAGTAATTGTGATCATGTTTCATTTTTAGATTCAACAACTGGAGGTGCTGCTGCTTCAAATTATGCAAATTCCACTTGGGGTCCTGGAGCCTCCTCCAACAGCAACAATGCCAACCCAACTCATGTCTGGGACAAGGTGATTGTAGACGGGTCTGACATGGAAGAGTGGCCTTGTATTGCCAGCAAAGATACTGAGTCTTCTTCCGAAAACACCACAGACAACAACAGTGCCTCAAACCCTGGCTTGGAGAAGAGCACTCTGCCAGGAAGCACCACTAGCAACAAAGGAAAAGGAAACCAGTGCCAGTCTGTAAGCTCTGGTAACGAATGTAATCTTGGGGCCTGGAAATCTGACCCTAAGGCTAAATCTGTTCAATCTTCCAACCCTGCAGCGGACAGTAACAGTGGTCTAGTAAGCTGGAGGAACTTGAGTGGGCAGGACAGAATTGGCCCCAGCTCTGGCTTCAGCAACTTTAACCCAAATAGCAACCCATCAGCTTGGCCAGCACTGATTCAAGAGGGAAATTCAAGGAAAGGGATTTCAGAATCTGATAATGGTAGTTCCAATGCACAGATTAGTACAGCAGGTCAGACTTCTAGGGAACAGCAGTCAAAGATGGAAAATGCGGGTGTTAACTTTGTCTCTGGCAGAGAGCAGGCTCAAATTCACAACACTGATGGACCAAAAAATGGAAACACTAACTCTTTGAACTTAAGTTCACCAAACCCAATGGAGAATAAGGGAATGTCCTTTGAAACGGGCTTTGGGAACGCCTCCAGGAGCACTGATGCCCCTTCACAAAGCACTGGAGAGAGAAAGACTGGGAGTGTTGGATCTTGGGGTACAGTAAGGGGGCCTTCTGGACTAGACAGTGTCTCCGGTCAAAGCAATTCTGGAAATCATGGGAACAATGGAAAAGATAGGGAGGACTCATGGAAGGGAGCTTCTGTTCAAAAATCGAATGGGTCAAGAAATGATTCTTGGGATAATGGCAACAGGTCTACGGGTGATGGGTCTTGGACCTTTGGCCCTCAACACTCTGGTGAAAGCAAATGGAGTGAAGGGAACAAAATGACATCAGGGGTGTCTCAGGGAGAATGGAAACAGCCGTCTGGGTCTGATGAACTGAAGATTGGAGAATGGAGTGGTCCAAACCAACCAAATTCTAGCACTGGAGCATGGGACAATCAAAAGGGCCACCCCCTTCCTGAAAACCAAGGCAATTCCCAGGCTCCCTGTTGGGGAAGATCTTCCAGCTCTACAGGAAGTGAAGTTGGAGGTCAAAGCACTGGAAGCAACCACAAAGCAGGAAGTAGTGACAGTCACAATTCTGGACGTAGATCATACAGGCCTACACATCCTGATTGCCAGGCTGTCTTGCAAACTTTGCTGAGCAGGACTGATTTGGACCCCCGAGTGCTTTCAAATACTGGCTGGGGTCAAACTCAAATCAAACAGGACACTGTTTGGGATATAGAAGAGATGCCAAGGCCTGAGGGAAAGGCTGATAAAGGAACTGAGGGGTGGGAGAATTCTGCCATACAGACAAAGAGCTCAGGGGGCTGGGGAGACGCACCCAGCCAAAGCAATCAAATCAAGTCTGGATGGGGGGAGCTCTCTACTCCAACAGAGTGGAAAGAGCCCAAAAACACTGGAGGATGGAATGATTACAAGAACAATTCTAACTGGGGAGGAGGAAGACCCGATGAAAAGGTGACAGCAAATTGGAATGAGAATTCAAGCAAGGATCCAGGATGGAATGGGCGGCCACCTAATCAAGGGTGGTCTTCTGGAAAGAATGGCTGGGGAGAGGAAGTTGACCAAACAAAAAATAGTAATTGGGAAAGTTCAGGAAACAAGTCAATGTCGGGTTGGGGTGAAGCTAGTCAAAATGAGATTGGGACTTGGGGTAATGGTGCAAATGTAAATTGTTCTTCAAAAGGAGGGTGGGATAATAATAATAAAAGAGCTCCAGCATGGAATGATACTGGTAGACAACCCAATTCCTGGAATAATCAGCAACAACAGCACCATCAGCAGCCAGAGTCACCTGGTTCCTGGGGCCCACCTCCACAGCCCCCAGGTAATGGGAGGCCACCAAATTCTAACTGGAATAGTGGGCCACAGCCAACTGCCTCAAAGGATGAGGAACCCAGTGGCTGGGAAGAACCATCCCCCCAATCAATTAGTCGGAAAATGGATATTGACGATGGCACTTCAGCATGGGGTGACCCTAACAGTTACAACTACAAGAATGTGAACCTGTGGGACAAGAACTCACAAGGTGGACAACCTCCACGAGAACAGAACCTCCCTACTCCAAGGACTAGCAAATCGGTTCCCTCAGGTATTCTGTTTTATTTTAATTTTCGTTGTAGTACAAAGTGTGAACAGTAAAGTATTAACTTGAGTTCTAAATGTAGTAAGGAGACACTTCCAAATCTACAGCTGGTTCTGCATCATATAAATTTTTCATGAAAACAAGTAGTAGAGCCATGTGTTTTGTGTGCTTGTGCTCTGATATATGAGTTTAAGAACTGAATAATTGCACTGCCTATAGTTATTGCTTTCTTGTTGAAATGTTGAGCTATATGTGTGATTGATGTGGCAGCCAAATGAGCTAGGAGGCTCAAGTTTCTTTATAACTTCCTGTAGCATGAATTTTGTGGTAGAGAATGATCTAGTGTCACTGTTGCTCCCACCTCCATCCAGATACCTACCCAGACCTGGTATTATACCAACCAGAGTGGTGTACTGGCTAGAGGGTAGGACTAGGATCTGGGAGAGCTAGGTTCAAATCATCACCCTGCCATGGAATCTTGCTTGGTGGCCTTGGGCCTGTCACACACTTTCAGCCTAACCTACCTCAAGAGTTGTGCTAAGGATAAAATGGCGGAGGGGAAAACATTGTAAGCTGCTTTGAGTCCCCATTGGGGAGAAAGGCAAGGTATAAATGAAGTAAACAGTAAATCACACACTATCCGAATCCCTTGACTTATTTGTGTGTGGTGCCTAGTTAGTGCAACCCAACCTGTGCAGATAAAGAGATGCTTTTGCAAGCTTCCCACCTTCCTTTTCCTTTAGTTTGAGGCATGTTCATTCATATCTAATGAAGGAGATTTATGCATGGAAGTAGGCTTCTGTGTATAACCTACTGGATCGGGAAACGTGTATATACTTCCCATGGATGTAGTCCATGTTTAATCCACTACTTTGTGTAGTCCACGGCTTTAGTTCATGACCATCTTCTCTGACAGGATGCCAGTAATAATAATTTTGTCAGTCTGCCCTTGTCAATATCTGACCAACTTCCCAGTAAATATAAATGAGCAAATTACCTTATTGATAACGTGTTTTCCTGTAAACTTGTTTTTGGCTTTTCTTGGACATTTGAAAGGAAAAGTATGGTTCTGTGTATTTTGCCTCTAGATCATTCTGACAAAATTTGGAGTGAAAAAGCTTGCATAGCTGTGTATAAAGAGTACTTTATAGGGAAACATTGGTCTAGTGCAATGAAGCTGCTTCTCTTTCCTTGTCATTTCCTCAGGGACAGTTGGCATACGGGAGTGTTTAACCCTTTTCCCCTTTAGCTACTTTGCCCATGAAAAACCACCCCACTTGCTTTAACCCACACCAGTATTCCAGACCCGGGTTTTCTTTGCGTATTGCAGGCAACAGTATATTAATGACAGCAGCATAGCATGCTGTTTCACCTGTATAAAGCCATTTTTCTGACCTTGTGCAGCTCTACCTAACAAGAAACATCCACCTAAATCTTTTCTTGTCTTTCAGTATTCTGAACTGCTAATTATTAACTGAAAACATGTATTGGGTGTGATACTATAAGTAGTATTTTGTCACACTGTTATTTGAGAGTTGCTTTCTAATACTAGGAATCAAGCAGTGCCAGAAGAAATGCTGAAGTGTGAAATAACAGAATAAGGTTAGCTGTATAGGAAAAAAGTAAGGACCCCACCCCCAATAATGCTATGCTAAGTGTTAGAAATAAATTTTACTACATAAACTGTACATAATGAGAACTTTTTCTGTGTGAAGTCTGGAACAAAAGCACACCTCCTGCTCCAGATAATGGTACAGCTGCTTGGGGTGAACCGAATGAAACCAGTCCTGGATGGGGTGAAGCAGATGATGCAGGGGCTTCTACCAGTTGGGGAAATGGACCCTCCGCTGCACCAAATGCCATAAAACCTAGTGAGTACTTGTCAATTTCCATTTATGTAACAATTCTGTTTAGCTTTGGGTAAAATCTATGTATTTTATGATTTCTCTCCTGATTAAGTGTATGCAGTGTTTGTAAAATGCTGTAAATTTTAACACGGGGGTATGCAGACCAATAAACTATCTACAAAGTATGGATAAAGTTTACAGGTTTGAGTAAAACATTAACAATTCTTTGGACTAGTGTTCTGAAAGCAGTATGGGAGCTTTTGATTTGTACAGATGTCTTCCTTGCTGGGCTAGTTAATTTTTTTTTAAGAGTAAAAACATTGTTTTCACTTGAAGGAACGAGGACATGTTGATGATTGGGTACTCACCTATGCACAGTCCCTGGAAGCAGGAATCAGTCTGCATTGGGGAGGGAGTGCACACCATCCTCAGTTCTGTTTTCCTGTCTCCTCCTGAGGGCGGGCAAAGAAGGAGCTCGCTGTATATTCATTGAGCTCTTAGGTTATTTCTCCCTTTATGTGCCTTCACTCAGTTGACCTGTCTACTCCTCTTCTCTGGCCTACAAAACACATGCACAGACATCCTGCTTCTTTTCTACCACTTTCACTTTCTATTTCTGTGAGCTCTCTTAACTTAGCCATGGAAAAGGTCTCAGTAGCCTCCTTACCTGTTCTTTTTCCTATTTGTTTTATTTTTTTCTCTGAAAAAGGTGGGACACAGAAGGGAAGACAGAGTAGGGGAGAAAAATAGATTCATCAGGTTTGTGAAATGTGATGAGCCTTTACATACAACAAGTAAAATCAGATGTATTTAGGGTTGCCAGGTCCTACCTTCAGCTATGGCAGGGCAGTCCCGGCCCCCCTCCGGGACTTCTTTGGTGTGTGCCACGTTTTCCCTCGAATGATAGAGTGTCGTCCCCATCCCCCTCCCAGCAACGTGCCCCGTGCAATGACATCGCCTCCGGTTGATGTCATCACATTGGGCACGTCGCCGCAATCCCGGCACTTTGGGGGCGGGGTTCCCCCCGGCGGCCCAATCCAGACTGGGGGTAAAGGGCTTATCGAGCAGGCAAACTAGTGTTGCCAGCCTCCAGGTGTGGTCTGGAGATCTCCTGCTTTTACAACGGATCTCCAACTGACAGAGATCAGATCCCCTGGAGAAAATGGCTGCTTTGAAGGGTGGACTCCATGGCATTGTACCATGCTGACGTCCTGCCCCTCCCCAAGCCCCACCCTTCCCCGGATCCACCCCCAAAGTCTCCAGCTATTTTCCAACCCAGACCTGGCAACCCTAGGGCAAACCCCTCCCCTCCCGGGGACCTGGCAACCGTAGATGTACTACCAAATGTATTACATATTTCAAATATAGAAGCAGACAATAAAACATCAGTGTTACAAAATGTTCTTTAACTTTTGATCAGACTTCTATGCTAAAATTAAATTATTGTAAAAACCTTAATATTGTCTTGTTTATCTAAATCTAAATTTTATTCTTACTAATTATTTAATTACTAGTGGAATACAGAATAAAGTATTGAAACTATAATCAATATCTTCATCACCTTTAATATGATATTCAGGTAATTCCAGAATTTAAAAATTAGACACTGAAGCATCCTTCCTGGCAGCGAGGCAAAAGGGCTGTACAAGCCCACCCCTTTCCCCACTTTTCAGCAACTGAAAGCAATCCACAAGCTCTGAAAGAGGCAGTGGCAGCCATTTGAACTTTGGCAGGAAAGTTCAAATGCCAGGAGGTCTCATGAATGACATAAGGACTCTGCTAGTGCTAATACCACTGGAAAATGGGCACATTCTAAGGTGGTGAGTAAGCAGCAAGTGGGATCTCTCTGCTATGTTTCTGAATTGGTGGGGTGTTGGACAGGACCTCACAGTCCTCAAAGAACTAACTCCAGGCCTGGATGGAACAGTTTGTTAATGACCAGTGAGATTGTAGACAGAGGGAGGCACCCCTGAAGAAGTCCAGACAGATCCCTCTCCCTTCCATATGCCCTAGAAGCAACATTCTTCCTAGTGGCATGCTAGGTAACAGACAGTCTGTTCTACCAAGTTAACCATGAAGGGGCCAGCAGCCTTCACTAGAAGCACCATAATCCTCTTGATCCTTCAGATCCTATGAGGTATATTCTGTACCTTACTTCGCAGACTCTGACAGTTACATAGATGTGGAGTAAGGGGAACTGTCTGATGAAGGAGAGCCCCTTTCCTCTGCTCAGTGCTCCAAGTAGAATTTTTTTCCCTAGAGGAACTCCCATTGCTGTTTTGTAAATCTCTAAAGATATTAGAGCTCAGCTCCCAAGGGAGAGCAGCCACAGGATGCATGGAGGAAGAATCAGGTGAAGGGGACTTGGGGGGGGGGGGGTCCTATCGGATTCCAGGGAGCTAGGCTCCATTTTTCCATTTCCCATGTGCTTTGTCACAGAGATCGAATGGGCCACACCTCTGTCTAAGAGATTTCATTTTGAAAGGCTTTATTCCTTTCCTTACTAAGGTTGTTGTTGGTGGAAAGTGCCATCAAGTCACAGCTGATTTATGGCAACCCTGTAGGGTTTCCAAGGCAAGAGACTTTGGGGGTGGTTTGTCTTTGCCTTTCTCTGTGTTGTGACCCTGGCTTTCCTTGGTGAGCTCCCATCCAAATTCAGGCCTAGATCGTCCCAGAGTAAAAACAGACAGCTACACACCTCAAAATCAAACCCATCTCTCCTGTAAATCTTCAGGACCAGGAAACCCAACAAGCATTAGCAGAACTACTGACACCAGGAACCTGCAAGTAGGAGGGCAACTCCAAAACCCTGAATATAGATCACGTCAGTTCAGTGGGCACTAAGTATGGTTGCTCATGGATATTCCATTCGGTATTCTTTTCCCCCATGAAACAGTTTCCTATCTTCCCAATTTCCAAGTCTCCAGACAAGATTCAGCAAACATCCAATGCAGTCGTCACCTGACAGAAGTTGGAGCTACCAAGTCTTTGCCTCCATAGGACAGATGCTCAAGCATCTACTCCATTTTTTTCACAGTGCCAAAAAAGAACAGGGATTGGAGGGTCATTTTGAATTTGAAGTGTCTCAATAAGTTCACGCAGTACAGGAACTTCAGAATGGAGACCCTCTGGACTATCACCAAAACTCTGCAGCAGAGGGATTTTCTTTCATCCATGGATTTGATGGAAGCATACCTCCATGTCTTCATCCTTCCCTTCCATAGGAGCTTCCTGAGGTTTTCTTATGGGGGTCAAGACTAGCTATGCTCTTTGGTCTGGCTTCAACTCCTCACATATTCACCAAGCTTATGATGGATCTGTTAGCAAGTCTTTATGTCCGTGGATAATCTTCTGATATGATCCTGTTCAACTGAGGCCTCTCAAGACATCAGTCTGAACATCCACTGCCTAGAGGAGCATGGCTTCCTCATCAACAACTAGAAGAGTCACTTGATTCCCTTGGCAGTCTTAGATTCTACCCAAAGCATGCTGTAACCTGAGAAGGGACAGAAGATTATGTAAGTCAGGCTGTTCTAGTTAGTGCACTTTGCCAACCAAATGTTCTTAGCCCAGCTACAGGGCCTCATGATTTCTGCCATTGATGAGGTGCCATAGGCTCACAATTTCAATGAACACTTCCTCCTCACAAAAAACAAATCACAATGAAATGACATCTCTGGATAGTTATAATCAGGACCTTCCATGGTGAACAAGAGAAATATGTCTTTTGAGGTACAAGTCTGTCCTACTACCTACAAATATCTAGATCAACACCAATGTCACCCTGACTGGATGGGGGCTCAGTGCTTCATGGGACATGTCTAGGGAGCTTAATGCCAGTCAGAGACTGTCCAGCATCAGCTTCCTGGAACGGAGGACCATTCATTTGGTACTCAATTTCTTAAGGAATCAGATTCATGAAGTTAGAAATCAGGATGGAAAATGCAAAAGCAAAGGCCCATGTGGACTTCTGTGGGGTACTACATTCTTTAATGGGGATGCCATAATAGATTATTCGCTAACTGTCCAGTCAAAATTTTGCTCCATGGTACAGAGATATAAAGAAAGATCACTTAAGAGCTACATACATGGTAGATATTATTGCGTACAGTCTTAGATTGGTGTTTACAGCATTATGTTTCCAGACCATGCCAACAGAATTACTCTATGGACACTACTTAAAAATACCCCAGGAACAGGGTATTTACATATGTAAGATTTCTGTGGAGGATCTTTTTCATTATGTTATGGTCTGTCCATTGTATTTGGAACTCAGACATAAGTTTCTGACTGCGATAATAGATCAATTACATAACTTCTCTGAAAGTGATAAACTAAAATTCATGTTGTCAGATGTGAATCCTACAGTTTCCTATAGGGGAGCACTTTTTGCCTTAGCAGCTAGAAAAATTAGGGCAAAGGTGGCTCCCAGAAAGATAGCCAAATGAAACCAAATGGAGAACTGTAAATTGGTATTGTTTGAGGTTGACTATGAACTCCTGGGGGTAGTTGTAAAGATTTTAAACAATTAGTATTTTTAAACTGAATACGCAAATTTTAGAGGTCGCTATAAGTTAAATTTAATTCAAAGTCCTGTACTGTAAATTGTTTTATTTTGTAATTGTTTTAGCTTGTAATGGCCAATGGCTACACAAGAAAAAAATTACTTACTTACCATACATCCTTCAAGCTGCAACAAGAGACAGCCAGTATTGATGGCATGACCAGAAAACAGCCAGATCTTGTACAGGGCAGAATATATTCGGGGGCCCTCAACATACAGGCAGACTGGCTAAGCTGCAGTTACCTGGACCGAGCTTCTAATTCTTCAGTTTGATCAACCACTAGTGGACCTCTTTGCTACTCCCCAGAATTCCAGACTTCCAAGATTCATTACCAGGTACTTGTGTCCTCAGACACGGGTAATGGATGTCCTAACAGCATTGCGGACATTAGGACTTCATCGTACCTTTGTCCAAATGGTCATAAACAAGCTCAAGTGGGGAGAAGTGGAACTGATTTGTATAGCCCCAGTTTGGCATTGGAGACCCTGTTTCTCGAGTTTTCAGGCTGCGTTGGGGAAGTTTCTATGCAGGTTGCCTGTCTCCCCGGACATATTGACCCAAGGGCTGACAGCTTATTTGAATCCCAAATGGTACAGTTTAACTGCATGGAGATTGAACAGAAAACTCTGTGGACTATGGATTCTCTGAACAGGTGGCATCTACTATACTAACATTAGGAATTCTATCTCTAGAATAGATGACTGTTCCTGGAAAGCATATGTTAGGTGGTGCAAATGCAAGGGTTATACCCCAGTGGAGTCAAACTAACCAATAGGTTACATCCTCCCAGGATAGACTATCCTGGGATCTAAGACCTATTTTGCTACGCAGACAAGTAGCCACTCTAGGATTCATCCTTTTCTCCAGTGGAAGCGTATCCTGTGTCTCAACATCCTAGGATCAAATGGTTTCAAAAGGAGCTGCCCTGTCTCATCCACTCATTATGGAGACTACTCATATTCTTACAAAGCTTAACTTGAGCCCTTTAAGTATGGGTTGGGGTGTTTTTTTGACAAAATTCCTTACACTCAAGGTGCTCTTCCTAGTAGCCATAACTTTAGCCAGAAGAGTAGAAATTGGGAGCACTGTTTATAGCCAGAGGAGTCTGTATTTTCCACAAGAACACATTGATTCTGCATATTGATCCCACTTTTATGCTAAAAGTCCATTTGGTCTTCTATGATTCATACCATCTTTTTGTCCTAAACCTTCTCACGCAAGGGGGGAAAACTGGCACTCTTTAGACAGACACTGTGTCTCTACATCAGGTGCATCACTCCTTTCTGAAAACCAGTTAGTCTGTGGCTTACCATTCAGTAGTGGGGGGGGGGGATATGTCTAAGAGAAGCCTAAGCTGGTAGGTTACTGAGTATATAGCTCTAGCATAGTCTTCTTAAGGTCTACAGACATCACAGCTCACAGTCAGAAGTGTAGCCACTTCTGTGGCTTCAACACCAGTGCTCCAACCTCCAGTATGTGTAAGGCTGTTACAAGGCCTTCAGCTTGCATGTTCATCAAACTTGATAGCATAGATACTGTTGCCCCAGGGGCTGTGGGTGGGAGAGTACCCAATCGTCACAGTGTCCTCTCCTCTTAACATGTAAAAGGAACCTTCACAGGAAGTTTGCTGTGTTATTCTGAACAAGAGAATACTGTTAAGCTCTTGCCTTCAATTTGGTGGAAATTCAGTAATAGAGAAAAATTGTGCAGGCTGGATTGGATTGGTTCTGAGCCTTCTGAAAAGATATCATATTGCTGAGAGGCATGTTGGGACAAAGAAGCAGTGGAGGATCTCACTCTGGTGAGATCTTTCTGAAAGAACCATCTCAGTCTCCTTGGCCTTCTTGCATCACGTAGCTGAAATCTGTGGCTTGTTCTCAGATAAGTGTTTTCTGTAAGAATACAGCCAGGCTATTGCAAAGGGTTGTCAGTCTGGAATTAATGGAGGCTATTCTTGCTGAATTCCATGCTGTGCCTTTTGCAAAGATACCAGAGAGGAACTGATTTCTGACCTCAGAAACTACTGCTCCTTGCTGTGGAACTTTAGTAATCAAACAAGTCTGTCATCTAAGGCAAGTATGAAGCTTAGAAACAACATTTTGTTTTTTATTCCGATGACCAAAGCCATATCTTTTTGGTTATGTTGAATAATAAATAAATAAATAATATAATTTATTGAACTTTGTTGCTCAAGATATGTCTTGATTTGAAGTTTTAATACTCCAGATAGTTAAGAGTCCTGTTGCAACTTTACTGATCTGTAGTGTGTGTAAGGCTGTATTTCCATCAGCAAAACTGACTTTAAAAAAAAATCTTCCTGTTCTAATCACTGACTGCCCATTTGTTTCCATACACAATTCAGAGTGCTGGTTCTAATCTATGAAACCCTAAATCAGACATGTCAAACATACGGTCCAGGGGCCGGCACTGGCCTGTCCAGGACTCTTATCTGGCCTGTGAGCAAGTGGGGGGAAACCAGTCTGAATGTGGAACAGAAGAACCTATATTAAGGTATTATACCCCCTACTAAGGTCCCTCCCTTTCACAAATGCAGGCCTCCCTAGGATCTTCCCCCAGATTTCCAGGAATCGCTCAACCCAGGGTTGGCTACCATAAGAAGTGGTTTGGCGCCAAGCTCTGCACAGCCAGTCACCTTGGGACCTGCTTGCTGCCCTTGGCTGAGGCACCAGGCTGGGACATGCTGCCTGCCACTGTTGCCTCCTCTTCCTCCAGCCAAAGCACATTGGGATTCTGCCTGTGCCTCCTGGGTGGCTAAAAAAATGGCTGGTTGTTCATGAGCGGCAGGTGGCCCCACCTCCCTGAGACAAGCAAAGGGGCTTCCCACTTCCAGACAGCCTGGAGAGGTGCACACAGGCACCTGTGGAAAGCTGCTGGCCAGCTCACCAAACACGCCTGCTTATGTGAGCATGTGAATGGAGTGACTGGCTGGGGTGGGTGCATTGTGCACAGCAGCCCAGGCAAGAGAAAAAAGCCCAGCACTTATGTAAGGGGCACAATGTGTGCAGAACACAGGGTCGGTGACCCAACTTGCTGACGCAAATGTGTGTGACTCCATTGCTCCCTCTCTCAGCAGTGCAGGGAGGATTAAATGAGAAGTGAAGCAGAAAAGCATGCACGCTCCTTGCATGCATGCACTGCCTTATGTAACACTGAATGGAAGTGGGGGAGAGGAGGTGGGGTAAGGCGAATGTCAGAGATGGGACCAGACATTCAGAAAAGTGTGCTGGGTTTGCTCATGGCAGATGCTCTGTGTGCTTGCCCATGGGGAGTAATATTTTGGGTGGTTGGATAATGCTGTTGAGCTGACATGAAATAAAAGTCTGCAAGAGGCAATTAAAGTGGAGCTGTTATCTTTGGAGAGTGGCCGCACTTGAAGGTTGCTGGAGGGCATTGCAGTTCCACTAGTGAGTCAAGCTTTTTGCTGAATTTGGGACCTTGACAGAGGGAGGTGTGGGATTGTGCAGCTGCATCATCCACTTCCCCTCCCCAAAGCCTGTTGACTGTAGCAGTTTCTTTAAGGCAGGGCTGGTTGGGTTCCCCGCCCAGCCACTTAAGGCACCTGCAGCAGCAGAATGCAGCACTTCATGCTCCAGCTCATCAAAAGCTTCTGAAATGGGTTAGTCTTTAAAGAGCCACAAGAGTCTCTGGTTGTGCAAAACTTCTTGTGCATATTGAGCAAAGGGTGGTTAGTTAGGTGCTGAGGAAGGGTATGGTTCACGGTCAGTGGTAAAATATCTCCAGTACCTGGCATTACATTTTATGGCACACATGGCCCAGCCCGACAAAGTGACATGCATGTCAGATTCGGCTCTCGTAACTAATGTGTTTGACCCCTCTGCCTTTAAATGGCTTGGGACTTGAGTACTTGAAGGTTCACTCCCTCCCATACTGGACAGATCCTTGTCAAAGTCCCTGCTAACTTTTCTCCCACTGGCAGAAGTGATGTTGTTTGTGACCAGAGATGGGTTTTTCAGTGGTGGCACTGTGGAATGCCTTTCTCCTTCAGGCCAGCCTGGCACTGACTAGTATTTTTTTAGGCACCAAACTATTTGTTTTTACCCAGGCTTTTAATTAGAGGTTGATTTTTTAAAATTGCTTTACAGTCTGCTGTAGCCTGTTTTGTGATATTTTTAACTGTTATGCTGTACTTTGATAGTGCCTGGGTTGTTTTTTTTAATGCGGTTTTGTTAATTTTAAACTTTTTATCTGTTCATATTTTTATCATGTTTTACTTTTAAGCTGTCTTAAGCAGGTTTCCTCAAAAGATGGCATAGATATGTTCAGCATAAATAATCAGCTAACAGTGCAGTCCTAAACAGATTTACAACTTTCTAAATCCACTGACTTTGGTGGACCTGAAAGGGTATAACCCTGCTTAGGATTTCACTACTGGTTACTTTTGTGGTACCGTGGTTAGGAGAGGGGTAAAGAGACTGCAAAGCATGTTGTAGTTCTTGTTTTAGCAAACTGGTTATTAATTTTGAAAAGCATGTTAAGTATAGAGTGAAAAAAGCTCAGTTGGGTGATACCTAGTGCTTGAAGGGATATTATACTTCATTAGAATGAAGTCACATTTCTCTTTGTGATGGAAGGCCTGGATGACATTCAGCAATTTAGAATTATATATCTTGGCACAGGCATTGGGAGTGTTTTTGATAGTATTTATTAATGTGCAATGACAAGAGGTTGATTCAGTCTTATGCATATTTACTTGGGGGGATGGGGGACGGGACTTGCTTGCTTGCATGTAAACCATTGGTTGTTGCCATATGTTGTTGGTTGATCTGGTTTTATTTTGCTAATACTTTGTTTTCTTTCAAAGGTAACAAACCATCTCAAGATGGCTGGGGGGAAAATGATGGGCCAGTATCTGGAACACGGCATTCCAGTTGGGAAGAGGAAGAAGAGGGAGGAGTCTGGAACACAGCAGGCTCTCAGGGAAGCAGTTCCTCCCATAATTCAACAAGCTGGGGACAAGGAGGAAAGAAACCACAAATCAAGGTGAGAAGTCTAAGGCTTAGATGATAGAATTTCAATCAGATCAGTGATTATAAAATACCATCTCAAATGTAAGTTTGTGAACCAGTTTGTTCAGTGCAGCCCTGTTACCTGCACAGAAAAGCCCTCTTGAATAGTTTGGTTTTGCATAGTTTGCGAAAGGCCAGCAGAGCAGAAGCTTTCCTGTGCTTCTTGGGCAGGCCATTCCAGAAGAGGAGGCAAAACAGAGAAAAGCGCAGGGGCACAGGCACAGTTGTTGATTTTGCCTATTTGCCAGTTGGCACTTGCAGACGCCCCTGCTGGCTTGAACGGAGTTGTTGTGGCAGAGCATAGGGGGAGAAAGGCAGCTCTGAAAATAAGAGGGGCCAAGGCCATGAAAGGCTTTGAATGTGATACCAAATACCTTAAAACTGAGCCCAGTAACTAATGGGCAGCCAATGGAAGAAGAAGGGAATGGATTTATACCCCACCCTTCACTTGGAGTCTCAGAGCGGTTTACAATCTCCTTTCCCTTCCTCTCCCCACAACAGATACCCTGTGAGGTAGGTGGGGCTGAGAGAACTCTGAGAGAACTGCTCTTGAGAAAACAGCTCTGAGAGAATTGTGACTGACCCAAGGTCACACCCAGCAGCTACATATGAAGGAGTAGGGAATCAAACTAGGTTCTCCCAATTTATAGTCCATGTTCCTAACTACTGCACCAAACTGGCACTCTGCCTTTACCTTTTTTGTTCTCTACTGGACTTTATGCCAGGGAAAAAGGTGTGTGTGTGGGGTCCTTCTCTGAGGCTCCTGAGAGAGGGTAGAGTAGATCCCTCCACACCTAGTCCTAACTCAATGCCACTGAAATCCACACTGAACAAAGAGAGCTCTTCCTGTCCCAACTTCCAGAGGTTTCCACTGCATCTAGTCACCACTGGCTGTGCCTATCAAGGGGGCTGCTTTACCTTCTCTGCACAGCGGTTCTCCAGCTGTTGGACCCTCGTGGTGAGCTGCAGGTTTGCTTCAGCTTGGACACTTGCTGCTTGGAGCATATCTTAACCGACAAGATGGTTCCTGGGGAGGGGATTCAGAGGGCAGGCAGTTAAGGCGGTTTCAGAAGTGCTTTACAAGCCTTGAAAGGGAGGTCACCATGCTGCCTCATTTACAGATGAGGAACAGATGCGGGGACAGCAAGACTTAGCAGAAGCAGAGTCTGTATCACAGATTCAAGCCCAGTTCCATCCACTGATCCTCAGTGATGGAGCACCCATTTTGCATGCAGAGAATCCCGGGTTTAGGCCCTGCCATCTTCAGTGAAAACATCTTTGAGAACAGGTGCTGGGAAAGACCTGGATGGCCACTGCTGGTCTGAGTGGACAGTTGTGATCCAGAGGGACCACTGGTCTTGTTCTGTACAAGCAACTTAGTACATTCTTTAACACTTGGACCAGTCTCAGTAGAGCTAAGAAAAGGGCAACTAGAATGATACACTTTCCCTATGAAGAAACATTAAAGCACTTGGGGCTCTTTAGCTTGGAGAAACGACGACTGAGGGGTGACACGATCAAGGTTTACAAGATTATGCATGGGATAGAGCAGGTAAAGAAGTACTGTTCTCCCTTTCTCACAATACAAGAACCCATGGGCACTCAATGAAATTGCCGAGCAGTCGGATTAGAACGGATAAAAAAAAATACTTCTTCACCCAAAGAGTGATTAACACATGGAATTCACTGCCACAGGAAGTGGTGGTGGCTACAAGCATGGACAACTTCAAGAGGGAATTGGATAAACGTGTGGAGCAGAGGTCTATCAGTGGCTATTAGCCACAAGGTATAGATAGGAACTCTTGGTCTGGGGCAAGTGGTGTTCTGTATTCTTGGTGCTAGGGGGCCAACAATGGGAGGCCTTCTAGTGTCCTAGCCCCATTGGTGGACCTCCTGAGGGCACTTGGTATTTTTGGCCACTGTGTGACAGAGAGTTGGACTGGATGGGCCATTGACCTGATCCAACATTGGCTTCTCTTATGTTCTTATGTATACAATAAAGAATCTGAAAGTATCTAGAGGCCAGGGCTTCCCCCAACTTCATCACCCAATTTTCTGTCCACCATATCACCTCCTGGGGTGGCTTGCTATGTTGTTCTGTACTCCCCAGTGCCAGAGAAGTGGCACTTGGCATGAGCAATGCCACTACTCAGATGTTTGGTGAAGCCTTGCCCCATGTGGTGTTTCCTCCCTTCAGACTGACCATGCATCGGCAATGGGCCTAGAGGCCACAAGGGAGTGATAGCCCCAATACCAAGGCCAGGTGGAAGAGCCTCAGCTCACAAGGTCAGAGGGCCTTTAAAGAGGGGAATGGGGGAGGCAGAACCAAAGGGGGGGTGGCCTGGGGTGTTAAAAGCTTTGCATCCCCAGGGCAAGAGGATGTAGGCAGGACTGCTCCTCTCTCATCAAGTAAAGTCCCAGAGAGAGCCAGGAGGCACAGGAACAGCCTGACGGGAACCAGAGGATCTGGGTGATTTACACTCTACTTCTCTCCACATCAGTGGCCAGAGCTGGAGTGGAAAGACAGACAACCCTCAGCCAACCTCCCTCCCTCCCCACATTTGTACCAACCCTGCCAACCAGCATGGCAACAGCCATAGTGCAGATCTGTGTGTCCCCCTCCCCTCCAAAACATGGGGCAATCAAGCAGAGTTAGATCCTTCTGGACAGCTTGACTTCAGTACACTTAGAAAGGTGTAATTGTTCAGGATAGCACTGTTAATTATGTAGAGTGACAACTACTGAAAGCTGGTGTATGTAATAACTGACTTTATTGATGAATGCAAAAAAAAATGTTATTTTTTCCCAAGGTTTGCAAATATCTTTGGTATGATGGCATAGAATACAACTGCTTGCTTGCTTGCTTTAGAATATCCTGCCTTCTTTCCTTAGACTCAAGGCAGGTAACAATTTTGTGGAACACAAAAACTTAAGTTAATTAAGAAAGGGGGGGGGGAAATATCTCTGTAAGGTTCTTCTTGCCTGATCTTCAGCCTGTAAGCTGCAGTAGATGTTTTTTAGCTCTGCCCTTCGAAATATGGGACTTCAGCTTCTTGAGGCACTGTAAGCACTGGTGGCAGTGAGGTAGTTTTCAACTGAAGTGAAGACAGGGAAGTATGACTGGTGGGATACAAAGTACTTTGACAGCCATAATGAGTCCAGCTGATTTCCCGTTAGTAGCATGGGCATATTTGATTCTTCAACAATTAGTCATTTCAAAACCAGAGAGAAGTTCATCAGCAAAATCCCTTCTGTTCACAGTGCATTGAATAATTGATACAGCAAGGAAACACAGCAAGATTTACCCTCTGTGTTCTTAATGCTACACTGTGAGGAATAGACAGAAAACAAATGTTGTGTCTAATAACTGTGTTAAAACATGAACATAAGCATAACCATCTTATTGCCCAAAGGATGCAGTGAAAAACTGATCAATTGTCTTTTTGATTTTAGTGTTCGTTAAAAGGGGGCAGTAGTGATTCGTGGATGAATACTTTATCTGATCAGATTTCAAATATGGGATTGCTGGTAAGGCCTATAAAATGTCATAGTTCAGTTGTTCCTAAATATTATTTTCTGATGTCAAACAGGCTTCTAACAGCCACTTTCCTGGTTGATTTTAGTAAATAGGAATTTCTTGTAGATAACCAGCAGGGAAACTTGTAAATTGGAAATGAGTGGGTACATCTATCAAGCCACTAATGTGGTGCAAATGGCTAGCTCTGGTTGATAATTTTCTGTTGATTTACTTCCAATACTAATCTGTGAAAGAATTTAGATCTACTCACTTCATTTTTGAACTATTAATGTGTGGAAAAGTTCACTAGTATGGTTTGATATTTTCTATCTTTATTTGCAGCCTAATTTAATGCAGCGTATGATCTTGTAATATATACTCAGCTTTCATCTGGTATGAATTTGTGGGGGCTTTGGATACCATGATAGGGAAACTAGGTTGGTATCATTGTTAGAACCACTATGCTTTATTCAAATGCAGTCGACTCTACTTGGCACAGACTGTTTCTGGGGAACTTGAATGTTTGAGGAGTGTGGAAATCATCTCCATGTTTGATTTCGTATATGTACTTGGAAAACTCATTGACATACAGAAGAATATTTGTATCCATATTTTAGATGGGGAAGCTGAGATACAGTGGTGCTGTAATACCCAAGGGTCAGTTTGAAAACAAGCAGGGGCATGACTTGAACCCAAACTCTAACATTTTCCAAAGTTGTGTCTTTTCCAAAGTTATAGGAACATAGTGTCCCAAATTGCCAATAGAAGAATTACTTGACAGCTTATTTTAAAAGTAGATAACTGGTGCATCATGAGGATGAGGTAACATTCTGGCTGCTGTTCTCAGAATATAATCCCTTGACCATCACATAAGGATAGAGGTTAATTTCCCAGAGCAGCTGTTCAGTGTGTGCTCTCTTGCACTCTCGTGTCTCTCAACAATGGGTTCATGTATTTCTGGTTGTGTCTTTTGAGACAACATCAGTATCAGTTAAAATAAGCTATGTTCAAGGTTAGTTCAGCTTTTCTTTTGTAGTTCTGTTTAATTGATTCTTTGTTCTCACCAGAAGCACATGTTCCTGATTATGAAATTTATGCTGAACAATATTTTCTTGCAGAATTGTCCCATACTAGTTTGTTAAACACTAGTGTTCATTTTTTCCCTTTCAGAATCAAACTGAAGACACTCCAGGCAATAAGATGGACTTATCTGTAGGTGTGTATTTGAGATACTTGGGAGAGTCAGTGTAATGGTTAGCACGTTGGACTTGAATGAAAAATGCCTGAGTTTGAAACCTCACTTGGACGGCACTATAAGCTGCATAGACCTTGGCCTCATCAGTCTCTTTTAGCCAAGCCTGTTTCATAGGGTTGTTGTGTGGGTGGGGACAAGGATAACTTCACATATACTATCCTCAGAGGAGGGGGAAAATGACATTTTGAGTTGAGATGTTGAGGACAGACTGGTGGTTGAGAGCCAAACTGCACATTGTATTGAGAATCCATGATCAGATCCTTCCACATATATTTGAGCCTTAAAAGTGAAGGGGGAGGGGAGATGGGGATTGGAGCTGTAGCACCAGGGAAAACCAAGTTAAGTTCTCTCCCCCTCTGCTGTTCCCCAATCAGAACTGCTACCATGCATGCATCCTCCCCTGAAACTGCTGTTAATCACACTAAGGAGAAAAGACAGAAAAGGAGAAGATGTCCATCTTGCTTTCCTACAGTAACTAATAGTAGTCTGCGATATGTGTGTTCATGTGGGAAGCTGTGCAGGGGTGGGAGAAACTGTTAACTCCTCTTCCCCCGTGTAGTGTATAGTTTGGCCCTGAGTGGGTATACTCATTAACTGACTGTATGAAGTTCCTATATGGTAACTGGGTTTCTCTCTATTGAATAGTCCATAAAGATTCATACACTTTTGGAGGAAATTACACAATAAGATCTACAATTTGGTGTAAAGATGCTGTTTTGGTTATTAATAGTACACCAAGAAGGATCTTTAGGACATTCTCTGTGTGCGCATGCATGAAAACACAGTAGTTTTACATGAGAAACTGTAATAAACTCAGGTAAATCTCCTGTTCAGTTAGCATTGTTAAATCTTTGCAAAATTATAGCAGTTTGGAGGAGAGACATATGCTGGTATATAAACACATGCTGTCTGAAATTTCAAGTTGTTGAGAGTATGTTCTGTTGTGTACATGGTTATAAATGAAAAATATTTAGATTTAGTAATTTTCCAGCTGTTACCACAAACATAACCATTGGCATGAATACTTCAATTTCTCCTTTTTCCGTTCAGGTGGCCTCCAGGATAAGAAGTTTGATGTGGACAAACGAGGCATGAATCTCGGGGATTTTAATGACATAATGAGAAAGGGCCGGTCTGGTTTTCGTCCTCCTAATTCCAAAGACATGGGAACCCCAGATAGTGGGCCTTACTTTGAAAAGGTGAGACAGATTTCCTGGATTAGGCTTCACTGCAAGGACAGTTTGTTTGCATTCCATAAACTATTGTAGTATAGAAAGCTGAAATACAAGAATGCTTTTGTGGGTTAAAATCAACCTTCTTCCAGTTAAGATAAATAAATATGGGCAAAGGAAGTTCTATCCCTTTGGTGAGGTGTTGATGGTTCTGTAATCTCAACGATTCATCTTTTGCCAGAAGCTCTCTCATACAAACAGGGAAGCATAATCTGATGTTGATAATGGCTTTTAGCAATAATGGTTTTTTAAACATCTATCAACTGTCTTGGAGGACAGAGCCTATTTTAAGAGTCCTGTTGATCATCACTGAGTTTTTCCCCAGTATAAGTTACTTTGTTAGAGGACCCAAACAGAAGTGGGGGCTAAAACAGAATTCTCATCAAAGATGCTTTGCTTCAGTGCTACTTGTGTTCTTGCTTAATGGAGTCCCCAGGTGTTAGGGTTCAAACCAAAAATACTAAGGGCAGTTTCTTCTTATGTGGAAAGAAAGCACTTCTGTAAAAGAAACACTAGTCTATGAAGCAGCCTTAAAACTGTCTTAAATTGGTCTTGATTCTATCCTACGCAGTAGAGAAACCAGTCATTCAGAGCAGTCATTGCCAGTCTCAAGATGAAAGGTATAGAGCTTCCTCATAATTGATTCCTTGTCTCTGGACTGGCCAGGAGGTCTGCTGGGATATTCTTTTGTTGTTGTTGTTGTTTCCAGAGAGCCTTTAGTGACAAAATATTGAACTGTGTGTAAGATGTCAATTCTCTCGCTTTGGATGCGAGATGTAAACACCTACTTGCATAATGCAGTAGATGGAAGGCCAAAGCCAAATCCCTTAAGTAGTTAAAAAAGCAGGTACTGTTACCAATTAGTGGAAGTGTTTAGTGGAAGGAACTTTTTCTTCAGTTGGTTCAATATTATCTGTTTACCATAGCTATAATACAATGATAGGTCTCCTGAAGAGGCTGTTCACAAGAAAACTTTCTCATGTTTCCTGAAGAGGCTGTTCACAAGAAAACTTTCTCATATCTTTCAGTGAACATGTTGCTTCCCTTAAGCAGGCTAGTATTACTGTTGGAGAGAGTTTTTAATGGATGTGTTGGCTGTTGTTTTGGCTCTCTGCTTTCAGGCCGCATCTCCAAACATAAGTTGTTCAGTGTGTCAGAATTACCCTTTTACTGGTTGAAAGTACATACTAATTTTGCATATACTTGGTCACTCATAGTCACTCTTTCTCTCTTTGCATTCTGTTGCTTCACTAACCAACTCCTGCTGCTTCAGCTGACTTTGCCTTTCTCCAATCAAGATGGGTGCCTTGGGGATGAGGCTCCCTGCTCTCCCTTCTCCCCTTCTCCCAACTACAAGCTATCTCCCTCTGGTTCCACACTACCCAACGTCTGCCTTGGGGCAATCGGCTCAGGGCTCAACCCCCAAAACTTCGCTGCTAGACAAGTAAGGAGGTCGCTTCTTGGATGTAATGCGTCTTGGCTGAACCCTGTGCTTTAATCCTGGTCAGCTTGTTTTTCACCACTTTTTAATTAAAAGAGGTTTTATTCATGGAAATATACTAAAATAAATCAGTCTGCAAACTTTTAATTCAGGAGTCCATTAGTTCCTCTGTTTCCTTCCAATCATTCAGTTTGTTGGTTGTGTCTGTTACTTTGACCTCTTACTAACACTTTGTAGCAGTCTCTGTGGATTTGTTAAATTTGGAATGTCCTGGGGGGGGGGAGGAGCCTACTTCCCACATTGTCGTAAATTTGGCATTAAAAACCGCAGACCAAATTTTCATACGGAAATCTTTGTCTAGATTTCATGCATTGAAATGAGGAGTTCTTTATTTTTAAAAAAATTCCTAGAACAGTTTGGAGAAAGTAAAAAAGAGATTAACAGTATTAATATTATCAGTTTGGAAATCTCTGGCACAAGCTATAGCTGTGTAGGAAAAAATATTTTTAGAAGATTAACATGTAGAGCGAGTGTATGGGGTGGGATGGGGTTGTTTTTGCAAAAATAAATTGCAGTCAGGAATAAGAAACAAAACAGTATACTGTGAAAGGTAATCTTGGCTTTTGGGGGCTTGCACTGATCATGTTCAGTATTTGGGGAAATCATACTGCTCACAGACATTTCTAAATGCCATATGTAAGCTTTTAAATGCTTCTGAATAATTTTTTGTTGGAAAAATAATGTATAGCTGACAGTATAGAAATGTTCTCATTTGTTTATTCCTGAATTTTTCTGTTACCAAATTTAATAGAAAAAATTGCCATCTACACCAGAAACCATTTAAAATACAAATTGATATGAAAGCCAAGTATGAAAATGCTCTTAAGCTTTCCTCTGGATTTTTTACTCCACTCTGGATCTTTTTCTCTACTCTCTAAATGTACATTATGTGAAAACAAAAGAGACACAACCAAAATTATGCCACACAAAGGAAACAGTAATTAGTATCTTCTTAATATTAGAGGCGCAGTTGAACTCCGATGGAACATTACTATTGTAATATTATCTAAAGCTAAGTCTTGAAAAAAATGTGCTCATCATTTGGTTGAATTTTATAGGGGGGCAATCAAGGTCTGTTTGGAAACAGCACAGCACAATCGAGAGGAATGCACCCACCAGTGCAGCCACTAAATCCTTCTCCCAATATCCGGGCACAAGTGCCTCCCCAATTTCTTTCTCCCCAGGTAAGTAATAAGAGGTTAACTGTAGATAATGCGTTGTAGTCTATTTGCAGTTCCACATATGGGGTTGCACTTCTTGAGCAAACCACATAATGGAATCTTCTTGGAAATTCTGACAAAATGAGGTAGCACCAGCCTTCTTCCCACAGCTGTCTGTTTTTATGCCCAGTCAGGAGCCAAGTGACAGATACAGTACTTTCTTTTGAGCACAGTAGAAGGGAGTAGCATTCTCTACTCTCTACTCTGCTTTGTTTTAGCTATTCTTCTCAGTGACAAGAATATGGACTTATGTTTGAAATTTCAGCTGATGTTATCAATTGGTTTAGGTGACAAGGGAGTCTGAATGCCACTGAGAGGGTCTTCAGACAGCAGGCACCATCTGCTTATGGTACTGAGGGAACTAACCGGTCTGTCCGTGACCATGAATGATGTCTTTCCATACTAGATGAGGTGTACATTATTAGGGTCTCCTCAGTTCAATGCAGTGCAATTAAGAAGCACACCAACAATCTTTGGACCGTAATATTGGAGCAAAAGTTGGCTGCTTCATCATCTGGTTGGTCTGTCCCATTCTGCACCTTTCAGTCCTCCTAAAGTGAGATCCAGAGCTGTGGCTTCCTTGATTCTGACTGCAAATTGGATAGCCCACCCAGCATGGCTTGCTGAACATGTCCTGCTTGTCTTCCTCCCCTTTGATGGCAGATTGTTGTGCATTAGCAGTAGAAATGGTAATGGGCAGCGTGATAATGGCTGCATTCCTCACTTGTGTCTAAAGGTGTAAGAGAATTTGGTTGATGGGAAGCAGGGCTGGTAATACTCTGTAAGAGATTAATACAAAGTTCTGTCTGTAAGAGACTATAAGGCCATAACCTCAGATAAGAGACTATAAGAGGGCAAAATTTGTTTTGCGTTCACGAAGGAGTTTTAGTAGTAAATATCTCCATTTTGTTGCTGTTCTTATCTTTCTGTGAGTTGGAGAGACTCAATTCTGTTTCTGACCTGCATGCTTAGTGCAGGACTTTGTGGTGCTGTCCAGCCTCTCCTTTAGGATGTCAGTCTCTGCTTTCCTTCACTCAGCACAGAGAAACAGAAGGAGAGAGAGAGAATAAAACATAAGTAAGCAAGAAGCATATCATCTCATTGGTATGCCGTGGTCTCTGCATTCATGCAGCCAAATGAGAGAAGGCTGGTTCTTCCTCTTCCTTGTTCTGTGGTCTCCTTTCTTTTCTTTTTCTTCCCTCTTCCCTTTAGATAACATGAAGGAGTGAGGTTATGCATGGATTTCCTGAAAGGCCACAGTTGGGGAGCAGGGGGTTTCATTCTCATGCAGTGCATAACTCAGTGTAATACTCAGGAAAACTACTAGCCAACCAGGTTGCAACAAGCAACTGAAATTTAACATGCTAGCTCTAGAAGTCGTCTCCCACTTTAATAATGCAGTCCTAAGGGTTGCCTGTGCTACATTGGCTGGGCACCAGTCTAATAGAGCAGCTAGTCTGCCCATTGTAGGGGCATCTGGCCAGGGTTCTTGTAGGGCTGAGGATGAAGCAGTTGGGTTCTGGAGAGACAGTTTGACCACTGCAGGGGAGAGAAGTGATTGGTTGTACCTTTAATTAGCATCTTGAGCTCCTGTGGGCCCTTTGGGTGTGGCCATGCCAGTGGTGGTGGGGATACTCATTTTAGGCTTGCATGAGTGCCTGTGGGCTATGCCTTGTTTTTTATTGATGTAACTTTCTGCCACTGATTGGGGGGGGGGGGGCTTCCTGGGCTGAAATAGCTTAGGGAGTCAACTACCTACCATCATGTTCCCTGGCGTGCCCACTTTTACGCTAGCTGTAGGGCTTCAGTGGGGGCTGAGAGGCAGGGCAGTGCTTGGGCTCGTTGTCAGCGTAAGTCTGACTTATGCTGGCATATCTTCAAGATACACCAGCATAACAGCCATTCAAGCTCCCTTAGCTTCCCCCCCCCCCCCCCCTGGGATTTTACTGTAAAATACTAAATGTATATTCTGTCAGTTCTTGTTGAAGTATGTTTGTTCTCCTTTTTTTGTACAGGTGTCTGCCTCCATGCTCAAGCAATTTCCTAACAGTGGTCTGAACCCAGGTCTTTTCAATATGGGGCCTCAACTTTCTCCTCAACAGATTGCTATGCTGAGCCAACTTCCACAGATTCCTCAGTTTCAGCTTGTAAGTAGATGTGATCCTTCTTTAACCAAACATTCCTGAGTCTATTTTTGTAGGCTTGATATACTTGGGAGCATTTCATGCATTGTATATATTGTATGCTACAGAGTTCAGCTTCCTCCTACCCATCCCCATGTTGCAGCCCCAAATGCCCCTGGAATATTGTTTTTAATGGTCAGCTGGGAGGGCATATTTGAACTGGGGGGGGGGTCAGAAAATTGTGCTAATGTCTTTCAGTGGAAAGTAGTTGTGTGTTAACATTTCATCTAATTTGTACTTAGAGATGTAAAAATGTGAAAATTTTGAAGCTGTGGAGGGGGGTAATTTTTTCTGTGGTATTGTTTTGTTTTTATGGGGAAAAACTGAAATTTCGGGGGAAATTGAAATACTTAACTTTATTATCAAACCTAAACTTGTTATACTGATTTAACAACATAAAATGCATCATTTATAACTAATGGAATTTAATAATATAAATATCTTTGTTTCCTATAAGACGAACTGCAAGTATACCCAATACTTGAGAAAGAATTAGAAACTTTCATACCATATGCTACCATAGTGTAAATCTATATACCACAGTATATGAAAAAATAATATACCCTGGTATAGGTTAAAAAAATAAAGTTAGGAAAATGAAGTTAGAAAGCAAATTCTGTAGTAAACAAAAGAAAGTTTTATTATTTGAATAGAAACTCTGAGAGTCACAAGAAGTAGGACTACCACAGTGTTTGAATATTAAGCTAAAATTTGTAACACTCAAAATACTGCTCTTTAAATGTGTATTATCAGTAAATTTAATATAACATGTTAATTGTTGCCAAAATTATTAATTTTTAACAAAAAGATCTTGAATCTGTTGTGTATGTCTGTAGTATGAGAAGTTTTTTCCCCAGTGCTCACCAAAATTTCTCAATTTCTCCATGGGAAAAATTGAGAAAATCCTAAGATTTTTTTCATGCTGTACATTTGGAAAGAGTGAAATGTTTTTTTAATTTAAAAAAAACATATTTTACAGGATTTTTTTCACTGTTCTCCTAAACTTGAGCAAGATTTGAGTCCAGCAGCACCTTAAAGACCAACAAGTTCATTTTCAGTCTTCTTTGCAGTCCTACATTGGGACTGCACATGTGCAGGCCTGCCACTGGAGATGTTTTTCAGCTAAAAGGTCACTAGGGGGCGCTACACATCAGAGTCCTTGAGTTCCTGCCTAAACAGTCATGTGTTTTGGGGCAGCTGTTCCCCCTTCCCTTAGTGCCTTCTTCGCCACCAACGGAGCTGGTTTGCCTTCAGTGTGCACCTTCTTTCTTGGTTCATTCTACAGCAATCTGAGCAGAGAGGTTGAGAGATTAAGCCTCTTAGTGAATCTGGCTCGCTGCTACTTGCAACTTTGGTCTCCCATTCATTATTATGAGACTTTGCCTCCACACACCTTCCTCGCGCAGAGGGTAATTGGATTTGGACCCGACCTATGATGGCTCTAAAGAGCCTCTTTAAAAAATGCACTGTGTAATGCAAAAATGACACAAACTGATGATTGTGACCTCTGTCTCCTGTGCCTAGGAGGAGGACATAATGTATCTGCCTGTGAAGCCTGCCAGAGGTTCACCCCAAAGGCTATATCTGGCCATGCCTTGAAATTAAAGGCAGTGTTGCTGGAGAAGGCCCTCCTTTCATCAGATGCCCCAAACCACCGTCAGGTCCAGAGCATTCAGTCTTCATCCTTGGCTTCAATACTATCAGTTCCATCTGTACAATCCAAGCCCCAACTATGCCAGTCAGGCTTGCCATCATCACTGATTCTGAGATGCTCATCAGAACTGCCTGCTAAATGCTCTTAAGTCCAAGTTGAAGCACAAAGAGAAGCACAGAGTGTTACAGAAACAACAGCAGGCATAAGTTCCAGATTCGGAACTGTCCCTGAAGGTTGAGGAGGTCATTCCACCACCCAAGACACCCTCCCCTCAACTGGTTTCTCCACCTCTGTTTTTTTCTGAAGGCAAAACTGAACCTCATCGAGAAACTCCACTGGTGTTGTGGCCACAAGTGCCTCAAACCATGCCATGGCCCCCATACCCTTTTTTTTATGCCACCAGTTTACCAGCCCTTAATGGGGAGACTAGTATGGCACTACATTGAGGTCAGTTCTGGGGCACAGTTGCCACTCTCCTCACAGGTTCTGTAGAGACCACAGCTTCTGCCACTGTGTCAAGACAGCCTCCTTTATTGGTTCCAGAGTCAGAAGGGGAAGAGGTTGAAGAAATTGCCCACAGAGGTCAGTTCAGTCATGGCTTCGGACCTGTGTCCTGATGAGAGACTGGGGGACACTGCTCCCATTTCCCCATCCAAGGATCTGAAGATAGGGAAGGGAGCTGTGACTCTCAAAAGTTTGTTCCCTGAAAATCTTGTCAGTCTTTATGCGCTACTGGACTCAAATCTTGTTCTACTGCAAACCAGCGTTGCTACCAACCTGAAACTACCCCCAAATCTGCCTATTTTTAAAGTTCCGAGATGCCTTCATGCTGTACAATTTAAGTGTGAAAGCCCTTGCCTTAAGAAACACTTTACTCATTCTAAACGAGAAAATATTTCATGGGAGTTACTTTCATCCCCAAATTTTCCACTTGAATAAGTGAGGGAGGAAAAGTTCCTGGGGAAAATAGGGGAAACATTGTTTTTCCTGAATTTTTCTGGGGTTTTTTCCCCTCGGGCCTTCACATCACTGTTTGTACTTATATTTATAATAACTTAAACCTGCTACTAGATAGACCATAGGGGACAGTATCCTGTTCCTTTAGAAGGTATACCTTTCACACTATTTTTCTTTCGCTGTAAAGAATGCAATGCTGTTAGAATTTGCCAAAATATGATGTGGATTTGCCAGTAGCTAATTCTTTTAAGAGTTATGGCCAGAATAAGCCAATTTCTTTTTCTTCATTTGCCTTACAGGCTTGTCAACTCCTCCTCCAGCAGCAGCAACAGCAGCAGCAGCAACAACAACAACAATTGTTACAGAACCAGAGAAAGATTTCTCAAGCTGTGCGACAACAGCAAGAGCAGCAGGTATAGCATAGGGGTGTGGAGTATTTTCTTAATTGGAAATCCTGGATTTTTGGGGGTCCAATAGACCCGAGAAGGGAAATACTGGGTTTAAAAATAAAAAAAAGCTCACTTCTGCTGTAGTCTGATTTAAACCAGGCTGCAGGAGAAGCGAGCCACAGGAGCTATTGTGCTGCACAGAGCACATTGCTCCATGCAGCACAGAAGGTTCTGGCTGGGCTCACTTCTCCTGCAGTCCATTTAAACTGGGCTGCAGGAGAAGCAAGCCCCAGGAGTTGCTGTGCCACGTGGAGCACATTGTTCCACACAACACAGGAGATCCTTGGGCTGTCTTCTGCAGTCCCTTTAAACTTTAAAGGGACTGCAGGAGAAGCCTGAGAAACAGATCTGTTTTTGGATCTACCGGGTAATCCCTGAATATATCCAGGATTTTTGGAGGATTCCCCCCGTTTCTGGAGAAAACCAGGATACATTTGGGATGCTGAAATCTACTCGAAAAATACCCATAAGGTATTTTTCAGGTAGATTTTCAGCTTGTGTAGGCCTGAATACACACCTGTTGTACTGCATTGTCTGATTCATGTACTCAGTGTGCACAAGTTGATTTGACAGTGTAACAGGAAGATGCTACTCAAGCCCTAATACTTCCTCTAAAGCAACGTGCTCTTTTGTTTGTCCTCACAATTGTATCTTATAAATCTTATTATGTTTGTTTCCTTGGCTGCAGCTTGCCCGTATGGTGAGTGCCCTTCAGCAGCAGCAGAGGCAGCCTGGCATGAAACATTCTCCATCCCATCCAGTTGGGCCGAAGCCACATTTAGACAACATAGTACCTGGTAGTCTGAATGTGGGTCTCTCAGATTTACAGGCCAAAGGGCAGATTCCTGGATATAATTCAGGTAAGTATAGCAGATAGCTGTAACTGTTTCCTAGTTTTATTTCTTGTGGACCCAGAGTGCACCAAAAATAAGGCATTGGATTTGTGGTTTGTTAGTTTTGTTGCTGAAACTGCCTTGTGGAATAGAAGTCTAGCTTTGGTTTCTTCCCTACAGAGTGTTATGCTGACTCACTAATTTTATTTTAAGACTGACGACCTTAATGTAGGATAGTATTTCATAAGTAGTTTACTTGTACAAGATCATAAACCAGCCTCACAGTGCATGTCTTGCACTATCAATGTTGATTAATATGATTTGACAGCCTAATTGGGAAGCAGTTAATTAAACTTGAAGTATTTACGAGGATCTTGACTGCATTTTCTTAACAATTACATTAGTCCCTTGTGCCTACTTTAATATTTGCAGCTTTTCGTTCTGTATATTGTAGAGCTAATATGATGGAGTCCTCTGAAATGCAGAGGAGTTAACAAAGGTCAAAGCAGCTGTTGTCGGTTAGAAGTGTCAAGGTTTCTTGATTTTTCTGGCCAGTAGCCTCTGTGGTAGTACTTCTCAGTCTCTCTGAATATTGATTCCATGAACTTTCCTTGCAGTGTAATTGGTACCTTATTTACACAAATCTTCTATACAGAGTTGCTTTATGGTTCTTGTTCAGTGTATTGTAAGCACTTGTGATCAAATCCTGGGCAAGATTATGCAACTGAGTGGGGAAAGGGACTGATCTCTGGTCCAAAGAATGTTCTGGTCATAGGCGTCAACTACGGGGGGGGGGGCTCGAGGGCTCAAGCCACCCCTGAAATTTCCCGGGGGGGACTGAGCCCCCCCAGCAAAACAGAGCACCCACTGCCGCGCCTCCCTGGGCCCTTCCTAGGCCCGCCCGCCAGTCGGCCAGCACCTATCTCCCCCACGCCCCCCAGCCTGGCCTCTCCTGCCTCCGTCCGTCCCTCCGTTCGTGTAGGGGCCAGCTGGGCAAATGCCCAGCGCGCTGGCGTCACCCGGAAGTGACGCCACCACGCTGGGCACGTTGCCGGGGCGACGCTCTGGCAATCGCCCCGAAACTCTATGGTGCCATAGAGTTTCGGGGCGATTGCTAGAGCGTCGCCCCGGCAACGTGCCCAGCGTGGTGGCGTCACTTCCGGGTGACGCCAGCGCGCTGGGCATTTGCCCAGCTGGCCCTGGGACGGATGGGGAGAAGCAATGGGGACATGGTCCCGGCATGCACGTGCGCAAAGCGCGCCTGCACGACCCCCCCCCCCCCCCCCATTTTAAAACTCTACGCCCCTGGTTCTGGTGGTATAGTTCAATGACTGAATTTAAGCGTAACAGTCCCTGAGTGGTGCCTGGATGGGAAATTGCTTAAGAACTGTACAAGTCTGCCCAATGCAAATTACTTGAGTAACCTGAATTGTGATCAGAGGGAGGGCTGGATGAGATATGTGAAGTCTGCAGTAACCTCCCATTCCCCCAGATGTATCATTGTATTGCTTGCATGTGCTCATGTGGAGGTGTGAAATAGGGCTCTACTGAACCTTATTGGAATCTTCCCTGTGAGTGATGGATCCATGAAGTACGTGGATCATGTCCTAAGTGTGTAAGATTGAAGTGGTGTTTACCACATGTGTCTGAGATTTGGGGAGCTGTTGAGAAGCTTGTTTATTTAATTCCATTGAAAACTAGACACTTGTATTCATCTGATGAACAATGGCTATCTAGGGAGTGTTTTGAAGAGAAACATAGCACTCGGAAATGCTGAGACAGGTTAAGCAACAGTGTTTGAGAGTGTACTTATTTATTTATTTTTTATTATTGTACTTTTATCCCGCCCTGTAGTGTATTTTATGTTCTAAATGTTACCTAGGTTATTATAGTTAATGAGTCCTAGATATCAGGCACTAATTAACTGTTTAATAAAGTGAAATACTGACACAGACTAGAGTGGAGAGGGAACAGAACTACATACCAAGATGTTTTTCTATCCTCTTTACATGTTATTCATTACTGTAGTCACAGATACACACTTAAACAATATTGATGTGGTGTTTTTACAGGTTTTGGCTCCAGTGGTGTGGATTATGGTATGGTGGGAGGGAAAGAAACTGGAACAGAATCTCGCTTTAAACAGTGGACTTCTATGATGGATGGGTTGCCCTCTGTAGCTTCCCAAGATGCCAATATGCACAAAAATGGTAAGGGATTCTAAATTATATTGTCATAACTGGGAAATCAGAACACTTCTATAATGTTGCTTTACACCTGTAATAAAACAGTTGCTAGAAAATATAGTCCCAATTGTTTCATGACCACAGATGTTGCTCTCTGCAGGAGCTGTGATGTGGGTTTTTCTGTTATGGGTCAAGCTTTGGTTCTGCCCATCCTTCTGTGGCTCCAGTATGTATGTTTGCTCCTGCCCCATTTTTAAAAAATAAAATTTAAAAACCCTTTCCCCTCATGTAGTCAAAATGTTTAAATCCCTTTAACAGTTTTTTTAAGCATTTTTGTTTCTTATTTTAAATTTGAACGGGGGAAGTGGAGATCATCATTACCCCAAAGATCAACCAATTCTCTGCATATCCAGATTTTTCTCAGTAACAAGAAGTTTGTACATCTGTCCATACAGTATGAGCCTGTTGGCATCTATCCTGATTTTTTTCTGTGTTAAAATGTTTTCTAGGCACGATTGTGCCCCCTGGAAAAGCTCGAGGGGGATCACCCTACAACCAATTTGATATAATCCCTGGTGACCCGCTGGGCAGCCACACAGGTCATGGTGGTGATAGCTGGTTACCTGCCAAATCTCCACCAACAAGTAAGATTGGAAGCAAATCCAGCAATGCCAGTTGGCCTCCAGGTAATTTTACTGTGCTGCTTGAAATCCTGTTCATTAGCTGTCTATCCATCTTGTGTCTGCGGGTGTATCTTTACTATGATTACAAAGTTATAAGCAAGGCTGTATCTATTTTGTGGGTTTAAAAAATAAACATAATGCTCCAAGGAAAGTTAAATTATGTGATCTATGTAAATTAAATTTAATTTGGACAATTTATTGGGGGGTGTCAAGGAGCAGTACAGTGCTCTGAAGTCCTGCTACTGATCACTGGGTCTTATTCAGCAGGCTGTTTGGCTTCTGATATTTGAGTTCAGTAGCTCCTTAGATTGACAACATTTCCAGGGTATTAGCTTTTGAGATTAAAAATTCATCTCATCAGATACTACTGCAGACCAACACAGCTACCCAACTGAAATAATCTGAGTTCTGAGATTTCACCAAGCATTTGCCCTCCTCATGTATATTCATTACCATAAAAGTCAGAAACTTGATTCTTGTTGGTTTCTTGGTGAAACCTAAAATTCTCAAGAATGTGTCTGGATTCATATTCCATAATCTTTCTGCCCTTGTGTAGAATTATGATATACATGTGACTATACCCTGTTGCCTAATTTTGCTGTTGAGGTTTTCTTCTCAACTCCAGTCACATTTTATGTTTAGTTGTGCAAAATTCAGTGAACAAGTTAATTAGTATATCCTACTATGATGTACTGCCTCAAACCATTGCAATCATATTATTACAGTTAACTTTATGGAATTGGCCCTTGGGGGCGCTAGGTAAAGCTGTCAAAAAAGTGTAATCAGATTTACATTACTATTAAGAATTCTGCTCTTTCTTTGCGTGCAAGAGACCCAGCTTACACGCACAAAAATATCTTCTAGATTTATTGAGAGGAGAATGGAGCTCTCTCTATACCGGCTTCATTGCCCAAGGATTTGCAGCCTTAAAGAGGCATAAATACCACAAAGTACAAGCAAGAATTGGTTCTTGGTATCAGCCTTATAGTCAGTCTTATCATTGTTTCTCCTGTGTGCTCTCCTAACCTATGTTCAAAGAACTGTGTAACCACTGGAACCTCTGTATGGTCCCTAAAGTTGTCGCCATTTCAGAACTAAGATGAAGAAAGCCAAACTAGTTGAAGTAAAAGATGAATAGAATAGTCACGGAATACCACCCATGTAGAATTTGTCATGCTCTGAAATAGTCTCCTGTTAGTTTCATGGAACAAATTATGTAGTAATTTCAAGGGAATGCAGCAAAGATTGAGTTTACCTTGTGCCAAGATAATACAAATTTTTGTGTTCAAAATAAATGTAGCATATTGAAATAATTTTTCCTTGTGCATCATTGCATTTCCCGCCATAATTGTTTTCTTTATGCAAAATTGCATTTCCTTCCCATAACTTAAAATAATTTGTTAAATACTTGGTTGTATGGGGATGGGGGACGGCATCTGTTTTGATGAGAATAGTGCAGTGCTATCATACGTAACATGTATTCCTTCACCATCTGCATGCTTTCATTCCATAACCCTTCTCCCTGTAAACCTAAAGCTAGAAATGCTTAAAAAATAACACACACCCACTGTACAAAATCCAGAGATTTTTATACCCCAGAGCATACCATAGCCAAGCGAGTAAAATACATGCTGGGAAATTGTGTTCAAAATAGCATCTATTAGTTGCTGTTCTATTTCAGAATTTCAGCCAGGAGTGCCGTGGAAAGGTATTCCAAACATTGACCCTGAATCTGACCCCTATGTGACCCCAGGAAGTGTACTGGCAGGTACAGCCACATCCCCCATTGTAGATACTGATCACCAACTTCTGCGGGACAACACCACAGGTTTGTTTACAATACATATTTCTGCAAAAATACTGTATCTTGCTGTAACTAAGAACATAACTATGTTAGTTTTAATAATAACTGATTGGGGGTAGCAGGATCAATATCAATAGCTCTGAATGGGTCCAGGAGACATTTTGGATCAGGGCTGCTTCTTTTGCCTGTATCACCATTCAGGTGGCATTTAATCTCTGTTGGAATATTGTGCAATTATAATTAATGTGTTTGCTGTGATTTCATTGGATGTGATTTTTTATGGGGTTTGTACAGGTGGATGTAGTAGAATGGAACTTCTGATACGTTTGATAGTTGATTGATTGTCCTTGTGTTGTGTTACTGGGGATGGTGGTGCTTGATCCTTTGATATGACAGTTAGTCATACTGGAGTACTGCGCATGTGACAGCCATATGACACTAGGTGTATATTATGCTAGAGGGATTGAACAGAAATACATGTTCTGGTTTGCTGTCCCTCCAGTGTCGGTTGGTGAGCGCTTAACAAACTCTTCTCTTCAAACCTTAATGCTGTGTAATGCCAGATCTATAAAGGAAATAAATCTCCCTTTTGCATTATGATCTGGTAGATGATAGAATTGACTGATGAAGACCTGGCTAGAGGATTCTCAACATGGTTCCTCACTGTAAAATAAAGATTTTTCTAGTTATGTTCACTCTCTTTGCTACTAAGGGCAGAAAAGGTTATAAGTAAATTTTTACCAAGGCAGGGAAGAAGGTACCTCAGGAACACCATGCCAATTTATCTCAGGAGTGACTAGCAGTATATATTGCCAAGCACTGACTGGCCAGTAAATAAATATTTTTGGTCTCTTTTCCAGCTGTGCTAGGTGGTATGATGAGGAAGTGTGGCATGCATGGACAGTGGTCCTCAGTTACTCTCGGAATCAGTGCACAATACCATTGTGAGGAAGGGCAGTGGGCTCTGGGTTTTTCCCACTAAAAAATATTTTAGTGACCCCCTTCTGCAAGCCTCAACTCATCAGATGTCATCAGTACAGTGATGACACCCAGCATTATATCTCTTTAAATATACCTTCCAGAAGCTGTTATTTCTCTGCTGGGCCATTGCCTAAATGCTTTGGTTAAGTGAATAAGGGAGCATACTGAATCTAAATCTGTCTAAATAAAATAAAGGTATTTAAGGTTGTTCTTTTTTTAAAAAAAACATCTATTTAATGACATAGGTTGATATTCTTGAGGGTATTGTGCTACCTGCTTTGGACAGGGCAAGAATTTCTTTAACAGACTCGCGTCAAGAGCTTTAGGAGCCTTGTTGGATCTAGCTTCCTATTGCAAAAACAAGTGAATATGGTGGCCAAAAGTGCTTTTTTTCCTGTTACATCTAGCACTGAAATTGTCTTCCCATATGGACTAAGCCACACCAACACATACTACTGTAATCTTGAGAGAAGGCTGATGCGAGGCTGCCTTTGAAAATAGCACAAGCTGGTTCAAAATGTGGCAGCCCAATAATTCTCCCTGTATGAACCTGTGTGGCAGCATTACTCATCTCTGCAGTCTTTTAAACTGTTCTTACCTACAGATTCCTTAAAACAGCTGCTGCCTAGTCTGGGCTTTCTCTATGGGTGCCCCTGTGTTATGGAATAGCCAGAGTTTGTTAGGAAGGCACTTGCCCTCTTGATCTTTAAGAAACAGAGCATGACAAAAGTATTCAGGAGAACATTTGAGGTGGCGTTTAGTTACTGAGAAGGCTGGCTTTTTTGTTTCCCTCTGGCTGTTATGTTTACTGTTTTTAATACTCTCCCATGTGAATAAAAAAAATCTCTGTACGTCACCTTGAGTACTTTTCAGGAGAAAGGTGAGATAAAAGATTTTAAAATAAAAACAAATAAACTACATATAACATTTATGGCATTTTGCAGCTATGAACTATTTTTCTTCAGGTTTGATGGCTACCTTTTATAACTGGCACACTTTTTCCTTCCCTTACTTAATCACAGGGTCTAATTCTTCCCTCAACACCTCGCTGCCTTCACCTGGTGCCTGGCCCTACAGTGCCTCTGACAATTCCTTCACAAATGTTCATAGCACTTCAGGTATGTTGGCTTCCATTGACCACATTTAGGATGATGAAATTCGTGAATTAAGTGCTGCAAACGTGAGAGAGGCCAATTCAGTAGAATGTATGCTACTCCAATTTGATTTGTTAATTTTTTTCTAAAAATGTATTTTAAGTAATGATTTGTTTGAGACAAAATATGTGGGTTACAAATCCTGTGTTATAAATTTAAATAGAGTGCAAAGATTCCAGAAATGCCAAATTAATATTTCACACTTCACTAGAAGAGAAACACAGCTTGTGTTTGAAGTTGAAAGCTGAGTGATGTAATGCACCAGCAAGAATATATTTATACACTGTTTGCCAAGAGTGGCCTGTTAATGACTCTGGCCATTTGTCATATACAGCTTTCTGGGCACCTTCACTGCTCAAATGATGATTCAGCTTATGCACTGGGCAGCCCCAATATGCAGAGTTGCCTCTGTGAGTGTGCAGAATCTGTAGCAGGCTTACAGCATGACTTGGGGATACCCTGTTATGAAATGGTACCTACCTGGTGAAGCTGTACTGCTGGTGGCTGCAGTGTACTAATCTATGATTATTAGGGTTATTAATACCATCAACTTAATAACAACAGAAGCCTGGTCTATTACTGATGGCCTGTACTTGCCGACCAAAATTGAGAAAGACCAACGAGCTGAATATCAAATGAACTTACAGAATGTACAAGGCCCATCTTTGATATTATAAGTTAACTGCTAGCACTTTAGTATAATGTAATGTTAGTTTTAAAGAATTACTGTTTAATTGTTTGATGAATTGGTTTTAGATGTCTATGATTTTATTGTTATTGTGCTTTATGATGTTAGCCGCCCTGAGCCTGCCACTGTGGGGAGAGCGGGGTACAAATTATTATAAATAAATAAATCATGGTTTGCATCTCTGTGTGATCCTGGCCAGGCTGCCTGCAGCTAAGACAGTTGGACAGCATCTCTTTGCTGCAGAAAGGATTTATAATCGTGTCACATAATATTTTAGAATGTCTTATGGTCCAGTCTGACTTTCAATATCTTTAGAGAATTTGAGATGTTTGTGTAGGGTAACTGCAAATTAACATTTAACTAGTCACCTCTTAGGCAAATAATGATTTGTTCATCAAGCAGTGAAAAATAATAATGCAAATTCATGTTGTATCAGACTGTTATTCTTTGCTTGCTAACCTGAATTCTGAATCCCTGTTTGTTTTTAATGACTTTTTTTTATTTGATAATTGTAATTAACATAGATGTGACATTATCTGGGTTTCAAAATTCTTCCTTAAACATTTACATTAGGTTACTAAACAAGTGCAACTGATTCAGGTGCTACTCAATTACCCCGGAATCCTATTATGACTTCTTTTTCCCTGTGACCTAGTCATGAAAGAGGTGAAAAATGCTCACCAGTGTAAATGATACATCAAAATGAATCATTTGTTGCATAATTACAACAGCCCCTAAAAAATAAGAAATAGCCACTCTGCCAGGGAAAGAGGCACTGAGAACTCCTCAGTAGCCAAAATTGAGAAGCCACAGCTTTATTAGGTTGGGTTCCTTGAGACATTGCCTAATTTAAATGTACTAAGAGGCTGTTATAGAAGCCCCATGTATCACGTTTAATTTTCTTAAGTTATGTCTGTGTTCCTTTCAGTCTTCTAAAGTGGAGCTATTATTTTTAGTAAGGGAACATAATCTTTTTGCTTAAATCAATACATAAAATGTGATGCTGGGCATTTTGAGACTTGCCTAAGCTAGTGTCTTTCTGAAGTATTGCAATGTATGTAGTCCAGGGCACCAAGGTGCCAGCCAGTACTTCCCCTGACACGGTCCAGGCTTTTCAGAGAGTGGGCAGGGTCGTTGTAAGGCAAGGCTTGTTACTGGCTGCCCTCATTCAGATTAAGTAGTTTTCCATGCAACAGCAGCCATAGCCACTATAGGATCAGGAGGACTAGTAAACACCCATGCTTTCCTTAATCATTGTGTAGTTCTATTCCTCCTTTAGGCTTTCCTTCTTTTTATTACACCCCTTCCCTTTCTCCCTCCCTTCCCCTGCTCTTTGGCTTTGTTTAATTTCTTTTTACCTTCCTTCTGTGCTTTTGTAAAGTGAGGAGAGAGGTACCATGTTTGATGCCTCCTCCTACAGCCATTTGGTGTAGTGTTCACCATTGCCTCTCAGAATTCAAGAGGTGCCTGCAGTCTCAAAACAGTCTGGGACACCTGGTATAGTCTCTTCAGTTTCTCTTTGTGAAATGATCTAAAGATTCATGTGTTTTGTTGTATAGTAATTCTGTGCAACATGCTTTTACAGCTAGGCATTACTGCAACAAACTTCATTTAATAAGGTCTGTTCTTCCTTTTTGCCTGTGAAATGTTTTTAGGGTGGGAATGAGAATAATTTGTGACAGTTACACTATTGGCAATCTGCTGGTGGAAAGTATATAAATTGCATTGTATGAATTAACTGGCTCTAACGACTACCTTTTCCTTATCTTTATCTTAGCAAAGTTCAATGATTATAAATCAACATGGTCCCCAGATCCCATAGGACCCAATCCCACTCATCTCTCCAACAAGATGTGGAAAAACCATATTTCCTCAAGAAACACTACAGGGCTGCCCCGCCCACCTCCTGGTCTGAGTAATCCAAAACCATCCTCTCCCTGGAGCAGCACAGCACCCCGTTCAGTCAGGGGGTGGGGGGCACAGGATTCGAGGCTTGCCTCTGGTGAGAATTATCTCTTAGAATCATTATCTGGCCATGGGGGGTGCCTCAGAAAGAATTAGTAGTGTGGATATGATGAGGCATTCTGTAGATAAATAATTATTGTGTTTGCTTAACAAAGAAAGCCTTTCACTTTCATAAATGGACTTGAGTTATCTGGAACGTTTCCCAGATGTTGCTGGGGGAATTAAGTGAAATGTTCTAAATGCTATTGCAGGGGTCTTTGAAAGGATAATAGATGAGGATCATGTATTACATTATTTAAGGGCAGTCTGAAGAAAATAACATGCCTGCTTAACATGTTGAGTGAAATAATTTCTGTTAAGTGGAGTACTCCTTAGGATTTAGTTTTTAAAATAAAGTTGTGAGGTGGTTCTCAGCCAAATCTAGACACAGATAATGGTCAGAATTTACATGTCAGTTTCTCATAATACTATTACTTTTGCTGTTTAACAATTTGCAGCCTCTACCTGGAGTGATGGTGGATCAGTTCGCCCTAGCTTCTGGCTGGTTCTTCACAATCTCACTCCACAGGTATTTCCGTTTTTGCTTCCTAAGGTTAATGGAAATATTAAGCTTCACAGAACAAGTTCACTAGGGCTTTTTTCTGTTTATCTCTGAAACTGTAGAATTCTGAATTGTTCATAATAAATGGTTTTGCATCTGCTTGAGTAATCACTCAGGCAAACTTGTGTGACAAATATGTTTAAGACATATGGTACCTGCTAGTAATTGCAGTATCTCAGTTTCCACTTAGTACATTTCTTAATTTGTGAAATAAATTGTGAAGTTGTTGTGTTTTACTTAGGTAAGGGAACAGTTCTGTGAATGCAAAACATAGTGATTCTCACCCAAGACTCCAGCTTCTTCAAGACACTGTCAGAACTAGGCAGAACTGCCAGTTTTCTCCTTTATGTTTCCATAGTGAAACCACAGAATGTTTCTAGCATTACTGCCAAATACACAGCCTAGAACGGCTGCTTTAACATTTGTGTCTTTGATTCTTTCCATTCAGAATAAATTCTTTTGCATTTCTGGCATTAATAGCTTATTATAGCATTCCATCCAAATACTAAAAACAATTAAAATGATTCCCTGGCAAGGAATACTAGGATCCTCATATTTTTTTCTTTCGCTCAAGTGACAGGTTGCACCTCCAACACTAGGGTGGGGGTGGGGAGCTTTGATTCAGCTGTGATTAAAAAGAAAATATTGCTATTTCAAAATATTCCCAAATCAAAATACCAGTAAATATTCTAATTCGGAAAATATTTGGGATTCTTGAATTTTTGGGGGTCCAATGGACATAAGAAGAAAACCAAGAGGATCAGTTGGGGTGGTGGGAGCGAAGAGCTCTGTGCCACTCCAGCTGATCTTGGGCTGGCTCCTCTTTGCAGCTTGGTTTAAACCAAGCTGCAAAGAGGAGCCAGCCCCAGCTTTGGTGGCATGCAGCTGTCAGCTCCCACCGCCCCTCTGATCCTGGGCTAGCTTCTCTTTGAAGTGAGCTGTCAATTGAGATTAGTTTCAGATTGAGAACGGTTGCCCGTCTGTAAAATTGTGAGGATTATTATCCTGTTTGTACTTCATTGTGGTGTCCTGTAACAGTAAATAGCAACTCATTTGAATATCAAGATTGTCTTCTAAAGGAAAATCCTCCGAATCAAAATGAAGATTGACATCTGGAGTTTTCGTTAATCTTATGTTACTTTCATGTTGTATAATATTACTGGTGGATTCTTGTGAGTCCACTTTAGTCTATGTACAATATAAATTTGTTGTGGAAATGTATTGGCTATAAGCTTACGTTTGCACTGAATGGTATCAAGAGTAGGCTAAGGCCATTCAAATTTTTTGCTATTTTGTTGCATTTTTGGCAGTGCTTTATTCACAATGTATATTTATACTGCTTATCGTGCTATTGTTCTTGTGTAAGTATTCTTGTCAGACGTCATGTCATCAGCCAGATACATAAGTTGCATTGTATAAACCAGGCTTAAAATCTCATTGATCATATCCTACCTGGAGGACACTCAGGTTTGGACTTACTTTAGCTCTTATGAAGTCACTAACTGTGGGTCTCTCCAAAGAAACTATTGTTGCAAAGATCCTAAAAGGTAGAGCCATTCTCTAGAATACGGCTGTTCAGCGTGCCCCAAATGAGCTTCTTGTGGTATGGGCAAGGAAGTAGGAATTACTTTCCTGCCCTATATAGTCCCTTTTCATACATATTTAGGAGGAAGTTATGGATGGGGGGGTTGCCTCCACCTGAAAGCACCATCTGCGGCAGCTGGGTAATCAACCCAGTCACTGTGTTCTAGAATTCAACAGTGTGTTTAGAGGAAAGTAGACAGTTCTACTATCTAGTAGATAGCTCCCCAGAGTTGAGCAAAAATGGATGCAGGTATCAGATGCTGTAGCTCAGCTGCTGTAAACATAGATAATTGAGGAGAGTGAGATTGGGCTTGTGTGCCATGCACTTGAGGAGTGGCTCCTTGCCTGTGACCTGAAGTTTTGTACTCAGCCCTTTTTCTGACGGATCCACTGATCTGCAACTAGTTGTTGAAGGAACAGGGCACTACAGTCTTGCATTTTCCCACTTGGAATGCTTTCTGTTGCTTTAACCAGTCACAGCAGTCTTGATGGTGGTTGTGAATTCATTGGGCCTTGTGTTATTCCTGGTGTGAAATACACGTGGGGTATACCAGTGTTAAGTACTGTGTACATATGCGTGAGTGAAAGAGAACACCCATGCACACAGTGGGATTTATGGAATAACACCATACACCCCATTTGCATGTAGCTTAAAGCTAATAACTATAGTGGATATCTGTTTATTTAGTTATAAATTAAACTTTTAGACCACCCTTCCTGGTATACACAAGGCTCAGGGTGGTGAACAACATAAAACACATTCATAAATTAATAAAGACAGTTCAGAACAATAAAATAATACAGTTAAGACATAACCAGATGGCACTAAAAATTTCCAAATTGCACCACTGCCTATCTACTAGATAGTAGAACTATCTATTTTCCTCTAAACACACTGTTGAATTCTAGAACACAGTGTCTGGGTTGATTACCCAAGCTGCCCCAGATGGTGCTCCCAGGTTGAGGCAACCCTCTCCCCCCCGTGACTTCCTCCTAAATGTATATGAAAAAGGATTGGGTAGGGCAGGAAAGTAATTCCTACTTCCTTGCCCACACCACAAGAAGCTCATTTTTGGGGCACGCTGAACAGCTGTATTCTAGAGAATGGCTCTACCTTTTAGGATCTTTGCAACAATAACTTCTTTGGGGAGACCCACAGTTAGTGACTTCATTAGAGCTAAAGTAAGCCCAAACCTGAGTGTCCTCCAGGTAGGATATGATCAATGAGATTTTAAGCCTGGTTTATACAATGCAACTTATGTATCTGGCTGATGACATGACGTCTGACAAGAATACTTACACAAGAACAATAGCACGATAAGCAGTATAAATATACAATGTGAATAAAGCACTGCCAAAAATGCAACAAAATAGCAAAAAATTCGAATGGCCTTAGCCTACTCTTGATACCAATCAGTGCAAACATAAGCTTATAGCCAATACATTTCCACAACAAATTTATATTGTACATAGACTAAAGTGGACTCACAAGAATCCACCAGTAATATTATACAACATGAAAGTAACATAAGATTAATGAAAACTCCGGATGTCAATCTTGGCCATACATTATCTAATTCAGTAAGCCACTGTGGGCTTTGAGACCTTCTTCTGGGTCTGAAGACTGTGTGGTACAAACCTCGAGTCTTGACTGTCGAAAGGTCGAGGTATATGCCGTCATTTGACCTGACGGTGCAAGTCCTTGCTCCTTGTAGGCCTTGGCTATACGATGTCTAATTCCGTAGGCCACTTTGGGCTCTGCGACCTTCTTCCCTTGGTGCTGAATACAGTATGGTACAAACAGCGAGTATGACCTTCAAAAAAATTGAGGTATACATGGAGAGCTCTCCATACATCCAGTTTGTGCCTGGTTTTTCCTCTAAGGTGCTTTGGATTGGGACAGAATGAAGGTAATATATCGGTTGGCCGAGGTGGAAGGCAGAGTTCACCTTGGGAAGCAGGGATGGATCCTTCCCCAAGGGTACCAACTCCTTTTGGACTATGCCCAGATACCCTATGGGGTGCAAGGACTTGCATTGGCAGGTCAGGTGACTGTGCACTCCACAAGAGCAGCAGCTTCAGTGGCAGCATTCTCCACGTGAGCAACTGTGGAAGAAATCTGCAGAGCAGCTACCTGGGCCGCATATTCCACACTGGTGCAGCATTACAGAATAGATCAGGTGGCCTCCTTTTGCAGATGAGTATTACAACAAGTATTGGAGATGGAAAGAAACCCCCACCCTAGAGGAACAGCTTGGGTACAGCTAACTACTTCCTGGATGACTTCCCCCCACTGAAGGAGAATGGTACATTGGACCTTACCTGAAGGTTCTTTCTCTTCACATCCCACCCTACGATTTAGTGCTACTACCTTGAAATCAAGCCAAGGGTGGCAAGAGAACAATAGGTGAAGGATGATTAGTGAAGACAGCACAGGGCTTGGACATAACTGGAGAGGTCAGCCTAGGTCCCTCCAATTAGTAGCCACACAATTAAAGAAATTTGCATAGCCTATCGAGCAAGCAGAGGCGTAACCTAACCACTTCCTGGATGACTTCTCCCCCACTGAAGAGAAAGAATCTTCAGGTAAGGTCCAATGTACCATTCCCTCTCAACAAAATCAGGAGTTCACATTAATTTCTGACAGAATTTACAATTTATTGCCTGATATTACTGTGTACGAGGCATAAGTTTTGGGGTATAGTCGCATGATTTCAAAAACCATATATTACAAAAAAACTGGTGACTTTCCTTTTCTTTCCAAGATTGATGGGTCAACCTTGAGGACCATCTGCATGCAGCATGGTCCACTGCTGACATTCCATCTGAACCTGACCCAAGGCACCGCCCTTATCCGATACAGCACCAAGCAGGAGGCAGCCAAGGCCCAGACTGCACTGCACATGTGAGTAATGTATCTTTTATCCTTAGTGCCCTAAATACAACTGATATTGAAATGTATGTGTGGGTTCCTTTCTTTATGAAGATCTTTTTTCAGAGACTGATTAATCTTATATTGCAACCATAGCAGAAGTATACTTTTAAAAATGGATGGAGAAGGGAGCTAGTTGGGCCATAGCATTGTTCGTCTGTGCTCATGAAAATCCATTACTCCAGTAAAATATTAATCCTCAGTCTTTGAAGATAGCCAGTTGCATTTGAGGTTTGATGACTTTTCATGGTAAATGAAATCCAGCTCCCTTTTTCACACACATGCGTGATCTAAATTGGCTATGACTGTCTAGAGAAGAGACTAGGGATTCTTAGAAAAAGTTGAAAATAAAACGGGTAGTACCATACTGCCCTTATAAGACTTGTGGTGCAACTACTTTTGGAATGGTGTTCACAGTGTCTGGTAGTCCCATGTAAAACAGGATATTGAAAAGATGGAAAAGGCACAGAATACATGAACAGAAATTATCAAGGGGCTCAAGTTTTCTGTGACGAGAAGCTAACTTAATTGGAGCTTTTTAATTAGAAAAGTAATGGCTAAAGGGGATACACTAGAGGTTTGTAAAATTTAAAATGATTCAGAGAAAGCAAGTCAGCAAATAAAATTAATTGGTGGTAGATTCCAGTTACACAAAATAAAGTAGTGAGGCACAACACAAGTATTAACATGACATGTTAAACAAATGCAAAAATTATGTAGTAGAAACCTACTTACAGCAGCAGATAGTATGAACTATACACAGTGGTATAGTCTACAATCCCTAACCCTTTACCCAGACTTCTTTCTGAACCATATTGTCACAATGGAGCCCAGTTTCCTTTGCAAAAAGCCCTCTTGAATAATTCAGATTTGCATAGTTTGTGAAAAGCCAGAAAGGTGGAAGCCTTTCTGTCCTCATCAGGCAAGCCATTTCATGTGAGAAGGTAGTGTATTATGTGACTGATCTGAGCTCAAGGCAAGTCCCTTTTATGGCCTTTTAGCTGTCTTTAGGCAAACAAAAAAAATTCCACTGATTTTGTAGGTTTTTCAAACAGTCAAGCTAATGTTCTCTACAAAAACACTACCTTTCAGCAATTTTTTCAAACCTGTCAATTCTACTTAAGATGCTTGGATTTGTTTTTGTTAACTTTTTGTTTCTCTTCACTCTGTCCCCTTGTTTTTGTAGGTGCGTTTTGGGAAACACTACCATCCTGGCTGAGTTTGCCACAGATGAGGAGGTTAGTCGCTTTCTGACACAAGCTCAGCCTCCTACTCCTGCAGCAACACCCAGCGCACCTGCAGCAGGCTGGCAGTCTCTAGAGACAGGACAGAATCAGACAGATCCAGTTGGACCTGCTTTGAATCTTTTTGGTGGGTCAACAGGGCTTGGGCAGTGGAGCAGCGGTGGTGGCAGCAGCAGTGGGGGTGACCTTGCTGGTGCTTCGTTATGGGGTCCCCCGAGCTATTCTTCAAGTTTGTGGGGGGTTCAAAGCGTAGAAGATCCCCACAGGATGGGAAGCCCTGCTCCCTTACTACCTGGAGACCTTCTAGGCGGAGGGTCGGATTCAATCTGAACTTAAAACTTTCAACTCTGACCTCGTGACCTTTTTTGGAACAGCAGCAGCACTAACTTGACCTTTTCTTTTTTTTCAACTTGCAATAAATACATTTTAAAAGGAAAAAAGAAAATGGAGAGAGAAAAAAGGTGGGTCATTGACAGGACTGTCTGAGCACATAGTTGCCTCCCTTATAACTTCAGTTTTTTCGTTTGGAATATGAATCCAAAAAGAGAACATATCACTCTTGAAATACTTGAATCATGAACGCCAACTTAGAAAGACAATGTGAAGCAAGTACACATACCATTTAAATCTAAACAAAAAAATTAAAAAAATTAGTTTCTAGTTTTTCACTTTTTCATGTTATACGGAAGTTGTTGCTAAGAAACATATATACTGAAAAATAGCTTTTTAACTTTGTTTGCACTGGGTGTGTTTCCGTCCTTAGGTCTACCATGTTGGGGTGGGGTGGGATTCAAAAGCGTTGGGGGTGGGGTGGGAGGGGAAGACTTGACGGAGCCTCACTTTAAAAAACAAAAAAGGAAAAAAAACACTTTGTGATTGGCTGGTTGATATATACCAGTATGTTCTGGCACATGTAACTGCCCATGTATGTGTGTTTCTGTGCAAGCGTGTGTGTGTGCGTGCGTGTGTGTAGGCGCATGATTGTGTGTACGGTTGTATGCATTCGTCTTGGAGAGCTGCATTGCTGTTGGTCAGCAACCTATCTGACTAGACTTAAACTTAATTATGATGGTGCCTGTGACTGATGCAAAATCAAATTGACCTGTGTTAACAATCTGTCAGTTGGTGGTATTTTTATTTTAGCAGGGTATTCAGTGCAGTACAGATCGTGTTCTGACCCTGTCTTAGAGCAACACACTGCCATATCCTAAGGATTTGGTGAAAGGGGTGCCAGTGTGGGGTTTGTTTTGGGGGGGGGGGTTGCTGAGGAGAATTCTGTTTTGCCTAGAAGTGTATTTGTGTCTCAAATGAGGGTTTTTTTTGTTTGTGAACCCAGGCTTATGTTTATGACAAAGCCTTTCTCCTTCCAGGGAGACCAGAGGGAAAAGGGCATTGCATATTTTTTGTGACAAAGACCAGTGTAATGGTTGAGGCTTCTGTGGTTGTTAAAAAAACAAATCCTGTACCTGTTCCTAAAGTCTGTATATGAAGATTCTTATCTATTTGTGGAAGACCCACCAAAAATCCAGGCTTAACTGTATTTCTTAAATGATCTGCTGTTTGTGTTTAAACTAAAATGTCAGTAGTTTGCTGGCCTGTCTCATATTGTGAAAGCTCATGCAGCAACCTTTGTTCTCTTTCCTCCACGGTGAGCGTTACCTGTGCCAGGCCTAGGTGTATTACAGCACCAGACCATCACTGACAGAAACGTTTACTTATGAATGTTCTTAAACCAGTGTGTACTTTGAGTGTTTTTTTTCTCTGTGTATTTTCCTGTATATGTCTTGCTTAAGTTTTGCTTAGGCAGGCATATGACTAGCAAAGACTTCTTTGGTTTATAAAGTATTGCACCTTTATTATTTTTACTTTTCCCTGTACTGTTGCTTTTTAATGTCTGTATTTAAAAGAGAGGTTTTGTGTTGATTTTTGTTTTTTGTTAAAAAAAAAAAACCCATCAGTGTAGTAGTACTCTGGGCAGGATAGGGAAGTCCTATAATTAATTCAGAAGATTGCCAGTGTGTGCACTGGGAATAGAATTGCTTGTTGTGAAGAAAGCTGTAGCAAACATTGCCTTTACACAAAGCAGTTTTGGGGAAGGGCAGGGAGGAACAGAACAAGAAAGGAGATTCAGGCATTCTTCTTTGAAGTGTTAGAACGTAGCTCTGGCTTTTCACTAGCTCTGCTTATGTTTGAATAACTAAGTGCTGCCATATTCTGTACCAGCAAATACTTCCATAATGCAACACTTGGAAGTAGCAGATCATATTATATGGGATTCCAGCAGAAGTGTATTTCTCCTTTACCATTTTCACTGTAAAATACAGTGGTATCTGGTATATAAATGTAAGATTGACAGCAGGTACAGTTTAAGCAAAATTTGTAATACTCATGTCCAAAGGGAGAAAGAATTTGTGGATTCTGTATGCGATGAACCCAATATCACAAAGACAATTGAATAAGTGGAATGCTACATTTATATCTGCCTGTTTTTGTTTTTTTACATAGTAAGTCCAGGTGGTGAATGTAGACAGGTGTGTGTACTTAAATTTCAGCATCTGCAGCATATTACGTGGATCTTAAAAAGCGTTTTCCCTTATTTCTGCCTCTGTCATCCAATCTCATATGTTGAAACAAAATGTGTGTTTTTTCCGATTCCTGACAATTGGGTTTCCTTCTAGCCATTAAACATGCCTGCTCCTAAAATAGCTGTATTTGTCTCTGGGGCCTCAGTGTTGAAACCATGCAGGATAAATGATAGAAAGAGCCCTGAGCTAGGAGAACATACAGCACCTCATGGCCTAGATAAGCAGCTTTGTGTTCCAACGTGTGACTTGATACACAGGCTGGATCACTACTGTTACCACTCTCTCCTGCCCTATGGTCCCTTTGCCTGCACTTTGGATTTGTTGAGTTCATTATACTACGGTGAAAGCCGGGTGCTAGAGCCCCTCTTGTTTACAAGACATAATGAGGGATTTGAAATATTTTTTAAAAATGAAAAGCTAAAATGTTCTTCCATCACAAGCTTAAAGGGAAAAAAAATTAAAACTTACAAAAAAAGACCAAAAAGTGTGTGTGCGTGTATATATATACATATGTGTATGTGTGTGTGTACATATATATATATATATATATACACACACACACACATATATATATATATATATATGTACACACATACACACACATATATATATAAAGATGAAGACTAACTCTGGGAGCATTTAACAGTGTTTTTGTGTTTAACATTTATTTTCCTGCTTTAAATTTGCAAGCATTCTCAGGAATTCTAGGGTAGGAAGCCAGTTTTTGAAGATGGTTTATTTAACCTTATCCTAGATAGGTGGCTGTTTCTTTGTTGTTAAAACTTTTACAAGTTCCTGAATCTTCAAAAATTTTAAATTTTTTTTCTTTACAAAAAGCAAAAAAATTGAAAAACAAAACCTAATACACACAAACTTCAATTGTTGTCAAAACTGGGGATCAAATTTTTAAACAAAAGTATAAATTGATTACAAAAAAAATCTCAATAACAGCAACAAAAAGTCATTATATTCTTAAAAGTCCAAGTTGTGAGAAGATTTATACTTGTAGAGCTTAGTCTCAAGCGGGAGTGTGTGTGCAGTTGTATGGGGAAGAGGATTGTGTGTGAATGAAACTGTAATCACCTAGTTATTTCACAATGAATATTAACATGAAATCTTCCTCCAAGCACCTTTTTTTACAAAAGAGAAACAAAAAAAAAGTATATATATAAATGCAGTTTGGTTTGAATGAATAAGTCAGCCACAGTTAAGAGAAATAGGTTGGGAGTAAAAGAGTGTGTTTCTTGAAACTGCTTTTAAGTTATAAGTGCTAGAGAAAAGCAGTATCTTTATGGTATCTAAGTAATGGAGCAGTTTTAACTTGTATTTTAAAATAGTAAAGGAGAAAGAGAAGTTACTATGTAAGAATCCAGTGAAGTGTACATTGGGGGGGAAATTGGCTACTGGTTGATTTTAATCATCATTTTGATATTTGTTTTCTTCATTTTTTGGCCAGAGATGCTTAGATAGAAGTTTTGGCATGTGGGGAAGGGAAAGTAGCTAGCCATAGGTGCTGGCTGTTAGAACTCCCATCTTTTGAGAACTAGTTTACTAAAGCTCTGTTATGGGATGGATAGTTCCTGGCTCCCAGCACAGAAAGAGAAGGAATTAATCTGCTTGAAGTTTTTTTAGATAGAATGAGATCACAAACCACTTTAGTGCCTTTGTAATATACCCATGCATCCTAAAAAGGTGGAAGGACACTTGCCGTCCAGTTATTCCAAGGAGATGACTGAACCCATTTTCCTGTTAAATTTAAACAGTTGCTCTGAGCATTCTCTATAAACGCCTCAAAGGCCTTTCATGCAATGGGTTACATACAAAGCTGTGTAAATGTTTTTTTCTTGGAAACCCTAAGGGCAACTTCATGCATTACTTTGTATTTTGTTTTGGAAATGGTAGTTTACTGGAATGTGTGAAGTACAGTCCAAGAGTATTTTCCCTCAATTACATCTACCTGATTGGTGTTCTGATAATTAAAAAAACCCCTCATGCTGCATTCCATAGGTCAGTGAACTCATATTTTCTTACACCAGTACTATCTCAGTGTGGGGGGAAATGTGATACAGTGCTCTTTGACATTAGTCATTCTTTATAGCTGCCTGTTGTGTTGTTTTCATCAAATGCGCATTAAAAAAATGACCAACTGATTCCAAATGTGATAGGTTAGTGAGAAGGCATCTTCTTTTCAGAAGGAAGGTATTTATGAATGCTATTTATGGCTTGATACTCCCAGAATTTTTTAATAAAATCAGGTCATCAGAACTGTTACTTGGCAAAAGGCGTTAGCTGACAACTGCTGAACAAAAGATAACCTTGAATACCTAGGTATGTCATCTTATACTGAAGGCATCTTTTACCTCTCAAGCATTTCAGCCTATGCAGATCAGAGTTGATGAGTCACATTGTTTGAAAAGTCATCCAATGCATTAGGTTAAACCTTGATAACCTTCCATCCCTGGACATCTGAAATGTTTTGTTGTCTTATTGGACCATGCTAGGAACCCAGCTTTTGAAACACTTTCTGCTTTGTATCTGAAACATTCTTTCTGGCCAGTGTGAAAGGTTTTCAAGAAGCCTAAGTAGCAGACTATGCTCAAGAACAAGGGCAGGTAAGTCAAGGAAGAATTTGCAGTATGTGCAGTATGGTTTCAAGAAGGAATCAGAAACCACACTAATTAGAGAAAATGTTTTCAGCTGCTTTGTTAACATTTTTTCTACATAAAAAGACAGGATTACTATGGGGAATAGCAGACTTGGCAGAATTGTCACTATACATTCAGTAGTTTTGTTCTCAAAGAAAAACCAGCATAAATGTTGCCCTTCTTCCTTGCAGCAACCCAGGTTTTTTCAGGTTCAAGTTGTTTTCCTCACTCTGCTGAAAATATGGCCTACCTTATTGGATTTGAATGGGCTTGGCCTTCCTATAATAATGCTATGACATACTCCTGGAAGGCTGCTTAATATGGCATCCTGATATACTTGGACAGTCTTTCCTAGCACATCTGTATAAGTGGATGTTGTGAGCTTTTCCTGGTCCCTGGCTCCTTTTTTAAAAAAGAAAGACTTTAAAGCATGTTTTTCCTGTGCCATTTCAACTGAAATTAAACATAACTGTTAACCTTGGCTGCTTTAGCCATATCAGAGCCTGATTTACAATGGGGACATCCTTTTTCTGCAGCTTTTTAAAATAAATTCATGAGTATAGGTAGACATTTCCAGTTTGATTTCAGTTGCAGGCACTTGAACTGGTGAATGTGAAAAGTGTTATCACATCTTTAAAGCCAACTTCCTCTTTTTTATGTCCTCCACTGCATAAGCAAACATTGTCCTGTCTTTATTTTACACCTTTATTGTGCTTCCTAACAGTACTGTATTAAATCAGTTTTTTTCTGCTTTGAATCTTATCACTCCTTTCATTTTAGGGCCACTTCTGTCAATACCAGAGTATAAAATAGAAATGTATGGTGTCAAGAAGGGGGACATTGCTGTATTAATATGGGGTTTGTTTGGGTTTTTTGTTTGGGTTTTAAATACATGAGGGGTAAAGGGTCTTCCCTGCTCAAATGTATTTTAAAAGAAAAGACTATAAGAAACGGTACGCTTGTGTTCTTGATAGCTGGGTATATTTTTTTCTCAGGTATTGGAATTTAGTTGAAAATAAAAGAAGTGGGATTTATAGGATCAAATACTGCCCTTTATACACAGCCCTGATTGAGAGCTTAATGCATATGTAATTTAATTCTCCTCCCTGGAATTAAATAATAGTTGCTCTCTTAAGAGCTATGTGCATACAGGGAAAGGGGGCTGCAGGTTCACACTAAGATGCTAGCTGAAGAGAGATGGTGCTATTAATACAAGTACCAGTACACCTGAATGCTCAATTCAGCGTAAACTGAATATTCCTTTAAGATTTTCCAGGATTCGGGAGAACTTTTTATTTTAGTAAGGGCTGGTCAAGATACAGACTGTTATCCTCTGGAAAGGTTCCATTTAGCTGGGATGTATTGCTTCTTCATTATATATATAGAACAACAAACTGTCTACCGATAATAAAATGTTACCCAAAATTATGCATGCTCTCTAGAGTATACATTGATCTGAATTGTATTAGTTGAAGGGAAAACGAACAGAATGGAACTGTTGATGCCATAATTGCGGCTGGATGCAAATTTTCTGTTCTGCTACCAGTGGAGCCTTCTTCCAGCTCCAGAAGTGTTCTAACAGCACAAGGCTCCTTGTGTTGAAAGAAAGCTCCATTATTCATGGAAGAGAAACATTGGATGCAGCCTCAGGTCTCCATGTCATACATCTATACAAAATTTGGGCAGCAAAGACCTAATACTGTATAATCTATTTCATGGGCATTTTGTGAAATGTCCTACTGTAGCAGTCTGCTTCAAAGGCTGAAGCCTTTTATGATGAAGTTTTGCAAAAATGCAGCATCTTTGAATCAGATCCGTACAGTTTGGTCATGCAGCTGTTGAACATGCAAGGTTGTGGGAGTCTGAAGTGCTCAAGGCTGAGTGAGAAGACTTGGTTAAAATTAGTAATAGGCAAACTAAAAGGATTATTCCCTCTCCTAGGCTACAAAGGAGAATAAAGTTCTAACCAAGGGTTTTGACTGGCCTGGTCCACTAAAATACTTATGAACCATCAGACTAAAACAGGTGCTAGTTAAATATTATTCCAGTCCTGTGGGATTCTGTGTTGTCTGCCCACAGTATCTGAATGATTTGATCAGCTGTATGGGATCTGTTCATGGGTATATCAGTTTCTGCACAACTGGGAGAACATTTAAAGAGCACCATAAACCACCAAATATGTGATATGCAATGTGGTCATCATATCTGATGCTTGTTTCTGTAGTACAGCATATAAATGGGCCATAGAAGGAGAAAAAGAATCAACCTCAACTAAGAGCCAGTTTCCTCTTCATGGAGTTGTTAATGGTAATAGCTAGAGTTAGTCCCTTGTAGAATTTTACTGGTTTTTTAATCCATAGAGTTGGAATGTGTTTTTACTTGAGCCTGACAGCCATCCATTTAACACAAGCCAGCACACTCCAGGTTATTAAAGGTAAAAATTTGTGCCAGGCAGCCTGAGGGTATATTTTGACACTTGATTGATTGTGTGTGAAAAAGAAAAAATAGAGAGATGGGGAAACTTCCCATAGATGAACAACACAAATGGGCAGTGTTGAATTAAGAAGTGTTTTGTTTAAGCGCTTAGTGCCTCATCTTAGTGTACCAATCAATGCATTCAAAAAACTAAATTCCTCATTTTTACCATATTTTAACCAGGATAAATAAATGGATGTTTTCTGTATTAAACCTTTTAAATATGGGTCCTCCTTATAAAAGATTGCTTAGCTGGATTTATTTTGTGTGTGTGTGTGGCATGGTTGTGCTATCAAGTGCTTTTCTTCTCCGCCCTTATCCCAGCCAGATTGGCTCACCCTTCTTTATTATATAAAGTGCTGAGTGCTTTGCAGTTTGGGTGGGAGGGGACAGGGCAAAAGGAAATAAAAGGGAGCCAAGGTAGAGCAGCCTTACTTTAGGGAGTAGCCTTACAACAGAGCTTTATAGTGAGGGTGTGCTGTATTCCAAATTGTGTAAGCCAAAAATGAAAAAAAAATCATTTATGCAAAAAGAGGTGTTAACTTCTTAAAGAAATATATACCTTCTGAAGGTAGAGTAGGGTCTTGCAAAGTGATAACATTGTGATGCTTCTTGCTGAGTCAGTAGGTATGGGATTCGGGATATAAGCGCTTAACATTCCCTTGTGGGTATTTTGTTTGTTTTTGGTCTTTAGTTTTAAACAAGCAGTAAGTTAAATGTGGTATCTCTGAATGTGCCTTTGTGAGTATGTGAGTGTCAGTTCAAGAAGACTTGGACTGGAAGGGGGGGGGGGGAGATGATGGTCAGTTTATTCTCTCTAAAGGTCAGATGCAAAGATTCCAGCCTGCTGGTACCTTTTGACAAACAGTGTCTTTTGGGGCTGGTCTCTAAGTTGCGTAATGTGCAGTCGTGTGTGTATCCAGGTGTGGATGGTATGTAATTCGCATAAGTTGACATTATTTAGGCTAGCTTTCAGTTGCTGGTTGAAATTGTTATCTGTATTATGTATCTATTACGTTTGTGTATGTGGCTTGCTTTAACTTTTTTTAAGGCACTGGAAAACAGAAACACAATGATGCTTGAGACACATTTATGCATGTTAACGAAGGTATTTTGTAGCTTCTGCCATTTGTGGGTTTAGGCACACTTTTGCCCTCTGTTAGTGTCCTGGTGATAAAAAAAATCATTCTACCCTATAACTTCTAGCACACTTAATGTTGCCATTTAAATGAACAGGGTATTACACAAGAAAATAAGATGTTTTTTTGAAATGGTGAGGAAGAAGGTTTTTTTAAAAAATAAATCTATTCTTTGTTTCTTTGAAACTATTTGTAGCTAAACATGGGAATCTGCAGTGTCTCCTTTCATTGGTTCTTACATAAATATTCCACCTCTTCTCCTCCCCACATCAAATCAAAGGTGTACAAAATCAAGAGCTGCTGTAGCACCTCAGCTCCTTTCCCAAGTGAAAGCTCCAGCAGGCTCTCTTCAGCTCCATTCAGGAAGACAAAAGACAGGAGAGATGCTGCAGCTTTCTTTGCTTCGCTCTCATTCCTCTCTAATGGCCTTGAAATGTATTATTATGCAAATGTGAATTTTGATACTGAACTTTAAGAAGAGGTTGTTTCTTTTTTCAAACAAACAACAGAAAAGGTCCCATATGTGGTCAGCATTGCTTCTTTATCTCGTAAGTGAATTGTAAACTATGCATTCAGCAAGAGAGGGTTTGGGGGAGGAAGAGACAGCCCTGCTTAAACTGCTGAAACTGTTTCTGTGTCCATTGAATTCCCATGTTTGTGTAGGAACAAAGAGTTGATGTCACTGGAGATCTCTTGGGAACCTGTCTTTTCAGAAGTTGGTTTCTTTCATTGCCTGGTAAATTTGGGGTAAAAAGGCATAAGATTGGCTTCAGAAACTTCGAAATGTTCTGCAGGACTATGCATTCTTGCCATGCAGTGTTAGATCAGGACCAGCAGCAAGACACGAAATATTCCCGTTTTTCCTAAGGAGAGAATTTACCAACAGCTCCTCCTCCATCCTCTCTTCAACCTCAGGAAATGGCACCTCAAGCACTGTCATTTGGGATTTACTCTTTATAACTGCTCTTGGTTCTCAGGAGAGTTGAACCGTGGCTTCTTCCCTTTTGCATTACCAAACTTTTTGCCCTTTTTTTCCCCTACCAGTTCCCATCATAGATGCAACTCTTCACACCGTTACCAACCAGGAATTGCTGTAGAATACATACTTTATGGACACTGTTAATTTTTCCTTGTCCAAAGCTGATCAAAAGTAGTCAAGGAAGATGGGCTAGTACTACTACTACTAAACAAACAGTGGCAAGCAATAGTACTAACCATGAAGGAAAATTTATGATTAGTGTAAAATACAAACAAAAAAAGCCTTCTGGATCTAACTCTCCTGTTTTACCAGCAGGAAGCTGCTGTTAAAAGGCAAAAATGTTTCACATCCTTCTCTCCAGAATGTAGAGATTGCTTTATGGGTTAACTGATGTATTGCCTTGACTGTTTCCTTTGTTGTGAACTGCTTTGGTTCATCTTGGCATTATCTTGAATGCAGTATCTCACAGCCAAGAGTTTCTCCTACCTGTAAATCAGTGTTTCATACAGCAGTTTTTTGTTGGTGTTCACAGTACTGTAATAAACGATAGACTTGATCGTTCATTCTCACATGCATAACTTGCCTTGTAGATGTGATCTTACTGGGATTCTACTTGGGTAGATTGCCTTTAAAAATATTTCAGCTGTTTGTCACAAAATACCTCGTGATGCATATTTACATTTAGTGTAACCAGCCTTTCAAAAACATTGGGGTGTTTTTCATCATTAGTAAGATTATACTCTTCCTGAACATTGCCTCTAAAGAGCAGCTTGGACTAATTTGAAGACTAGATTGAGAGGCTGAAACTCCTAATCCTAGCCTCTTTTAGCCTTGGCAAAACTAAATCTTTGCCTCAGTTTCCCCATCTGTAAAATGGGGATAATAATACTTAACCTACCTCACAGGGGTTTTGTGAGGATTGGCTAATGTTTTTATAAAGTGCTTCAAAGAAAAAGTACTTTTTATAAGTATTATTATATGGAGATGTAAATAGCAGGATGCTTCTCTCCCATGATCTTGAAGAGAGCAAGGGAAACCCTATGATTCTTTTTAAGCCATCAGAAACTCATAATTTTAACTATTTTTCAGCAACTAGGAAGGAGTTAAGTTGAACTATTTATACTACTTTATCATCTCCTTCCCCTTTATCAATGTCATGTCACGTTGACTTCCACATTTAGCTTATAGAAATGTCAGTCTTTAGTAGATGCATTTTCAAGAAGAAAACTCTTAGAATTTGTCATCTCTTGAAAGAAATCTGTAAGTGGGATGCAGCATGTCTGTTTTCCTCTGCTTTAAATTAGGCATGGTCTTTTAGCTAGATTTATCTGACACCAGAAAGGGCAGCTTTCTCTTCTGCCACTGGGAAAGAACAAAACAAAACAAACCCCCCACTGTACAGTTTTGTATGAGGGCTGCAAAATTACATGATCTGTTCAGTAGTTCTTCAGAAGGGGGAGGGAGGCACTATCCCAGATACCATCCCTGTTTAAGTGTGTTAAACATGCTGCCTCACTTCCCAGTACACACAAGCCATTGTATGCCAATAGAACACAGAAAGACAGTGATGTTCATTAATATATGCTACTTGTGAATATGCCTTACAGCCTTCCCAGAATCTTTGGGGTGGTGGTTGAAGAAGAGGTTTTGGCGAAGTCTTACAGTTATCAGGGAGCCTTTGCTACTTTTCTCCCTTTTGTGATCCTGATCATAATGTAGTCATTCTTTATTCTTACACGTGCATCTCAGGGATGTGCATATTGATCCCAGGATTTGGATTCTGACCTTGGAAAACCTAAGATTTGGTCCCATTCTTTATTTCAGTCTTAGGACGCTCTCCTGGTCTTTTCCATCCTTTGCTTCTCAGGAAGTAGCTCTGCTGCTTCTGATTCCTGTGCACAACTTCTAGTAATGAAAGATCAAATCTGATGTTATATGCCCATAGGATCTGTGCATATGAATGCTCGTTATAGATTCTGCCTTCCACCAGCCAGGGGAAAAAAACTGAAGTGCAAAACACAGATATAAAACACAGCAGTTGTTTTACTAATAATTCTGCACTGCTTCCTTTAGAAAACATATTAGAATTTTCCAATTTAAAAAGAAGCATTAACCTTTTTGTGGTGGGAGGGAGAAAGCCATAGAGTTAAGGATTTAGACCTACTTTAGCTTCCGCTGTTTAGATAGAGACTTGCAATGCTGCTTTCATTTCAGAGCTCCTAAGGGGCTATGTTTACACAGAACTGATCTGAAAAATGACCTGTCCTATGAATTTTGCTTCATTTTTGATGAGCAAGCCATGTGGTAGAAAATGTTGAGAGACAATGGAATAAGGTAACTCCATCTAAGCCTTATGTGTGAAGCAAAATAATTCTTCATGTCCGAAACATCTGGATTAGAAAAGGCAGCTTTCTTACTTTGCACATTAATAGATAATACGAAGGTACAAGCTGAAATGTCCCTTCACCAAGCAGGCATACTAGTGGATACATGTGTTGAGGCTTTTTTGAAAGATATATATACCTATAAGTATTTTTCCGTATACTTGAAGTAACTTCCCCATCTCCAGTTGTCTGTTGGGCATCCAAGAAGTACAGTGCAGGACAGTGGAAAATAGGAAAAGGCACAACTTTTTTTTTCATACTAGAGCATAATCTTAATTTCCTCCCATATCCACTTTGTTTCATTTTACTTTTTATCTTACGGATTCACATGGACACAGAAACTCAGCACTTTATGTGCTCTTGCGTGGCATGCTGCCCTCCCTTTCTCCCTCTCTTCTCTTTTTATTTTAGTTTAGTGGTACTTAAAATCACTGGTTCACTTAAAAAGACAATAAAATGTTTAAACTCTACTAATGTACAAATAAGCTGAAATGTTGCATTTATGTGTATTTTGCCATAGCAGGTACTGTATTTCTCATGCTGGATTTCAAACCAACAAAAGGGTGGTGTTTTATTGGAGTGTGACAAGTTAAGAGTAATAAGGAATTAAGTCGTCGTCATTTCATTGAAATTGAGAGATGGTGTAATACATATATTATGTTTTCTGAAGGGTTTTTTTGCTTTTAAACAGCTTTTGTTTTTATTTTGTTTTATTTTGTTTTTGTTTTTTAAAATATGATTGTATTATGTGCAACTCAGTTGCTTACATTATAACTACAAAATATTTTTTGGGTTCCTGGAAAAAGAAAGACTAATAAATGTGTTTGGCTGCTAAGCATTTAATCCTGTGCGTCCTTGTCAGTTTGTTTATTTTTGTCTATGCATTGTGATCTTGCTCTTCTGAACTGTGCACCACTACTGCAAAAAGTTAATTCCCATTATTACCAAGTCTGTTAGCTAGTCCTGTTGATAGTTTTGTCTCCTTCCTTCAAGATCTCCTCTGACAAACAAACCATACAAGAAATGGATTTCCTTTGATCTGCACTGAATGTGTCCCAAGAGTGATAACTTTTCACAACTACAAATGAGTTAGAGATGAGGAAGAGCAGAACTGGATATGGGGCCACATCCTTTTTCTGAGGACATAGTTGTTTGTTGTTACAGTGTACAAGAATATTGAAGAGTCAACAAAACGCACATTTTGGGTGAGGAAAAAGACTGTAGTTGTCCCCAAGCCTCAGGCATCTACTGCTGATTGTGTGAGAAAAGTATACAGTCCACACTATCTTCTGCAATCTGTCATTGTGTTTATAGCCCATTGTTTTCCATTCAAAATCATACTGTAGTATTTTGTGGTATTTGGTCTGAACAGAGATATTCCACAGCTCCTCTCCCCGGCCATTGTCATGGCCCTATTTCATTACTGAAGTGAATTTGCACTATTGTGCCAATCAGTCTATTAATGTAGACTCACTATTACATTGACATGCTGGTTTCCTTGACTAACAACACTTATTAAGTAAAATAAAGACATTTACAACTCTAGGAGAAAGCATTTATTTACTGGAAACTCATCAAGATTCATCCAGGACAGCAAGCAACAAAACTAAAATAAAATGCAGCCTGTGACAGTGTGTATATAACTATAGTCTTAATTTTGGTCATAGTCTAACATAATTGTCAAGGGCTTTCTTTCTGTGACTATAAGATGAGATAAAAGATGTCTTTATTAATTGGGGGTGGGTGTTTCCAGGCCCTCAGTTTGTCTCTACTGTATTCTCTTTCCTTTCTTGTGTTTCTCACTATCACTTCGGATATTTGTTCCTATCTCTTGTCTCTGCTCCTAAGAAAAATGCTCCTATATTGATTTTGTCGCCTAGACACATAGAGGAGGCTTCAACCTGTCAAGGAGTGGTGTCTGTTGAGCTGACGTGTTAGCACCAGAGCAGAGATTAACAGAAACGTGCAGAGCTTAAGTCCCACAGAGTCCAATGTCCACACAGCAAAGTAGGGAAGGAATATATACAAGGTTTATTTACAAAGTCCTGTTGTTCAATGCAGGTATACGCAGTTCAACAAAACAAACAGACTGACAAAGCGCTTCGCCCACACTGGAATACATTGGAGAGAAAGACTGTACAATAATCACATATATACATTGACTGTCCAATCAGCATTGGATACTGAGTCATTCTGACTACTGTACAACTGTGCCAGTCAGAACCGGTTTGCCCCAACTAGAACTGCTAGCCTTGGAGCTCTTAGCTGTCACTTAGATTGGCACCATCTGGAATCTGAAACTCATATCTTCATGCCCTGTCACAACCATCGTTCTGTTTCCTAAGGTTGCGGTCACACGCGCAAGGAAAAACTGGGGGGGGGGGGGGGGAGAGTGAGGCTATTTCCTCCAGAGGAATTTGACCCACAGTTGCACAATCACACCTCCCTTTGAAGCTGTGGGCACAGTCCATCAGTGTGTGATCAGATGCAACTGTGGGTGAGTCGGGGGGGGGGGCTTTTTTCCCATGTGCTTAAACGAGGGATCAGTGAATCTCACCTTTGCACCAAGGGTTCCCTATGGAGTTTGCAATGATGTGCATACTGGGGGAGGGGGGGACCAATGGCACGGAGTCTGGATGGCCTGATCATACTATCCCGATGCCATGAGAGCACGCTGGAGCAATCCGATACGGGAAAGTCCGTCTGTGGCCCATTGCAACCCATTTACTACCGGATTTCCCCTGGTGTCTTTTAACTCCGCTTCTGCAGCAGAGCGGAATGGGTTGCTGATGGCTACGGGGCATTTCCCAGATGTTGTCTGCTCGCGCCCTTAAAATCTGTCCAGCATTCCGGCAAGACTTGCGAGCATGGCGGACGTGCTCCTCCGCATCTGCGGGGAGCGCGATCCGTACCCGGCGGGAAGAAGGGGCTCTGGACTGGTGCCGAGCCCCCAGAGACCCCAGTGAGGGGGCTCTGCCTGGGGTGGCACGAAGGGGATCTCTCCCTACGGTGGCGACCGAGGGATAGAGATCCCTTTTCATCACCCCCATAGGTTCCCCCGCCGTGGGAGCCGTATGGCTGAAAGCGCAAATCCGAGAAGCAGCAAAGAGTGCGAAGCAATGAGGCTGGAACTGACAGTTACGCATGGAGAAAACGTGAGTCTGAAGTAAGAAAAGCAGAACACAGCGGGAAGACGGCGGGAGGAGTGAAACCCACCCCCCCCCCCTCTCCGGGACTAGCGTACTTACGAGACTCTTTACGTGGTGTTACTACAGAAATAAAAGCCCATCCGCCTTGCTAGATGACAGCATCGCTCACTTGGAGATATAAACTTTAGAAGGACATAAGTGCTGTTTGAAAATTTGCTCCTTTCGTTCATCTTATCTATCTATAAACAAAGAGCGTAGTCTCAACAATGACGGGGAAACCGAAACCTTCCCCCAAACTAGGAAGTACAGCTCCGAGTTCAAAGGTTGATACCACGGAGATGAGTGTGGTGTTCTCGTTATTGCGACCACTAGTGGACCAAATGACAGCTCTCAACGTTAAAATGGACAAAATGCAGCTAGAACTAAAAGAGTTGAATAAATCCACAGAGAAGCTGCAGCGAGAACTTCTGGAAGTAAAAACTTCAGTAAAAAACCAAGACGTAAGACTACAAAAGGCAGAGAAGGAAAAGGCCTTCCACCACGATCAGCTTTTGAAATTACAAATGGATAGATCGAATTTTTTCCTAAGACTTCAGAATGTGCCAGAAAACACAGGAGAAGACCTTAAAAATTTGCTAAGTGAAGCACTTGAACCAGTGACAGGCATGAAAGCAGCAGATATAAAAAGCGATATGGATATGGTTTACAGAACCTATCCAGATTACACTAAAAAGAAAAGCCTGCCTGGTGAAATTATGATAAGGTTCTCCAAAAAATCTACAAGAGACGTGGTGCTTAGGACCACAAACAAAGCAGCTCTGAAGATCCTGGGAGAAGAAGTAAAAGTGATGAAAGATATCCCATTTGAAATAAGGAAAAGAAGGAAAGCCTATGGAAAATTGACATCTTGGCTCCAGTCTGAGTCTATCATCTATCGTTGGAATACTCCAGAAGGACTATGCTTCAGCATCAAAGATAAGAAGTATAAGATTGACTCTGTTCAACAAGCGAAAAAAATTCTGGAAAAAAGCAAAGAGCAGAAAACTGGGAGAGACTCAGATGGTTCACTGGCCTCGCAAGAAAGCATGTATGGATTTGATAGCTCAAAGAGTGAAGAAGAAGTGTTTGACTCGGAAAAGGGAGCTGCAGCTCCAAAAATAGTTGAGACTGTTAAGACAAGAAGAGGACAAAAGAAGAAATAGTGATTAAACTGTTTTATTAAGCATTGCACTTATGTTTTATAAATGGTTTAATTAACCGTATTTCTCTAGGTGGGCGTGCCTGCCAAATAGTTTTGACAACTTTTATAGTAGCAGTAACAAGTAATTGAAATTTATCCAAGGTTTTAAATGCTTCATAATTATTTTATGTAACAAGGTAGTATTAAGCAAATGATAAAGTACTCTCTGTATAAGGTATATGTAGCTTAGATTGTAGCGTTATAGTTGTAGTTACAGAGAAAAATCAATAAAAAATTTATAAAAAAAAAAAAATCTGTCCAGCATTCGCACCTATGTCGGGTCTAATTGTGCATATGATTGCAGCCTAAGTGACATTTCGTTAATATGGTAGTGTTTGATCATTCCTATGACATAGTATTCCAGCAGTTCTGAAATCTGACTGGTTTTTCTTGGAAGCCAACTATTTCAGACAGTGCACAGGCTGAGTGGGTAATAGCAGATCACTCTGCCAAGCCCCACTGTATAAACTCCTCAAGTACTATTTAGCACATATTCTGTGATACCTTAGTTCATACACACTGGAGAAGGGAATCTCCATGCTGCAATAAAATGTCCTGGATTCTTCAACAAAATACATTTCAAATAATATGAGCAGACAGTTTCCATAAACAATTCTATGCTATCCCTGACCCAAACTATCATTTTGCAGCAAAAGAAAGGGAGAATGCAAGTTACAGTGGTGCAAATGTTAGAATCAGATAACCAATCCAAATTCCAATTCATTCCAAACCAATTCATTAGCAGCACCATATTAAACAGAGCTACATGGATGGCACTGCTTAAGTGTCCTTGTGCGTTGCGTGATTGGAATGTGGCTAAAAATTGTTCTGAGCTCTTTGGAAGAATGCAACAGTAATAATGAAACGAAAAATAGTTGATCTTTGGTTTATGAAACATGCTCATATCACTTGGAAAAGGCATGCATAAGTTAAAAACCAAGTTAGCCAAACAAACATTTTACTGGTCCTTTCTGTAAAATTCCCTAAGCTACAAAATCAAATGATAGCTGAACCTGCTCAGCCCTCACAAACAACTAGTGTGCAAGATGACAAAAAACAGATATTTGCAAGGAAAATGTATTGCATGATAATTTGACTAATCCTGGTTTAGCCATATAAACCCACCGTATTTTACTGTGGTGAAGCCCAGAAATCATGTTATTGTAGAGTACTTCCATAAGGCTCCTGAACCTACTGCCAGTCAATTTCATCAAATAACTCCAGGTTTCTCCCACTCTGCACCATAAGTGTAAAAACTTTTTTCTGTCACGTCAAAGGCGACCTATGGCAACCCCATAGGTTTTTCAAAGCAAGAGACATTCAGAAGTGGTTTGCCATTTCCTGCGTCTGCAAAGTGACCCTGAACTTCCTTGGTGGTCTTCCATCAAAATACTAACCAGGCTGACCCTACTTAGCTTCTGCATTCTGATAAGATCAGGATAGTGTGGGCTATCCAGGTCAGGGCAAAAGCATTATGCCCCATCACATTTCTGATCTTTATGTCTAATCTCAAGCATTTACAGAGAAGATGCTTCAACCTTCTGCATGGTCTCTTCTATACCCTTTTCACCTCTGCAATATCCTGTCTGAGATGAGCAAAAGAGTACACTGTATTCTAGATACAGCCATACTACATATTTATATAATGGAATTATTCTCTTACTTTCAGTCTCTTACCTAATGCCCTAACCTCGATTGCCCAGGGTAGCCCGATCTTGGAGGGGGGTAGTTTTCTTCATTGAGACAATTCACTTTCAGTCAACAGGGATGAACAAAAGAGAGTTAACTTATTTTATTTATTCAAAAGCAAGAAATTGCAAGTAGATAAATAGGTACCGCTTTGGTGGGAAGGTAACAGTATTCTGTGCCCCTTGGCATTTAGTCATGCTGGCCACATGACCATGGAGAAGTCTTCGGACAGCGCTGGCTCCAGCTTGGAAACGGAGATGAGCACCGCCCCCTAGAGTCGGATTCAGCTAGCTTTCAAGCAAGGGAAACCTTTACCTTTAATCATCACTGGAGTTACCAGTGTACATGATTTAACATTTGCCAGTACTTGAACTCTTGATCCTTAACATCCCTCATCCTTCCAATCCTCTGTTACAGACTTCTCCCCCCCAATCAGCTTCCCACTCTCCTTCACTCCCAAACTCAATCTCTCAACTACTAGCTGTCAGCCTCCCATCAGCTCTCATTGGTTGTACTCAGAGAGGCAGAATTATGACAAATTCATAATAGAATGCATCCATCAATTGCTGTAAGCCAAAGCAATGAATCTGAGGCTCGAAAAGATATACTTTCTGTTAAAACTTTAAGTTGTGTTATTTTATGGATAAATTTGTAAAAATTAATAAACTGTCTAAAGAAAAAAAAAATTGCTGTGAGCCACAATGGCAAAATGAAACCTCCATGGTCAGAGACCGCCAGTTTCAGGGGATGCTTTGGCTTCCATGTGGCTCTTTGTGCGCATTCCGAACACTGAGATGGACTTTTGGTTTGCTATAGAAAGGGCTTTCATTATGTTCTTCAGCAGGGTTTCTTTATATTTAATAATTCAGCTTTAATAATGTTTTTGAACTAGAATTTAGAAGCTAAAATAACTAAACTGAGGCTGTCATACTTTGGCCATGTTATAAGACAAGACTCACTAGAGAAGACAGTAAGGCTAGGAAAAGGCTAGGAAGCCATGACCCTCAGTTTGCAGGGCCTGAGCAAGGCTGTTAACAATAGGACATTCTGGAGATCATTAATTCATGGGATCACTGTAAGTTGGAAGTGACTTGACAACACTTCACACACACACACATACTGCACTGGGGTTCTGGTTCTTGTTCACAGTACAGTAAGAATAGAAGTACATCCCAGGAGCTGGTCATTAAATGTAGAGTGAATGGATGTTAACTCCAGAATTATAATTTCCCTTCCCTGCAAAGTTGTTGAAGACAGAAGATAATTTGGTTGGCCACAGCACCTATATCTTATAAAGACTGCAAGTCTACACATATTTATGTTGGAATACACTCCATTGAGCAGATGTCTTGAATAAGCAAGAATAGAAGCAGGATATAAAACTCAAAAATTAACATTATAAAGAGCCTTTTGAGTTATTTATTGCTGATTTTTTTGCCAGGTAAGTGCATACAATTGCAGTCTATTCACCAAAATGCTGGTGCTTGCAGAGGTTTCAATCCCAGTTTTTTCTTTTTTCTAAGCATCCCCTGGAAAAAAAAACCAGCAACTTCACAAACAGCAAAAACAGCAACTTCTCTGTTGTCTATGACAGATTCCAGGTGAAATATCTCCCCAACCGCCCTCTCCACAGGCACCATCTATAAGTAGACAGGAATTTCATAGGCTAGGTTAGATTATTTCTCCCTGATTCTAATTTTTATTTGCATGAAAGTCTGATACGGGGAATTTCCCCACAGCCCATTCCTTTACCTAAAGCCAGTTGCCCAGGCTTAAATTCACTGCCATTGGAGGTGGCAGCTACAAGCATGGACGGCTTCAAAGGGAATTGGATAAACAAACATGTGGAGCAGAGGTCCATCAGTGGCTATTAACCACAAGGTATAGAGGGGAACTCTCAGTCTGGGACAAGTGATGCTCTGTATTCTTGGTGCTTGGAGGGGGGCAACAGTGGGAGGGCTTCTAGTGTCCTGCCCCCACCACTGGATCTCCTGAGGGCACCTGGTGTTTTTGGCCACTGTGTGACAGAGTGTTGGACTAGATGGGCCACTGGCCTGAGCCAACATTGGCTTTTCTTATGTTCTTATGTTAAATGGATTGTTCATCCATGCTGTTTCATAAATCAAGGAGAGATTGAAGCTGTAATTTAAAATGTCCAAAAGCACCAACACTGTGTCTTGATATCCAGCCCAAAGCTACTCTGGGGCTTTTGGGGGTCTCTGCCCCCTTTCTTAAAGGCACAGCCCCACAAGAATTTCTCCTGTAAATGCTTTCTTCAATAATTTAAAACATTTTTTAAAGGCATGTGCTCCTTTAAGCAGAATGGGGTGCTATAGTTGACTAATTCCTGCACTGAGCAAAAGAGTTGGAGTAGGTGACCTCTAGGATCCCTGCTAACTCTGTGTCAAGAAACTGGTCTCCTTCAAGAGACTTTCTGCCCAAGTGTTAGCATTCTTGACTATAGAAGTCATCACCCCCACCTGCCAGCTTGTTATCAGAATTGTTGCTTAGGCTGCCAGAATTGATTAACTTGCAGCAGCTGAGAACTGTCATCTAATGTGGTTTACAGCTTGCAGTTTAGAGCTCTGTCCTGGTAACAGCTTTCTATTGGCTAAATGGTTAAGAACACCCATGTAGAACAGACAGTTTGAGAAGACTCAGAGAGAGAGAAGACTGCCTCGAAGTTCTCTTCAACTTCCACCCTGCTGCTATGCTTCCAGAGACTCTGCTCATCAGGAGCACTAGCTGAGGTTCCATAGCTATGTGCCTAATAGGTTTTTTTGTTTTGATTTGCATTCCTTGCTGAACTGTATACATTCTTTCCCCAGTCTATGTGTTGTTTGTCTTTTGTTTTTGTAAATAAAGTTTTATGTGCTTTTCCTACAAATTGGAGTGAGTTTTACTGGCCAAACCCAGATAGGTATTTCCAGTGCCATGCCTACCACCTACCAGAGAATTTATTCTCCCTCCTTTCCCCCCTCCCCTTTCTCAGCCTGCTATTGTCACACTCTGGGGCTAAGAATCTGCAGAAACCTCTATGCTTTGATTCCAAAAGGCTTGGTTCCACAGCTGCGGAGTCATAATCCTCAGAATTCTGACTTTTCTTTCTGCAGTGAGGGGAAAAAATTGCTCCATAAGCAACAAAATCCTGGCTTCTAGCCTGCTTGATATGATTGCCTGTCTGGAAAGGAAAAGCAGCCTCTCGTACCTTCACAGTCGCGTCTTGACTTGACAAACGCCAGCGGGGAATGCGAGAGGCAGACCAGAGCGCCGGGGAGGCTTACACCATGCTATTACTTTCCCCCCATTTCCTGGGACAAGCCGCGGCTGCCGCAAAGCCTCCGAAGCAGCGGGCGGCGCTGTAAGCCGACCTTGGCCCGCCGCTGCACACGGATGGCTGACGGGAAGGGGCTGAACTGGAGGGGCCTAGGCGAGACTTTCCCACTCCCTCTTTCCAGTCGTGCCTCAGAGGTGGGCGCGGGCGCTCGAGTCGGCTGCTGCTTGTGAGAGGAAGTTGTTGGGTTTTTTGCCACCTTCGTTGCTATGGCGACTCCGGCCCCCGCTGGCGAAGAAGATGCTTTCAGCCGCTACCGCTCCCCCCTCGTCTCGCGCTACGCCAGCCCCGACATGGCTTTTAACTTCAGCGAGAGGAAGAAGTTCGGCACCTGGCGGCGGCTCTGGCTTTACCTGGCTCAGGCAGAAAAGGTGTGTGTGTCGTGTGTGTGAGAGAGAGGCGGACTGGAGGGGCCAGAAAGGCCACGCATGCAGGGAAGGATTGGCCATTTACTTCTGTAGAGGGTGAGATCCTGGTGTGCTACTGCTGCCCTGTAGAGTCCTCTGTCTCAGACCGTGCCCTCCCCCCGGTCCCCATGGCATGGATCGCGAGCAGGAACACAGGCACATGTCCATCCTCAGCGGAGGGAGGGCTGAAGAGTGAAGAAGCTGGAGGGGGAGAGAGTGTGCTGCTTCCCACTAGTTGCACCGTGCCCGGGCACAGGAACCTTCTGTGCCTATACACCCGGTGCGGTGTAACCAACCAAGAGGAACACCAGGCTTTTCCCTGTCAGTGGCCACACTCTCATGCGCAGCCTAGCATAGGGCGAAGCCAGGGGCTCCCATACCCAGGGGCCTTGCAGCCAGCCAGGCATCACCTTACTCCACTGACCAGACCACACCCAGGCACAGGACAACGCTATGCTGATGCTTCTCCATGTGTCCCCCCCCCCCATGGGGGGGACAGGAGGTCTTGTGGGGTAGCAACCAACTGGGATTTCATTCAGTAAACTAAATGGCTAATTAATCTCTGCAGGCTTTTATTAGCCACCCTATGCCAGCTCCTGATCACCATGATAGAAGCTGCTCATTTCACCATCCTAGGAGACATTAACCAGTAGGGCTCTCTGGTGTTGCAGCCCTACACTGTCTTACCTGGAAATGTATACAGCTGATATCAGGGGGATTTATTTCTGCATAAATAGATGCAAGTATACTAGTTATGCAGAAGAGGGCATGTTGGTTGGGTGCAGCTGTTAAAATTCCCTGTTCTAAGCAACTCATACAATGACAGGAAGCCTGTCCTCTGGTCACCATAATGTGACATTAAGAACATAAGAAAAGCCATGTTGGATCAGCTCAGTTTCATGTCATCCACACCAGTCTGTTTCTGTTTCTGTAGTGGCCAACCTGATGCTTCTGAGACGTTCCTAAGCAGCCTCCCCACCCCTTCCTCAGGAATTGGTATTATTAATAATGATGGTGGACCTTCGAGGAGTTGCAAGTGATATCTTATTTTCTTTCTCCTTTCCCTTAAAGTCCATATGGCCTCTCCTCTTTTCCTGCTCCTTTCTCTCCTTCACAACCGCTGCCCAACCTATCTTTTTCTGTTTTCCTTTGTCTTTTCCTTCTTGCCTCCCTGTTACAGCCTCTACCCAGAAAACAACGGCCCAGTTGCATGGTGCCAGCAGCCAGGCCCAGTTGCACAGTGGGGAGCCTGCGAGGATATGCAAAGGACCCTTTGTTTCCCCCTGTGTCCCCTTCTCCACACTATGTATTCTCTTTCCTTCTTTCTGGCGATCCTCATATCTTCACCTTTCCCTGTTTCCTTATCTCTTTCCCACCCATCCACTTTTTGTCTGATCCCCATCTGCAGCAATATTTATTATTTATTTACTTCATATATATCCCTTCTTTCTGCACAGTGGGGACCCAAAGCAGTTTGTATCATTTTTGTCTCCTCCATTTTATCCTCACAACAACTTTGTGAGGTAAATTAGATTAAAAGTATGTGATTGGCCCTGTGAGCATCCATGGTAGCATAGGGATTTGAACTTGGGTTTCTCACATTCTGGTCTGAAACTATAAACAATACACCACACTGGCTTTCATGGGGTGGCTTCTGTGGAACAGCAGCAAGCTGCCAGTCCTGGTTAAGTCACTGGTACCAAGTCACCTGGTGGTTGCAGCCAGGCCTGGCCCCCATGAGTCTTCCCTTAAAGGCCCAAACAACACTGGGAAGGGTCCTTCCCCCTACCTTTCAATGACAGGAACCAAGGCTTCAAGGCTGGCAATACTGTGTGGTTGCCTAGTAATAGCACTGAGAGCATTTGTATCTTAAAGTTATTTAAGTATCCACAGATTTGGCCATGTTCAAAATTACATATATTGATTAGTATTAGCATTCATTTAGTGATGTATTGCCTCTGGATATGTTGATTTTATTTAGCAGCCTTGAAAGACCTAACATAAATGAATTTGCTCAGTGTTCTTGTAAGTCGTCTATGCTAGTGGCTATCACCACAATTGTTGCAGTAAATTATGTGTTATGTGGAGTACTTTCTTCTATTAGTCTTGAATTTACTACCAACCAGTTTCCTCTGGTAATCCCAAATTATTATTCTGGAGTTATTGGTAGATCCCTCACTCTGCTTACAGGCCCTTAGTGCACCTAAATAAATGTTGACATAGTTGAAGAGAGACCATATCTTCAAGTGCCCACAAATTCCTCCAAAGTGGTTTTACAGTCAAATTGATTTTATCTTTAGTGGGATAGAGATAGGATTCCCAACAATAGCAAAAGAAGAGTTCTTTTTTAAGGGTGCTGTCTGTTTTGAAACATTTGAACCCTTGGTATAAGAAAGGGTTATTTGCAATTTTAGCATCCCCTTGTGAAAGGAAAAGGTATTGCGACACTACAGAACGACATCAAACTGCTTATCAACTGTGATACTTTGAAACCAAAGTAATTACAGAGCATTGCAGGTCGCTGTTAAAATAATGTATTAATATTTAGTTTTCTCTCTGCCAGATGCTGATTCTCATGTTTTAAAGTTTTCTCTTTATTTTATGTGAAATATACTTGCATGTAAGTCTAAGAACTGAAACTAAGGGAGCAATCCTAAGCAAGAATCCTAATAAAGAATGTAACAGGGTAGTTGCTGTTTGGGGAGAATGGTAGTACCATCCTCAGCGAAGTCTTTTAAGCCCGTTGGCTTTGGAGGACTCAGAAGGGTCCGTCTGCTTAGGGCAGCGTTGAAACTGAAGTTTTCCTTACTACAAGTTTTGCTTGGAATATGGTGTGGAAAAGAGGGATCATCCTTTGTTTTTGGACTAGGTTCAGCACTTAAGTTTCATCCCTTTCTCCCAGCAAATAACCAAAACTATTCAAGCAAAGAAGCAAAGCTAGATTCTAGATTCAGAAACAACAGTCCATTGGTTTGCTGGGTGGTTTAAAATTATGCTTATATTCCTACTACAGTTTGTATTTCATTGCTCTCTAATTGTGTAATCCAGATTTATGGCATTCTTTGTTGTATGTCATTTCAGAGGGTAGCTGTGTTGGTCTGCAGTAGCACAGCTAGATTTTAGTCCAGTCGCACTTTAGAGATCTGCAAGATTTTTAGGGGATAAGCTTTCCAGAGTCAAAACTCCCTTTGACAAAGGAAGTTTTGTCTCTTAGAAGCTTATACTTCCAAAATCTTGTGGGTCTCTAAAATGCTACTGGACTTGAATCTTTGTTATATGCATTATGCTGGTCTTTATCATATTGTTTTATAATTCCATGATCTGCCTTGAGTCTTAACAAGAGAGGCTGATGATAAATGAAGGAAATAAATGTGTATAGAGTTTTTAAAGATGTTTTCAGATGTCCTCCCACCTCACAGATTTCAGAGCACACAGTTTAGGGCATCTTGATATGGATGTGTTAATCCTGAAGTCAGTAATTTGTGAGTTGATTGTCACATACTTCCAACAGTTCACTTCCCTGCCTGTTTTCTGACAGAACTATTATCAGGTCACCAGAAAGGCTGGTATGTAGGAATTTGTTATCTTCACACTTTGCAGTATCTGTCACCAAAGGAAATGAGGGAATCTCAGAGCTCTGAATGTGTAATTTACAACACTTTTTTGTACTGCTGCATGTCAGATGGAGCAATCCTAACCAAGTTTACTTGGATATAAGTCTCACTTTGTTCAATGGCTCCTATTCTTTAGGAAGTGTGTTCAGGATTGCATCTTCAATCACACAAGAAGACGTTTGGTTGCGGTTTTTCGGTTGTAGCTTATGTTTTGCATGCCCTGTTGCGTCATCAGTTCAGAGAGGGCTGACCTTTGCTATCTAGTGCAACATTCCGCCCCCCCTGCAGTGTGTGTTCTACCTCACAAAAGGATTTCATAAACCAAAAGCAAACAAAATGGGTTTTTAATCTTCTGACCAAATGTTTGAACCCTTTTCAACCCATAGTGGGATCAGCCACTTTCCCAGAAATCTTTATGGAATTTGTATATTTCTCTTGACTATAAAATTATCTTGTGTGGCCTAGTCAAGCCCAGGATTATCTCAGTGAATAGGAAAGACTGGGATAGTCCTGTGATCTAGACGATGACCTACCAACTTAAGATGACCCATTACCAAAATAGCCCTGGCTATCTACTCAGATTTCTGAAATATGCCAAGACTCTGAATGCATTGTCTAAAATACTGTGCCATTTCTAACTTTAATATTTATGTAATAAAGCCATCAACCCTGTACATAATGTTTTAGTGACCGTAAGCAATATTGTTGTATGCTGCTAAGTGATGACATGGGTATATATTTAACATCTTGCAGTCAGAATGAAATTTTGGAAATCTGAGGTACCCAAGAGATAAATGTTATGCCATATACAGTTTAGGGCTGAAAATCTCAAAATGTGCCTTTATAGTATGTTCTATTGAGAAAGCACACACACTACCAGGCTGACACAGACTAGCCTATCCTGGCTCTTTCCCTGTCTCTAGCTGTTTCAGAGCAGTGTAGTTCTAATGTGATTGTTAATTTTTCCCCTCAGATTGCAAGGCAGAGAGGGACCTGGGCCAGGCAGCTGTCCTAGAGCTTGAATTTCAGTGCGATACTATGTTGACCCTAAAAGGGCCAAAGGGAAATGACATAAAGCTGTTGGGTTTTTAGACTGGAAGCTGCAGTAGGTACAGTTCATGTTGTACTCCAGAATAAAACATATGAGACAGGCTTGCTGGGTAGTGAAACTGTGTATGTGTGGGAGAGAGGGGAGACAGAAACTGACTTCTTGCTGTATTTGGCTCCCTATTTCATATGTATAGTCAGTCAAACATTCATTAACATTTCCAAAAATTGCATCTGTTTGCATACCTAAAATATCCATTACTTCACAGTCTTTACCAGGGGAAGGTAACTGAAGAAGCCCTGAGGAGAGGTAGGAAGCTGAAAACACAACAGGTGTTTTCACCTTTCCACAAGAGTTGGAAAGAGGGTCTGAGGGAAAACTACCCAATACTGACAGGAAGGGTGGACAGGAAAGGGTTTTGGAAGCAATGGGAATATGATCCATTAATGAGTGGCCAAATGTACTTCATACCAGCTGCATCTGGTTTGCAAATCCATGGCCACCAACACCATTTTAGAGGAGAATTTAGCCATCTAAAAATTGCTGCAAGGGCCCAATCCTGATTTGGCCAGCAGCAGCAGTGGATCTTGTTCCTCCTGTGCTTTTTAAAGCGCTGAAAAAGCTGCGGGGGGTTGACACTTTAAAAGGTGCATGGGAGGGTTGGCCCCATAGCCACCATCACATCTAGTTTGGCCCTTAGACTGAGCCAATCTGGCCATTCTTATCCACACTTCTGTAACCTCATAATTGGATTTACTCTGCATTGGGCTGCCCTTGTAGACAACCTGGGAACTGCACTGATTCAGGATGCAGCAGCCTAATTTTTTTTGGGTTAGCCAATGAGAACATATTGGCCATCTTAAAAGAAATAACTTGGCTGCTGGGTTGTTACTTTTAAAGCCCCTCACAGTGTTGGAACCCCCATATCTAAAGGACTGTCTCCTTCCATACGTCCTTGTGTGTCAGCTATGGTCTTCAGGCTGCCACCTACTGGCTGTTCTGCCATTGAAGGTGGCCCGACCGGCATCAGCCAGAGCCCACTCCTTGTCCATTGTAGCTCTCACTCGGTGGCATGTGTTCCCAGAGGAGGTGGGGGAGTGACAATGTTATTAGTTATCAGGAGGTGCTGCAAGGCCATTTTATTCGCCCAGGGTTTTGATGGGTTATAAACTGCAGGCATCTTTTGGGGAAGAAGCGGTATTTGGAGTTTTATTCTATTGGTTTTAAAATGTAATGTTTTAACCATGTCTTTTAGGATGCCTTGAGCCACAAGGAAAGGCTGGATATAAACATTTTAATCTTAAAAATGAGGACAGGAAGCATTTGAGAGTGGAGAGACCAAATGTCCAGTGGACCCTAGCAATTGTGTTTTCTGTCTCCTGGTGAGGATAGCCCTATCACTCTACCTATGATATTACCAACAGTACAGTCCTTGGCTGAATTACTTCATTCTAAGTTTACTGGAGTAACTCTGCATAGGCTTGGAGAGAAAGTCACATAAGAAGGTTTCAGCTATCTGCCCTATCTGTAGAACTGTTTCCAGAAAAGCACAGCACAAGCAGTTGTAATATATCTCGAGTGCTCTAGTGCGAGACAGGAGTCTTATTTTTATCTGAATGTTCACGTTCCTTAAGAGTTACAACTCCGTGATCTTGATCTTCAGCTGGCATTGGAGAGACAGTCACACTGTGCACCTGTTTGCTTCATCAAGGCACTGTCAGAGTGCTTGTTGTTATCACCAATACTTTCCCCACTTCACTCTCTTGTGGGAGATGATATTTGTGGGTAGGGCTGAGATAGAATACAGGGGAAAGTAAAAACATCTCTGTGTTATTTACCTTGGTTTTTATATCAGCCACATTCACACTTTTTATTTAAATCACTTTTGGTTGCATACAGCTGGGATACTCCTGTGGGCTTTGGCTGAGTGGTAGAGCATCTGCTTTGCATGCAGAAGTTCCCCACTTCAAACTGCCATTTTCAGGTGTGTGTTTTTTAAGCAGTAAATAATGTGATGTGTCCCTAGAGAACTGCTGCAAATCAGAATAGACAGTACTGAGCTTGATAGACCTGAAGGTCTGATTGTGTATAAGCAAAAACACAGTAAGGAAAGCCAAAAAAACCACAGAAAACAACTGTGAGCTGAATATCCCGCACAAATATACAAAAGGAGACTTCAATACAGTGAACAATGTATCTAATGTGAAATAACTCTATTCATAATCCATCATGGGAGGATACAGAAGTCAACAAAATCCATAAAGAGCAACTACAGACTCCAAAAGTATAAATATACAAAATAAATATCCAACAGTTTTCCCAGGCAGTATTCAGTGTTTCAGACTTCTGGTCCTTCCGCAGGAAAAAAACAATTATAGGAAGTCTCATTCCATTTCCTGATAGGCTATTATTATTCTGTTTCTTACATATTGGGCAAGGTCTCATTAACTTAAGTCAGTTGCTCTAAAGGCTGCTTCTATGTACCAGGACCAACAGATGCCTCAGAAAAAAGTAGCCAAGCTGCAGGACCCAGCAACTTCATGGCACACGAGAATGTCCTGGACATTCCCCCCCCCCCCCCCCCACCACAAGTAAGAGACCTGGCCAACCTAATAGGCTAGTATATATGAACATTATATAAGGGACAACATGTTTTATGAATCTTGGAGAAACTTCAGCAGAAGTGAAAGAATTGCCATGCAGGATTTGATTAACCTAGTAATTCCTATATTTCAAAGAGCATAGTGGAATTGTTTCCTACCTTTTACCTGTCTGTTAAGGCTTCATAGAACACATTCCAAGCTGGGTGATGGCTTGTGCCTGAGAACTCCAGCTTTCTTCTTTCTCTCTCTTCTCTTGCCACACTTCCCTTTTCAGTGTTGTGTGAGGGAGACAGAGAAGTAATTGAGGTATGAATATATTAGAGAAATACTGGACTGAATCCAGAGAAGGTCTATGTCAGCTGCCTCTGCATTTATGCCTCGAAAGATTGATTTCCAAGAGATGCTTTTGATGACAGCCAATCTGAAAAGCTGTATTTGATACTTTGAAAGTTTCATGAAGCACTAAACCCATTTGAAGAGGATCCCGGATGAGTTATATGTTTGTAAACAGTGTGGCACTTGTGATTTCATTGGTGTTGGCTTCTGGGAATTGAGATTGTGTATTGGGTAACTTTAGAAATTGTTCTTTCTCATAGTCACTGGGCCTACCCATCACAGATGAGCAAATACAGGAAATGGAAGCAAATCTGGACAACATAGACTTCAAGATGGCTGCGGAGGAGGAGAAGCGGCTGCGTCATGATGTAATGGCCCATGTACACACATTCGCGCACTGTTGTCCAAAGGCTGCAGGAATAATCCATCTTGGAGCAACTTCCTGCTATGTGGGAGATAATACGGTAAAGCAGTGTTCTGAAATTACTCTTTGTGCAGCTGGTTTTAATCTTTCAAACTGTGAAGGATTGCTTAAGAAATCTGATTGCATATATGGTACATACAACATTATTTGAACATTTCCAACTTAGATTTAGTCTTCAGCATTTTAAACCAGTATTTAATGTTGTTCTATCCCAGTAACTTGGGGGAAAACCTTTCAAATATTACGAGTTGTCTGTAGCAGTAGCTATGATATCACTAATCTTTTATGGCTGAGTTTGCAAGCTAACCGAGAGTTCAAGCACTTTTCAACTGTCAATGAACTGTGTTTGCTTAAAGTTACTTTCCTCTTGGACTGTTGATTGAAACAGTTACTGAAAAAATAGATTAATTCCTTTTTAATAGCAGTTAAGAGTTGAGATCAGCCTTTTTATCTTGTTGTATCAGATGTAATTCATAAGCATATGCTGATTGGCTTATTTGCACTTGTGCTGATTATCTGATATTTATTTATGAACCCATCAATTATCTAGATAATAGTCACATGATTATGATAGAACAGATTTAGAGGAAAAATAAGATTGATAGTTTCAGAAGACGACCAAGTGAGATTTCCGAGTGTATAATTTGGGCTTTTTGATAATTCCTAAAAGCAGTGAGACAAAAACTGAAACCTGATTTGCTTTTTAAACTATTACTTGCTATAAAATGATTAAATAGTGCTAGGAACATTGATTATTTTAGCATTCATCTTGACAGTAATTGTAGAGTTAATCTTTACTTGTATTATTTTCTGTCTTGTTTAATAAAGAGAACAATTTCTTATCTCCATAAAAGATACAAGTTTCTACAGGTTTTCTATCTGGTTTGCTGGTTAACTGCTCAAAGAATCATCCTTTAATAATAAATCCTGGAGAACTCTTCTGCTAAACAGTTTACAGAGGCAAAGCCTTTGGAAGGTGTTTAATTCAGGGTCTCTAATTGGGTGTGGGAGGGAATCTCTCATTACATGTCCATTTACCAAGAAGCATTACTTCCATAAAATCTCATGGTAGCAGGTGTAGACTACTGTTATCATGTGTTTGATTAAAAATGTAAACTTGTATTTCTTCCATTCTCAAACGATTGCACTCAAGTCCTGCAAGTATTATCTGACTTGCCAGAAGTTAATTATGGTAATAGGAGCTAGATGAAGAAAGAGAGCTGCCTAACATATTGAAATGAACACTTTTTACATGTACAGAACATGTAGTTCCAGTTATACGGAATATCTGCCCATCTTCATACAAATAAAAAACCCTTTAGAAATCATTAGGGGGTGGGGATGTGATGAAGATACGATTCTGTGTTGGCTCTAAAATCTAAAAAAGTCAAATATGCTACTTCTCTGTAGTCCAGTGTGATTTAAACAAAAAAATTAAATATTTAGAGCCCTGTTTAGCACCTAGTTTTCCTGGAAAGCTATTTCAAGCAGTGAGTGAGGCATGGCCCCCCAAATTCCCTGTCTACAAACTATCTCCTGTTGCCACTTCCTCTGTACAACTTTTGCTCCTTGGTTGGCAACTGGAGCATCTCTTGGAGATCAGAGTTTGATTTAGAGAGGCCTCCAATTGCTAACCCCTGTTACAGTCTAAATGTTTATCTTTGACAAAAAGGATGTTGCTGCTTCTCTACAATCGACACTTGACAGATTTAATGCTATTAAACTAGTTGAGCCGTTAAGAAGAAGAAAGTCCCTCCACTCTTCTGTTCTACTGTACTAACATTCTGGCTTCAGGATCCTTATCTTGTTTTGACAAACCCTACTACTGCAGGTCTCTAGGGAGTCTGGCATTTTGTTCTCTGTCCTGGAGGGGTTTTTGGTTGGTTGGGACATGATAAACTCCAGCTACTATTCTAAACCAGCCTTTAGTACAAGAAAGAATCTTAGTTATATTTGAGTATTTGATAGATGCTGCCATCTCCACTGAAACTGTGAATAAAACTGTGACTGTTGAATAAAGTTGCTGCTGAATGTTTTGTGTCTCTTTTCATTTAGGACTTGATTGTTCTTCGTGATGGATTGGATTTGCTGCTTCCCAAGGTGAGACGTACAGTTTGATTGAGACCAAGTATATTGTTTCTGGAGAACATGACTAATTTTGTCCAGAGTTTAAAAACCTATAATGTGTGGTAATATTATACACCTATTATGACTATGTGAGAGACATTCTGTTCAAATAATACAGTTTCCTTTGTTTGCTACAAAACTTGTGCCTTCCATTTCCATCTTTTATTTCCCCCCCTACCTTTAAGAAGGCAGAACTAAGATACCCTGTGGCTAAGGTAGCTTATGGTTGGAGCTGTATGCAGTTCTCTCTTTCTTGTACTGGCTATATTTTCCTTGCTGAAAAAAAGGCATTTATGCTACTTTTCATAAATATGCCAAATGGTACAATTTTATATGCTAATTGTAAATTTTGTGCATTATGTTGATAAAGCACTAAATAAGTTTAGATTTGATTAGAACGTACTTATTGCTAGTGTTCCAATTTCTCCCCCAAAATTTGTTTTTTTCCCTGAAAAAAATGACTTTGTAATTTCTGGAAATTTTACATCTGTGGTAGAGAGGATACTGTGTAGGTCTTCTGTTCACATAAAACTTTGGATTTTTGAGAGAGAGATGAAATTGTTCTACTGGTCTTAGAAATGACTCAAAATATCATTAGCATATATCCAAGCATTCTGCTTGGACATTTTCCTGTGTTCCTCTCTCTTCTTGCAGACTCTTCTCATCTACAGAAAGATTGTTCCTGGGATTGTGGGATTCGCAGTGTGGGTCTGTGGGCTGGAATGAGAATGGGCAAGGGGGTGAAATCAACCCTTTTCCTCATTGGAGCTGTACTTACAGTAGAAAAAGTAGGAGCAATTTCACCCCCTTGTCCTTCCTCACTCCAGCCCCACCAACCTGGTCTGAGTAAGTCCTGCAACCTTGGGAATCATCTTTTCAGGGTTAAGAAAGGGCTTTAGGAATGGAGAGAAATGTGGGAAAACTGTGTTCCATGCATGGAGTCATAGGATACTGCCCATTTTTTCCTCTGTCTTTTCCAATTATGCTTGAACATTTTCCAGCTGAACTGTATAGAACAATTCAAGACTATCCACTTTGCTCCATTATGTGGCTTCCTTTTTCTTTCTTTTTTCTCTCTCCAATCTCTTTACTTTCTTGTAGCTTGCTAGGGTGATCAGCCGTCTGGCAAACTTTGCCGAGAAATATGCCAACTTGCCAACCTTGGGCTTCACTCACTACCAGTAAGTAATCCATAGATTTATTCATACGTTGATGATATAGCTGCCATTTCTACCTCTTTTCTCCTCCCCTCCCCCAGCATCTGAGCAACATGTTCTGTGCATGACAAAGTTGATTAGTTGAGTTAGAGTAAGATAGGAATAGGTGACTATTTCTTAACTATATGGACCACAGTTGTCAATGCCTGATTTTGTCTTGATTCTAATGGTGTGCTGAGCTGGGTGGTCTCAACTTGAAGAATTCTGTTTCCCAATAAGGTAACATTTACAAAAGCTAAGGGCAATGGCCATCAGAACACTATTGCAGGCCTACGCAGAACAGGCAAATTGAGTCATCAGTTTGCTGTTTCTTAATCAGCAAATATTCAAGCCCTTCCTCTTCCCCCACCTCCTTTCAGGTTTGCATACATTAATTGGCTTAATGCATTGAGCTCTCATTGCAGCAGTTATCACAGCAAAATGATGACTATGCTAGTAGTATCTGCTAGCAAATAAGCTGTAGTTAAGGAAATCTCCATCAATTCAAAAGCAAAGAGAGAAAATTGTCTTCAAATAGTGCTGCTGGCAACAAAGTAGATGTGACAGATCTTTAGTCTCCCCATCTCCAGTTTGTAACTAATTTGTACATAAATATATTCTAGCACCCTAAAAGGTGCATCCTTAAATCTAAAAGGATTGTATGCTTTTCTAGGAAGAGTCTATCTTCCATAGATAACTACCTGAATTACTGAAACCAAGGGAAAGATCAATTGAAATTAACAATTGACAGGTTGTTTTGCAACTCAGTATCCTGATACTTGATTTTGAGTATAGTACTGAGAGTCCTCTTTAAGTAAAATGTATATTAGAGAGTGGTGTTTGTTGATTAGATCTATAGGTTTTTTGAATCATGAATTCTTGAAAGATCTTTTTTCTCTGTTCAGACAAGCAGAATTCATATTGTATAAATAAAGTGTATGTGTTTAAGCTTCAAAATGTGTTTTTAATATAATGAGGTATCCTCCATTAACATGTCACTGTGCAACTTCTTTCACTATATGCAAGGTTCTTTCACTTTGCCCCTAAATAAATAAAACTTGAGCTAAGCAGGGGCTACATTTATGAGACCCAAGTGCTGCCAGGTCTGGCCAACCTAACAGTTCCAAAGCAAGAAATTGCAAGTAGATGAATAGGTACCACTTTGGTGGGAAGGTAAGAGCGTTCCGTGCACCTTGACGTCTAGTCATGCTGGCCACATGACCACGGAGACGTCTTCATACAGTGCTGGCTCTTTGGCTTGGAAACGGAGATGAGCACTGCAACCCTAGAGTCGGATTCGACTGGCTTTTGAGCAAGGGAAACATTTACCTTTTACCTAATGCTACTGGAAGGAGGATAGTTTATTCTTGGAGAAAATCTAGCATACTTTATGTATGTTTTTTCTCTGTATTTTATGATCATCTAGGAAACCACTACATTACATGGCAAACATGACTACTATATGCACACTAGTATTATTTCCTGTAGTAATTATTTGAATTGCTCATAAATGCATATGGAGCCCAGTGTAAATCCTGTGCACTCTATTCCAATCTAGTTTCCCTGATGCTTTTAGATGTCACCCACATCTTATACTTTTGGCAGAAAAATACTGAAATAGTACCCGAGTACCTAAAGCAGTCTTAAACTTGTTGCCTAAAACATGGAGCTGTAGTCAGCTAAAGAGAGCAAAGTGTGATTAGAAAAGCATTGCATTTTCTATTTCTGGAATATGTTTAATGGCTGTATTGGCACTTGAAATTTTGGTAGGTTAGTCTGCAACAGAAGGCCCAAATTAACAGATGATTGCAAAACAGCATCAAAATATTCCAGGGGGGCAAAAAAATAATAATTTAAGAGTTGTTTGTGTACACCTGGACATGGCAATTTTACTCTGCAGTACCAGTTCTGAGAACTGAACCAGAAGATTCTGTGTATGCAATATTAATTCCTAGATGAAAGGATTATTTCTTAAAGGATGCACAAGTATTTTCTTGTCCTCTGGGCTTTGCACTAGGGAGGCTGTTAGGGGTGGGGAAATGGATTTATAAGAGTGAATAGGTCTCTGTGTCAAATAAGATGGTGGTGGTGGAAAGAGCCATCAAAACTTATGGCAGCCCCAAAGGATTTTCAAGGCAGGAGACATTTAGAGGTGGTTTGCCATTGCCCGCATCTGCATCATGACCCTGGACTTATATTTTATTTTATTTGTTCGATTTATTTGTTCAATTTATACACCGCCCTCCCCACCAAGGCAGGCTCAGGGCAGCTTGGTTGTCTCCCATTCGAATACAAACCACGGCCAACCTTGCTTAGTTTCCAAGATCTGATGAGATCAGGTTAGCCTGGGCCATAAGATGGTACTACTTCATAAATAATTTCTAAGATGATGGGATGTTAAATTACTCCACTGATGTTTAGAATCTAGCTATAGACTAAAATTTATTTCCTGTGTCCCTCTGTAGTCAAGGCCCAACTAAACACTATGTGAGAAGAGTGCTCAGTGCCTTTGGGTTTTGTAGTATCTGTAACTCCCGCCCCTTTCCCCCAGGCTAACTGCCACTTTTGCAGCGTGATTTACATGAGGGAAATAACGTGGGAGGAAAGGGTTAAACACCTCCTTCCCCCAAGCACCAATTTTTTCACACTCAGAGCAACCAAATGAGACTGATGTTTTTTAAGCAGGATATTCTAATTACATTTTTGTGTCTGTTTGACACACCTTTGTGCTTCCTTTTTACGTAAAAAACGTAAGCTTGTGCTTTGTTGATCATTTGGCACCTCTGTTCAGCCTGCATCAGTAAGAAAATGTACTTACAGCCTATAGTGTGATTGTCAAACTGGACCGAACCTGTAGCAGAAGTGAGCAAGACTTCAATAGAGCCCACTCACTCTGATGCAGTTGTATTTGACATCGCAGTGAACACAACTTCACACCTGCAGCTGCAGTAGATTTCAGCCTTATCCCCCATCTGAGGTTGAGTGACCTACAGTGCAGTCCTATTGTGGCAGTCCTTTGGAGGCATCACCAAGTGACCAGCCTAACTCGGGGAAGGGTGTGACTGAAAGGCAGTTGACTCCAGTGGCAGAACACAGGATGCTGGATGTGGTCTAAGCTGCCTGTTCTGAGGCTGCAGCTTCAGGCTGAGGCTGGGTGGGGCCCAAGTGTGGCTGTAGGGGTGCTGGAGAGAGGCCTTAACGGGGCAGGAGAAAGCCGCCTGGGAAGAATAGGGCTGTGTGCTAGAGCAGTAGCAGGCTATAAAGGCCAGGTGGGAGGTAACACTGTGTGAGGGGAGACAGCAGAAAAAAGCAAAGAGGGCCAGAGCAAAGGGTAAAAAACAGGAAGAGGTGGGAGTGAAAGTAGTGAAGAAAGGAGGCAGGAGTACAGCACTGAATCAGGGGAGACCAGGAGAGTTGGGCTAGATGCCGAGTGGAGAAAACTACAGACATCCTGGGAGGAGGCAGGAGCCATATCTATGCTGAGTGGTGCCAGTATAAGCCCACTGAAATCAGTGAGTTTTAGACTAGGGTAATTCTATATAGGATTGCACTGCCATGCTGATTTGCCACTGAGACGACAATATGCTTCAACCCTTAGCTTTTGTTACCTTTTAATATGGGCTCATTTGTTTCTTACTATAGAGATAGGCTGACTTCAGCCTTGCATAGCCTAATTATTTCTTCCTCCTCCCTTTTCATTATTGTAAACTAAAATTCCCTGTGATCTACCAGTTCTTTACATTTGCAAAGCAAGAACGAGGAGTTGGGATCTCTTAACAGTTTGGGCCTAACAGATCGTCACTGCATGATCCTGACTGCCTTGCTGCATCAGACTAAGTTTTGCCTAGGTCAGAATTCTCTCCAACTGCTTATTTTTTTACTCTCCCAGAAATTGTACAGTGGCTCACTACTGGATCACAGTGTGCATTTTGGTCACCTCTTTCTCCACTTCCTTAGTAGAGCATCTCTCAAAATATAAAAAATATTTAATGTATGTATGTATATGTGTGTGTTATACACACTCACAGTTTTTGTTATACACTTTATGACTCAAAATTATTACTTGATGAATGAAATTCCTGTAGTTGCATTATGATGATTATGGGACAAATTTGTATGTCTGTGCACCATTATTTATCAGTGAGCTGGTAGACTTACACTGCAGTCTTATGCAGAGTTACACTAGTTTAAACCTGTTGAAATATGGGTTTAGACTGAGTAACACTGCATCTGACTACGTAGGAAGAGTCCTGCTGGATCAAGCCAGTGTTCATCTAATCCAGCATCCTGTTTCACGCAGCATCCCACCAGATGCCCTGGAGGGCCAGTAAACAGGGCACAAAGGCAAAAGCCTTCCCTGATGTTGCCTCATAGCACTACATTTCAGAGGTTTACTGCCTCTGAATATGGAGATTCCCTTTACTCACTATGGCTGGTAGCTATTGATGGACTTTTGATGGACTTTTCCTCTGTGAAGCCATCTATACTCATGGCTATCAGTGACTCCATTGGCAGTGAATTCTGCAATGTAATTGCTCATTGGATGAAGAATTATTTTCTTTTGTCTGTCTTGTACAAATTGCCCATCAACTTCGTTGGGTGTCCACAAGTTCTAGTATTATAGAAACAGGGGGGAAAGCACCCTTGTATCCACTTTCTCCGGCACATGCTTAATTCTATAAACCTCTTACATTTTCCCCTTTAGCCTTCTTTTTTCTAAACTAAAACCTTTGTACTGGCAATCACTTTTTGTGTGGAGAGTCTGATGCTTCCATAGCAACAAGGGAAATCATGTTGTGGTAACATGTATGAAGAATGTGAGGACTTGTCCTTGAATTGCATTCTGTCTGGTGCTTTTAGGCCTGCACAGTTAACCACTGTGGGTAAACGTTGTACCCTGTGGATCCAGGATTTGTGCATGGACCTGCACAATTTAGAGCGAGCACGAGACGAGTTGAGGTTTCGGGGTGTGAAGGGCACCACTGGCACCCAAGCCAGCTTCTTGCAGCTCTTTGAAGGAGATCATGACAAAGTAAGTAACTCCCAACAAAGAAGCCCAGTTTGAACTGCAGTTAGTTTGGGAGTCATGGGCCATAGTTTGTGATGAAATGAAATTTGCATAGGGTTCCATTGGGAAAACTCTGATACCTGAGGGAGGGAGAGAGAGTTGATCAGAAGGGAGTTATGGGACAAAATGGTGCCTAGATCAGCAGCATGCTGGTTGGGCTCACTGTGCTAAAGGAACCAAAAATTTGTTTGGGGTACAGTCCTTATTCACACTTCAGTTGCTGCCTTCTGAGGTTCTTGTCTGTTTTTCCTTTGAGGTGGAGGAGCTAGACAGGCTGGTGACTGCAATGGCAGGATTTAAGCGGTATGTAAAAAATCAAAAACCCCAAACAAGCAATACGTCTCTGCCCTAGCACTGAGTGTGCTAAAGGGGACACTTGTGAAATGAGCTGCTCTATGACACTGTGTATGAATTGGCATTCTACTCTGCAATGAACATTTGTGCTGCTAGAGCTAACAATTAGGTTTTATTAGGAGAGAGTGGTGCGTCACAACATTTGCTTTGTGGTGGGCTTTGCAGGAACTCCCTCCATCGCGGTCCTGGTACTGCTTCTCAGCCTTGCTCTAGCTTCAGTTTTCTCTGCTACCTCCACTGCATGCTAACCCAAACTGCATTCCTACACATGTAATTTCTCTAGAAGGTGTCAAGGCATTGGGTCAAGGAGCCAGTTGATGTTCTGTGATATTTATGCAGTACTTCAGTCCTCATAGCCTTGTTGTACTTCATCATGCTTTTATATGTGTGTTTTGTTCCAGGGCTTATATTGTCACAGGGCAGACGTACAGTCGCAAAGTGGATATTGAAGTCCTGTCTGTTCTGGCTAGCCTAGGAGCATCTGTACATAAGGTAGGACTTCTTTCAAGCTTCATATTCAAAAATACAACTGAAAAGGTCTAAGGGTTGCTAACCATACACACTGCCTCTCTAGATACATTCAAGCTAAGGCTAACTTTTCTCATGTAGAATGCTTGCTTGCAAGGTTTTGCTTTTCTCGTTGTTTAACTCATTTTTTGTCTAGGATGCAGATGTCCCCTGTTGATTGAATTAGAAATGGACAGAAACTGACTGTTAATTCAGTGGGAAGTCTTGCAAGTCAAAATCTCAAGTCACATGCTGGCCTGGCTTGTAACAGTAGTAGTAATCTAACTGCAGACCTCAGTGCTGCATACATTTGGTTTTCTTTGCTTGTTTAAATATAGATATTTCTGGGTTTCTGTAAACTGCAGTCCTATATGAGGAGGAGAAAGTGCTATAAATACCTAAATAAATAAAAGTCACTATTAGGAGCTCCATTAAGAGCTTTATCATGCTTAGAATCTCCAACAAATGCTCATTGCATATCCAGTAAGTAAACCTTCCTTGCTTTTTGTTAGTGTCTTGTCTCCTCAGATTTTTATTTACCACCTCATAGCACAAAAAAATAGCTCTTGAGACAGTTCACAAAAATCAGAAAATCGTACAAATTTACCAAAGCAATCAAGTGAACAGTAGCAATTAAAAATACTGAGTTAAAACACCCAGCAGCAATAAGGAATGCAAAATACACATTTTAAAATAGTGGCAAATCTTTAAAAAGATATTTAATTAAAAGATACAAACATAGTATACACCAAGGCAATTTTTTTTTTTAAAAACCCTCATTGCCAGTAGCCTGGAAGGATAAGACCATCTTTGTGTCTATGTGCCAAGTGCTGTCAAGTTGCTGGCAACCCTATGAATTAAAGTCCTATCATTGACAGCCTTGCTCAGAACATCTTTACCTGGCGTCTAAAACTTAAATAAGAATGCACATGCAAGTAACAGCAGGAAGAGCATTCTGCATGCCTGGTGCCATTATAGATAAGGCCCTGTCCCTAATGACCATTTATTTCGCTCAGAAAACGTTGGCACAAGCAACAAGTCATCTGATGCAGGTCTCAACATTCAGGCAGCTTCGCATAGGGGGAAACAGTCCTTCAGTTCCTAAACTGGTGCTCTGGGTGGGAGAATGTTCCCTCCATTCAACCATTTAACTCTGCTTCAGGTTCACCAGTCTGAGATTATTACAGTAGCAGTTGTAAATACGCATTTTGAACACTCTTTGTAGGAAAAAATACTAGTTGTCTTGTTGGCCAGTATGGTATCAGGCTGTGGTTTTGTTTAATGTACTGAGTCTTGGGACATGCTTTAAACCCTGTTTCAGAGACTATGTTCCAGGTACTGGAGCTGTTGTGCTACAGTTGTTCTTCAGAGAATGGCTTCCTCTGCTCATTTTAAAGGAGGTAGCCAGTCCACACTTGCATTTCTTTGTGTGTGCATATTGACTCCTTCCACCAAAATTAATGGGAATCACAGCATGCAAGAGATCATTTGTGCTTCTAATTATTAATGGCCTCTAATACTGTTTACATCAATGTGTGAACTGACTGTTCACTTATTTTCTCTAGATCTCTACTGATATTCGCCTACTGGCAAACCTTAAAGAAATAGAGGAACCTTTTGAGAAAGAACAAATCGGTATGTAACAAGTATGGAAACAGGATTTTGCTCTGTTTTCATTTTTTTAAATGACTCGTCTTATTCTTCTAGCCCTTTCCTTCAGATGTTAGCCATGTTTAAGTCCATCTCTCTTTGACTGAAAATTTTTACAAGTGACATAAAAAACTGGCAATTGTTCCTCTCTAAAATTCAGACACATTTACATCACACATTTTTTATGTAAAAGACTTACACATAGAAATAAAGTGCCTAGAATGACCACTGAAATGAAATGGAGCTTGTAATTGTCTTAAGCTGTTGCTACAGTAGCCATTTAAAAATTGCTGTAAGGTATGTAAGTCAGTGGCTCATTTCCTAAACCGTACCTTGAATTCCCTCATGTTCAGCAGGCAGACCATGGTTTAGAGCTGTGTGTCTGCTTTTGTTCCCTATGTTTTTTGCACTCAGCTTCATAAGTTCACTCCTGCCTCCAAAGGATAGCAGCCTCTAGAAGTGGAGTGGCTGCTGTTACTGTGGTGTGTCAATTCCGACATCTCATCACACCATAGTTAAAACTCTGGTTTCTGATTCTGGTTTTCTGGCCAGTCACAAATCATGGTTTGTCAGTTCAGCTGACATAGTTAAGCTTCCTTAACTTGTTTTGAATTGAGCCAACATGCCAAATAATTTGTCTCTCTTAGTTTCTGGAGAAAGATAGTCCATAAATAAAGCTAAGAGTTTTTAAGAAGTCTTACTGTTACACTTGACAGCAACTGTAATTTACAAGTAGTTTAAATTAAAGACTTAAAAGGGGTTGGGGGGGTGTTTGTTTGGTTGTTTGCTAAGCACTACTATAACAGCAATAATATCACCATTTTAAACATTTTTTGCATGCAACTCCTACTGCCTACTCAGGATTACAGTGTTTTGGCAAGGAGTATGTTTTCTAAAGTTATGAGTGTAATGTCTTGAGAAAAGTACACCATGTTAACAACCTTTATTGCCTGACTTCACTCTTGCATACCCTTTCCTGTTGTACAGGTTCAAGTGCCATGGCTTACAAACGGAATCCCATGCGTTCAGAGCGCTGTTGCAGTTTAGCTCGCCACCTTATGACTCTGATCCTGGATCCCCTCCAGACAGCTTCTGTGCAGTGGTTTGAACGTACTTTGGATGATAGTGCAAACAGGTATATCCCTGACTTCTAGCACTGGACATGGAGTTCAGAGACTCTAGAGTTATGTTTAGGTTAAGTGGAATAACTGCAAGGAACAGGTGGTGTGACATTCTACGGCAACCAAAATAATGAACACACTTACTTGTAAGGAAGTGGGCTTGATAAGGGGGGGGGACCTATTTCAAGATAGGCTGACTTGTAACCTCAGTCTTTAGACATTCAATGGAAAGTGACTCTGACATTTTATAGAGAGCAACATTTTAAATTCAAGAATACTTAAAATATATTTATCAATTAATGTTGCAGAATACATTTGATACTCCAGATACCGTCTCTGATCTATCCATGAGGCCACCACTGAAGAGCCTAATACCTGCAGCCTAAACCCAGCAAAATATAATTCCAAAACCCGGGCGGGGGGGGGGGGGGGGGATGGCAAGCCATAAATGGGGGAGGAAATAATCATTACTGAGCTCTTTAAAACATCCCTTTCTGTGTGAATGCTACATTTTTTCTTATCCTAGTACTTCTTTTTATCATCTTTCCACAGGCGTGTATCCTTAGCTGAGGCATTCCTCACTGCTGATATAATACTTAGTACCTTGCAAAATATTTCTGAAGGTCTTGTGGTATACCCCAAGGTAAGAAGTAGTAAAATCGAAGAATGTGTTTGTAGTGGCTTTCAGACTTAGTACCAGAAGATCCTGGAGTTCCTTAGGGATTCCTCACTGAGAAGACCACTATTGGCAGACAAGGTTCCCTGAAAGAGACAGTCAATGGGAGTGCTGGGTATACTTTTTAATTAGCCCAGGCAGACAGTGAGGACTACAGGGCCTCACCAGCAACTGAAATGAACTGAGAGTGAGCCCTCATACACTCCTTAAAATCCTCTTCAGTACAGATAGGGGGAGGTGGAAGGGGATTTCTAAATGCAGAAAGTTAGTTTGACAATCACTGCCTAACCATTTCCCCCCCTCCAGCTCTGGTTTAGAATAGGGCTCTTAGAATAATCTCATTTGTATCTGTTGTCTGATTTATGGTGGCTGCAGAGATGCTGTATGAGTAGGCTTAAATAACAAAGAGACCCGCAGCTGTGGTTGCAGACGCACTAAAATTATTTACTACAACTACTACTACTGATAGTAACTTGTACTCCTAACTAACAACAATTCTCTATCTTATTATTAGTTACAAAACAAAAAGCTGATTACATTCCAAAGTTGGCAATAACAAACTAATTATTTAGAAAGCTTAACAAAGCTAAACATTTGCTTTTTGAAGGCTTGACAAAGCTTCAGACGAAGTCCTCTGGATTTGTCCTTCATTTCGTTGCTACCACTTCTTCAGTAGCTGTTATGCAATATACATCAATCAATTAATATCATGCTTAAATATACAAACCATTTTTAATAAAATATTTTTACTGTAATTATTTACTAGAATCCTTTGTACTTATTTCATATCCTTATTTTATGGGTGTGGTTAGTCCCCCATTCTAAAATACAAAATATTTTATTTCATTATTTAAACATTTGTTTAATAATGATCATATTACCCCATATTAAGAGCGCCTACTCACCAACCGTCACTGACATGGTCCTATTCCTCAAATTATTTTGTGGGCATCCGACTCCAGTTGCTCTCCTGTGTGCCTTACTACAGTCCCTCCTAATGCTGTTTGAATACAAACACACCAGTCCTCACTCCCAGGATTTAAAGGACCCATGTCTATAGATAAGTTTTTTCAGACCCAAACTAGAACAAATACAAACAGAATCACCTGTGCCTTGGATTTCACACCACAAGCTGGAAAAATAAAAAGGATTATTCATAAACATTGGCATATAGTGGAGGCAATCCTGGGCTGTGAACTGAAACCACTCATAGGTTTCAGACGCACTCAGAGTTTCAAAGATAAATTAATACACGCCGACATGTTACTTTTGAAGTCACCATCAAGAAGAACCAAAGGCCACTTTTCGTGTGGTAGATATAGTGTATGTTCTCAGGCATGGATAACTGTCGTAGTTAATATCACAGGAATAGAGGTTAAACTTAATAATTACACAGACTACTCTTTGAGAAAAATAATATATTTGATACAATGCATGTGTTCCCAAAATTATCTGGGGGCCACCATGAGATCACTGCACACAAGAATTACGGAGCATAAGTCATGTATTAGACTGCTTAGAGCAGATTCTTCTCTAGTTCCCCACTTTACTGAGATGGGTCATTCATGTAATGACTTCAAATTTGTGGCATTAGAAATGATTTGCCCACGCAAGTATAATAATGTGGATTTACAAAAATTATTATATCAAAGAGAAATCTTTTGGATCCATAAACTAAAAACTGTGTATCCAGGAGGATTAAATATGGAGTTGGATCTCTCCTGTTATCTAATCAAAATTAATGCCTTTCCTCCTCCTCTTCCCCAGACCCCTAGTAACTTGGCTAATAGCCTGACTGGAGAAAGGGATGATGGCTCCATCACCCCAGCCAATAGCAGCAAGGAGTACTTACTGAGGGGAGGAAATGGCAACACAGGACATCTTACAAAGGCCCAGAGAGGGGAAGAAGGGAACAATAAATACATCTTCTAATGCATCATCCAACAAAAGATTCTGGAAATTAGGATGAATGGAGGAAACATATAAAGCAAACCTTGTAGCCAGAATGCTGGCAGAGCATTGAAGGCCTCCATTCTCCTTGTCTAATATCTGGTGAAGAAGCCACAGTTTGTTAATTGATGAAGATGCAAACAATTCTATATGGGGGGGGGGGGTTTCCCCCTACCTGAATATCGTAAACACTTTGAGGAGGAGATTCCATTTCCCTAATCCATGGTTTGGCAGTTCATCCAGTCCACTTGAATGTAGTTTATGCCATATACATGCATTTTTTAAAAGTGCAGACACTCTATGTGAATCTTCATGGGAGAGCCCAGACGGATTACTTGAGCAGTGTTTGGTGTACTGAATCTGTCATGTGCAAGGCATAGGTGGAAGGATGCTTGGGCTCACAGCACAGGAGCAAACTCCATTGTGTCTTACGTTTTAATGTTATATTGTATGCACCTATAAACAGACTGTTGCCCCTCCCTTGCTGTATCAGTGGCCTGTACCATTACGGAGGGCATTAATGCAAAAATCTTTTACATATTCAGGCATTGTAATATCTCTGCAAGGCTTCAAGGCAAGTTTATACTCACTAAACTGATTTCTGAATCAAGTTAGGAAGGAGCTATTATCCTCATGATGGAACAGAATTTGGATAACACTGAATGAGAGTGGAGGACAGAGAGTAGTTGCCTAATAGCAGGTAACTGTTATTTTGATTTTGGCTTTAGGTGATTGCAAGACGTATTCAACAGGAGTTGCCTTTCATGTCTACTGAAAATATTATCATGGCTATGGTGAAAGCTGGGGGCAATCGCCAGGTATGTTGGATATTAGGCTCCTTGAGGTATTTAACTCAAGAACAGAGGAATTATAAAAAGATTTTGAAACCAGTTTCTTGGATACATATTCTTCTAGAGTATAGAACTATTAATCATATTATTATACATTTATTTTGTTCTCCTACTTTAAAGGCAAAGAAAACACTGGCTGTAGGAGGTGTTAATCTAACCAAGAATGCATGGATGCTCTAATTTGTTATACTGCAAATGGTAATGTTGTTATCAAAACAAGGCAATTAATGAACATTACAATAATTACAGTACAGTGAGTTACAGTAATTACAGGGCAAAACAATTATGTTTTCACAAAAAAATTTTTAAAGTGCAACACTGACTCAAGATGTTTTAAACATCTGTGTTTCTTTACTAAATTTACTCCTGTGCTTTTTGCTTGAAGCTGCTTTCCCTGTATTCTTAAACTTAAGATGGATGATAGAAAGCAATTCCCTGTCTTTTCTGGACTTATGAAGAACAGAGGAAAAGCCTGTGCTGGGTCAGACTAAAGAACCGTTTAGTCCAGCACTCTTTTTCACTGCCAATCAAATGGAGGCCCACAAGTAGGGCTTGAATACAGTACCCTTTCCTGCTCTTGCCTGCCTCCAAACCCAGCAAATGATGGGCCATAGCTTGCCGCCACCGAAAATGAAGGCTTTATTTACTCTGATGATTAATAGCTGTTGATCTGTTTTCCATGAATTTGTTCCCTTGTCTATGCATTGACTACTTTTGTCTTTCCTGAATCTGTCTGTCAGTTTTCACCGAATAATCCCAAGCTTTAGTATTATGGGGAAAGGAGGAGAAGCTCTGTTTGTACTTCCTTTACACCGTGCATAATTCAATAGACGTCTGCCATGCTGCCCCCTTCAGTATCATATGATTTTAGACAAAGGGAGGCACAAGCTAGAAGAAAGTTCCACCTACCCATGGGTTTCTAACTAGGTAAAATTAAACTGTTGGTCCTTACTACAGACCATCTGTTCTGGCTACACAGTATAGAGGCATTCATACTGAGATACACCAGTCTATCTAGTTAATATTGATTTATTTTAGACATTTCTCTTCCTGCTTTTCTCCTGCTCCTGGAAACTGAAGATCCTTGAGACTGTTGTTCATGCCAAGAGATATGTCAAAAGGGAGGGCTTGTCCCTAGAAATGTTCTATGTCTGAACTACTTTTTACAGACAGGACTGAGTGGATCTGTTCTTTGCACTGCTTCCTGATTTTTATTTTTATTTTAACTTTTGGACTTGTTATACCTCAGAGCTAATATGTGCCAAGCCTAATGATTAGTTTTCTTTAAAATGCTCTGCACAAATTTTATTTTTTTTACCATTGAGTTACAGCTGATTTATGGCGACCCCGTGAGGTTTTCAAGGCAAGGTGGTTTGCCACTGACTGCCTCTGCTGCACAACCCTGGACTTCTTTGGTGGCCTCCTATACAGATACTAGCCAGGGCTGACCCCACTTAGCTTCCAAGATCTGATGAGATTGAGCTAGCCTGGGCTATCCAGGTCAGGGCCCTGCACAGATTAGGTGTTCAAAATATTTCATAGTATATCAGAAGAGCTCCAGGAAAAAAAAATCAGGGGGTTGCTACCTCTCATAGAGAAGAGAACATCCATCCTCTGCAGTGGTTCTGCCATGCATAGTTCAAATGCAGTACCCTTTTGATGAGACTCTGTGGCCATTGTGTGCTCCTCAGTCTGCAGGTCTAGCATGTTTCCTGGTTTATCAGTAATGAGATATCCACTTTTCTTTTTTTTAGGATTGTCATGAGAAGATACGGGTTCTTTCCCAGCAAGCAGCTGCTGTTGTAAAACAGGAAGGGGGTGATAACGATCTCATTGCTCGTATCCGTGCTGATCCTTACTTTAGTCCTATCCACGATCACCTGGAAACCCTCCTAGAACCCACATCCTTCACTGGGCGTGCTTCCCAACAGGTGAGGAGAAGAGAGAGAAATCTTTTGTTCTCATGAGGCTGCTGTGCTGTTCTAAAACTTTTCAGGCTAATTTTATCCTTGGCTGTTCCTCCTTCAGCTCTTATTGCTTACTTGGAAACATTAACTGAATTCCTCTGATTTGCAGATGGTAAAGCTGAATATTTATTTATTTGTAAATTAGACTTCTAGACCGCCCTCCCCTATGGACAAGTCTCAGGGCTGTGAACAGCAGATTAAATAAACACAATCACAAATCAGATTGAATAATTAGAACAGTAAAAGCAGTGAACAATACAAAGCAACTTCAGATGGCACTAAAAATGAATCAGATTGTGTCGATTTCCCTGTAGGGGATGGAGAGAATAAGGAGAAGCCAAGCTAGACAGATGGTCACCATTTCTGTCCTCAACCATACGCCTGGCGGAACATCTCTGCTTTACAGGCCCTGCAGAACTGCATGAGGTCCCACAGGGCATGAATGTCATTCGGCAGAGAGTTCCACCAGGTCGGAGCCAGGGCTTTTCTCAGCCCTGGCTCTGGTTGAGGACAGCTAGATATCTTTCGGGCCAGGGAATCCCAGTAAGTGTAATGCTCAGGAATGAATGAACCCCAAAGCCAAATTATTATTCTAATGCTTTCCCCACCTCTCCTGTGTGACAGGTGACAAGATTCCTGAAAGAAGAGGTCTACCCAGTGCTGACCCCATACCAGAGCAAGATGGGTGTGAAAATGGAGCTTACTCTTTGAATTAGGGTTTGATTGGGGTTTACGTATGAAGGATAATAAAGCATTTTAAAAACTTAAATATATGAATTGGTTCTTGGTTATTCAAGGTGAAAATAGTCTTAAGATGCTGTGGGAATGTTTCTGTGGCAGTTCTAGGAAATCACGAGGTCACCCATAGCCTCTAATGAAGAATATGCAGTTCATTTAAGGCTAATGGCTGCCTCATGATTGTGGTTTTTCAATTTCATACTCTTGTCATAAAAAAGGCTATATCAGTTTACAATTCCAGTAGTTATCCAAAACTGGAAAACTGCATAAACATGTATGGTGCCATTGTTTTTAGTCCCTGTACAGTGTGTTCAACTTACTGGCTATTAAAAAGCAGAGGTGAAGCAATTCAAAGATATTGAGCTATTGTTAGTTCAAAGCGAGCTGTACTGAAATCAGGGAGAGGCTGGGTACGGTTTCCTGTGTGGCATTCCTGTGCAGAAAAATACAGAGGTTTAATTCACTCACATAGTCTTTGAGGAAATAGAGGATTAAAATGACTTAAGTGTCCTGGTGAAGATGCCTGTCTGAAGTGCTTGGTTTTGCAATACATGCATCTGATATTTTGTGTAAATAATATATTCATGACCATTACATTGTTCTTCAAGAACTATCCTTCAGGAGAGATATCAGAATTTTTTAAACCATGGGGAACTTTGGTTTGCACAAAGGAAAAATGTAGAAAGCTATTTACAAACTTTATATTTTCCTGCATTATTGAAGAGTTCCCAACTATACTGAAATGCTATGTATATGGGTGGCCTTGTTTTACTGTCCTACTGATAGTTCCCTTGCCTATCATGCTTTCCATAAAGAGTAATTCATGCAGAAATATGTACAGATTTAATTAATTGTTTGAATGTTAATGGATCGACTAAGCTTTGTTTTATCAGGTTATCCCTGTATTTCCATATATGGAATACAGGTTTTATAGTAGCCAGCAAAAACTGGGTAAAATATTCTGGACTGAGGAATATGGAATCTATCAGAAAGAAAGAGAGAGTGTGATTAACTGCATTTAGAAAAAAATTTAAATCCTATTTGTCTACTAAATTGTGCTCAAGGCTATTACATTAAATCACTCAACACTGTAAATCTGATTTTAAAAAATAACTGAGTTGTTATAACTATGCCCTGCCAGAAGATATGCTCTGGACTTTGACCTGGACAATCCTAAAAAGTAGCATCTTACAAATTGTGTCAAATCATACAGTGCCAAAAAGAATAAAAATCTATGCAGTAGATATAATATCAGTCTACACAGGCGGTGGTCACTATTTACATATTCAGTGTTTTGACTTTTTACTGCTTTGGGGACCATGAACTGGATGGAAAGGCAATATAATAATTTTTTTCTTTATTTTCTTATTTCTTTGTCTGGCTGAAATGAAACTAAGGCCTGATTATTTATCTAGGGGTTTTGTAGACGACAATGAACCCCATTAATTGTTGAAGGAAACCTTCACTGGTCCTGGGGAGAAAAACATGGACATTCTTGCAATGGAGTGAACCTACAGATCAGTTGGCCTTCTTTCATAACTGACAGCATAGTGAAATGGTTGGAGTGTCATCCTAAGATCTAGAATCTAAAATTGAATTACCAACTATAACTAAAGTTTCAGCCAGTTCTTCTTTGAAAGTCTTATAAAATTCATTGGGAAATCCATCATTCCCAGCAGCATTTAAAATGCTTTCATGCTGGTATCTTCCACCAACGAGATTAAATAGAATAAAAAGTTCAAATGGCCCCCAATGTTGGAAAGGATGTGGACAGTTTGCTGACTTTATTCACAACAGGTGGGCATGTAAATATATAACACAATTTTGGAAGGAAATCATACATCAAATATTCCACATTACAGGTTTTAACTTACCTTTTCTTCCAGAAGTAGTTCTTCTGGATGTCAGGTCGGCCCCACTACAAAGAAAAATACAGAATTAATTTCAACACTGTTGGCCATTGCCTGTCTTTTAATAGCTTCTCATTGGATAAACAACTCCCAAAATTAGAAAACTGGTATGACTGAATAGGGGAACATTTTATAATGTCCAAGATTATGGATAGAGTGACCAGAAACTCTGAGGATGACTATGGCCACGTCCACACTGTCAGTTTTGTCTCTCATTTCTCCCTACTGCTTAAGGTTCCCCCACCCCCCATATGTTTTGCTCTCTCTAGTAGTCCCAGAGGGAGCAAAACACATGTGGAAAAGGGGGGGGACCCAAAGCAATAGGGATAAATGAGCGAGAAAAGTGACAGTGTGGACGTGGCCTATGTCATGACCTTTGTGGAAACTTTTAAATTGTTAAATTATTAATTTGTTTTATTGTTTACAATGCATAAGGCCTTGTTAGCTGCCCTGAGTCTGTCCAGCAGGGAGGGCGGGATATAAATATAATCAATAAACATGGTGTCCTGTTGTTTCCTTTCTTAAGGAACAAGAAAGAGATCCTTCCTAAAAATTTGCAATATGCTAAAATGATATTTCTAGCTTATTTGGTGACGTGATCTATTTTGTAATATTTATTGTTTGGTATGGTAAATTTTGGATACAGTATTGTCTTTTTGAACTTTTGGAAATGTTGTGGTTAGGTAATGTATGGTCCATTTTTTGCTTATGGTAATGCACTAGTTCTTAGTGTTTATTGTTTATAAATAAAAGTTTTTTTTTAAAAAAAAATCCTAACATCTAGGAGACCCAGGTTTGAATACCCACTTTGCCATAAAAGCTGCTTTGAGGCCCCCCATTAGGGACAACAGTGTGGGGTATAAATTTAGTAAGTAAATGCATCAAATTTTTGCAACCATGCTTGATCTAGGTAGGTATTGTTTTTTCTTTACCTGTGTATGTGTGCATGCACACATGAATGTGCACTTGTGATTTGCCGCATGAGCTGAGATTCCAGCATAGCGATTTGGGAGTTTTAAATGAAACTGTGACCTGCAGGGGGTATGATAATCGTGAGAGTGTCCATCTAGCTGGTATTTTAAGATACCGCCTTGTTTTATGAGAAACACAAAGCGCTCGCACAGTGTCTAACTCTATAAACTCTCTTCAAAACCGCACAAGCTGCGCTGCCATTGAATACAGCAGGCATTTCTTCATGGGGAAAGGAACTCATTGTTCTGCGGGAGCGCTTAACTTTACAGAAAGTGACGCGCCTTGCCGAGGTTCCAAACCATCCTTGGAAGACTCCATGTAGGGTTGCCAGATCTCGGTTGGAAAATACCTGGAGACTTTGGGGGTGGATCCAGGAGAGGGTGGGATTTGGGGAGGGGAGGGGCCTCGGCATAGTACAATGCCATAGAGTCCACCCTTCAAAGCAGCCATTTTCTCCAGGGGAGCTGATCTCTGTCAACTGGAGATCTGTTGCAAAACCGGGAGATCCCCAGGCCCCACCTGGAGGCTGGTAACCCTAACTCCATGACTTCCTCAATGAGAAAGCTCTTCGTCGCACGGCTCTGGGTTAAGTCCTGGCTCGGCCGCCAGCTCAGCTTCTGCACCTAAGTCTTGAAATGCCACCTCCTGTAACACACTCCCGACAGAGAGGCTGCCGTTCTGTGAGAAGCCTGTAGGGGTCGCCAGCGAAGCAGGAAACTATCCACCGAGATCTCAAGAAAGGAACGGCTGTTACCGAACCGGAAAACGTAGCCATGATGTGAAGAGAGAGCGAGAGTGTTCTTCGAGACTACAGTTCCCATAGCTCTCTGCGCCATCCAAGTGTCCCCCTGGTGTTGGGCGTGCGTCATGGTTTAGGTCGGCTCTGACGGGAACGGGTTGAGGGGCGAACTGAGAGCGGGCAGGAGCGCTGGGCGAGGGCGGGTGTCTGGAGCGTGTGTGAGGAAACGGAGACCGCAGGCTGCCGAGGGACGCCCCTCGCCGAGCGAGGAGAATGCGGGGTAAGCGGCAGCGGCTCCGGGAGGGAGCATGGGCGGCGGGGTGGGGTCTCCCATATGGAAGAGGCGGTCGGCGAGCACCGCGGGGAGGGGAGGGGAGGGGAGGGGGGGGGGAGAGGAGCAACCGGCCAAAGGATCGGCGGCCCGGGCACGGTTTAGGAGCGCGCGGAAAAGGTAGGTGAGGAATAGCACGATGTCAGCTTGGGTTGGGAGCATAGAGGGAGAAGGGGTGACACCCCCTCCCCCCCCCCCCGGTCCCGGTTTCCCCTCCCAAATGAAGACCGGCTGCTCTGAGGCTGGCTAGGAAGCATCCCCTACCGCCGCTGCTGCTGTGTCGTTGGGAAGTGCGAGATGGGGGGGGGGGGGGGGGGCGGGAGCAGCAGCGGCACTCAGGGCTTGCCAAGAAGCTGGTCTAAACGAAAGCAGACGTGTGTGTATGCCTTTGAACCCCACACACACACACCACACACACACACACACACACAAAACGTGCAAGATCGATGGCGACACCTGATCATAAAGTGGCTACCTGTCTGAGGATAGGTTTGGAGTGCAGATGGTTGGCCTGCTAGTCAGGCTGGTAGGAGTCCTCTGCGGTTCTCCTGTCTGAAAAACAATGGTCCCTAATTTGTGTGTGCCTGTGTGTAAAGTACCCTCAAGTCACAGCTGACTTATGGAGACCCCTTGGTGGTTTCAAGACAAGTGACTTTAAAAGGTGGTTTGCTGTTTCCTGCCTTTGTGTATAGATCCTGGGATTCCTTGGTAGTCTCCTGTCCAGCTACTAACCAGGGCCCTGACCTTGCTTAGCTTCAGAGATCTGACAAGATCAGACCAGCCTGGGCCATTCAGATCAGGGTAGTTGCCAGTTTACATTACTGGAAATATTATAGAAAATATAGAAAAGGGCAGAATTCTGTCAGGGATACCCCTGTACGAGTGGATCATTACTAAGAGAGACACTTGGGGGCACCTGTAACACACTTGATTCAGATGTTTTCATGTGATTTGATACACAGCATCCTGTGAAGTGCTTTTTTTCTGGCTCTGCTACTGTAACCTCTCATATCTGTGCTACTTCCTGTCTCCCTTCTTTACATGTTTATAATTTACTAATCCTTCAGTAAACACTGTAACTATGTGCTCAACTTTTTCAGGAAGGGAGTGTGCAGACAAGTTTTATTGCCACAATCAATGCAGCAAGATCTCCAGTGCCCCGAACAAGCTGTATCAAATGCATATCAGGCCCATAGCCAGGATTTTGTAATTCGGGGAGCCTTTAAATAAGTCACGGGGCACTGATGTCACAAATTAAAAATAAAATTTTTTAAAACTCACTTTTGCAGTGTTCGCACTCTGCTTGCCTATGTGGGGAAGCAAGCCATGCTTGGGGAAGGGGCAGCGGTGGGGAGTTCTCCGGGCAGCCCAGAAAGCTGGGGGCTGGATAGCAGTCAGGGGGCCTTGGCAGGAAGTCAGTGGGCCAGGCCTCACAATGTCCCACTGTAACTGCCGGCCTGATGCATATACAAGCCAATCCATACAAGTGTCATAAGGTAGCATTCCATCTACTCCCAGTAAATGTCCAAGTCCTTTTCCTGTCTAGGCTTGCTTGCTGACATATCCTTTCATGTACTGCTTTCTCTCCAATTAATTTGAGACTTCTTGGATCCCATTCCTGTTGCATGGATCTGGTTTGAGCTTAGAATTTGCCAGAACTGCAGCTGCATGGTTTGAATTTTAATGGATCTGTTGAAAATTTTCCAGGTCAGGGTCTGGCTTTGATTTTTGTACATTCTGAAGGCTGGTGCATGAGAGAATGAAAGCTAAATTAATGAGTGGTATTGTAGTTTGTAATTTAATTTTATGAAACGTGCATATTTCACCTTAAATTGGAATGATACTGATCTTTTTTCATATGCCTCACTGAAAGTTTTCCTTTTGTATTTATCTGGTGACTCACAAGTCCACACTGCAATTTTCTGACTCATTTTTTTCAAAGCATGATCAGATTTAATTGGATTTATTCAGTGCCTGTTTATGCTCTGTTCATTTTTCTTTTTGGTAATATCTTCCTGTGTTTCCAGACTCCTTTTGTTTCTAATTCTTTTGGCTCTACACCTGTTACATTGTCTGTTTCCCTTTGACGTTCTTCACGCTAAGAGATCAAGTACTTGCCTTTTAAAGTTCAAATACTAAAAAGTAAGTTCCCCTGAATAGTAGGTCTTGTTCCCAAATAACTGAACAGAACTGTGACCTAATGACCTGATCCTTTATTCAATATGACTTAATTCCTAAGACTGCAGTTCTGTTTACACTCAGTTGGGAGTAAGTCCACTGAATTCAGTGTGCATACTTAAGTCTTCATGGACAGAGCTATTTCATCTTAGGTTAGAATAAAAACTTGCTAGTCTTTAAGGTGCAGCAAGATTTCTCTCTTATGACTAAGTATGCATAAGATGTTTATTTATTCAGGTGGGCTGCCATGTTGGTCTGAAGCAACAGAACAAAGTTTAACTGGGTATATGCTTTCATGTGCATGCACACAAAAGCTTATACTCAAAGCCGCCCTGAGCCCGCACGCGGGGAGGGCGGGATATAAATACGAAATAATAAATAATAAATAAATAAATAATAATAATTAAGCTTTATTGATCTTGAAGGTGCCACTGGACTCAAACTTTGTTATGTGTATTTATGTTATTTATAGTCCACCTTTCTCATTACAGTGCCTACTTGGCCTGGCATAGGAATGAATTTCAGAGGTCTGTAAAAACAGTGAAATCACACACCTTGTAAATGTCTAGGCAAGAAAATACTAATGCAAGGAAGGGAAATGTACTGGAATAACTTAAAAGAGCTTTACTGAGGCCTAATGCTAGCACAATTGTTCCAAGCACCTTCAGGGTCATATGAGGAAGTTCTTCTGATGTGGTATGTGTATGGTACTTCTTACTTCCTGAGAAATGAAGGAAAGCTGAATTTCAGAAATTGCTTTGCTTCTATAGGTGTCAATACAGAGTTCTGTTTTAATCATGATGTGGGAATAATGTAAAAGCAACTGTTTCCCCTTAAGTGGGCAAATACTCTTTCCTGCTAAGTAAAAAGGCAAAACAAACAACTTGAGATAGAATTGATTTTATGAAGCTTAATATTTTAATTTCAGTTTGGAATGCAGTGGGCCTGGTCTGTATTACTCAAATGGAGGGCTGGAAAAATCCTTGACAAAATTAGCACCTAGGAATTTGACATGGTTATCTCCTTTGTGAAGAGCATGTGTATAAAATGCTATGCTGGGCACTAAGGAGACATGTTAGAAAAAAACCTCTGTGGCGAGGGAAATACAAAGTTCTGCATAGTACCTACTGAATGCCTGGTATGCTCCAAAACAGGAATCTTTCTTTCATGAGGAACTTCATAAACAAGAGGAAGAAATTAACAAAAAAAATTTACAGTTCAAGTGCCATGGTGGAGTTTGTTTTAGGGATGTGAGATACTGTGGCTAATTTTCAAGATATATCTACCAGCTTAATTTTAGTTGTATGGTGGTGGTATGACAGTTGTGGAGCTCTGTCTTGTCCCAGAGTTAGCTAGTATGGTGCAAGGTGCCTGTTTCTTTGACTTATACAGGATTCAGCTCCTAATTCAGACTTAAGCTAAGTAGCCTTGATCAGTTGAAACTCCATGTACTAATTAGTTCAATTTACAATTCCTGTCTCTGGTTTAGACACATGAGCACAGGCAGTAGTAAAAATTTAGTGAAGAAAACAATCCTTCATGCTACCAGAGACATTTTCCTCTCTATATAGAGCCTCAGCCTCTTATCTTACAGTTTATGGCAATCTAACAAGGGCATGCTACACATGTGATCATCATTCAATTTACTTTGGCTCACAATGTCTCTTAAACATCTGTATCGGACCCTATGCTTACAGTAACTTAGAATATCACTCTAAGAAACCTACAAAAAAAATGTTGTGATGCACTGGAACAAAACCTCAGAATCCAGATGATCTTTACCCTTGTTCCTCTGAACTGTTGTTAACAGTGTTGTAGCAGCATATTCCTTTTACCAATAAATGCCACTAATTACCCAAGTTAATATTTGCTTTCTGTATGGGGAAAAGAAGCTATGCTTCTAACTTCAGTTAAACTAACAAAGTAGAAGACACTCCTAACAGATGGGATATAATAGGATTAAGGAGTGGCTGTAACAATTCCTGCAATTGGCCTAGTTGTACCTTTTGCAACATGATACTTAGTTGGGTTTTTACAAATTTCACCTGTCAGGTTGAACAATTTATATTGTTTGCATTGGCTTGGTTTACTCTAGGAAACACCTGTGTTTACAGATAAGAACTGAGGATTTTTCACATCTCATATTGAATCATTCTGTTGTATAGATCTTAATGAGATCAGGCTAAGACTTGTAGCTTATTTTTATTTATATCCCACTTTTCTCTCCAGTGTAGACCCCCAGTGGCTTATCACATTGTTCCCCACTTATCCTTACTACAGTCCTATGTAGTTGGTTAGGCAAAGACTGTCTGACAAGCCCAAACTTCCCCAGGGAGCTTCCATGGTAGAGCAGATATTTGAACCTGGTTGTTCAAGGTCCTAGTTTAAGACTCTACCCACCTACATGATGATAGCTAACAGCATGGGTAACATGACTGGCATGAGAAAGCAGTTAAGCAAATGGTCATCTGACTAGAATCAGTGGGATCTGTCTTTTAAAAAAATCTCTATGGATTGTACATCTTCAATGCCTAGGAAAGCAATCCTGTTTTTTTCAGTGGGCTTCAACTGAAGCAACGCTGAATAGGACTTCACTGTAAACAGTGTCTTCTGAAGATTCCTAAAGCCACTCATGTTTATAAAGGCAAGCTTCATTGACATCAAAGGGCCTTACTTTCTAGTAAATGTTTTGCTTTTGTATATGTTAAACGAACACTTCACATCTATTATTTCCATGTGTGTAGTGTAGCCAGGAGATCCTACGATTGTCTGGCAGCCAGAAGTTCTAGCACTTTAGTGTTATCTGCAGTGCATCACGAGGAGGCAAGCTAGAATTGCACCGCTGGTAAACACCAACAAGAGGCCTGCAGGATTTGATGTAAAGTATGGAAGATGGCTAATAGAATATGAACAGGCTTTGGCAGTTGTACAGACCTGTTGTTTAAATAGGGCAAAATACCAGGATCCGAATGTGATTGTGGTGCAGCCCACCAAACTGTTTTGCATCTGTCACAGGAATCTGAGTGTCATGCTTTCCAGGGTGATGTGACAGAGTTCTCTGAACGCTCCCCAGCTGCGATTGAGTGGGTTGAAAATTTAGATATTAGTATTTAGGGGGATCACCCAATCAGTCTGCATACCAATTGTGTCAGTGTGGTTACATATTTTATATTATTATCTGCTTCCTCTGTATAACTCTGCTATATGATAAATAAATAATAATCTATTATTTATTTGTGACATTGGCACCTGGTAGGCCTTCATAAACTACACTATTAGTTGTTTGTTTCCAGGACTTTTCTCTTAGGTAGTTGTGTGCTTAGCTATTGAACCCTGACCTAGTTCTGGTTCATAAAATTCCAGGAATCTAAGTTTAAAAAGGAAAAGCCTGCAGATATGGCTATACTTTATCCTATTATTGTTCCTTATAAACACTGACTTGCTCCTATGAAATTAATAGACCATGTATCCATAGAGTTGCCAGCCTCCAGGTGGACTCTGGAGTTCTGGAATTACAACTGATCTCTAGACTAGAAAGATCAGTCTCACTGGAGAAAATAGCAGCTTCAGAAGGAAGACTGTATGGTATACCATAGTTTCTAGGTGAAATCCCTCCCCAAACTCCTCCCTCCACAGACATCGCCCCCAAATCTCCAGGAATTTCCAGCGCCAGAGTTGGCAAACTTATGTATTCATTGTTCCAAAGGTGGCATGATAGCATCTTTCTGCCAACACAAAGTCAAGTTTTTGTCACTAGAACCTCTTTCCACACCTATCGTTCTTCAGATATCTGGCTCAGAAAGGCCATAAGTCTTTGAAGGTCAGTTTTAAATTGCTCTGTTGTATCATAGTAATCCTGTTTTGCACTTCCTTCTAAACCAGTGTAATTACTGGGCAGGACCACATCATGAAAAACATTTTTTCTGCTCTCTTATGACTCCAGCATTTCCACACTTAACTGTTTTTCTTTGTATCTATTGAGAGTCCAGTATGTCAACCAGATAGGTGGGGGTAGAGTTAGAAGCTGGCTGAGATTTTAGCAGGATCCAGTCTAGTTTTCCTACAATCTGCTTAACATCAAGGAGATTGTGAACTGCACCTTGAGAAAAGGTCTTTTGTCTCAGACCTCTAGAGCTCCCTCACACCCTGGCTATGAATAATTGACTCAAGCTTGCTGGACAATCACTGAGGTTCCTGATTTTGCCAAAACCCCTCCACTCCCCAGCTTGATTCAGTCAAGTTCCTTGGCAGAACTGCCTTGCCCAAGCCATTGTCTACCTGCCTACATCCCTCTGACATCCCAAATTCATTATATAATTTAATAATTAATCTCATCATCCAAGTTTCCCTCATGGGACCACTTTAGCAATTATTTTAAAACTCTCCAATAAGATTTTGAGTTTCAGCCCAGCAAAGCCACTGCTTCCCTGTTGATATAATTAAGTGTATAAAAATCACCCTCCAGACCTCCTACCTTAGTAGCTGTTGTTTTGGACTGAGCTTGCTTCCCCAATGTTATGGTTAGTTCACTTTCTGGACCCTCACAGTTTGACTGAAATCACTCGATTTTCCACTCCTTTGAGCCCTGGAATTCCATCCCTGGTCCTGCTTGCTTTTTATTACCCAGTCCTGGACTGGACTCTCACCTGTCTTTTCAGGCTCAAGCTCATATGTTTTCTTTTTCCCTTTGATTCCTCCAAAGCATCTCCAGCTTTCCTTAGAGAGCCAGTTTAGTGTAGTGGGAAAGAGCGGCAAAATCTAATCTGGAGAACCAGGTCTGATTCCCCCATTCCTCCACATGTAGCTGCTGGGTGACCTTGGGTCAGTCACAGTTTTTTCAGAGCTGTTCTCTCAAGAGCAGTTTTCAAAGTGCTCTCTCAGCCCCACAAACCTCACAGGGTGTCTGTTGCAGGGAGAGGAAGGGAAGGAGATTGTAAATTGCTCAGAGACTCTGAGTGAAGGGTGAGGTATAAATCCAATCTCCTTCTTCTTCCTCCTGCCAACTGGTCCCCAAGTGTTCCCCTAATAGTCAGTAACTCATAGGCAGGTAGGTTTATGCAAAGGGTTTGTATATCGAATACAACAGCTCTGCTGTATCATTTTGCTATTCTTGCCATTCCATTTTCCCACTCTGTATCTTGTTAGGGGAATGAAGATATTTATTATTTAAGAGCTATTTTCTCTCTTTTGGAGTGCTGCCCCTAGAGTGGGACCCTAATACATAGGCAGAAGATCTGAAAGGTAATTGCCCAGGAGATGCATGTTGCATGTGTAAAACGTGCTTTGTACGTTATAGCTCCTGCATAGTACCTATTAGGGTAACAATATAATAAACAAAAGTTGTTTTACCTTCACTACACTTCTGCCTTCCAGGTCCCCTGATGTGAATCATCCACTCTCTTACCTCATTCACCGCTTCTTGCACAACTTTCGTTTAGCAATGCTGCTCTTATCTGCATCTGTCTTGCTCTTTGTTAGGTCACCAAAGGCAGTTGTCAGGAAGTGGTCCATAGCAACTGAAGTCAGGAAAAACTTGCCCATCTAGTTCAGTTCATTTACCATTCAGCAGTCTATGAATATAGCTAATGGGGGGGTGCAAGTAGGGTAGGTGGTCTGTAGTGATAACTTAAGAAAACTCTGTTTGAGATGTCTGCCTGTGATTCACGTGGATAAAGAAAGTTACACCGTTCCTGCATGACTGCATCCTTTTGTTGTTGGAAAGAATCCTGCCTAAACTAAGACTATTTTGGAGGCAACCCCCTCCCCCCCCCCACCGCACACACTATTTGCAAAGGATTCATAATCTCCCCGACATCCAAAGAGAAACATACAAGATAGGCCTAGTTCTATTCTACTGTGAAACTGTGCACCAAACATAAAGGTAAATGTTTTCCTTGCTCAATCAAAAGCCAGTCGAATTTGACTCTAGGGGGCGGTGCTCATCTCCGTTTCCAAGCTGAAGAGCCAGCATTGTCCAAAGACTTTTTCTGTGGTCATGTAGCCAGTATGGCTAAACACCAAGGTCCGCGGAACGCTGTTACCTTCCCACTGAAGCAGTACCTATTTATCTACTTGCAATTTCTTGCTTTTGAACTGCTAGGTTGGCAGGAGCTGGGGACAGAGATGGGAGCGCACTCTGTCATGCAGCACTCAGATCTTGAACTGCCACACATCAGTGAATGCAGAGCCAAAATTGCTTGTTCAGTTTTGGTTTAACATTATGTTGTCAAAAACGAAACACCACACATACTTCTTTCATCGTGCTTTTGATAGCCCTTCCAAAACTCTTGCCATTTTCTGTTCAAATTCTAGGCATGAAACCCTGCTTTAGAACTGTTCAGGGCCCCAAGGAGTGAGCCAGTTTGGTGTAGTGGTTAAGTGCGCAGACTCTAATCTGGGAGAACCGGGCTAGATTCCCCACGCCTCCACTTGCACCTGCTGGATGACATTGGGCAAGCCATAGTTCTGGCACAGCTGTTCTTGAGAAAGAGCAGTTTCTGTCAGAGCTCTTACAGCCCTACCTACTTCACAGGATGTCTGTTGCGGGGAGGGGAAGGGAAGGGAAAGGAGATTGTAAACTGCTCTGAGACTCCTTTGGGTAGTGAAGGGCGGGTATAAATCCAATCTCTTCTTTTCTTCTTGTAGAGTCATGGCTGGCAGAACACCACAGAACGGATTTCTAGAAAGAGCTGCCCCTTCTGTAGCATAATAACAATTATTGTAGTGGTCTGAATATATTTTTAAAAAATTATTTTATTCAGTTTATAGGCCTTCCTTCCCTGTGAGCAGAGCTCAATGTGTCATAACGTCATAAAACATATGCAGTTAAAACATAAGCAGTTCTGTGTACAATAAATAGGATAAAACACAGCAACATAGTTAAACTATTTGATGGTGTAAAATCCCTGTGGGGGAAGTAATTGTCTTAAAATCTATCTGCTAGAAAGGAGAGGGAAGGAAAAGGGGGAGAGGACAGGGAAGCCAATCTGAAATAAAAACCTGTCACTGCTGTCAACCATAGGCCTGGCGGAACAGCTCTGTTTTACCAGCTCTACAGAACTGCAGCAGATCCCGCAGGGCCCGGATCTCACCCGGAAGAGCATTCCATGTGGCCGGGGCCAGGGCTGAAAAGGCTCAAGGACAACTGGACACTCTCTGGGCCAAGGATCACCAGGAGGTTCATATCACTGGGAACGTAACGCTTTTTGGGGTACTTAACAAGAGAGACAGTTCCTAAGATATGCTGGTCCCAGACTGAGTAGGGCTTTAAAAGTTAGCACCAAAACCTTGAACCTGATCCAGTACTCAGTCTGGAGCTAGTGCAGCTGGTGGTGCACTGGTTGGATATGGGCTCTGATGGAAGTTCCACTCAGAACACACACAGCCACATTCTGGACCAGTTGTAGCTTCCGGATCAGTCTTAAGGGTAGTCCTGCATAGAGTGAGTTGATTTATTTATTTATATTTACATTTCTATCCCGCCCTCCCTGCCAGGCTCAGGGCAGCTAACAGCATAAATAAATATACATTAAAATTCCAATTTAAAACAATAAAAATCAGTATAAAACCATACTATACTACATAACTTATATTAAAAGATGGTGATCTTCTGTCAGGTGAGTGGGACCTCTAGGCTCCCACCTAGTTGTTAGGCCTCGGTTGGTGGCACTGTTGGCACTGCTGGTAATCAGGCCAGGGCCATAGCATCGCGGCAGCCCCTACTTAAAGGCCTGGTGGAAGAGCTCTGTTTTACAGGCCCCGCACGGCCCTGATGTCCTCTGGGAGCTCATTCCACCAGTGCTGGGCCGCCACAGAAAAGGCCCTGGCCCTTGTAGCCAACTTGGCCTCCTTAGGGCCCGGAAGAACCAGGCAGTTTTGGGAACCCGATCTTAGTGCTCTCTGGGGTACATGTGGGGAAAGGTGGTCCCTTAGGTAAGTAGGTCCCCGGCCATATAGGGCTTTAAAGGTAAGAACCAGCACCTTGAACTGTATCCATTATGCTACAGGCAGCCAGTGCAGTGCTTTAAGGGTGGGCTGGATGTGTTCCCACATGGGGAGACACAACAACAAGCTTGCCGCTGCATTCTGCACCAGCTGCAGCTTCCAGATTTGGGACAAGGGCAGCTCCATGTAGAGAGCATTGGAGTAATCCAATCTTGAGGTGACCAATGCATGGACCACCGTTGCTAGGTCATTGCGTTCAAGGAAAGGAACCAACTGCCTAATCAGCCAGAGATGATAAAAGGCTGACTTCACAGTGGCTGCTACCTGGGCCTCCATCGTTAGGGAGGTATCCAGGAGCACTCCCAAGCTCCTAACCTCCAGTGCTGGCACCAACAGTGCCCCATTGAAGGTCGGGAGAGGGATCCCTAACCTTGGACCACTCCAACTCAAGCATAGGACCTCCATCTTCATCGGATTCAATTTCAGTCAGTTCAGTCTAAGCCAACCAGCCACGGCTTTCAACGCCAGGTCCAGATCTCCCAGACTAGAGTCTGACTGGCTGTCCAACAACAGATTGATTGATTGAGTCAATTTATATCCTGCCCTCCCCCAGTCTGGAGGTGACCATTGCATGGATCACTGTGTCTAGGTTGGGGGGAGATAGGAAGGGGACCAACTGCTTAATCTGTTGCAGATGGTAAAATGCCAGTTTAACCACATTTGTGACCTGGGCTGCCATTGAAAGGGAGGCATCCAGCATCACACCCAGACTCTTGTTGGTTGACCAGATGACACTTGGACACCATCAGGGTCTGGAAGTTGGGCTCCCAACCCCACATCTTCCCAACCCAGCCACCGGAACCCCATCTTCGATGGATTTAGTTTCAGCCGACTCTGTTTTAACCACCAACCATGGCCTCCAGTCCTTTGGCCAGGATATTTGGGTTGGCACTCAGCCAGCCACTTATCAACAGATATAGCTGGGTGTCATCAACATACTGGTGACATCCCAGCACAAATCTCCACACCAGCTGGGCAAGGGGGTGCGTAAGATGTTAAATAACACTAGGGGAGAGGATTGTCCCTTAAGGGACACCACATACCAAAGGGTATCGTGAAACCCTTTCCCCTAATGTCATCCTTTGTCCCCAGTCTTGGAGAAATAAGACAAACCACATTAAGGCTTTCCCTCGAATTCCCACATTGTAGTCAACCATGTCAAATGCTGCTGACAAACCAAGTAATATCAGCAGCACTGACCTGCCTTGATCCAGCTGTCTGCATAGATAATCTGTGAGAGTGACCAGTGCTGTCTCTGTCCCATGGCGAGGGTGGAAGCCGGATTGAAAGGGTCCAGGGCCAAGGTGTCATCAAGGAAGATCTGGAACTGTTCCACTACTGCTCTCAAGTACCTTACCCAGGAACGGTAGATTTGACACTAGTCAGATGGATCACTAGGCTCCAAATATGGTTTTTTTCAAGAGTGGTTTCACCACTGCCTCTTTTAGCCTCCCCAGGAAGGTCCCAGTGCTTAGGGACAGATTTATAATATCAACCAGGAGAGCCTGTATCCCATCACCACCACCATCTACCAGCCATGATGCGCACAGGTCTAAGAGACAGGTGGTGGGCCTCACAGCATCCAGGATCCTATTGACATTGGCCCATGAGAGCTGGGTGAATTGGTCCAAAAATGGGCCTGAAGATAGCCAAGAGTCTCCAGTTCCCATACTGTGTCAATGTTGGCAGGCAGATCCTGGCGGGGTGACAAGATTTTGTCCACAAAAAAGCTCACAAAGTCCTCACAGCTAAGTGCTGAATTGCTAGAAATTTGGCATTTCTTTGAGAGAGAAGTTAAAGATCTGATTACCCTAAATAACTGTGCCAGGTGAGAGCTAGCAGATGCAATGGAGGCAATATAGAATTCCTTCTTCACAGCCTTCGCTGCCATCTCATAGGATTTCATAAATATTCTATAAGATGCTCTTGCAACTTCATCACAAGTCCATCGCCAAACTCTCTGTAGTCATCTGAGGTCCCATTTCATTCTCTGTAGCTCCTTAGAGTGCCCAGGAGCTATTTTGGTATGAGAGTAGAGAGGGCATCGGGGAGCAATCTCATAGTACTGAATCACTTTTTGTCTACGATAGGTCATTCATGTTTTCCATCTGATAAATGAGAATCAACAGTGAGAGTGAGGGACTAGACCATCCGGGGAGTCCATTGGTGATCAAAGATTTGGATTCAGGTGTCTCAGCCTTTGATGTTGCACTTTGGTGTCAGGAAACATGATGAACTGATTTTCCATTTTACGGTAAAAATAACAGAACAAACCAAGGTAGCAGGAAATGTATGGTAGCTTTGTTGTGAATTCTGACCTTAATCTGTAAAGCTGGCTAACTGTTCCTGTTTGGAAAAATGTTCATGTTAGGAAACAAAACCCACATATATGAATTCATGTACCAACTTGAGTCAGCCCAGCATGCTCTTTGGTGATCCTCTTGATCTAGCAGGTGTTTTTAGTTGCAGCTAGGACCCATGCCTTTACAGGTATTGCACCCACTCTGTTCAGTAACCTTCTGGAAGAAGTTTGGAAGGGCCCTCTATGGCTCTCTTTCACAGGGATTATAAGGCCTTACATGCATAATACATTTTCCACCCTGGGGATGATCAAGAAGACATGCACTGGGAGTTCCTGGGTAAAACTTAGATTCCCAGGTTCAGAGGCACAACTCAGATTGGGACCACAGGGAAGTGTGGTTAAGCCTTTGCCTGTGCCATTTTTCTAACTTGAAATGGCCCCAGGGAGCCACTGTTTGTTTTGTTGAGGAACCTTGCATGTAGCGCATTGATCCACATGCAGCCTGCAGTAGGTCAAACAGTGGCTCCGGGGGCCATTTTAGGCCAGAACTAGGGATATGCATTCAGATCTACCTGACCTAAAAATATACCTGAAAAATAACTAATCAGTATTTTCAAGTATATTTTGACTTCCCAAATGTCAGGAAAACTGAAAAAACCCCAGATATTTTCAGGAATTTTGGGTAGAGAGGCAAAAGGAGATTGCTCCCACCTCTGAGCTGTTTGTCAGGCAGGTTTATGCAGTCCCTTTAAACTTTAAAGGGAATGCAGAAGTAAGTTGAGGATCTCACCACCTCAGCTGTGTCTGGCTTTCCTTGCAGCCCAGTTTAAACCAGGCTGCAAGAGAATCCAGCCCAAGCTGAGTCAGTGGGGAGTTGAGAGCTTCCTGGCAGCGTAAGTCTGTGCAGCTTTATCCTGCTTCCTGGTTTAAACTGGGCAGCAGGAGAGGGCAACCCAGCTGGGATTAGCTGTGCAGCTGTGCTCTGAGCTGCCTTCACCTGCCACCTGGTTTAAACTGGGTGACAGGAGAAGCCAAGCCAGCCCCATGATCAGGCCAGTATTTTTTACTGGTATTTTTCTTCTTGGGTCTATTTGACTCAGAAAATTAAATCCCGGATCTGAATACTATTTGGATCCAGGAGTTTTCAGAAATCCTGAAATTGTTTCAGGTCCAGTACACCTGATCCAAAAAAATATTGGTAAAAAAACAATTTTGCACACCTCTGGTCAGAATTGGAAGGGGGATGACTTAAGCCCTCTCTTCCCATATGATGTGCTCCCTATAGAAATTGGACCCCCAACTTTTTTGGAATCAAGTTTCACCTGGGAAGTCCCAGCACACATCTGTTAAACAGTTCCTGGGAGGACCTACATGGTTAGGAGTGGACCTAAGAGTTTTCTCTTCTAAAAGTGTTCAGTGATTCATATGTTTATAGTCTCTCTTTTGTGAACCAGTCCACTACTTATGTTGTTGTTGTTATTAAGGTGAGTTTTCTGCAGAGTTTATTGTAGGCTGCTCTGTGTACACAAAGTGAGATAGAAAAAAATGTTAATCTAAACAAAATGATTGTCCCTGCTCTTATTCATGAAGAACTATTTACCTTGTATTGCAGCAACTTTCACAGACTCCAGTTTGTGTCCCTGAAAATCTTCAGTCCCAGGAATGTCTGTCCCTGGCCTGGAAGGAGAGCAGTCAGTGGAACTCTGAGGCCTTGTTTTCAGGTCTGTGTTTGTATTTGCTTGCAGACACCAACTAATAGCTGCCAAGGGAAATATGGGTGGGAAATCTCATATCTCATTTTAATGTCTGTGTTACCTCTTGGGAATGGGAGATGCTGGAAATCTCTTGCTTCCTCAGAGGATAGAAATTGGCCACTTGCTCTTTTCCGGCTCCTTATTAACCACAACAGTGTGGGCAACTGTCAGCCATTAACTAGCATTCTCTGATTACCAGCTTCCATCAAATTTGAATGAAAGTTGTAGTCTGACTAACTTAATCTGGTTAAAATTTGCTATCTTAATAGTTTAGTGTGAAAAAATTACCTTACACAGAAAGAATTTTAAGTAAGATTTAACATTAATTAAAGAAACCAACACAAAAATCAGCTTATATTAGAGTATATTAACTATTAACACAAAGAATATAGAGTTCTGGCTTTTTTTCTGAGTTTGTGATTGATGAATGTAAATATGTCAAATGTATATGCATCCCAGCCTTTCTCTAAGAAAATCAGAGCTACATGCTGGAGGTTATCCTATTTTCTCCTCAAATTGAGCCTTGGCCCTTTAAAGTAAACTAGGCTGAGAAACAGGGATTTGTCCAAAGTCACCTGGCAAACTTCATGCTGAGTGGGGATTTACAGTCTAGTCTGGTCTCCCACTCCACATCCAAGACCCTACCCATCTGCAATAGCTCATGACCTGACTGTATTCAGCATCACTGTAAGGGTGGCAGTAGTTCTAAATAAGGGGGTGGGTGCTAACTAGGAATCAGCTAGGAGTGTTCTGCGTATTTTACCCTAAGAGCTAATGTGTTCTGTCTTTTTTGTGTCTGTTCTGCCTCCGTGTATCTTAACAGGGCTGTGACTTCTTGGAACCTACCTGCCATTGCCCTCATTTCTCTAGCACCATGTCAGGTAAAGCCTTTCTGAAATTCTAGGAGTTGTGATCAAGTCATCAAAGTTCTTGGATTTATAACAAGAGCCCACTACCTGAACAGTCATACAGTTTTTATTAATTGATTCCCTAGTTAATTATGTATAACCACATAGTTGTTTCTACTTAGATTAAGTAATTATTTTGTACCTTCAGAAAATCATTTTGCTTCTCTCATCCTCTGTTACCTCAGCCTGTTCATCAAACTGGCCACCCTTCCTTGAATCACAAGTGTCCTTTCATCCACTTTTTTCAAGCAGAAAACTCAGGACGTACCTGCCTGATATCTAATCATTATCCACAGCATGAAGTCATGACTGCTTTTAACTATGCCAAAGACAACAGCCAAGGACAGTTTGAAGGTTCTAGTGGAAGCAAGAACACAGTGAAGAGGCTGTACTGAAATAACTGCTTTCATTAGCCTTTAAAAGTTAAAAGAATTGGAGTTGGCATGTATTGAATGGAGTGGCATTCATCCTGCCCTTTTTTAAAAAACCACTTTCTGGAATAATAGCTTTCCCGTGTTAGGTAAAACCACATTACACCTGCACACACTTTGAGTTATTGTGCACAGTATTCTACACCTTATATAATTAAACTGCTTTTCCCTATAATTTTCTACATGGTGCTTCTCTTGCAACATTAGTAACCACACTTGTTTGCCTGCTATCTCATTTTCATTGTATATATTGGCTGTGAGTAGCTGATCATAGCTTGTAAGGTTTGATGCTCACTACCAGAAGTAGAAATTCAGCTGCCTTCATATTTAGCTCTTGTTTCAGTTCTGGAATCTATTTCTATAAATAAACATATCCATGTGCACGTGAAAAGCTCTTCTTCCTTGTGGTCAGTGCTCCCTCTAAGCTGAGTTAGTGTGAGCTAGCTCACAGTTTTTTAGCCTCTGGCTCACACATTTTTGCCTTAGCTCAGGAAGGATGGCTCCAGAGCACACTAATTTATGCAGTAGCCAAATTGCTTGCTCACAACTTTAATGCCAGTAGCTCACAAAGTAGCATTTTTGCTCACAGGACTCCACAGCTTAGAGGGAGCATTGTGGTGATTATACCTGATGGGCAGCTCAGTCCAAAGCTATGTGTATGGGCAGGGCAGTGTTGAACAGTTGTAGCAGTCATGTCTTGGGGCAGGCCTCTCCTCCCTTGATTTCCTGTATGGGGTACACTGGCCTTGCAACTCCAGTTGGAGGAGTGGAAGCTCTCTTTGGATGTTTGTTTCTTCAGAGAGGAGTACCTGTACAGGTTCTGAGCAGAGCAGTGTTAGTCATGTACTACAACAAAGTTTGTTCTCTCCCATGGCTGCTTGGGTGTAGTGCTCCCTTTTGTGCTATTTGGTCTTTCTGTCGGAGTCCAGTCAACAAAAACCCCAAATGTGATTGACTGTAAATATAGATGGTATCCTTAACTATACCAGGCTTGGGGAAGGGTGGAAATTATGCCAGGGTTCTTATTAGGGTTGCCAGCTCCATAGGGCTGCCAAGTCCAACTTGGGAAATATCTGGGGACTTTGGGGGTGGAGCCAGGAGACTTTGGGGGTGGAGCCAGGAGAAAGGAAGTGACATCATTTTGTGATGTCACATCCTGTGATGTTGCTTCCACATGCTTCCACATGAACTCATGAAGTTTCCTAATACTGAATCAGGCCATTGGTCCATCAAGGTCAGTATTGACTACTCAGACTGGTAGTGGCTCTCCAGGGTCTCAGGCTGAGATCTTTAATGTCACCTATTACCTGATCCTTTTTTAGCTGAAGAGGCTGATACCTCCTGCATGTCAAGCAGATGCTCTTTCACTGAGCAACGGCCCTACTGAATCCTTCCTCATCTCGGCAGAATATGAAGCACTAAGTGCTACACAAGTGCTAAATATGATTTTCATATCGTAAGAACAGGAGAGAAGCCACAGTGGATCGGGCCAACAGCCCATCCAGTACAACACTCTGTGTCACACAGTGGCCAAAAATACCAGGTGCCCTCAGGAGGTCCAGCAGCGGGGCCAGAACTCCAGAAGCCCTCCCCCCCCAAGCACCAAGAAGGCAGAGCATCACTGCCCCAGACAAAGGGTTCCATTTAGACCTTGTGGCTAATAATAGCCACTGATAGACCTCTGCTGGATGGGGACAGAGAGAGAGAGAGAGACAGACAGACAGCTTTTTCACTTACTCTTGCCCAATTCCCAGGCTTTATTTCTGGCCCTTGTTTCACCCAGCTGTTGTCCAGGTAAGTCCCATAACTTCTCCCCCCCCCCCAGCATAGGCTTTTTGGTGGCTAAAGAGGACCTTTGTCCTCCCCTTTTCGCCAGCAGAAAAGCTAGTTGGATCCATCCCTAACTTAAAATACCGGTTACTTGATGTACAAATGCTTTTAAAAATGCAGATTTTTACTGCGGGGGGCGGGGGACACGGTTGAAAGAAACAGAAAATTGGCATAAAAATGAGGAATCCCAACTTTTATTTGCAGAAGGGAAATGAGGATTGGGGGGACCCAAACAGCCACGACAAGACATTTTAAACAATCCCACTCCCAGACCTTCTACAGGCAACCTCTCCTTGTGATGTTTACCTCTTTGGAAGTGACAGTTTATTCCTTTGACAAAACCACAGTGGACAGACAGACAGAAAAAAGAAAGAGGGGGAGGGGGAGAGACAGAGAAGGAAAAGAGCTCACAGACCCCAGCAGTTTACCCCAGCAGCTTACCCCAGCAGCAACCTTGCACGCAAGCCCTTCAGTAGAAAGAGCTTAGTCCCTCCTTAATCTCTGGGCGGGGCTCTCTTGCTTGCTCAGCTCTTAAAGGGGAAATTTCCCTTTTAAGAAGTTCAAGAGGCCAGGGCAGGCTCCGAGGTTCCCCTGCTGGCAGCCATTTTGTCCCGCCGGTGGCCAATTTTGGAAAAGCGGGGGAAAGCTTTAAAAATCGGTGTTTCCCCCGCTCTACCGGGGGACTTGGCAGCCCTACAGCTCCAGGTTAGGAAATACCTGGAGAGTTTGGGGGTGGAACCTGGGGAGGGTGGGGTTTGGTGAGGGGCAGAACTTCGGTGGGATATATTGCCACAGAATCCACCTTCCAAAGCAGCCATTTTCTCCAGGTGAACTGATCTATATTGCCTGGATATCATTGCAATCCCAGGAGATCTCCAGCCACTACCTGGAGGCTGGCAACCCTAGTTCTTATAGGTGTAATGTTACATCAGTATGGAGGCATGACTGAGGCTAGAGAGGCTTAGGGGGTGGAGTAAGCCTCACTCTGGCCCTGATGCATCTTCAGCACTGCTCAGTGATGGCATCCAGGGCTCAGTTACTGTGCTGATCCCCTCAAACAGGGCTCAGGATAGTGCTGTTTGTGTGCTGTTAACCTGGCAATACAGTATTATCAGTACCTTTATCTAAATTTGGTTATAATGCATATGTATACTTCGCTGAAATCCTAGTTCTAGGATAGTTCTTTTTCCTGCTTTTAGCACAATGTTTGTCTTGTTTTTTTCTTACACTGCTGTATATAAGAACTTTATCAAAGTATTAATTGAGTCAAATGGATTTCCAGCTTTTCTTGTCCTGAAGTATTTACTTATGTAAAATATTTATACACTGTGGGACTCAAACATTACCAAGATAGTTTACAATAATATTGAAATAGCACTACAAAGAAATTAGGAGTTAAAATTGAAAATGGATCCAGCAACAATAAAATAGTTTGATGTAAAAATGAAAAAAGTTTCCAGGTTTTCTTTCTGGCTTTTCTCCCTCTGGGCCTTCATATCTGTAAACTTTGGCAGATGTTTAACCATGCCAGCCATGAAGTTGGCAAACATACTCTCTACCCAGTGTGGCTCAGCTCATAAAATATCCTATTATTATTACTTATAGTCAGGCAATCAGTGGATTGCAAGATCCATTAACTTTTGAATCTAACAGCAAAGATTCCTAGTCAGAGAAAATAATGCAGTTGGGCTGGGATTGTAGAATAAAGGGGGGAAAGCAGGACACCATATGGGAAACATATCCGTTTAAGGCAACAATACAGTCATTGCAGGAAAGACTTCATCCTTAATACAGGTCACCTACTGAACAGAGTCATTACAACACAGATTTGCTCCTTCTATACGAATGCCCTCCTAAACAATTCTGTTTTGCACATTTTCCAAAATGATAGAAGCATGGGGGTGCTTTCCCTTCAAATGTAGCATGAGGGTGTCAAAACTGAAATGGGATTTTGGATGTGATTGACTTCTTCCACAAAACCAAACACCTGGTTTCTCTTGGGGTTCTTTGCTTCTTACTTGAAGTCTAATTGTTCATCATATGTAGGGTTGGGGAGGACTTTTTTCCAGAGATGTGTGGCAGGGAATTTTCCAGTACTTATTTTCCCATAGAAAATGTTCTGCTTTGGTTGATTGTTTCATAATAAAAATAATGGTTGGTTGGTTGGTTTTGTGTGTGTGTGAAGTGCTGTCAAGTCACTTCTGATGATCCTATGAATTATTGACCTCCAAAACGTCCTATCCTTAACAGCCTTGCTCAGGTAAACTGAGGGCTGTGGCTTCCTTAACTGAGTCAATCTCATGTTCAAGCTTGATGTGATCTAGAACCCATTTATTTGTCTTTTTGGCGGTCCATGATATCCGTAAATCTCTCCTCCAACAGCACATTTCAAGGGAATCAACTTTCTTCTTGTCAGCTTTCTTCATTGTCCAGCTTTCACACCCATACATAGGAATGGGGAATACTATGGCATGAATTATCTTGATCTTGGTCGCCAGCAACATATCCTTACACTTAAGGACCTTCTCTAGCTCCTTCATGGCTGCCCTTCCCAGGCTCAGTCTCCTTCGGATTTCTTGGTTGGAGTCTCCCGTTTGGTTGATGATGGAGCCAAGGAATAGAAAATCTTCAACAATTTCTATTTCTTCATTGTCAGCCTTAAAGTTGTGTAATTTCCCAGTGGTCATTACTTTTGTCTTCTTGATGTACAGCCATAATCCTGCTTTGGCCCTTTCTGCGTTAACCTTAGGCAGTATTGGCAATACCATATTATGCAAACTTAGCAGTGTTTCAGGTTATGATACCTATGAATTGTGTGTGAGAGTACATGCATGTGTTACTGATTTGTAAGGGAAGGGACACAAAAACAAATACGTATAATCCAAATAAAAATCAGGCAGTGATTTTACCTTATTAGCTGTGCTCCTAGTGGAGGACAAAGCTAAAAATCTTTATCCCAGACTAATAGCGACATCAAAACCAAAACTGATTATTTTTTGGAAGTGTTTGTATTAGATCTCTTAGAAGTTTAGTGCTTTTGGTTACTGTGACGTAGCCATAATAATACTTAAGCAGAGGAAAAACTACTGGCTTGGATCCAACACAGGATTTCTATAGATGAGAGAGGGACACTTTCTGCTTCTTTCCCCCCTCCCTCTGCACACCTCCAATTCTCCCCTCATTTTGTTCCTGAGAAGCCCACTGTCCTCTAAGGCATTGTGGGCTGCAGCTGGGGAGGAGTGAGGAGTGAGTGTGTTCCATGGACAGAAATCACTGGTGGATCCAAACTACTGTGTGGCATCTTTACTGTACGTTACTGAAAGAAGGAAGGAAGCTGGTAGATGTAAATAGCAGGTAGGAGTGTGGTTGCAACCTGACAAGAATGAAAAAAAAATTAAACAACATGGTTTAACAATGAAAGGGAAGTACATGCAATATTGTATTTATATTTTACAAGTATTATTCCAATAAAAATAATTTCTACATAAAGCTTTAAATTTATTTGAATATAGTTTTTGAATCACATCCTAGATTTCTTTTTTTTCCATAATATATTTCGGTTCAAATATTTACTGCTATTGGGGTATCAAATTAACATGGGAAACTTTAAAAAAATATTGTTTAGTAAATATATGCCCAAATGAAACATGCTAAATCTTGTCAAGTGCATTTAGAGCACTGGAATTTCCCCCCCTCAGAAATCCATATCACTGCTCTTTTCTCAGGTCCGTTTGGCCAGGCAATGTGTCCCTTGGTTCTCTTGATTGAGCTGTCTAAGCGATTTGCTAAACTGTTCCATCCCTTGTGGAAACCTTGTGGAATAACAGGATACCTTTTCCTGTGTCACTCTCTGCTGGAACTGGGACTGTGTGGCTAAAGCAGTCAGGGGGATGGTGCAGAGAGAGTGACAGATGATTTTCACATCCATCTGTTTCCTGAGTCAGCCATACTGGATAGCTACCTCTTATGCTTACATTTTTTTAATGTCTCCACAGTTTTATATAATTATTTATGACCCAGAGCAGCACAGATATAGAAGTTAGTAATATAGGTCAGACAGGCTCTTTAAGTATATTAGGACTGGCTAATGGCAGCTGTGCTTTGTGGTTCTCCTGTGCCTCATTATCTATTGTTTGGTTTTATTTACGAATAGGAAGCTACACTCCTACTGCTGGTGGGCCCTTCTCTGCTCTCACTCCTAGTATATGGCCTCAGGAGATCCTGGCAAAATACACCCAGGTACAACCATGTTCCCTCTTTTGTTATAGAATAGAATATTATCCTAAACAATGATTTGCATGTGGATTATTTATGCTCATATATGCCTACAAAGTATGCGCCATAGCATACCTGGCATTCAGCTGCTGGTTTAGCAGCTGCATTATGAAATCCTCTTTATTACAAAAGGGTGTCTCTAACCCTCTGGTAAGTTAATAATCGAATATGCAGCCTACTGAAAACTTAACAGGGAGAATTTAATGGGATGGTGAGTTGGGAGACCCAAAGGCAAATTAAGGCGGCTCTTTACTTCATGTTCTCTTTTTGGGTACAGAAATCAGGATAAAAATGAACAACATGCCTGCCATTTTAAAAAAAATACTGAGTAGCTAGGCCTCAGTTATTTCCTGTTTGCCACTTCTAAAATTTTTAAATGGACTGTGCCAGAGTTTATATAAAAGCATGTTGTTCAGACTTGATGAGAAGTATGTTCTGTCTTTAGGAATCCATGCTGAAGCATGTAATGTGAGAACTGGCCTTGAAACACAGAATTTGTTAGAATGTCTTACACTGGAAAAGGAAATAAGAATTCAGGGAAGCATTAGTCTGTGTGGTAATTACTGCTGTGTATGCATCATCTCACTAATGTTACCCTAAGTGGTTGTCAGGGTCTCCTGAGTTTGTTGGGGAATTAGCCAGGAAACCCAAACAATGTGAGATGGGGTAATCAAGCAGGCTCTCCACCTGTTTACAGGGATTTTTCCCTCAGTAAAACTCTCAAAATGAACCAGGCTCTGATTAATGAAATGGTTTTTATTAAACAGAATTTAAAGAATTCAAAACTTATTTGAAAAGCACTATATATGAGCACACATACAAGTTCAGAAATAAAGGTAGTAGCTTTATAGAGACAGAAATGGAAACTTATTCTGTGGGACTGTACTTACCTATCCAAGGAACAAAGATCCAAGAAGGAGGACAAGTGAAATGAACCAGCATCTCACTCCAAGCAGGGTGCCCAACCTTTGCGTTGGGGGTGTAAGTTAGTGGACATCCAGATACGCACACATTACTGAACAAAGTGTGTCTGGTTTTATCCCTTGGAACATGATGTGATTGCTCCTAGAACAATACTGTGATGGTGTGAATGAAACAATGTTCCCTGAACCAGGAAGTTTCATAACTTTCCCAGGAGTTACAAGTGCAATGTAACATTTATGTGAAATGTCTGTTGTGTTTGGTGACCTCTGCCAGGACAAGACAACTATCACTCAAAGGATTATGGGAGTAAAATGGTTTTGGCTATAGACTCACATAGGATAACCAAGTAAGGGAAGGCAAGGTAGGGAGTTGGTTAGATTTACTGCCTTTTCTGAGAAAATCAGTCTTTGACACTGATGGATTTAAAGAGGGAAGAGAACTGCCAAAAACTAGACCTTTGCACCTTTGGGATCAGTTTTTCAGACAGGCCTCTGGTCAGTAGTTGATGGTACACATTCCATGTGACTGTAGGACCTATGTTGATCTCTTATTTGCAGACTAGGGCAGAGTCTTGAATGAGTGACCCTGTGAGATGCTAAGAGAGGGAAGGTTGCTTGTGTCACCTGTTTATAGGTACCAGGGGAGGAGGGCGTTGAGGCCTAACACTAATGTCCAAGGCTCACAATCAAAAGCAGCAGGAAAGTGAAAACTGACCATCCCTCTCAGTGAATCTGCTGTCATAACAACCTCCCGATCAAAGCAGAAATTCTGTGATTTTACACTGGATTTTACATCTTTACTTCTACATGAAATTAGGTCAGGCAACGGTAATATAAATCCTGATTTTAGCTTGTGTTCTGATACGAGAATTTTGGTGTCTAAATTGGAAGAATGGTTGCATCAAAATGCTAAGAATGTATACTCATGTTATATATAGTCTGTTTTTCTTACTGGGACACAAGACGGTTGTGTGGGCCTCAGGCTTTCCTTTTCCTCTGTGTTTAACAAACGTACACATGTAAACATATATAGAATGTGTTGGTGTAATCCAAATGTTGCTAATGTAGTTCACATTAAATAAAACAATATAAAATGTAATACATATAAAAGATTGGAACATCGAACAATAAAAAGCAAGATGAAAAGCATTTTTCTAGTTGCATTCTTAATGCCTGGGGAGTAGTGAGATAAAGGAAAGTCCCTTCAAAGGTCTCTAGAACCAGAACCCAAATAAACTCTGCTCCTAGTGGATGCCAGTGTTGGCTCCCAGAAAGATGATATCAAGCAGAGCCTCATCTGTGAATCTTAAAACCTTTGGTGGGGCAGGGGCTCCTATAGGAGATGACATTTTCTGAGGCTCCAAATTATGCTGGTATTTAAGATCAAAACCAACACTTTGAATGGTGCTTGAAAACCATAACATAACCAAATGAGTGAAAACCAGCATTCTGCTGGTCCCATCTAACAGTAACAGACCTCTAAATACATCAGGGACGAAAAGTTATGGAGGAAGTCTATAGCATAAGAGGGCTCTCCTTTTTTACTGTGGATGTCAGCAGTGTGTAGATGCTTTGTATTTGATCAGCTGTACCATCTGCTGGTAAGCAAGGGAAACCAACTCTGCTCTTCTGTTTTCCAGCAAGAAGAATCTGTTGAGCAACCCGAGTTCCGATATGATGAATTTGGCTTCCGAGTAGACAAAGAAGGCAAGGTCTCTTCATTTTATGTGATGTGATAAGCAACAAGGTCTAGATCTTCAGCCATTAGAAACACAGTCCTTTCCCTTGTGTCTTGAAAGCACTTTGTTGTGACATATGAGTTCCTGGTGTACCAACAGTTTTAATATGCCCTTTTCAAAGCAAGAACTCCAGGCAGACTACAGTAAAAACCATGATAAAACTGTGTAAATCAATCCTGGCAATAATAATATCAGCAAAAAAAAAAATCAGGCCAAAGCCAACAGTAATGCAGAAGGCTTGGTGGCATTCCCAGGGAGCCCACACCACCATTCCTTTACATCCCACCCTTCTCCACAGTGGGGATCCAAAGCAGCTTACATTGTTCTCTTCTCCATTTTATAATCTCAGCGGTCTTGTGAGGAAGGTGAGGCTGAATGTGTGAGTGGCCCAAAGTCACCTAGCAAGCTTCCATGGAAGCGTAGGGATTCAGTCCTGGGTTTTCCAGACCCTAGTCTGATACTCTGAGCCCTACAGCATGCTGGCTAGAGGTCATTACTGGAAAAAGCTGTGGAGTGAGCTGAGGGAAGTTGTAGTAGGCCTTGATCCAGAGAGTGGCTCCATTGCATAACGGCAGGCCTGTAGGTGTCAATGTTGTAACCTGTCATGTATGCAAATTACAGCTTTTCTTTCTGAAGTGCGTGAAAGTGACAATCAGGATCAGAGGCCTGTGCTGCCATGTGTGCTGTAACTAAGTAGAGGGATTCCAGGAGGAAACCTATTTCCATCCATATGCCAAAGGCCCTCTGCTTTTCCTTTCTCCCACATTAAACCCAAAAAGGGTTAAGTCAATATGCACAGTGCATAACTAATGTGATATAGCAGAAAAAAGCAAGAGTCCAGTAGACTACCAAAATATGTGGCAGGGTATGAGCTTTCGTGAGTCACTTCTTCAGTGAGCACTGACTCACAAAAGCTCATCCCCTGCCACATATTTGGTTAGTCTTTAAGGTGTAACTGGACTCTTGCTCTTTACTCCTGCTACAGAGAGACTAACACGGCTACCCATCTTGATCTATATATAATATAGGTGTAGTTTGAGTTTAGGAATCTGTTCTATGAAGAGTATCCCAGCTTATCCAAATCATTGCATTAATGAAACTGAAACTGAAATAATGGCAGTATTTTCCTTATTTTGCTGCATGCATTTAAACTGATTGATATAAAGAGACCTCATGAGGAACTGTTTGCTAAAATGGTGACTGTGATTTATTTGTATTCTGAAGTTAGGAAGGGGGTCACTGTGCCCACATCAAAAGCCCTTGTGACTTGCTTTCCATTTCTGTGAACTGAAAAGTCTGGGCTAGGGGTGTGCATTTGAATCTACCCAAGCTGATAATATACCTGCTTGATGCCATCTTTCTAGGAGCCAACACTGGCACTAGAAGCAGAGTTTATTTGGGTTCTGGTTCTAGAGACCTTTGAAAGGACTTTCCTTTATCACATTACTCCTCAAGCATTTAGAATGCAATTCAGATCTAGCTGAGCCAAAAAACCCAGTATTTTCCAAGTATATTTCAGTTTCCTAAATGTATCTAAGTTAGGGCTGCCAAGTCAGCCCGGGGGGCGGGGCATCCCCCGCTACAGGGGTTCCCGATCCGCCGACCAGCATTCGGCCGGCGGGGGAACCCCACCCCCGAAGTCATCCAGTCAGGATGACTTCCCTAGCGTAATGACGTCACCTGGAAGTGACATCATCACGTTGGGGACGTTGCCGGGACGACGCTCTAGCAATCGCCCCAAAACTCTATGGTACCATAGAGTTTTTGGGCGATTGCCAGAGCGTCGCCCTGGCAATGCCCCCAACGTAATGATTTCACTTCCAGGTGACATCATCGCGGCGCGCACGCCGGGGAAGCTCCTGGACCCAGGAGGACTCCCCCCCCCCCCCGTGAGTAAGTCACAAGGACTTGGCAACCCTAATCTAAGTTTTCTCGGGAAAACAAACAAAAAATCCTGAGAAAATGCCGGTTATACTTGGGGATTTTGGGTAGATCTCAAAACTTTAAAGGCAGTACAGAAGTCAGCCCAAGGATCAGCTGGGGTGGCAGGGAGCTGAGAGCTCACTGCTGGTGCAACTCTGCATTGCCTTCTTCTGCAGCTTGGTTTAAACTTGCTGTAGGAGAAGCCAAGCCAGTTGCAGGATTGTACTGATTTTTTTTTACTGGCATTTTAGAGCGTGGACTCTAATCTGGGAGAACCAGGTTTGACTCCCCACTCCTCCACGTGCAGCTGCTAGTGTGACCTTGGGTCAGTCACAGTTCTCTCAGAGCTGTTCTCTCAAGAGCAGTTCTCGAAAAAGCAGTTTCTGTCAGAGCTCTCTCAGCGTCACCTACCTCACAGGATGTCTGTTGTAGGGAGGGGAAGGGAAAGGAGATTGTAAGCTGCTCTGAGACTCCTTTGGGTAGTGAAGGGCAGGGTATAAATCCAATCTCTCCTCTCCTCCTCCTCCTCCTCCTCCTGCTGTCTATTGGACCCCAAAAAAATTGGGATTTTCAAATATACCAGTATTTAGATCCAGGATTTTTCACATATCCTGAAAAAATTTCAGGTCCAATAGACCCAAACTGAAAAATACCAGTAAAAAAAAATTGCACACCCCTAGTCTGGGCATCTTAGATATAGGATGCAACTGCTACCTGTTTCTTTTCTTCCCCCACCTAAAACTTGGGTCTTTTGCTGCAGATGGAGCTGAGCCAAACTCTAGCAAACTCCTGGGAATCCCATTGACTGAAGAGCCACAGCAGAGACTGAAATGGCAAGCCCACTTAGAGTTCACACACAACCACGATGTGGGAGACCTCACTTGGGACAAGATTGAAGTCACTCTTCCACGCTCAGATAAGCTGCGGTTGTTGGTCTTGGCTGGCATTCCGCACAGCATGAGGCCACAGGTGAGGTGGTTTCGGATACTCATGGAGGGGAACGGAGAAGAGGGAGATCTCTCCTGTCTCAGAATCTGGTGACTTATTTGTAACACTTCTTTTTTCCTCAGCTATGGATGCGCCTATCAGGAGCCCTACACAAAAAAAGAAATACAGAGATGTCTTACCGAGAAATTGTGAAAAACAGCTCAAATGATGAGACTATCGCTGCCAAACAAGTAGGTAGTTCCCAGTGGGTTCATGCTTGAGGTTCAAAAACGCCACTCTGTCAGGTGGGGGGTGGGGGTGTAACAGAGCGGAAGTGGGAACAAGAGAAAAAGTGTTGCCCTGTTGTAATTGAGAGCGGTTTCTCAGTTGAGGTTGATCCCCTTTTTTCACATTGAAAATGAGCTTTGAGGGAATGGGTCACAGTCTTCCTCCTGATACAGGAAAGGATTTACCTCTCCAGGGTAAAATATCTGGAACAAAGAGAGTGAGTGTGTGTATGCAAGCATGCACCTGCCTTCGTCATGCATTGCAGTAAACAAGAAAACTTATCATCTTTAGAAAATGGGAATGCTCCAGGTTAGTGTCTGGAAACACTGTTAGCATTTCTCCCAACCACAGGTCTATTTGATGCACAGCAAAGGATAATTATCCTGCAGGTTTTACATAAAACTCTGTTGAGCAACAACTGGCGAGATAATAAAGTGATAACTGGTATTATTAACGGGACTCTTCACTCAAGACCTTCCTGCTGGCTGTAAACATTGGACAAAATGAGGAATGGAAGCCTGGTTATTATAGTACAAGGTGTTGTGGTTCATGCCCAGCACAGCACGGTCATCTCCTTCACTACAAGCCCTAACTGATCCACGAAATAACAGGCAGCCCCATGAAAAAGGTGTAGAAGGTAGCAAAGCCAACTGGAGGAGATGAGGCAGCGTTCAAAATGAAGGATGCCTTTCCAAGTAGCACGATTGCCTCTTTGGGACCCAGCCATCCCCGAGAGAGCATTGGCCTCTAAGGCCGAGGCTTGGACTTAACTCCCATACCCCACCCCACTGGAGGTCAGTTTTGCTACAGAAAGAGGAATTTTAAAAACATTTATTTGCCTCATGTAGGAAGGAGGAAGGGGCTGCAGTGGCTCAGGGGTTAAGATGATGAGCTGCAGACCGGAAGGTCAGTAGCTCGGCAGTTCGAGACCTGAGTGCTGTGTGACGGACTGAGCTCCTGTCTCTGGCCCCAACCTAGCAGTTCGAAAGCAAGGAATTGTGAATAGATAAATAGGTACCGCTTTGGTGGGAAGGTAACAGCATTTTGTGCACCTCGGCATGTAGTCATGACCACGGAAACATCTTCGGACAGCGCTGGCTCTTCGGCTTGGAAACGGAGATGAGCACCGCCCCCTAGAGTCAGATTCGACGGGCTTTTGAGCAAGGGAAACCTTTACCTTTAGGGAGGAGGAGAAGCCTGGAGTAGTGGTGCACAGGACAGCTCTTTAAACAGAGGCAAAGGGCAGCCCCTTACTGTGCCCCTTAGGGACACAGTTGCTGCCATCAGTGATAGTTTAAACTGGCTGAAGAGACCTCTATGCTGCACAGACCCTCATGCCAAATGTCACATGGTGTACATTCACAAGTGTGTGTTAAGAGAAGCTCAGACCCCTCTTGATCTTGAACTAGGCCACTTAACTCATAATTTTTATCATTTGAAATTTTTTACCGCCGACTCAATTTCATAGAATAAGTTCGGCAAATTCCCTTTGTTGTACCAAGAAGTGTGGTCAGTTGGGTGACTTTTCCCACCAATGGTGGGGTCTTGCCCAATCGTCGTGTCCTTTTGAAAATAGGTTCATCGACATCTTTTTAAATTACGGGTGTAAAATTAAATTTTCTACGTGAGGTCTTCTTATTAGAATATCAAAAACCCCTCATAGGTAACAAAAAACATGAGTTAATTTCCATTTTACTTTCCGCAACAAGAAATACTGTTGCTGCTTACTGGAAAAATCCTTTGCCACCCCACACTGATACTTGGTTTAATCATACATGGTCTTATTTTATTATGGTGACGATTACTGTTGGCCCTATCCAACCATACTCGGAGAAAGTCCTCAATAAATTTCATGGCAACTTGGTTTCCACTAATCCAAAACAAGATATTGTTTTGAATAATCTAGTTTACAAAGATATGATTTCACCCCCCCTAATCTTGGCTTAACCCTGTATTTTCTTTTTTTCCCCTTTTTGTTAAAATGTGGAGGTTCTGACAGTGTACTTACACTTGTGTAATGAATTTATATGTATTACCAAATAATTTTTTTTTAAAGCAAGTCACTTGAGATGAGAGATTTCTGAACCAAGGGAAGGTTGTGCTCTCTCTTATGAGCCGTCTGTGCCAAACCTAATGGGGAGTCTAAAGCTCAAGGCAGAAGGCCTACTTTAGCAGGAAACTCAGTGCAGGTTGGAGGGCTACCGAATGAAAAGAAGACTGAATGGCATATGGGGAATTTAATTTCATAACAGAATTCTTGTTGTTTGTTAGATTGAGAAGGACCTGCTTCGCACCATGCCCAGCAATGCCTGCTTCTCCAACATGAACAGCATTGGAGTGCCACGGCTACGCAGAATACTAAGGGGGCTGGCTTGGCTGTATCCAGAAATAGGCTACTGTCAAGGCACTGGCATGGTAAGTGAGCTCTCAGGACTACAGTGCGAGTTCCTCTTGGGGACTTGTTCCAGAGTCTGAGTAGGAGTCCTTGGGTAGCAGTACAAGCAGAAACATACCCAGTGTTAAACTGAATAAATAAAAATGAATTAACTATAGGATAGCTCTCAAGAGTGAACAAAATAATATATGCTTCTCTGGCCATTTGTTTGCCACAATGAGTGTTCCAACCCGTGGCTTGTGACACACCAAATGGCTTACTTCAGGGATCATAATATAGAATCAGAGTTGCTCCATGAATTTGCCCGACTTTACTCCCTATGGCTGGGGAGCAGGGTGTTTGCCCAATTTCCTAAATGTGTGACTTAACATCAGGGGAGTGACCAAGGGTTACACAGAGAATATTGTTTTATCAGAGCACATTTATACTCTGGATTCCCAGCTGGCAGTATTCTCACCCTCAGTTATGCAGCAAGGCTTATTCCTCCTGAGAGTCAGGAAGTGGTTAAAAATGTAATGCTTTGCAGCCCTCAAGACCACACATTTAACAGTTCAGTATGAATGGGAAACTGAAGCGGAAAGCTGGTGATTTTTAGAGCCCTGTTATTTCAGAGGCTTGAACTGCCCCAACCCAACCCTGTCACTGAAATACTAGGCAACTTCCTGTACAAGCTAGCCACCTAAATTCTTTAAATAAATAAGATTGCTGAAAATTGTACTTCTCAAAACGAGAAGGAGACATCAATGGGGACACGGGTGTAAATGTGTATTATGCATCTCTCTTTGGGTCTTCCCTTCCCTCCTGCTAGGTAGTGGCTTCCCTGCTTCTGTTCCTGGAGGAGGAAGATGCCTTTTGGATGATGTGTGCCATCATTGAAGATCTGGTGCCTGCCTCCTACTTCAACACCACTCTGATAGGCGTGCAGACTGACCAACGTGTCCTGCGCCATCTCATTGTTCAGTACCTGCCACGGCTGGACAAACTTCTCCAGGAGCATGACATTGGTAAGAGTTCAGCTTGGCCCACAGAGATGGTTCCACCATGAGCCCACTCTTGTGAAAGCAAGGCGACAGTTCTTTTCATGCATTAGAGGTGCACACTGGGGGTTTTGTGATCTGCTGGAGAAATTGTAAGTAGTTACATAGCAAAATTATTGTTCAATTATACTTGATAAAATCACAACACAAATTGTTGCATGTGAATATGACATGTTTTAATCTTAAAGTAACAATATAAAGTATAGGTAATACCTGTTCATTCTCATAACTGAGAGCCAGTTTGGTGTAGTGGTTAAGTGCGCGGACTCTAATCTGGGAGAACCGGGTTTGATTCCCCACTCCTCCACTTGCACCTGGCTGGATGACCTTGGGCAAGCCATAGCTCTGGACCAGCTGTTCCCTCAAGGACAGCCTGGGAAAGAGCTCTCTTAGCCCCACCTACCTCACAGGGTGTCTGTTGTGGGGAGGGGAAGGGAAAAGGAGTTTGTAAGCCGCTCTGAGACTCCCTTGGGGAGTGGAGGGCGGGGTATAAATCCAATCTCTTCTTCTTCTTCCTCTAAATGGAGATGAATGGTTATCCAAAATTATAAATATCTATTGCACTTTACATGGTATTTTCCCCTGTGGGCTTCTTTCCATGTGGGCTTTTTTCCTGTGAGCATTTATGACCGTGGGGGTTTTTCTGTGGGCTTTTTTCACAGAACCGGTAAGAGGATGGCTTATTCAGAGGAAAGAACTATGATGCTTCTTTCTTGATGCTGAGAGTGGAGGGAAGGAACTGTGAAATGGGAGCTGCATGCCTTTCTTCTTTGTCTCTACCCACAGAGCTGTCCTTGATCACCCTGCACTGGTTCCTTACGGCATTTGCCAGTGTGGTGCACATCAAGCTGTTGTTACGAATTTGGGACCTCTTCTTCTACCAGGGCTCCACAGTTCTCTTCCAGACCACACTGGGCATGCTCAGCATGAAGGTAACTAGCATTCCTTTGTCCACAGCTATATACTTCCATTATGGAATAAGTGTTGTGTATGAAGTTATTTTATTGTTAAGAGTCTTCTGAAGATGGCAGCATATGGCAAGGATGAAAAATGTGCTCTTTCAACAGCAGACACTGTGGCTCTGTTTGCCTCTCAGCATCCCCCATTGCTTTACTAGCCTCTGTTCCATCTCCCAAGTAATGCCAACAAATTAGAAGAGAAGACCAGGACTGCTGAAACTTCAAAACCCTCCTAAGCTTCATTTTTTGGGTGGAAGCCACAAAGCCAATGACATTTCTATTGATATGTGGATGCTCAAAAGGTTTTGTTACAGGCATTTTCTACAAGAGACAAGACAGATGCTCTACTGGGCTAGCTTGTACTCAGCAGATTTAGAGGGCCAATGGAAATCATTCCACTTTGGCTATCTAATGCCGTGGTGCTGGTGCATTTTGTTTCTCTCTGAGATAGCTAAACTCCTGTGCAGCATGAAGGGATTCCTTTACATGCAGCTTGACAAAAGCACTTGTAAGTTTTGATGTAAATATTAATTGACCAGAAAAGTGGGTAGTCTTTCTGTATGTTTTCTGTTTCTTTGAGTTCACAGTAACATGTACTGCTAGATCAGCTGCAGAAAGGGCTCCTGAAAATGTGCAGGATTTTCACATCATAATATATAGAAATGGTTCTGCAGATCTGAGAGAAACAACACTAAAGGGGCAGCACAGTAGTTTCCAGTACGTGGTACAACTAGCTCTGTCCTCCAAGCAGAAATGACTCATTAGGTTGTTACTGGCAGGTTTCTGGTGCAGAGGTGTCTTGCAGTGGCCCCCAATGCCTGTGCAGATCTTTAAATACTGCTTTGGCAGCAGCTGCCACTATAACACAAGGATCTCCACTGGCAAGGATCTCCACTGGCTAAGTGAAGCAAAGCTGCGGCAGACATTTTGTGGCTGCAACCACCATACTGTGTCAGAATTGCAAATGTGCCCAAAGGCTCAAAAAGGTTGGGGGCCTCCGGTGTGTTGGAAATGTAATCTTCCCTGGAATGAAGCGAGAGAAAGTGGCAAAGGGGGAATAATGAAGGCATAGACTGCCTTTGTTACACCTGTGTTTTGGAAATAACTACAGTGGCAGTGGCATTAGATAACAGATGCTGAAACAGGAAGGTGTGAAAGCATTTTGGAGCACGATTAGCACATAACACGTGGAATAACTTTTTCCTGCTAACACAGGAAGATGAACTAATCCAGTCAGAGAACTCGGCGTCCATCTTCAACACTCTCTCAGATATCCCTTCTCAGATTGAGGATCCAGATGTGCTCCTGCAGGAGGCCATGCGTGTTGCTGGATCACTGACAGATGTGGCAGTGGAGACACAGCGTTGCAAGCACCTTGCTTACCTCATTGCGGACCAAGGGCAGCTGCCGAACCCTGGTGCTTCTGTTAACCTGTCAAAGGTAATTTGGCAAAGCCCTTACTGAGTGTTAGTTTGCAGTACTTCCTTCCTGTTGCTTTTTCTTGGCTTCTGCTGTCCTGTTGGCTAGAGGCAGTAATAAATAGTTTGTTGCAGAAGGGCCCCAAACTTTAATTCCATGGTGCTTTCCTTGTTGTTCATATTGATTTGAAAGGCTTGTATCTCGCCTTGCCTTTCCACTCATATGAGTTTCCAATTGATTTACAAGGAACTGAAAGCAGCAAGAGACATTTATATACATCTATATATAAATCTCATTCTTGGTTCCTTCAAAATGATAGCCAATTTTCCTCCGATACCCTTCTCCACGTCTGCAGCAGAAAGGACACATCAGGAGAATGTGGAAGCAGGTGGTGGTTCCATTTCCACTCTGCCAGGATGCAGAACTAACTGCAGCCCGTCCAGTGGTAGCAGTCCTTCTCCCAGCCCTGCCATTCCTGCCACCTCTGCCTCTGCATTCCTCTTCTCCGCCTCCCATTTGTTGTCTGTAACCTTGAGGCATGTAAAATATTTGCTTTCCCACATGAGCCAGTCTGCTTCCTTGCTGTTTTCCTCCCATGCAGATTGTACGACGCAGGACACAGCGCCGGAAGTCTGGTATCACATCACTACTTTTTGGTAAGAACGGATACACATGCTATGTTGGGCAGGGGGAGGTACAGAGCAGTTGAAAGGTTTGCGATAGGGTGAAGTGCCATGTATGTCTACACAAGAGAGTAGTCTCTCTGTAGAACATATTGTGCCAGGCACCAATTTGCCTTTGGAAAGCCCGTGCAGATTTTTCTTTCTGCCCCTTTCCTAGATAGATCTTTTTTGAAAACAGGAAATGTAGAGGCATGCACAAGCAGGAAACAGGCGGTCTTGTCAGTGGCTGTGATGAAGCCCCAGAAGCCATGTTTGCCCTTGTAAAAGCCCAGAGGAAGACATTTCTGAGACAAGCCCACTCACAAGAGGGAATGAAGAAACTACCCTCCTTGCTGGTGGACTCGCTTGTCTGTTCTTCAGTTCTTCCACTGCAATCCTGTCTGCAAATAGAAGTCTTTTGTTCAGCCACTGTGTAACAGTGTCATATGATTTTAAGCCTTTAGAACCCTCACTGATTTTCCATGATACATTAAGTCTGCATTATAGACACTCCCTTGTTTGACTCTAGCTTTGACACTTTTTTGTGTCTTGGGGAAGGTGAAGAAGACTTCGGTCCTCTTGGGCAAAATAATGTGCCTTGAAGAATGGTGCATTTGCCCACTTCAGCCCTTCTCATTGCATGGCATCAAAAGACAGGCATTCATGTGAACAGAGACTGAATAAAGAAGGTCTGTTATAACTAAGTGTAGTTATACTGAGAAAGGGAGAAAGGGATGGAAATAGAAACAGCAAAAACACTAATGCCATTATTTTATTTACTCATTTATTTAAAACTTTTATTAGCCACCATTCCCCTTGCAGGACTCAAGGTGGCTTGTTAGCTACCTTTGCTGCCCCACACTTAGAAAAGTCTGTAGAGTTGGGTTTTGGTGCAGAAAAGAACAACAGAAATTCTTCTTAATCAAATATCTGTTCAATCTGGTTTCTAGTTTGGTTGCCCTCTTGGACAGCCTGTGCTGGGAGGCTTTGTCTCTGTCAATCCTCGTTTATTTCAGTACCAGCCACGGTAGTATCTTCTGAATGACCTCACTGGGAGAGGACAGGAGGCAGCTCTGCAGTGATTCCTGTCCTTCCTGGAGAGAGTCCCAGAAAGTAATGCTAGGACACTACTGTTGCAGCCCACGGCTTCTGACTCACAGGATGCCATCGGAGTCCATTTTTGTGCCCCAAGTTGTTCCAACAGTTATATAAAATTGCCAGGGACAAAGGCCATCTGGAGCTTTGCAGTCTAGTGCCATCAGGACACTGATGACATTCAGCTCTGTCTCACCTTTCCATTTATTTCTAGGGAGGCTCTAGAGGTTTGGAGTCAATGACTGGGTGAGGGTGAATAAAATGAAAAACTAGTTCAGGCAAGCAAATACTGTTTGGTATCCAGGAATAATACAGCCTGCATTGGATAGGACTGAGCTTCCGCCTAAGACTTGGCTTTGTCACTTGAGTGTTTTCTTAGGTTAAAATATTTGATTTTTTTTTTAACTTCAGGAAAAGCATGACTAAGGGAGAGGTGGACTTGACTGCTGTTTCACCCTGTCTCAGAATGTTAGAACTTGAGGTCGCACAGTTAAATTCATTTATGATGGATTCAGAGGAGAGAGCAGCGAGTCCTTCTTTTCCACCATACATGATTATGGAACTTGCTACCACAAGATGGTGATGGCCACTAGCTCAGATAAGTTGTCTTTGTTAAAAGGAAAGTGAAAGGTAAATCAGTCAACCGCTACTGGTACCTCCATGTACAGAAGCAAAATTCTTTTCAAAGCTGGGTGCTAGGGACAAGCCAAAGGAAGACTATCACCTTTGCACCCTGCTTGAGAAATTCCCTTCCCTTTACATCATTTCTCCTTTTTTTTTCTAGGGGAAGATGATGTGGAGGCACTGAAGGCTAAGAACATTAAGCAAACAGAACTGGTAGCAGACTTACGTGATGCCATCCTGCAAGTGGCGCGGCATTTCCAGTGCGTGGATCCCAAGAGTTTCAGCATTGTAAGTGGGAGAGGGAGACGGCCTCCCTGGGCGTAAGAATCTGACATAGCCTGTGCTTATTTTGCTCTGAGCAGATTATGGAATGTTAGAACCTGTTCCCTGAGGCAGAGAAAGAATCCCTTCATTTCAATCTGCTTAGCATGAACATTTGCATGAATCTGCTAACTCCTGTCCTTCTCCAACCAGGACCTAACTCCAGATTATACCATGGAGAGCCACCAACGAGACCATGAAAGCTACGTGGCATGTTCCCAGAACCGCCGGCGGCGTGCCAAGGCACTCTTGGATTTTGAGCGCCATGACGATGATGAACTGGGCTTCCGCAAGAATGATATCATCACGGTATGAGTGTTGGGCTGAAGTGTCATGCAGGAGATGTAGGGGAGGGGCATTTGGAATTATACAGGTAGAGGACAATGAACGGGTTTTTTTTTAAGCTACAGCATAAGTTAGAGTAAGACAAACATGTCAGTGCTAAGAACCTGCCCCCCACTCCTTTCTAATGTGCATACTATCTGTTTAAAAATTTAAATAAATAAATACATGAGCGCATAGAAGAGAGCAGAGGATGAAAGATCCAGAGAAGGAACTAAAATCAGAATAGTTAAAAGAAGTTTATAAGAAGATACATGTATATAGTATGGAAGGTGGTGGGGGACTGGAAGCTTCTGAAAGATGGTCTCAGAGGAGAACGTGTAAAGTAAGGTGAATGGACAGAAAACTAAATGCAGAAACTGGGGGAGGGGAGGGGGAAACAGCCCTGTTTCAGCCCTCATAATTCTTGTCATCTTCAGGACCAGTAGCTTGTGTCCTTCCTCCATGGTGGACAGGGGTGCACACAGGTCATTACGATTAGGCTCCATGTCTGTCAGCAAACAAAGTGAAAAATAGTCAGGTGTCACTTTGGAGACAGCTTTTTCCTTATTTGCTTCTGTGTTTCACTGTTAGTGATCTGTGGCCAAGTCACTGTTTCTCCTTTCAAATTCTATAGATAATTTCCCAGAAAGATGAGCACTGTTGGGTGGGAGAGCTGAACGGCCTGAGGGGTGAGTGTAAACACATCTAGTACAAGGGTGGAACGGTGAAGGGTGGCTCCACAGGCCATGTTGCGTTTCCCCCAAAGATTCTTCTCTCTAATAAGAGTTTGGGGTCTGTTCTTTTGCACAGGGCTGCCCTTGGAGCCCGTGCCCTAAATACTGATTGCTTTTTTTATTCAGAGGCTGCTGGCAGAATTTTTCTGTGGACTGGCTTTTAGTAATAAGCAGGTGCTTCATTGTAAGTGTGCTTCATTCCTCCTTCCTATACTTTTTTAGGCTGGTTTCCTGCAAAGTTTGTGGAGGTCCTAGATGAACGGAGCAAAGAGGTAAACGTTCTTCCTGGCTCTTGAAGATTCCCACTCCCTGTGCATTCCTATCCTGTGCCAGAGTCTGATTATACCATCACCCTTTACTGCTTTTTGTGCCCATGGGTTGGTTTTTTCCAGTGGACTTGCTGGTGGGACTGATGCCATGCAAATAAATGTATAAAAGATGAATAAATGGAGGAGTATCTAGGAATCTTGTGCAGGGCGAGTTCAGACCTATAAGTAGCCCAAGGACAATCCTTGACACCTTCTGAAAACAAAAACCTTCAATACAGCCTCCCTCTTTGGAAGCTCAGCATGTTCTTAACTTTAATGGTTCTGGGAAGTAGGCAATATGTGCATTCCCACCCACAGCAGGAATAGCAGAGGACACAGAAGTAAGTGACAGATCCAAGTTTGCACAAGATGGAGAAAAGGCAGAATTGAATAGATTTATGAGAAAGTGAAGATTTGTCATCATCCACTTGCTGAGTGTGTGGGAATGAAGCAGTGAGCAAAAAGTCAGTTTTGAAAAGCTCCACCCACATACTTGCTAGTCAGGTGACCAGTGGATCATGATGCTGCCAAGTATGAGCATGGGCACCCAGTCAGGAAGCAAAGACATCGGCGTGCAGGCCAGCGTCCGCAGACTGCATGGCCAAGATCTCTTCATCTTGCCTTCCATTCTGGGGGTTGTGTCCTCTCTGTAGTATTGACAGCAGTCTGCAATCTTTTCCCCCCCAGTATTCCATTGCTGGAGATGACTCTGTCACTGAAGGTGTGACAGACTTGGTTCGGGGGACACTCTGCCCAGCCCTCAAGGCCATATTTGAACATGGCCTGAAGAGGCCATCTCTGCTGGGGGGGCCCTGCCACCCCTGGCTTTTCATCGAAGAGGTAAGAGAAGCATCTGCTGTCTTGGAAATATTCTGGCGAGTACATGAATAAAAATCTGACTCTGTCTTTGCAGTCCCAGGCACAGAGAATCCAAGAAAGGATGGTGATGCAGAGAGGCATTTGATCTCTCAGAAACATACTGTACTTGGGGGAAATACCTTCCTGGGATGTCAGTTACCAGGAAGAGCCGTGGAAGTCCCAGTAACCCTTAGATTGTGCCTATGTTCTTCTCTAGGCTGCTGGGCGCGAAGTAGAACGAGACTTTGACTCCGTGTATTCTCGTCTTGTGCTCTGCAAAACATACAGGTAAAGGCTTTCTCCTCAATCAAACAAATTAGCTGTTTTGTGTTTATCAGCTACTGCCCTGTCATGAAGCTCTCCTTCTTGTCTTTCACATTTCCTTGTTAAAGTAACCACAAAAACCTCCTTAACAATGGAAGCCCAGGTAGCAGCCACTGCCAAGTCAGCCTTTTACCATCTTCGGGTGGCACGGCAGTTGGTTTCCTTCCTCAGCCATGACGACCTAGCTACAGTGATCCATGCAACGGTCACCTTGAGATTAGACTACTGTAATGCTCTCTACATGGGGCTGCCCTTGTCGCAGATCCGGAAGCTGCAGCTGGTGCAGAATGCCATGGCCAGGCTATTGATGGGTCTCTCTAAATGGGACCACATCCGGCCTCTGCTTGCAGTGCTGCACTGGCTACCTATAGCTTACCAAATTTGCTTCAAGGTGCTGGTACTTACCTTCAAAGCCCTATATGGCCAGGGTGCAACATACCTGAGGGACCCCACATATACCCCAGAGAGCACTTCGGTCAGGGTCGCAACATCGACTCATGGTTCCGGGCCCCAGGGAGGCCAGGCTCACCGGAACCAGGGCTAGAGCCTTTTCGGTGGCAGCTCCTCTCTGGTGGAATGAGCTCCCGGAGATCAGGGCCCTGTGGGATCTTATGTAGTTCCACAGGGCCTGCAAGATGGAGCTCTTCCACCAGGCCTTTGATTCGGAGCCGCTGCCACTTACCACCATCTATCGTGATTATCATCAGTGATGAGGGTTGGCCCTGAATGAAGCTCGGGCTTTGCAGCTATGGAGGGTCTGATTATGATCTCAGGCTCCAGCATGGAGGGTAACTGTAGGTAGCCATCTTACTGTTTAGCAATTACCATCTGTGAGTACTTTATTTGCAGTTCCATTGCAAACTAGTTATATTGTACTGATGTAGTATTTTAAACTGTTTTATTCTGACTAGGCACTGTGTGCCATATTATAAGCTGCCTTGAGCCCATTCGCGGGGAGGGCAGGGTAAAAGTATGAAATAATAAATAAATAATAAAATGGGGGTGGGGAACAGCCAGTGACAGCTACAGCAATTCCTGATTGGAGGAGGCTGTTGTCCTCAAAGCTGTCATGTCCTCAGAGGATTTCTAGAGAATGGGCAGGGAATGATGTCATTCATGGTATATGCTAGATCTGTTGCTTTACTTTTAGGTTGGATGAAGATGGAAAAGTTCTAACTCCAGAAGAGCTGCTTTATCGAGTGAGTATTTTGGTCCCTGGATGACATAAGGTAGTACAGTATCTTTGTGTTCAGTCTGTCTCCAGCAGATGGCACTGTAGAGATATACAAGCCTTATCCTTTTTTGCACAGCTTCTAGAGACCAAGTGCTGTGTGTGAAATATGGTGGTTATGTCATTGCTGTAAGCTTTTCTGGTTGCAGCAAATTACATGACCAAGGCTGACTGTGCGAGGATGTGAGGCTATCAAATCAGAATCCATACAATTCCCTTTTTCCCATGGCAGGCCGTGCAGTCAGTGAATATGTCACATGATGCAGCACACGCTCAGATGGACGTGAAGCTTCGCTCTCTCATCTGCATTGGACTCAAGTAAGGCTGTTTCTTTAGAGGCTAATTCTGTTGGCACAGAGTAGGAAATGAGAGGGGGGAAGAGGTTCCCCCCTGATTGCGCATCATCAGAAGGCTGTTACTTTGCACACTGTGCTGTGGTGTGTGCATGCAGCTTTTGGTTTTGAGATTCTGTGGTGCTGGTAACTCTCCCAGTGGCTTGTTTTGCAGTGAGCAGGTGCTGCACCTGTGGCTGGAGGTGTTGTGCTCTAGCCTGCAGACAGTGGAGAAGTGGTTCCATCCCTGGTCATTCCTGCGCAGCCCTGGCTGGGTACAGATCAAGTGTGAGCTCAGGTGGGTGTAAGCCTCTTTCCTCCTCCCTTGCTCTGCACTCTCCAGCCCCCATCTTCTGGAACATGCCCATGGTAGAAGGAATATATCAAAACCTATTCCAATTTTTAGCTTCCTGACAGAGGAGACTGCTACAAATTTGGCAGGATAACGTAGAGATTTTTCTTCACAGTTCCTTGCATCAGAAGAGGTTACCCATGAGGGACAGGTGAACCTGAGATTCAGAGCTGGAAAACTGAGCAGAAAGAAAGCTACAGCAGAGTTGGCTTGTGCAGGGCCTGAACAGGGAAAAAACCTTTGGCTTATTACGTTCTGGTAGTTGGGGGTTCTGACACTGCCTGTTTCTCCTGTGTCTCTCCCAGACATGGAGTTGTATCAGCTGTCATTCCAGTGCCTCCTTCCATCTCTCATCTGAAAGCGGGTGAGAAGTTTCCCACCCACCCCAGTTTGCCGTATTAGCATATCTTGTATAATTTACTAACTTCAGAAATGGGGTGCTTCCTTAACACCTGTAGGCCAGGAGGTGTTCACTTCCATTAGGTAAACAGGAGGACTTATGGCTGGACAGAGCATAGGGGCAGGTGTTGCCTATACTATATTCTTGAGGCAATGTACAGTTGGATTTTGGTGGTCTGTGGCATTTGGAACTCCCAGACATCAGGCAAAGAAGATGCTGAGAATCTAAAAATGAAAAATCTTGCTGCAGGGAAGAGCTTGCAACTGTGTAGGTAGAAGTGCTCAGGGTGGTACAGAATGCCTTGTCCCTTCCTCCGTGGTTACTGTTTTAACAGGCACAAACTCCCTCTCAGTCCTCCCTGCTATCAATCTGCCGTCTCTTCTTTGCTTCTCTCCTCTCCAGTGCGGGACATAAATGGTTTTAATTAAGTGCCCATTCCTTGAAGATTTGATTTACAGCAGCAGAATGAGACAAGCATGAGTTGAAAAAAAGTAATTTGTATACAAAGTGCAGCATTTCCAGAGTAGTAACAGAATAAAGTAAATATGCCTAAATATGCCTGAATACGTCAGACCCATTAATTTTGGTTGAACTGCTTTGACTGCTAGCGTATGCATAATCTTCATTTAAACCCTAACTGGCAGTGTGTTCCGTTGCAGAGTCCTCAGCAGGTTTGCATTCAGCCTCTCGCAGGATTGGGAGCTCCCTGTCAAGAGAGAGGTAAGCAAGTGATCCTACAACAGCGTAGCTGGGCCACTCCCTTGCCAGGTAGCAAACAGCACTTCCACCACCAGTGGTGTTTATAGTGACCCTAATTTAGGGCTAGGCTGTTTCCTCCCATCTCCCTTTCTGTATGCGTTTTAAGCCCTGCTGGTATGGTCCCTCGGGGGTGGGGGAAGGTATGGCACCTGCACCAAGAAATGTGTACTTCAGCATCAATTTCTAAGTGTTCAATAACTTTTCCTGCATACTTTTCTCTTTACTTATTTCCTGTAGGAGAAGGAAAAGAAACCACTGAAGGAAGGTGTTCAAGACATGCTTGTGAAGCACCACCTGTTTAGCTGGGACATAGATGGGTGACTCCTTGATTCAGTCTGGACTACTTAGGTGGCTTCAAACACCCAGCATACGATCCTCCTCAACCAGATAGTTGCCCCTTCATGCACTGTATAAACCTACCCATCTCCACCAAGGGAAAGGACCAATGCTATGAGCTGGTTCCAGAGCACACTGAAGGTGATGGCGATGGTCTCCACTGTTTCCTTGGTGTTATTAATCCGATTGTGCAGAGCTTCTCAAAAGCAGTCATGAGTCTCACCTGAGCCCAGCATGTGAGGGGAGCAAGCCCCTCTCCCTTTGCAGAAGATCTGAAAAGTATGTGTGGAAAAGGGGGGGAGGAGAGTGAATAGCTGTGAAGTTTGTTCAAACCAGGGTCAGAATAGCTGCTACGTTTCTCTGTTTGAGAGGTGAGTCTGATATTAAGCAGGCGCATCCATTGGAGGCCCCCCCCCACACGCTGTGCTGTATGATGCATCCCCCCCCCCCCGCCCGCACACACAGCCTTGACAAGGGAGACAACTTGATGTCAAGGCTACGTTACAGGTACTGCAGTGCATGAAGGGGTATGGTTCTGCCACGAAGTGCCTAAAATGACTGGGTGAGAAATCCCTTGGCTCCTGTGGAGGGAAGCAGGTGGTTGTGGTTGTGGTAGTGGCAGCAACCTTAATAGCAATCCATCCTTTAACGTTGGGTCCTAGCTGGGCAGAATCTGTTTGATGTCATTTTTTGGCTTAGAGTAGTTTTTTTTTTAAGTAACCAAAAAGATGTAAATTATATCCAGAAATACCTGTATATTTTGACATTATTTTAGTTCAGGATGTAAAGGCAAGACTGAGCTGGCTCAGGGAAGATAACAGCCCCCTCTGGCATCTCTGGGGATGGCAGCAGAGGCTGCACACCCCAGGGGTGGGGGTGGGGGGCAGCACCAAGAGAGTACATGTGGTAATGGAAGCACTTGGTGGAGGAGCACAATCAACTCGTGAAACGAAAGGATGTGTTGGTTTGGTTTATAAATAAATTGCACATCTTGTGACTGTGTCTTCACTGTAGGAGAGGAAATGGGATTGAACTTTCGTAAGTCTTAACTCTTCTTGGCAGCGTTAACACTTTTGTGAAAATAAGAACCAGTACTCTTGTTAGTTGCACACCCTTTAGAGGTACTGGAATTCTTAAGGGTGGTGGTCGCTAGCTGATAAAGGAAGGATGAGAGGAAGGAAACCTTGTTAGCAGTTCATAATGTGCAGTAGCATCCCTCTGACCAATGAGGCTTTCTCTTAAAAAAGAAACACTTGGCAGGGGAGGACAGCTTTCCCCCATATACTGTCATGTTCATTACACGGGTTCAAGGCAGGGTCTGTATTTTCACCAAAGCATAGTTATCTGTAGTGCTGCAACCAAAGATCAGATATACAAACATAATAGAACACAATTTTTTTAATAAAATGGATTTTTTTTTCAAATATCTGTAACTGAAAAAATAATTTGATTTGTCCACTCTTTTCCCAGTAACTGCTGCTTCCATGCCCTTTTCCAGTTGCGTGTTTATTCTAGGTCCAATACGACAGCACTGCCCAAGCCTGCTTGCCTATGCTGATAACCCATTCATCGATGCATAGTGGAAGAAAAGTGTGCGTGCTAAATCAAATACAAGGAGTGGTTATCAGCAGAAGAGCAAGTACATTCAAACTACAGGCAGATCCTTAGGATGGTGGTTTAGCTGTAGGTACAACAGGAGAATTTAGGGAACTTTTTTTGAAGCTCAGAGCTACCGGTTTCATATACTGAAGAAAAACCTCTAGTGTCTTAATTTTCCTGTTCCATGATAGCTGAGCAGTGTTTCAAAACAGACCCTGCTACACTTTGTCACTAAATTTAACATAGTGTTGCAATCAACGTTTGCCTAATTACGATAATTCATTTTACACTGGAGAAAAACACGCTTACCTTCTCAAAGCCAGGCAGCTATTGAGATAGCACCATTCTGCACCAATACCACCTGCTGCCGCCACCAAAGAGACCCTCACTTGGCCCAGGAGTAAATACATTTACTGCTTAGTGGGAGCAAAGCTGTTCTATTTATATGGGAAGGCTTGCTTTGCAAGGTTGTCTGTACCACGAATAGTCACGTAAGCCTGACCAACTTTCCCAACTAGCCACAGACTGAGTGATAAGAGGGCATGGAGAGAATACAAAGTGGCCCTCAGCCACCAGCCACTGTTCTGAGCTGATTTCCAAACAGGGATTTTTACTGGAAGAAATACACTGTGCATGCAGTTGGCCACTACTAACTGCAACCTCATTTCCAAGTCCCTACATTATATTAGGGAAACAAGATATGTTATGGTCTCTACAGTATGAGAGAAATATGGAAGGGCTTCCTGGACTCCTGTGAAACTAAGAGAGATCAACCTACTCCCTTATGCCACAGACGGGGACATCAGTGCCTGAAGATGCATTACCAACGTATTTTTAATGAGAGGGGAACTGACTAAATAGGGAGTCTGATTTCCTTTGAGTGACATGTGCAATAAGGCGAAAAACGGTAGTCCAAGGACCAAGTCCTCTTTCCCACCAAACCACAGGCTAGAAATATTGGCTCCTGAAGAGTTTATCACCTAGAAGGAGCTCAAGGAGAGTAACACTTTCTAATTAGGTGGGTTACATCATTTGCTTTCCAAAACGAGCAGTTTTTACAGGGCTATATACAGATATTTTACCAGCTAGAAATGAAACCAGATACCAAGAGGCAAGACTGTGGTTCGGAACCATTCACAGCAGCAAGGACTATGGCTACAGGACATTTCCTTTCCTCTGTGCAACGACAGAAGTCAGTCATGCAGCTCAAAGCAAGCACTAGCTCCTTAGCAAGCACAAAAGGGGCCCCGCCTCTGATAGGAAGTTGGTATTCATGCTCTGACCGAGGCCCTATTTTAGGGTGTGTGTGTTTTAATGATTCTGAGAGCAGCTGTCAGCTGATTTCTCTCCAAGAAGAAATACATCCATGACAGCCTCTGCATTGAACATACAGACTCCCCCTTACACAAGCCTCTAGAACAGCAGAAGAACCCCTTTCATACACAGAAACCTCGGGGGGGGGGGATAGTTAAATCAGTGAACAGCAAAAACACCAGGAACTGCAAAGTGTAGCCGAGCTGCTACAGACTGTTTATGCTGCCACAGGTCAAGCCACAAAAAAAGGCCAAAACATTCATGAACTCCAACTGCATGTTCTAGTTGACTAGGCTTCACAAGTGGAGCTACCAAGAACAGGAAGGAGTAGAGTGATTACTGCAGAATGTGAATGACATTTTCCTCGATACAGTTGGCTTGGTCTGATTCATGGTCCAAAGAGGAAAGCCCACTCATGGCCTGGGACACGAGTGGACAAATGCCAGCTGGATGACAGCCCACCTTGGCAAGCTGCTCTTAGTTGGGCCACACCAGGGACAATGACTGATGCAGGAATCACTCCGCAAGCCGAGGGGAAATGGCTGCTACCTAGGCTCTGGCACAGAACTTGGGCAAAAAAGCACCTATACTATGGCATTAGTGGGAAAAGGCTCTTTGAACCAGATGCCCAATCATGTAGCCAAGGGCACTAGATTCCTCAGTCCTGTACTCTTCCCTTCCCAGCTCCAGAAAAACTCCCAGAAGCTCATACCATCTTCTAAACCTAAGGAAACCTTCCTTATAAAATAATCAAATTAACAACTGCCAGACTTTTTTTTCCCCCAATGCTTCCTAACTAGGCAAACTCAAGGCCAGAAGGGAACACTGGCTTCCCAATTAATTTTTTCTTCTAACCTGTTATGGATGCCTGGCCTTGAACTAAGTTCCCATCCTGGCCACATCACTGTACTGTAAAGAAGAAGTAGCGCACCGTGCTTAATACATTCGACAATCTGGGGCGGCCACACTAGGGAGCACTGGAGGGAAGGGGCCATGCCTCACCTCGCCACAGGCCTTGAGAACGGCAGCAGCTTGCCAGAGTTTCTGAATCACCACTCAGAAGACATTGCTGGATGATTCCCCCTGGCGGTCTAACTTCACAAAAGCAGGTTGACATTTGGGGATCTTAAGGTTGACTGACACTTTCACTTAAGGTCCCACCCATATACTACACCCACCCGTACCGCTCCCTTCAGTCTGCATGCTTAGAGAGCTAAAAGCAAGAATCCCAGTGCAGCTGCAGATCATGTCCATCGAGGAAGTCTGTGGAAAAGAGGCTGGGAGTTGCAGTACTGAGGGGGGTGAGGCTCATCACTGGCCCTCCGGGCAGCTCCAACCAATCCATGCTGTCCAAGTTAGCCTCTGCCAAGTCTAAACTTGGTCCCCCAGTGGGCTCAGGGGCAAAGTGCAATTCTGATGTGTCCATAGGTGAAGACGGATGGTCCAGGATAGCTGAACTGCTTAGCATCTCACTGTAGAGGTCAATTAGAGACAGAGGCTCAGGTCCATCAGGGCCAGCTGTCAGCAAGGGGAGACCAGTGCTGCTCTCCAAGAAGTCTTCCAGCCTGCCTGCTGAGGAAGGGTTAACAGAACCGGTGTGGCCCAGGGACACCTGCAGGGAGAGCTCTGAGGAATGGTGGCTGTTGGACGGAGAAGGGCATCCCGGAGAAACAGCGGTGGCTTTCCTTGATGGGGAAGACTGCTCCTTAAATTGAGCGGAAATCTCTGTGAGGGGAAAAATGCACTTGAGTTCATCAATACAGGCCATATTACCCCATGCTGCAAAGCCCAGGTAGCCATCACAGGCCATCTTCAGGGCAGTGTAAATAGCGCACTTACACTAGACCCAAAGAATTTACCAGCAGGGTGACATCTTGCTTTTGACGACTGACTGACACTTTTACTTAAGAGGGTCTGTGGCTCATTGGTAGAGCATCTGCTTGGTACGCAGGTCCCAGATTCAATTCCCAGCATCTCCAGCTAAAAGGACCAGGCTGTAGGGGATGTGAAAGACCTCTGCCTGAGGAGACCCTGGAGAGCCGCTGCCAGCCTGAGTAGAAATACTAACTCTGATGGACCAATGGTCTAATTCGGTATAAGGCAGCTCCACATGTGACGGTACATGGTGCTGATGCCCCTTTCCACACCAAGTGAACACATAAAACCTCTGTTGCTTGGTACAGAGGCTTCTAAGTGCATCCATCTAGATGGCCAACTCCAATGTATACAAACCAGAGAGACCATCAAAGAAAGCAGGCCAGGAGGTACCTGATACAAAACAATCATTCCCTTCTTACCTCCATGCTCAATTAAAATGTCAAACAAGTCATCCATCTGCTGACTTGAACAGCCATTTTCCTGAGAAAGAAGGGAACACGCTTGTTTAGACATGACACTCATGGGGTACATTGCAACTTCCAGCTCCTAACGATCACAAATCTGTCAGTCAAACCATTCATTCACCCACTGCAGACATATATATTCACTCAGCAAGAATGGCACACTGACACCCAAGCCCCACGGGATCCAGGGCAGACACCCACAATCTGTGGCAGACTAGCAAGACCTCTTCCACCTTCAGGCAGTCCAGAGTGTGCCCCACCTGCAGAAGAGCAGCACCACGTGCCCTTTCCTGGCGTGTCCAGGAGCAGCAGCCATTCTTACCTCAGGGGGCTTTGGTTGTTGTTTCACAGCCTCTTCATAACCTGGTGGTTCTTTCATCAGCATGGAGGATGCAGAGAGAGGCAGTGGTGCAGCAGCAGCAAAGAAAGACGAGTTCTGCTGTTCAAGTTCCATGTGGGATGGAGAAGGAGAGCCCGGCTGCGAGAGAAGCTGCGGAGGGACAAGAGGGATCATGAAAAGCCAAGAATTGTCTTCTCAAATGGGTCATTTCTGTGAGTTGTTGGGATGCAAAAATTATCCCTGTTCAGCTAACAATCAGCACAGCTAATGATGCAACATCTCCTGTTTCCCTCTTCAGGGGCACTACTGTTGTTTATACCACCCACTACATTCATAGTACTGAAGATTACACAATGTACAGCTGCAGGCCAAGCACAACCCAGCAAGGACTCTTCTGACCAGTATTCCCTCTGAGCTGAGTTAGTGTGAGCTAGCTCACAGTTTTTCAGCCTCTGGCTCGCACATTTTTGTCTTAGCTCAGGAAGGATGGCTCCAGAGCAAACTGATTTATGCAGTAGCCAAATCGCTCGCTCCCAACTTTAATGCCAGTAGCTCACAAAGTAGAATTTTTGCTCACAAGACTCTACAGCTTAGAGGAAGCATTGCTTCTGACCCACAAAGCTCTCTGCACTTCATTTGGCCCACAGTTGTAGACTGTTGCATGGTAGAAGTCAACACATTGTATGCGGCTGACTTGCTCACTATGGCATTTCCTATCACACACATCATGATGTAGGAATACTTGAAGAATGCAGTCATAAATCTGACATAAAGACAGGCACTCCATGAAGAACATGGGGCTGGTATTGGCCATTTTCTTTGCAAAATTCACCTAACCTATCATAAACGTATGAGGGGGAACTCAGAGCTCTAATATTCTCACCACATCCTAAGATCATTATTTTGCTCTTCTGTAAGACAACTGGACAGACTGCAAAATTCAGAACTGCTCAAAAGGTACTTTGATAACATCTGCACAGTGAGATGCTAAAGAAGAGCAAATGAGTAGGAGCAAAAGGGAAAGGAGGCCTTTCAGAGGTGGAACAAGTTTGCTTCAAAAGGCTGGCCACTCAGAGCAAATGAGTCTCTAAAATGCTCAAGAGGTGCTGCTGGTTTGCAAACACCCCCCCCCCCCCCAAATTGGTAAAGATCTGCTAACAAATGTTCATCCATAAAAATTGTCAGGGAGAATGAAGAAATTCTCCCCAAGGCAAATCTCAGACAACCAAGGATCTCACAGGCAGCCTGACGATATTGTGCAGGCAATCAAACGGGCAATCACGAGGGCAAGTGAGAGGTGAAGTGGTGTTTTCTGTGTTTCCTGCCTTCGCTCTGAATGGATGTACATTTTTATCCCATTTCACAGCAACCCCTTCTCTTCCCAGGAAGCACTAAAACAAAGTAAGAGTGTGTATTCAGGGGCAGAGAGAATCCCTCCAGCTTCAGCTAAGCCTTGTCAGATGTGAAAGCTTGCAAGAGGCTTGCACCTGCATTCTGGACAGGCAACTCTATACACATCCTTCTAATTGCCTTCCCTTGACCTATCAGTAAGGACTATGTCGGAGGCAGCCTCATTTCAGCGTGGCAAAGGGACACAAATCCCTACAGATGAGCCTGTAATATCTGTTTGGATCCTCTTTCCCCTCACCATCCCCTGTGCAAAAGACAGTCATCTGCTCCCCCGTCAAGCTTGCTGACTCGTGTACCTTTCTGGGCACACTGGGCTGGCCAGCTCTGCCGGGAACGTTGGCTTTCAGGGGTCCTTTGTGGAAGCCATTTGGGTGGAAGGGCTGCGACTTAGGAGGTGTTGAGAAAGACAAGACTGTCTGAGGAAACTGCCTAGTGACCATCAGCAGACTTGGCTTCTGACCCTATGGAGAGATGCAAAGTTAAGGAGGAGAAAAGAAATACCAGACTTGCTAACTCAAGGGGGAGGGGAAGGATCCAATTTGGCAACCAAGGGGTCTTGTGAGATGCCATATGGGAAGAGGAATCTACGGCACTCAGGCAGAGCAGGGCATCCTCTCTGCCAACATGGATTCTGTGCTGAAAAAACACTCCAGATGCAAACCAGAAAAGTAACTATCCTGCTTCTACCACACCCTGCCCTGGGCTGCACTGTCTGGGGTTTCAGATCATTCAGTATATCCTAGAAAAGACATGGGAGGGGAAAAGGATATGCAGAAGGAAAACATGGGAATCAGGAAAGTAGAGGCAGCAGAGCCACAAGGAGGGATGCACGCTCCGTCCCCACAAGCCCTTCCCACGGCTGCCCGTTCCTGAGCCTTTACATGCACATGCACTCACTCGCAAACTTCATTCCAACTACTGGATAAGACAGCTGGGGGTTCTTTTAGAAAAGACACTGCAGGTACAGAATACCAAGAGCACAGCCACAAAGGCCTACAGAACTCCTATTCATTTCAAAGAAATATTTAATTTCTTCTAAAACTTACTCAACAAATTGTTTGCCATGGCCACAAAATAAAGGCAACACTGCAAATATTGAAGCAGTCTGAATTGGTGACAAGGTAAATTCAGCTTTTACTGAGAAACATGTTTTGACTGCGAAAGACTCAAAAAGTTATTGGGGCTATCTATTTTCCCTTCATACTGGAAATGCTCAATCTGCATTCCAATTCCAAAGTAAGAGACATCAAAGACTGCAGCAACTATCAGAGTAAAGTGATGCTCAAAATCTTACAGCAAAGACTGTCACCATATATGGAAGGAGAAATGCCAGCTGTTCAAGCTGGATTCAGAAAAGGAAGAGGCACTAGAGGTCATACTGCAAATCTACGTTGGTTACTGGAACATACGAGAGAATTTCAGAAGAAAATCATCTTGTGTTTCATAGATTATACGAAAGCTTTCTACTGTGTGGATCATGAAAAGCTGTGGCTTGTTTTAAAAGACAAGGGTGTGCCAGAACACCTGACTGTTTTGATGCGCAACCTATACTATGGACAAGAGGCTACAATTAGGACAGAATAGGGGGGGACAATAGTTTCCTACGGGCAAAAGGTGTCAGACAACGATGTATTGGCAGAAAATATTGGCAGAAAATAGTGAAAACTTAAAACAACTACTGATGGAAGGTTAAAGCCAAAAGAGCCAAAGCAGGATTAAAACTGAACACAAGGAAGAGAAAAGTGATGACTGCTGAGGAATGACACAGCTTCAAGACTGACAATGAAGAAACTGAAATTGCTAAAGATTTTCTGTTCCTTGGCTCCAACACCAACCAAAAGAGAGAAATCAGAAGGAGGACTGAAACTGGGGAGGGCAGCCAGGGAGGAGCTAGAAAAGACTCTTAAAGGTAAGGATGTATCGCTGATGATCAAAAACGTCCATACTACAGTATTCCCCATTACTATGTATGGGTGCGAAAGCTGGACAATGAAGAAAGCGGACAGGGAAAAAGTTGATTCCTTTGAAATGTGGTGCTGCAGAAGAGTTTGACAAATATCGTGGACCGCCAAATGACTGCTGTTTCCAGTGAATCATCCAGTCCACTGCAGCCAGTGGGTGGTGCTTTTGAGAGCAAGCTCAGTAAGGGAAGATGACATCTGCCTTGCAAGCCCCATATTCAGCAGCCAATTTGTATACTTCATTCTCTCCTCTCCACCCACGATGCAATGGAAACGGAACAGGCAGTTACCTTCTTGACAGGATCCCTTTGTGCCTGTTGCGCAGAAGGTTGAGAGCTGCTTACAGGTTGCTGGACAGATGCTTTCGGAGAAGGTGATGGGATTCTCTGAGAGTGAAAGAGAGATGCAAATGTTTTAGAGTTTTAATAGAGCCCTGCCCCTGCCCCCATTCCTGAGAGCCAGGAGCTGCAGGGACAGGCTGTGTTGGGCACTGAATTCAGCAGAAGAATGTGTCTAGGCTCAAACTACATGTTGCTTCTTTACGAGTCACGCAGGTGCTCCGGGGCACTGCCTTTTAAAGAATGGCGGGGGCCTGATTCTGCTGGGACCATGGCGTGGTGGGAGGAAGGGCTCCTGCCTCCTCCACCTTGTGTCGTTTTACCGATCTGAAATGGCCCCAGGAGAGTGTTTTGGAGCTGCATGTACACTATCCATGTGTGCAAGGGGACTGAGATCCAGGTCATGGAAAGTTATACTGTCTAGCTTTGAGCCTCAGACACTTCCCGCTGTTAATGTCCGTGCGCATCCCAGTGTGTGCCTGCCCCTTCTGGCTCTCTGGTGTAAGAGCCATGCAGAGGGATGGACTGAGGGACAAATGGTGCAGCAGCTAGACTGGGTAGGGAAACAGTGGTGTGGGGACTGTAGGGACATTGAATGCAAACCCAGGGGGGTTTCTAGATGTGGGGAAGAACAAAGCAAATTGAATGATCTATTTTTTGAAGGATGCACAAATTTCATACCATTTAATAGGCAGTGGTTTTAACTTGCTAAGGAGAATGAGTGGCTAGGAGTTTGTTCTATTTAAGAGCCACTCTCTGGGTAATTTAAAAAAAAATGCCCTGGGTGCAAAGGGCTACAACATGCATGCCTACCTTCTGTGGCAAAGAACCATTCCCCGCCTTCTCCTGATGCGAGAGGCCCTGCCTCTCGGCATTCTGATTGGTCACTGTGAGCACTATGTGAGTGCCTGTGGAATCTCTGATGAGGGTAGGGGGAGGCGCTCCTTTGATGAGGTCACTGATGCCTCCACTTTGCTGGCCAAGGAAAAAATGGGAGGTTTGACATGATGACTCCATTGCAGTTTCTGGGACCTCCTGCTTCACCATCGCTGCTTTCTTTGGCACAGAGCTTGAATCTGAGGTGTCCATTTGGCTAGTGGTCTGTGTGGGTTTTATGTGGTCAGCTGGGCAGCTGGGCTGCCCCGTAGATTGGCAACTCATGAAACCTTTTTCCGTCTTGGCCGGGATGCCAAAGGCTGGTGGCTCGGGGGCTGAAGCCACGCCTTCCTCCCCAACCACCATGGCTGGCAGAGGCTGCTGAGACCGTTTCTCTCGTTCCAGCTGCAGCTTCAGCATCTCTACTAGCTGCTGCTTCTGTCTCAGCATGCGTGTGAGTTCCTCAATCTGCTTGTCTTTCTCTTGCAGCATCTGGTCTTTGTCCTGGGCCTCCATGTCTTTGCTACGGCTCCCACAAGGCTCTACCCGCGACAGTGGATTTGAACTGCAGCTGGCGCCTTTGGAGCTCTCTTCCTTCACCAGAAATTGCACCGGGGATGCTTGTAGGGTGAGCTGAGTCAGAGGAGAGGTCACCATCTCCCCAAAGGCATCCCCGCTCGTGGAGTTCTCATCCCCGGCACTCACCAGCGAGCGCTCAGAAGGGGTGGGAGACACCGGAGGAGTGGAGCTGGTGCTGCCGAACTTCATCATGCCATTGCCAGCCATGGTGGCCACAACCACTTCTGCTGAAGTGATGCCTGCACTAACCAGCGCTGGCCCCGTGCCCAGCCGAGCAGCCGGGAAGGCCACCACCACTTCCGCAGCCTTGGGGAGGATCGCTGTGTTGGGCTTTGGAGCGGCGGCTGTGTGGGCAGCTGTACCATTCTGCTCCTGATAGGACTTGAGCCGCTCAATGAGATCTGTCTTGTTACCCGACACAGGAAGTGCCCTCAGCTTCAACTCTTGCTTCAACTCTGCCACCTGGTAAGAATTAGAACTGAATCAAAAGCTGTAGTACTCCAGTACAAGCTAACCTGGGAGGATGACGCCCTCCAGTTTTTAACATCTTTAAAGCAGTGACAGAACAATCGCCTTGTGCTAATTAACATCAACTCCACCCTCAAAGCATTTATTTATTTAGATGTTCAGATCCCACTTTTCTCCTGAGAGTGGTTTACAACACTGTTGTCCGCTCCTCCATTTTATCCTCACAACAACCAAGGCAGATCAAGGTGAGAGACCATGACTGGCCCAAGACTACCCAGGGAGTTTCCACAACTGGGGGATTTGAACCTGGCTCTCCCAGACCCTAGTCTGATATTTTAACCCTTACGCCATACGTTAGTCAACCAGCTGCTATCACAACAGTAGCACACAGCTAAGTAACTGCAGTTCTACTAGCAGCAAACATTTATTTTGGAAACCTTATATCCCATCATTCTACATCAGCTACGGCCCCAGTGGCCAGAGTTTACCTTCATGTCATCCAGATTAGGAGGGAGAGTTCCTGGCTTGCCCGTGGGAGCGCTGCTGTTTTGTCGCATCAACCCGTTAGAACTGGAAGAAACAGAAGAGGTGCTGCTGACAGCTGTAGAGAGACTACGCATGGGCGGGGGGGCACTACTGCCACTCTGCTGCTCTCCGGGAGGCCTGAGGGGGAAGGAAAGGGTGGACTGAGTATTCCATGGCAGAGATGGTCCTAGTGCCCATTCCCCACCCACCAATGGGAAGCCAGCACCCGTCGCAGGCCTCTTCCAAGACGTCGGTTCACAAGATACAGCAAGTGCAAATGTTCCTGGCTCAGTGACTGCTAGGGGTGTGCAATTTCTTTTTAATCAGTACTTTTTGGTTTGGGTCTATTGGACCAAAAAACCTTTCGATGTTTCCAGAAAATTCTGGACCCCAGTACCAGTATGATAGTGGGATCAGGGATTTTTCAGAAATACTGATTTGGGGGGGGGGGGGGGGGTTACAATAGACCCAAGGAGAAAAATACCAGGTGGGGGGGGGGGAGCCAGCCCAATCTTGGGCCTGGCTTGGCTTCTCCTGCAGTGCAGTTTAAACTTTAAAGGGGCTGCAGTGGACCCCGGACAAACAGCTGAGAGGTGGGAACAATCTGCTCCTGCCTGTCCGCTGTTTTCAGATCTACCAGTAATTCAGGATTTTCTCCCCTGATTTTCCTGAGTAAACCCAGTTACATTTGGGATGCCGAAATATACCTGAATATTTTTGGCTCAGGGAGAGCTGAATGCACACCCCTAGTGACTTCTAGGAAAATTCATTTTGGCAGCTTCAGTGTGTGCTGCTTGCTAGTACTTATGGATTATGAGTCATATATGCTGATAGATGTATGTTATCAGATAAGCAGCAGTTGGCTTGGATCCTGCCTAGAGTTTCCATGGGCAGGGGTGGGAGGGGGGGTTGCACTGATTTCCCCCAAGCCATTCCTGAGAGTCCCCTGGGAGTCCCCTGCCTCTCAGGACCAATACTGGTGACTGCCATGGGAGGGGGGAAACGACAGAATTTGCTTGCCCTCCTCATGCCCACAAAAATAGTAGCTTGGACTGAAGTCACGACTTGTTCCTGGCCACAGCGAATTAAATACCCTGCAACTTTTATTTAAAATTGATTGGGGGGCGGGGCAAGGACACAAAGCAATACTGCCAGACACTTCTAAAGTGCTTACATAAATATTGCCCCCACCCAGCATACGGAGCGTTTTGCCTAACTTCACCGCTTCTTCAGTTACTCTGCCACCGTCGCACAAGACAACTTTGAAAACGCCAAGTTATGCACCCCTCTAGATTCGGAAGGTGACTGACTACGAGACTGAACAGTCTTCAGAATGAGAGGAAAACTGTGGGTGATGCGGCGTGACCTCCTCCCCCCTTTCTCTCACTGTGCAGCGAGCCCCCATTTTCTGCTGAAGGTGAAAGAACAGCGAGGTCACTGCTGCTCTGATTCCCACAAAATGGAGAAGGACAAACAGCAGGATGCAGGAACCCATACTTTGGTGGAGCTGGTAAGATGGTCTGATAGTTGTAGTGCTGTTGCTGCTGATTCAGAATCTGGAGCTGCAGAAAGAGCTGCTGCTGCTGCAAGATTTTGGCATATGATGAATCCATGGGAGGGGCTCCTTTGTCCTGCTTTTGGTCCGGTGGAATATACTGATGGTATTTCAGCTTTTTGACTTTCGGCTTTGGCTCCTTGGATTTCTTGCTGCGCTGGGATTTCTCACAGGAGGACTTGGACTGGCTTTGCTATTTTAAAGTCAGAAAATAGAGGGATCAGGCAAGTGTCAGACATTATGACTGTAAGAATAAAGGGTGCAGAGACAGTAATGATTAGCCCATTCATCACGTTGGTTCCATACAAAAGAGATTTTTAGGTATAACATAACACACAGATATTCTCACGTAACTTTTCACTAAAATATACCAGACTCTTCAGTTAAGAATTGCCAATTACATAACCGTATAAAAATGCATTACATGTTACTGGTTTGTCCTGAAACTATTCACTGACATTTTTTTGGCAGAATATAAAACTCTTAGCAATTCTCTAAGAGCCATTTTTGTCCCATAAGTAGGATGTGAAGTATTTATGATTCTATCAATAGATTACTAGCTTCACAAGAGACAAAAAGGGCTCCTGTGTTAGAGAAGGCACTGATATATATTGTCCAACACATACTTAAGAGGAAGGATTGCTTTCTTACCCCCAGACCCTATGACCACAAAACAGTTGCATTTTACTAGGACTGGTGCCAGTGGAGAGCACAGACCAGTTCATAGGCTTAATTTCTCTTTTAATTCGCTACTTTGTAAATGAAGACCTCCATATCATTATGCTAAAGAGGAGACAGTAAAGGAAATTAGCAACAGTGCTGATAGTCTACTCCACATCTCTCACTCAACCCACAGTGGAGTGGATCTGATTACCACTCCCAGTTTTTAACCCACATGTTAACCTCGTCATGAAGTCTACCTTAATAAGGGTTGGAAGTGGTTTGGCGGCAGGAGCCACAACTCCATTGGTGAGATTAGGAGGCACCGGAGGCGGCAGCGGTGGCAGGGGGGTTGGTGGCTGCTCAGGCAGGAAAGGGGCATCACAAGGATCTGCACTGGCTTTCAACTGAGACGCAACCTGCAACAATAAACCAGAGCGCACACATCCAAATTACCTGGGTGCCACAAGGTAGACACTATTTTATGGAGACATACAGATTATGGCTAAATTCAGACCAGAAAGAGCAAAACGAACAAACAACACACCTTGTTGGTGACAAAAATGAGCTAGGAGGTAACTGGGCTCGCATCTGCCCCCCCCCCCCCCCCATCCTCAGTGCTGCACTCTGACTGAAAATATCCTTGAATCACAACTAACAACAGTCTGCTCTGATGTCCAAACTAACTGCTTTAACAAAGAGCAATTTTGTTTCTTGCTTACAAACCACAAAACAGTATACAAGGGTTCATAGACAAGAAACAAATTACGCAAAAAAGGAAAGAAGCCCATAATTTGTTTGGCTGTTAACAACACATCTTATTTGTTCTACACCAGCCTGAAGCCCGAGGACTTTCTGCATTGTTCTCCTCACAAACCACAGTTTTTTAATGGTGCAGAAAGTGATACAAGCCCTAGGTTGGGTGTTTTTTTGGGGGGGGGGAGGTTACATTTTGCTTCTCAGATTCAGATTCACACCCAGAAATAAACCTCTCTGTGCAAACCCCATCTCCAGTTAAAAAAAACAAGGGCAGGGGGCCCAGTCCTTTCCCCAGCTGGGCTGTCCCCAAGCATTCCTTCCCATCTGCTAAATTAGCACCATCTTAAGATTCAGTCATCAGAGGATTTTTGTTTGCTTGTTTGGTAGATCTATTACTGTCACTGATCACTTGCATGGCATATTTTTTCTGCCAGGTTCAGGGCACTGGTGTTGCCTAAGAACACCTGAGGCTGAGGAGCGCAACGGAAGCCAATGCTGCATGTTCTCACCTGAGCAGGGGATACCACTGTGGGGGTGAGAAGTGACTCGCCAACCCGGGCTTCCATTGGGGATGGCACAGAGCCCTGGGATTCATGGCTGGCCGGCTGTTCTGGGGACAGGGCATCGCTGCTGTCCTCGTCGGAATTATCTGCTACCTTTGGGTAGTTTACTTGCCCCACTGAAAACAATAAAAGCCAAGTTCATTCACCATACAAGAGATGACAAGAGTCAATTGTAATGAGTACAGATGTGTCTGGACCATGCTAAAGAAACTTAGCAATGAAAAAGAAGCAAACATTAGGCATCTCCTTCGCAAGGGATATCATCAAGTGGCAAGATATGGTTAAGCTGGTTAACAGAAATGTTCTTTCTTCTTGTGCCTCTGCACAGCAAACGGAAGAACCCTTCCATTACATCCAGGCTTAAGGCCTGACCTTGAGATGCCCAGATCACGAAGAACAAACACACATGCAAGCAAGCCATCAAGCAAGCATTGGAAATATTGCACCAGTTTTTGAGGAAGGTGTCACAATAGATTATTGTTCTCCGTGTCAACTATGCTATGCTATTCAAGGAGTTTACAGCCTTCCATGAGGAAAGAGAAGCTGCTTCACAACCACTTGCATTCTTCTGACAGCTGCTCTGAACATTCTACCCTCTTGAAATCACAACAGAGAGTTATGTGATACGGCCTACGCAAGCTGTGAGGCCTGGACTGCTATTAGCACTTGTAGAAATTGCACAGGATCTCCATCCATAACAAAAAAATAGTCCTTTATTTCCTCCCAAGTTCCTTCCTGTGACATAGGGTAGGCTTGCAAACAAGATTTTGTTATGGGTGGACAATCAGCAGAAAAACTGCCCACAGTTGTGAAAGGAACATTAGGGAAACTTAGGCCTCTGAAGTTCCTTCATACCAGGTTTATTTGTGCCACTTTCCTACCTTGTTTCAAACAAGATGTATGGTCTCAAGTTAACACACAAAACTGTTTCCACCTCTTACTTTCTGAAAGATAATTGGTGCCAGCTCCGAGGGTCAGGAGTTTGGGTGTGCGCCTGGACTCCTCTTTGACGATGGAGGCCCAGATAGCAGCCACTGCCAAAGCAGCCTTTTTCCATCTACGGCTGACTAGGCAGTTGGCCCCCTTCCTCGAACGCGAAGACATAGCTACAGTGATCCATGCTATGATCACCTCACGTCTTGATCACTGTAACGCTCTCTACTTGGGGCTGCCCTTGTCCCAGATCCGGAGGCTGCAGCTGGTGCAGAATGCTGCAGCCAGGCTTTTGATGGGCCTCTCTTTGCGGGACCCCATCTGGCCTGTGCTGCAGCGGCTGCACTGGCTGCCTATAGCATACCGGATCAGGTTCAAGGTGCTGGTGTTAACCTTTAAAGCCCTTTATGGTCAGGGGCCCGCCTACTTGAGGGACCGCCTTTCCCCATATAGGCCCCAGAGGCTGCTGAGGTCGGGCACCCAAAATCGCCTGACTTGCCCCGGTCCAAAGGAGGCCCGGTTGTCTTGTACTAGGGCCAGAGCTTTCTCGGTGGCGGCCCCTTACTGGTGGAATGAGCTCCCGGATAACATCAGGGCCCTGCGGGATTTGTTGCAGTTCCGCAGGGCCTGTAAGACAAAGCTCTTCCGCCAGGCTTTCAAATAGGGGCCGCCGCCGGGGAGAAAGCTGATTAGACCATCTCCCTGGCCCTGTTGACTGCACCCTACTGCAGTTACCCACCGGAGCGCTAGGAAGTTGCCATCTTGTGGTATTTAATTTAGTGCTGTTTTAAATGTTTAAATGTTTTAATTTGTAAACTTGTTTTTATGATTTTATATGTTGTTAGCTGCCTTGAGTTGGTTGTAAAACTGACAAGGCGGGATATAAATGAAACAAACAAACAAACAAATAAATAAACCAGACCTTAAAGGAGAAATCAGATACTCGTCATGCAATTCCTTAGCCTTCCTTCCTACCCTACATCTGTCCAAATATGTTTTTCAAGGATACACTGTTTTGCTTTCATCTTTTCCCCAACCTGCTCATTTGTGTGTTAGCTCGCTTCTTTCCCTGACTGGCCCAGAATCTCTCAGATTAATGGCTGCTAACGAGGAGACGGATCTTCAGGTAAGAAAGCAAAATGCAGAAGACAAGGAAGACAACAACCCTACTCTAGTAGCTTTGCCACAGTTCTGCTTGGGGAAGAGAGTTTTGCACTTTTAACTGAAGCTGTTATGAAACTATTTTGTTCTGCTTCTGTAGACAAAATAAGCATTTACACATACTGGGAATTGTTTGTAACTTGCCATTGTCTCCAACACATACACACAGACCTTGCCACCAACCTTACCAATGATAGCTTCCTTCAGGCTAGATTCCACTGGCAGAATGTTCTTCTCTACCAACTCCATGGGACCCGGCCGCTGGGCAATCTTTTCATTGAGATCGTCAGCCAGTCTGGCCCTCTTCAACTTCAGCTGCTTGGCCTGCAGGGAAGGTTCAGCAGATGTCTCTGCTCGAGGGAAGCAGCAACAATATGATCAGTGCAGGACTCACAGAGGCAATCGCAATCTACCCTCTTCTGAAGTAGACCTTGGTCTCTAGCATCAACTGGAGACAGTCACTCCCTCAGCCCACCTCAACATGGCATGAGTGTCTTTCACCGTAACACCAGCCCTGTGAGTTTGAAACAAATACCCAAATAAGTCACAGCATTCAGAGCCTTACTAATAACTAATACATTGTTAATTCCTAATCCAAATTGATCCCTGGCTTTTACACACACATACACCTCACACTTTAAACGCTTTTAGCTGGGTCTCTAGTTCAGAAGAAGTAACTCTAACCAACAACACTTCACTTTGTCTCAGGTAGACCACAGGACAACTATTCCTAAAGAAAAAGTATTGTTTTTGCCAATGGTGCAATAATACAATAAATACATTCCTGGGGAACTTTTAAAGCAATGTGCTGTGCTGGGTCCACTGCTGTAGCACCCTGCCGGGACTTTGGAAGAGCAGAATGAAACAAATAGCATACACAGCACAAGCAGTTAAGACACTGGTCCTGGATGAGGACCAACTTTGTCCACCTTGTTCACAAAAGATGTTCTTATGAGGTATGCTTATGTGTTTAAGTGATTATGGGACTGAAAGGCTACTCATTCAAACAAATCTGCAAGATGCTACAAGAATGAGTTCACAATCTCACAGTCAAATTTCCAGGCCCTATTCATTCATTTCCCAACTGAACAAAAATAAGGGGGACGAACCATGAATGCCACACTGGTAACAAGTGGGAAAGTGTACCATACCAGGTGCCTACTAGGGACCATACCTTCCAGGATGTGCATTCTCACCAACTCCGATCTCTCTGGCCGGGACCGGATCTTCCGTTTCAGGTAGTCCTCTGTCTGCAGGACAAACAATGCAAGACATGCTGGTCCCAAGTAGAACAACAAGAACTTATTAGATAAAAAATGCATCTTGAATTGTTTGGCATATGGCAACAGCTGTTCCCTTCAGGGCCTGACATTGGAGAACACAACAGGCAACGAACCATCTCATTCACTGGCTAGGCAGACTGATTCTACAGCACTTAACTGGGAAACCTGAGGAAAATGGGTTACCAAACTTAGGAGCCAAGTGTTGTTTGAGATGCTTACATTGTGGTATGTTAAACGTCTGTTTCCAAGATGTTTTTGAAAAAAGGAAGGAATGTATTGATAGGGAAACTTAGGCAAAACCAGTCTCATATCTTGAAAGACCAGTCTCCATATATTTTGCAGGGCACCAACACTTGAATTAACTCACCGCAGCTCCAGTTCTAATGGCTTCAGATTAAAATAAATTGTCCAGTAGCCAAGGCATTCACAGAGTAATGCAACGGTTAGATAACTGGACTAGACTAGGATCTGAGAAATCCAGGTTCAAATCCCCAAACAGCCATGAAGTTCACTGGGTGACCTGGGTCAGTGACCCTCTCTCAAGCTACCTGACCTGACAGGGCTGTTATGGGCATCAAATGGGAAAAGGAGAGACACAGACACTGCCCCGATCTCCTTGTAGGAAGCATGGCCTAAAAATTTACATTCAGATAAAAATGCTGTTCTCATCCAGCTTTCCAGGAGGTCCTAAGATTCCTAAAGAATGGCACCTGTGTTACACTGCTTCTTCAAGAAAAAAAATTCCATTTCATTTCGGTTTTATCCAGCCAACACAGAAGACTTTGGAGGAATCATATAAATTGAAGGGCAGGTAAAGAGGGACACTATCTCAGGTCAAGGACTTTGGGTTTTAGGCTGTAATTCATTTGATGATATCACGCACAAAGGGAATGGGAGACACAAAAACTATTATGTCGTATCTCAAGTGGTGTGCAGAATGGAAAAACTCAAGACCCACTAGAGAAAATCAGTGGCTTAGAAGGATTTTAGGCCCAGATTTGGAAGACACCTGGTATATAATAACTCTTAAAAGAACTGATCCCTTACCCTGGCCCGTTCCAAACTTCTCCTCTGTTCATGAAATGCAGCTGGACTTTTCAGAGCTGTTGCGAAAATAACAATGAGAGAATTACACAAGTTGGCCCCCTCTTGTTCCTAAGTGCGACCCCATGCTAATTCAAAGTTATCCATCAAGGTACAGGGAGTGCTTCCTGCACATGCTTAGCACATGGGCTGGATCTTTGATTGATTTAAACCCACATCTTGGTGTTTGGCCAACCTAAACCATCTGAGAACGTAGTCCATTTTCAAAGAAGTTAGGAACACTCTATGTTTTAAAAGGATATGCTATTGTTTAAAATAAATGCAACCTTTCCTCTATTTGTCTGCCAAAACAAATGGCCACCAGACTACTTCATGGGGGACAGAACACAACACTTCAGCACCGCACTACGCAACACACAAGATGCACAGAATATGTCTGCACTCACACTACATACAACTGCAAAGTTATTAGGATGATTCCCCAATTTGATTTAATAATTTAAAGTAGATCCAGACAAAAAAGGGAGGGAAACAACCCAAGTAAGAATATTTGTCTACCAATGCATAACAAGGCAGAAAATCCAAGGAGTACTTTTGATTCACAGTGTTTTCTCTCTCCCCCCCTCCTCCCCTGGAGCTTGGCCAAGACAGGCCCTATTTTAAGACACTGATCAGCTGCTGCCCAGCACTGTACAACTTTGGAAGAACCCTTTGGCAGGGTTTCCCCAACTAGATTCTGATAAGTTCACTAATAATGCCAACGCAGTGTTCCTCAACACACTATGGTAGTGAGCTTCAGCCATGTTCTGTATACAACAATGCTATTATCTTTCCAAAGAGGAACACAAAAGAATAGTGACTGCCGCACTGCTTTCTCCACAGCCGCATCCCTCCTGGAGTCCACATTAACCCCAAAAGTTTCTGGATATGCAGTGCTTTCTGGAAATGTGTGTGAGAGAAAGCAGAAACCAACCAATGGCCTTAGCCCTAGGTACTGGGAGATAAGCCCTGTGGGAGATCCAACTGAGCCTCGCTCCTATGAACTCTATTTCCTGAGTGGGTGTCAGAGTGGACTTTTTAAAATTAATGAATAACCTTAACCACTCTAGTGTGTTTACTGTGAGGGAAATGTGGGATGCTAGCTGATTTTGGAATGGGTATGGATAAACAGAACAGCCCCTTAATCTGAGAAAGGCGATAACTGCTGAAAAGCACTTGGTAAAAACTGCTGAGTCTGTGGTCAAACCAAAAGGCAGCAGCGAATACTCATAAAAGTCACCTGCCAATCTGAAACGTAAGAATTTTTTACAACTGCTGTGAATGGAAATATGGAAATACATGTCCTTTAAATCAAGGATGGCAAACCAGCACTCTTTATCAGTGAAAGGACATATGTCTTCTAGGGTCAGCATGCAGAATTTACGGATGGCTCAGGGATTAAAACACTGAACTGCAGACCAAGAGGCCGGCAGTTCAAGACCCTAGTGCCACATGACAAAGTGAGCTCCCGTCTCTGGCCCTTGCTCCTGCCAACCTAGCAGTTCAAAAGCAAGAAATTGCAAGAAGTTAAATAGGTACCGCTTTAGTGGGAAGGTAACAGCATTCTGTGCACCTCAGCAACTAGTCATGTCGGTCACATGACCGTGGAGAAGTCTTCAGACAGCGCTGGCTCTTCAGCTTGGAAACAGAGATGAGCACTGCGCCCTACAGTTGGATTCGACTGGCTTTCGAGCAAGGAAAACCTTAAATACTTGTTAAGTTGTCAGAGGTCTTATGGGCCTTATGCCCCCATCCAGAAAATAATTTGAATAGAAGCCATCACCTTGTTCCCAAGTGGGAAGTATTCAAATTGCATCTTTATACAGGAGCTGGCTGAGCTTCCTGTTGCAGAGGTACATCATGAGGGGATGAAATGGGTCTATAACTGGTACAAGTACAGATTTAAATTGCAAAAAATAACTGAACGTTTATTATTTTTAAAACTCAAACATCATGTGTAATAATAGACCAATGTTGTTCAAATGAGGCAAGTCTAGCTGCAAACTGAGGTGCAGCTAGTCACTGCTGGGCCCTACCCTTCGACGAAGGGCCTTTGGGGGAATGTCCATGATGCTCCCTCTGTCGAGGTCAGGCCCGTAGCTACAGTGGGGCATTTCAGGGCCTGGCCTTCCAACTTCCTACCAAGGCCCCCCAACTTTCCCACCTGCCAGCAGCCCTGGCAGGCTGTGGGTCCTGAGCTGGTGATGTGGGGCAGCTGCAGCAAAAAGTGTTGTGAGGAAGTCAGGCGGGCTGGCTGGCAGGTGAGGTGGGGCTGGTGGGCTGTGGGTCTCAAACTGGTGCGGCTAGCAATGGTGCAGGGCAGCTGCCGCAGGAAGAGGCATGAGGAAGTCAGGCGGGCCAGTAGATGAGGTGGGGCTGGCGGGCTGTGGGTCCCGAGCTGATGGCGGCGCAATACGGCAACAGCGCAGGAAGCAGCATGAGGAAGTCAGAAGGGCTGCCAGACTGCAGACGAAGTGGGGCCAGTAGGTGCAAGGAGGCAGAAAGGACTCCGTTCAGTCCTAAATGGCTCCCCCCCTTCCACTCCCACCAGCTGGGGCAACCTCAGCTGCTGCAAACCACGGGCAAAGCCCTCCTCTCTTTGAAATTGGCTTGAAAATCACCACCCTCCACAATATGGGAAATAACCTTGCTCCTGCCTGCTCCAATTGGTGAGTGTGAGTTTATTTTATTTTTATTTTATCAGTGCCCCCCGATTAATTTAAAGCCCCCCCCCCCCCCCCGAATCAAAAAATTCTGGCTATGGTCCTGGTCTAGGCTATTGTTTTCTAAACTAAGAATGTGGCCTGTATTGGGTACAATACTGTTTGTTGTTGGCGGGATGAAATCTATACTCTTTTATGAAAGGACGTTGTTGGGTATGCCGGGGGAAATACCTAGACTTAAAGGCTGCTGGTTGTTGGGCAGTTATGCCCAAAGCTTTTGCTGTGAATCAATTTTTACAAATTTTCTCCAGGACCTCATCAGTTTGCTCACTAAACAGTGTCTTCCCCTCAAAGGGTAGATCTTCCACTTGAGACCTGGTGTCTGGGGGAAGAGGGGAAGCCCATAGCCAAGAGTGTCTTCTAATAACAATAACTGAGGCCATGGGTTTACTAAGGGCATCTGCTACATGCCTTGAAGAGATTGCTCCCAATACACAGCTTTCTACTGCAGGGCACGGTCTTGCCGAGCTTTGGGGGTGAGGAGACCACATGCTCTACACAAAGAGGTGTTATGGCCTTCCCCAAGCCCATAAGGCACTCAGTATGCTCATCATTCTGTGCCATTTTAGTGCCACAAGAGTGGCATTTCTTGAAAAGAGCCATCCCTGTTTGTTCAGGAGAGGAATGGAAAGAATTCTGTAGAAAGAAAACCTACTATTTGATGTTAATCGCCTGAGGTAAGTAAGAAGCACTGCAGAATGTCCTTTCTCCATGGCAGCAGAAAAAGGACTGTGGGAAGAGTGCTCCTTCCACCCCTCATCACGTGATTGTTTGGGAAGGAACAGAGTCTGAGCTCTGTAGTGCTGAGGGGAAGGGGAGCACTCAGCTGTAGAATTCTAGAAGCTTGTAAAAAAACTTCTCCATGGCAGGCCTGTTCAGACACAGTCCTATGTGTGCTACAGAAGACATGAAGATGAATTTTATATTTCCATGTACACATTTTTATTCGTAACAGTTTTTGAGTTCAAAGTGCAGAATTAGACTAGTTGTTCACAACATGCTTGGGACAAAGTTTAAGAGTTTTGCTATTCTTCTGACTTACATGTAAGGCTAGGTGGCTGGAAAAAGGTGCCAAAGGACCCTCCCTCAAGATGCCTCTACTATGTGCTCCTCCCCCATCAGATTTTTAGAACGACTTGGAGGTACAGGCAGCAATAACGTGCTTGATATGCAGCTTGGAGAACTTAATGGCGGAAAGCTTAAGTGCTTTTCCTGCAGAGTTTAGGGAAGAATACAGGATCCAAAAATACCTACCTGATGCGTGCATGGTGACAGTTGGGAGAAGCTTCAGTGCTACTTCTCTAGAATTTGTTATACACAATAAGGAACACAATTTCCTCAGCAGCTGAGCAATAAAAAGGAATAATGACTAATCATACTGCCCTTTCCGCCATGTCCTTCTCAAAAGCCCTGCTCTGTTTGCCCCTGGTCTTGGAAGTAAGGTGGATGGCTTTTCCAGTGGTTGGCACCTCTGGTCTGTTAAATGCCCTTCATACTGGGGCCTACCCTTACTTTCTTTTAGGGTGACCTTTCTGTTCCTCCAGGCTCCTAATTAAGGTTATTTCAAAAAAACAAATAAATAAGCATTGTTTTATAGTCTGTTTTAGCCTGAACAATATTTATGACCCTTTTAAAGCTTTTCCATGTTTGGTGTTTTACAGTCTGGCTGTGCTTTTGAATGCTGGGTTTCAATAGATTTATGACTTTTATATTTTAAGCCGCCTGGGGCCAGTTTCCTGTAGAGGTGGCATAAAATTTTTCCAAGTAAATACATATATACATAAATAACGATGCTGATCTTCTAGTGTACATCCCAAAGGCAGTTTGTAGCAGGATTCATCATAATCTCTTATGGGTATTTCTCCAGGGAAACACTCTAGTTTGTACTTCTCTCCAGTGCTGGCACTAAGACAAAGGACAGAACTTTCATATTTGACCTCTGACAAAGCCAAAAGGGAACAAGTCTCTCTTTACTTCCCCCTAACATTCTCTTGGAAGGAAAACATATCTGAAAAGGATCACTGCAGCAGTATCAGACTTCATCCAAACTAACTAAACAGTGTACATTTTTCTTGGCTGCCTAAAAAGTACATAACAAACGGCCTGGAACTGTCAAACAATTATACCATGTCAGTTATGAGGCCAAGAAAATTTTTCCAGCACAAAGCTTCAAAATGTAATCTAGATGCAAGCAGCCATATTTATGAACTGCAGTAACCCACCCTCAATGACAGTTGAGAAATTAACTGTCATTTTCTGTTTTAAAAAAACTGATCTTCAAGAGTATGGAGAAAAACTTGAAGACATGTTGGAAGCTAATGCTTACTATCCAGATATAAGTTTCCTTGGTCCAATTAATATTTAAGATATTCATTCCAAATTTAAAATTTCTGCTTTGTAGTGTTCCTATTTTGTTAAAATACAAGGCTTTGCAAGAAAAGCAAAATGTTGGTACTGGTTTTATATGGGCAAGTAAAAAGCTGAGGATAAATGGACGGGGATAAATAGGGGAGAGGAGAATGCGGAATCTTCAGCTTAAGATGGGTAGCCGTGTTAGTCCGTCTGTAGCAGTAGAAAAGAGCAAGAGTCCAGTAGCACCTTCAAGACTCACAAAATATGTGGCCGGGTGTGAGCTTCTATCATCATTTGCCTGCTAATATCACTTGGCATCTGAAATCACTCTACTTTCCAATATATAGGAAAGATGGACTCGCATTCTAGCTGTATCTGAAGAAGTGAGCAGTGTCTCATGAAAGCTCATCCCCTGCTCCAAATGTGGTTAGTCTTTAAGGTGCTACTGGACTCTTACTCTTTTCTTCAGCTTAAGACTCAGTTACCATGTACCCAGGATAATGTAGTTAAATTGGTATAAAATGGCATAACTCTTCTGTTAGTTGAATAATCTGATGTGGATTACTTACTGTGGATTAATAAAACTAAAAGTAAAAAAAAATTACAGTGTTAAATAATTTAAGTAGGGCAGAAAAAACATACTAGTCGTCTTGCTCTCAGCCTCAACAGTTCTATCATTAAGGCAATTCTAATCTGCAGGAGAAATATAGACTAGGCTTGTTACACAGATTCAATGGATAATGGCAATGTTTCTCTTAACAAAAATGAACCCCAAAAATGAATATTTGTATTTCAATAACTTCCAGTAAAAAGCTTTGGGTACAAAATTGGCGAAAGGATTTACTGCATGACACACAAGCTGAAGTATGGAAAGTTTAATATTCAAAATGATCTGTGCTTCTGTTAGCTTAAGAAACAGGGCAAACTGCTTCAAGAAGGTATCCTGTACCTCTGCAGATAGCTGCATGAGCTACAGTCAAGTCCAGCAGCACCTTAGGGACCAGCAAGATTTTCAGGGTATAACCATTTGAGAGTCAAAGAACCCTTTGTCAGAAGACAGCTCCATAAAAGAGATTCTGGTGGTTGCTGGTATTGCCACAATCACAAACCTGCCTTCTACCATATATGGGGGAAATGTTAAAAAGCTTATACTTTGGGGCAAATGGTGAATGATATGATGGGGAAAATTTAATCTGTAGAAACGTATTCTGAAAAAAAATCTTTTTTCTTAACTGTGCAAAAATTAAAATACCCAAGAATGATTAATACTTAGTACTGAATGCACTAACGATAGGCAAATTGCTTTTTGCAAGACACAAAGTCACAAACCTTCCCTACAAAACAACAATGGGGATCCATAGATTTATTCAGTGAAAATGGTTAAAACCCTTAAAAACAGAAAAGTAATAAAACTTAATGAAGTTTGGTCTCTCTTGGTGGTAAATATAACATTAATGCTTCGCACCTAACCTTAATTTTATAATGAACTGTAATTTTATTTAGATATGGGTGTAGTCGATTTAATGAGGTCATCACACCTATAATTAATACAATAAACATGTTGGGACAATTTAGCACTTAGGAATGTATTATTTTAGACTAATTTATTATGCCTTTGGTATTTATTTACTGTGTACTTATTTAATATGTACAGAGAATTCACATCTGGTAGGTACTTGTCCTCAGCACATGTGCTATTTGTTGGCTATTTATTAGGTGCTTAATACTAAAATGTTCACTTGTGGTTCCTTTGGTGCTCACAATTTTTTTCCCCTATGGATTTGTCATAACATTTAAAAATATTTGCTGCTTCAGGAATAAGAACATAAGCCAATGTTGGATCAGGCCAATGGCCCATCCAGTCCAACACTCTGTCACACAGTGGCCAAAAACACCAGGTGCCATCAGGGGGTCCAGAACTGGGGCCAGAACACTAGAAGCCCTCCCACTGTTTTCCCCACACACCCCAAGCACCAAGAATACAGAGCATCACTTGCCCCAGACTGAGAGTTCCTATCTATACTTTGTGGCTAATAGCCACTGATGGACCTCAGCTCCATATGTTTATCTAATTCCCTCTTGAAGCTGTCCATGCTTGTAGCTGCTGCCACCTCCTGCGGCAGTGAATTCCATGTGTTAATCACGCTTTGGGTGAAGAAGTACTTCCTTTTATCTGTTCTAACCCGACTGCTCAGCAATTTCATTGAGTGCCCACGAGTTCTTGTATTGTGAGAAAGGGAGAAAAGAATAACCCATTCATTTATTGCAGCAAAAACAAAAAAGCTGACTAAATAGCATATACACATTTATTCAAACATTTCCATTGCATCTGTCTTCAACACTGACCCAAGGTAGCTTACAGGAACAGATCACCTCCTCTGTTTCCAGACACCATTCAGAGTTCTGGTTCTTAACGTTAAAGCTCTATAGGGTTTGGAGTCACGATACTCGAAGGAATGTCACCCCCCATACTATGCAGCCCACCAGTTAAGATCCTTACAAGCCCTGCTCTCTGTGCCCCTCATCTCCACAGATGAGACGGATGGCAACCACAAAGCAGTCTTTTTCAGTGGTGGCATCTTGCCCAAGGAATGTCCTTCCCCTTGAGACTTGCCTGGCACCTACCTCACTGACTTTCAGGCAACAGGCCAAAATGTTCCTTCTCACATATAGTTTTAAATTGGATTTGATCTTTTTATTTTTCATTTTTCATTTCTGGAGTCTGCTTCTAGCCTGACAACTATCTTAAAGAGACAAATTTTAAGCTGCTCAATGTTTTATGCTGTTTTTCTGCTCCAGTTGGTTTTAAATATAGTTATACTTAAAGAGGGGTTTTTTTGGATGGGGGTTTGTTATGTTTTAGTTTGTAAGCCACCTTGTATAGATTCTCTGGAAAGGCAAATTAATCTAATTTGTTAAGTAATAGCATATTGTTTACAGACAAAAGCCATATTGCAATCTACTGAGTTAATGGTATTACTACCCCCATGGATAAGAAACTGAACATTTTTTTCTAAAGACTGACAAATCTTCCTAACCCAAACAACTTAATGATAGGTAGAGAAGGACTAGTTTGCAACACAGGGCTTTGCACTAGTACATGCAAATTTAAAGAAATCATATATAGACCTCAGGAAGAAGGGCTATTGATATAATAAAATTCAGGCAAAGTAGATTATACACAGTTATTCTATGTAACAGATTGCCATTAGATATAAAGAGGGCAGACAGTATAATTAAATTTTAGAAGGATTTGTTCAATCCATTACAAGGCATCAACCGAGTTGGTCAAGGCATGTATTGGCATTGTGAAGGTGTTCTTACGCCTTTGATTGCCAGATGGCACAAACAATTTTTTTAAAATGATGCACTTATCCTTCACTGCATCTGCTGCACTAGAAAGCTCAAAGCCAGGGTCTCATACAACACCATGCTCACCAAAAAGCCTGCAAAATATTGTCTGCATTAGCTCCGAGTGAAACTATATGTTATGCTGAAAATGGCAGCCATGCACTGATCTCCCTTCCATAACATCTGGCAGAACTCACCCAGGTGCTTGTAGACTCTGGATGTGATGGTAATGTATAGTTCAAATGTAATGCTACCGCTTGCTTTCAGAACCGCTCCTGCTGAGCCCATGAGCCCTTGTCTTCTGTCCCAACATCCAGCCCTGTCAGCACCACTGCTGAACACCACACTTTCCATGAAAATTTAAGAGTTTTATCTTGTCCAACTGGCTTATCCGGCAAGGTGGGATAGAAATATAAGTAATAAATAAATAAATATTGTCCTGAAGGGCTTCATGTTATTTTTCTTTTAAAATATCTACCATGTCCAAAAATACATTTCAGCTGTAGTGCGACATTCATGACCTGTCTCACGTTAACAATTAAGGAACTGATTCTGTGGGTTCTCTTCAAGGGAAAAACTAAGATACTGTTTCACTGCATTTACCACCGTGAAAGCAGTTTGCATAAATGCAGGAAAACAGGGCAAATGCAAGATGGGAAACATGCAGGTGCAGCCTCCTTGCTATTTTGCAGATTACTATTACAATCCAAGTAGATGATATAGGCAGAAAGTTATTGTAAACAATTCCTGCATTGATGTAAGCAAGGACTCAAGCTGCCACCAGAGCAGGTGTACCTCTGAAGCAGTATTCTCCCACCTTCACCTTCCTCAAATGATTGCCGGTGACCATCAAACAGGCACTGCTACACTTAATCTTAGCCAAAAGGCCAAGAAGCCCAGGCTACAACACTGGAGAGATAAATGCCCACCTCCCATAATCCAGTAGACTGAGGACCCTGCAACCTGATCCACATTTGAATATATGACATACAGACGACAACTGTAGAAAAGAGCAACAGTCCAGTAGCACCTTAAAGACTAACAAAATATGCGGCAGGGTATGAGCTTTCGTGAGTCACTGTGCCAAATTCAGTTTGGTGTAGTGGTTAAGTGTGCGGACTCTAATCTGGGAGAACCGGGTTTGATTCCCCACTCTTCCATTTGCACCTGCTGGATGACCTTGGGCAAGCCATAGCTCTGGCACAGCTGTTCTCTCAAGGACAGTTGTCTCAGAGCTCAGCCCCACTTACCTCACAGGGTGTCTGTTGTGGGGAGGGGAAGGGAAAGGAGATTGTAAACCACTCTGAGACTACAAGTGAAGGGTGGGTTATAAATCCAATCTCTTCCTCTCTTCTTCTTCTCAAATTAACCCGCACCAAATTTAATTGGCCTGGTGAGGTCAAAGAGCGCTTCCTCCCTCCATTTTAAGTACCATTCAATGTCTATATATTTCCTATTTTTCAGATTTTGTAATATATTTACACTATCTACATCTTATGCCTAATTTATTTCCTATCTCTATTTATGTCCCTTATGTGCTACTTGTTACTACCTTATATCTCCTAATTACCTATCTTACCAACTCTATACATAGTTACAAGGTACTGGTTATTTTTTATTATATTTTAAAGTATTTTTACATATTTGGAAATCCTTGATAGATACTTATCTGTAAACTTGCCACCACTATTACAGTTTGTTGATTTTTTAAATTTCTTCTCTGTTTGGGGGCTTCAAAACTAAATTTTAAAAAATTAATATTTTTTTACATAATAAGAATTTTAAAAAGGCAATGTCGAGAGCTGGGGGACCAGCATGGACATAAAGCCATATAACTGGTTGGAGTGAGATGAGGGTGACATACACCATCACACCTCCTCTCTCTGAGACCACGAGCACTTTTGCAGGTGCAAGAGGCCCCACTGACATAATAAGAAAAGACAGACAAATTTGCCGGCTTCCTCCACCTCACTGCAACCAGCCATGTTGTACAGCTATTTACTCATGCAGGTCCCCCAATCCTTCACAACAACTTTTGGCACTCACAGAGAGCTGCTGAGGTAGGAAGTTGTTGTGAAAAATGGAGCTCTGTTAGTGTGATCTACTGTCACTGCAAAGGATCAGACCCCTCCACTGCTTTAAAAAAACTAGGAACAGAAACTATAGTCTAAAAAGGATTGTGTATACAACAATGCTTCTATTTGTTATGCAACATTAAGATTTGATGCTGAAGGAAGAAATAGCTTTTGAAACACCCCCAAATGGTTTTTAGATTGCCAGCTTTTGAGTGGGAGGGTGGATATTAATGATGCTGTGAAGAAATGCATTTTTGGGGTAGAGGGCTGACCTGAGTCAGCCTTTACCAACCTTTACCAGGAGGTTTTTAAAGTTTTTCTCTCTGGGCAGAGAACAGGCAGGGAGGGAAAAGTCAGTTCAGTTGCTTTCCAGACTTACCTCAGCCCACCTTCATACAAATGCTAATAGATCTACCAGGAGAGAAATGGGTGGGTCAAGCTCTCCCCCTTCTCCAAGCAGGGGACAGAGATTTTGAGGACTTTAGACTAGAAAGGTTCTAGGAATAATCTCCAGAAAAAGCTTCAATGGCTCAGCCTGACCTGGTCAGTGGGTGGGGAAAAGAGAGGTGATAAAACTCTTGGAAGCAAGAAATGAAGGTCTTTTTTGTGCTGAGATGGAACTCTTAACTGAGATCTGGAGGAGGTGGCCATTACCATATGGTGGCCTAGACAACGGGAAGAAGCTGCAAGGTAATGGTAACTCTGTCAAGATCTGTAACTTTATAAGCTAAGAAGCCTGTCCTATATTTTAATGTCTGATAGAGCATGTAGAGAGAGAAGGACAGAGGAACTGCATTTTATCCATTTCTTTTGAATCCTTGCTCAATCCGGTGCTGTGCTTGTGAACATTTTCTCTTTAATAAATACTTTATAACTTTTTATTGTGGTAGTGGTTCTCTACAACACAGAGACTTCCATTGTCTTGGAAATGCTATTTTAAAAGGAGCGCCAGGGGCGGGCAGGTAGTTGGCAAGTGGCTATTCCTCCAGTGGTGCCCAAGGCAGTAAGCAGTCCCTGTGGTGACCAGGTGCTGGGCAGCAGGAGACACAGAAGCAAGGCCTCAGACTCTAGAAGGGAAGTTGGGAGTCCTGACCCTCCCAGCGGGCAATTCCTTACAAAGGTCAGGTGGCGGCAGTGGTTACCTGGAAGAGAAAGTAAAGCCTCTCCAGGTGTTGGGAAACCCTTGGAGGGTAGGGTGAAAGAGGGCCTGCAGGACAGAGCAGGACTGTTCCACCACAGATGCTTTCTAAAATCTGCCCTTCTTTCTTCTGTATCTTTGTTCATCCAGCATTCTCAGAAATCAAAAACATGAAAAGGCTCCCTGTAACATTTGGTATGTGTGACCCTGAGTGACTAAACCAGGAAGTACCAAATGGCTTGGCTTCATTGGACAGCAGTAGTATTAAAAATAAAATTACTTCTCGGCCAAAGGTCCCTGAATTGGCCTGTATAATGGGAACACTCAGTACATTAAACTTCGCATAAATCATTCTTCAGGATAGCTTAGTTAATGTTAAATGTGAATAGCAAAGCTATCTTTCCCATCGGGACAAAATGGTGAGGAAGCAGGGCATAAAGAACTTCCTTTAATTGATAAAATTAATGTAAACAGCCTAAGAAAACTAATGTTGCTCACCATTGCTGCTTATCACTTTACTCTTAAAACACATACATCTGCCCTACAAAACTTACTCACTCAAAGCTGTCCTATGTTCCTTTACATGAAGCCTTTTGTGTTTAATCTCCAAATATACACATTATTATTCCCATTATTATGGTAAGATGCAATAATCTTCCATGGACATAAATGAAGATGGGTAGCCATGTTAGACTGTCTGTAGCAGTAGAAAAGAATCCAGTAACACCTTAAAAGACTAACAAAATTTGTGGTAGAGTATGAGCTTTTGAGAGTCACTTCTTCTGAAGAAGTGAGCAGTGACTCACGAAAGCACATACTCACCACAAATTTTGTTAGTCTTTAAGGTGCTACTGGACTCTTACTCTTTTCTACTGCAATAATCCTGGCATCTACATTTTATTTTATTTTATTCATTTGCAAGCTCAGTTACAAATGAAATGGTGGAACAGGCGTGAACAACATTAAAGATCTTAAACTGAACAGTAGCCTCTCGTGACACTACTGAGAAACATGTCACTACTTCCCAACAAAGTTGTTCCTGCACTAATCACAAAGGGGCACTACAGAGCAGCTTAAGCATTCCAGGGCAGCCTTATTTGTGCCCAGCTCCATTCTGTTTGTCCCAAAACAAAGAAAAAGACTTGACTACAACTACCAGAGCCCTGCATTTGCTCAGGCTATGCTTTCACAATCAGTCGCTGAGGATTTCCTGCTTGCCTGGTGGTTTGCAAGTGTTAACAGTATCCAACGACCTGCAGAATGCACAATGGAAGAACTCACCACACGCATCTCAGGGCTGTCTGTTTTGAAACTGGACACAGGATAGATGCCTCCTGTGGTTTTATCTTGGGATTATCATTATGGAACATGCCCTATAATATAGACATGTAATACTGCTGTAATATTGTCTTGGAAGATAACTGAATTTTGAGATGTATCGGGAGGCCAGGGAAAAGGAGATGCAAAGAACTCCACTCATTGTGTGTGGCATATCATATCACCAGCAGGATGCCTTCAACACCATGCACATAGGAGATGCATCAATGAAAAATATTATGTATTTATTTTATTTGTACCCCACTTTTTTGCTGTGACTCAAGGCAAATCACAATGTATTCAAACAGTGTAAGGCTAGGTCCCCCATGCGGCACACCCGATAAGTGTTAGAAAGTAGGTGGCTCCAGGTGGTAATTTTGCCCAGCAGAGCTTCTGATAGGCTGTGCAGATTTTTTTTAAACCAAACACTGCTTTGGCAGCAGCTGCCTCCACACCACAAGAATCTTCACTGCATGACTGAAGGCAAGCTGTGTATATGCGAGAAAAGATTTTTAAACAGTATGTTCATCTCTAAAGGCATCCTGTTAAGTAGAGGTTCTGTCTGAAATGTTGAAGGGTTTCTATTAAAGCTTATGCATAACCTTGCTTCCTAAAGTTTTTAGGTTGACTCTGCCTCCTGCGGCAGCCGTTTGTGGTTGGCTCCACTATCCTGTGGCAGAATTCCAAAGGACCCACACACACACATACTCAAAAAGTTTGGGGACTTTTAGCTTAAGGTATCCAAAGAACAATGCAACAGTACTAAAATGACAATATCAGAAGACAACGCAAGCAAACCAATACACATTAACACATGACATATCATAAAAAATACAGGACATGAATTTAAAAAGCTGAAGACAAGGCAGCAAAAGACAGAAATACACACAATAAACAGTGAAAGATGGCAATCCTATTTTGCCTTCACAAAAATGCTCTCTTGTGCATGTCTGTTTTGCACGTTTTTGCAGAATGATGTTAAGTGTGGGAGCCTTCCTGACTTGCTCAGGGCAGGCTTCACAAGGTAAGGGCTGCAAAAGCTCAGGTACAGGCAGCTGTTGCTTTTACCCATTTGAAGTGGGTATAACTTTTGCAGTAGAGCATAGCAGGAGAGGCAGTCTGGCAGATATGTGGGTCCAAGGCCATGAAGGCCTTTGTACATGATAACGAGTACCCTGAACAGAACCCCAGGTAACTGACTGATAACCAATGGAGTGACTACGGAATAGGCATAAGTCATATTCCACCTAGCTCCCAATAATAACTGAGCAGCAGTATTCTATAACACCTGGAGTCTCCAAGTTGACTTTGAGGACCCACATAGAATGTATTACACTAGTCTAGACTTGAGGTTAATGTATGAAGGTGGGAAAATCATAACAAGGGAAAGGTCCCATGGTTCCAACACCTGTAGTCAAACACAATGGCTAATAACATTCCATGTTCTTCTAGTTCTGTTCTGTAAGACAGAGCTCTTCCGCCAGGCCTTTGAATAGGAGCCACCACCAGCAACACCATCCGTCACGAATGACACCTGTAATGGCAGCTGGCCCTAGAGCAACCCAGGCCTGGTGGCAAGTGGGCTCAAACCTAACCATTGGGTAGCCATCTGGAAATGATAACTGGAAGCTTTTACTGTAAATTATGTTATTTATTGGAATTGTTTTATGCTGATTTTATCTGTTTTATAATGTACTGAATTGGCCATGTGCCCATGTAAGCCGCCCTGAGCCCGTTCATGGGGAGGGCGGGGTATAAACACGATAGATAGCTAGCTAGATAGCTAGATAGATTGTGGCTAAACATTTAACATAGAGGTGTCGAACTCATTTGTTTTGAGGGTCAGATCTGATTTTGTTGGGCCAGGCCATGTGTGCCATAAAACGTAATGCCAGGTACCAGAGATGTAAACTGTATAAAGGACAGCAGCTGGTAAGCTCCGAGTTGTTGTATCCTCCCTGCAGGGCCCCATGAGCTGGGAGGGGGGTGCAAAGGAAAACCCATAGACACTCCCATGCTGCTTGACCTCTGCGGACGAGGTTGTTCCGCCACGCTGAAACCACAATCATAGTGGCTCCGCCCACTCCCCCCGAGCAGTCTCTTGTTCCCTCCCCTGCACTAGTTGCTCGTGGGCCGCATAAGAGCCCTGGAAGGGCTGGTTCTGGCCCCCGGGCCAAATGTTTGACACCCCTGATTTAACATTTTTATGTTCCTCAAAATGGTGCATATTTTGTATGAAACTTCCCCATGATGTGACTAAGCCCTATGGTGCATATTCTGCAGCTATGCTCTGACATTATCATGAAGTATTAAAACATTTACCTTCAACATGCTTTTGAATTAATAGTTCTACTGCTGACAGATCCAATGCATTCGGAAATGAGGGTTGTCTATTGCTCAAGGCTATTTACGCTGAATATGAGCCCCAAGTCAGTCACATTTATTCATAGGAAAAGAACATTTTATTGTTGGCACAACAAAAAAGTTAATAATAAGAACACAAAGTTAAAGTTGGTTTAAAATACTCTGAGTTAAGGTATAACAAAAGAGGGCAGAATTGTAGAATGCCCAAAATGCATTAAATCTTTGACTGCAATGCTGCTATTTGTAGGCATTCTGGCAGTCTAGGTATGTTCACATATGAAACACAGATCTGTAAAATTCTATACATGTTGAATTATTTAATATAAATGTTCCAGTAATTTGAATGAAGGGCACTGGTGGTAAAGGGCACCTCCATGCCTAGCACCAGGCAAGAACTTCTAAGTCTTTTAGGGTTCATCAAATTGATAACACTGCCACAGTGAAGTTAGTGCCTTAAGGACTATCAAATCTCTCTCAATAGCAACCTAGCTAACAATCCATAATGCTAATGAAACAAGACATCAGAGTTCATAATGCAAAAATCACACTTGGTCCTCCTCAGTTCAGCAATAACCTTGGTTGTCTGTCTTGTGGAAGAACTGGTGGAAATGACATACAGTAGGCTCAAGCACCTAATCTCTCTGAAAAGCAAGGTAAAGGAATGTTCAGAGATATAACTGAACATTCCCCATGAGGGACAAGAAAGGGACATGGATAAAAGAAATGCAGGCATTCTTGTTGGAGGGCCAGGTACCACTTTGCAGCAGAAACATCAACACTGGCTTGATTCTGAACTTCCTATATAAGAGATCATGGATTAGGACTGATTCAGTTTCCAGTGCTGAAACTCAGCTCCCATGGAAACAAAGGAAACTGACTTCAGTCTGAGACACAATTTTGGGAGTTAGTACTAACTGAGTTTCATCTCATTTAGCAGGATCAGCAGGGGCAGGCTGAGCATCCATGCAAACAGCATCCCAGGGTCCCTTTACTTTTGTCCACATAAGTGATTCATTGTCAATCACAGCTACCAGAGGGCTGCAGGGTGAAACAATGGTGTGATGGAAGAGGGCTAAACCAGTGCTAAAAACTGGCACCCTGACTTTTACTGACAAGGACGCCATGGAAATGCAGTGTATGTCTATATGCAGATTGCACGCTAATCCCCTGCACCTCAGCACTCCACATAATATACAGGCCGCTATGCCCCACCCCCCATACACCAACACACATAAAATGATGGGCTGTTAGTAAATGATACGCACAGTTCAGAATGGGGCATCCTGTAACTGAGTCTGCGCTCAGAATCAGTACACTTCAGAATGAAACCTAGGCTACTCAGCCCATGTGTAAGTGACCATGCAAGAGACCGCTCAGAAAAGGAAACCGTAACTAGGATACAGCCTTTGTGAAGGCTTCAGGGGAAATGGAGACAATGCCAAAATGATTCACATGTGCTTATGCTATAGTGGCTGATGCAGGTGACACATTTAGGCCTACTTCTATCACAACTGTTCATTTCAATGAAAATCAGTTTTCAACAGGAGGCTGACAGTGCAATGCTAAACAGAGTTATGCCCTTCTAAGCCCAGAGACGGTCATGGACAGAGGAGGGCGTACCTGCTTAGGGTTGCCCTGTGAGAGTGCAAGCCAGAAACTGCTTAAATAAATACAGTGTGAAAAGTTTGCGTAGCCCTGTGTATATTCATTTCATCACCCACATTACCCATCAACAGCTATAGGACTTGTCACCATTCAACAAAACCCACCATCTACAGGTTTTTGCTTTGGTCCAGTTCTTCAACATTAGAAACTGAAGGCTGCTTTGTAGAGTGGACACTTTGCCAGTCAAGGATTCACAAAGCATGTGTATTATTTATACTCCAGACTCAAGAATGACAAGGAGAGTGCTTAAGGCAGGAAGTCTGCTAGGAAAGTGATTACCACACTCACAATGTTTCAAACATGGCAACATCCTCCCTTAAGACTTCTTAGTGTCAAGAAACGAAGCAATTTCTTACTTTGGGCAGCAGCTAACTTCCACAAGGCAGATGCTAATGTGCTGGTTCTAGAAACTAAGAGTAACTTTATTTGCACAGGGCTCCCACATTCTAAACACAGGTCTTAGAAGTAGAATGGATTTTACAAGGACAGACATTTTGAAATAGCTACAAAACTACCGTTCTCTCCGAATAAAGGTATGGTGTATTCTGATAGGAAGGTAAATTTAAATAAGTTATACTTACGAGGCATGATCCCTTGGCTAACCAGCTCTTCCCGTGTCCGTCGCTGCTGGAGCTTCAACTGTAGCACTGCAAAGAGGCAGACCAAAAAAAGAGTTGAGAACAGGTTAGTGTAATGTGCCGCACTACAGAGCACATTTTCCTGTTCATTTTATTTTCTTCTAGCTGCAGAACATTAGAGAGGAGGACTGAAGCCCTGTCATCCCCACCCAATGCTAACTCTTGCAATTGCAGAAGTGGCCTCAGGCACCGAGGTTTCCGTAGTCTGCTGCAGACAGCGGAGAGAAAGGAAGTTGCACAGAGTTTTAATAGGTTGATAAAAATCCACAAAGTATGAAAACAGGGCCTGTTGCTCAAGATGTTCTAGAGTGCCAAGCCCCTTCCTATGTCATGCAAGTTTTAAAAAGAAAAGGGCACAATAACTGACACTGTTCTGAGGAGTATAATCAGAACTCCACATTCACATACTTGCTATCATTTAATGCTAGAAGTTATTCTTAAGCATGACACATGATTTGCCCTCTCCCTTAAAAGGTTGTGCTAAACAGTACTGTCAAAAATGAGGTTCTTCTAGGAACATTAAAGGATGCTCCATCTCAACAGTCTTTGGAACAAATCTGGTATTCAGAGTCAGGCTCAGGACATGCTGACTATACAATTCCTGAACACCCTGAGGCATCCCTCAACAGAACCTGTCCCTTATGACTGTATTTCATCTTGCATTAAATCTGATGCACGTTAGATTCTGCTGTAGGTGGCTGGAAGTGTCTCACACCTACTCTAACTGAACCAACTTCTTTTTAGACTGGATCTTGTTTTACAACACTCTTTCTTTGTAAACTCCACCCCTTCTATTGGGTATACATAGAAGCCTAATGCATGTATGCTTCTGTGCATCTGAAGAAGTGAGTTCTGACTCACAAAAGCTCATGCTGAAATAAATTTTGTTAGGCTTTAACGAGTTACTGGATTTATGTAATTCTGGAGGCAGTCTGAACTTCGGAGATTCTTTATTTCTTCTTGAGGAATCTTAGGCTTATTCAGTATTTTCTGATTGGAATATATTGGGCTAAGAGGTCAAACACATTCTATTCTGTTTTTCTGAGGTTGCCATTCTAACGTTCACTGCTCATTCCAGCCATCTAAATAACCTTGATGGTGAACACAAGGGACCCCAGTATTTCCCAGCATTTCTCACAGAAGTTGCTTGTTTTTTGTTTTGTTCTTATTTATATGCAGGAAATGTGGTGCTGGCTTTCATCAACTTTTCAAGGACATGATGGGATTTTGTGTAAGAGAGGAAAAAGCACTATTAACTACTCCCAAGCCACAATTATTCTCGGGGGCGGGGGGAGAGATATAGAACTGGTTTGATTTTTAACAATATCTTTGTGTGGCATCCAATTTCATGAAGTACATTCTGGAGAAGGCTTTTGTGAGTCAACAAGGTTGTCAAAACTACAAATGCTATTATGAATCTTGCAAGACCTAAAGAAGCCAACCCAGCTCCTTTGACTATAAAGATTATCTGCAGACAAAATAATTACACAAATGATTCACAGTGAGGAAAAATGGGGACTGGCAAAGATTAAGAAGTTATAGTTCAACATTTCACAGATCTAGGTTATACTTACCTCATTGTACCCATATTTTATTTCTTTTAAATCTTGAATGTTTGGCTTTTTAAATTCTTCACTGGCTATGGTCAATGCATTATCAAACATTGGAGCAGATATTCAATAACATTGGTACGTACTGGCCGAGTGCCCTTTATAAATCCCCTAGACCAGGATTTTTGGCAGAGTTTCTACGCAGAATAAGGGAATAATATAACACAAGGGAGCCTACGAAAATGTATCTTCTTTCTGATAGGGAGAGAGTGTGCAACTCACAATATAACGCTAAACACTTGCAGCACAAAAGATTAAAAATAAATTCACTAAGTATAGGTCAACTAATCATCCTATGGCTTTACTATTAGTAAGTTGTTTACATTGTACACTTTATACATCTTTTAATTTGCACAATATAGTGTGTTTTTAATTGTTGTACTTAAAGGCTAAAATTTGTTTCCCTTTTTTTGCAAGAGCAAGCTTGGGGTCATAAGCAAAGTTAGGAGACCAGCTGAATTCAAGGTCACATAACACAGATTAGTTTCCTCCAAACATACTTTAATTATCACAGCCCAGTTGAAAGAAGGTATATTTGCTTTGCTCTCTCCATGCATATTTACAAATAAAATGTGATGCTAAAATGCATTATTAAATATGAAAATACAACAAAGAAACATCAGAATGATAATAATTCTGAGTTAGAAATTGAAGTAAAAGTCCTTGAAACCAGATTTTTTTTCTATGCAGAAAAAACCCACAAAATATACCATGGAACTGCAGTATGCCAATAGTCATTAATATGGCATTCAGCCTAGTATTGTGAAGTTTATGTAAATTATGCCATGAGTGTGTACATATAAAAGGCACTGGTAAAAGTCAACTACATCCTTTAGCTCCAATTATACTGGAATAAGATGAACCACTTTGTTCAACCATTCCATCTAAAGTGGTTTGGCCTGTTGTGGCCATAAAAGATTAGTGGCACTAACTGAACACATTTATTTAGATTCTTAACCACCCCCAAAAAGCTTATGATGGCTCCTTTTCCTCCTTTTCTCCACAGAACAAGGCCAAAACTGTTCCCAAGTCAAATAAATCAAACTGACAGTATGTTACTGTCTCCAGAAGATGCACACATGGTAAAGCTCTCTGTTACAGTGCATGGATGTGTGATGTACAGAAGTTCTGAGATCTGGGCAAAATAAGACAAAGAATGTGGATTGTGGCTGGTCTGCCAGAGATGTATTTCTATCCCAGTGGCAAAAAAGGCACCTGCTTGGTACCTCAAGCTCTGCTTCCAACCCTCAACATGGAAACTGCATCTATTTAAAAAAGCACTCCACAGAAAAATGATAAACCATCCAGGTGGTCAATCAACAATACAAAACTACTGGAAATGCTTGTAGGACACTGGAGCCCAAAGGACTGCATGCCATGTACACAACAGTCATAACATTCTATGCCCCTTTCAGCATCTTTCCTATTATATAAAGCCATTTTAAGATTCCAAGGGGCAAGATTCCATGGGGCGCCAAAATCAGTAGGCTGGACGGACTGCCACTCAAAAGGGGGCCCCTGGACATTGGCTGCATTCTCTCCCTGCTTTGCCTCAGTCCCGCCCACAGAGCCACCAGCCAGCATCCCGGCCTCAGTCTGGAGGGAGCCAGCGAAGGGGAAGGACCGACTGGGAGTTGGGTCCACTCTTCTCCTCCGCCCACTGCCAGATGGGTCTAACTGTCCCCTCAGTGGCCTGCTTCTGTCAGTGAAAAGACAATGGACTAACAGATTAACCCCCTCACCCCCGCCCAATGACTTTTCTGTCAGAATAAACTGCCAGAAAATGGCTCTCTCTCCTTCTAAGCTCCACCATGGCTGGCTGGCTAATGAGGTGAGCCAGCAACCATCAAACCATTCCCTTCAACCCCCTGCTGTGTGGCTGACTTTCCCCCTAGGATTGCCAAACTCCAGGTGATAGGTGTAAAGAAATGGCAGTTACCTGTGTTTATAAGATGGCTGCTGTCTGTGGTTTGTTTAAAATGTTCCCCCATAAGGTTCAAATAAGCTGTAGTTTCAGAGAGGGGCCTGCAGGGGTATCACTAACTGGGTTGAATGAGGCTTCCTCATCTGTTGGGACTACAGTTCCCAGCAGCCCCAGAGGCAAAAAGTACGGGAAAAGAGGGACTGTCCCAAGGGATGGGGCACCATCAATACAGACTCCAGCCCATCCAGGGAGGATTGTGTTTAACCCCTGTTGATTAATGTGCCCTGTTGGTTCATAGTATGCACTTACTCCTACAGTTGTGCCTTATTCATTTAGTGTGTGTGTGTGTGTGTGTGTGTATGTGCTTCATAATTGTGTAAATAGTAAAATAAATTCTTCTATATGGGCTAATAATCTGTGTTGTGCATAATCTCCCCTGCTCTGCACAATACCAAAGGGAGGGGGTTGCCCAAGGAAGCAAGGAAAGGCCAGACTCTTCGGTTGCCAACTTTCCAGGGATCCCCCAAAGATTGAGGATTCCATCTCCAAATAGGGAGATTTGGCCACAGGGGCCCTCTAAAAAGGCAGTGACAGTTCAGTGACTGATGGCAGGGAACTTAAGGAGTGAGATATGCCCACAGGACTAGGGAGGGAGGCGAACAGCTGAGTTGCAAACTGGAGCCCGTTTTGAAACAGCAGGCAACCAAGCTTGGTTCAGACAAAGGAAGGAAACCCTTTGTAGGCCTTTGTAAAGAACTCATTGGGACCAGTTCTGACTAGGGTTGCCAGCTCCAGGTAGGGAGATTCCTGGAGATTTTCTGGTAGAGTCTATGGAAGCCAGGGTTTGGGGAGGGGAGAGGCCTCAGCTGAACAGAATGCCATCAAGTCCACCATCCAAAGCAGTTATTTTCACTGGACAGGAGAGACCTGTTGTCTGGAGTTCAGTTGTGATACCTGGCGATCTTCAGAGTCTACCAGGAGGTTGGGTACCCTAGGCGTGGCAATCAGTGCTTCAGAGCAGGATCTGCTAGATCCAGGTTCTTGCTGTAGAAGCTGAGTGGGTGATTTTGAACCAGTCACAGACTTTCAGCCTAACTTACCTCACAGGATTGTTGTGCAAGTCAAAAGGGGGAGAGGAGAATGATGTAAGCTGCTTTGGTCCCCATTGCAGAGAAAGACCACTTTTCCTCCTGAGAAATTTATTTATTTAAATTTCTATCCCACCCTCCCGGCCGAGGAAACCATTGTTGCCAATCTCCAGGTGAGGGCTGGAGATCACTCAGAATTACAACTGCTCTCCAGATGGCATTGATCAGATCCCATGGAGAAAACGGTGGACTCTGTGTCCTTAAAGCCTGCTGAGATGCTCCCCATGACAGCCAATGTGACGTGGCAGACAGGGCTTCAGAGCACGGTAGAGGCTGCAGGTGGGGGGGGGGGAGAGATGGAAAGCTGAACAGTGAGGGGGAAATAAAGGTAGGTTGATGCTTGGCTGGGAAGGAGATAGGGTTGACAACTCCAAGTGGGGAATTCCTGGAGATTTGAGGGATGGAGCCTGAAGAGGGTGAGGTTTGAGGAGGGGTGGGGCCTCAGACAGGTAGAATGCCATGGACTCTGCCCTCCAAACCAGCTATTCCCTCTTGGGGAACCACTGTTGCCAATCTCCAGGTGAGAGCTGGAGATCACTCAGAATTACAATTGCTCTCCAGATGGCATTGATCAGTTCCCATGAAGAAAATGGTGGTCTCTGTGTACTTATATCCTGCTGAGGTTGCCACAGCAAATTGACATTGAGTGCCCAAGGTTTTGGCACTCTCCCAGAGCCTTTCTAGAGCCCGTTGTATTTATTTCCACAACAGGCCTTATTCCTAGTTATTCCATAATTCACCAGAAAAGAAATCATACTCTTTTTTATCTCCAATAATTTTTAGCAATTGCTAAAACATACTTGTCATGAGTCCCATCCTGATCCCCCCAACTTCCAGTTTCTAATTAAGGTCCAGGACCATGCTAGATCTGCAGGCTGCGCCTTGAGTCAAAAAGCAAACAGGGCTGTGAATTGTATAGCCCCAGAGAGATGGATAGGGCTTCTCCTTCAAAAGGGCGCATCAGACAGAGCAGGAACAGAGCAAGGTGCATGCAAGGTGGTGTGATTATAAAACCCTGAGGAAAGAGTTACTGTTGTCTTTTCTAGGAAAAAGCAAGGAAAGATGAGTCCCATGTCACTCCTACATGGCTCAAGATCCATGAAGAACTGTAAGCCATTAAGCTAGGGATCCAATTTAGTCAGGTCATGTTAGCTACTGTATTAATGTCTGATGTCCTCTAAGAAAAAAATATTGATCAAGGTGTTTCAATTGAATGAATGTATGCCAAAATGTTTAGATTTCTGAGCTACTAAGATACTAAATACAGTCATATTATGCTTCTATGCTGTCTTCCTCAAAGCTAAACAAAACTTACTGACAGAAGAACCTAGCAATGAAGGGAAGCCACTGATAGGGTGGGTCAAAAGAGCACAAACTGTTTGAATAGGAAGTGAAAACACCCAATGTAAGCAGATGAAAGTACATGAGGGCAACTTTAGGTAGAATGAATGTAATTTCAGCTTGCACTTCCAACACTGAAGAGGACAGGAGTTGCACTTTTAAAACACTTTTTTTCAAAAAGTAAATATTGACATACAGTAGTTGCCCCAACTTAAAACATTATTACATACTCTGAATTGCATATAAAGCTTGCTCCCAGCCAATCCATCACCAGCTACTGTTGGGAGTCTCTGTTTACTAATCAAGCTCCTGTCCTTAATTTCTGCCCAAATATCCCAATTTTCTCCTAATGCTCAGCCCTACCCTTCGTTATGGCCTGCATCCTGCTTCATTCCTAGACATTTGTGCTTCAGTTCTGGAATACTACTAGAAAAGCACATGGAGTCCTGTTTTTACTACAGGCATTTTTTTAAAAGTATTCCTTTAAAAGATTTAGATCTTGTGCACTCTTCAGAATCTGCCCAAGGCAACCAACATCATAATAATAAAAATACAATTCAAACCCAAATAATAACAATTAAAATAACTCAACAAATGCAGACATGTCCTCCTAAACACCTCCTCAACTTCCTTCTCCCCCTGCATCTCTGACCTCATCACACTGCAAGAAACAATTTCTTTTCATCAACTGCTCACAAAGCTTATTCACAACCAAGGAATGTACTGGGTACAGGTTTGTCAGACACTTGAGAAAGAAGACACAAAAAAGCATAAACTCTGGGGGAAACACCATAAACTTCAACATGATTGTTTTAAAATGTTTTCTTACAATATAATTTGTCAGTACTACAGCCAGAATGAGATCAAATCTCTGAAACATGTTATACTGCTTAATACAATGCACCAGATGTTTCAGCACTTTCTTGCCAGATACTCCACAAGCTCAGATCCACTGCCGAATGTGCATCAGTGCCCATTAACAAACAAATTTTTGTCTTGTAAATGAAACACGATGCCATTTTGGAATAACTTCAGAGGATAACACTTTAATCCATTGATGGCTGAAGGGGAATGTGAACTGTCTATGCACTCTGGCAGTCTGTGCCGTTCATAAGCATATAAGTGAAGCAGACTGTAAAGGGCACCTAAACTAAAGGGATTATATGGCTGCATATTCCATCTCGGGGAAGAAACCCCAGTGATAACTGATGCTACAATGTGGCACCAACGGGCAAGCATAAGAAGAGAAGCTGAGATAAATTTCATCTTTCCACTGCAACAGAAAGTACTTCTATGATGCATGCAAAGCCCTTTTTAAACAGAACATTCAGTTGCGTGAAGAGTTCTGTGGAACCTGAAAGCTTCCTTACTGCACTGCGATGTTTTAGTTAGTTCTGCTAAAGGGTGTTATAAGCACTGCTGTCTCTGGGCTTTCCCAATGGACCAATGCAACTATCCACAATTTTTAAAAGTTAATCCACTTCTTTATTGCTTTCTTAACAGCCACAATCAAGAGAGGGGGATCATTTATCAATGATCAATTCGGTCTAAAGTTAGCGGAAGAAAAGAAACCCATATTCATATTCTGTAATTTAGTAACACTAAGAAGACTGCAGTAGCTTCCCTCACATCTGAAAAAGCAGGACTGCAAAATCAAATGCTAAACATAAGATTTATTTAACAACAGTATTTTAAAAAAAATATTTAACAACATTTTAAGGAAGTATTCTTCTCAGCCTCTAGACAGCATCTTCACCATAAACCACATATCCTATGATTTAACATTTGCATTATCAAGTTCCCACAAATCTTCAAAAGAACACATTTTTTACCCCTGAAAAATTTCACAGAGAAGTATTCGAGCAAACTGACCATTATGTGCATTCCAGCCGTACCTATGAAGACAACAAGATTACCCAAAGCGTCCATTGGGGGAAAGTACCCACTCTCTAAAACCAGGCAGGTACCTCACAGACTAAATTTTCAGTAAATCAAGTTTTCCAAAGAAGAACACATAGAACAAACACACCCACTATAACTCAAAACCTGCAGAAAATGGGATTTTAAAAATTGATTATTAGAGAGGTATAGCCAGTCTATATGGCTATGCAGATTAGCTCGTAACAGGAATAGGAACCCTCTGTATTTATTCTGTAAGCATCTTGACTGTAAAACCCCTATTTTCAAGAAAAATTGCACATTCTAAATCTTTTGTTCCTGAACATATATAAAAATGATGCACAACTTTTAATACCTTCTCTTTGAACTCTGTTTGGAACCTACCAGACTCATCTGTTAATGACACACTAACTAAACTAGCGAAATGTCTAAAATATGACTCTCATCCCGGACAGGCTCAATGGTGACAGTCAAATCATCATTTTGACTGATCTACTTTATGACCCTAGTTACTGTACTTTAAGCTCAGTACAGGCTTGCTTTTGCTCTTTAAGAACAATTTAAGTAATATTCAGAGTCTCTGCAACTAAATTTGACACCAAAGACTCATGGTGTACAAAAATCTATGCTAAGACGGCATATTAGGGAGAATGCTAGCTTAGTCTATATTTGACACAGCTAAATGTGTACAGCCCCCCCCCCTTGCTTTTGTTCAACATTTTTTTGCTTTGCTCCTGGGTTACTTGAATCAATCCAGTGCTTTGCCCAAATTCCAGGACCATGTTTAATAAAAAAAGGAGAAACTGACCGTAGGATGAGAAGCATATGAATTTGGGGGGGGGGGGGGGGAGGTTCACAGAACAGGTAAACTAAGAACAGAGAGAACAGCAAATAAACCTAAAGGGATACAGCAGAAAGGTTCTGCTTCAAGCATCTATTGCTCTAACCATATAACCCTGTCCTAAAAGTACCAATCAGATGGGCCCCTACCTGTAACACTTCATCCAACACTTCCATGTTCAGCAGTTCCAATTTTCCTGTCCAGAATATATTTGTGGAAATTTATATCAGATATTCTTTGGGCACAAAGTGTGTCATGGCGACCCTCACTTGGCCCAGAAAAGATAGCTAAGTTTTAAACAATGCATAATATTTGAAATATTAAAACAAAGCCAAATGTTAACAAGGCCACTTTATTTTCTTTAATTTCTAAACAAGATTTTACTTGTGGAAACATACAGGTTGCTTACCTGTAATTGGAGATCTTCGAGTGGTCATCTGTGCATTCACACCTCTGGGATTATGTGCGCCTGCGCCGATCCCGATCGGTAACTTCAAAGCCTCAACGGATTTTCGCGCCAACTCCCCGGTCCCGCGCCGATTCCACGGCGCATGACCGGGGAGGGGCACGAGGATCCCGCCAGTTCCTTCTGACCGCTGCAAGCAGCCTCCAAGAAATTACAAGGGAGACCGAAAGCAGAGGGGAAGGAGGGCGGGTGGTGTGAATGCACAGATGACCACTCGAAGATCTCCAATTACAGGTAAGCAACCTGTATATCTTCTTCGTGGTCTCTGTGCATCACACCTCTGGGAGAATAGCGAGCAATAAACACCACATACCTGGAGGTGGGTGCTGAGGTTCTCACACCTGAGCTGACTGTAAAACTGCATGGCCCACTGCCGAACGCTGGTGGGCACGGACGTCCAGAGCATGTCTCACAAACGTGTGAGGGGACGACCAAGTAGCAGCATTACAAATGTCTCCCAGGGGAATGCCTTTGAGGAATGCCGTAGAAGCAGCCACGGCTCGAGTGGAATGAGCCCGCAGGGACGCCGGTAAAGGCCTTTTGGCCAGGAGGTAGGCAAGCTTAATCGTCTCTACTATCCATTTAGAAAGTCTCTGAGACGACAACCTTTGTCCCAGTTTGGGCAAGGCATAAGCGACGAAAAGAGCTGGGGATTTGCGAAACGGCTTTGTCCGGTGCAAATAAAAGGAGAGAGCTCTCTTGACGTCAAGCGAGTGTAAGCCACGTTGTGTCGAGTCCTGGGGTTCAGGGAAGAACACCAGCAACGTAATGTCCGCTTTAATGTGGAAGTCCGATACCACTTTGGGCAGAAACGTGACATCAGGAGCCAGAGTGACGGCCTCCTGATGAAAAATGAGATACGGTGGGTCACAGCGGAGCGCTGACAGTTCGCTCACTCTTCTTACTGAAGTCAGAGCCACAAGAAAAGCTACTTTCCATGAGAGTAGCTGTAAGCTACAAGACGCCATTGGTTCGAAGGGTCTTCCCATCAGCTTAGTGAGAACTAAGGGTAGATCCCATGCTGGGACAGGAAGTTTTACTGATGGAAAAAGACGACATAGTCCCTTTAGGAATTGCTTCGTTGTTGGGTGAGAGAAAACAGAGCATCCGTCAACCCTCGGGTGGTTTACCGAAATGGCTGACAGATAAACCCGAACGGACGCATGGCACAGTCCCCGATCCTTGCAGGATAACAGAAAACCAAAAATATCATTGAGAGAGGATGGGATGGAGGGTCTCCCTATCGATTCAAGGAAGGATAAAAACTTTTTCCACTTTGCTGCGTAAGAGCGGCGTGTGGATGGTTTGCGAGCATTGAGCAGAACATTAGCGATGCGAGCCTCTATCTCTGAGGTCGTAGAAGCCATGCTGTCAACTTCAGCCTGGGGATGTCGTGGTGGAGCACTTGACCCCCGTGCATCCAGAGTACGTCGGGGTTCGCTGGTAGATGTATGTAGGTGCCCATGGAAATGCGAAGAAGGGTGGGAAACCAAGGTTGTCTCGGCCACCAGGGGGTGATTAGTATCGCTAGCGGACGTTCCACCAGTAGCTTGTGGACCACTTTCAGTATCAAGGGAATCGGGGGGAACAGGTAGACATGCAGCCCCGTCCAGAGGAGGAGAAGGCCGTCTCCTAAGGACATCGGATCCGCTGTTCTGGAGCAAAACAGAGGGCATTTCTTGTTCTGTCTGGAGGCAAACACGTCCACAGATGGTTGACCCCAATGGCTGAAGACCTGGTTCAGGTAGAGGGGATTGAGTTCCCATTCGTGCAGAGACGCTCCGCCCCTGCTCAAAAAATCGGCCTGCGTATTGAGCTGGCCCAGAAGGTGATTCGCCACCAGATAGATGTCCCATAATTGACATTCTGTCCAGAGTTGTACTGCCAGGCGGCAAAGACTGCGGGAGACTGTCCCCCCCTGTCGGTTGATGTAGTACATGGTGGTTGTGTTGTCCGTGAGGACAGCCACCGTCTTTCCCGACAGGAGGTGGTGGAAAGATCTCACAGCGTATAGGACTGCCAAGAGCTCCAGGAAATTGATGTGGTTGTGAGCTACTGACGAGTCCCATCTGTCCCCTATGCACAGGTCCTTGAGATGGGCTCCCCAGCCCCATAGGGAGGCATCTGTTGTTATGGTTACTGACGGAGGAGGGCGACAAAAGGGGGCGCCGGTCTGTAGATTTTGTGGCGCATGCCACCAGTCCAGGGCCTGTAGCGCTGGGTTCGAAAGATTGAATCTTTTGGAGAGGGGATGTAGACTGGGCCGGAAGCGGAGGAGAAACCAGAGTTGCAGATGTCTCATGCGAAGTTTCGCAAAGGGGAGAACCATAGTGGTTGAGGCCATAAGGCCTAAGAGACGGAGTAACTGTTTTGCTGTTGCTACTCGGGTTCCCTTCAGAGTCTCGATGAGGGAAGTGATATCCGCTATCCTGCTGGGAGGTAGGAAAGCCTTGCACTGTACAGAGTCGAGGATAGCTCCGATAAATTGTACTCGTCTGGAGGGGATGAGCATGGACTTTTTTAGGTTGATCGTTAGACCCAGGGTCTTCAGAGTGTGTAATGTAATCGCAACATGATCCTGGAGATCCTCTGGAGAGGATGCGATGAGAAGCCAATTGTCGAGGTAAGGGTGAAGATGAACACCCTGTAGACGCAGGTGGGCTGCCACTACTGCCATCAATTTTGTGAAGACGCGTGGTGCTGTCGACAAACCAAAGGGGAGGGCTTTGTATTGGAAGTGGTGGGTACCAATAGCAAAACGAAGGAAGGGTCTGTGAGAGGGATGAATAGTTACATGAAAATATGCATCCTTCAGGTCTAATGTGACCATCCAGGCTCCTGCCTCTATCAGTGGAAGGATGATCTGGAGGGTCGTCATCCGGAATTTTTTGTAGATGATGAATGCATTGAGGTTCCGAAGATCTAGGATGGGTCGGAGCCCTCCATCCCTCTTCGGTACTGTTAAGTATTGGGAGTAGAACCCCTGCTGGAGGAGGGAGGTGGGTACCGGTTCTATTGCATCCTTGGCTAACAGAGCTTCGACTTCGGTGACTAGGGTGTCGGATGGGGGGGTGACGACAAAGTAAGACCTTGTTGGAATCTCGAGAAATTCTATTCTGTATCCCTCTGCAATGACTGAGAGGGCCCATTTGTCCAAGGTGATGTGACGCCATGCTGTTAGATAAGGTGATAGACGAGTAGGGAGGTCGGAGCGTGGGTAGGAGTCAAAAACTCTGTTTGCTTGGCTTAGGAGGTTTTGACTTAGGGGCTGACGAGGCCAGGAAGCGAGGCTTATGGCTATACGGCTTCTGTTGGTATGCCGGTGGAGATCTCTGCCATTGGGGTTCGGAGGGAGATTGTTGCGTTTGCTTCTTCGGCCATGACCTTTGCCACGTTCTTTGTTTTTGTGGTTTAGGTTGCGAGACTCCCAGGCTGCGGGATGTCTTCATGCTCTTATCCAATTCATGGAGTACAGTATCTGTTGTAGAACTGAAGAGTCCGTCTCCATCAAAAGGAAGATCCTCAATCAAGTTCTTAGTGTCCTGAGGGAGAGAGGTTGACCGGAGCCAGGCGTGGCGTCTGATGGACACTGCTGATGTGAGCGTTTTGGATGTCACCTCGGCGGAGTGCTTGGAGGCTGAGAGCTGATGTTTTGTCAGGGTCATGCCCTCCTTTTGAATCTTTCTAGCCGCTCGCAGTTTGTCCTCTGGGAGGTGAGCTATGAGGGCTGTCATCTGCTCCCAAAGCGAGTACTGGTACCTGCTCATGCAGGCAGTGTAGTTTGCAATTTTTAATCCTATTGCACCTGCCGAATAAACACGCCTTCCAAAAGCATCTAGTTTCCGTCCCTCTTTGTCGAGTGGGGAGGTGTGGCCGCTACGACCCTTGGTAGAAGGGGTTACCACCACCGAATTCGGTTTGGGGTGGACAAAAAGAAACTCCGCCCCTGGTTCCTGGATTTTATACATATGATCCAGCCGTTTACTTGAGATAGGGGTGGAAGAGGGGTGAGGCCAGGATTCCTTGGCTGTACTCATCAATACCGATATGAGTGGAAGTGCCACTGCCGGGGAGGTATCCATCTGAACTATGTCGAAGATGGAGTCCGTGGCTGTCGGTGTCGGTTGGGCTGTGGCCAGTGCCAGTGAGTGTGCCATTCTTTTAATTAATTCTCCATAGGTCTTCACATCCTCAGAGGGAGAAATTGGTAGGTCGTCGGTTTATCGGGAGATGGGTGCGGAACCGACTCGTCTTCCGAGTCAGATGAAGCAGGAGACGCCGGTGCCGAGTGGTCCGATGGCGATAGGGGAGTCGGGCTCGACGGCTCTTGGGAGATAGGCAGGTTCTGGGGTTCGACCTCGAGTGGTGTTCGTTCTCGCATGGTCGGTGCCGGTAGCGGCGTCAGGGCCGAAGGGGGGTCCCGGTATCAGGAAACTCTAGATGATGTGGATTGTCGATCCCATTGGCGGCGTACCATTGGGGTGGCGGAGGGTAAGACCCGTAGAGGTAGCGCCATTGTTGTACGTCCCACGGTACCGAGGGAGCTGGGGAACGTGGAGCTCTGTCCTTCCTCGGCCTCGGTGGTGGGTCGACTCCGGCGTCGGGACTATCTCTGGGGACCTGTGTAAGGTCGATATCGAGGTCGGAGTCCGTCAGAGTGATGGGCCGTGGCATCGGTGAGAGGGATTTATCCTGAGATCGCTCGCGGCCATGAGGGTCAAGCCGTTCAGGCCCATGCTGGGCTGTGTCAGGCGCTATCTGCATCGACGAAGCACTGGACGACTTTTTGTGCTTAGGCTTGCCCTTCTCCTCCTTGCCCTCTCTGCGTTTCTTAGCAGGAGTATCGGGCAAGGGGAGAGGTCTCTTCGGTGCCGATTTCCTATCGGTACCGATGGTGCTCTTGGCTGGTGACGGTATCGGACCTGTCGGCATCGGTGGCGGTGAAGTCGGGACTTCGGAAGAGGACATTCTCGGTGACAAGGCTGATTCCAGTAAAGCCACGCGGAGCCTTGCTGCACGATTTTTTTGAGTCTGCTTCGAGAAGGCTGCGCAGCTCGAGCAAGAGTCCACCCGGTGTGACTCACCTAGGCAGAGGAGGCACAGGGAGTGCTTGTCTGGAGGGGCTATCTTGCTGCCACACTTTGAGCACCGTTTGAAAAAACCCCACCGCTGGGCCATAGGCCGCGCGGCGGGAAAAACGTAGGGAAAGTCCGAAAGGCTAGTCCAGAAAAACAGTCCGAGTTCGTTTGTTGTAAAAATCAGTCCGAAGGCTTGGGAAAAAAAAAGGGTGAAGTAAACTACCGACCGGAGCAAGAGAAGAGAGATCCTCACGACGCGGTGGTCAGAAGAGAACTGGCGGGATCCTCGTGCCCCTCCCCGGTCATGCGCAGTGGAATCGGCGCGGGACCGGGGAGTTGGCGCGAAAATCCGTTGAGGCTTTGAAGTTACTGATCGGGATCGGCGCAGGCGCACATAATCCCAGAGGTGTGATGCACAGAGACCACGAAGAAGATCTAAATATTATTTAACCAGGCACACACCAGAGGGTCCCAGTTAACCAGAATCCATAGAGAAAACAGAGATGTATATAGAGATAATTTAATTTTTAAAAATGGGAATGTAAAAGAAATGGCTCCAGCAGAATCTATGCCTCCACAGCAGAGTGGAAGCACCTTCTCTGGGACAGCTGCATGTCACCTTAAAACATGTGGCTTCACGCCAACAGTGAATGGATAAAAAAGAATGAACTGTTATTTATTTATTTAAATCATGTCAAGCCAAGGCAAATGCTTGCCCTACAACCACAAGTCAGAAACCATAGTTTGAAATAGGTTTCTGATTCTGGTTTGGAGAACAAACACTAGACATAGTCACTAAAATGGACACCATAACAAACTAAGCAGAAATTATGGGAGGCAGCAAACAAGGGGGTAGAGGGAGGAAAGGGTACAAACACTGGCAGGTAATTTCCAATTGAGCCACTGAGTTAAGGAAGGCTTTTCTACATAATGAATGAACCATGGCTGAAGTATCTGCGTTCTGAAATTAAGCATGATACAACAAATGACAATGACACGACAATACCTCCCCAACCACAAAGGCCTACTAGGAACAGGTTTTAATAAGCCTCTCATCTGGGTCTCGCGGGACAGGGGGGATCCAAAGCCTAGGGGTTACAAAGGACTAGACCCTTTACTACCCACCAGTTATGCCTCCTGTGTAGCCAATGTGCAGAGAAGACCAATTCCATAGGATCTCAAGCTACAGGCAACCTTGTATGGATGCAGGCAGTTCCTCGGGTCCAAGGCTGTTTAAAGCTCTTATAGCACCACTTTGAACTGAGCCCAGAAATAAACTGGAAGCCAGTATAGTTCTTGTAACATGAAAGAAATACAATCCTTGCAGCAAGTACCAGTCAGCACCTTGGCTACTCCAATCTGCCCCAATTAAAGTGTCTGAACTCTGTTTTCAAGACCCATGTAAAATGCATGACAGTAGTCTAATCTCAATGTTACCAAGGCATTTATGACCAAAGCTAGGCATACTATTTCGAATAGCCTAAATTGGGGAAAGGCACTCTTGTCTACCTCTGCCCCTGCTTCTCAAGCTGCAGATCTCTTCCTTTAACAGGAGACTACCCCACCCAGGATAGGCTGCAACCCTACTCCCAGCTGGACATCATCCCTGACCAACAGCAATTTTTTTGTCTGGATTAAGTCCCAGTTCATTTATTCATATCACGACTTCCAGAAAACAGTTTCGGGTCAACACTACCTCCCTGGATTCAGACGGAGAGACAGAGTAGTGTCATCGGCAAACTGATGGAACTGTACTTCAAATCACACAACTTTTCCAGGTTTCATGTAGCTACTAAAAACCACAGAAGACAAGATGGAACCCTATAGTACGCCATAAGGCAAAGCACAGGACAGTAATCTCTCACTCAGCACCACCTTCTGATGCCTTTGAGTCAGACAGGTAAGAGCAAACAACTGCAAAAGAGTTCCCACAAGCCCATTACTGCCAACCATTTCAGAAAGACACCATTGTCAATTATATAAAAAGTCACAGAGAAGTCCAAAAGCACCAACAGCAACATACAAAGGGCATCAAGCAAGATGATCAAAGCCATTTCCATCTATAGCCAGGTTGGAAATCAGACTGAAACTTTGATGTTGCATTGTCTCTCAAGTTCCTTGCCCACGAAAGGTAGACTTGATACTGGACCAAAGTTATTCAGTTCCCAGATAGGGGGTTCCCCCCCCCCCAAAAAAAGGTCTAAGAACTGCCTACTTTTAAGCCTAGCAAAAGACCCTTCCCATAAGGAGAAGACTGTAAGTTGCTCCAAACTTTGATTCACCCCTTCTCTGGCAGTTTAACAGCCAAGAATCCAAGTAGTGTCATGTACCTGTCCAAGGATCTTCTCCACATCCTGGAGAAAAGCATCTATAGAAATAGGACCAGCAGGAGCCATCAGAACATCAATCATAATGGTATTTACAAGTCAGGGTGAACACAAGGGAGTTAATCCATGACATGTCTTGTAAAATCATCACAGTGTGCTCTCGAGGGCCCAAAATCCTGCTATAAAAGGCCCCAGCTCATTTGAGAGATCACCACTAGACAGTTCTGAGTTAACATAATGGTTGTGGTAAAGTGTAATTTTAAATCAATCTACCCTGTGCCAACATTTGTGACAGTAATACTAAAAAAACACACTGCTTAATTATAGTGAAGGAAAGGGCTAGCAAATTGCAGCTGACTTACAGCAACCTCATAGGATCTTCAAGGCAACTGACTGGTGGTTGTTTGTTCTCACTTGTGTCTGCGTAGAAACTCTGGACTTCCTTGGTGGTCTCCCATCCAAGTACTAATCAGAACTGACCCTGCCTAGCTTTCAAGATCTGACAAGATCAGGCTAGCCTGGGCCATCCAGGTCAGGGCAGCTTGATTATACTCCTGTAGAATAAGAATGCTTTAACACCAGCACAGTTCAGCAAGGTAACTATTCTCTTACCACATGAGAGAGCAACATTTAGTCACATGCAGAATACAATATGCACTACATGAAAATGTGAGGTTAGAGGAAGAGATTATGGATGCTTTCATGATTGGGGGTGGGGGGAAGGCTTTAGCTCACACCCTGAAATATCCCTTGATCTTGCATTAGTCAAGGCTGTCCAGTCAATGATACTATGCTGGAAATAATCTCTAGTAAGCATATTTGTAACAGGTGAAAAGGTTCTACATAGGAGATTCCACACGGTAATTCACCCACTGCTCCAACTGCTCCTTCACAGTAACTAGGGATAGAAAGGGCTATATTATTGGGAAATCACCCACAACCAAAATCTTCCCCTCAGTAATACTATAAGTTCTTAGGGGCTTGAGCAGGTCAGTTACTGCCATATCCACATTTAGCTGATTCTCAATTGTTCTCCATATCTCAAGTGTCAGATTCTTTCCTCCCCCCCCCCCCCCATTATTAGTGTAAGCCATTTTGCTTTACTATAAGATGCAGTAATGTAATATTTATTTTTTCTATTTTATTAGATTTTTATCCCACCCCTCCCTCAAAATGGGGCTTGGAGTGGATAACAATATAACAGTACAGTAACAATAATAAAACCATAATTTCAATAAAATCCAATTAAAACTCAGCACACAGCTTTTGGCATAAAACTTCACAGTGTGTTACATTAGCAGAACTCCAGGTGGAATAACTCTGTCTTGCATGCCCTGCAGAAGGCAAAGAAGTTCCACATGGCAGGAGTCTCTTCAGACAGAGAATTCCACTGGGTTGGGGCCAAGATGGAAAAGGTCCTTGCCCTTGTTGCACTCAAATGGGCACATTGAGGGCTAGGCACCACCAAAAGCCCACATGTGGCTGAACAGACACCACAGGGGGTCATAACAGGAGGGGAAGAGGAGGAGAAGACTGGATTTATACCCCACCCTTCACTACCCGAAGGAGTCTCAGAGCAGTTTACAATCTCCTTTCCCTTCTCCTCCCCACAACAGACATCCTGTGAAGTAGGTGGGGCTGAGAGAGCTCTTTTGAGAACTGCTCATGAGATAACAGCTCTGAAAGACCTTGTAAGTGACCCAAGGTCACACCACCAGATGCATATGGAGGAGCGGAGAATCAAACCCGGTTCTCCCAGATTAGAGTCCGCACTCTAGAGAGGCAGTCCTTTAGGTATGATATTCTCAGACCATTTAGGGCACTAAAGGTTTACCAGCACCTTGAATTTGGTCCAGAAATTAACTGGAAACCAGTGCAGTTGCCTCAAAAAGGGCTAGATGTGTGCTAGCCACAGGGAATTGGTCAACAGCTTGGTAGCCACATTCTAAGCAACCTGAAGTTTCCAAAGGGCCTTCAAGAGCAGCCCTGTATAAAGCTAACTGCAGTAATCTAGTCCGGAGGTGACCATCACACAAATCACTGTGGTGAAGTCAGACCCAGACAGGGGTCATTTTGTAGAAAAAGAGGTGCAGGAGCTCATTAGCATAACTTATTTGCATATGCCACATCTCCTGACATCACCGGAAGTGGGTCAAAAGGCAACACCCACCTGCATTTTTGATAGCTACTCTGTGCCATGCCGTGACTGTGCTACATAATAATAATTTCTACAAGGTGTTATCTGGCTGGCAGCAATGCTCCCTCTAAGCTGTGGAGTCCTGTGAGCAAAAATTCTACTTGGTGAGCTACTGGCATTAAAGTTGTGAGTGAGCGATTGGGCTGCTGAATAAATAAGTTTGCTCTGGAGCCATCCTTCCTGAGCTAAGACAAAAATGTGTGAGCCAAGGGCTAAAAAACTGTGAGCTAGCTCACACTAACTCAGTTTAGAGAGAACACTGCCTGGCAGCTCCATGGAATGGCTCAGAGGAAACCGGCCAAAAGGCTTTTTAAACAGACACTTTGTCCAGCTCAGGGAACTACACTCTGCATGTGCTCAGAGACCTGGCTATGGCCTTTTAAAACATATATACCTTTGTCCAGCTCAGGGAACACACACTACCAAATGCTCAGGGACCCTTTAACCACAGTGTGTGGTTTTTTAATAAGAACATAAGAGAAGCCAACGTTGGATCAGGCCAACGGCCCATCCAGTCCAACATTCTGTCACATAGTAGCTAAAAATACCAGGTGCCATCAGAAGGTCCAGCAGTGGGGCCAAGACACCAGAAGCCCTCCCACTGTTGACCCCTCCAAGCACCAAGAATACAGAGCATCACTTGCCCCAGAGTCCCTATCTATAACGCCTTCCGTTCAAGCACCAAGAATACAGAGCATCACTTGCCCCAGAGTATCTATACTGCCTTCCGTTCCCTTGGCTCGCTCGGGTTCCCCGCAGCTGCGGGGAGCCCAGACAAGCAGGCTGCTGGAGGGGAGGGGGCGGTTTAAACCCCCTTCCCTTCCCTTGGCTTGCTCATATTCCCCGTGGCTGCGGGGGGCCTGAGCGAGCCAGCTGCTGCAAGGGACGGGGAGGGGGTTTAAACCCCCCCCTTCCCTTGGCTCATTCAAATTCCCCATGCCTGCAGGGGGCCCGAGCGAGCCAGCTGCTACAAGGGACGGAAGGGGGTATAAACCGCCCCCTCCCTTTGCTCAGATTCCCCGATTTTTTTCTTTTGCGAGAAGGAGCTTGGGGGCGGGGCTTGCTGCCTCCACCATTTGTGCTGGCTCCTGGGCTGCCGGAGCGGTGCTCCAGCCCCAAATGACCCCTGGACCCAGATAAGCAGAGGGAAAACTGATGGGCCTGGCAGAGACAGAAAAAGGCCCGTTTCACCACCAAGGTCACCTGCTTGTCCAAGGTAAGCACGACATACAACCAGACCCCCAAACTCTTCACGGAATAATTTGGACACCATCCAGAGCAGGCAGCTGCAACCCCCTACAGGCCCAGCTATCTCCAGCCGCATGACTTCAGTTTTAGCTGGATTCAGCTTCAGCCATCTCTGCCTCAACTACCCAGCCATGGCATATAGACACTCAGTCAGGACAGAGAGGGCCATCTTGGGCTGTCATCCATGTACTGATAGTCGACATCAAACCCTCTGATAAGCTCTGCGAGAGGATGCATATAAATATTAAATTATTAAAATATTAAATATTCTCGGTGGCAGCTCCACCCTGGTAGAATGAGATCCCGGAGGAGATCAGGGCTCTGCGGTATCTCTTACAGTTCTGCAGGGCCTGTAAGACGGAGCTCTTCCACCAGGCCTTCAACTAGGAGCCGCCCCCACCAACGAGCCCAGCCATCATTGAATGGCAAATGGTTTAGCAGTAGGGAAATTCCAGCACACCATCTTATGCAAACATGGGAGTAGCACTGGCACTTTAACTGATGCTATAATTTTACTGTATTTATTGTAGTTGATAATTTTAAATTTAGTTTATGTATATTAACGGTCACTGTAGACCAATTCTGTAAGCCGCCCTGAGCCTGCTCATGGGGAGGGTGGGGTATAAATTAAATTAATAAATATAAATAAATAACATTGGAGACTGTACACAAGCTTTCATTTTTTAAAAAAAAAATTCCACTTGCAAGAGCTACTTCTCCAACTGAGATATTTCCAGCTGACAGATAAATGAGCTACAAAAATGATGGTAGTATTTAAATCGACCGAGTAAGGATTCAGATGATTATAGACTGGGAATAATACACAGGCAGTGGGTTTTCTGAAATTCATCAACAGAATAACTGCACAAGAATACAGTACTAATCAGGTCTACACAAACTATGACCATGTACACTCATTTTCACCAAACAAAAAAACAATCACAAGTGAGGTCTATACAAATGTATCACAAGCCAACTTATACATGCCACACAAACTGTGTTAAGTATTGAGTTACTAAAATCAAAGCTATATAACTGAAACAACCACCTGAGGTTTGCCAAGGAACAAGAAGAAAGGGAACTGCAACATGAAGAGGGAGGTGGGAGACAGGTATGCAAATGACCGAGGCTCATTTTTCACAGCACTAAAAGTTGCACCTAAATCAATCCACCTGCAATAGGATAAAGAGAGATACAGTGGAAAGTCAGCATAGCTGCCTGTATGCTGTGTCAGATCTGTAAGGCGTGGACAGAAATGTCAATAGCAAGTTTCATAATGCTTTCTCTGAGTATTGCTGCTCAATGCAATAGCCCAGTGTGACACCAGAAATTACAGTCTACAAAGCATTTGCAACCCCCCCCCCCCCCCCACACACACACACACATACAAGACCTGCAATTTCCTCGAGTGCAGGGCATTTCCCCAGAGCTTACAACATCGGCCTTCACAAATACATTTCACAAGCACAGCTGGTATAACAGGCATGCAAGGGGGGGAAAAGAGCAGCAGTGAGTGCCACTGGGCTCGAATCAGCTCTTAAATAGTTGCCTTAATTTAGGAGCTACCTGGGATTTTAATATGAAATTTCCAAGCAAAGCCCTTAAAGGTGACTCTGCCTTTGGAATATCTGATTGGCTGCCTAGGCTTGTATTCTCTGTTATACAAGACCATTTATTTAATTTCCTCTTTCCCCCCATGAGCCTTGCATTTGCAACTAGAGAGAGCACTTGGCTGCTATTCAGGCTCTATTTCTTGTGAGTACCTTTCCTCGTTTCTGCCCAAGTATCCCAGTTTCCTCCTAGTACTTATTCCTAACCTTTGTCATATTTTGCATCTTGCTCAGTTCGTCAGGTAAGCTTGCACTTTGAGTCTGAAAAGGAACCTGTTTTCACTGTTTTCACTGTTTGCACAATTTTAAAAATGTATCTATTTAAAAGATTCATATCCTGTGCACTCTTCAGAATCTGCACAAGCTAGCTAACATTTTAAAAATAAAAAAATCCAAAACCTAGCAACAATTAAAAGAAGTCAATCAATGAAAACAGCAGCAATAACACCTATCATTATTTTTAAAAGAGCAGCCAGTAATCCCAGTCTTGGCTATGAAACATAACTTAAAGAGCAGCAAGCTCTCTTGACAGTAAGCATCTTTGCTTCCCCTTATTACTCCACACATACTTGACTGGAGTGAGGGAAGAGCAAAAATGGCACAAAATAAAAATGCACCTACCCAATGGATATATTTATATCTTGTATCCAACTGGATATTGTCATTTATTTTAGTGACATCACTGATATCTCTAGGAAGTTCATGCATGCAGACACCCCCAAATCAGCTGCACTTTTCCTGTATAATTTCAGTCCTTTAAAAATCTTTTTAGCCCATAACTGAACAACATGCAGTCCATGAGCCACACGTTGACTACAGAGGTATGCTGAGCAGGCTGAAAGCACTGCTGGCACCCACAAACTGCCTCCCCTCTCATGACACTGGGGGAAATGGGCATCTCTCAGGTGAGGACAAGGTGTTGTGATCTCCACCAAAACAACTCAGGCGGCTCCCAAGGGGAGGTGGAGCCTCTCAGCTAAGTCTGAGATGACGAGTTGCAATCATGGCTCCAGTCAGAAGGGAGGTGGGCTTCTTGGGGGAGAGAGGGAGAAAGCTTTCACCCAATTCCACCCCCACCCCCCAATAACAGCAGGACAGTCTCTGATGGGCTGCTCTGATATTGGTATCTGCATACACCCCCAATTCAGATACCTCTGCTTCCAAAGCTATGGTAAAAGGGGGGGTGTCATGATCTGGGCTGTGCAAGAAGAGGCCTGCCAGGCCCAGGGAACCTGAGTAGCAGTGAGAGGAGGCCAGGCCTACAACTCCCAGAAGTCCCTGAGAGGTTTTGGTGCCAATTTTAGCCAATCACAAAAAGGGGGACTTTTAATAAAAGACCTGGTACAGAAGACAAGCTGTTCTTTCTTCCAAGAGAGCAGGGCCAGAAGTAAGGCTGCTGCTGGGAGAGACCTTCACCCTGAGAGGAAGGGTGAGCAGGCTCAGGCCCAATTGAGACAATGAACTAGGGACTGTGAGTGTAGTCGCGTTAGGGCATTCAGTTTCTTTTCTCTTCACCCACTTATTACTATTGTTCCTGCACCTTGTTTGTTTCCCCATATTTGACTGACCTCCTGTACAATAAACCTTTTATTTGTTGTTCACTCTGCCAAACAAGGGAGGTCTGAAGCCTTGGGAGGCTGCTCTGGGCCCTCGCACGGAATCCTAAACCAGAGTGGTGGCAGCGTCAGGTGACACCCCACCTGAGCTGTGACGGGGTCTGAGAGAGAGAAGCACCTCTTTCGAGATTAATGCCAAGGAAAGCAGAAAAGACCATAGTTTAACTATTAATGCACAACAGTTAACAGGAGGGTTGGGTGTGTCATGTTCTGAACAAAGTTGGGTCCCAGTAAGGCCACTGGCCTGAATGGAACTTACTTCTGAGTTAGCATATTGGATCCTGCCTGGGGTGAGGAGTACTGCGGAGGTGATATGGGGGATATGGCAATATACTGAGTGCTGTATGGAGACCTCATTCTAATTCCACTTCCACCTAACTGCAGAAAAGTAACTCTTCATCAACAGCACTAATAGGCATTAGTGTGAAAAGGACCCCTATTTACCCACATCCCCTTCTTGAGTCATTTCACAGGCATGATCGAGAGAAGTGCCACTAGGAAGCACAGAATGGGTAGGAGCTTAAAAGTTTATGCTGCCTTTCCTGATCTTGAAATTGTGAGAAATCCCTCCCTAAATGCTTCTTCCTCATAGGGAAGTGTCTTTGTAATACTAGGCCTAGTCTGTCTTGTACAGATTTGCATGATTACACTGCAACAACACTTATGCATATAGGGACTGGCACATCCTAATTCAAGTGGACAGTTTGTTCCTGCCCTGGGCTTAAATGACCTCACTGATGATGACTTAGGGTCAGGTCTGGTGATGTCACAGCTCAGGTGGCAACCTTAGCTCTAATCAAGGTCCATTCTGGGCATCATGTTCTGCATCACTACTTTAATCGATATAGTACGGGATACAGCCCAGGAAAAAGGTGGCAGGCATTCATCTTAGCTGGCCTCCCTGCTCTAGTTCCCAATCTACTGAAATGCTCATTGATTCCACCTATATGACCCTAACAGTCTTTTTCTTTTTATGTAATCTGCTGCCTCTGAATTTTACTGTTTTAATTATTTTAATGTAATGTAATTTTATTGTAATGAGTTTTTGATTCGGCTTGTTGTGATCCACCTTGAACCTGCTTTGGGGAGGGAGGAATAAAAATCTGAATAAATAAATAAATAAATAAATAAATACTTGTAGAACTTCACGTATACTAAACTATTTAGTAAACTGAACATCACTCAGTTAATAAAGGAAGCTTGCTTTCTCTCACAGCATTGTTTGCTTTCTGTTTAAGCTGAATGACACATCTCAAGCATGACAACCACAACTCTAAAAACATGGTTTAGGATTGGAATAGGAATTTGTGTAGTAGGATGATCAAGCATCCTAGATCTAATATTGATGAAAGGCTTGTTTATTTTGGCCAATTTTCTGCTTCTCAACACTTCCCAAGCCCAAAATCCCTTTCTAAGCCTGAAATCCCTTTCTAAACTAATGGGTTTCCTCACCTTCAAATTCCATCCAGTCCCTTCACAATTCCAATTAAACCATTTCAGCTTTTCTGTTCTGTGGCATATTCCGCATTATCAGTACCCTCACCATTTCCCCTAACATGATTATCTCTTTTGTTCATTTATCCGGTTTTCTTCACACCATCTCCCTTATTTCAGCATGCATTCCCATCATGCATTCCACTTCCTTCAAACAAACTTTTTACAGCTCCTCACTACTTAAAATAATATTCTGCTTCTGGGTTTTATCTCATAATTTTTTCTTTTTTTGCTACAAACTCTGAGAATCACCATACTGGCATGTTCACAACCAATCTATATTCATTACACAGTTTCCTTTCCTGCCTCTTACAAAAGTCAAAGCCCTCACTGTACCACAGCTACTCCCTGGGATACTAAAACAGGTGCTAAAGACTGTCTCCCATGTTTGTCCTAAAAATTGAATTTTCCATGTATTCTGAAGAGTCCTTCATACAGTAGAATAAATTAAAAGCCTCCAATAGAAGCTGGGAGGCGCCCAAATAATTACTAACACAAACTAATTCATTGGGCATACCATAGTTATTAGTAATATATCAGAAACACCACAGACCAACAAGAACTTTGGTAAGTTGGCTGCAAACAGGCAAGAGCACAACATTGCTTCAAGACCCCAATAGCTTCAATGTGCAAGCTATTAAAAATTGCCAAAGGCAAACAGGACAAAGCTTACTAACCTTCCCGCAAGCTGTGGTAAGAATGCTGGCCCAAGCCTACATTCTTCCCTTCCTTTGACACAATTTCTGGAAGTGGAACAATCATGCCATAAGTGGGCTGAAGTGTTTTGGTTTTGTCCAACATACTGAAAAATCTCTCAGGATGAAAAATGTCCCTCTCAGACCTGTGGAAAGCTGTTTAAATCCAGAAAGCAGGGGAAATACAGAACTCTTACAAAGCTCTGTCAATGCCCCACTCTCGCCAGTTTGCAGCTTAAAGCGGAGCTCATGCTAGTTTATAAACACACACTAGAGGCAGAAATTATTCTAGACAGCCGACATCTGAAAATCAGAATCTGTGAACTCCTGCCCCCCCCCCCCCAAAAGCTTGACCAGTAGTGGATTCACTTATAAAAATGACTTCCTTCCCCCAAGGGGGGAGACATGTATACATGGACACTGTAAGGGGACTAGGGAGGACTGAACTTCAAGCTGCCCGGCTGTGCACACTGACAGATGGATGGATTCCTTCATGAAGCTGCTTGCACTAACAGCTAACCTCACTCACCCAAAATAGTAAGCAGTTGGTTTCTCTACTCAGACCTCAAACACTTGCCAAGAAATCGTTATCAAATAACCCTCTCCTGCTCCCAATCCCCAACTCTGAATCCTAAATCCTCTGTTCACAAAGTTGAAAGGGAAATACTTGGATCAGGAGGCACCTGAACCGTCTTCCTATTTCAAACTGAACTAATATTGGATTCTAGAATTTAGAGAAAAGCTGCTGGACTACCAGTCTGAGCTCTCTGCATTAAAGCACAAAATTTACACAACACCAATAGTTTGCCTCAATCTATCTGATCCATTTCCAAAACCTCCCAACATCAGAAAGGCTTTTTAAAACCTCTAAAAAAGATTTAGGCCTGTTACTTTCTTCAGAATACTGGGACATTTTGTCAGGGGAAGACAGTCCTGTACTGGAACTGGAACAAGCGTCCATTTTGTATAAATAACAAAGAACCTTGCAGCACCTTAATGAATTTACTGTGGTATCAATTTTCATGTTCTAGAGCCCATGCGGCAACTGATAAAGTGGACTCTGGTTCACAAAAATTTATGCCACGTTATTTACTACTCTTTAATGTCCTTCATATCTTTTGATATTATAGCTCCAGCAGACTAATACACCAACCTACCCCCCCTGCACTGCAGAACTAGAACTGGCAAGAAGAAAAGTTTTAATTATCCCAGTACTTTGATTCATTCAGTACTCACTTCCAGAAATGCATTTTGAGACCAGAAAGGAAGAATGTCCCTCTTCTCCCTCATGTTATAAACACTGAAATCTGATCACAGGATCATCAAATCTAATTCCAGACCTAATACAAGATATCCTGTATCTAACTGTGTAACCCTATGCAGGGTTACTCCAGTCTAAACCCACTGAAATAAACAGGCTTCGACTGGAGCTAACTCCTCATAGGACTGCACCAGTAATTGCCCACAAAATGTACTTGTCTAGCATGGCCTTTAAAACCTGCAAGCAAGGAGATACTACATCTTCTGCTTGCTAGGGCTGACATAAATCAATCCTCTCTATGTAACAGAAATTATTCACAATAATTAACACACAAGAGGACTCAAGTGTTTGTACATCACAACGAACAGTCACATGACAAAGAAAACTGATAAGTGAGTCTTGATCCAACCACCTATAAGGCAAGAATGGAGTAACTTTGTGCCTGGGAGCTAAGGAAAAAATGTCTCTTGCCTAGGGACAAATCCGAGGCTCCTGTCAAGCAAGGACAGAGGATCAGATATGCACTAAATGGTTTGTTAAAATTTTCCTCATACATCTACATTTTACAATGACCTTCACAAAAATCAAGGCATACTCAACCAGCTATATCCAAATAACTGTAAACACAGAGGGGAAATCACAATTTCATTCTAACATGGTTACTTGAAATTATTACATGTGTACTTTTAAATCTGGGATGTTCACAGGAACCCACTTGCTGCCCACAGTGACCTTCAGTGAGACTGGGTAAAACTGCTAAGTATGCATCACTGTACATGCCTGCCCAAAGTGTGCTGCTTATATACTTATCCTTCCAGGCAACTGGCCGCAGCTGCTCAAGCTGCTCAGGAGCCTCCTAGCCATCATGGACAGGTGGTCAAAAAGAAACTCTAGTTACAGTTTGTCTCAGGGGCAAGAGAGTCAGCCAGCCTGGGAATCTGGATAACTGCCCAGCTGCTAAGAGGCTCTATAGCGGCAGCCCCTACCCCTATAATGGATATACACAAGTGTGTACACACACACACACGGGATGTACTTCCACCCTAACTTTCAGCTTCGTTCTGCAACTTCTGCATGAACTTAGTTTTAAATATCATGAACGGTAGACACAAGAATAGCTGCTGAAGGCTGGAAAACCTATCAGATGACATTGAAGCTGACTCTGAGCTTTCTCACATCTATACTCCTCCCCACTTCCTTTTCTGTGACACTTTCATTACATCACAAGGCTGAGCAAACTGCATTTAAGACCTTACAACCACCAACATGCACGTTAAATGTAAGAGCCAGATTACCACTGCCCTTCTATTTTAACATGCATGCAACCCCTCCTTTCCTCGAAGGATGTTCAACTCCGCCTCCCTGAAAACACATATTTCAAATACTTGGTGTGTGCACATTGAGCCAAGTCACCCTTGGTCAGACAACAAAATTTTCAGTGCTTCATCTACATAGTGGATGGAACCCCTTCTTGCCATTCTGGAGCTTCAGCTGGACTGTTTCCATAGCCTGACAAGCTCTGAGCTATGTCAACTACCTTGATTTTGCTATAAACCCAATACCACCAGAGGGAAACTAAAAGGCCAATTCAAAATTAGAGCCCCCAATGGAAGCTGCTGAAAACCTCTTTCTGTAGGACAGCACTCCACACAGGATTTTAACATTTAAAATCTGCTTACTATGCTGATGACCTGGTCACATGGAAAGTCTATACACTCAAACATTCCTGGCAGTTGTTAGTGTCTAGACTCTCCACATAGTAAGGTCATCCACATGGTAAAAGCAGAATCAAAGTTATGGCAATGACAACCACACAAACTCACACCACATGGAAGTTGTTTCTAGCAACTTCTGTATGGGAAGAATATAACATACAAATTGGTCATACCTTGAAAGCCAAATATGGCTTGGCATCTTCAAAAAATACACTAATGTGAATAGCAATCTCTGTCAAGCCCAAAACAGAAACTCAAAGCTAAGAATAACTATAGTCAGAATTTACTGAATTGAATTAACAATATTCAGGCTAGACTGAAGTACTGAACCAAAAACAACTGTAAGGGCTACATATACACAGTGGTTCTGGCAACTGTGCAGTGAACAAATGTAAACCTAGCTGGTCAGGAAAGACATTCATAATGATTTTGAGAAGTACTGGTGTTTTATGGAGATCAGCTGATATTCACCTGTGAAGAAGCACCAAAGAAATATGGGTTTTCCCTTCCTCACCAGTGTATGAAACCCATCCAGCCAAATTATTTTAGATTCTACAAGGGCTTCTGGGTACAAAAGATGACTGAGTATCTACAAATTGCTGTGCGTGACTCTTTGTTAATAAAATCACTCACCTCTGATCTGCTTACAATATAGCACCTAGTCAAAAAGTACTGGAGATAGCCACACCACAATGTCTTGGATTAATTCAGTATTGCCTCCCACAACGATAGAGATATTTGAGCACTTCACTCAAGTATTTGGGACTGTGGCGGCTACCATATGCCCTCTGGTTCCACTCACACCGTAACTAAGTAGGACTCAGGAGCAGGCTTTGCAGTCCTTTTGTTAGCACCATCAGTGCTTTGTTGGAGGAGGGAACATTTCTAAATCTATCAAAGACAACAATGATTTTTAAAAGAATCATTGTCTAAGGCTGACCCAGACTATTACAGACTAGTGTCTAACCTCCTCTTTTTATGGAAATTGTGTACAATAGGAGACCAACCCCAATCATTCTTGAAAGAAACGTCCTTATTTGATTCATTGTAAATGAAGGTTCTCACCTGCAGGGCTGTGATCACACCCACTAAATAATCCACTTTCATTGCACTTTCCAACTGGATTTTGCCAGTTCACGCTGTAAAATCCAGTTGGAAAGTGCACTGAAAGTAGATTGAAAGTGGATTATTTAGTGGGTGTGATCGCAGCCCTGGTTATGATGCTGTGATTGCATTCTTTGCCTTAGCAGATTACCTGTATTAAGAGGAATGAGTACTCCCCTTCCGATTCTGCTGGTGCTCCTGTCAGCTTTTTGACACCATAGATCATATCATTGTTTAAGCATACCAATGGTTTAAGGGGCCATGGTGGCTCAGAGGTTAAGATGCTGAGTTGCAGAAGTTCAAGACCCTAGTGCCACGTGACGGAGTGAGCTCCCGTCTCTGGCACCAGCTCCTGGCAACCTAGCAGTTCGAAAGCAAGAAATTACAAGTAGATAAATAGGTACGGGAAGTTAACAGTGTTCTATGTGCCTCAGCATTTAGTCATGCCGGCCACAGACCACAGAGAAGTCTTCGGACAGTGCTGGCTCTTTGGCTTGGAAACGGAGATGAGCATCACCCTCTAGAGTCAGATTCGACTAGCTTTCAAGCAAGGGAAACCTTTATCTTTACCAATCGTTTACTTCCCCACCACATCCAAAATGAGATCACTTGGGGAAGTTAACTCAACACAGAAGAGTTGCTGTATTCCACAAGACTCAGTGTTATCACCAATACTGTTTAACATTTGCATGAAGCTGTTGGGAGAGGTCATCTGGAGCTGCGGAGTTTAAGTGTCATAAATCTGGTGCTGACATACGCTCTATTTTTTTAATGAAGCTCCCAGGAGCAGCAGTTCTAAACTAGTATCTGAGAGCTGTAGGGAAGTGAAGACAAACAAATCGAATCCCTAAAAGACCTATGTGGTGTTGACAGGTAATCCCCAACATTCTTGATAGCATTGTTATGTCTGTTTAAAGAACGTGGTACTGTTCAAGGCCTTTGGGTACTCTGGGACTCTGCCTTGGTTTCTGGATAAGCAGAAAGTATAAGAGACTATTCTATCACCTATGTTACTTAATATCTATATGAAGCTGCGTGCAGAGACTGCCTGTGGCTCTAAAGATGGGTGTCATCAATATGCTGCTGATAACCAGCTCTATAATTCTTTGGCCAAGGCACTAGGAAGCAGCTGTTTCTATCCTGAGCTAGTGCTTTGATGCTGCAGTCAAATAGCTATGAGGGAACAAGCTGGACAAAATACTGGTGGTGATACTGGTCAAAAAGGCTGATGAGTTGGAGGAATTGTTTTTCCAGTTTTAAATGGAGAGACTTTGTCCAGCTGGGTTCAGAGCCTCGGAACACCTTTGGGCCCAGCTTGCTTGGGGGGGGGGGCAAAGGGGTCTAGCCACATTGAGCTACACTACTGTCTTTGCAATTGTAATCTTGGGGATTCTATTGCCCATATCCTTTTCCGATGCCCTAAATATTCCGCTATGCATAATACTTTGATTCGTCCCCTTTTCCCTCCACAGAGAGATTTTCTGGATGGGGATTTAACTTTTTTTTTAGCAGATAAGAATCCAGCAATAACGTTATCTGTTGCTGAATTTCTGGCCTATGTATGGAAGTCAAGAGTAATACTCTGTAAATCCTGCAATCTATGCTAGGATTGTTTTACACCCTGGAACACTGAGAATATTGATGGATGTTGTTTGCTCTGCTTTGTTTTGTTTTGTACCTACTGCTCAATGTTCTCTTTGTCCGATCCATTTATGTTATGCCAATAAAGGTTGCATATATGTATGTACACTACTGTAACTTTGAAGCTGGATTATTGTGATGTTCTCTATATCAGGCTACCCTTAAAAACAACTCAGATATTTCAGTTAATACAAAACACTGCCGCTTGTCTAGAAACTCAAGTGAATTGGTATTATTGTCCACTGTAAAGATTCACATTCATTTCTCAGCTTGTTTCTGGGTTCAAACCAAGTTGCTGGTTCTCATCTATAGAAAGCATCACAAGGACTGGGGCCCATGTGCCAAAAAGGACTACCGTATTTTTTGCTCCATAAGACGCACCTAGTTTTAGAGGAGGAAAACAGGAAAAAAAATATTCTGAACCAAATAGTAGGTGGGGGGGGGGAGAGAGAGAAGGAAGGAAGGAAGGAAGGAAGGAAGGAAGGAAGGAAGGAAGGGGGAGAGAGAGAGAAGGAAGGAAGAGAAAGGAAGGAAGGAAGTACGGCTGCCAAGTCCTCCGGTAGGGCGGGGGAAACACCGATTTTTAGTGCTTTCCCCCGCTTTTTCCAAGTTGGCCACCAGGGGGACAAAATGGCTACCTTAAAAGGGAAATGTCTGCAGAGAGCCTGCCTTGCAGTAAAAAGCCTCACCAGACATTTCCCCTTTAAGAAGTCAGCAAGAGAGCTTCCACAGCAAGAGAGGTCCGCCCAGAGATTAAGGAGGGGCTGAAGGAGCTGCTTTTGCATGTGGCTGGCAAGGTAAGTTTCTCTTCCAGCTCCTTTCCTTCTCTCTCCCTCTTTCTTTTTTCTGTCTGTCTGTCTGTCTGTCTGTCTCTCTCTCTCTCTGTCCCCATCCAGCAGAGGTCTATCAGTGGCTATTATAGCCACAAGGTCTAAATGGAAGTAAGTGCCTCTGCCAGTTTTTTTTCCTTCTCTCTCTCCCTCTTTCTTTTTTCTGTCTGTCTGTCTGTCTGTCTCTCTCTCTCTGTCCCCATCCTGCAGAGGTCTATCAGTGGCTATTATAGCCACAAGGTCTAAATGGAACCCTTTGTCTGGGGCAGTGATGCTCTGCATTCTTGGTGCTTGGGGGGCAACAGTGGGAGGGCTTTTGGAGTTCTGGCCCCGCTGCTGGACCTCCTGAGGGCACCTGGTATTTTTGGCCACTGTTGTGACACAGGGTGTTGTACTGGATGGGCTGTACTGGATGGGCCGATCCACTGTGGCTTCTCCTGTTCTTATGATATGAAAATCATATTTAGCACTTGTGTAGCACTTAGTGCTTCATATTCTGCCGAGAGGAGGAAGGATTCAGTAGGGCTGTTGCTCAGTGATAGAGCATCTGCTTGACATGCAGGAGGTATCAGCTTCTTCAGCTAAAAAAGGATCAGGTAATAGGTGATATTAAAGATCTCAGCCTGAGACCCTGGAGAGCCACTACCAGTCTGATTAGTCAATACTGACCTTGATGGACCAATGGCCTGATTCAGTATTAGGAAACTTCATGAGTTCATGTGTCAGCATGTGGAAGCAACATCACAGGATGTGACATCACAAAATGATGTCACTTCCTTTCTCCTGGCTCCACCCCCAAAGTCTCCTGGCTCCACCCCCAAAGTCCCCAGATATTTCCCAAGTTGGACTTGGCAGCCCTAGAAGGAAGGGAGGGAGGAACAGGAAGGGAGGGAGGAGAGAGAGAAAAGGAAGGAAGACAGAAAGAAAGAAAGGGTGTTTCCCTCCCCCCCCTTGCTTGGGCCTGAGTGGCTTAATGCCACTCAGGCCCAGCTCTTCCCTCCCTCCCTCCCTTCCCCCCCCCCGCAGCCCAGGAATGGTGAGCGGGGGAGGCAGGGGGGTTTCTCCCTGGGCCAGCAGCCATGTCGTGGCCCGGGAAAGGTGAGCGGGGGGGGGAGGGGGGTTCTTCCCGGGCCGGCGGCCATGCCGCGGCTCGGGAAAGGTGAGCTGGGATGGGGGGGTTCTCCCCGGGCAGTATTCACTCCATAAGATGCACACACTTTTCCTCCCACTTTTTTGGGGAGAAAAAGTGCGTCTTATGGAGCAAAAAATACGGTATGTCTCCCAGCATGGCCTAGTATGCCAACTCCACCTAGCAATCAAAACACCTCTTCCTGTCAATACCTTCTGACATGGAAATATGCATGGCAACAGCTCATTTTAGGATGTTCTCTGTGGTAGCACTGATACTTTCTAACAGACTGAAGGTCCAGACAAAGAATCTACCTGTCGTGTGCTTTTAGAAAGGGTTGTGCAGTAACCCTGTTCAGAATACGACTCTGTTAAGTTGCTTATTGAGTTGTGTATGTGTACAAATTCTGGTTTGCTTGTCTTTTATTTACCAGATAATGTTCATCTGCTTGAAGCCTGTAGGAAAGGAGATTTAGAAATTTTTAATAAATAAGTGATGGCTAGGAGGTCCTTTCTATCACAACAGCAATTGTTGCACAGCCTCTGTGCTTTGAGGTTAGGAATTGCAGAGTCTTAAATAAATTTAACAGTACATTTCAGAGACTTCCCTTCATAAGTAATTCAGCATACATACCCTGGCGGAACTCATGCTCTGCCTTTCCACATGGTGCACCCTTCAATCCCTCCCTCACATCTATATATCTAATAGCCAAGTGCCCAGTGAGTGCGGATATCTAAATCCACAAACTGGGGGGACTTGGAGGGCAGCAAGATTTTCCTGCATACTTGAAGGACTCCCCAGGTGTGCAGAAAAATCCTAAAAGTTTTAAAAAAATGATACAGGGATATTTAAATCCCCCCAAAAGTAAAAGAGCGTTCCCTGTGCATGTGCAGAGCATGCTCTGGGAATTGTGGTGGGCCAGCGGCTGAGAGCTGCTGAGGCCTCGCTGCCAGTGCCGGGGGAGGGGAGATCGGTGAGCCCGATGGCTAAGAGCCGCTGAGGCCTCGCCTCCAGTGCCTGTGGGGGGGAGATTGGCGGGCCCGGCAGCTGAGAGCCGCTGAGGCCTCGCCGTCGGTGCCCAAGAGGGGGGATCATCAGGCCTGGGCCTCGCCATTGGATTGAGGGGGGGGATTAGCGGGCCTGGCAGCTCAGAGCTGCATGGGCCTTGCCATTGGTGCAGGGGGGAGACAGATAGGTGGGCCTGGGCCTCGCCTTCATTGCCCGAGGGGGAGAAGGCTTACCTGTGGCTGCTTCCTCCTCCTCCTCCACGTGGAACTCCTTCTCCCCCCCCCCGGGAGTATCAGGGGTCCCACCTCTTGTCCCTTCTAACTTGTACCATCACTGAAGCCCATCCTGGTGTCATGGTTTAGCCAGGCACAGTTAACCCTGAAGGGGCAGAGGACTCTTCAGAAGAGGAATGGGCATGTGAAGAAGATCCCAGACCATAGCCCATTATGGACAGCCTGCTAAAGGAAGCTACTTCCATGCTGCCCACCAGCAATTTGCAGCCTGATAGCTGCTCCCCAGCTGTACAACCCCATGGTTCAGTACCAGGGAGCATTCCAACATCCACCTCAACCTCCCCCCCACCCTGGTCTTCAGAACCACTGGAGCGTAGATGAAGGAGGGTTCAGCATGAGTTGGAAAGAGGACAGAGGGTGGGATTAGCAGCCCAGTAACACCTGGATCCAGACAGTGAGGATGGGTGTGTGTGCATGATGCAATTCAGCTGCAAGATGAGTATCTCTGTCATAAAGGGCGGAGAGAAAGGGAAACTGGCTGTGGAAGCACCACATCTGCTCCCGACCTTGCCACTGCTGACCCTATACCTGACTTGAACTGAATTCTGGATTTGCCCATGAACCTGTTGCTGCTGTCAAATTACCTACACGATGTTCAATCTAGGAGCCAGGCTCTGCCCATGCTGTACCAACTGTGCCCACACCTCGTCCTGCTCACACTCCAGCCCGACTGACCTGCCCTGCATCTAGCCAGTTCCTGAACACCTAGATTAGGTAGGAAACAAGCAACTTTTTACCAACAGACAACAGCTTTTTCCTATGTCTACCTTGTGTACTACTGGCTCCTGCAACGTAACAATGGTTCGGGCATTTTGTGTCTTTTTTGAGAGGGGGGACTATTTAAGGATTGTTTCTTTCTCAAGAAAACAGTCAACTCAGGAAAAAGCCTCATAGCGTTTTAAAAGTATACGGAGTTTTAAAAATTGCACAATATAATTTAATCACAAAAAGTACACAATATCATTTAATCAAGAAAATGCCTTTACGCTAAAATATTTTCCTCTCTTTTTTAAAAGACAGTTCATTTCTCAACACGATTGCTCATTTATGCAAACAGGTAGCACTGACAGTTCAGTCCTATGCAGAATTACTTTAGCCTTATCTCATTTATTTAAATGGTTTTACTAGGGAAATACTGCATGGGATTGCATGTAAAACATTTATGTGGGAGGGGGTGAGATCAGCAAGAGGTCCCTCCAACCCTTTTTATTATGCATTAGAGGCAGCCAATGCGTATAAATTCAAGTTCAGTTATGGGTAATAAACTTGGGGGAAACAGTTTTACTTCCAGATACATAAACTGAAATAATCTGATTCATAAACTTGAAAGTAAAAGGTACTAGCTAAAGCATAGCCACATACTGGAATATGGCTGTCCATAACACATTATGCCTAGGAATGTTATATGCATTCCGAAAGGTGAACTGAGTAGAGTTCATACCTCTAATTAGGGAACAGATCTGTTTCTTTTCTGTGTGTCTAGTATCACTTCCAGATGCCGCAAAATGCTAGCTGATTCTTTTCTTGATTAAGAGCTCCTTTTTCTTTGTTTGCACCAAATGGAGGGGCAGAATGTTGCCATGGCAATTGTTTGCCCAATAACATAGGGACAGAGAAGAATCAGCAGGCCAGAGTGAGGGATGCTTAACCCCCACTATTGTCCAATAATTCTACCCTGAAAACACTCCCCCAACTTCTACTTCCTAGCTCACTCACTTCCAAGTTCAGGGGCCTACTTGGGTGGTGTGGGTACTGGGGCAGATGGGAGAAAGTTAAAACCCTTCTCCTGCCCACTGATTCTCCACCACAAATGGCACTCACCTGCTCCCAAACAGTTATATGAGAGAATCAAAAGGTTGGAAGCTCTGTGTCTTACAGTGTAGCTCTATCCAATCTTAATTTGTTTTAAAGGAAACTACATAGACATTTCTGATGAATTGCAGATTGTCTACAATCACTGTAAAGTTTCCAAAATAAGTTATTTGGGGGACACTATCAAAAAGGATAATTAGTTTTATGCTATTATTCACCTATATTTATATTTTAAGTAATCCTCACGGTTCAGTTATGATGTCACACCAAGCCATGGTTGACTTTACACTATCTATTGTTCAGGAGTCAAACTATGGTTTCAACTTCTAAACATTCTGAGAAAACATGATTTAGAGCAGCTTGTCTGCATCTGTTTTGCATTTATTAGAGCACTTATGTCTTTATTATGCACTAATTTCTGGAGATGGAGCAATCACTATAGTTACAAGGGCTTTTTAAAAAAAAATTCAGTAAAAAGAAAAAAAATAGTAACAAGCCGGATACAAAGCTTTCAAAGGTCATCTCCAGTTCTATCAACAGATCATACAGATGTTATTAGGTTCAATTCACCATCCTAGTCAGAATAACCCTCTATTTATCAAATTTATCTAACTTTTTACCATACAACACACAGGTTAGTTTACTCAACTGCACACATTCCTTTAAGTTTCTCCAACCACTTCTCTTTATTTGGAGTTATGTTCCTTTTCTAGTATCCAGCAAATCCAGCAACCATTTTTAACTCCTTTATTAATTTTAGCTAATTATGAGGGATTAGATGCCACTGACAATTTTGATCATATTCTCTTTTCAATGCAGATATCAAGAACTCAGGTTTAATAACAGATTCTAAATCCCTAGTCCATAGCTTTACAATTTTTTTCCTCCTGATCGGTCTCTAAACCTAACAAGAGATGATCTCAGAAAATATATTTCTTTCTTGAACAATAGCTAACTTTTCAATATCTGTCATTTTCTTATTTCTCCTTTTCTTAATTGTGACTGTAAAAAGCTTTCAACCTACAAATACTGGAAGAATCTGCATGTTACTTCAGGATAAAATCTCTTCAAAGGTAATAACTTTTTACACATTAGGAACTAGAGATTTATAATCAGAAAACCTCCAATCTTCACATATTTTATAACTTCTTTCATTGTTTTACTAACGTCACTGGATCTTATTACTGATGATAAAGGGGAAATTACAAGTGCTAATTTTGATTTAACCTTGGTCCAGAAATTATCAAAGGCATTAATAACATAGTTACCTTTGGCATAGTGGAAATTGATATAATTTGTATTCAGACGGAGGATTACATTAGAATGAGCCATCCACATTGGACCATCCTGGCAGATTTAATCCCTTTTGGACAAAGGACAATCCAGTTTGGACCAGACCACCTATGTGTCATGGAGGTTAAGAGCCTTTACCAGGTGCTTGATGGAGGTGGGACTATATTTTATACGACTGATTGGTAACAGCAGCTTCTGACATCAGAGATGGAGCTTTGCATGGGATTCACTAAAGCATCATGTCACTCTTAGAAAGGAGGCTGGGTTAGGTCCAATTCCATCTACCATAAATACCTGGACATTTGGGATTTTGCCTTGTTTTCAGTTTTCAGTCCTTAGTAGAAGTCCACAGGAAATTGGGTAGAAGTTAAGGACTCCTTCAACTTCTTTTTACTGCAAGGAACTCTGAACATGCTCTGATGAAACTCCTACAGACTCCGTAACACATGTTTAGCTTAGCCACCACTACAGCCAGGGCCTTTTCAGTGGCGGCTCCACACTGGTGGGATGAGCTCCCGGAAGAGATCAGGGCCCTGCAGAACCTCTTACAGTCCCGCAGGGCCTGCAAGACGGCGCTCTTCCACCAGGCTTTCAACTAGGAGCCACCCTCCCACTATTACCCATGAGCCCGGCCAGTGGTTTAATGCTTGGCCTTCATCACTATGCCCAGGAAGAGCACTGAATGGCAGATGGGTTGGTATTGGGGAAGTTTCAGCACACCATCTTAAATAATTATGCAATTAGAAGAACAGCACTGGCACTTTGATATTATTATACTACTGTACCTGAAATTGACCGCAACTACTGTTGTGATCATTTTAAACTGATTTTATGTATTTTAAACTGATTTTGTGTATTTTAATGGTCATTGGAGACCATTATGTAAGCTGCCCTGAGCCTGCTTGCGGGGAGGGCAAGGTATAAGCCAAACTAATAAATTAAATAAATAATTGTTAGTGACAAGGTTTGAAGTGTGGTTTGAATATCTGTATACAAGATGTTTTGCTTGTTTTGTTGTTTATATTAGTTCCATAAGAATATTTTGGCTCTGAAGAAGAAGAATCGAGACTCTCTTGGCCGACAAGAGACACCAGCCAGCTTTCTCAGCCTCCCTGCAGACCTGAAAGTTTGGAAACTAAGAAGCAGTTAAGAAGATAACAGTTGTTCTCCAGGACTGCATACAGCCCATTTACTGGTCTTGCTTTAGGAAGGCTTCTTTGTGTATACCTGCACTTGTGTATTTGTTTCAAAGCCTCAGTTCTTTAACAAGTATTAAATATATGTGGATCATACTAAAAGATTTACACTCTAATCTCTATTCTTGTATCATTTGTATTTGAGATATATGCTTTTAAGTAGCACTTGAGTGTTATTTGACCTTGAGTAATTTGTGCTCTCCACAGTGTATTTTGTTTTTGTTATTGTATTCATTACCTCTGTGGTCCCATTGTGTTTAGTATTGGACTCCTTGGACAACAGCAGAGGGTGCTCTAGGCCCAAGAGGCGTGTTAGCATAATACAAGGCAATTCATGACAAATTTGTTAGACTGTGGAACACTCTGGAGTACTGAGCAGTATAACTAATTCCCTTATTTCCTACATCTTGCCATTTTTACATCTAGTAGTAGGGGAAAGCTTAACCAGATGCCTAGAGTGTTATGGAATCCTCCTCAGAGGCCCATGAGAAAAGTCTGGCTAAACAGCTGAAGAGATATTTTCAGCTCAGGATTTCCTGTTTTAGGACAAGAACTACATCATCCATTGGGTTGTTTCCAGCTCTCTAACCTTTTTTACTCCATTAATAATTAGATTATAGGCACTATGCTATCCAGGATCACAATGTTTAGAGCCATTATCAGTGAAATCACTCTGACCCAAAAAAATTAATGAGACACCATAAGGGTAGTATCCAGGTAAGCTTCCTTCTATTACCAATAAAAGTAACCCAGGCAGTTTTAAATGTATGTTTAATGAAAGCTTCATTCACTCTAAGCTTCCAATAGAGAGGGATAGGAAAAAGCCACTAAGTTTCATATAGGCTATCATAGCACTAATGAATCAGAGAGGAAAACCTGATAGTAGGCAATATGTAAATTCATTTTCACAGCTACAGGAGTTGGAAAGGAATTAAGGAGTGCCTGGCACTCCTTTTTCCTTTAATCTATCGCCAAAACAATAAAAGGCCTGGCACCACTAGATTAAGGGAAATCAAGCTAGTAAAATGCAAATATGTTGTCAATGCAACCACTTAATAAATTGTGCAGAGTCGATGCCCTATACTTCATTTCTTATATGAAGACAGGAGCTCCATATTACTAACATGAACCAGCAAATGTCAACCATCACAAGACAGAGCCATCTTTTACTAAAGAAAGAATTTCTGCTGTAACCTGGTTGGGAAAGCCTCACAATTCCATCGACAGATCAAAGGCACGTTTCTAACACAAGAAAGGGGAAATAATCTTATTGCACCATGATTCAAACTCTGAACAAATGCCTTCATATACTTATAGCAATGTTAAGAATTCTTCCACCAAGACGACAGCCCTTTCATACTTTATGCAACAATCGCATCTGCCGCAACTACATCCATATTCATTACAGCAAACACATAACATGTAAAACAGCAGACTTGGTATTCACACCTAACATTCAGCAGAACCTACCAGGAAGCTGCTCCCTGATGCATGTCCAACAAAACAGACATCGTCAACCAGGACTTAAAATGCCTTATGAACCAAATGATTTCAGATGACAGCAAAAAATGTAAATTCAACCAGATTTCTCAAGGTAGGGAACTGCACAAGATGAGCAGCGCAAATTATTTATTTACAATATTTAGAGCCTGCCTTTCTCACTGGCACTCAAGGCGGATTACATAGAATAAATCAAAACAATCAATAAACTAGAGGTGAAGCACAGCACAAGTATGAATATGACATATTAAGCAAAAGCAAAAATTACACAGTAGGAACCTGTTTACATCAATAGATAGACTGTACTACTGTGTATAGTTTGTACTACAATTGATAACCTTTTACCACAAGCTTCTTTCTGAACCATATTGTTACAGTGCAGCCCTACTTCTTGCGCAAAAAGCTCTCTTGAATAATTCAGCTTTGCACAGCTTGCAGAATAGAGAAGGTCCTTCTCTGCCTCTTGCAGATATCATCACAGAGAAACATGGGCTGTGGTTCAAGGCCTTCTAGGATGATCACAGTAAACGAGGGCAGAAGCACATTTAGGAAGCACGAGAGCCAGTGTGGTGCAAGGCAGTTGGATTAGGATGCAGGAAACCCAGCTTCAAAACCCCACTCCGCTATGGAATCTTGCAGGCTGACCTCAGGCCAGTCACAAGGTTGTTGCGAGGGTAAAATGGAGGAGAAGAGAAGAACAATGCTGTGGACCACTTTGGTCTCCCCTGGGGAGAAAAGCAGATGTACAGAGAAACATTGTCTTTCCCCTTCACACTCTTCCCTTGTCCTTCTGAACAGGCTTCACAGATTTGAACAGTCAAAAGTTATTTGAACAGTCAAAAGTTATTTGGCAAATCAACCAATCTAATACTGGTAAAATAATGACTATTGTATTTGCTACTTGGGAACATTCTTGAGTTCAGGGAATGTCTGTCTGGCATCCAAACCTATCCTAACTACCAGTTTTTCAGACTTACTTATTTTTCCTGTGAATTCCCATGTCCTGTTCAGAATCCTGTTCACGACTTGGCACTGTGAACCAAACTCACTGGTATGTTATTTGAATGTGAAAACGAAGATAGCTAAATGCAGTCTGATTCAAGTCTAATGCAAAGTGTGAATCTTTTCACCCTCAACCGAGGGCTAAACATATACGTTATTTATACTGCTAAAGGAAATTTACTCATACTGTGTCCTCTGTTTTACCTCTTAGAAAAATGCAAACTAGATTGTCACAGGGTATCACTTAAACAGTCTCATTTGTGTATGTAAAATATAGATTGTTGCTACACAAAGGCCTTTTGTAATGTCTTGAGAACTGTTTGCAGCCTATGTATTTGTATGACAGTTTAGGTTCTTTATCTTTCTGTTAACTTTACTGGCTGGAAGATTCACCTGACACAACCATTAGCAAAGATGTTACAGGTGGCTTCACCTGCAGTTCTAAAGAAAAGGAAAGAGAAGGAATCATTTAAGTGGAGCATAGTCAAGATAGGAAACAAAAACAATTTGAACAAGAGAGCTCAGTTGGAGGAAAAGAAAGTATGAGGGAATGCTTTGTGAGATACGCATCCAAGAACAGCTTCTTGGATACAGACTAATTCCATTTTAATCCCCTTCTACGTATTCTTTTGTGTGGATGATGGTTTTAATCCCCTTTTACATACTCCTTTGTGTAGATGATTTAGTATGTTACTAAATGTTCTTGGAAGAATTCAGAACAATTCTAATGTGTGGTGACTGTCTAATGTGTGGATATCTGACATAGTATATTTGAATGGTGAAACTGTAGGGTTTTTAAAAGTTTATTAGACTGCGCAAAGAAACTATTAATTTCCAGATTTATTTTTAGCAATCTTGGAGTGCAGTATAAGTCAAGTTATTTAGGCCTAAACCTTCCTGCTCAGGAATGTGTGGCCAAATGCGCCCCCCCCCCAAAAAAAACCCTGCTCTTATAACATTCCAAACTCTAGTTGCTTTAAGAAGAACTCAAGAAGTTTTAATCAATTTGTAAAAAAAAAGTGCCTACAATAAAAACTTTCTTATGAGTTCAGGTTCTCCCCTTTTTCCGATCGTAGCTGCAGGCCTTGAGTTCAGATATTTAAGACCCATAGCAGACCTCTTAAAAGTATGGATGCAAACAGAATGTCCTGTGTAGAATTACTCTGTGTAATCTGTAATCTGTGTAGAATTAATCTGTGTAATCATGAGTCCAAGTGAGAAAGGCAGACTATAACCAATGTTAATAAAATAAACATCCAACAGAACAAAACATTACCTGATCATTCACAGCAAGCCAAATCTTTCTGCAAAACTGGGGGGAGGAAGACAGCCCTATCCTTGCAGAAAAGCAACAACACCCAGCTCTCCTCAAAACTGTGTGCTGCATATATGTAATACCTCTGATATCAGAGTGTACTAGTCCTAGACCCATGATGGATGAACAGAAAACGGACAAAACTTGCTTTCCACTCAGCAAATAAAGATTTGGCAGGCAAAATAAACACTATTCTCTCACCTTCTAGTTCCATGTAAAGTTATGCTTTGGGCCTCAAAGGTGGCATCACCTTCAAAGGGACTGCCAAGGGGGGGAGGCAGGACTGGTACCTGAAGACGGACATTCTGAGGCATATTCTTCCAATCCCAATTCCACCCATTCTCAGGATCCTGAGGAAGGAAGTGCTTTACTGCAGAAATAATCACTAGGCAATGCACATGCAGCATTTGCTGCAGGAACAAGGAAAGCAAAAAAAGGAATAAAGAGCCCTTCATTCTAACTTCTTTCCCCTGTGATTCAGTCCCCCTGTGAATTATTTGCAGGCCCCTCTACCTCTGGAGATATTAACACTGAACTACCCTATAGGGTTGTTGTAATGATGACAAGAAAACATATGTGAGGCACTCTGAACAACAACACCCTATACAAAGATTCAATATGGGGGGAAAACCCCTACTGAAAAATCATTACTCTCCAAGTTTTGTATAAGCATGAGATCCCTGCAGGGCCCATAAGGTCAAAAGAAACTGGCCTCTTAAGTTAGCAGAAGGGAGAGCATAGGACAGGAGAGGTGCTCCCCTAGTCAGAGGGACATTATCTAACAAGCAAATAATTCTGGGGACAACAGATATAAGGGAAAGAGATGGGCTAAGGCCAGGTCTAGCGTATATGTTTAAATTTGTGGTTTTATTTAACAATTCTTCTGCCTGTCCCAAGCAGAACCCAAAGCAGCTTTCAATTAAAGTCATACTCAAAGGACATGTGGCATGGCATAGTGAACAGAGTGTTAGTCTAGGATCCCAGGAGACCCAGGTTCGAATCTTCACTTCTACCATGGAAGGTTGCTGGACTAGTCACATTCTCTCATCCTAACCTACCTCACAAGGTTGTGAAAAAAATGGAGGCCAGAGAGAATGATGTTCTAAGCTCCCTTTGGGTCCCCCATTGGGGATACAGATAAAAAAAATGCATGCAACAGAAGTAATAATACAAATCTCACAGAGAACACTAAATCAACTTTTCCAGTTCCTTCTTCTCCAAAAGCCCTTCTAAATAATGCTGCTCTATGAGGTTTTTGAAAGACATGTCATGATAGAAGCTGACAGCTGTGGAAAGGCCATTTTACAGAATCAGGGCACAATAAAAGCTGGGCTGCGACTGTTCTCACCTCAGTTGCATAACAGGACAGACAGGAGTAGGAGTGGGGCTGTGGTTCAACATCTACTTTGCAAGCAGAAAGTCCCAGGTTCAATCCCCAGCACGTCCAGTTAAAACGATCAGGTAGTAGGGGATATGAAAGGCTTCCACCAGAGTCCCTGGAGAGCCTCTGCCAGTCAGAGCAGACAATACTGAGTCTGATGGACCAAGGATCAGACTCAGTATAAGGTAGCTTCATGTGTACCCTACCCATGCAGGAGTGACCGCTGGAATAATCAGAGCAGCCGCAAAGGTTTATGCTGGGAGAGATGGTCCTTCAAGTACGTGGGTCCCAGGTTGTTAAAACAACCAGCTCCTGCAATGAAACTCTAAAACAAACCAGTAACCAGCACAAAAATCTCAACACAGCATAATATGCCATGGTGGTTCATTCCAGATAATAGATGAGCAGCCACACTTTGGACCAGCTAAAATTTCCAGGCAGACTTCCAAGTTGGCTAGAAACTTCCCAGCAGCCCCACAGTAATCTACCATGAGGTCACCATAACATGAATCAGTGTAGCTAGGCAAGCTGTAAATGGTAATTTCAATACTTGGGGGGGAGGAGAGGAGTTGACTGACTTGCTTTTTGTAATAACAAAGACCTATAACTCAACATACTCTTGTCAGTGCCAGATTTATTCAATTCAAAGTGGACACTGCAATCCCTGCTATCAGGGCTACCAACCAACAACACTTTGTTCTCCCTCAGCCACTTGGCATCCAAGCACCAGCAAAGGACAGAGAAAGTTGTGTTGATAGGCTTATTTAGTTCATATAGGGATGATATAGCCCTGACCTGGACAGCCTGGGCTAGCCCGGTCTTATCAGACCTCAACAGCTAACAGGGTCAGCTCTAGGTGGTAATTGGATGGGAGACCACCAAGGAGGTCCAAGGTTGCTATGCAGAGGCAGGCAAGGACAGACCACCTCTGTTCGTCTCTTGCCTTGAAAACCCCAAGAGGGATCTCTGTGAGTCAGCAACGACTGGATGGCACTTTCCACCACCAGATATCATATTCAAAAGCAGGAGAAAGGACAGCAAGTCAGTTTTCCTCTCCCCACACTTATGAATGCTGTCCAAAGAAGGGAGAGTAGCATCTTTCACCCTTAAGGTAACTCCTGGGGAAAGGAAGCATGGAGCGAAGAACCATTTCTTCTCTTGCCATTTCTTTTGAGTGCCTAAAGAAGCCTTGAGAAAAGTTCAGTTTGTCACTAGTGAATGCCTATGTTTTATAAATGTAAAGGGAGTCTGTCAGTCTATAAGAGGAAAAAATTAGTGTGGGCACTTGTGGTTTATGAAAAATGTGGAGAATGTCTGAAGTGGATTCAATTGCAACAACAGTGATTTCCTGAGCTTTAACTGTACATTTTGTACAAAGGAAGACAACATGCGGGGGGGGGGGAACTATTCAGAGAAGCTGAACCAAAAATCATTATACTCCTTAGAAATAATGTAGCAGTTTCTGCAGGAATCCAAAGTGCCTCACATTCTCAGCAATCTTGTCAAAACTGGGTAAAATGTGCCAGCATTATCCCCATATCACAGATGTGTGGCTAAAGCTAACAGAGAGCCATGCCTAAGGATAGTCAGTAATATAAACTCAGATTTTAATGGAATACTCATGGTTCATGCGCTCAGGCAAGATTCTCAAGCCTTATTTAGATTTTTACCAAAGGCAGCTTTGCATGGTACAGTGATTAGGGTGTCAAACTCGCATCTGGGAGACCCAGTGACCTTGGGCTAGTCACTCTCTCAGCTGAACCTACCTCACAGGGTAGGTTGTGAGGGTAAAACGGAGGCCAATATATGCTTTCTTGCTCTCCTTGGAAGAAGAGCACAAAACCGTATATTATATGTGCTGGCTGTAAGTGACAGAGTAGTACAAGGGAGACCACAGTTCCAATCTCTACTCAACCATGAAGCAAACTGTGAGACCAGCTACCCTTGTAACTTAACGATAAGATGGGGGGAAAGGAAGAATCAGGTACACAGCATTTTGAGAGCCCGAGATAAAAGACAGGATAAAAACAAATATTTTCTAGTGTCCCTAAATATACATTTCAAAAAGACTGTTTGCAAGTATTAAAATAAGATAATATCTGTGCTATTCATCACACACTATCCCATTTGTGGCACTGTGGTAATCTCATACCTTTTCGACAATCATCTCTACCTGCATTGGGCTTAGATGCTCATGCCCCTGAAAATTCTTCTGCGCTGGCCTCTAAAAGACTTCCATTCAGTATCAAGAGGGTCAAGCTGCTTTTCAGACACCTATGCTTTCTAACCACCACTTCTCACCGCTGTCATAGTTAGAAAAGGTCAGAAAGGATACCATCAACCATCAAAATTGTGAATTATCCTTCTTTTAGTCATGAATCCCACTGTCATTTACACTCATACAAAGATACTCAGTTTTGTTCTTAAGCAACACTAGCCTTTACAATCTGTTGTTTGGAGAACGCCTTCCATGAAAGAGTCAAGGGTGAGAGGATTACACACTGATCATCCTATTTAAGAAATGCCAAGGAAGTGCCTCATAATTGTGCAACTCTTGCTGGTTAAGCTAAGAAGCATTGATTTTCAGCACTTGACAAACAGAGGTTGAAGGACAAGACTTGAGGAAGAAGCAGCCTGGGAACCAACAGTGTGCAAAAATCCCACACATACTCAATACATTGGATATGCTGGGAATCTTCTGAAGAAAAAACAAGAACAATTCAAATTAATTTGCAGAGGGAACTACCCCCACATTAAGAATCTTTATTCATAGCTTTGTTTTCTCCATCTCATCAGCGATGCGTAAAAAGAACACCAGAATCACAGCAAGAAGAACTTCTAGTCATTTTCCCCCCTTTAAAAAAAAAGAAAGCAAGTTCAACTACGAGACCCAGAACACCAAGAGAAACTGAGTAAAGTTGCTCCAGAATAACTGCAGGCATATTTATGTTGTGTGACAGACTGCTTTAGAAAGAGGCAGCATTTAGAGGAGTGGCTAACTTCTTCACACCCATTACTAGCCAAGTGTGGCAAGGTACAGAGAGAACACATTTTAGAAGAGAACAAATACTTCCCAGTTCATCACATACCACTGAATACCTCTCAGAATGGAAATCCTTGAATGGCTAACAGTAACCCTTCCAAAACTCCTGCGTGGCTGCAAGAATTACCTTTTTCTAATATGCAGCTGTCACTTGGGATAAAAGACTTCTGCCATTATTTTCAGTATACAGAGCCAGAGACTGTCCTCTCGGCCATGGAGGGAAAGGTCAGTTCTCCTCTGGATAAAGACAATTCGCTTCTATACTGAGAGACCCCACAAAGGAAACTGACAACCTTGCCATATCTAAACTGACAGGAACAGCCAAGAATCCAACATGGACTGGGAGACCTTCCTCTGTGTTCAGTGTGTCCCTCTGGATCAGTTTCTCTTTCGGCTTTATGTACCGATCTCTAAAATGGGCACATCAATATACCTCACAAAATGTGAAGGTCGGAGAATACACTGAACTGAATAAATGATAAAAACTGATAGTAGTTGTGCAGAAATTATAGCTTTTAATTTACCATGCAACTTGATTTCTGAGAAATTTACCTTGACAGCTAGTGCTTGCATCCTGAAGAACTTGGACTAATACCGTTCTCCATGGTATCTTAATGCTAGATAAGCTGGGGCGGCAGCAGTACAAAACAGAAGGAAGTGAACTTTTAATTTTTTTAAAAAAAATCCTCTTGTATATGCAAAGAGGATTAAACTTAAATAACTGGAACTAATTTTTTTTAAACTGGGAAGCTGACAACCATGATACATTCAACAAGACATAGAGTAACTTCTCTATTCATTTTAACCAAACAGAAACAGTGTTGTACCACTGAAATAGTTTTAAACAACTGCCTTGCCTCCTTTCTTCAGCTATTCCACATCTTGGGTCTTCAAGCCCACCTTCATGCAGTGCCTCACAACTAAGAGCATCTCCAGAACAGTTGACATAAAGGGAGAACGGGCAGATTCTGAAATCCATGCATCATCATGAGCTCCTTGGAAGACTGACAGCATATAAATATGAGGAATGGATATATGAACATTTTAAAACACCACCACAGGCAACCCTAAATTGGCTACCACAGAATGTGTATCACGATTCCTGTTGAACACAAGTCTTTCCCTTCCTGTAGAAATTTCTACTTAACACTGAGAAGTGTTTTTAATATATGCTACTCTCACGATCAGATTTAGCCAGATTAGTTTATACCACATATTCTCAGGCCCAGTATTATCTTCATCTAGAACTGCGCACACAACATAAGAACTACCATGATGGATCATGTCAAACAGGTAATGTAGTCCTACATTCTGCCTTCAGCTTTATCCAGCTAAATGCCTCTGGGAAGTTCAAAAGAAAGACAACAACTCTCCCCTTCATTTCTTTTACCAGTGAGTGTGAACTTTACACTTAGCTACTGCAATTAATAGCAATTACCACACACATTATCTTTGGAACTAAATCACACTTGTAATCAACATGTCACCTGGATAGCAAATGCTGGTTCAGATACTTTGATTTGCCGTATTCTCCAGTGCATGTCTATAGTCCATTAAAAATACAAAAACTCACTGGATATCCTCAGCTCTCTGCTCATTGAAGATGTCAGGGATTAAAACTGGAATGTTCTGCATGTAAAGCATATACTCTCTGTTACTGAGCCCCAGCCCTTCTCCTGGATCACTGTACACTTACTATGTTGGACTGGCTCCAGATTAACAAGGCACTTGACTTCTGGAAGAGATCTTTGCCACCTTCCCATTCTTTCTGCAGTCTCCTTCTCCTTCCCAAAAGCCACTGGGGGGGGGGGGGGGGAGACAGGAAGCATGTACAAGAAAACATAAGGGGGGCCAGCAGTGGGAAGAGAGAATCAGCAGAAACTGCCCCCATGTTCTTGGGCAACATGAGCAGGAGTTTGTGCAAAAATGGGGAGTGGTATCAACAGATTTCCCCTTCATACTAGAGACTCCACATTGTTCCCAATGCTCTGACACAAAAGCAGCTTTTCATGGAGCAAAAAGGCCTATAGGATAAAAGTAGTGGAAAGCAGCAAAGATCTCTTCTGCAGGATCCACTCCACCCATGGTTGTCTGGATTCAACCACTTAAATTTCTTTTTTTTTTTTAATTTTTATTTTTCTGAGTTTTTGATTTATACAATTCATACAACATAAGAGTTAAACATTATATACATATATCCGAGCCTATCCCCTATCATTTACCTAGCCATACATACATTCTAGACCATTTGTCTTCTTCTTCGTACAGTACTTCCTCCTCGTTACCTAACTGTCTTTGACCCATTCGGTCACTTTCTGCAGCTTCTAATAATTTCTGTATAATTTCTTCCTGTGTTGGCACCTCTATTGTTTTCCATTTTTTTGCCCATAGGATTCGCGCTGTTGTTAGTACATATATTATAAAAGATACCTCTTTTTTTGGTATGCCGTTAGGAAGTATGTTCAGTAAGAAATATTCTGGTTTTAATTCTAATTCTATTTCTGTTATTTCCATAATCAATTTTTTTATCATCCTCCAAAATTTAGTTATTTTTCTGCATTGCCACCACATGTGGAAATACGTTCCCGTTTCTGTTAGACATTTCCAACATTTTTTGTTGACATTGTTATAACATTTCGCTAATCTTTCCGGCGTCCAATGCCATCTATAAAAAATTTTATAGATATTTTCTTTATAGGATGCTGCCTTTACCATTTTTATAGCTTTCCATATTTTATCCCAATCATCTGTTGGTATTGAATAACTGAAATCTTGCATCCATGTTACCATTTCTTTATTAATTTGCTCCTCTTGAACTTCTAAGTGTGTTAAGAATCTGTAAATTTTCTTTATCACTTTTTCATTTCCTATCAACAGTGCTTTTTCGAAGTCACTCAATGAGTTGTTAATCCCTAGCCTTTTATCCATATCATATCTAGATTTTAATTGTAATCTTTGCCACCATGATAAATCAAGATTATATTCTTTTTTTAGTTCTCTTTCTGTTTTTAGCTCTCCCTTACTATTTAGTAATTCTTTATAGGTGAGTATCTGTGTCTTAGTTATTAAAGATGGTTTAATAAAGGCTTCCAATGGGGAAACCCAACTCGGAACCTTTGGATATTGAGTTTTTTTTATATTTTGCCAAATTTTTATGAGAGAAGCTCTTAACATGTGGCTATGAAAATTTGAGTGAACTTTATCTTTACCATACCAGATGTAGGCATGCCACCCCATGTATAAATCGTGACCTTCCAGTGTCAATATTCTCTCATTTGCTAACATAACCCAGTCCTTGATCCACGCTAAAGCTGCCGCTTTGTAGTAATTTTTCCAGTTAGGTACTGCGAGACCTCCTGACTCCTTATTTTTTTGGAGAACATTCCACTTTATTCTAGATTTTTTTGAAAGCCATATAAAATCCCTAGTTATCTTATTGAGATCCTTAAAGAAAGCTGCTTTAATTTTTAAGATTGGAATATTTTGTGCTAAGAATAAGAATTTTGGGAGCACGTTCATTTTAATTGCCGCTATTCTTCCTAACCATGATAATTGTAAGCTTCTCCATTTTATCAGGTCTTCCTTTACCTCTTTCACTAGTTTTTTATAATTATCCTGTATTAAGGTGCTCGTTTTGTTAGTGAATAATAGACCTAAATACCTTACCTTTTTTACAATTTCCATATTAGTGTTTTTAACTATTCCCTCCTCAATTTTTTTGGTACAGTTTTTGGTTAGTAATTTAGTTTTAGCTATATTTATTTTTAATCCGGCAACCTCCCCAAAGCTTTTTAAGGTCTCGAGCAGAAGAGCTGATGATTTAAGTGGTTCTTCCATAATAAATACTACGTCATCTGCAAAAGCACGTAGTTTATATTCATGACTTTTAATTTTTAATCCTTTAATTTCTTTTTTGTTTCTAACTTGATCAAGTAGAGTCTCCAATGCAAAAATAAATAATAATGGAGATAACGGGCAGCCTTGTCTCGTTCCCTTTTGTATCTTGATATTCTCTGTTAAGTCTCCATTTATAACTATTTTAGCTGACTGGGCTCTATAAATCACTTCTACATTTGATAGGAAAGATGATCCACAGTGTACTAATTCTAGCTTCTGCAGCAGAAATTCCCAAGAAAGATTATCGAATGCCTTTTCTGCATCAAGGAACATTAAAAGTACCTCTTTTTCTGGATGTGATTCATAGTATTCTAATACATTTATCACTGTCCTAATATTTTCTTTCATTTGCCTTCTTGGAAGGAAACCAGCTTGGTCTTCGTAAATGTATTCTCCTAGTACTTTTTTAAACCTTTCTGCTAAAATACATGTAAAGATCTTATAATCGGCATTTAATAATGAAATTGGTCTGTAATTACCAATTTCATCTTTTTCTTTTTTATCTTTAGGGATCAAAGTGATTGTTGCTTGATTCCATGAGTCTGGCATTTCTTTTTTCTTACCTATGTTTTGAATTAGTTTTTTAAATGGGATTGTTATTTGATCTTTAAAGATTTTGTATATTTCAACTGGCAGCCCATCTGGTCCTGGTGCTTTCCTGGTTTTTTGTTTTCTGATCGCCTCTGTGATATCTGACATTGATATTGGGTTGTTCAAGATCCTTCTCTGCTCCTCACTAAAGACTCTACTACCTTTTTCTTTTAGATATTTATCTATTTGGGCTGGGTGTTCTTTCCCTTTTCTGTATAGTTCTTCATAAAATTCTTTTGCAATTGTTTTCATCTCTGAGTTTAAGTACTTATTTTCTCCTTTTTTATTATTGAGTGACAAAATTATCTTACTTTCTTTTTCTTTTCTTAATTTATAAGCTAGCCATCTAGTTGGCTTATTTGCTTCATTAAAAAAGAACATCTTGTTGTATTTTATATTTTTAGCTAACTCCTCTGTGATATTTAAGTTTATTTTATGTTGCAACAATTTTAATTTTACCCTATTTTTTTCCATATTTTTAGCTTTCATTAAATCTTTTTCTGTTAGCCTGATTTGTTTTATAAGTGCATCATGTTCTTGTCTTTTTTGTTTGGCTTTCCATACTTGCTGATCAACCACTTAAATTTCATTTGCCATTCTGTGCTCTCAGTTAGGAGAAATCCTTTTGATGCTGTTCAGGATCATCCAGGGATTCCAGTATCCTAAATATTTTTGTGTCATGTGCAAACCTTCTGTTTTGGAACATACATTTATTCCTTCTTTCTGATTCCTGTGTGTGTTTTTTAAACCATCCAGAAGAGAACCAGCCCCAGTCTGTTATTTCCAGAGCCTTTTAAAAATGTGTAGTAAATGTTTTCAGCAACAGTATCTCCCCATCCCCTGTTTTAAAAACAAGAGCTAAATAAGCCTTACTCTCATAGTCAAGGTATAACATCTAATAGGGCACATATAGAGAGAAGGACAGAAGAACTGCATTTTACCCATTTCTTTTGAATCCCTTGCTCATTCTGGTGCTGTGCTAAAGGTACACCTGTGAACATTTTCTTTTTAATATATACTTTACAGTGGTTCTTTGTACCACATAGACCTTCACCATTTTGGACAAGCTATTTTAAAAGGAGTGCCAGGGAAGGGAGTCAGTTGGCAAGTGGCTATTCCTCCAGGGGCGCATAAGGCAGTAAATGGTCCCCATGGTGACCAGGTGCTAGGCAGTAGCACCTGGTCACCAAACCTCAAAACTTGGAAGGGAAGCTGGGCCTCAAAACTTGGAAGGGAAGCTGGGAGCCCTGACCATCCCAGTGGCAATTTCTACAAAAGTCAGGTAGTGATGGCATGTTACCCAAGAAAGAAAAGGAAGAGAAGAAGAGGTGGTTTTATACACTGCCCTTCACTACTTGAAGGAGTCTCTGAGCAGCTTAAAATCGCCTTCCCTTCCTCTCCCCACAACAGACAACCTGTGAGGTAGGTGGGGCTGAGAGAGATCTGAGAGACTTGTGACTGACCCAAGATCACCCAGCTGCCTTCATGTGGAGGAGTGGGGAATCAAATCCAGATCTCCAGATTAGAGTTCTGCCACTCTTAATTACCTTGGAGGGCAGGGTGGAACAGGGACTGCAGGCCGGAGCAGGCCTGTTCCTCCACAATTGGGGCAGGACACTTTTTTCTCCAGCTAGTTGGCAACACTATGTGTGAAGCATCCATTTAAGAAGTCGGTAAAGGAAACATCTTACATTGCCTCTAAAAAGCTCTGTGAAGTTGGTATTTTATTTTATTTTATTTATTTTTGAAGAGTGCTTTACATTTCAACATCTGTCCTGCATGAAAATCAAACTTCCATGATGGTGTCACACTACCATGGAAGGGGTTAATAATTATGGTCTCTTTCATCAGCACTTTCTCAACTGCTGTAGATTCAGATCAGGGCTTATAAATTAGCTGTTTTTAAACACTAGAACCTAATAAACAATAAGACACTGTAACAGTATCACACTGTTTAACTGTATCAAGAAAAAAATAACAACCTGTAATAATTAAACATTTCTAATTAAGCATGTTGCTCATTGAGAAGAATACAATAAAAATGGATTCAAGGGAGAAAAACTGCAGAAATGTCAGTAAGGAGAACCAATTTTCACAAAAAAATTATTTCCAATACCTCACTGCAAATATATTAAAAACAAAAACTCGGCAGTCATCAAATTTACAGCCAGTGATTAGAATGGGGCTTTCCCAACTGAATTTACACCCAAACTTCAGCACCCATTTGGCTTGAATTTCAGAGAAGTGACCACAGTATTCTAATTCTTTATTCAAAGAACAGAACATTTTTTTCATTAAAATCCCAAAGTTGATACAGGGGACATATTTACAGTATTTGAGCACATCTCTGGCCTCCTGTTTCTGAACGGCACCAGGTATTCTGCTACACCTCCTACATTACACAAGTATATATAACGTTAACAACGTTTAACTAGTGAAAAGTTACTGACTGGACCGCCATCAACAGCATTTCTGGTTCCAGTAGGATCATATGGATTCGTTCTCACAATAGCAAATATCCAGAAAATAAAAATAAATAAAATGAAAATAAAGAGGGTGGCATCAGACTGATGCAAGGCTGATCTTCTTTTTAAGATTAACCCTACACATTATGTGATATTATCACTGAGAACTGTTCATCCCTATACGGTTTTCAGTGTACCCACTCTACAGGTAAATCAGAATCAAATTACTGATAAGAAGTAGGGGGGAAATTCCAGCAAGTTTCAGACAGATTGCAATACACAAGGATCTCTTCTGGCCTTTATCTTCTGGAGAGTCATTCTTCCTACTATCACTCCTGTTTCAGAAAGGAATAGGAGGTTACATGTGAACTCCTGAATTCCCCAGAGGGCTGTACTGATGAGGCAGTTCTCTTCCAGGAATGCAAAGATCAGCGAGACTCTAAACATAGACTTTCAAACTGTAGTTTCCCTCCCACAAACTGGGCACTTACTATGACCCAGGCTACATATTTACAGATGTATAAAAGTTGGCTGTGAAATTTACTAACATGTTAGTAGGTGAATTCCAGGGGGGTAGCCATGTTAATACGTTACAACGAGGTCTAACAAAAGTTCTGAGGCATAAGTATTGTGGCATAAGCTTTCATGAATCACACTTCAACTTGTCTGGCAAACTTAGTTTATGCCACAGGAAGTTCTGTCATTTTATCTGTGATTTTTTTTTAACTGATTCTAAAACCCATAGGGGGGAAAGGGAATCAGCAGAAATCAGTGTCCTGCCCTTCTAGAAATGTAAGTGCCCTTAAGTCTTTGGAACTATATAGCTGAACACAAGGCCTGATCCTTGACAGTCCAGGCTAGCCCAATTTTGTCAAATCTTGAAAGCTAAGTAGGGTTGGCCATGGCTAGTATTTGGATGGAAGACCTCCAAAGAAAACCTGGGTCATGACACAGAGGCAGGCAATGGCAAACCACCTCTGAACCAGGGACGGGCATGAACCCAATTACGAACCAAAGTTCATCATGAACCATGCCCAGTTTGTGATCCACGAACCTCGGCTTGTGCCATCCTGCCCTCATGAGGCCCCACAAGCCTCCCATGAACCAACCAGGTGGGTTCATGTGGTTTTTGTCAGCAGATACACCAGTAGTGGCAACAGGGCTTGGAGAAAGCATTTAAAGAGACTGCAGTCCCTTTAAATGACTTCTCCAAGCTACTTGCAAAAACCATTTAAAGGGACATCTCTTTAAATTATTTTTGCAAGCCACACCACCACCATGTAACTCACAAGTGAACTGAGACCACATTTAAATGGAAGCAATTTCAGCAGAAATGGCTTGCAAATATTTCAGCCTAAATGACTTTTGCAAGATCTTCCCCCCTGCCCCCCACATTCTGCTGGCCTCGGGGAGCCACCACCAGCAGAAAGGAGGGAGAGAAGATCCACGAACCTCACAAACTGAACCAGTATGCAAAACATGGGAGGTTCATCCTGGTTCATGGGACCTCACAAACCACGAACTGGGATGAACCTCAATTTTCCCGGTTCATACCCATCCCTACTCTGAACATCTCTTGCCTTGAAAACCCTATGGGGTTTCCATAAATCAGCTATCACTTGACGGCACTTTCCACCAACAACAACCGAATACGAATGAATATAATGTTATAACACTAATTTCAAAAGAAAACGAAACCACAGTACTTTGGTAACAGCTGTATTTGCTTTTCCAGTGGAGGAAATTATATTTGGTGAATGTCCATTCAGTGGTTAGAAAAGACTAAGATATTGGTTTTTAAAGAAACTGAAGTGGTTTGAAATCTACAGCATTACCTAGTAGTGCATAGTGGTTAGAGAATTCATCATACTTCTTAACAATTACTTAGGTGGGATGGATTATTCTCATCCTTTGGTCAGAACTTCCCCTTTTATCCAGAGCTGGGGGGGCGGGGGGACAGAGGTACAAAACTGTGGAGTCCCAGGTCACCTGGAGGGGTCCAGCAAGGTGTTGTTGGGAGATAGTGGCAGCACACTTCATCACATATCTTGTCTGCCATCTTGTAAAATGGGGGTGGGGGGCAGAGAGAATCTTTGCCCAGAAGCCATGCTGGTTCTCAGCAACCCTGCTTGTATTATTTTTAACCATTACTTTTCTTTCTATAGCCCACTGCAATAATTCAGCCATAAGAATAGCAGCTTTCAAAATTGTAGCCTACAAAGGAAATTTGCATTTTGCTTGCTGCATGCTGGTACAACAGACCTTGAATAGAAATTCCTGGGAATGCATCTATTTGTATACATTTTAATTTGCCACATGACTCATAATCTGTATTCTCACTGTCACATTAGCCCAAAGGCAGGCTGTTTTTACTGCCATTTTAAAGATTATCAGCTGAATGGTAATAATTCGGTTGAGGACCTATAGGGACCCATGCTAGACTACACACAGCTTCACTTCATATGACTCCTTACTATACAAAGTTCTGATTTTCTACATGATATTATAGAAGTGTAGTGTACTGCAATTTGGTAGGCACCACAGTAATATAAAATACTGAATTAATTAGCAACTGACATTTTAATTGCTAATCATCTGTAGATCACCAAAAGAACAGTCACCTCCCACAGTGGAAACTGAACAAATGATTTTGTGAAAGATATCCAGTATGGCCTTCAACAATGAAGCAGCGTTCAAATTTATGTATTCAAATGTGCAAATTAACTTCTGACAAAATTATCTGTTTTTAACAGAGGGCATGCTACGTCCAGCAGATTTCAGTTCTCAGGTTACAGGTCCAAGTCACAGACCCTGTACTAAACACACTGTTTCATCTTCACACAGTGTCTTGGAAGGATAATAGATAACATGCAAGATAAAATGCAAGATAACATGCGAAATAAAAAGAACATGCAAGAACAAGCTGTGGCCCAGCTCCCTTAAACACTTCAGACACACCACTACAAGTCAACAACTCAAAGCTGAAAAGACCTCAGTTTAAAAAACAACAACTAAATTGTCCAAACATCCATTAACTATATAACTTCTTCAACATTAAGTGTACACTGCGCACATCTGCAACCAACATTCGTAAGCCTGCTTCAAATCAACAGCCTTTGGGTATAGTGATGGCTATAAAGTGCACTTTGCACATTCATGGTGCTCTATTAGCTAAGTAGTAGGCAAATTCAAAAAGATGTATATGTTGCCAGCTCCAGAAGAACATATTCCATAATGTCTCATACGTTCAAAAAAGCCCACAACCCAGTACAGTGGTATGGAAACTCTCCATCACTGGGAGCACTGTGTTCCTTATACAAAGTATCTCAAGACTAAAATTCCATACATTCCCAACTGCTGAGTTCCCATTTTTTTTCCTGCAGTGAAAACTCCTCAACTGTGTATGTCAATGGAGATTAACAAGCTGATGCAAGTTCATCTGTTCTTAAACATCTATCTGACTAACAATGCACAGCCTGGACAGTCATTCCGGCTGCCAGAAATGAAAAAAAATCAAGGCAGCCCCAGACAGATACTATCACAGGTCCTACTACAGCCTCCAGGCAGATGAAAGATTTCACTTCTGTTGACTAACAAGACTGTACTGGGAATGAACACCAAAGACATGGTGATATGATCCTCTGATGCAAACAACAGCCAAACCCACAACAGTCCAAGAGCTCTAGTATTACAGGGCTAGGAATAGGCCAGGCAGCCCAAACTCTAAAAGTTTACAAAAACAAAAAATATATAGTATCTTATTAGGTCCAACCAAAACATGACAAAACAATATTCAAGTCTTTAGGTTCTCCAGAACTCTTCATCAGGCTGCATGTTTAGGGGAGGGGAGTTGCTTCAGTCCAAGACAGAAAGACTGGTCTGTCTTGGACTGTAGCATCTGGTCTGTAGCATCTACAGGATTTGTTGCCAACTTCATAAGATTAGATTGTGCTGGAACCAGAGTTATACCAAAGCCTTTGGTGATGAAGGAGGCAAAAATGGTAAGTCTCCACTAGGGGTGTGCATTCAGCATAAACTAAATTTTAAAAATATCAAAAAAATAACTTACCGGTATTTTGTGGGTATAATTTAAGATGAATACAGATAGAGAATCTAATCAGCTACCAGTATAGCTGACATACGCAGTACAGATTAGAGAATCACAGTTGTTAAAGAGCACAGTATTAGATACACAAAAACTATGTGGTACACATACAAAAAACTGTGTGGTTACATATACAAAAAACTTAAATCGAAACACTCATAAATGTTCCTCTCCACGGAAATCTTACTAAAGATTTCTGTGGACAGGAACATTTATGAGTGTTTTGATTTAAGTTTTTTGTATGTGTAACTATTATGTACGCATAGATCTCTTATAGGATTTTGGAAGATTTTGAAATATATTTATGTGCACCACACAGTTTTTGTGTATCTAATACTGTGTGTACCAGTATAGCTGAGCGTGAATAAAGTTGACTTTTTTTCAGCTTGTATTCAGGTATATTCAGCTATACTGAATGACTGGTGGGCTCCTCTTGCAGCTCAGTTTAAACCCAGCTGCAAGATGAGCCACCCCAGGATCGGCCTGGGTGGCGGGAGCTGAGAACTCTGTGCTGACTTGGCTGGGGCGCCATAACTGCACCATAACTGAGAAGGCCCTTTCTCAGATTGCCATCCATCTAGCCTCAGATGGCAGGGCACCCAAAGCAAAGCCTCTGAAGATGACTGGAGTGGTTGGGTAAGATCACAGAGTTGGAAGGGATCTCTAGGGTCATCTAGTCCAACCCCCTGCACAATGCAGGAAATTCACAAATACCTCCCCCTCCACACCCGCAGTGACTGCTGTTCCATGCCCAGAGGATACAGGAGTAGGTAGGCTCATACAGGAGTAGGTAGTCCTTCAGGTATGCTGGTCCCAACCCATATTGGGCTTTAAAGGTCAATACCAGCACCTGGAATTGGGCCCAGAAACTGTGTCAAAGGATGGGACAGGTGACTACTTATAGTGGGCTGTTGCAGAAAACGTTATCACTACATATATTGATAAATGGGCAATTGCTGCAGATGAGCTAATTAAACTGCATCAATTAAGAAATAATCTCTTCTTCAGGAAGGTGCATAAATGTTTATTACACAAATGCAAGAACATACCAGAAGCCATGTTGGATCAGGCCAATGGCCCATCCAGTCCAACACTGTGTCCCACAGTGGCAAAAAAACAGGTGCCATCAGGAGGTCCACCAGCAGGGACAGAACTCCAGATGCCTTCCCACTGTTACCCCCCAAAAGATGTTCATGTAATATTTTAAAGAGAAAACAACTAGGAGGATTAAATCCCCACAGTCTTACACAGAGCAGTAGCAATAAAAGGCAACAACTGGAGATGTTTCATTAGAGAATTTTAAATATTACCTTTACATCCTTGTTTGTAATTGTTCTACTACCTATTCACACTCAACTAAAGGAGACACTATATTCAGATAATTTTTAATATTGCATAATTAGGCTCCTGGCACAAATTTGTTTGCATTGTCTGTAAAAGCAACACACATGGAGTAATACTAATAACTTATTAGAGATGGTCCAAGTCTGCCACAGGTTGCCAGAACTGGATCTTTTGCCCTGACCTGGATCATCAGATCTCAGAAGCTAAGCAGGGCCAACTCTGGCAAGTATTTGGATGGGAGATCCCCAAAGAATGCCAGGGCCAGTAGGCAGAGGCAGGCTACCAAGCCGCTTTTCTGAACACCCTCCATGCCCCAGTAGGAATCATCCGAAGTTGCCATGACTTCCAGGCACGGGCACACAGACACACACACAAATATAAAAATACCAAAAGAAGAAGAAGAAGAACTGGATCTTTTAAACTGTGAGGCTACAGTGAAGCTTAATACTAAACCAAGTAGCATTGCCAAGCTCTCATAAATTTGTGTTTTGTCTCTGGGCAATTCATGTAGCTCCGTATTTTGTAATTTTTTTAAAAAACTGTATATTTAAGCTTCTGTTTTCCATTTAGCCCTTTTCTTAAGATTTCTTAATGATGCTTCAAAGAACCAGACATTGGAAACAGTTATAATAGTCACCTAGGCAACTGAGTTTTCTTAAGAACGATGTCACCAATCTGTGTTAGTAGTCTGTAGTAAAATGGTATTTAATGTCCATGAGTACAGTGAAAAGTACACTTATGAGATGTTCAGCTAATAGAAGGTTAAGCTTTTATTAAACACTAAACGCTTATTACACTAAACCTAATTATTTATTTTATTTAGATACTTCCCACAGCTTAAAACATTGTTCTCTCCTCTTCCATTTTATTGTCACAACAAGTAGGATAGGCTGAAAGAGAATTACTGGCCCCAGGTCACTCAGCAAGCTGGGGGGGGGGGGGGGAGGACACTGAACCTGGGTCTTCCAGACCATAGTCTAACCCTCTGTCTTACACAATGCTGAGTACTATTTCTCACTGCTAGAGAAATACCGCTTTCATACATTTGGAGAGGTAGGATTTTGGCCTCCATAACTTATGGAGATGATTATATGAATCATGGGGAATCAGAAGTAAAAAGGTAGTCACTCTACTACTCCTTTATTTGTTGTTTGCCACTCCATGAGACAAAGACAGCTTATAAATATCTTTTGAATGACATTCACTGCCATGGGAGGCAGCGACTACAAGCATGGATGGCTTCAAGAGGGGATTAGATAAACATATGGCGCAGAAGTCCATCAGTAGCTATTAGCCACAAGGTACAGATAGGATCTCTCAGTCTGGGGCAAGTAATGCACTGTATTCTTGGTGCTTGGGGGAGGGGCAACAGTGGGAGGGCTTCTAGTGTCCTGCCCCCACTGCTGGACCTTCTGAGGGCACCTGGTATTTTTGGCCACTGTATGACAGAGTGTTGGACTGGATGGGCCATTGGCCTGATCCAACATTGGCTTCTCTTATGAATTTGTGGGTACTTATTGATTTACATACTTTCATTTTAAATCTTCTTCACCAGCCATGCACTCACCATGGCCCTCTCCAAACCGTGAGACTGCAGCTGCTATTTAAAAGTGCAGAGAGTATTCAGACACATGTCCTAGTGTCTTCTCTACTTAGGTCTCAGACTACCTGCTCTATAGCATCTCAGCTGAGAGATATTGTAAGACTGAGACCTGAGAGTCTTAGGGAGCAATCTAAGCTGGTCTACTCAGAAATGTATCTTACCTATATTCAACATGGCTTACTCCAAGGAAGGCATTTGTTTATTTTTATTTTATTTCTTTGATTTATATCCCGTCATCTCTGCAAGCCGGCTCAGAGCAGCTTACAAGATCACATAAAATATTGTGACAGAGAAACAATATATAAAATTTAAATGTTTAAATTTCTATGGTCCCCCTGAAGATTGTGGCCAGGTTTTAGCAAGGGTAAAGGATGTGATCATGGGCTTACTGCCATTCACTGAGGAAGCTGAGTAGAGTATCTGTGTGCATTAAACTTTCAAATTTCTGCACAAACAGGGGGAGCACACATTCTCCAATTCATGTGGGAAAGCATCACAGTCCTCTCCGTGTTTAGGACCTCGAAAAAAATCTCACATTAGTTAATTTGCGTGGTCCTCCTTATAACAGCCTCCTTCCATCTCACAATTACATCTAAGCTGGCACTGATAAGGAGGCCAGCTGTTCTTTGAGAAAAGTCAACAGCACCAAGAGCTCAGGTCCAATATCGTCCCAAACCACTTTCAATTTGGGGCTAATGTGTCTTCTGACCAGTGTTCCCTCTAAGCTGAGTTAGTGTGAGCTAGCACACAATTTTTTAGCCTTCGGCTCACACATTTTTGTCTTAGCTCAGGAAGGATGGCTCCAGAGCAGACTCATATGCAGCAGCCAAATCGCTTGCTCACAACTTTTAATGCCAGTAGCTCACGAAGTAGAATTTTTGCTCACAAGACTCCACTGCTTACAGGGAACATTGCTTCTGACATGACTAATTGTTTGAGGGATTTGCAAGGAAATGAGCTGCTTAAGGCCTGGAGAATTGGGGGGGGGGGAATCATTAAGGATTTTTATTTTTAAAATAAAGACCTACTGGACAATTTTAGATTATCCCAGATGGCAAACCTAGTCATCTGGCAAGGCTGATGGAATTAGCTAGGAAAGATAGATTCTACAGGTGGCCTGAAGGAATGTGGAGTCCATGCAGTTCTAACATTAGAAATATTACTACCCCTTCCTTGCAAAGGATGTTTTCTCAAGAGTCAAGATGTTAGGGAACAGTAATCCTTTGCCTGTCTGCATACCTGGTTGACCAAAGGAATGCCAAAAAGGATGATCAGCAGCAGCCCATATAGGCATTGCCATATTTTATATAAAAAAGTGACATCTTCAATCGGTTTACTTGTATCAGATCTAGAGAACTGTACTGACTAAATAAACACATTTTTTAAAAGTCAGCAAGACACAAATGTACACAGAGACAAGTACTGAAAGATTTACCTCTTTCATTATGTAGCACAACAGTAAACATCAAGAAGCCGGACAACATTTCATTTCTCAAGCATACTTCACAAATGGCAAAGACCCCCCAAAAACAAATGCACTCATGTCCAGAACATAGAAAATTAGGCCAAGATGGACTCAACATCAGAACCACTGCTATTACACTGCCTTGTTGAAACAAGACTGCTGTACCATCACCATCAGAAAGGACCCAACACTTCCCACAAGCAGGAAGACAGCATCACAATGGGGGCAAAACACCAAAATAAAACCCATTACAGCAAGCACTATTTATTAAGGACAGAAATGTGTCACACTGTGCACTTGCTGTTAACTGCCAAAACAAAGAGAATGCTGCACACTGGGTTCCCTAAGCAGCTTAGGGCCTACCTCAGATGAATTCGGAGTTTTTGCTCTTGCCTCCTTCTGATTGCACTTTTTAACAAAAAGAATTACATTTTTCTTCACTGTACCCCATAAAGGGTAGTCTGTGATCTTTCATTAAGATGGTTCAGTGGAGGGTACATTTACACTCACCTGGTGAACACACACAAAAGAACCCACTTTGTTGATGAACAGTGGAAGTTCCTAAGTTTGTAAAGTTCTCATATGAATCCTTACACTTTTTCTGCTGGGGAGAGAGGAGGAGGAAAGTTGAATTTATACCCCACCCTTCTCCCGAAGTCTCAGTGCAGCTTACAATCTCCTTCCCTTCCTCTCCCCACAACAGACACCTTCTCCAGAAGAATGGGGGTTACCACTGCCTGCCTCCCGCTGCAGACCCCACAGCACTAATGTAAAGTTTTTTGGGGGGAGGCTGGGAAGGATGAATGGAAGTTTATTCCACCAATGGCACTCTTCTCACAGTCATTTGGATTCAGCAAATATCTGCAGATGCAAACTTAATCATATGAAGACATGCATTCTAGGAACAGATTGCAACAGACCAAAATGTAGTAGCACAATATTGATACATTTAGGGCACAAAAGGGTTAATCTGTTGAGTGACCACTTTGTACATAAAGATAACACAGATGTGAGTCAGCTGTCTGTCTGGAGTTAGGAGCAAAAAAAACTTTCTAAAAAAACAACTTAACATTTTTCTGTCACTTCAATAGCTCTGACATTCCACACCTAGCATCTCCTCCCCATTACTCAACATATACTGGTTAGTCATGCACAGAGCCCACTCCACTGAACTAGGCGAACTCCACAGTCAATCTGATAACGTCAGAAAAGCTCAAACAATTAACTGCAGTCCTTTTGCATAGCACTTCTGGAGATTTACAGCAGAGTTTGAAATAAAGTCACACCTACATAGCAAACATTCGTGATAATCTGTTAAATTACACCATTCACATCAGTGCCACTATGCAACCTTCATTTTGAGAATTCAGTGGAGATTATTATAAGTACCAAAAAAAATGCTAGATATTCTTAAGTCTCAAAATGAAGGTTGCATAGTGGCACTGATGAGGGCTGCTGCTCCCATCAATCCAGCGTACCAAGGGTGGGGGTGTGGTATGCCCTGGGTACAGTTTGAGGAAGCCAGCTGGAGGGCCCTTGAAGCTAGCATCATGCTGTGTCCAGCCAAAAGTCCTGGCAGGGGAGACACCATGGACACGAAGGTGGTTTTCCCAGGGTGAGGCTCATCCATTGCACTCCGGGTGTGCTGACCCCTGCGATTTCCCCAAATGCGGGAAATTCGACTGCATAATTTGTAGTCAGCAAAATAATAATAAAAATAGAGGCGAGGGTGTTAAAAAATTATCTGCCCCAGGTACCAAACAGGCTAGGTATGGCACTGGGTGAGAGTGGCCTTGTTGTAGCACATACACACCTCCTTTCAGTTACCAGATGTTCATGCCAATGTTGAAGCAGAGAAATTATAGAGAGAATGTTAAACACCCAATATTTTATTTTTCCTGTGACGTTTAAGCATATACATCTATATTTACCTTACCTTTTTTTTAAAAAAAAGACTTGCAAAACTGCCCCATGGAATAGGATTATCGGAAATGTCCTGACGATGACACAGGTATTCCCCAACATTATATGGGCTGGTGTTCCCCTATATGGACTGGTGTTCCCACAGGTGTTCCCCCATATGTATGGACTGGTAACTTCCATTTCACTGTATTTGAAGAAATGTGTGTGCACACAAAAGCTTATACCACAAATAAAACTTTGTTGGTCTTAAAGGTGCCACTGGACTCAAACTTTGTTCTGTTGCTTTAACACCAACACAGCTACCCACCTGAACCTGTAATAATGTCAGTACTTATCATTCTTCAAAATAATCAGAATTTACTCCATTTTAATCTGGATCCACACCAAAAACTTGCAGAACTTTTTCTCCAGAATTTGATCCAGAACAGGAAAAAAAAACCCTGTGTTTTATTGACGGCAGTGATGGCACTGTCAAACAGACCTCGTCCTCTTGATGTCACATCTCTCCACCCTAAAAGCATGGCAGCTTTTAAACAATATTAGTAAAATAGCTAAATGTCTCATGCTAAGCCTTTAACTAAACTACTGAATTACAAGTCTGGAACTCATCAAGCTAATACTGACAGTGCTCATAAATGCACTGGGTATCTAATAATGGTAATGATCATAATACTTAGCATTTCTACAGCACCTTTAGCACCAGCCATATAAACTCAAACTTCCTGATTCTTGCTTATTCTCTTGTCCACCATCCTACATCTATTCTGTAGGTACTGAAAACAATGGTCTTATACCCTCTAGTCATATAATTCCTTAGAGGCTTTAAAAGGTCACCTAATGATTCATCTATGTAATTTTCTAATTTCTTTTCCTCAGAGTGAACTCTGAAAGGCATTCTCACTCATGTTATTTCTAGTCCCAACTGCCTGTAGCTTGTTGTAAAATGCTGAGTACAGTATGTAGTACTAGTTTTATGAGTTAGCCTCTTTACAACTCTATACTTCAGTTAACCAGATACACAAGAGAAAAGATTATAGGTACAATAATGTGCAAAGGTAAAAAGCTAGCAGACTCAGGACACTCCCTTTCCCATGGCAGGAGCCTTTGGAACAAGATTTGTGTGCATATCAACGCCTCCTGCATATGCAACAGGATTAATTCAGGCACAAGAGTATGACACTTATCAAGAGTCACTTGAGGGGCTCCACAGGAATACTTTCTCCACCCCACTCCATACCAGAGACCAAGATAATAAACCCACCTACCCCAACAAATGAACTATTTTTAAGGGATCAAGGACAAGGCTACATATGTGTCTTCCATTCTGCAACTCAAAACAGAAGAACATATACTCAAGTCACAAAATATAATAGCCATGACGAAGAAGCCCATTAATGGCTACTGAAGATTCAATACCACATACAACGGGCATTTCTGCAGAGCGATCAGTAGATGACAGTAACATTTCTACGCACTATTAAACCACCGCAGCTTTGACCAATTCAGTATCCACTGCAAAGCCCATCCAATTCATACCTATGATGGCAACCTTTTTTGCTCAATTAAGCATGTCACATCCAAAAACCTCCACAAAAATAGTTTGTTTTAATAACAGAAAGACAGAGAGAAATCTCAAGCAACTAATCTTCCATTTTGCCACTTACCATTCTTCCTCTCACTTAGTGGAGGAAGGTTGGGGTTTCGACCAGGATGGAGGCTCAGGGTCAGCTCGGGCTGCAAGGAGAGCTCCTGCAACTCATTGGCAACAGCTTCACTCTGTGGGCTTGGTGCCGCCGAAAGAGATACCAGCACCGTCTCATCCTCATTCTCGCCAGCCCCTCCTCCGTCCAGCCCATTTCCAGCAATGACGGAAGGGGGCAGGCACAGCACACCGGAGAAATCCACTTTGGCTTTCGTGATGGCAACCTGGGGAAAGAACATACAAAAGAAAGGACATGGATACATAAACCATGCTTTTTTTCCATATGCAAACTGATTCTTTATCAACTGTAGTTCTTAGCTTGCACATATTTTACAGTTATGACTTCAAATTAAGCTCCTGTGTCAGCTTTTTAAAAGGCATTTTATAAGCAGTTCCAAGTCAAAGCAGCTATAAGTCTTGTTTCAATCCTCCCACAGCACAGTCACATTCACAGCATTAGTCCCAGTTGAAACCAACCCTGGATTATTATTATTTGGGGGAAAGAGGTCAAAAGGTATACCAATATGTTGCATTAAAAAGAATACAAGTCATACCACCAGAGATAGTTGCAACTGTCTAAGTCTACTCTAGAAAATCCTGGCAGATGCAGAAGAGAGTCTAAATTCCAGAGAATGGATTCTGCAAGAGCCCAGAACAGCCTCTGGACATGCACAGTGAGACCAGGAGATATCAGGCTGGGCTAGGACTCTCTATGTGAGCACAGAGTCCTCTGATGTACCATAAGGTCAATGAAACTGTTTACCCATCAATCAGCTGGAGGCCATCCCACATTTGCAAGATCTGGCCTACCAAAGGATTGCCTCATATTATTTTGAGACAAAATCCATAGTCTGCAAACACTGGGCAAATGCCAGGTCAGGTCCAGAAAAGGACCTTCCACAGACATCAGGATTTTAGTCCAAACTCCAGTTGCAATGGAATTTGATGCCATCCCTACTCTGTACCAGTTTATATTTCGGACCGGTAATCTTCCGAATGATTTACAGCCTGACATGGATCTCTCAAGCACTCATTCTCATTTTAGAGGATGAAATGGCGGCACCCTAAGTTATCCAAAAGCCACTTCTACCATTATGGCTCTAATACTGTTAACTTTCCAAATTCAGAACCCACCTGAACTGCATATTCCTATACTATATAACTTCCTATATAAGACCCACTTTGAACCATTTCTACTGCATTATACCAATACCTAATCTCCCCTAATTCATCTGTACAATCTAGTATGGATGCTTCTGGGTTAACCCACTTTAGGCCCTGACACTGGCACCATTCCATTTTGAGCAAAGTTTGAGTCCAGTGGCACTTTTAAGACCAACAAAGTTTAATTCTGGGCATAAGCTTTCGTGTGCATGCACACTTCATCAGATAAATCTAAATGCTGCCACTGGACTCAAACTTTGTTTTTATTGCTTCAGACCAACATGGCTACCCACCTGAACCATTCCATTTTGTATATTTGCTAGTGCTCAGGATACATATGAGTCAAATCACAGTCTTTTTCACAACATGATTATGGCGGCGGGGGGAGGATTGGCTCAGTTGCAAATAGATATGCCACAGCAGTTAATCTACTTTCCCTTTTCAAAGGTGACAGACTAAAAACTGGAAGTCTGAACTAACTGAAAAAATGCATTATAATCTAATCCTATCATATAAAAACCAAATGCAGTCAATATTAAACATTCTGGTAAACATTTCTTGAGAAATTATATCACATGTGACCCTTTTAGAAGTGTTTTTATACTTCTCTCATAACTGAGAATATCAACCTGCTCATAAACTGATGCATTACATTAATGGGCTCATGTCCCTATTTTCTTCACCCTTGCAGAAAAGGAGAGTAAGAATCTAAAATGACCAATTCAAATTGGCCAATGCAAAACACTGGTAGTTTCTCTTCTCTGGCATGTAGCTCACAAAGGTTTCTGTCAGTTCACACATGGATATCACACATCTTATTACGGAAAACTAATGTTTTAGTATTATTATAATTACAGCACATTACAGATTTGTAGTGGCCAATTTGTACTGGTGGTTTTTAAATGTTCTCTGTTCTCCTTCCTCTCTTACCAGCTGTTTCTTTTTCCCACAGTAGAAATAATCACTCAGTTTTCAAATGCTAATTTCTTGCCTAAATTTCAGACTGAAGTCTATACACAACCTCCAATGTTTCTATGTTAGGAATAGCAACATACCTGACTTGTGCAGTTTGACTTTCATTAATTATCTAGAAATTTACCTAAATTCCTAGCCAACACAGCAAATTTAGGCTAGCCAACTATAAGAATATGTGCTTCGATCTGGACTTTCCAAGAGTCAATCTTCTACAAGTACACAATGACCCCCACAGACTTCACATTTTTAAGAAACTTAAGACAAGCAGGGCAAGAGTCTGTATCACCCAGTTGTTGGAATGTCTGATTAGGATCTGGAAAACCTGGATTCACTCTGACATGTAAGCTTACTGGGTGACCTCAGGCCAGTTCACTCTTATCCTTACCTATATCACAGGGTTGTTGTATCACCCTGAGCTCCTTGGAGGAAAGGTAGTAAAAAGGTACTAGAGAGAAGAACTTGCAGGAAACTCCATTCAACACTGACCTCTTCCTTTATCCATTCTCCCCACCACCACCAATTTCCTACTACTGCTGTTGCAAGTAATAGCAGCCAACATCTTGCAATGCTTGCTCTTCACTACACTGTCATTTTTTAAAGAATTCACTTTTCTGCTCTGGTGTACCTCCAACCAGTTTTGTAGAAAAATCTTCCTCCTCCTTGTTTTGTTTTCAATTCATATGGGGAGTCATGTTCAGTATTAGATATATAGGTATGTAGCACAATCCTCTATAACCCTCTCTGTAAATCTCACAAGGGATATCTGTTCTGAGGACTGGAAAGTCCTCTGCATTCATGTATTAAAAAGTGAAGTAATACATTAAAGAGCTTCCTTTAAGGGTTAAGTGCACTACTGCTGTACATTAAGCTACACTTCAGAAAAGAACACACTCTTTCTGCCTCTAGCAGGGAAAAGGGATATCCAGGGTCCACTTACAATAAACCAATTTCACACTATACCTAGAGATGTGAAGGCCCATAAATAAACTAGAAAATTTCAGTGGGGAGGGGGTTGTCCATTTTTTTCCTGAGGCCTTTTTTCAATTTTTCCAAGTTTTGCAGAGTACTGAAAACACTCCTATGCAATATTTTGTCTTTTAGAACAAGTGAAATGCTTCAAGATGCATTCCTACACCTAGTAGGATACACTTTGGGCATCAAAAGTCTATCATGCACTGGCGGCCAATGTGTCTCCAAGGTTCAATTTAAAGTGCAATCCTTAACTTTTAAAAACTTTTCATAGACTGAAGTCCATACACCTGAAGAACTGCCTCTCCCTGTATGAACCTACACACTACATCCACTCATGTTAATTTTTTTCTCCACCCCCATCCAATAAGGAGGTCATGGTGGTGGCAGTAGTTAGAAGTAGTTATGGAGGTCAGGAAGGCACTAGTAATAGAAGTATGAACAGGCCCCTCCCTCTCTGTTCTCCACTGATTAGAAACAAATCTGTTTAGAAAAGTATGCAGGTGAATTTTCTGTTGTTTTAGACCAGGGGTCCCCAACCTGTGGCCCCTGAACTCCTTCTGTGTGGCCCTTCAACCTGCTTGCTTGCTACTATCACTCTCAAGGCATTTTCATGCACTTTTGCACTCTCTGGGGATGAAGGGATCTATAGCTGCCTGTATCCTCCTTGCAAAATGTGCCTGAATTAGGAATGCAATAGTTACACAGACAAGACTGGCAACTATAATAAGAAAATAAAAGCACACACAGTCTTTATATGTGGCAGAACTGAGCAAGGATTAAAAGCAGCGATTATTTAAAATTCTCTAATCCTTGTTTAAACATACCCTAAAAAGATGGAAACTTTAAGATAGGAAAACAATTCTTGAAGCTGCAGCATTTACAGTTCATCCATTACCTTAGATCACAGTCCAGGGCTTCTTCTCATAGTCAGCAATATGTGCAACAGACTGAGTACATAGCATCATGGAGCCTTCTTAGCAAAGCTTGCAGTAAAATGAAGAGCTTCAGAGCTTCTTCTTCATGCACAAAGAATTTATAGTTTCATGCATAATCCTCCCTTTGGGAGTCGTTCCTTTACTTACTTTATCAAGTGAAGTAATACAATTGCTCATTGGGGGTTTTCCCTTCTCTTTTCCTTAGGTGTGATCTACTATCCTTTTACTGACTAGGACCACTTACATTTGTAGGGCACTGAACGTCTTTGTTGCTGTGAGATTATTGATTCCCTGTAGCCTTCCCATTGCTAGCTGTTAGCATGCAGAAAGGCATCTTGGATCGTGTAAAGAGTACAGTCCCAAGTATTATAATTTTTGTGTGATTTCTCGGGTGGAGCATGAAATTTTCTTTTCTTTTAAAAAACAGGATACAAGAACACTAATAAAGCTCACAAAAATACTTATTGGACACTATGCCGTAAACATCTTGGACTAGAAATTAGTTTCTACCAAAAAAAAGTTGTATAGGTTTAATACAATTTGAGTCCTAACAAAACATAATATTGAATAGAACTAATATTATCTCCAAACAGAATCTTGGAAGCGGATTAATTAAAATCTAGTTATATTTTCAGAGCTTGGAAAGCCAGCCTGGATAATATCAAACATTCAGTTCTGACAAAACGCCCAGAGTAAGCTAAACAGTTACACAGAAACATTAACTGCATTTTCAAACAAAATGTTCTAATGCAGGAAGGTGGAAGGACCAAAGCCCTGGCTGGCAACCACTGTACTTGAACAGCCACTTAGGACAAGATGCCCACATGGCTCTCTGCATGCCTCACTGCCACTTTCATATGCTGCAAGAGGGGTGGGCAGAGAAGCAATGGGAAACCTGATATGTAAGATGGAGGAAGGAATGTGGAATAAGTGCACTCCAAAAATTTTTGCTCTAATCAAGCATTTCTGGGGCATGTGGATACTGTGCTTTATAAACGGTTAATCAAGAAGCAGCACATGAGAATCTCATGCACTGCATCTGGCCTAACCAGCATTATCCTTATTTCACAGGAGCAACCGCTCCAGCCAGTGTAGACGTGGTATGTATGAATAGTGCACCACAACCTAACTTGCTTTCCAATACGACATTAAAGTGCATACTTATGCCAAGGAACATAACATACACTTTGCACACCCTTGCTCACTCTGTCCCTTAGACAGCATGTTCACCTCCTCGCATCCAACAGCTAAACTTGCCAGCAGTGGGATACAAACAAGCTGGGAAGCCAAACAGTATTCCTCATCATGAGAGCCAGTTTGGTGTAGTGGTTAAGTGCGCGGACTCTAATCTGGGAGAACCGGGTTTGATTCCCCACTCCTCCACTTGCACCTGGCTGGATGACCTTGGGCAAGCCATAGCTCTGTACCAGCTGTTCCCTCAAGGACAGCTTGGGAAAGAGCTCTCTCAGCCCCACCCACCTCACAGGGTGCCTGTTGTGGGGAGGGGAAGGGAAAGGAGTTTGAAAGCCGCTCTGAGACTCCAAGTGAGTGAAGGGCGGGGTATAAATCCAATCTCTTCTTCTTCTTCTTCTTCATCATCATCCATAAGCCAGCTCCTGAGTTACTGGTCTGTAGGCATGGTATCCTCCATGGTTTTCTATAAAACAAACTAAGGACACATTTCTTGTGTTTTAGGGGACTATACATGCAGCTTAATGTAAAACTTTAAATTTGAGCCATTGATTGAATATTTATACAATACAGAAATTCTAACGTAGAGGACTTTTTTGAAATAAGACAGTGTCAAATAGCTTTGCAGTTTAACAAAAGCTACCACTCATTAAAATGAACAGCTCTTTTCTGCCTTCCATCCCTTAAAGAGATAAAACAAACAAGACTCAATGAAGTGGGTGCCTTTAACACACAGCCCCTCTATTTAAGATTAGCCAGGCGATTGAAGCCCCAAAGTAACTGCATACACTTTCAAGCCCAAGAATGCAGTTATATCATACACTCCTACATGCACCTGTTAAAGTTTACATTGCTAACCAATCATTTTAAGGCAGAAAATTGAGAAAGTAATTCCCTAAAAAAGTGAAGACCCTGCTACAAATGCCCTTTCCCTATTCTCTGCTCTTTCAAATTGTTCTCTATTTAGGAAAAGAGTTGCCAAGGTAATGGCAATTTCCTCCTCATTTAAGAATTGCTAAGCAACCTGCATCAACTAGCAGCAGCAGCAGGTGGCATGCAGGGAAAAAGCTATTTTGGGAAGCAGTCACTACTTTTCTTTCATTTAAAAACAGCCACCAGTTAATGACTCTGGCAAATGTAATCAGGAGGCCAAAAGAAAACATAATCTTTGGGCAGAGTGGTGGTAAGTGAAACAAGCTTTATGCTGCGCAAAAGGGGGGGTATTGTGTTATAGCTAGATGCAGCACTCTATCCTTCTGATCCCAATTAGAAAAAGGCAGAAAACTACAAGACTGAATTGCTGAAAGACTACTAATACTGTATACCCTTCAAGAAATACACACTGTACTCAAGAGTCAGGCAGAAGTATTAAACAGAAACGATGGCTTTAAAGGGGAGATTGTTGAATAGGCCCTATTCCAACAGAATTTGCCCTTGTGGTCTTAACAGGATCAATACATCCTTTCATGCCCTGCTCGAATGTAGGTTTTTTAAAAACATAAGGGATCATTATATTAAACCTATAATTAACCAACCATCCCCTTATACTCCAGAAACCTTGGGTCTTATGCTTAGTGATATGGAACCTAAATTCACTGTAGCAATTGCAAAACATGCCTCAGCCCTTTTAGCCCTTGCATCCAAAAAATAAGGAATAAGTATTATCCACTGCTCAAGATTTATGAATCAATGAGCTTTAAAGGGAATAAAAGAAAGGATTAAACGGAAACACTAACATGTTACATAAATGAACAGCAAACACCCTCTGCCAAATGTAAACTAAAATATACTGAAGTAAGATTCCCCAGGCTCCCCTAAAGAAACATACTGAAGTGCCCTGAACAGCAGTCATTTTCTAGCGGTGTTCACTACCTTCGGGTATTCTGAGAGGACTGTCCACAAGCTCAACAAGACTGGAAACGCTGCTCCAAGGCATTGTTCCTATTTGGTAAGGCAAATTCATAGAAATGCACCTCAGCACACTACTAATCCAAAAAGCATTATAGTCAGGCCTGGTTTTCTGTTTAATGTTAAAAAATTCTATGCAATTTATGCTGAACACCATTTGGACGTATTACAGGACTGCCCATTCTGCCATTTTTAGGGTTGCCAAATCCGGGTTGGAAAATGCCTGGAGTCTTTGGGGGTGGAGTCAGGAGAAAGTGGGGTTTGGGGACGGGCCTCAGCAGGGTACAATGCCATAGAGTCCACCCTTCAAATCAGCCATTTTCTCCAGGGGAGCTGATCTCTATCAGCTGGAGATCAGTGGTAAAAGCAGGAGATCCCCAGGCCCCACCTGGAGGCTGGCAACCCTAGCCATTTTACAGTAGGGCACCTAAAATTTCCTCCATTGGTTCTCTCTCTTGTTCTCTAAAGGCAGCAGAGGGGAAACTGGCATCTATTTTTTCACTCCGCTTCAACTTTTATATGCCAGGCAGTGCGTACAAATACAGCTCACTGCCAAGGAAAAACATGGTCTTTTGCTTCCTTTCCTTTGTGCTTGTCTTGCAAGTAGGTATCCATATTTGCCTACCTCCCCTCACACCTACCTATAAGACATGACAGAGCCAAACTCTTTTCATTCCTGAGATCCAGTCATGCTGATGTACACCACAAGGAGGGCTCAGAATATAATTCTGCACAGCCCAGTAATGGAAGCTAAAGTGGGGAACTCAGGGACTTGCCCCACACTTGATACTCTCCTTAGTAGCATTCCTAGCAAGATAAAAGAATAAAGAGATGGCAGAGAGATTGATCCCCTCAGAATGCCTTACTCTGGTATACATACTAGTTTCTATACGCATGCTCTGAACAAAGCACAGAAATATCTTATTTATTGTTTACAGAGAATCACAGAATCAGAGTTGGAAGGGACCTCCAGGGCCATCTAGTCCAACCCCCTGCACAATGCAGAAAATTCACAAATACCTCCCCCCCCACACCCGCAATGACCATTGTTCCACACCCAGAAGATGACCAAAAGCCCCCAGAATCCCTGGTGAAACCAGCCTGGAGAAAAATTGTCTCCTGACCCCAAAGTAGCGATCAGCATTTCCCTGGGCGTGTAAGAAAGGGCCATGAGAACTAAGCACTGAGGCAACCCTTCCTGCCCTCCCTCTCATGATCTGCCTAAGTTCACAGAATCAGCATTGCTGTCAGATGGCCATCTAGCCTCTGTTTGAAAACCTCCAGAGAAGGAGAGGCTACCATCTCTCAAGGAAGCCTGTTCCACTGAGGAACTGCTCTAACTGTCAGGAAGTTTTTCCTAATGCCCTTCCTCTAAGGAGATCAGAGTAGTTTAAGCGGAAACTCACTTTACTTTGAAAATAACCTTAAGTAGGTAAGACTGCAGGAATGTGACTACCCAGGGATCTGATACATGCCTGAAAGCACATAATAAACTTTGCTGAACCTAGGCAAGTCTGTTCCTGCATGAGAGCTCATCTGGGGACCCTGTGTACACAGGCTTGAAATCCCCTGAAGAAAGAACACAAATGTAATAAACCAGGTCACCCAGTGAGCTCTCTGGGGATTCAAACTGAGGTCTCCCAAGTGAGATCCCATCATGCTCACTACCAGAGCACTAACCATACCATACTATAGTCACATAAGGTTTGTCAAGTTCTAAGCATAAATTAAAAAGAGCAAATGGGCTAACAATTTCTTCTGTTTATTGTAAGCAGCCATGTGTCAATTATTAATATCCATTTCTTGTGCCTCTCTGCTTCAGGCCATTGCTTAAGGAAAGCCAAAACAGGTTTCACAATACAGTGACAGAAGTGTGATAAGAATTTGACAGGTGGTGCTTGCAATACTGGACCTGGCCTTTTCATTATCTTCAAAAGGAAGGGATAAAAATCTGCATTGACCACCTGAAACATTCTCGTTGCTGCCCTGAGCTATGGGACAATACGAATCATGTAAGTCATGTCAGAGAAAAGGAACAACAAGAATATTCCTTCCCTAATCCTCCCCAAATAAAGAATGATTTTATGAATATTTAGTTTCAAGTTACTGAGATTTGGGGCATTTTGTACTTTTAAAAGCCTTTCTATGTCACAGTCTCTGCCATGCCAAGCAGATACGCAGAGGAATGAACTACACTTGTTTCTTGTAACACATTGGCATATACAGTGAATCAAGTACTGACAGCAGTATTCAAAGACTTGTAGGAAACAGCCGTATTTCACTCCTTTGCCGGGTGCCTATGCACAGCAAGGAGCAACAATCAGACAGAAGCAAAAAAAAAAATTTTTATACATGCACATTTATCCTTACTGCCCTATAAGCATTGCCTCAAGTATTGCCTCAAGTAAGCATTGCCTCAAGCATTGCCTCAAGTAAAACGGAGCCTTAACTGAGATAGGGTAAGTGATAGAATATTAGAATATTAGTACAGGATTTAAGGAAAGACCTCTCTCCCAATAGAAAATCTTCAGCGTATACTGGACTACATCTGACAGCCAAGCCATTTTTTCAGCCTTCCACTCTTGTACACTTTAAACACAAAGATTAGTATCAAATTTTAAAAATCTGAACAAAGTAAGTAGCTCAGAAATGCATGTCGGAATCCTTAGTCTGCTAAAATATTCCACAATTCATTCTTTGGCACAAATTGTTTTACTAGCACTTCACAATGTGTTTTATAGTCATATTTATATTTGTTCTATTTTTACCCTGTTTAAAAAAAAATTATGTAAGCTGCCCTGAGCCGCTTCAGCAGGGAGGGCGGTATATAAATCAAATTAATGAATTAATAAACTACAATGGACTAAGAACAGGTAGGACCAATGTTTTGGAAATGAAATTATGTTGGATGCATGAGAGAAGTCTCTGCTTCTAAACAGCACCATGTTAACCCCAATTTGGGTGAAACTACATTAATAATAATCTGCAGCATTCTTCTTTCCACTATTTGTGTAATAAGACAAAAGTCCAACTGTCTTACCTAAATATTTTCATACCACACAGCTTGAATGAATTTTTTTCTTTAGAAGTATTTAACTCACTAAAAAACACAGACATAAAACCTAATTACTCCCATTAACCAGTTACCAAGGAACTACTTTTTGTCTTCCCTTATGAGACGATGAGCACATCATAACACAAGCTAGCAAAACATAGTGACTAAAGATACTGGTGAGCAATGCTCCCTCTAACTTGCAGAGTCTTGTGAGCAAAAATTCTACTTTGTGAGCTACTGGCATTAAAGCTGTGAGCGAGGGATTTGGCTACTGCATAAATTAGTTTGCTCTGGAGCCATCCTTCCCAAGCTAAGACAAAAATGTGTGAGCTGGAGGCTAAAAAACTGTGAGCTAATTCACACTAACTCAGCTTAGAGGGAACACTGCTGGTGAGCTGCTACAATCACTGTTCACCAGTGCAAACCAGACCACAAAAGATCTGCTCCAGATTTTATTTAACAGTTTTATTTCATAGGATTTTTCTCCCTGCTGCTAAACTGATAAGACTGGAAAGAGCACTATAAATGAAACTTTGTTCTGTTCCTAGGACAGAATAAAACTTGGTAAATATATGGGGGGGGAGGAGAATAGCTTGGGATATTTTTCAATACTCAGATATAACTCTCATTAAGAGGCTTGTGATCCCTGGTATACAGGCAACAAGCAACTGCTGTATGAAGTGGGATTTGGTTCAGAGTTTACAAAGGAAACTCAGAAATCTGCAGAAAAAAGAAACCTTTTTAATGATGAATGCTTTTTTAATGAAAAGGTTTCACTCAAACTATGCAGTATAAAGATTTTTCAATAAGACAGTATTAGAGGATATTACTATGTATACCATAAATATTTTTAAGGATGTGTCTGTTTAAAAGATGACCAGTTTTTCCCACAATTCATATGTTGCAATGTGCATAATACACTATTGATGAGTTCAGCACTTTCAACATTAAAAGTTTAACTCCCTATCTTAATATGCTGATAGTCCTGTGGATTATATGTGTGTTCAAAACAATAGCATTGTTTTTGTTTATTTCAAAATTTGTTTTCTATTTTCAACTTTTTTACTATCTTCCAAATGGCAAATATTCAAATACACATGTATAGGGTGCAGCGGTTTGCAGCTCTGTCATAGTGGGTGTATTTACAATTTTGCTTGTAGAAAACTTAGGCATTCATACTTTTACATTTAATAGATGTACTTAATAGTGTAAACATGCTGATTTTAAAATGATACATTTTATGTTATGAAAACCTAAAATTTGTTTTGGTTGGATAATAAAACATTGCGCATGTTGCTGTTGTTATTGACCCCAACAGAAAATGGGCTTTTTCCTACAGTTTCAATGTTTCTGGAAGTTTTATATCTCTAGTTCAGGGATGGGTTGATCCAGAGTTCTAAATAAGGCCTCAAAGGTGATCAGGGGGAAAATTCAAAGAATATGGGGCTTTTGACGTGCACACGAGTCTTTTGGTGACCCAGCCATCAGAGTTTTTGTCAGATTCGGCCAGCACATCAAGATTTTCAGACAACTATGAAACAGTTATCCTGTTCTGTGTTTGACAGTAGAATGCTTCACCTCGTGCCTCAAATTGTAGTTATACAGCTCTAGCAATCACATGTAAGCAAAATAACTTACCGTAAGGAACAGATCATAAAATAAAAACTACAAAAAGTGTCAACAACTTTATAAGAGGCAGAAGGAAATTCTCAGCATACCTTACAGTTTCCTCAACTCAGTCCAGTTCAGTTCCATGCCGGGAGTTCCAATCACTGCAACAGGAAACAAAAGTCATAAATTTAAGTTTCTTCCACAAAACGTGATCTCCATGGTTTTGTCTTACACTTTGTTCCAGCTGGGTGTCACCGTTAAAGTATGCACCAACCAATTCAAAGCATGGAAAAAGCACTAAAAGACTAATGTAAGCATAGAGCTTATTATTAGTAAAACTTAACAGTTCTATGGTTTCAGGGGCTCTACAGATCTGAAGACCTCAAATATCTATAAATACAACAGTTTACCTTCTACATTCCAAGACTGTACTACACTGCTCCTAAACATCACATCAAAAACTATATTATCATTTCAACCCCCTTACTTATCTAGAAGGAAGGGCAATCAAAGTTACATTACTGATTGAAAATAACAGGTACTTCTCTCTCCATAATCTAACAATGGCTGACACATTTTCCAACTTGGTATTGAAGTGTAAAACTCAAAGACCAACAATGGAATACAGCATCTGCAGCAGCTCATAATGACACCAAAACAGGTGTTTGAGGGACTACACAAGGCTTGATAATCTCTTCTGCAGCTCAAATAAAATGGACATTGTCTGCAGTCAAGGCTTTCACTTACAATGCAGCTTTCAATATTGACATCATACTACTTAGCAATTTGGAATATGTACTTGCCTACGTTGTTTTCCTTTCCCAAATAAGACAGGCAAAATACATAACCCAGTCGAGCTACTTCCCACTGCAATTTTCTTTACAGCTCTTCCTGTACAGTGAAGTACTTGGGGTTAGATCTACTTGTACTGAATTTTAAGTATTCAGAAAGCAGCAAGATGCCTACAAGAAAGCCTGCCAAATGTGTGGAACTTGGGTTCCACAACTGCACAGCATTCACCGAAAATATTAACTCCATGTCCTTGTATGAACTTAGCAAATGGATGGTAGAGTCAAGAAGGCAGTCAGTTCATCTCAGTGGTTGTGCTGGTGCAAAGGGGAAGTGACTGCTCCTATGTAGGGGCAAATATGTTTAAATCCCAATACATGACCCATGAATTATGTATATCAGATACAGCATCTTCATCAATAACCAGCAAATGATTCACATGCACCCACAGAACTGGACAGGGAAGCATGAAGGGTATTGGTTAAGAGGATTCATACAGATGAGGAGGCAAGGAGAACATACTAAGATGGTTCAGGAGTAAACACAAAACTGATCACAGTCCAAGTATCAACTGCTAGTGAATTCCCAATGAACAATCAGCTTCCTCCTGACCTTGGAATGGCTGTGCTATGACAGGTTGGCACTGACCTGCCATTCACACGAGGACTGTTCCCTGCCACTGCCACCATCCACCAAAGAAAAGAGAATCCTGCAGATGGTATTTGTATGTGAAAGCCCACCCACACACCCCAAGTCTGGTATGCCTCACTGGTACTCAATTCCAAGATAATATGAACAGGCTGTAAGCTTGCTGTGCATGTATCTTACTATAACTTTATATTCAGATCTGGTCCTGTTTTAAGAAAACCAACCCAATTAGAGCTCTATCAATATGCAAGTCAAAGTGACTCATATGATCCTCCTGCAGTTGTGACTAACTCTGCCCCAAGCCAGCATTTTGTGACTAGCTCTAGCTGGAGGGCAATGAAATCGTGTTGAACCCCAAATATCATGCACCACTCACTCATGCGCTAGCACTACCAGTGGGACAGTCAGGTTCTACTAAAGGCAATACTAATTTAGATCTTGAGAAAAAAGTCCTTAAAAGCTGCCTCTCTAGATGTGCTGGTAAAGTAAAGGTTTCCCTTGCTCAAAAGCCAGTCAAATCCAACTCTAGGGGACGGTGCTCATCTCCGTTTCCAAGCTGAAGAGTCAGCGCTGTTCGAAGACTTCTCCATGGTCATGTGGCTGGCGTGACTAAACGCCAAGGCACAAGGAACGCTGTTACCTTTCCACCAGAGTGGTACCTATTTTTCTACTTGCAATTTCTTACTTTCGAACTGCTCAGTTGGCAGGAGTTGGGGCCAGAGACAGGAGCTCACTCTGTGGATCTCATATTGCAAACTACAGTTCTGAAGTTCAAACAGATTAAATCAGAAGTCTACTTCTGAACATCTATATCATACCTTATTATTCCTCAACTTTTCCAGAAAAGTTGTGTCAGCCTTCCAGCTATTAGCTTTGCTCTGGAGGATGTTAAGGTGCTATCAGACAAATGGTCCATCCACTGCGATTGACCACAGCTCTAAATTTGCTAGGTTCACCCCCACAACACTTGGATGAAGTCGCAGGGAATATGGTTCTACTCAGAGAACTAGATTCAGAATCAAGTTTCAATTGGGGGGGGGGTGTTTTATAAGAAAATTAGTTTGGAGTCCAGTAGCACCTTAGAGAGCTGCAAGAGGTTCAGGGTGTAAGCTTTTGAGAGTCAAACCTCCCTTGTCAGACACAGTAGAATAGAAGTGGAGATCTGAAAGTCAGCAAGTGGGAGGGGAGTTATAAAGAATGCTTGTAAAGGATGCAAGATACAATGTATATTGTAATCAGCTTGATTAGAAAAGAGGGGAAATGCTTGGAGGCAGAAAATTAGCATCTGTGTCAAATAAAAATCCTACATCCCTATTCAGCCCTGGGTGTGGGTGAGTCCATTGTTCTGAACTTGTGAATTAATCTGAGTTCAGTAATCTCCCGCTGTAATTTCCCTGTGAAATTTGTTTGAGGACTACCACTTTTAGGTCAGCAATGAAATGACCTAGAAGACTAAAATGTTCTCCCACTGGTTTTTGAGTGTTACAGTTTTTAACGTAAGATTTGTGTCCTCAATTCTCACTCCTTTAAACGCAAACAGCATCTACAATGAACACACTTGGAATTATAATACCCACCTGATGTAAAGGAAACCAATCAACAAAGCCAGAATGATCCCAAGGGATAACCCGCTACAAGATAGGCCCAACCAGCAACAGAACACCACTGATGGCCACATACAGCTCTCAGCTCAAATTGGTTCAATGCATCATTAACAACCCACAACATATGCTGAACAATGGCCACTTCCGCACTGTCATTTTTGTCACTCGTTTGTCCCTACTGCTTCAAGGTGTCCCCCACCCCAATATTTTGCTCTCTTTCGTCTTCCCGGAGGGAGCAAAACACATGTGGAAAGGGGGGAACCCAAAGCAATAGGGACAAATGAGTGACAAAAAAGACAGTGCAGAAGTGGCCAACAACACAGGCAATGGGAGCCATGTTTCCTCTAGGGTAAGCTACGTGTGCTGGGTGCATTGATCTTCAGGCGGCAGCACATGGATTTTTGTCCAAGCACAGGGCACACCCGGCCCGGCTGCTGGCCACACGTGCGGCTGGCCCACTGTCTCACATGGCCTTGGGTGGCAGGCTACCGGCGTCCCCAGCTACTGCAAGAGGCACCACTAGGAGGAGAAAGGAGGGAAAAGAGGCAGCCTAGAGAGCAAATTCTTCGTGGGCTGGTGAGCAAGGGCCAGCTGGGGCCTTAATATTGAACAGCACACGCATATGGCTCCTCCTTCCACAGCAGGAGCATCTCTGGCAAGGCCAGAACTGGCACAGGGGAGAGGTGCAGTCTGGAAGTCACAGGTGAGACACTATGCGCTGAGGAAGGAGGTGTCTCCTGAGTTGATGGTGGGAGAGGGAGGCTGCAAACAAGGTAGGTCTCTCAACTTAATTGCTATCTGTTGAGCAGGGATAATGCTGGTAGAAATTATCACATTCAGCCTGGGAGGGGGAGAGGTGGTAAGAGACTGTTCTTCTCGCTCTTTCACATGCAATTGTGAAGTTTACTGGGGAAATTTGGGAAGCGGGAGCTCCTGATCCCAGAGCGGAAAATGTATGAATAGCCTTAGTAAATGGGAGAAACGGCTGGATGTAGTTATAGCACCCATCTTATTTGATGTTGGTGCATAGTGATTTGTGGTAAGTGATGCTCCATAGTATTATTTTATGTTATGGTCCTCCTTTCTTGCTGAGACTTAAGGCAGATTACTTTCCCTGTGAGTTGACATCATGAGGTTCAACATCTGGCTTGAATAAGCATTGCCCAATGTTTACACATTTATTTTTAAAGGTGTACATGCAAGAGATTTCCAGTGTACCTGACAATATGGATTTGATACATTTGTTCTCAGTAAAGGTTTTTTTGCAGACAGGAAGTGGAAATGGGTAGATCTGTTTGCAAAGCTGATGTCAAGCTTGCTTTGCCACCTCTCAATGTTTGAAATGGCCTTATATTTGAGAACTTTGTGTACACTCTCCTCTTGATAATGGAAATAATGTTACTGCTTTCCAAATCATGAGTGAATTATGACTTAAAACACCACTATGACTTTTTGAGTTATATTGGGAGAGAAACTTGGCTGTGCAGTGATTCTCTGTACACCTACCCTGTTTATTCACTGCATGCTTAAGGTTTGTAAATTCTTGAAACCATGCTGATTTAGTATGTGAAACAGCTGAGGTCCAACACTGTATTGAAGTTATTTCTCTGGTGAGTGTTTTCATTTTTATCATTGGTTTACTCTTGAGTTCAGTAATTGCTTTAGCTAAGTGTGCCTGCCATTTGAGATTAAAACGAACTTTAGTTGAGAAACTAGAATCATGTCTGTAAACTGAAAATGATTGTAGAAATAAATTGAGTGCATAAATTTATTACTGGATATTCAGTTGACAGATTCATACTGGGCAAGCCAATGCTTCCTGGTGTTCTAAGCATCTAGTGTTGTCTTTAGCACCATAAAAAGGGAAAAAATGCCATTAGTGTATATATTTCTATCACCAACAAATACACAAATGTCGGTAGAAACCCTCACAGCTAATATTTAGTGAAAGTTCTCCAGTTAAACATAGTCATCCTGAGATGTGAACTAGCTTTACTCAGTTTTTTGCAATCATAAAAAATTCTATAATTTTTTTAAAAAATCTTTATTTAAAATGAGATTTAAATGAAAAGGCAGATAATTGATAAAATGGTGTGCTTTGGCATTCTTAAATATTTGAAGGGCATTGTGCATAACAAGCGATGAATGTATAAATTAATTTTGCAACACTATAAATGATAATAGTTTATAAGTTGTGTTTGTATGTTTTGTATGTTTGTGAACTGAAATAATTTTTTTAAAAATGTTGGCCCACTCACAGTTTTAAAACTAGCACCATTTTCAGCTCACAAAGTAAAATTTTTGCTCATGAGACTGCACACCTTAGAGGGAACATTGGGAGGCAAATCTTTTCTTGCCCACAGACAGCCTCCTAACCTTAAACAACTTCTCACCCACAGCAATACCTTCCCAAGAACACGGACTCTGGGATCAGGACCTGCAACAAACCAAGATGCCAGTTCTGTCCCCATATCCACTCTGACAACAGCAATAACTGGACCTAACAACACCTGCGACAGCTTCTCAAGTTTATTCACTTGTTCATCTTCCATTATTATATATGCCATCAAATGTCAGTGCCCTTCCCCCCTCTACATCAGACAAACAGGGCAGTCCCTGCCAGTGTTCCCTCTAAGCTGAGTTAATGTGAGCTAGCTCAGTTTTTTAGCCTCCGGCCCACATATTTTTGTCTTATCTCAGGAAGGATAGCTCAAAAGCAAACTGATTCATGAAGAAGCCAAATCAATTGCTCACAACTTAAATGCCAGTAGCTCACAAAGTAGAATTTTTGCTCACAAGACTCCACAGCTCAGAGGGGACATTCCTGCACAAAAGAATTCATTGTACCTCGCATCCTTTACAACACCCCTCCCACCCTCTGACTCGGATAAAAGGACTCAGATCTCCACTTCTATTCTACTGTGTCTGACTAAGGGAGTTTTTGACTCTTGAAAGCTTACGCCCTGAAACTCTTGTCAGTCTCCAAAGTGCTACTGGACTCCAATCTAACTGCTCTACTGCAGACCAACATGGCTACCCTCTGAAACTATAAAAAAATTAGTTTCACTAAGTTCAGCAGTTACTGATGCCTTTACTGTTTGCATCTTATGAATGACAGCTGGCCAAGTTTATGTGACTAAGTCTTCTAAGACACAGATCTTTGCAGAATCTTAATAGCCCAATAGAATATGTACAAAACACGTTACAATCTTGATTAGCCACTGAACATTCAAAATGAAAGAAGCAAATTTTTAGGTTACAGAGAGTATTATTGAGACATACTTGCTACACCACCACCCCAAAAAAGTCTGGTGTAACTGTGCTGATACTGACGTAGTAAAGATGTGTTCTTTCAACACCAGCCATATTTCCTTAATTATTATCAGGCTTTACTGGAGAAACCAGGTTGCAAAAATGCTCCAGAAACAAATCAGAAAAAGAATTCACCAAGATGTAATGACAGACTTGTTGGTCTTGCCTGTTCATTGAATAATTGGATTTGGAAACATAAGTATAGGACAGGCCAAGGTGCTATGCATATTAATAGGCAATAGCAAAGGTATGGGATCGGTGCAGAATTAATTAGATTTAGATCATTCCCTTACATGCCAATATTCCAGCATAAGGATTTTGCAGAAGCCCTTCAAATAGAGGATTTCAGAGTATGGGAAAGCCTAAAAATAACTAGAATCTCTGACTTTTCTTAAAAACCAACCATTAAATCTTATGAAGAACTTCAAAAGAGACTGGTGAAGTACCATTATCTTTCTATCAATAACTTCAGATAAGGAGTTTCATTCAGTTCAGACTATAATATTTATCATCCCCTAAACAGATTTGGAAGCAGGGGGGAATGAAAGTGATTGCTGAAATGGCTTGCAAAAGCCATTTAAAGGGTTCCTTTTAAATGGTTTCTGCAAGCCATTTCAGTGATTCCTCTGGTTCCCCCCCCCCCCCAACTTGGAAGCGGGGACAGTAAAAGGGATCCCTGAAATGGCTTGCAACTGGGAAGGCAGTTCTCTCTCTCTCTCCTCCTCCTCCTTCCTTCCTTTATCTCTCTCTCTTTCTTTCTTTCTGTTTCATTTTTTCCTGTTTTCCTCCTCTAAAAACAAGGTGCGTCTTATGATCAGGTGCGTCTAATGGAGCGAAAAATACAGTATATCCTCCTGAACTTTCCCCAAAAAAGGAACTTTTGCCCACTCCTCAATAATTTGGCCTTCTACAAGTTTTATACAATTTGCAGAGGCACTTGGGGGAAGAAACCTCTGTTGTTATGTATCCATAAACCATGGACAAGACTTTTGGCAAGGCAGGATTTGTGAAGGCCTGCTCGTTTGCTTTATTGGAGATAAGTACTGTTATTAAGAGATTCATAAATCTCATAAAATACAAGTTGGCTATTTATCAGTACTCTTAGAATGACACAGTCATCCCATGTTCTACCTAGAAAGTTCCTTCTCTACTTACTACTCTTGTGTACACCTTTAGCAGCACCTTTACCAGACACCTCTGCAGGTCTTCATCTAGCTCCACCCACCAATATATTGTGATGTGGTTATGCCAACCCAATTGTTGCTGGTAAGCAACACATATAGGGACTCCAGCTGAGTACATGATCCATGACACTTACAAACCCTGGAAAGGGTTTTAGGCATTACAGTTATGGAATTTAATATTGTGGCAGATTTCAAAGAAAACTATACAGTGTCACAGAGTTTTATGTTTGAAGTAAACCATCCATTCAGACAGTATCAATCCTACCAGATTCAAAAAGTTTCCCTTTGAATTATTCAACTTCCAGGGAAGCTTTCCCCACTTAATCCAGTCTTGAAAGGTAGTCACTAGCTTGACTGCCTGCAATGAGTGGAACTCACTTTGTCCCACACTGTATTGTTTTGGACAATATACTTTATCCCACGCTGACTCAAAGCCTCTGCTGCCAGACTGTCATATCAAAGAAAAAGCATTAATACCACCTTGCTTACTTACTTACCTGAAGCTTTCCCCTCCCCCCCCCCAGGAATGCTGTCAAGAAAAATTCACCTTAAATTTTCCCACGTTACAGGTATGTACACTAATAAAAAACGTTCTGCACAACTTTTTTAGGGGGGCATCTTTGGTTTGAGTAGACGCAGCATTAGCTATTGAGCAGATCAGCTGGACATTAGGAAAAAAATTAACCAAACATGTTCATCAGTTGGTTTACCCTACATTCTCCTAAAAGTGGACCTTGAGCTTGTTTGAAGGTTCTAGCAAGGGAGCGCAGCTACTGTATACCCTTGACCAAAAGAATGGTACATTTCTTCTATCTGGGATGGTTGTCCTCTTCCACTAGGAGTGCAGCTTCAGGAGGGATGCACATGGAGCAGTGCGGGATGTAGGGGACACTCAACCAAAGCAGCCACATCAGCCAAATCAACCCCAGTGATCAATGGCGTGACAGATGTTGCAGCCAGATCACCCTCATATCCAGTTGGTTTACCCATTTTTTAGACCAGTGGCATAATAGCTTTCCCCCATCTTCATTTCCTTTTAATTTTTACGATATGACTGTACTACAAGCAAAGTTGCACAAGTTTCATTTTCCCCCCTGTGAACATAACGTCATCTCTAAGAGATGCTGAGGTCTTGTCTTGCTAATAAATTTCTTAATTCAGTGGAAATGTTTATGCACCATTGTTTACAAGTCCAGGCCAAACTATTGCTGTTCCAACAATTACAATGGGTTATCTGCCTTCACTAGTGGTGACTCAGAGCTTAGAAGTAGTGGAGCAACATGGAAAATCTCCAGCTGGCATTAAGAAAAAGTATCTAGCCTGAATGTGACAACTGAGGTTTTATCCTTTTTACCATCATCCCAAATCTCTGCAACATGCCTCCCTTATTATGTTTTAAACAAGTAAACTTTATTGGAACATCAGTTAAGAGGCTGAAATCTTCTATGTACTTTAAAAAATAGAAATTACATGTTCCTGTATAACATGCATCATACCAGGGAATGACCCTCTTATGCTAGCCTTTCCCTAAGCCAGTGACGCCCAACAGGGGCCATCAGGAGGGATCTACAAATCTCGGAGGCATTCAGAGTATAAAACAGCCATTTTTCCTCACTTGCAATAGCTTCAGACAACCCATGAAGAGTAGTTTATATTGCTCATTTCATCCCTGGGATAAATCCCAGATTTATCCACCCATCAGAGCCTTAAAGTGGTACAAAGCAAATAGGGTACAGGCATCTATGAACTGTGGCTGGGCTTGGGTAACCAGCTTATTTTCTACTAGCCAGCTGCAAACCCCAGCGCAGTATTACTTGGAAGAGTATGATAAATATTTGACTAACCAGACCTTATGATGTCTTAAGAGGAAAGCAATTCTTTAAACGTAAAAGGACTGATCTTGCTGCCTTCACATTAATTTGCATGAAATGGGTTTTACTTTTAAGCTGTAAATAATTTTGTAACTCATTGGTTTGCCCTTTCAAATTCTTTAACAAGAACAGTTAAATTCTTGTCTAAAACAATACAAAAGTGAAGTAGCAGAAATTCAGAGCGTGCAGTCAGGCAACAGTTTTTTCTGACTGGGGGAGGGGGCACAGAAGCTTAGTGGTATCACTAAACTGCATGCAGAATATTCCCCAAGCTCAGGCACTGGCATCTCCAGGGAAAAAAGATCTGTGGCAAGACTGTCAGGCCCAATTTGGTAGGCAGCTGAATCATTTCATAGCTATATATACATCCTGTTCAAAGGTTGCTCCTAGAAGAGACTACTTCTTTGTTTTGACCTTAGCAGAATTTGAAATAGTTGCAAGTATTATTTGAGTATGGCTCTTAAGGAACAAGGGGATATATATATTGTTCTGTTGATTAGATGACAGCTTACCAACTTGAAGATTAAAGGGAACCTGTTGACAGTTACTGGGACTTAAACTTTAAAACATTTCATATTTAGATGAGGATTCAACTTCCTCCTAAAATCTTGATGACGTCATGTGGAATTTCTGTGTATTGAAAAGTTCTTCGTGTACATCTGAGGAAGGCATAAAATTAGTACTTTATCAAAAGTCTCATCACATCTTAATATTTTTTGTATATAACGTTTAGTGTCACATAGTGTTTTGTTCCATGGATCCTTTGCAGTAAATATATCCATCCTTCTTGATCCTTTTTTTCTTTGGTTTTGTACTGATATTGAGGGCCTGCTCCATCCTGTTTTTCCTTTGAAAAATATTAGGACAGAAAGAGAAGAAGAAAAGAACGCAAAAGATAGATGCAGTTGCTTTGAGACACAGAACAACATGGGCTGAAAGTAAGAGGAAAAATCAGTTGCAGGCCATGAGCTCCAATGCTTCTAAAGCAAATTCCTTTGCCTGAAAAACACTAAGCAGGAAGAAAAACTTTGCTGCTAGCAACCTGGCAAATGTTCTTGTGGAACACTTGGAGGGGACATCTGATGATCATGTTACATACTACTGTTCTAAGATTAACTTGGTTTCCATCTTTCTCTTCACATCTTCCACTACTCTTTCAACTTTGTAGTACACACTGTTCAGCATTTCCACAAACCCCTCTTGTACACTCTGAATTCAGCTACTAAACTAGAGAAGCTATATAGAAGTTCCTGAACCCAAGGAGCACTCAGAAATGGAAAGCACCAACTTTTAGTGTTCTGTAAGAAATAGACTTGGGAGTCCCTTGGACTGCAAGGAGATCAAATCAGTCAAACCTAAAAGAAATCAACCCTGACTGTTCCCTAGAAGGCCAGATCCTGAAGCTGAAGCTTAAATACTTTGGCCACCAAATGAGAAGGGAGCACTCACTAGAGAAAACCCTGAAGCTGGGAAAGACTGAAGGTCAAAGAAGAAGGGGACGGCAAAGGATGAGATGGTTAGACAGGGTTATCAATTCAACAAACATGAAATTAAGCAAACTCCGGAGCATGATGGAAGACAGGAGGGCCTGGCGTGATGTGGTCCATGGGGTTGCGAAGAGCCAGACTCGACTGTGTGACTGAACAACAAGAAACAGAAGAAGGAAGATTTCCCTCAGATTTTCACAGAACCCAAGCTAACCTGTCTCTGAGAGGAAGCAACCATTATTATTTCCAATTCCAAATCAAGACCTCTAAAATATTAGGCACCTTTAAATGCTGTTTTCAGATGAGAAATTATAACAAAGGCAGCGCTAACAAGGATTGAACAGAAAGGAAATGCTCCACAGCACTTCTCAAAGTTCAGAAACCCAACAGGATGCCCATCCCCCAGCAGTCTTCAGCTATACATGTCAGGCCTACACGGGAGAGATTCTGTTTATTTTAAGCATATGAAAATGGGAAGCCTTCTGACAGACAAGTTTATAAAGATGCAAGGCAGAGCAAAAAACAATCAAAAGCTGACAGATCAAATCCCTACTTTGTTTCTAAACAGCTATGTCAAAAAAGGAAGAAGGGTTTTTCTACCGTGCTTTTCTCTGCCCTAAGGAGTCTCAAAACAGTTTACAAATGCCCTCCCTTCCTCTCCCCACAACAGACACCTTGTGAGGTAGGTGGGACTGAGAGAGTTCTAAGAAAACTGTGACTGGCCCAAGATCACCCAGCAGACTTCATGTGGAGGAATGGGGAAATCAAACCCAGTTCTCCAGATTAGAGTCCGCTGCTCTTAACCACTACACCATGCCGCATGTAATTTCTTCCCTAACAACCCGCAGTTCAGTTTGAATTCTGGAGGAAAAGTCTGCCCATAAACAAGTTTGACATATGCATGCTGAGGTTGAATAGGCCAGGCCTTCTTTTGCTTCCGCTGTTCTTCTGAAAACTCAGAAGTGAACTGAATGAAAAACTTCTGTGTAAGGTGTGTCCTACTGTCTCTCTTCAGACACCAACACCTAACCCAGCTAACATGTTAAAGCTCCAAAATCAAGGACAAGAGAGGCAGAAAATGAACAATAAAAAGCATTCAAAGTTGCCACATCCAAAACTAGGAAGAGAGATAAGGAAGTAGCTTAGCAACTTTTGTTCCATTCTGCTCTTCCAAATGATGTGGCCAAAGCAATGAAGGACCACTGGCAGCGCACAAAAAATGTTATTTAATCCTCAGTATCCTATCAAGTTTTAATCAAAGTTTGCAATAACCTTTTTTGCACTTAAAACAGGGCTTGACAAATCCTAGGAACCAGGCTGCTATGGCATCTAGAAATTTGTGGTGCCTAGTGATTTTTTGAAAATATGGTCATACAAAACCCTGAAATATAAGCCTTGCTCCTAAATTTTGAAGCTGGCTTCCAAATCCAAAGAAACTTTTTCAAGGCGTGGCTTAAAGTGAAAAGATAATTTCCCATGAATTAGTTTTACTACTCCACTTCAATTGCTTGCTCTAAGGAAGGAACAAAAAATAGCAATCCTAAACTGCCTTGACCAAAGTACAGTGTGGAAAAGCACACAGGACATTTACATACCAGTAGAGCAAAAAGTTGAGCAAAGTAAAATCATGACTGAAGGGAGACAGAGAGAAGCCAAAATTAAAAACTATTCCTCTTACAACCCAAATTAATGCCACAATATAACTGGTGTTTGGGGTGAGGTTTTTTGTGTGCATTCATGAGCACAGGCAGGATTTGGTTTTAGATATGTACAAGAAGGGGGAACCTGCGATACTCACGGGGGGGGGGGGGGGGGGAGCTGACAGCCACTTGGCCGGCACTTCTCCCTCCCTCCCGGCCTGCTCTAGCTCAGCCGAGTGGCTGACAGCCACTTGGCCCAGCGTTTCTGTCCCCTCCCCCCGCCCTGGTGCTTCTACCTCCCTCCGCACCCGCTCCCGTTCGGGCCCGAGTGGCTTAGCGCCACTCGGGCCCGGCATTTTGCCCCCCCCGGCGCTTCCCTCCCTCTCGGCCCATTCTCGTTCCCTCCCACCCCAACCCCCTCCCCCGTTCACTCCACGGTGGTGCTGCGGGCCTCAGGCCTCGCCACCTCCCACGCCACCGAGCCCGTCCCCCGTTCACTCCCACCCTTTCCCCAACAGCGGGCCCACTCGCTGGGCCTGCCGGTTCTCCCCCTCCCCCCATGGGCTGTCCCTCTTTCCCCCCCTTCCCCCAGCAAGCACCGCCAAGGCCCGCGGCAAGGGGTGCTCTGGCACCGCCAGTGCCTGCACCCACTGGCTCGGCTGCAGGCTCAGCCATAGCCCGCCACCGCTGCCCAGCCACTCGTCCACCGCCGCCCACACTAAGGCAAGTCTGTTCCCTGCACATGCGCAGGAAACGGGTTCTCTCTTTTCGGGAGATTTAAATATCCCCCAAATATTTTTTCAAACTTTTTGGATTTTTCTGCACACGGGGAGTACCAACCGTGTGTAGGAAAATCTCCCTGCCCCCCAGGTGCCCCCCCCCCCACGGATTTAGGTATCCGCATGCAGGGGGCGCCTTCAGAATTAGATATATAGATTGAAAAGATATTTTTTTTACTGATGAGATTAAAACCAGATACTTATGACATCTCCAGAACACTCAGTTCAAGACTCAGCAATTAAGCTTTTATGTATAAGTATCTATCCATCTATATACTATTTGCCAAATATGCTCTCTATCTTCGGATACCTAAATCCACTTACCCCAAATAGGTTTTCCTGCAAATGTAGATAAACCCCTAGGTTTGCAGAAAAATCTGAAAAGTGTAAAAAATACACTGGGCAGTTTAAATCCCCCCCCCCCCAAAAAATATACCACTGAGCAACTAGAGAATGGCCCAGCAGTTGCTGCTGCAGCTGAGGCTGTGGCAGCGCCTGAAAGGTGGCAGCAGCAGTTGCAGATGCCAGGACCCACTCCAGGCTTGGAGCAGACTGAGAGCAGCTCCCATACACCACCACCACCATTGTGGCTGGGCTCCAAGGGAGTCCTGCCTGGTGGCATGGGAGGGATGGGAGTCCCCCCACGAGTTTCATGGGGGGGCCCCTTGTTTCATTGTATCAATATTCATTCATTTGCTTTCTTTCTATACCACTTTTCTCTGTTGCTCAAAAGGATTAAAATAAAACCTAAGAGTTTAAAAAAAATCAGACCCTGACATATTTAAATGTGCCCTTCGTGGCTTATAAAAGCTGGCCGTGAGGGGTTGTATGGTGCCCTCAGGGAAATGATCAACAAAGTCCTTCAAGGAAGGACAGTTCCCAAGAGCACTCAAGGAAGCGATGGTCCGCCCTCTCCTGAAAAAAAATCTTTGGACCCAGCCGAATTGGCCAACTATCGGCTGGTGTCCAACTTGCCCTATTTGGGCAAGATCCTGGAGAGGGAGGCGGCAGTTCAGTTGCAAAGCTTTCTGTATGACACTTCCGCCCTGGACCCATTTCAGTCCGGCTTCCGGCCAGGTCACGGGATGGAGACAGCACTGGTCGCCCTCACGGATGATCTCCGACGGCATTTGGATCGGGGCGGTGCTGGTGTTGTTAGACCTGTCGGCTGCATTCGACATGGTCAACCACCAGCTACTGATCCATCGCCTTGCCAACACAGGGGTTCAGGGGCTTGCCTTGCAATGGCTTGTCTCTTTCCTTCAAGGTCAGGGACAGAGGGTGGTGCTGGGGGAGCAGACGTCCCAGAGGCACCCACTGGTATGCGGAGTGCCGCAAGGGGCGGTGCTATCCCCAATGCTTTTTAACATCTATATGCGCCCTCTCGCCCAGATTGCCTGGAGGCACAGACTGGGCTGTCACCAGTACACTGATGACACCCAGCTGTATCTGTTGTTGGGCGGCCAGTCTGAAACCACCCCAGATGACCTGGAGCGGGCGCTTCAGGACGTAGCGGGCTGGCTCAGGCTGAGCCGATTGAAATTGAATCCAATGAAGACAGAGGTCCTGTGCCTGAGTCAGAGCAGGCCAGGGGTAGGGATCCCATTGCCAGCCTTGGGGGGGGGGGCACGCCACTGGTGCAAGCACTGAGGGTTCGGAGTTTGGGAGTGCTCCTGGATGCCTCCTTAACCATGGAGACCCAGGTAGCAGCCACTGCCAAGGCTGCCTTTTATCATCTACAGCTGATTAGGCAGCTGGTTCCCTTCCTCAAACACAATGACCTGGCAACAGTGATCCACGCAATGGTCACCTCGATGTTGGACTACTGCAATGCTCTCTACATGGGGCTGCTCTTGTCTCAGCTCCGGAGGCTACAGCTAGTGCAGAATGCCACGGCCAGGCTGTTGATGGGTCTCTTGGTGCGAGACCACATCCAGCCTGTGCTGAGGATGCTGCACTGGCTGCCTATAGCGTACCGGATCCAGTTCAAGGTGCTAGTTTTAACCTTTGAAGCCCTATACGGTCAGGGGCCTGCCTACCTAAGGGACCGCCTTTCCCCACATATACCCCAGAGAACACTGCGGTAAGGCACTCAACATCGCCTGACCCTCCCTGGCCCTAGAGAGGCGAGATTAGTGACCACCAGAACCAGGGCCTTCTCAGTGGCGGCTCCTCACTGGTGGAACAAGCTCCCGGAGGGCATCAGGGCCCTGTGGGACCTTCTGCAGTTCCGCGGGGCTTGCAAAGCAGAGCTCTTCCGCCGGGCCTTTAATTAGGAGCCGCCACTGGGGGAAATGGCCACTGGAAAAGTAGTCAGTTGAATCCTTCCAGCCCGGGAAATCGGCTGGTGGAAGCCTCCTGGCCTGGGATATTTGGGTTGCTGATTTTGTGTTGAATGTTCTGTATTTCCGCTATCTTTTGTGGTTTTATTCTGTTGATTTTATGTAGATGGATTCAATTTTAACTTATGGTATGGTTGTTGATTTTAACTGTTGTTAGCTGCCTAGAGCTGGCTTTGCTGGTTAGGCGGGATATAAATTTAAATAAATAAATAAATAAAAGGATAACAAAAAAACTATGAGAATCAAGTCAGGGAAAAGCCCATTTAAACAATACAGCTATACAGAGCCATCTGAAGTTGCTAAGAGAGTAAGCATCCCTTCCTTCAACTGACAGCCCATACCATAAGGATGGAGCCACCAAAAAGAAATTATTGTTCTTTGGGTCACAGATCTCACCTTCTTTACGGAGGAAGCAGAAAGAACAAGTCTTGAGATGACAATCTTAAGGGACCATAAATTAAAAAAAATAATGCTCTAAAAGTACCCACAGAAATCTCATTTACCTCTTTATTCTAGCCCCAATATTATTTAAACCTCAGTTGCATCCAAACTGCAGCTTGCTATGTTGTTAGTACAGCAACCCCACAGACTCCTCATTTAAAGGCTCATTAATTCATCTGATAATTTTTGCATTGATTCCATTTCCTACATGTATCCTCCTCACACATGGGTAATCAAAGGCAAGCACATTAAGTTCTCCACTCACATAGCATGACTAGTGATCCCTATGAAAACTCACTCCAGAGAAGCGAAGGCAGTTCCACAACATTCATAGCCAATTATTATCATCTTGGTTGACCCAATAAGCCCTACTCTTTTCTTTTCCACTAGCAAATTTGTGACAAAGTCAGTAAGAACAGCACAGCAAAGAAGCCAATCAGCTTTTGGACCCAAAATAACTCATTTGTTCTGCTGAGTGCTTATTAAAGCTAATGAAAGGTGGAGCTCGCATGACTCCAAAGCTGGTAAGTGAAATATTAGATAATCAGAGGGGTGGGGGGAAGCTACTAGGAAAGGGAGATCAGAATAGCAGGAAGTGCTGAACAGGAGAGGGACCAGCAGCATAGCTGCTGTTGGCTAATGAAAGAACAAGCCTAAGATTTTTTTGAATCTCATTCAGGGAAGAGCACAAACCTCAGCTGGAGCATCAGATTTAAGAATTTGTTGTTCAGTCTCAAGTCTCTTCCATGAAAGGGATGTGATATTCCTTATTGGATTCAGAAGCACAAGCAAGCCAACAAGATGTAGCAATTAGACTGTTGTAGTAGGGCTCATAAGACCTGGATTCAAGTCCCTACTCAGCCGTGCTCCTCATTGATTAGTCCTGCGCCAGTCATACTCTCTGTCAAACCTAATTCACAGGCTGGGTGGGAAGACAAAAACAACCAGGGTGGAGGGAGCCATGTTGGTTATCCTCTGTTCCTTGAAGGAAGGACAAAAAGTTGGAACTGAAAACACTTGATTTCATATTTGACTTAACGGGTGGTTTTCCTGTTAACTACAGTATTTGGAAGCAGTGATAGGACATGCAAGCCTAGCAATCGAACACTTCAGGCTGTGAAACTATCATCCCCTCTGAATGTAAAATATGCCAATTATTTAGCCTTGAAATAGCTAAATGCTACACGTGACAAAAACACAAACGCTAACACTGATTTACAGCAATTTCAAATACAGCGTTTCTTCTATTTGCAACCGCAGATGGATTAAGTGTTCATTTCTGTACTATAAAATGCTTATGCAGTACACTTGATCTTAGCCACAAGGCAGAGATGCTTATAAAAATTTGCCTTAAACATTAAAATTTGGCCATATTAATTTTAAGAAGTGTTTGCCTCTTCTTCATTCCATCAGGAGGCAGTCCGCAGATAACTTGAAACAAGCAAATGGAATTCAGAACAAAGATGAGGTCATTCAGAACTCCCAAATGTTGCCCAGCCCTATGATTTGGCTAAATGAAGAGTTTAAAAGCAGTTCTACAAGGGTTTACGTTTTGTATCAATGCTTGAGAAACAGTTGAGGAAACTATTTAAAATACTGCCAAATACTCCTATACATATTAGAGAAAAACAACCTGTCAGAACACATGTAACCAACTGCAATTTAAGAGTTTTAGTTGAACATGAACTGCCAAACTAAGAATAGAAGCTGAATTCATCATTAATTCCTAGTAGTCCTGTGCTAAAGAATAAATGGAAGGAGAAGGAAGAAAACTGAGATTAAAAGCACAGAATACAAAATTACTTCATCAGACAAATAAGGGGTGGTGTATCTACAGAGCTATATATTTGGGATGCTGAAACAGGAACCCAGTACCCCATACTATTTATCTACATTTATGAAGACACACAAAGCACCCTTATACTACCCTATACTGTTGAGGGACGGAAATTCGGACATTCAACAGTGAGACCTGTTCTCATTTTATTTCACAAGCTCTTTAGTTCTACTTATTTCTTTTCTACTTACACACATCCAAAACAAAGTGCTGCATTCAAAGGCTTACCCACAGATTTACAGGCTGTCTCACTGAAATTCATGCAATCTGGTTTTAAGAGGATGATTCATTCAGAGACATCTTCCAACAGCCATGAAGTGCCTGGAAGACCTCATTAATATAAGGAATAAAAGCTTCACTTCAACTAAAAGGCAAACAAAGAGGAAGGGGCAACTTAAAAAGATAGGAAAAAGACTTATACCTTATTCATAAGAAATTGAAGTTTTCAGCCCAGACTAAGCATCTGCCAGTGACCAAGGAACAGCATGATAGAGGCTTACGATTAATGAGCAGAGATTCTCTCCAAAAGCTGGAATACTGGGTCAACTAATGGAATTGATTGACAGAAGATTCAAGACACAGAAATAGCTCTTCACAGAACACATTTGTGGAATTCTTAGTCACAAGTTGTGATGCTCACTAAAAAAGGCAGTTTTTTTTAAAAAAAAAGACAAAGTCAGAAAGGTCTATCTACGTCGGGTGCTACAGGGCATCTAGTTGGTGTCTGGATAATCACTGTGAGAGAATTTACTGACTAAAGCTGGTCTTCGCAACAGTTATTATTAACAACATTGCCAGTCATAAACCTGCAATGTCACTATCACCACCACATGTTCCTTTTTAATCTTTTAAATGCAATCTTGATGGAGTTATTTTGCCAACATGCAGGGTTTCTGTAATTACTCCTCAGTTTCAAAATGTACCAACAAGTTGAAGATTCCTAGGACTATGGCAGAGAGTATAGCCTTCTAAGCCCATCAAGGGAGCATAAGAGCAACATTTAGAACTATTTTCAACTCTTCAGTCACACACTGTGTCTTAAACTAAAGAAGCCAGAATGTAAAATACACCAGCTCCAGGGACCTTGATTGAATTCAATCAACCCACAAGTGAGGAAAAGAAACTGCAGAGCAAGGATGCCCTACTACGGATATAACCAACATTAGCCCATCACATTCAAAACCTGTTATACCACATCCTTAGGATAAAACTATTCCACAACACAAAAAGCTATAGTAACGTACAAGACTTACAAAAATTTATGACTATGAAGTTATGCAGCATCACATTCAGACAACTATGTTTTCATGGTCCAAACTGAAAGAACTTTCAAGTGGTTATTTGTCATCACGATGTCTTGCAGCATCTTACGGACTAACAAATGAAGAGGGTCTGACTCACAGAAACTTATGCCACAGTAAATTTGTTAGTCTTCAAGAAGCCACAAAACAAACATAGCAAACCCTCTGCAAATCATTGTAGGTACATGAAATCTAAAAAAATATAGAACACTTGGTGAAATTATTGTCATGACACCATGCATAAACAGCTATCCACATGAAAGCCAATATAAAAGATCTGGTTAAGTTCTTCAGATACAGATTCAGTTTGTAATCACAAAATGGATGCTTTCTTGATTAGTGTATCATCCTTATATGGGAGTAACAGCATACCTCACAGGGTTATTGCCTAGGTAAATATGAAAATCATAAGAGCATGCCTACTAAATATAGTTATCAGCCTTGGAAATGAGCATATTACGAAATGTTTATGGAAGCAGACAGACAAAGGACACAGTGTTGCGGCAGTAAGTGTCCACTCCATTTTATGGCTGCGGTCTCTAAGGCCACTGTCCTGGCAGTAAACCCCACAGAATAACATGGGTATGTCTGACTAGGATTGCTCCCTAAATCTTATCCAAGCCTTCTGAATGCTGTTCCTACTGCCAGCAAACCCTGACAAAGGGAAAGAATATACCCCCCAGCAGGAAGCCCAAAGTTGCTGTCCCACCTGCCAAATGCTGTATTGTACTTCATCATGTACATGATATGCTACACAGCTATATACACAATGTATATTTCAAGGAGACCTATGCAGTATGCTTAACTTGTTCACATTGCAGATAGGTATGCATCAGTTAACTGCTAACAACATGATGCCTCGTAAGTCTTTTAAAACATTTAGAACCAAAATCCATTACAGAACAGAAATGGTCAAGATGCACTTAATAGAAAAAAAATGTATTTTTCCCCCCACAGCAGTTACAGGTAGCAGAGAAACCTTTCATTATGGCAGCAGAAGCAGGTGGTCAGTTATCAGTGGTACTTCTAAAGTGCTATGACATGTCATTCCTCAACTTACATATTAAACTTCTTCCTAGGCACCACTGTAATTAGCGAACAGACTATATTTGCTACATACAGTTCTTATCTGTAAGATACTAGCCAGCTACGTAAGGTCTGGAGTCCAAGCTCAACATTATAGAAAAGGCCTTTGTTTCACGATCAGAAGCTGACTAAAAGTGTGACTGGCAATTCTTAGATCACATCCAGGAATTGCTTCAGGGCATCATTCCTATCTAGAAACTCTTCATCCACAGACATTTGGAAAGTGCTGGTGCATCTATGCTGATTACTCAGAGGGTTGAGGTACACAGGCAAGAACGTGAGGATCCATACTACCTGCAGAAAAGGAAACTGTTGAGATGGGTGTGGAATGGAAATCCCCACAGAACACAGCTGGGAGTTCTTCCGGCCTTCGAGTGCCTACAGACATTGAATCTTTATACTTTCCCTACCGGCCTATACCTACACATCTAGCACACTTTACAACTTCAGTGTTCCCTCTAAGCTGAGTTAGTGTGAGCCAGCTCAGTTTAGCCTCTGGCTCACACATTTTGGTCTTAACTCGGGAAGGATGGCTCCAGAGCAAACGAATTTATGCAGTAGCCAAATCGCTCACTCACAACTTTAATGCCAGTAGCACACAAAGTAGAATTTTTGCTCACAAGACTCCACAGCTTAGAGGGAGCATTGCAGCTGAACTGTAAATCCCTTGTTTCCCCCACACACTATACTGCTCAAAGCTAGTGAACTGTGACTTGGATATCACTCTTAAAAGCAAACAGGAGACTTATGATGTATAGCATATAAAACCCTTACTGTGAAAGTAAATAGGGCCATAGTCACAAAACTATTTAACAAAGAACTCCAGCAAGTCACTTCAATGTCTGACAACAAATAGGAATGAATATGTGTTATTTAGACCTTGAGATATTTCCTAAATGGGAAAGCCAGGGGCACTTCCATATCTTAAAACACAGGAAGCAACCCTAACAGTGATTTATCTAATGCATCCAGAAGGGAGCACATTGAAGCAAGCTTATTCAAAGGGCCATGAGACACACTGTAGCTCTTCAGCTTCCATGTTCCTTAGCACTCACAAAGAAGCATCAATAAAAAACATCTTCCCAAAGTGTGTCTACAAGTCCTGCAAGTGCTCATGAATGCACACAGCTCACCACACACACCCAATGGCTCCTGACAAAGAGGCCCAAGTTCACAGTTCAGCACTCTGGAACAGAACCCGGGCTGAAAGCTGTCCTGAAAGGAATTATATAGGCAACCCACCAATATACATCACCCATGTAACTGAAATTGAGCTTTCTTGGAGAGCACAGGCTTACTGAGAAAATCATAGGATTGGAGGAGGTAGGTATCAAGACATGCTAACAGATTCACAGCAAAAAAAAAAGAAAATACAGCAGCTTAAGTTCTGGCAAAGGAAAAACAGATGGGGGTGTTACACGGGAAAGCAGAAACCTGGCTAACGAGAATGCGGGGGGGGGGGGGGATTCAGCTGCAGCTCATCACAGCAAATCTACAGAACAGGGGAAACTATGAGACCGGTGAATGCATAAGGGACACCCTGAAGCCACAAGCCCGTCGTGAGAGGGGTCGCACTCGGAAACCTCTCCCAACCACTGCAAAAGAAAATGGGGGTGGGGCGGCCGGCCGCCCGGCCGGCAGCAGCAGCAGCTCATTTGGGAGCTTGGCTGAAGACGAAGGGCGCGGTTGGGAGCGGGTTCTACCCCAGTGCCCCAACTCCGCGGGCAGAGGGAGGACCCTGACGCGCCCCGCCCGAGCCCAGGGCAGGCAAGCAGTGAAAGCAGCCCTGGTCCGTGTCTTCCAGAGGGGCGGTTCCCTGCCCCATCCGCGAAGGGGCCCCAGCGCGGAAGGGATGAAGCGCCGGCACGTTCCTCTCCTCCAAAGCTACAGCCGGAGCCCCTGCCTTCCCCTCACCTGGTCACGGCTCCATCCCAGTTGCAGGTGGTGGTGGCCCGCCGTCCTCCCCTTCCGGAGCCCCCGCGACCCCACAGTTGGAAACTTCCCCGGAGCAAGCGGAGACCTGGCCTCGCCGCCGGCTCAGCTCCTCGCAGCCACGGAAGCTCCCGCCCCCCAGGGTTCGGAGACAGGCGGAACGCGTTAGCCAATCGGAACGAGCCGAGATGAGTGAGCGCCTCACGCACCCGTCAATGGCTGCCGTGTAACTCTGGATACGGACGGCGCGAGAGGGAGAGGTGGGCGGAGCAATAAAGGTGACTGAGGCGGGAGGCAGCCAATTAGGAGATAGAAATTATGTCATCGGCTGCTGAGCATGGTGTTGGAGAGGAAGGGGGGTGGAGGGGCGGCCTTAAAGCGACAGTGCGCCATGGAATGTAACTTTCCAGGAGACGCGTATCTGTCATCGGTTCTCTTGGCTGGAGTCTTCTTACTCTTGTCCCAAACTTATTATTTATGCACGCTTTCTTGGGCCTTAGCCCCACAGGCACGTGAACATGCATGAGCTTCCAATTAACGTCTTAGTGATTTAAATTGTATTCACTTCTAAAGAAGAGGGTATCGCCCAATATGGAGTTTTAGTGCTAAGAACTACACACGTACATGACAGAGTCGTCTCTTTAACAGTCTCATTTCTTACCTACTAGGCGTTGATTCAGTGAAATGCATTACCAATATCATAACAGGGGTATTTTCTTTTTTTACCACTATTTTCATGAGCCAACGTGGTTTGAGGAAATATCTTTTTTATTGTACTTAGGAAGGGCTCACAAAGTCTCCCAACATTTCATGCCGTTTTTATTGGCTACTAAAGGGCTGTTTCTGGTTTACCTTGGGTATTTTAAATTAAGGTTGCAGTCCTAACCAAAAATTCCAGTTACAGCTGCTTGGGGGGGGGGGGGGGGAATGTTCTGTTTAAAATGTTTAGTAATATATTAAACCTTTTAATCACCTGGTAAATAACATGGATTAAGCCTATGGGCGGGGCATTTCTTTCCTCCAGGCTCATCATGTATATTAATGACTCCGATATCAGTTTGTGTATTCTTTCAATGCAACTAACAAATTAACAGATGGGGTTGATAAAAGTCTGGGGGGAAATATCTTGCTTCTTTAATAGAGGCTTAATTGGATGGCGTTATTTAACTCTGCGCTATTAAAATCTTCAGTTGCCGATTTCTAAACATTAAGCCACCATTAAGGGGATTGGACTCCCCCCCCCCCCCCCCCCCCCCCCGGCCAACTGGCAACCATAACTACTTACGTTAAATTAGCTTCACAAAATTAGGGAGGCTGCGCTATCACTATTTACTGCTGTTTTGCAGGGTGCTTTCAGGCCAGAGCTCAGACAATTACTTAGAAAGGAACATGAGTGTGTAGGGTGGACAGGTCAGGCCTGCCTACTGCTGGGGATGGGGAAGTAGGGTTGCCAGATCCAGGCTGGGAAACTCCTGGAGAACTGGGGATAGAGCCTGGGGAGGACAGGAACCTCAGTGAGGTCAATGCCATGGAGGTCAGCCTCCAAAGCATCCATTTTCTCCAAGGGAACTGATCTCTGTTGTCTGGAGAAGAGCTGTAATTCTAGGGGATCCCCAGGTCCCACCTGGAGTCTGGCATCCCTGTCCTCCAACCATTCCGTCTTCCCTTCCTTCCTTGTATATGTGCCTTAATTAAGCCTAATAAGCTGTCTTCTGTACCCGTCCAAGTACTGAAGTTTTTAACAGGCCTAGATAAAAATGTCCCATTCCTTAATAAAGGCTTGATGTCAAGAAATGGGCAGCTGAAGGTTTTTACAGCATGGAGGTAAATAACATCTTTGGCTCTCTGTTAAAGGGACAGGAGTTTCCCCCCCCCTAAGCAGTTGGCAACCCTACCAACTAGCATTAAGAACATAAGAGAAGCCAATGTTGGATCAGGCCAATGGCCCATCCAGCCCAACACTCTGTCACACAGCGGCCAAAAACATCAGGTGCCATCAGGAGGTCCACCAGTGGGGTCAGGACACTAGAAGGCACACGCTGGCTAGGCGGGGTATAAATCCAAAAATAAATAAAATAAAAAATAAAGAAGCCCTCCCACTGCCCCCCCCCAAGCACCAAGAATACAGAGCATCACTTGCTCTATCTATACTTTGTTGCTAATAGCCACTAATGGATCTCTGCATTGATTGATGGTACTGGGGAAAGTACAATAGCACTGTAATAGCAGTGGACATTTTCTTTTCCTAATTCCATTGTGTTGGCCTAGTCTTGCTTACTTGTTTTTGTTTCAAAACATACCAATCTTCTTCAATTTTCTTGAAGATCTTTATTGGTTTTCTTGACTTAGATTTCAATATAAAGAAAAATGACACTCATTTTAATTAATCAAAATTTATCACCCTTTCATGCTGCACTCTCAGTCAGCAACCTCAGCGTTGTATAATGGCTGGATTGTCAAACTAGGATCTGGGGAGACTCTGGTTCAGATCCCCATTCTGCCATGGAAGCTCGCTGGGTGACCTATGGTCATTCACTTGGTCTCAGCCTATCCTACCACACAGTGTTGTTGTGAGGATAAAAGGAGGAGAGTGATGTAAGCTGCTCTGGGTCCCCAGTGAGGAGAAAGGCAGTGGATAAAATAAGTAAATAAGTAACTAACAAAGTACAGGATCCACTCATGATTCAGAAACATGCCCTGAAAATATGGAAAAGATCTCGCCTCCTCCACTTTAATCTATCGCATTGCAAATACAACGGAGGCATTAAGTGTAATTAGTCATTAGGATTGCCAACTCCAGGTTGGAAAATTCCTGGAGAGTTGGGGTTAGAGCCTGAGGAGGGGGGAGTTAGGGGAGGATCAGGAACTTAACAGGGATGTGATGCCATGGACTCACCTAAACTGTCATTTTCTCCAGGGTAATTTATCTCTGTAGTCTGGAAATCAATTGAAACTCCTAAAGAATGTCAGGCCCCATCTGACGGCTGGCAATCACCTTGTTACCATTACATTATTCCAGTATGTTATCTTAAGACAAAGTTTTATAAGTCCTCCCAAGAGGATTCCTGCTGGAATGCATGGCAGTGGTAGAAAATACCATCAGGTCACAATGCTCCCTCTAAGCCATGGAGTCTTGTGAGCAAAAATTCTACTTTGTGAGCTCCTAGCATTAAAGTTGTGATTTGGCTGCTGCATTAATCAGTTTGCTCTGGAGCCATCCTTCCTGAGCAAAGACAAAAATTAGTGATCTGGAGCTAAAAAACTGTGAGCTGGCTCACACTGACTCAGCTTAGAGGGAACACTGGTCACAATCGACTTATGGTGACCCCATAAAGTTTACAAGGCAAGAGATGTACAGGGTGGTTTGTCATTGCCTGCCTCTTCATATCAACCCTGGACTTCCTTGGTGCTGTACCCATCCAAGTACTAACCAGGGCTGACCCAGCTTAGCTTCTAAGACATCAGGAGATCTGGCTAGCCTGGGCCATCCAGGTCAGGGTGCTGTAATACATAATAGCAGGGAATTTATTTTCCTGACATCGTATGCCCTCTTGTGGTTGTACTGTATTACAACAAAATCCAAAAACAAGAACAAAATCTGTGTAATACCCTTTTATTGAACCAAGCAGATTAGTACAAAAACTGTGCAAGCTTTTTCGCTTAGCAGATGTCTTCATCAGGTTTGATATTACTCAGTTTTAAATGACAGAAGGGTAGCAGACAAATTCCTGAGGCTATGATCTCAAGGTCTGATCTTACAGGCATCCTTTCTGAGATGCCAACAGGCAAAAATACCTTCTTCTGTCTGTTGCTGAGGTATGCCATTGCAGCATAAGAACATCAGAAGAGTCCTGATGGATCAAACCAGTGGTCCAGACCAGCATCCTATATCATACAGTGGCCAACCAGTTAGTCCAGAGGGCCAACAATAGGGCGTAGAGGCCAAATTGACTCCCAATATTGCTTCCTGACACTGAGATTCAGAGGTTTACTGCCTCAGTGTAGAGGTTCCATTTAGTCACCATGGCTACTAGCTAGCCACCAATAGACCTATCCTCCATATACCTGTCTAATCCTTTTTGAAAGCTATCTATGCCTGTGGCCACCACTATATCCTCTGGCAGAGAATTCCATATTTAAATCACTATGTGTAAAGAAGTATTTCCTTTTTTCTGTTTTGAATCTACTGCCCATCAGCTTAACTGGATGCCCCCTAATCATCTTGGTTGCCCTCTTCTGTACTTTTTCCAGCTCTGCAATGTCATTTTTGTGGTATGGTGACCAGAACTACACACAGTATTCCAGATGAGGCTGCACCATAGATCTAAACTGGGATATTGGCTGTTTTATTTTCAGCCCCTTTCCTAATAATCCCCAGCATAGAGTTTGCTTTTTTCACTGCTGCACCACATGTTCTTTGGGAGACTGCATTTAGTTAATGCCTTTGATTCTTTGTTGTCTCACTGAAATGCAGGAACACCAAAGTCCATCTAAAAATCATCTCAGATCCCAATCAAGAATCACAGTTCTCTTGTAGACTGAGAACCATCGAGAGTACTTATAGTCTCTATATTTTAAATGTTTAAGATGTTGAACAAGGTAATATAGTCAATTAAAGCCCAATTAGGTGGTATTACCTTGCTTTGAGAACACAGCCTTTACCTAGTTCTGTTTTAATTCAGTTGACGATTCACACTCTTTTCTGGCTGAAATGAAGTATCATTGAATTAGAAAAAGTTATACAGCTGTATTGGTCCACACAAAACCCCAAAACAGGACTAAAATCCATGTAATACCTTTTATTGGTATTTTATTATGTAATACCTTTGTTAACAAAAAAACAATCAGCAGAAACTGAAGTAGTAGCTGTAATGTTAGATGAGAGCTGCAACTTTTTACAGTTAAAGAGCCAAGCTATGTCAAAATTCAGAGAACAAGATCAAAAAGAAGAATCTTAATAAAGGCACATCTGCATAACTGAAGATGGACAATTTAACATCACAGATCATTGGTATGTTGATAACAATAAGGTTTTCATATGCCTAGCACTGGCTATTGTGAGACCATTATTAGGAACTACCACACATGTAGTCTCACAGTACACACTAAATATTCACAACAGCACTCTGTTTGATTGTTTTTGTGCACTGGCATAAATTTGTGCATGGTTTGCACTTAGATAAGTGGCAACTGTTCATCACTATAATTTCCGTTTCTGAAAAGTGTCTCTAAAAAGCATGCCTCTCCTCATCTGAGCAAAACCTGCTGAAGCTGCCAGCCTGCAAACAGGTAAAATCAGCCACCATCTGTTTACATGCATTCTTTGCGGTGGGACCCACATTACAGAATGACTTGAGGCTACCAGGAAGGCCTCACACTTCTGTCATTTTGCAGAATGTCCTAAACAGGACTGTTTCAGAGGGCAGCCATGTTGGTCTGCAGCAGAAAAGTAGCATTAGAGTCCAGTAGCACCTTAGAGACCAACAAAAGTTTCAGGGTGTAACCAAGAGCCCCCAGCATCGTTCCAATGGGCACCATGGAGCCTGCCGATACCTTTTCTGGTGCCCAACAAGTGTTTTTAGGAAGTGGGTATGGCCAGGTAAGGCTTTTGCCCAGCAAGGCTTCTGACTGACTATTGGATATTTGTTTCGATGTGCAGATTTTTTAAAATGTTGCTTTGGCAACAGCTGCCATCACAGCACAAGGATCTGCACTGTGTGACTGAAGTTAAACTGTGGCAATCATTTTCTGGCTAGGTCCCTTCATTGTGCCAGCAGGGGCATAGGCGTAGACTACTGGGGGGCTCGAGGGCTCGAGCCTCCCCCAAAATTTCCCGGGGGGGAATGAGCCCCCCCGGGAAAACGTAGCGCCAGCTGCCACGCCTCCCGGGGCCCTTCCGAGGCCAGCAGCTGCTGCTGCCAGTGCCTCTCCCCCCCCCCCGCCACTCTTCCATCCTTCCCTCTCCCTCCCTCTTTTCCCAGAGAAGGGAGAGAGAAGGAGTGGGGGGGGGGGAGAGGCCCCAGCGGCTGGCGGGCCTCGGAAGGGCCCAGGGAGGCACTGAGGTTTTCCAGCGGGGGGGACATCGCCCCAGTGAGCACCTGCGCTTTGCGCTAAAGAGCCCCTGCCCCCTCAGAATTTACAAAACTCTACGCCCCTGAGCAGGGGAATTGGGGGGGGGCATTCCGGGGGTGTGCGGGAAACAGCCTCAAGCAATAGAGTTTTGCCCAAAAAACAGAGCATCACCCTTGACATCACAGACATGCTGACGTCACTTCCAGGTGATGCCAGCATGTCGTGAATGGCATCGGGGTGCAGTGGGGTGAATTTCCTCCCGCCAGCCACCTGGCCAGCAGCAGGCAGAAGCCCACAAAAGCGGAGGATCCCCCACCCCCACCTGGGCAATGTTATCCCTAGGCTGGCTGAGCCTCCTACGGCAGACATTTTGTTGCTGCACCCACCATGTTATGTCAGAATTCCAAATGTGCCACAGGCTCAAAAAGGCCAGGGATTCCTGGTATAAGCTTTTGAGAGTCAAAGCTCCCTTCATCAGGCACAGTAAAAATATAGATCTGAGTCCTTTTATCCTAGTCAGAAAGTGGGAGGGGTGTTGTAAAAATGCTTGTAAAGGATACAGAGGTATCATGCATATTGTAATCAGTTTCATTAGAGGAGAGGGGAAATGTTTGGGTGCAGAAAATTAGCATCTATAGTGAGATTAAAAATGGGGGCATTTGTTCTGAACTTGTGAATTAACCGGAGTTCAGCAATCCCACATTGTCATTTCCCTTTGACAGTTCTTTGTGTGGGGACTGCCATGACTCTTAGGTCAGCCATGGAATGGCCTGGAAAATTAAAATGTTCTTTCGCAGTTTTTTTAGTGTTCCTTGCCATAGTAACAATCTTTGCCTTTAAAAAAAAAAAAAAGTGTTTAAGACTAACCTAGAACAGAGTGGCAACATAGCTGTATTTTAAGTGTATTTTAAAAAGCAAATTTCTCATCTTCATAATTGTGAAATAACATTGAAAGAATTATTGCAGAAAACCTATTTTGGACTTGGGGTGTTTTCTTTTTACAGTGGATTCTGGACAAAACAAATGAAGAACATCTGACTGTCTGAATAATAAAGGCCACTGAACATGGACTATCATGAGCCAAGCAGCCTACTGCAACAAGAGAGACTGCCATGAATGCTCAGGCCACCTGCCATTGTTGCCCAACAGTTATTCGCCGGAGGGCCTATCGTGTCATTCTAAGCACAGTTATACCCTTCTAAGTCCACTGCAGTCCCATTACTGGTTGAATTTTTTGTTCTCTAATTGTGTGATGATGATTCAGTAATTGGTTATTATTGTATGGATTATAGTGGTTTTATTTTATAATTCTGCAATCTGCTCTGAGAAAGTCAGACAATAAATGAAATAAATAGAGGCACAAATGGATGGTTGGAAAGCAGTTGCCCAGTTTAAGTTTTGGGCCCATATTCTCCAATATAGAGACATCAGAGGTGTGAGGAATGTGGTAGGTGTAGCGTTGCCAACCCTCCCAGATCTCCCAATATTACAGTTGATCTCCAGAGTACAGAAGTCTGTTCCACTGGAGAAAATGGCTGCTTTAGGGGGTGGACTGTATGGAATTGTACCCCACTGAGGTCACTTCCCTCTCCAAACCCCTCCTTCCTGAGGCTCCACCCCCAAAATCACCAGGTATTTCTAAAAGCAGAGCTGGCAGCCTTAACTAGGTATATGGTAGAAGACCACCGGTGAGACTTCTTCCTGGAAACTGATGCTGAATGAGACAAAGGAGGAACAGGTTGGGTGGGTTAAAGGCAGCACTTGGGTGAGGCAAGCAGGGTGAGCTTTGAGTGGGTGAAACCAAGTCTAAGATGTAATAGCAGGGGCTTGGCAGGATGAATGCACATGACCTAGATAGTCCAGTTTTTAGAGACACCAGGCCTATTATGCACTGACCTAGATAGTCCAAGCTAGCCTGATCACATCAGATCTCAGAAGCTAAACAGGGTCGGCCCTGGTTAGTAGTTGGATGGGAGACTCAAAGGAATATCATGGTTGTTGTGACGTGGAAGCAGGCAATGGCAAACCACTGCTGAACATCTCTTGCCTATGGGGTTATCATAAGTCAGCTGTGACTTGATGGCACTTTCCACTGGGCCTATTACAGCAGGTAACCAAGGCCTGGCAGATTCTAAGTTGTATGCCATCATATTTAAGACCTATATCAACTAAACAGGATGGGAACATAGGAGCAGAAACTTGGTAAACATATAGAGGACATTGTACATCTTCTTTCAGAGACTCATTAGAGATATGTTTTCTCATGTTATTTAACTTGTTACACTGTTATTTAATTTGTTTTATTCTTGGTGTTTTATGTTGTTTAAAGTAATGTTTTAAGCTTCTTTGAAGCCCTAAATCATGGAACAATTAAACTGAAACTTTTAAAAATAACATAAGCAAACATCCCAGATTTTGAGAAACCTTTTTTTCTGCCTATAGATGGAGCCAGTGTCACATATTCCAGTTGAAATGTTTCCAGAAGAAAAAAAAACAAGAGAGACATTCTGGCACTGGCTAATTGTAACCAACTTACAGATCTATAACTTTTTATTAGGTGGGGAAAATGTATGTTTGCTGTATCAAGATTTTGGTTGGAGTCTACACGGAACCTTGGGAGATAAAACCTGGATGTAGAGTTGTAGGTTTTAAAAAAATGTAATACAGGAAACGTGTAGATTCAGGTGGGTAGCTGCGTTGGTTTGAAGCAGCAGAACAGAGTTTTGAGTCCATTATCACCTTTAAGACCAACAAAGTTTTATTCAAGCTATAAGCTTTTGAGCTTACACCTTGAATAAAACTTTGTTGGTCTTAAAGGTGCCACTAGACTCAAACTTTGTTATACAGAAAACTTGTTTCAGTTAAGAGAACTTCTAGCCTGGATAGCAGGGACATGTTTTATTTATTTACTTCATCTATCATCCTCATTTCTTCTGAGAAGCAAGGTGGACTACCAAGCAATAAAAGATGATACAATGAAGATTGTACAATATATACAGTGAATACAATGCGATAAAACTGGATTATGCAATTAAAGACAACTGACAAAGAAACAATAGAATACATCACATAAACTGGGTTTCACTATTTGAGAGCCAAGAGCCAATAAACTGAGTTTCATAATTTGCAAACACTGAACTATAAATACTATAATACGTTCAGTAAGCAATGCAGCATAAAGCTGGGAGGAAAATAATTTTGCCTAACAATTTCACAGGCAGTTAAAATGAGATACTTAATACCAATAAAGTGGTCTTCTGTAGGAAGGAGAAGGAGGCTGCAGGGACCCTCCATGTGTGTGGTGTTCTTCCTACATTCTAACAATCAGACGTGGAGAAGGTGGAGTTGGAAGGGTTGGTGGCACCTGCCAGACACCACTGCTAGGTCACAGTGACCTCTAACAGCCTGCCTTCATACACTGGAGGGCCACTTTATTGATATTAAGGTCCTAATTTGAACTGCCTGTGAAATTGTTAGGCAGACCTCATTCCTCTCAGCTTTACACACAGATAGTTGACATCCTTGACCTACTAGAAGTCTGGGCCCACTTCTATTTTACTTCAGCCTTCATGCATACATTGTGGGGTAGGGTTGCCCGCTCTGGTTTGGGAAATACCTGAAGATCTGGGGGTGGAGCCTGGGAAGGTGGGGTTCGAAGAGAGAAGGAGCCTCAGCAGGGTCCACCCTCCAAAGCTACCATTTTCTCCAGGGAAACTAATCTCTGTAGCCTGGAAATCAGAGGTTGTTCCAGGAAATCTTCAGCCATCACTTGGAGGTTGGCAATTCTAGGGAGCAGTGCATTTAGGTGACTATGCATGGGAGAGCAACTTGCCACAGGGCCCAGGACACTGCTGTGAACTAAAGAAACAGAAATTCAGGAAGCCAGAAGAACCAAGGTTCAGAAGGCTGAACAGCACAAATCCCTGGCTGCAAAAGAAAGGTGAGTATTCTAGAAGGGGGGAGGGCAAAGGAAGCAGATATAAGAGTCTCAGGACAGCAAGGGGTAGCGTTTATTCCTTATCAACTTCAGTGTTTAGTTCAATCAAAATCTCTCATGCTGAGCCAACTGTTCAGATAAAGTCCACAAACACTACTGGAATTGAAGCTTGGGTGGTACAGGTAAGCCTCTCAGTTTTTGAACTAGTGCAGCAACAAATTTCCAGCTGTCATAGTACTTCAGGGTAGAAGTTATCATGTATTAATTTCTATACTGGTGAGCAATGCTGGAAAAGGAGGGCCCAGTCCAGTGCAGCTCTCTGAGCAGGGTCAAACTCCAAGTCCATTGGGAGATGGCCCCAGCTCTTCTGGAATTCCCCAGTCTTTGCAACAACACTGTGCAAAATATAAACAGCCTTTATAAGACCGAGATGCTGCTCTAAATCTCCTGCCCGTTGGGACTAATATCAGCAAGCTACCTGAACCTACAGCCAGCTTGGCCTCTCCCACAGAATACTTTTTTCTGTTAACTTAATCCGAGAAGAAAAGTAACCTTAACCAAAATGATTCCAATGTCTGAAGAAGATAAATGGGCACACCAAGCACAACAGATAAGAAATCTGTTGCCAACTCCCCATGGATATTGGGGGATGTAGTCTGGGGAGGGCAGGCTTTGGGGAGGGACCTCAGCAAGGTATAATGCCACAGAGTCCACCCGTCAAGGCAGCTGTTTTCTCCAGGGGAACTGATATCTGTAGTTTGAGATTAGTTGTAATTAAATGAGAGCTCCAGGCCCCACCTGGAGGTTGGCAAAGCTACCTGTTAGCTTTAAGGGAAGTATTATAGAGCTGGGAATGGGAGACTGGTAAAAAATATGCCCAAGAAAAGGCAACAAGAAGGGAGAAAAACAGGAACAAGGTAGAATGCACAGCAGAAAGGTACAGAAATGGTTAACTCACAAACAAGCTTTTTTGCTGACTTCCCAGGGAACAGAAGGAAGTGCATAAATTAAAAATTCTCTCATAAACCCTGTAAGGGTCTAGATTATTCCCTGCCACAAAGAAAGATTTTAGCGAAAGGAGTATTTTCTCGCTCCACAGCAACAGTATTTTATCTTCTCAGTCACTAAGGAAACAGGCAGCATGAAGGAGGAGCCATTATGTATCTGTTATGTCTGGTGCTTGATTCCTTGTCTGCAGCCAGGGAACATGTCTGGGCATGCTTGCCTGTAATGGGATGTGACAACAACAGACCATCCTTCCCCAGAGAACAATGGACCTGGGGATCCTGCCAGTCCCCCTATCAGAGGCTGAGGATATTTGAACGGACCTATGATAGCCCCTGGTGGGAGAATAATCCCTGTTGGACCAATCCCCCTGGGGGGGGCATGGTCAAGATGTGGTTTACCTGTAAATATAAGGGGCTTCCCCATTCCTTTGTCCCCATGCTCCATCTTGACCTGCAAGAAACCACCATGCTGTATATATGATCCTGACTCCCTAATAAAAGAGCTATGATTGAAATCACTCCACTGGCCTCCCGAGTCCAGTACTTTTTAGTAGGTTTCTCGTGAACAATAAAGCTGTTGGATTTCTGCACAACAAACTGGAGATGAGTTTCATAACAAACAGTGCAATCCTATGCAGACTTACACTTTTGTACATCCATTTCAATCAATTGGCTTAGAAGGGTTTAACTCTGGTTAGGACTGCATTCTTCTTATTCAAAGTACCAAAATGTTAATTGATTTCAAAGTAAGATTGGTTTATTCAAAAGAGAGTTTGGATAATGAAGGACTTATTTCTTTCTCTTCCCTTTGGGAAAACAGATAATATAAACACTCAAGGTCAGTGTGCGCACTGAGATCCCGTGTAGACAAAGGTGCCACAGCTGAGTGAAGACCAAAAACACAATGCAGAGTAAAAACTTGATTGTCCAGTGCAAGCTAGCAAAAACAAATTAAAAGTAGTTGATTTAGGTTAATCAAATTGGTTCATGGAACTTTAAACTTGTATCTCATTACTGGTCATACCACCACACTGTGAATTTAAATATACCACCATTTTTGTAACCCTGTTTTGGCATATCTTCTTCTTTTTTAAATATACCAGGGGCCTAAAAAATGGAAGTGGTGCTGTTTGATCTAGAGAATGTCAGGTGAAGAAGGGCAAGCTCATGGACTTCAGCAGCAGAATCCTCTTAGGGGCAGGAGAAGTAGAATGAAAGTAGGGAAGGACTGCTGCTCAGTTTGAGAGTTTATCCCCACTATAGGTGACTGCAGGACACACAGATTAATTCAGACTAAATATGCCCACTTCCTTCAACAGTCCTGAAATTTGGCCTATGACACTCAGTGATCACAGGCGAGAACACTGTGTCATGGGCCAGTCAAGCTCAGCAGAGCAAAGGGACACAGAGGACTCCTCTGAGGAAGAGGGGATCAGGTTACCTGATCCAAGCCCACAGCCCATAGCAGAAGTACTGCGGGAGGAGGCAGTCTCTGAGGGGCCAGATATAGGCTGCAGTCACACATGCTAAATAATCACTTTCAGTGCACTTTCCAACTGGATTTTTACTGTGTGAACTGGCCAAATCCAGTTGGAAAGTGCATCGAAAGTGGATTGAAAATGGATTATTTGGTGTGTGTGACCACAGCCATAGATTCTCAGCCAAGAACCAGGACACTGGCCCCTCAGCTTCCCAACCCTCATCATCATAATTTAAAGACCTGCTTATTTCAGATTGCCTTTTAATATGTTTGATTAAATAATGGTGTTGTTATGCTGAGATCTTTTAGCATAGTATCATGACATTTTGCTGCTGCTTTTAATTGACTGGTTTGATATGTTTTGTGATTAGCAGTGTTAATACTGCAATTGTGTATAATGTATTTTTCTTATTTTTATTTACTGTAAACCATCATGAATGCTCCAGTGAGAAGAAAATTGGAATATATATTCCATATGCAAATAAACCACCCATATGTGACAAGTTAAAATTGTGTCTGATCGCAAAAGAGGTAATAGAGGACATGGGGGGGGGGGACCTAGATGACTTGTATGGACACTTCCAACTCTATGATTATATGGTTCTGTGAATCTCTCCCCAGTATAGGAGAACGTGTGTGCTGGTAATTGGGGATTCCCTACTGAGAGGGGTAGAGGCCAAAGTGTGTCGACCAGACTTGTCATATTGAGAGGTATGCTGTCTACCTGGTGGATGCATCCAGGATGTGACAGAAAGGGTAGTAAGACTCATCAACTGGTGGAATGAGCCATACTGGTGGAATGAGCTCCTGGATAACAGCAGGGCCCTGTGGGACTTATTACAGTTCTGTAGGGCCTGCAAGACAGAGCTCTTTGGGGCCACCCAATAGATACATCTTGGCCCTGGCCCAAGTGAAAACCCGGCAGCCTGAACGTTACCTGACCGTCCATATTGTGTAATATCTAAGATGCTACCCCGATAAAGATAAAAGAAGAAACACCATCTTGTAGTGGGGGTAGGTTATCTGTCTATTTTTGTATTTGATGTGTTTTAATGATATTGTATTTTAATGTATGTTGGTAGCCGCCCTGAGCCCTCCGGAAGGGGGGGAGGGCGGGATATAAGCTGAAATAAATAACTAAATAAAATAATCAAGCCCACAGGTTATTATCCTTTCTTGCTCATCCATGTGGGAACAAATGCTATTGCCCGGCATAGCCCAGAACATCTTAAAAGAGACTATGTGGCTCTGGGTAAAAAAGTGGCTCTGGGTATGTGGCTCTGGGTAAAAACCTGGAAGCACATGTTGTGTTTTTGTCAGTTCTTCCTGTCGAAAGCCATTGCTTAGGAAGGGAAAGAAGAATACTGCAAATAAATGACTGGCTATGTAGATGGTGTCATCAGGAAAGGTTTGGTTTTTTTGGACCTTGGATTATACTTTCAAGATTAAGCTCTTCTATCGGGAGATGTTTTGCACTTCACAAGGATAAGGAGGGCTTTAAACTAAATCCTGTGGGGGAGCGACACAAAAATTCAAAGCCTAGTATGATGCCAATAACTGGAAATACGAACACTAAAGATTTGCGGGGAGTGGCACATATGCTAGGAAACATTAACTTGCAGGTAAATACAGAAATGAAAGCCTCAGGGCATATAAACCACAAATTCCGATGTCTCTTCACTAATGGGCAGAGTATGAAAAACAAGCAGGAGGAACTTGAAGTCCTACTACAGGAACAGGACTATGACATTATAAATGATTTGGATGAAGGAATAGAGGGAATGCTTATTTAATTTGCAGGTGATACTAAAATGGGAGGGGTAGCAAATACAATAGAAGACAGAGTCAGGATACAGGATGATCTTGACAGGATGGAAAACTGGGCTAAAACAAATAAAATGAATTTCAACAGGGACAAATGTAAAGTTCTGCATTTAGGCAGGAAAAATCAAACGCATAATTATAGGATGGGGGAGACTTATCTTGGCAGTAGTGTGTGCAAAAAGGATCTAGGGTTTTTAGTAGACCATACACTGAACATGAGTCAGCAAAGTGATGCAGTAGCTAAACAGGCAAATGTGGTTTGGGGCTATATCAACAGAAGTATAGTGTCCAGATCACACAAAGTGATGGTGTCACTTTACTCTGCTCTGGATAGATCTCATCTAGAGTATCATGTTCAGTTTTGGGCACCACAATTTAAGAAGGATATAGAAAAGCTGGAATGTGCCCAAATGAGGGCAATGAAGATGGTGAAAGGTCTGGAAACCAAGTCCTGTGAGGAAAGGTTGAAGGAGCTTGGTATGTTTAACCCCGTGAGGAGATGACTGAGAGGAGATATGATAATCATATTCAAGTACTTGAAGGGCTGTCATATACAGGGTGGTGCAGAGTTGTTTTCTGTTGCCTCAGAAGGTCAGATCAGAACCAGTGGGTTGAAATTAAATCAAAAGAGTTTCCAGCTAAACATTAGGAAGAACTTCTTAATACAGCAGTTCCTTAGTGGAACCGACTTCTTCAGGAGGTAGTGGGCTCTCCTTCTTTGGAGTAGATGTGAATATCCTGTGGAAGTAGATGTGAATATCCTGCATTGTGCTAGATAACCCTGGAGGTCCCTTCCAACTCTATGATTCTCTGTTAATGTTATTGTGGTTTTACAGTACTAATAACTTTCTTGTGTGCTAGTTTTCTATTTCTTTCACACATTCCTACATTGTTCATTAAGGGAGACTCTTGTTGTAAAGATATAATGTTTTAGCAATGCCTAAGAGCACAATGTTTTGTTCCCAGAAAAATATGCTTTCCCTAAATAGAACATTTATTGATTATGAAATGTGGTTGACATTTGACCTGACTATTAGTGAAGACATAACTTTTTTTCCCCTTGGTGAAAGACAACCTTTTAAGCTTTTATAATATCTCTGATCTATACAGTTTTGAAATAGACTTGGAAGATTAAAATCAGAATTCGGCATCATAAAAACCCCTTGCTACAACACCAAGTAGTTCAACTTGTTTCCTTCCCAGTGTTAAGCAATAACAACTCCCAGCCTCGCTTAGTGTCTAATATATGACGAAATTGCCTTCTTCAGGGTTTGATTTAAATTTTGAAAAACATATTGTGCCAACATGACATTGAGAAGACTATTTATTTTCATTTATGCTAATTAGAAATGGTAAAGAAAGATGGACAACAATCAAAGTTGAAACTGATCACTAAAGGCAGCTAAGAAATCCAATTGTATCTACTGTGTTACTAATTTCTGTTGTGTTACCTGGGGATCCCCTAGTATCACAGCTCATCTACAGACTACAGAGATCACTTCCCATAGAGGCTTTGTAGAGTGGATTCTATGGCATAGTACTCCACTGAGGTCTCTGTCTTCCCCAGGCTCCATCCCCAAATCTTCATTTCCCAACCTGGATTTGGCAACCCTACCCCCCCATCCCCTGCCAAGGGCTGGGGGGACCTGGCAACCCTATTACTAATGCACATGGAATTCGATGACTTGAAGGAATCCTCATTGAATTGGATTTATATATCTACCATGGTTTGGGAGAGCAGTGACAAAAGCTTGAGCCAATTGAATGTAGGGGCCCTTTGCACAACTCCATGCCAAATATTAAGAACAAGGGTTGGATCTACCGTACATATTCTGCTAGCAGAAGCGCTTTCCTCTGTCAGGAGGCTCCCTTTCTCTAGGGAAAGTGCCTTGGCTAACAGGATGGAGAGAATTCTGTCCAGCGTTCTGTCTCCCATAGTGTCAACATGCTCTGGAAAACTCACCAGCCAAAACCTCCATTGTTGCGCTGCCCCCCCCCCCCAGTACTGAAGTACACTGCTTCAATATACTTACATTATTTATAGTTTGCCTTTTCTCACTCAGACTCGAGATAGATTACACAAAGTAAATCAATGTAATCATATTTATTTATTTTATTTACATTATTTATACTCTGCCTTTCTCACTTGCTCAAGGCAGATTGCACAGGATGAGTCAATAGAATCAGTGGAACATCTAATAAACAATGCAAAAGGATTAGGGTATAGAATCAACCAGAAGTTTAAAAACAGAACTGAAGTGAAGCATGAGTATTAACATGACAGGTTAAGTCAGGGGTGTCAAACCTAAAGCCCACGGGCCAGAACTGCCCCCCCCCAGGGCTTTAATCAGGCCCGCAGATCTCTTCTCCACCCCCACCCCCTCCCCTACCTGTCCTCACTCTTCTGAGGGAGATTGGGGCTGCCAAACTTCCAAGCTCACTGGGCCTCATCTTCGCTGATTTCTCCTGCAGCAGGAAGTGCCTCTGGGCTAAAGCACAAAACAAGTTGCAAAGAAAATGCAAAATGGATTTTCCTTTAAGGTCTCTGGGCCCAGACAGACTACTCTGAGTCTGGAATTAAAGTCCTGAGAGCGGAATGATGGTCCCTGGGAGTAGCAACTGCATTCTCGGAATGGAATTCTGCTCTGGGGGCTCAGTACGGCATCCTGCATGTTGATTGTTTTCCACTCCACTCACCTCCTGAAGTAAAATCTACACTTTAACTAGTCTTTCTTTCTTTCTTTCTTTCTTTCTTTCTTTCTTTCTTTCTTTCTTTCTTTCTTCATATTTTCAAAGCTTGTTTCTCTGTAATGCACCAGTCTAGGTTTCATATAAATGCTCAGAACTCATGCCTTGGAAATTCATACCACTGGGTAGAAAGAGAAAAACACACACCCTACAATCCAAGCCTAACATGTCTAAAACAAAAAATGTCTAAACAAGTCTCTCAAACAGAACAATGTAGACCTTTACAGCGATAGAAAAATATCAGGTACTCCTGCTTTGTAATGTGTAATCTCAGTTTAGGCTTTAAGAATATTATTCTCATAGGTATGACAATGAAGGCATTGAGACACTTTGTTCTCTCCTGGTATAGCTTTAATGATTAGCATCTGTTAAGTTGTTGCTGACAGCAGAGGCGTCGACTTTTAAAAATCACGGGGGGGGGGGGGCTCTTATGTGAAGAAGAAGAAGAGATTGGATTTATATCCCGCCCTTCACTCACTTAAGAGTCTCAGAGCGGCTTACAAACTCCTTTCCCCTCCTCTCCCCACAACAGACACCCTGTGAGGTAGGTGGGGCTGAGAGAACTCTTTCCCAAGCTGTCCTTGAGGGAACAGCTGGTACAGAGCTATGGCTTGCCCAAGGTCACCCAGCCAGGTGCAAGTGGAGGAGTGGGGGATCAAACCCGGTTCTCCCAGATTAGAGTCTGTGCACTTAACCACTACACCAGACTGGCTCTCTTATGTGTGCGCGCGCATGCCGGGACCATGTCCCCGCTGCCTCTCCCCCCCCCCCCGGGCCTGGCCTGGCCACTCCTGCCTCCGTGGGGCCAACAGAGCAAATGCCCAGCATGCTGGCGTCACCCGGAAGTGATGCCAGCACGCTGGGCACGTTTTTGGCATTTGCCCAGCTGGCTCCACGGAGGTAGGAGTGGCCAGGCCAGGCCTGGGGTGGGGGGGAGAGGCGGCGGCTGCCGGCCAGCCGGCCAGTGGGCAGGCAGGCAAGCGAGTGTGCCTGGTGGATGCTCCGTTTTGTCGGGGGAGGCTGAGCCCCCCCGGGAAATTTCAGGGGGGGGGGCTCGAGCCCCCCCCGTAGTTGATGCCTATGCCTGACAGAGAACATCAAAATGAATAATCCATGTGGATTTTGCAGAATGGATTAAAGGAAACCCCCAGCCATACAGGATCTCACATTCCTGACAGTTCATACTCAAGTTTCCCCCCGCATATTTTCCTAAGTAGCATAATACATATACGTTTATATTGTTCTACAGAATTTCACAGTGTACTTTATTCTGGAGTAAAGGAGGCAGAGTATCCACAGGTAGTTATGGGAGATTCTTTTGTACCGTAGATTCTTAAATAAAAAATGCACATGCCTCTCATCAAATGTAAAGTATGTATGTGTGTATGAAGTCTGTCAAAAGTTACTTTAAAATATTGTTTATTGGAAGTTCATTATGGGTACCGTAAAAAAACTGTGTGACTAGATTATTAGTCTGTAGTAATTGCCATAATAAGCTATAATTCCTAAATAAAATATGATAGATGCTCAGGCCCTTTACCTGAGGAATGGGTACCTATGTTAAGAAAGGCAAGCCAGGAAAATTAAAAAGTGGAAAATGTTCAGGAATCTATTGATTTTGATTTGGTGCAAGAAATTATATAAGATAGCATTGCATTATTTTGTACTCTATAAAATACACTTAGAAGCAAGTGCAAAACTGACTGAAGACAAAATTTAAAAATACGAATAAAAAATCAGAAGCATTCAATCCTTTTCAGCTATTCCTGAGTGTGTAGCTGAACCCTGTTTGAACTGTTCGTAGCAAGAGACAGAGGAGCTCTGAATGCCATCACTGCCCTGAAAATAATTCTTACTGAAAATCTACCTACACTATTTCTGATGGTGCCAGTTCCAATCCAGCTCTTGTCATGGACAATAAAGCCCACTTAGGCTTTTCTCTCTGCATCAAACATACACCAAGCCATTTCAGTAGTGCACAAGTGAGCATAGGGCGGTGTATGCATGTTGGCTTAGTGCACAGAAACCTGATGCAGATCTCCCTTCCAGCGCTGGAAGAATAGCATTTATTTGTTAGTCTCCATTCGTTACCTTGAGAGAAGTTTGACAAAAGGCTGTCAACATCAGCAAATATTTCCCATGGAATAGTTCCAATTTACTGTTTTAAAGTGCTATCACAACCTGCCACTCCTAAGAGTGTGTGGAGCTAAGCATCATAGAAATCTGTGTATAATTGGTTTCAGTCAATAATAATTTCAGCCAGACATAGCTAATTTTGTTCTTCCCATGCTGACTGAACACCATAAATAGAATGCACAACATTGCCTGAAAAACACTTAAATAGTTCAGTTCAGTGTTTTTACTCGATGAGAGTTCTTGTTTGCTGAACAGTTGGGAGAAACGGGTTTAGTGCTTCGAATTCTTCCAGTATCTATTTCTTAAAAGCCTTTCGGCAAACCTAGGGAAAAGCATTTTGTGTTGCTATTTTGAGAAAAAATAGTGACGGGGAATGAGACAAACAGTATAAATGGGAGTTTCGGAAATAAAAAGGACAAGAAACTATAAAGCTCAAACTTCTAATTTAGCCTGAAGGCATATCCAGATATTAAGTGTTTTGAACAATCAGTACAGCAAGATTCTCTGGTTGTCAGATGTAGTCCACATGTAGCACATTTGTGCTGTGACAGATATCAGAAATTTTCCCAGTTTTTATTGAACTGCATCTGGTTACAAATTTTTTTAAAAGCACTAAGTATATTTGTGTGGCTTCTTCTTGCAATAGTATAGTGTTGGCAGAAGAGTTCCTAGCTGTACCTCATCCCAATATTATTATCCCATGATCAGGCTCTCAGATCAGCACTTAAGTACATAGCTGGGATCCCTTCATTGATCTCCCAGGAGTGCTATGCATCCTTTTTATTTTCTCAATCTGGCCTTGACTAAAATTTGGAGTAGTAGATTGGAATCTGTTTCTCTAATCTGGGGGAAGAAAGGAAACACTGCACAGCAAATCACAGCACTTTGAAGAAAGAATGTAATGCAATTACCTCCATGCTTGGGAAAAGACACATGTGAGTGAGCTCACTCCCCCCCCCCTTCAATAACACTATCTCAGTTAATTAGATTTAGATTTCGTATTCCATAAACAATAACAGGATCTTTTCATCAATTAGGAAGGACACATCAACCCATCAATCTTTGGTTTTGATACTGATATATTTATTTCCTTCCCTATGCTTTCCTCTGGAATTCAGTTCAAACAAATGGTGACTACATAACCTAAGCTTGTTGTTCCATTTGGGCCATAAACTTCATCAAAGAAGTAATCTCTTACTGATTGACCAAAGAGGTTTGAAACTTTTGACTCCAACCCAATCTGCTTTGAGAAGTATCTCATTTCTCCCTTTATCTTTTTGTCTGCTAGACTTGATACCATTGAGTTGTGAATTTGCTAATAAGAAATATTGTATTTTGATGTGTGCATGGTCATTGCACCTACCTTGACTCCCTATACTCTTTGATGAAAGATTGTCTTCAAAATGGTCTTAAGATAACGTACGTTATCATTGGTGTTATACTGGACAGTATTTTCTCTATGGACTGTTATTGCCCCTAGGAGGGCTTGTGCTTGTGGACTATTTTGGATTGTACCACTTTAAGTATCATCAGTTGGTGGTTGATGTGACTGTATGATGTTCATTACATTCTTTTGAACATTCTTTTGAAATACTGCGAGTTTAAATATTCAACATATGCCTATGAGTATTACTATTTGTCTTTTAAAAAATGGGAGAGTTTCTACCATTTCATTTCTAGATTTACACTCTCCCTTCCTGATTAGTTTTGTGCAAAATTATAATGTGCCTGCATAGATCTATAGTGCAGCCTCATTTGGAATACTCTGTAGAGTTCTGGTCAGTGGTCACAGTATCTCAAAATGGACATCAAAAGTTGACAAAGAAAGTTGATAAAGAGAATTCACTGCCAGATGATGTAGTGATGGCCATAGGCATAGACAGCTTTAAAAGGGGATTAGATAAATTCATGGAGGATATCAGTGGCTACTAGCCATGGTGACGAAAGGGATCCTTTCCATTCAGTGTTAGTAAAGGGAAAGGCCTTTGTGCCCTGTTGCTGGCCCTCCAGAGGAACTGGTTGTCCCATGTGTGAGACCGGATGCTGGATTAGATGAACCACTGGTCTGATCCATCAGGGCTCCTTTGTTCTTATAAAGAGGTAGGATAGAAATATGCATTTTGTTATATAAGTCACTTGCACTTAATACGAGTCCCTATCAGAGACATTTTTGTCCTCTCACTTGAGAACACTACATTAACAACTGTTATGTTTAGCCTTAGGCTGATGCAACACTGAAAATCCACATGCAAGGATTTAGGATCCTCGGTAATCAGAAATGTAATTGAGAGATAATGCAGGAAAAGACATAAGAAAAATGACTCAGCTTTGTTTGTCAGAACTTTGCATATTCTCTCAGAAGTTTATAAAGTAATCCACCAAGCAAGAGCTATGGAGTCTCTAAATTAAACTGGAAGAGAAAGACCATTAGACACTATAAAAAACAAACAAATGTTCTCTACTTTTTATTGTGGCACTGTATCAGAAGCACAGGATGGCCCTTTCTGGACAAGCTCAAAGGGTTGGCAACTTTTGGTTGTGAAATTACTGGCACCCCTGGGCAGAGTGCTGATCCCAAAACCCACACGTTTCAGCCTGAAAACAGGTATAAAACAAATAATCTTTTGCATTAGATACAAAGAGAAAATAGAAAGGTTTATTTTTTTAAGGTACGCATGGTACTGGATATACTGATTCTCTGCAATTTGGGAGGAGAATTACAAGAAGATTTTCACTAGGAAGCATTGCTCTACCCTAAATCTTTGGGAACTGAATTACAATATACTACTGAAGCGGATTCCTGCTTGATCTATGTAAAATAGACTGAACCTAAGCTAAGACTTTATTGCCTATTGATTTGTGACATGAAATCCTAAGAAAGCCAATGCAGAAAATCAGTCAGTAACACAAAGAATCTGTTCTAAGAAACAGATGTTAGTAACTTTCACAAGACAAGCAGTTTTATAAACCACAAATATGAGCAACCATTAAAACCCATGGAATGTTTTGCACATTTTCAGACAATATTTGGAAAGTGATTATAGGGTTGTTGGTTTTTTTCATCTTATCCACCATTTTAAAATGAATTGGATTCTTTTTCACTTTTGGTTTTGAAACACAGCTGGACAGCCATTTTGACAGAGATGCTGTCTTTGTTCCCTATGAAGGAGGAAGTTGAAATAAATAACTCTTGGGGTGCTGTCTAACTCTGGAAGAATAGGCTGTTCCACTTAAGCAGATTTCAAGATCTTTCTAAAGATCGCTACTGCAGGAATAATGTTTTTGAGGCAGAAAACAATCAAACATGAGTTCAGAACAGGTGGTTTTATAATATATTGATTTTTTTTACATTGTAAACTAAAAGTGAAGCTATAGTTCTCCACTATGTTTGATACATGATGGAGTACAAGAGGGAGAAACGAGTGCAGAATATTTTACCTCAGATATCTGATGATGGCAGTAATGACAGAAGTTAGTTTTCCAGGTCCTTTAATTTCAGTCATTGGTATCTATTATCAAATATTACCACAGTAGAGGAGGTTGGTAAAAATGTAGGTTAGAGCATTCAACTGCTGGCAAAGATAGCAACACATTCTGATGGTATTCACACAGTACCCGCCTTCTGTACTTAAGAGAGCCAGCACCAAACTGGGAGAACCGGGTTTGATTCCCCACGCCTCCACTTGCACCTGCTGGATGACCTTGGGCAGCCATAGCTCTGTACCAGCTGTTCTCTCAAGGACAGTTGTCTCAGAGCTCTCTCAGCCCCACCTACCTCACAGGGTGTCCGTTGTGGGGAGGGGAAGGGAAAGGTGTTTGTAAGCCGCTCTGAGACTACAAGTGAAGGGCGGGGTATCAATCCAATCTCTTCTCTCTCTCTTCTTCTTCTTACGCTAACTGGGCAGACAACAAAGTTGGCTTTTTTAAGCCAACCCAAACATTCTTCTAAACTCCCACAAACCAGTCAAGAACAACAAAATAAAGATTATAACTAAACAACAGTCTATGAAGTTTTTTAATAGTCCAGTCGTGAGAGAGATTATACAGTATCAGATATGTGACAATCTGACAGCAAGTGGAGAAGGAAGGAGAGAGGATACTTTAAATGAAACAAACAAATACCATGAGGAACACCCTCATTCCCTTTACAAAGGAAGTTAATCCCCTCCAAGGAGTTCATGGATTTCCATCTAGATAGTGAAATATTTCCCATTTCACTTCCTAAAACAAAATCTCCAAAAAGATTCTCTAACTATTATAAAGCGACTGGCAGCTGATACTTCCAGGTTTCTTTTCAAGTTTCTTCTTCAGACATGTTCTGAAGCACTCCATGAGAACAAGAATATAGTAAAAAAAAAAGTATTGTGGATTTTAGGGAATATCCCAGTCATTTTTCAGACACTGCTTTTGTGGTTCCCAAGAACCTGTTTTCTTTTCCTAAACAGAGTGAGATGTAGAAGCCAATACTTCAGTGCTTCAGTGGACGCGTCAACCGCATGACTGTGAACGTAGCAGCAGCAATTTTTTCATAGACGAGGAACATCAGTGCAGCAGTAAGGACTGTTTGCAGCAGCTTTGCTTCAAGCCCTTTATAGAGTCCTACTAATCCAAAGCGCCTGTCAACCACAAAACAAAACATAGTTTCACATGACTGGAAACGTTTTCTTGGCTATGCAATAAAATTACAGACAATTTCTCCTTCTTTCCCCAGCATAACTTCAAAAATGTGTTTGTTTCCTCCAGCCCAATTAAGAGCCACCTGGGATTTAGAGACAAAAGATGTCCATAGGTAATCAAGCTACAGGCACAGATAATCATGAATGCCCACTAAATGCCCACTAAAAGCCTGAACCGATACTCATTAAAAATATACTATAACCACAAAATCAAATGTTCTCACCTATGAGGTTCATTACACAATGGCCTACATACATGGGCAAACTAGGTATTCGGCCTCCATTGTCTGTCTTTAAGCCCAAGTGCTATTTATCTTTTTGCAAAAGCAAGAAAGAACAACACCAGCTTTGCTGTAGAACTAGTATCACGGCTTATCCCTTTTTCCTAGCTACTACTTTCCCCTCAAGCTCCCTCACATATCAGTTTCCCCACCTAGACTGCAGGTTTCAGACTCATGTTTGCAACAAGCACAGGACTCAAACCTGCATTACAGGAAAGGATGAGTTGAAGAGGTCAAGGAGAAAAGCAACAAGCAGGGGATAGAGTTATGTATCCTTTACCCCCTGCTGTTTCACCACTAGAAATCTTGCTATTCCTGTTATACCTCATGAAGAAGTGGCACCCAGGCTTCACTGGCATGCAACAAAGGCAGAACTAGGTTCTCCTATTACAGTAGGCCTTTGGAAGGGGGTAGGGACCAGTAGTAGCAGCTTCCCTTTGTGCCCCTCCCTGGTTACTCATGGTGTAGTTTTGAGTAAAGTGAACCAAAACATCTGCATTTTGCTATTTTATTGTTTGTAACATTGGACTGTGCTAAGTCTTATTGCTTTGTTGTTACATCCATTGTTACCCTTGTGGGCCCATTTGGCAAGAAAGGTAGTGACTGAAATGAGATTGAAGGAACAAAAAAGATGCATAAATAGGTGAAAATGAATGAGATGTAATTACTCAACACTTTAAGTGCACAGAACTAAAAACCCTCCTCAAGAGAAAAATATTAATCTTGAATGAAAGATGCAACCATTTAAGGTTACATTTTCAATTAATAATAAAAACACTACATAATGGCATGCCTGATTTGCAGTGGTTTTACCAGGGACGTTGAACTGAACAGTAAGTGGAAGATGCTTGTTGCCACAACTTTTTAAAGCATAAAACTCACTTTATTCTCTGTTGAAGAAGATAGAGAATATTTTTAAGACTGCCTAGTCTCCTGTTTTCTGGGTTTAGTCGGTGATGTCCAAACTGAAAAAACAGAAAGGTTCAATTAGCATCTCCTGTGCTATAGTTCCCTCCCCCTTCATCCCTCTGTATGGGATGGGAAATGACATTATATGAACCTATGGAATTTTGCAAGGTCAAGCATAAGCCCGCTTGTGGGGAGGGCGGGGTAAAAAGGTGAAATAAACAAACAAACAAACAAATAAATAATAAGGCAGCAAAGGAGTACAACATGAACAATTTTACAGTTCTGTGCTTAGATGATCTACATACACTACAGATCATAGTGCTGCATTAAACAGAGTGAAATCTTGTAACTGACCTGGCCCACTAGTCAACTAGCCCTCATTATTATTATTTTATTAGATTTCTGAATCGCACAACCCCACAGGTGGGCTCTGGGCGATTTACAGCATTAAAACAGATAAAATACAGTCAACATGATAAAGCCTATTACAATGCAGTAAGAAAACAACCAATCCAGATAGTGATCAATCCCTTTTTTGCCAGCTGTCGTACTCTCTGCACAGCAGGGAAAGGAAAAGGATGCAGGGCCAAAAGTAAAAAAGGAGGGTGCCAGTTTTAACCATTGCTGTCCTCAACCAAAAGCCTGGCAGAACATCTCTGCCTTACAGGCCCTGCAGAATTGCATCAGATCCCACAGGGCCCTGATGTTTTTCGGCAGACAGTTCCACCAGGTCAGGGCCAGGACCGAAAAGGCCCTGGCCTTGTTTGAGGACAGCTGGACCACCCTAGGGCCGGGGATTCATACCCCCGATTTTTCAGTGCTAGTATGTTCATTGCATGTACTCTCAATAAAAAATTTTGCTTCAAAAAGCCCCAAACCCTGACCAAGGAAACTCAAATTCTGTATCAAAACTTTACAGATCGCTAGGGCTATGCTGGGTGCTGAAAAAGGAATGCAAGATGGTGGCTGCCAAGCCTTGCACATTCCTCCTGACCCCCCAAGAAGATAACAAGTAATGTCTCAATCTATGCCAGGGCAAATCCCACCCAGACACTAAATATTGTTGTAAGGCCTGGGAAACAGGCAAAGACAAAGCAGTAACATCCATCACAGAGTCCATATGCTACTGTAGTTAATACAACTGATCTAGAGTCTTAAATTACTTTCTCTCGGAAAAAAATCTAGTTCTATTAATGATCAGAAATACAAACCCACATTTAATGCATTGGATACATTGTTTTGGAGAACAAGTTGCTTAATTTTAATGATTCATACTTTAATGAACTACTTCCTAACAGCTTCTCCAGAGGGGCTTAAAGGCTGCCACTGCAGCAACAAATTAAGAAGCATCAGATGGGATGACTTCTTTTCAGCTTGTATTGTAAAACGCTGGCTGAAGGCAACTATACAAAGGAACTATACATGACAATGATATGGTGATAAACGAGTACTCACCCGCAAAATTGACTGCACCGTCTGCATGGGGTAAGTGAGTGTAGTGGCAATGGCTTTGGCGATTGCTCCAATGACAAACACATCTAGTGAGGAAAGCTGTAATGGTACAGATAGATACACGATTGCAGAAACAGAACTGGGAATACTTTTCATGTGACCAAAGGGAGATAAACTTCACCTTGCTTACAAGCCATTGCATCTTACCTGCATTTGCTTCTTCAAAATCTTCCGCTTAAGCCCTTCGTAGAACATGAATTGTATGGCAGGATTGAACACCAACAGCAGCGAGGGGAAAGTGCCATTCCATAAAGCCAGGATTCCTTCATCCCTTATTATCTGATGAAAAGCATCTGATGAGGAAGGTGGAGAGGGCCAACAGGGATCTTTAACACTGACTTGGCTTGCAGAGGATGCTATTTAGTTACATGTTTTGTCTGTCTCTCTCAGGCAACCTATCATTGTCCACAATACATTTCCCACACCTGCTTTGCAATCTCATCAGGAAGCTTAACAGCCCATCAGCTTCCAAAGAAGAAGCAGTGGTCAGCTGCCTCAGGGCAAGTGGGCTCTTCCTCTCCTCAACATTTCCTCTGTTGGTGTGTGTGTGTGTGTGTAAAATTCACCACCATTAAAAAAATGTTGAGTTTTTTTTTCCTGCAAACCTGGAGGGTCCCCCAAGTTTGTTGAAAAATACCCTTCACTCTACATGTCCCTAAACTGCAGATATACGTATCTGCAGATGGGGCCAGGTTGACTATTTAGCTATATAGATACTACTCCAGGTTTCTCTTTATTCTGCCTACCAACAATAGACTACACACTGGAGATACAAATTCACAGATTACCAAATTGGAGATTCTGCATGCAAGAGCCTTCAACCATTGCCAATGTGAAACGAAGAGAAATGGCAGCAGCAAATTCTTACCTACAATGCCTTTGTAATAGGTTGGTATAATGTCTTCATTTCTGAATTTTGCCCCCTGAAGCTTCAGGCGGGTGTTCACTACCCACAGTGGAGTAGTCAACAATACGTTCACTACACCTAAGGCAAGACAAAGAGAAAGGAGAAAAAAGAGGGCCTTAAGCAAAAATTTTAACAAACAGAATGAATCTTTCCTTTAAGTTTTAATGCACAAATATAACTATGGTAATACACAGAAAAGTCCATCCTAAAGAAAAACCCAACAAGAAGAGAAACAATTAAGATCTGTTAAACAGAGATACAAAAGTCTTGGCTTGTATTAATTCTTTTTTTTTTATAATATATTTTTTATTATTATAGCAAATCAAAGCAGGATACAACAATGTCAACATTTTCAATGCCAAAAAACAAAAACACAAAAAAAAACAAAAAAAACCCCAAAGTCATCATATCAAGCAGTATACAATCACAAGTGAGTATCTTTGAAAGAGTCAAGTTAGTGTCTGGTGGTTTGCTAAATCTGTTTAACCTGAGTGTAGCTGTCTTAACCATTAAGTCTAGTGGGGTGTGTGGGGTGAGCAGGGGAAGAGAGTCATGAAAGAGACAGAGTGGTAGGTTTCAGAGATGGAGCCAGGAGGAGTAGCCAGGATCCTGGGGAAGTAAGTTCTGGGCAGTCATGTATGTTAGGAATGGGTACCAGGTGCACACAAATCAGGAGGAGGTCGCATCAATGGAGGGGTTGGGCGGGTTGAGGCTATTTGTGATTTTGTCCATGAGAAATTGTTCCCAGACCTTCTTTCGCCATGAGTCTAGAGATGGAGCGGTATTGAGTTTCCAAGATGCCGCTATGGATGTTTTGGCCGCCGTGAGGAGGAGGGTGGTCAGAGGGAGGAGTGGCTCTTCTCCTAGAGAGGGGTCCCTAAGGTGCAGTGCTTGTATTAATTCTTCACCATAGAGCTGGCAGGGAACCAGATGATGGAAACAAGCTATCCAGTCAAACAGGAAAGCCAAGTTTGCTTCTCATAATAGAGACACACCTTGGCATTCAAAAATATTTTCTTTGGGTTTTATGAAAGCTCTCCACTTTATCTTGTCTTGGAATTGTGTAATTACAGATGACAATCAGAAAGCATTAAATTATGAAGCAAAACAAGTACTTAGAGGCTGTCTGTCATGTTAAGACATAACTTATATATTACTCAAAGAGAGAGAGATGACTGCAATGCAAACTAATAAAGTGGTATAAGTAATGAGAGCTCACAGAATGCAACACAGAGGCATTGGACTGGTCTCTGCAGAAAACACCGACGAGAGGAATTACGTACACAGAAAGCTAACAAGTGTTACAGTTTAGGAACTATTCAGTTCTCTAGACATTGGAATGCAAGTTTTTGCTTCAGGAAAATTAAAATGATACCATCATATATTCAGCATTACTCATAAGCTTACATATGTAGTTAAAATTCTTAGAGCCTCACTCCTGTACTCAAGCTAGATGCTCCTCATGCATCAAGAAATCAGAGGTTTTCAGTACCACTAACACTGAATATGAATCTGTGACACAAAGTGTGGGATCCTATCCTTCCATTGTGCAAGCGTGGGATCCTTGCACCACTGGAAGTCTCTCTGCTGGTGAGAGGGGGAGGGGCATTCTGCCTACGACTTTCTCTTCACTGCAGGTACCTGTGTGGGGTGGGGGGTTTTTTTGCACATGTGGGAGCCCTAATCCTTTTCAGTGCTCACAGGTACCTGAAAGAAGCCAGGAAAGTTCCCCTACTGTGAGCCCCTCTGAATAGCACAAGCCTAGGATCCAACCCAAACAGTATATGTATCGATAACACAGACTTTTAATATTTAAACTAACTAGATTAAGAAGGGGGAAAAGCTGAATGTTAATTAAATATTCTAATAATGAAAGCTGTAGAATCTAACAAAAGCTTCCAAAGAATAAAGATGAAGAGTTAGACAAATCAGGGTAGTTTGTGGCTCTTTTATGTGATCTTGTGGCGGGAAAAGGTGGGATGTGATGTGATGTAATGAAGCACTGAAGCACGAAAGCGTGAAAACAAAATGTAAACATAAAATGAAACAAGCCTCCATGTATAGGGGGATATTCACATACAAAGCACTCAGAGCGCTTGGCTTTAAAAGTACCTTCCGGAAGCATCTACAATAATAGGATAAATCCCCTCAGCTTGAGAACGCTTGTACTCCGAGCCATCACAATCAGTAGGATTCCATTACCTGCAACCACCCCAAGAGTCAAATCTTTTCCTGTGGTGGAATGGTGACCTTTGACCCACACTGCTTTTAGACTGTTAAATGTATAGAAATAGACAAAGTTGGAACAACAAAGGCTGGAGATGACAGGGAACCACCCTCGATATGGAGCCAGGCTAAGGAAGAAAAAGAGAAAAGCAAAAGTAAAGGTCACACAGTTGCCATTAGCAAGAAATAAAGCAACAGCAGCTGCAGCTTGATCCGAAATCCAGCCATCAGAAAAACAACCCCTGCCTGCAAAAAGGGATTTTGTTAAGCTCATGAAAAGCAAACGGACTGACTAAAGTTTTGTTTCCAAAGGTACAACTGTGAACCCGAAATAGCTCATATCACTAATGCAGCTATCCTGTGTGGGCTCATTTGGGATTAAGGTCCAATTTAAATGTGATGCAGGCGAAGCAAAATAACTCACCCCAGGACACTGCACTTGTACAGCATCTTATTTAAACTGGATCGCTACCTGTGCACAAGTACTGCATGTGTCTAGTTAGTGTGCCAATAAAAACACCCACCCAAAGTCCTACAGGTGAGTTCTTTTGCTTCACAACACACTGAAATCAGCCCTTAGCTTCATTTAATTCAGCAGTATGTACTTCCAAGCAAATGTACAGACCAGAGCTGCCCAGGACCCAAGATGTTTTAAAGGCATCCAGTGTATACAAAAAAACCCCAACACAGTAGAAAATGGTGTATCTAAAGTGGGGATGGTTGACTGCGCCAGTGATTTCCCATCAGAAATTACTCCTTATCACATAGCAAAGTGCTTAGGGCCAGTTCAACTTGAAGGTCTAAGAATGCATCTCCTTGTGGCCAGAAACCTGAATCTGTTGGTGCCAGCCTTCTCTCTAAGCCTCAGCCTTCCTAGGAATTCTTTTCTTCCAGCACTAGAAAGGAACAAGGAAGTCCATGTTGCACTAACTCTTCTACTATGGAATACAGAATTCTTTCTTTTTGCATGGAAGAGGAGGGGGGATGGATTACAAAGCATGATATTTAGTATGAAGCTTGGAAGCACAAATACTAGGAAGCACAAATACTACTGCATCAAGTAGACAGGCATGCTCCAGATTAATGAAGAACACTGGCAAAAATCCAAATTCTGCTCACTAAAAGTATCTCCACTTACAAGCCTTCTTCTTTTATTATCTCCAACAGAACTGCATGTGTCCTCTTGGATTTGCGTTTTTCATCAACTGGAAGAGAACACAAATATTTAATCCTTAACGAAACAGAACAATTTTCTCTCTCATTTCTCTTTTCTTCTAAGAGCAACTTCAGAAAGGATGGAGAAGCCAGACAAACACGAAACAGCAACGCCTCGTAATGTATGTCCCATCTCCAGGTTTATGAAGCAAGAGCCATCACTATCTTTGAATGGGGAGATGTGCAGATTGATCACCAATCAAGAAATGGAGATAGATGTCAAAGTTGCATTTTTTGATATTATGGAAAACACACTGGGCTATGTCCTGCCACTCCACTCAGCAAAACGTGAAGCCTTCTTCCAGCCTAAGGCACGTTCTTCCAACTTGCGAGCCTCTTTCGGCAGCAGAAGAGCCTCTTAAGTTGGAGGAAAGCTTCAAACTTAGCTGAGTGGTGTGAATCCAGCAGCACTTCAGAACGCCTTTGTATTTCTCAAAGTCACTTCATATGCGACACTACACATGTAGATCCTTCTCTTCCAGACATATATGGTATACCTACAGACTGAAACCTATGTCTATACTTTTAAAAAGACACCTCATCTAGGAGCAGCATCTCTCTCAGATGCTAGTCTCACATAATATCTGTTTTACGTACTTATTTAATGTGTATTATATAATGTATTCAGGCTCTTGTTGGGTGTGGTCCTCTCAAAATCACAGAAGTCTTAATGTTTTTCTCTGTTGGATGGTTCTAAACAGATCTGCTACTGTATAAACAATATACAGCTGTCAAAGGTAGAAAAAATTCAAATTCCTAAGTGCCCAGGAATTTCCAGGCCCTAAAAAATATCAGTCTTGAAGCAATGGTCCCTTTTCTGAAGCTTGTCATATAGCACTGAGAAGGTGACATACTGTGGCCAATTATGCACTTGACAGACTTCACCTTCATTTTGATAGTTCCTTGTTGCTGAAAAAATCACAGTATCCTCATTTGAAGAACAATCTTCATTAATGTGCTGAAATAGGAACTTGAACTAGGCAGCTTTGCGTTCAAATCTCGGCTCAGCAATGAAGCTTATTGTGTGATGTCTGACAAGTCACTAGCTTCCTCCCTTAACTTGGAAGACAGTACAATGTAGTGGACAGGTGTCAGGCTAGGACTGGGGAGACCAGGGAACACATCTATACTCGGTCATGAAACTCACTGGCTGACCTGGGACAAATCACTTAGTCTACCTGCCCCTCAGGGTTGCTATGAGGATAAAATGGGGAAGGGAGAGCTATGGAACACCTTGGGAGGAAGGACGAGATCAAAATATGATATATAACAAAAGCCTATTCTATACACATAGCATATTGAGGTACAGACTCCTGGGGCAGGATCATAGGATGGACCATAAATTTCCTGCAATCTTCCTTGCTGTGCTAGCTTCTTACTTGTAAGGAATGTTGTACACGAATAGTGTTAAAAATGGCACCTCCCACTTCTAGCCTGACATGGTACCGTCCACTGTGCCACCTTGTTCTGCTGCATATGTAAATCAGCATAAGAAGGATTACAGTGTGTAAGGAACACGAAGTAACAACAAAGACACTGTGATAAGATGCTAAATAAAATAAAATTCTAATTATACTTAAGTTAAATAAAATAAATTTCTAATTATACTTATGTTAAATAAAATAAATTTCTAATTTTACTTATTTATACTTACCTTGGAGAGAAAAATATATTTGTTATCATTATTGATACTGGGTAAACCTAAAATATACTTGTAGTGTTGATACTGGGTAAAACGTAATTGCACAATTTTCATCTTGCTTTAAGATACTTATATGTTCATATAGTTTCATTTATGGAATTTGTACAATTTTTCAGTTCACTGAAGAAGTTTAATGAAATGAGTGCATTTATACCCAGGAATCTGTGAGTCTTCTTTCAGATGATTGATTCTTCTTTCAAATGACTTTTCTTTCCATGTTGATTCATAATGTATTTTTTAAAAATGCATAGAATCATAGAATGTTAGAGTTGGAAGGCACCTTGCAGGTCATCTAGTCCAACCCCCTGCACTCTGCAGGAGCCCAGCCGAAAGATAGCCCTACAATTTATATTTGTATATTTTTGTACACTTTAGCATATAAAAATAATTGCACACAATATATAAATTACGTATATTTAGATTTTTATTTTATTTAGCGTCTTATTACAGTGTCTTTGTTGTTACTTCGCATATATAAGTCAGGCTTAGTGTATCATACAGGGTTATTGCAAGGATAACTTCCTGAGCTCCTTAAAGGAATGGCAAGACGCAATAAGTGAGTCAGGTTCTGTGGAAACTTTTTTCTAAGAAGCAGGAGAATGATTTTTCACTAATTCCCTCTCATGCTGTTCCTGAGGGTCCCTCTGTCCTCCCAAGAGAAGTATCCTTGGCCCCAGAGATATCCGGCTATCCTCAACAAGAGCTAGGGCTTTTTTGGCTCTGGCTCTAACCTGGTGGAACTCTCGGCCAAGTAACATCAGGGTCCTGCGGGATTTAATGCAATGCCACAGGGCTTGCAAGGCAGAGATGTTGGTTGAGGTCAGTGAGGTGCTCTATCACGGCAGGCACCCACCTCCTTTATTCCATCTTTCTTCAGCCTCCTCCCTACCTGGCCTACAAGGCAGCAACACAATCCGGAACTGGCTTAAAATTTGATCTGTGGACACCATCTAGGAACTGTTTTTAAGACTGTACTGAACGGCTTATTATTGTAACAATGATTTTTATATTGTATTTTATTTACTGTTATACATTGCCCAGAGCCCTGTGAACTCGGGGATTGGGAGATTCATAAATTTAATTTATAAATAAATAAATAAATTTTGGAGGGTGCTTTGGGCTGCAGCAGGAAGAAGGTGAGGAAAATCCACTAAACTGGCAGAAATCCCTTGTGTCAGCAAGAATGATCCACAGGTTTCAAGTCAATATGAAGGAGAAGACCAGAAGGCAAGTCCTCAAATGATAAATCTAACAACTATATGATCTTTTTCAGTCTGTGCCATGAGCCAGTCAACTGCCGCCTTCTCCAAGGATAAGGAAATGAAAGAATCAGGCCCTGCACCAGTAGAGTGCCTGCCTAAGCCAGCCAAAGAAATGTTAGGAGACGAGGGTTGCTTATTCTGACAGGCAAAGAAAGAAATGGGACAGAGATCAATGTCAGTCACCATTAGTGTATCCTGAACCAGCTGAGCATAGGAGACATCGGGAGCATTTGTCAGCCCGAGAGAGATGAAGGCGTGCCCGTTTAATTGCACAATGGTGATCAGCCCTAGTTGCTGAAGCAGAGTCATTTCAGGAGCAAGAATGACAAGACGGTGAGAAGCAACACCTGTGCTTCGGGGGTGAGTCAGCTATTTAGGCTGACAGAAGGAACACATGGAGCAGAGCTCATTGTGGAAGCAACTTTGCTCATCACCAGTCTGTGAGCTGATTCTCTCAGCAAACAGAGTATTGCCTTGCTTGCTGCCTTGCACTTTGCCTTGCTAACCTGTGTTTGCTTTTCAGCTAGAAACCCAGATTCTGTCTCCTGTCCTGGCTTCCAAGCTTTGAACCCTGTTCTCCAGACCTTCCTCCTGATGTTTGGATGGAACCTTTGGCTCCCTGACTCTGTACTGGTTTGTTGACTTTGCTCTTGTCTCTGGCTTAACTGATTGTTGTTATATCTGTGCTTCCCGAGCTCCTGAGTAGAGTAAAAAGTGTCAGTCTCTTCCATGAACATGACATTTATTTTGCTTGTTAACAACTGTGTTTATACATTCTGGAGGCGAATGTGACAGTCTGGCATCTGGTCTGGCTATGGCACAGAGATTATAGTGGTTGCCCTGGAGGACAATCTCTCTTAAAATATGGACAAGAGCTGTGCCTTCCCTTTCTGTTGATATTAGAACTTTCAACAGCATTCAACACAGTGGACGACTCAGTATTAGTAAAATGTTTAAGGCACATTCTTACACTTAGAGGGAGACTTTTTCCTTGTTGACCAGAGGCTGATAGTTTGGGAGACTGAATCAGAAAACAGAACATTTTCTGAGGATGGAAGAGATGCTGGTTAGTAAAGCTGAGGTTCTGAAGACTATAGCACTGAAGAGTATAGCACTACTTTTGATGCAATATGATGCAATACAATCATTGGTGGTTTGGGAATGTTGTTAGATCCTGCCCTTCTGACTAAGACACAGGTGGATGAAGCAGTTACATGCATTTCACACAAGAACTGGCCTCATATCTTGACTTGACAATCAGGCTATGCTGATTAAGGCTACAAGAATGTCAACACTAGGCTACCACAGTGTGCTCTAAATGGGGCTGTGCTTGAAGACAATCTGGAGCTTGAGCTAGTGCAAAATGCAGCAGCTCTTTTACTCTCTGCAGTTACCCACAGTTCATATAGTGTGCCAATATTAAAGTTATTACATTGACAGTCTATTTGTTTCTAGGTCCAGTTCTAGGGTCCTGGCTATAAAGCTCTCCATTGCCCATATATCTTCAAATACACTCCTTGGCAGCAGCTTCACTCAACAGACCAAGGCGTACTTACAGGGACATCATGCACGCAGATTAGATTCCCTGTGTGGTGGAACAGACTTCCTGTACAGGCAAGCCTCCCCATTATTAGCATTCTGGAGACAGTGTAAGACCAAATTATTTAGACAGAACTTCCAGTAAACAAAGGCTCTCTAGTCATCTTGTTTTGATTTGTATTTTATGTAGATTTCAATTATTTGTTTTATTCTGGAGTATTTTAAAATTCATTGTAAGGTCCTTTCTAGGAGAAATATGGGCTACCAAAGGCCTTAAATAAATGTACGTGCTTACCTTGAAGTCTCAGCCTAGCTGTATCCAGAGGAAAAAACACAGTCATTGCTGTCATGCTACCCTAAGGAAGTAAGTAAACACAGACAGTTAACTTCATTGACAATGCCAGCCTAAGCAAACACCATTCTAAGCCCACTGACTTCAGCAACACCCAGGATTGGGCAACAGAAAGCAGCAGGTACAGCAGCCCAGTTGTAATGTGCTTTTCACAAATCATCCCCTTTAGAAGAAAAGCTGCAGCTGACACTTGTATAGAATAAGGATTTACCATTAACTATATTAATAAGGATAACACTATACATGAAAAAAATGAAAAGGACACAGTCCTACTTTTATATTTTTCCAATCCCTGACTATAAATGCTTTACTGGGATACTATATCACCTCTGTGCAGCATATAATGTTTTAGCATAAAAAAAAAAGAGTATCCTTATTGAAGATAAAGAGACATTACCTATGAAAACATGTTCTCTTAAACTACTGGTCATACACATTTGACAAAGTCCCAAATTGCTACTATTTATAAATCAGGGCCTTTCTGTGTTAGAAATGAACTCAGGGCAGAACTGTCGGTGAAACAAGGCTAATATACAATTAACATTTACTTTAGCATCAACCATACCAGACAAAGGTAGATCGTACCACAACAGTGTATTAACCTTAACAATGTCTAAAGCACCCTAAATTATCTGCTGATTATCAGGGCTTTACATTCATACAGCTACAGAAGAGCCTGAAATTGATGCGGGGGGGGAGGTTTGAAAGATTTTAAGATGTGGTTTTGCAAGCTTGGTATCAATAGACAAGTACAAATACTCTAGCTGACTCCCACTCCTGCCTTACCCATACAAGCCTGAACAAATGCTTGTGTAAGTTATGAGTAAGATGAATAGGAGAACTGATGCTAGAGCCAGGTGGTTTCACCTGTAGATCAATCTTGCATTCTCTAGCCACTGCCCTGGGTGATTAGCTCAGTAGTCCAAAACTGCCATGGTACTTACTCTTGCAGGAAGGCCTGCCACAGCAATTATTTTTCAGTTGTTCATAAACGCTGTATGAAATAAGGATGAATAATCTCAATTCTGTTCAAAACTTGGGTATTGGTTAACCACGGTTTTGAACAATATTCTTACATGGGTGCTTGCAATTATCCAAACATTTAAAGAAAACCTTTTTAGTCATTATCTTCATTTCTTATGTAGTATAACTTTGAAACCAAGCAAAATACCAGAAGAAACCCCCCAGAGAACTCGGTCAGAACAATACACTGAAATAAACTGAGGCTCCACAACTAGCTTTGATTCAAAGGACAGAGCATCAAAAACGGGCCCTCCTTCAGATCCCAGACATAAACATCTCAGAGTGATGCTATACAAACCTCACCTTGAGACTTAACTTTCCATAGCAGTCAACAATTAGTAGGCCTGACAAAGTTTGCAGTTGCCTTTGAATGCATCCCTTCCCCAACACAAGGAAGGGTGCGTTTGTCCATCATAAAGTCAACATAAAGCCCACACATTTCTCCTAAGTTCCAGGCTCAGGAGAATGCTCATCCCTGACTTCATGCTGGCCTTTAGAGGCACTCAGCAATATTTTTCACCATTTCAGAGTGCCTCAGAAGCACAGAGCAACTTCAGAAGCAAGCCTCTGCTTGTCCCCGCCCCCTTCAGCCACAACTGGAGAGCACACCTGGCAGACTCCTAACTCCCCATATATAAAATAAAAGAGTAATACTGATCTGCTTCCCAGGCAGGATGGCTTTGTTGCAAGGATGAGATTAAAACAAGCAGTGATTCAAGGCAGAATGTAGATCTGTTTCTTCTTGCAAGGTTGTTCATTTCTAAGTGACAACAGGTATTTCTACAGCACTCATTTTCCTAGGCTGACTAGACACACACGGTGAACACGTGCTTCTTAAGAGCCCAGCCAGCCACATATGAAGTGAGCTGCAGGTCTTACTTTAACGGCAAAAGCAGTGTTTGTGAAGAGGGTGCTGAGCCCTCTCCTGTTCCCATGCCTTAGCTCACCTCAGTACAAGGCCCCAGCTACGTCTCACTGATCCCAGCACACTTAAGCAAACTGCAAAGGGGGAAAATCCAAGACCAGGGTAGTACAGGAAAAGGAGGATTCAGCACCTCTCTCGTCCCATGACCCTTTATAGTTAGTCATTAAGCATGTAAGACTGCTCAAATTTGGTTGGCCTTAAACAGATAGAACAATTTTATTTAGCTATTTATAGCTTGCTTTCCCTCTCACTGGGGACTTTAAAACAGTTTAAACACCATTCTCCTCTCCTCCATTTTATCTCCCAACAGCCACCCTGTGAGGTTGTCTAGGTTGAGTGATGGTGACTGACTCAAGTTCTCCCAGCAAGTTTCCATGGCAGGATGCGGATCTGAACACGGGTTTTCCAGCTCCTGGTCAGACACTCTAACCACTACACCACACTGATATATGACCCATTAAGTGCCCCTTTTTGAACAAACAGTCAATATGGAATGGGTTACCAACGTAGCACAACAGAAACTTTATTTCCTCCCTTCCCTCCAGTCTCTCAGACTGGCTACATGCAAAAGATAGCACCTAGACCATTTCCGCAGTAGTGAATTCCCCGCATTGATGTTTTTAAAACTGCGCGTTATGTGAAATTTTCTGCAGTCGATTTTTCTTCACCAGGTGCAAACCCAAAGTTTCCCCCTTCTTACCTTGTGTTTTTGGAATCCTCAGTTTTAGTGAGTTCTGAAAACGCAGGATAAGAAGGAGAAAACGTCGGGTTTGCAACTGGTGAGGAAAAATCTACTGCGGAAAATTTCCTATTGTCCTGGACAAAGCAGTAAAGAGCAAAGGGGGAAAGAAAGTGTAGTCTACAAAGCCCAACTTGACTCCAACTGCTTAATTCTCTCAGTTGTAAAGCTGTGGGTATTTACATATATACAGAACAAGATGTACCATTCTGTGTACTAGTGCTCAAAGAAACCCTAACCTGGAACATCATGTGCTCAAAGAAACCCTAACCTGGAACACCATGGCATTAATATGGACAAAATTCTGCATGAACCCATGAAATGCATGAGCTGATGTTCTGCAAAGAATGCAACATCCCCCCCCCCCCCCCCAGTAACCTGTGAATCAGTTTACACACACAAACAGGAATGCATTTGTAGCCTTCACGGCTGTGAAGATAATTTAAACATTCAGATGTCAGATAGCAAGTTCTACTTCTGTCTCATAAACAGTCAGGTCATAGACTGGTAAGATCTGAAAGGTGCTTCACGGTCATCTAATCCAACCACCAGCTCAGTGCAGAAACACACCGCTGCAGTGTCCTGCCCCTGCATTTAGTCAGTGTGAAGCAAATATGGGTTATGTTAGCTTAACTATTTGCTTGCTTTAAAAAAATCCTTGAAGGTGAGCTTCTGCATACATAACTGCATTCAGACACAGATGTTTCAAATACAAAATTCTATTTTTCGTCACTAATCTCCAGATTAACATAGCAAAAAAAGTTCTATGTGAAATCCTGAACTCTCAAACCAACCCAAAATGTAAATTTGAGCCTTCCCATAAGGAATGAGGCTAGTAATATCTGAGTTTTGACAGATTTAAAGAGCAATCTACTCAGGTTTATTCAATGCTTTTATTCCCATGAAAGCATTTTTAGGATTGCACTTTTTGACTATGATTTTCAGCAGACAGGCCTCTTGTTCCTAAATAGACACCCAGTGAGGTTAACACAGACCATCTACCACAATGTGTACTGGTGTAAGCTGGTTGGCTGCTATGTCTTCATTCAAGGGGTGCGGAGAATTTCACCTAAACCCTACAAAAGGGGGGAGGGGGGAGTGCTGTAAGAGCAGAATCCTCTTTACCACTTGGCAGCAGTCACTGATTACAGCCCAATTCACACATGCTGGAGAATGAAGCTGGAAATGAGTCAGAGTCCAGAGATGGAAGAACAGCACCCACCCACTCGGATAGCAGATGCAGGATAGCACTTTAGAACGTTCCTTCTCATTCAAAACTCTATGCAACTAGAGAACTAGCACCACGGGGGGGGGGGGGGGGGGACTCTGCCTTTCCTCTTTGCGCACTGGATCTGTTTGCAAGGAGCTAAAGCCATAGGTGGGCATTCCAGATTGTAATCCTCTATGATCCTGTACCATCAGTGTGAAACCGTGCAGCCACTTCCTTCCACACCTCTGATCTCCGCCACTTCATGCCCCTGCACACGTGAACCAGGCCACGCACGTCATGGTGAATGATTAGTCCTCCGCATTCAATCAATGTCTCTGGGACAGTTTGGGTGCAGATTGCAGAAGCTAGAGTCGCATGCAGAAAGCACGGAAGCACCCGCTGGGACAATTTAAAACATAGCCGGAAGAAATCTTCACCCTATTATATACCCGCAGGAAGGAGATTTCCGGATGGTACACAAAGTTGTGAGAATGAAGCCAGGAACACTCCCCTCTCCCTTACCTTCTCGGGACACGGAACGCGCGCCCCCCGCCCCTCTACAAGCGTAGCCACTTACCACAGGACAGTACCCCGGCCATAGCTACACCTTCGACGGGCTCCGTCCGCCACAAACTTCCCCAGCTGCATGAAGGGAAGGAGGGGCCAGACGCGAGGTAAGGGAAAGAGGGACTGCCCCTACCCGTGACATTAGAGTCGCGTGACTTTGGCGTCCGCCGTTTCTTCCTCACCAACCAATCACACGGCACCGCAGAAGCGGGGCGGACTGTTCTGTCAGAAGCCGGGTTTGAGCGCCGCCCGCCCTTTTTTTTAAAAAAAACAAACCCCACATCCATCTCTGACCAACTCTGATGCAGGAGGAGCACGGCTTAAGTAAACAAATATCATCTCACCGGTGGTAACTGCGGCTGCCATACAAACCCTCAATAGGGAATACATGCCAAAAATTGATGGGACTTACCCCCTAAAGTTGGCTAGGATGGAAGTCTGTGGCACTTGAGCTTGGGATTTAGGAATCACCTTGAAGCTTAGATACACAGCAACCACAGGTATTCTTTACAGTAACTTCTGAGTAAGATATAAAGACTCGTACTCCTGTATGACTAAGAAAGCTTTGGCTCTGGAAATCTCACACCCCAAAAATCTTGTTGGTTTCTAAGGTGCTTTTGGACTTGACTCTATCATCCTCTTTATGGTTACCTTGGAACTTTCAAACTAAATGCCTGCAGTACCTCATACATAATAACAGGATGTAACTGGAATTCCAATGATACGCTACTCAAGCTCCACCATTCACCCTGCTTGTTCGCAGTATCTATTGAATTCATCTTGGTTCTTGTGCAAATATATCCACATATTGCCAAAAGGAGTAGTTGTGACATATCTTTGTAATTTATTCTGTGAAAAGGCAGGTGCAATACCATTAAACACACAAGTCAGTAGATCTCCCAAATGTGCCACGTGGTATTCTCCATATTTTCAACTGTGATGCAGGCTTTTGTGTAAGATCATGGATGACCATATAACACAATTACATAACCTACAGCTGAATATTTGAAGATTTCTATGCTGCCTCTCTACAGACCTTATTCAAGGAGGCTTACAAAGTAAAACCTAAACACTATAATAGTTTGTTCACTTTAAAATCATAGCCATAGCACAAAACATAAAGCAGGCCTTAAACAGCTAAAAAGACCTCTTAGTTAAAACAAATATTTTGGCCTGTCATCTAAAAGTATGGTAGATATCCAACAGCCCTGAAGGAAAGGGGGCATTCTAAAGCCAAGGTGTCATCACTGAAAATGTTCTAATTACCATCCACCTCAATGCAGGAGTACAGAAAGTAAGGCTGGGAGGCTGATCTTAACTGGTGGGCTGGATAGATCCTTCAGGTACTCTACCCTGGCCTCAAGTTGTTTCAGGCCTGTAAGAACAAGCACTTTGAGTTGTACCCAGAAAGAGACAGGCAGCCAATGCAGAACCTTCAGCACAGGAGTAATACAGTCCCTGCATCCCACCCAACAGTAGCCTGGATGCTGTACCAGCTGAAATTTTTGGAGTGTAAAGGCTGCCCAACATACAGCACATTAACAACAATCTCATCTGAAGCACTGGGGCCAGATGCTGGCCTACAACTCAAGCTAATATCCTTGAAATAGATGATCTAATACTTGGTTTCTAAAATTGTTTTCGTGATTACATCAACAATTAGCATCATAATCATTCTCTCATTTATCATCCCAGCAGAACCCTCCCCTCTGAGAAAGATTGTTCATGTTGCTTATCACTCACCTTTAGTATGTAAAGCAGCCAGTTATACAGAAGCTGAACAAACTTCTTACAAAATTCTTGCTGCACAGGAGTCATTTGTATGTTACACAGCATAAAGATGCATTGGTGGTAGTGGAAAGTGCCATCAGTTCACAGCTGACATGGCAATGCTGTAGGCTTTTCAAGGCAAGAGACTAATGGAGATGGTTTGCCATTGCCTGCCTCTGTATAGCAACCCTGGACTTCCTTGGTGGTTTCCCATCCAAATACTAACCAGGACCAACCCTGCTTAGCTTCTGAGATCGGCCTTAGACTGGGTCAGGGCAAAGATGGATTAGCGTGAAAATGAGTCCACTGTCCAAATATCTTTTACATTCAGGACTTGTACGAAGACACTTGGAATTTTTCTGCCTTGCCTCGGTCTCAGCTAAAGCATGTTCTGTAACTTATTAGAACTTCAAATGGGCCCAGCAGAAATCCAAACAAGTTCCCTGTTTCACAACCTGAACTGCTGCAATACAGAACCAACAACATTGCTGGTGACAATAAATCTCTCCCACCTACCAGCTAGAGCAGTTAAGGTTTCTTAAACTTTTTTGCTAGTGCAGTAAGGTAAAAAGTGTGTGTGTATCACAATCTGAAAATGAAAAATAGCATGATGCTTATTAATTACCTGGTATTTTAAAATGACTTGTACACTGTACAGTTCCCTTTAAATTAAAAAGACCTGAAACTATTAGCAATATATTAAGCCAATTCCACCACTCAAGTGACTTGTACTACATATGGAGAAGCAGTTGCTGTCTTGGCAAACAGGCTTTCCCCCTGCAACCAGTGCCCTATCCCATCATCTTTATATCATTATCAAACCATCAGTGTGGTAGCACAGTAATGTTGGGAGCAAGATGCTGTAGAATTTGGGATACTTCTGGGATACCTCTCTATTAAAATGGTACCCAGGATGCCCTACAGGAATTACATACTGCCTAAAGTATCTGTTCACCCTTACAGGCACATAGAAAAGGAAGGATTAAAAATGTTTTTGCAGTACTTACAAAGGATCCCAGTATATTTTCTCTTCCTCCAGATATATTAATTACTATTCCAATCTACCCACTGTTGTTCCCAGTCAAAAGCAAGACCTTATATTTCCATAAGACAGAGTGACTCAGGTGTACTTGAGCTTGCCCTTAATTCACTTCAGTAGCTTCAAACACAGCTTATACAATGATAAACCAAGAAAATTCTTCAAAACCAGTCTTTATTTTTAAAGGCAACTAGAAGTATTTTCAGAACTATTTATTAAGCAAAATGAATTCATCTCTTTTTTAATTTGACAAGATAACTGATAATTGTTGTGGGGGGGGGGATCTGCTTTTTAAGAACAATCTGAGTTCCTAAACCAGCCCAGGTTTAATTAGAAACAAAAAAAAATGGCATCACTTTTTGATTCAGACAAAATTACAAAAGCAGAGAACAAGAAACATTCAAAAGCCCTAGAAGAGACCAAGACCTAATTATAATAAGCTTTCAAATATTTAGAGCAGGAAATCAAATTTTAGAATAGACAAAAACAGATTTTAATTTATTAGTTACCCATGAACCTTTCAGCAAAATGTTCAATGAATTCGCATGCTGTAATTATTTTTAAAATGAGCCATTTCCAGCAAAGACCTGCATTCTCTCCCTTCCATAGACAAGACCCATAAATACAGTATTAACCAGAAAAAAACCCATAAAATCAAGGAAAAAGGACAAATGGGGTATAAAGAAATGGAAAACTCCTCTACTGTATGAATGGGACTGACAACAGTAAATCTTACGCTTTGGCCAAGATATTTATTATGACCCTCATGACTTCAGAATCCAGAACTTTTGCACTCCATAGCAGATCCATTGTGATTTCTTTATGCAAATGAACTGAGACTATGAGGGAAACCAATGGCTTCCCTCCTGCAATATTAAGTGGTTAAACCAGACAACAAGTTCAACAGCCAACCAGCAGGAATAATATTTCAGCTGTTTGCCAAGGAAGGAAGCCAGCTCAATAAAAACATCATTCCCCTTATGTACTTTGACAGAAGTTACTAACATGTTACTCTGATCAACGCATTAATGTTAAAAGTAATCCAACACCAGTAGCATTTGTACCAACACACCAAAAGCTGACTGTGTGACAGATGCTTTGCACTACTGAAGTGCTCTGATCTAGGACAAAGTGTTTTAAGTCACATTTGTGAATGTAAAAATGAATACAAATTACCTTTTATTTGTTCCAGATAAAAATAATAAGACACTAAGCCCCTTACTTCCCTGCATATAGAACATAAGCAGTGTTACAAGCTTTAATTAAGGAATCCAGTTATTGGGAAAGAGACCCCAACACCATTAAAAGACCCCCCACGCACACTTTTTGGTACAATCTACTGGAAGATTACATTTAAGTATAACAGTTTTAAAATAAAACTAATACTGTTTAGTAAAACTCCAGGGCAAAGAAGATGAGAGAAGAAAATATGTGTTTTGAAATAAAAGCTGAACACAATCATGAACTGACTGCTATTCATTTCTGAAGCATGGCGGGTGGGGGTGGGGAATGATTCTATCTAGAACACCCTAGTTCTCTTTTGAGAATCAGAGGTACAATGGTTTGTGTTATTGCAACATATGGTAATCAATATTTCCCCCACCTCTTGCAATGAAAAGGGGACTTTATGGTTGCGTTCCAAATTTGGCTGAAAGTTTGCCAATGAGATTCATGACTTTGGGGTTATTCTGGTACTTAGACACGTTTGCTGGATTCTGAGCAACATCTTGGAAAGCTGCCATAACTTCTGGATCCTGTAAAATAAGAAAAATACTTTACATGTATTGTGATAAATTAATTATTCCCCACCCCCAATTAACAGGGAACCAACAGGTGGTTTAGAGATTGAAATCTAGCCAGCACATCTGCTAAATTCATACATGATGGCATCAAATAGTTGCCCATTATGATCCAAGATCATAATCCACCACAGATTCAAGTATGCTGAAGTCCCAAAGCAGGACCTTAAAGCACAGACCCCTAACTTCCAACTTAGAAGCTGAGGAACACACCAAAGGTGTGCCAATAGCCAATTCTCAGACCAAATCAGAGGTGCAGCTAGAGGGTCCTGGATGAGAAAATAATTTCACTTAATCCAGCACAGGGAGACTGTTTTTGCCACAGGACCAAAGGGTAAGGGCCCACTCCCCACTGTGATCTTCTAACCCCATAAAGGATGGGAGGACAGTAAAATGCCCTTACGAGACCCCCTCTAGAGAAACAGAATGGCTATGGCAGTTTACAACACAAGCCACTGCAGAGTAGCACATTTATGTTCAGAGGGAGAAAATATGTTAATCTCGCAATATTTATTTAGCTTGGCCAGAGCTTCAGTTTGCCCTCTAGAAGCCACAACGATGACCATGGCTGCAGAAGCCTTGCAGGGCCAGCAGAGAGCAGCAAAGGCATTCTGACCAAGGCAGCAAGAAAATGTTTTCACTCTTGATCTTTGCCTATCTTTTTATGCATGCAATCCAGATCAGACAGTGGGGTCAGCCTCTGACTTTGGAGGCAAGGAGTCTGTGGTTTAAGACCAGTCCTTTGTCACTAGGCAAATTTTAGTTTTCTAGACTATTATTTTGCCTTTGACAGCAACCTAATACAATGATTGTTTTAAAGCAATGTGCTGTGCCATAGTAAGATACACATGAGGTGCAATTTGTCAAAATAATTCTAACTACTCTACTTCATCTAGACAGTTATATAATAATCATGGACATTCCCATTATGGTGAATATTTAAAACATAAGGGGAAAGAAAACAGAGAAGGGCATCATCTACCGAATACAAAAGAGAAATATGCAGGGCAGTTCTCTGGAGTGAGCACCTGTATATCGAGACTAACAAGAGTTTATATCCGCACCAAGTGACACTGCTTGCAAGGAGATGTCCTTCCACCCTAAAATTGCTAGAAAATTTGTTATTAGGGTCATAAAGAGCTAAGGATTTTAAGTATTCTGAGGATGGTCCTTGACAGCAAGCACAACTGCTGCATAGAATTACAGCATCATGAAATCACAAACTACATTATGATTTTTACATGTTCTCTGTTCTCACCTGCATGGCTGCAAGAACTTCGGGGTCACTAAGAATTTCATTGAGACCAGGCATGCCCCCCATTCCAGGCATGCCACCAGGCATTCCACCAGGAAAACCACCTGCAAATATAAGGAATACACTTAAATCCATTTGAAGTACACGATTTCCTCTACATATGTATGCATATTATACACCAACATTCTCCCATCCTGTGGATCCCTCCTGCAGCAGTGGAAGCTGTTGGAATATACAAGGTCTGTAGTGCACCTACCTGAAGAAGATCAGAAGAACAGCCTATAGGGGACAGTTGAAGGACTGCTAGTTAGCATAGCTAGATTAAGGACTTCCCACAATGTCAAATTATGTCCTTCCTGTCTCCTGATTGGCTCTTTGGAGACTTCCTACTCCAACTGAGCCCTCCCCCCTTCATTCCTGTCTCACAGCAGTTAGTCAGTTAGGTAAGCCTCTCTCCTTCTCCTCTGTTCTATCAGAGTTTCTTTCTTCTTTAATAAACCCAAGTTATTTTCTTTGAACAGTTGGTGCTCTGTTCCTCTGCATGTTTAAATTCTGCCAGCAGAAGTAAAGAAGACCTACTATTGACTAAAAAGCCAAAGCTTTATTAAAAGTGAATATTTATTTATTTATTACATTTATGAATCGCCCCATTGTAGGGCTCTGGGCAATATACATAGTATTAAAATGGTAACCAGATGAAATACTAGAACATATTAAATTACATTATAAAGCAGATGGCGAGTACTAATCCTTATAATTAATTATTCCCCAATTACAGACTGCCGGCCGTTCCGTGGACAGGGGGGAAGAGGTTGAAACAAGTATGGAAAACTGAAGAGGGTGCTGTCACTGTCCTCAACTAAAAGCCTGGCGGAACATCTCTGCCTTGCAGGCCCTGTGGAATTGCATAAGGTCCTGCAGGCCCCTGATGGAATTTGGCAGCTCTCCACCAGATTGGGGCCAGGACCAAAAAGGCCCTGGCTCTAGTCGAGGACAGCCAGATATCCTTAGGGCCGGGGATCATCAGCATGTTGTTATCCAAGGAGCACAATGCCCTTCTGGGGACATAATGGAGAAGGCAGTCCCATAGATACATTGGTCCCTGACTGCTCAAGGCCTTATAAGGTCAAAAACAAAATCTTGAATTTGACTCGGTATTCCACTGGGAGCTAGTGTAGCTGGATGTATATGTGCTGTCTGTGAGATTCCCATCAGGACTCACACCACCCCATTCTGGACCAGCTGGAGCTTCTAGGTCAATCTCAAGGGCAAGCCAGCATAAAGCAAGTTGCAGTAGTTTAGCCTGGAGGTTACCATTGCATGGATTACTGTGGCTAAATCAGGGTATGGACAGGAAGGGGGCAAGTTGCCAAACCTGGTGATCTGCATGACCTGGGCCTCCATATTCAAGGAGGCATCCAAGATCACTCCTAAACTCTTGATGATTGCACTGGTGTTAGTGGCGTCAAGGGTGGGTAAACTGCCCTGAAGTCCCCTTTCCCAGCCACAGAACCTCTGTTTTAATTGGATTCAGTTTCAACCTGCTCTGTTTCAGCTACGCAACTACAGCCTCCAAGCCCACATCCAGATTATGCGGGTGGCCATCCAATAACAGATTTAGCTGGGTGTCATCCAACCCTGAAACTGCACCAGTTGGGCGAAGGGGCGCATATAGATGTTGAGAAACATTGGGGAGAAGAGCCTCCTGCGGGACCCCACATGTTAGGGGGTATCTAGAGGGCACATTCTCATCCAGCACCACTGTCTATCCCTGATTATGGAGAGAAGAGGTAAGCCATTGAAGAGCTAGCCCGCAAACTCCTATGTCAGCAAGGTAGTGGGTCAAGGGATCGTAATCAACTGTGTCGAACACTGCCATAAAGTCTAATAACAATGGCAGCGCTGATCCCACCTTGATCCAGCTGTCTGCAGAGATAGTCTGTCAAGGCAACCAACGCCATCTCCATCTCGTGGCCGGGGCGGAAGCTGGATTGGAATGGATCTAATGCCATTGTGTCATCCAGAAAACCCTGAAGCTGTTAAGCTACAACTGTCTCAATTACCTTGCTCAGGAACAATATATTCAAAACTGGGCTGTAACAGTCTCTGCTATTTGGTAACAGTCTCTGCTCTCTGTGTTAGAACCAGGCTATTTGGTTTGGTATTTTGTAGTCTGTGCTACAAAACACAGGTAGCTCTATTCTAAGTCAATATCCATATATGGTCTTTTTTCAGTCATAAGTTACCAGAACCAGGTTTCAAAGTACCTTTTTATAACAACTACTTCATCATTCGGCTTGGTCCTACCACAAATGAACACTGTAAGGTGCCCTCTTTACTCAATTCAGTGTTGCAGTGCAGAATATGTCTGCTCAGTGAGATCATGTAACTCAAGGCAGTGGGAAAAGTCCATTCTATAGCGTACATATTCTTAAATCTATTTCTCACTTGCTAAAATATAAGGGTACAGTTTTCATTTATGTCCCAAAATAAGATTCAAAAAGTGTTATGGCCCAAATGCATGAGGAAATCAGTTTTCTTCCATCTGTATTGATTAATACTTTAAAAACTGAATACATACCTGGGAACCCTCCAAACTGAGCTCCTCCTCCTGCCTGTCGCCGAGCTTCTTCTTCCTGCAAGAAATCATAGAAACACACCGCAAGGTGTAACTACTGAGGTCTACTGAAATCCAAGGAACTTTACTAGGATCTGAATCCCTACATGTAAGGCCAGTCCAACTATTAGGCGAACTTATGTGATCACCCAGGGTGCCAGAGTAGGAGTCAGTTTGAGGGGCTCCCAAAAGCCCTGCACTGAACTACTCCTCAGATACCCTCGCTTTTGTCCTGTCAAGATTTTGTTGCTGAATGCAGAAGCCCAGGCAAGGAAGAGATGGGGCACAGCCACTATACCTAGTTGCACTTACCAACTAGATAAGAATGCGCCAGGGCAGTGCTCTGCAAGTGACAAACCAGATAAGCCGTATTTCTGCCCTTCGCTGCTCTCCCAACTGGTGACTGGGTGACAATCTAGGATACTAAGTAGCTCCTCCTTGGTCTCTTCCCTGGCCGCTTATAAATGACAGGCAGAAGGATACATCTGCCCAAAAGGGTTCTCCTGCCCCTCTCAGCTGGAGCAAGTTAGGTCAGGAATGAGGGATGGGCGTGACTGCTGTCTGGGCCAGCCTGTTCTCTTCAATGGTTCCTCACCCACTTCCTGGGGTTCTTAACTGTTGCAGTATCCTAGAAGGCTCTGCCTCTGATGCTGCTTGGATCTGGCTCAAATGCTACCCTTGTTGTGCACTGTGGCACAGAAACAGGGCCAGAAGTCATTGTACCGAGAGGGCCATGCTGCCAATCCCACTCTGCTGCCAAGTAGAAGAAGAAGAGAAGAGAAGAGATTGGATTGATACCCCGCCCTTCACTTGTAGTCTCAGAGTGGCTTACAAACTCCTTTCCCTTCCCCTCCCCACAACAGACACCCTGTGAGATAGGTGGGGCTGAGAGAGCTCTGAGACAACTGTCCTTGAGAGAACAGCTGGTACAGAGCTATGGCTTACCCAGGGTAATCCAGCAGGTGCAAGTGGAGGAGTGGGGAATCAAACCTGGTTCTCCCAGATTAGAGTCCACGCACTTAGCCACTACACCAAACTGGCTCTTCTTGCTTTTGCACCCTTGAAACTTTGACACCCTAGGGTCCCCTATATGGTTGGGATGATCCTGCTCACTTCGCTCTACTGAATTTGGGGGGTGGGGTTCTGCCAGGGTCATAGCTCACCTAGGGTGCCAAAAACCTTGGACCAGCCATGTCTACAAGCTCCAGAAATTCTAATATTATGCAACACTGCTTCATTTCCATGAAACACAGATAGCCTGAAGAACAGTTATTTCAGTACCTGTGAAGTCTTTTTAATGTCTAAGTTTCTTACTTTTCCTCCAAACAATTGGCAGCACTGGATTTCATACTATGTATTAGTTTGTTTTAATGTTCTCTGCAACTAGATACAAGCCCATTTAAAACTGACACTAAAGTAGAATCAGTTTTGGAAACCACAGAATGTTAACAGCATAACTGTGTTAGAACCAGGTTTTGTGATTGTTGGGGAAACAGCTCCTACTTTTTCATGAGTCTACTATGGAGTTCATACAAAAAACTATATGGGATTCAAAGTTAGGAGGGGATAGAGATGCTAGGCTATTTTCCTTCTGTAGTCTTTATGAAGGTCTCACCCTCTGAGCTCTCTCATGTTCCTCTCGGGCTTTCTTTACCCTTTCCATCCTTTCACGGATTTCTTTTTCTTCACGCTTTCGTTCATACTTTCTCCTGTGTTCTGCAATCTTTTGAGCCTGAGACACAGGAAAATAATATTCATTATATGCTACCACTATCTTACAACTTTATCAACATAGCTAGTTTTAACTTTGTACTGTGCATCCATTTTCACTTAAGTGTTGCAAACCAGGTTAGATCTAACCCATATTCCTTCCTATGGTGACTCTTCAGACAGGATGGTGCCCAATAATACCTAAACACACCTCAGAGCTTTATAATATACAGACAGTAAAATTACAGCCTTTTGGAGGGAAAGATTTATTTTGTCTCAGAATCTGTCATATTATGAAATTGGGGCACTCCCCAGGTGTGCAGAGAAACCTGAGATGTTTCAACAAGAATATGGGGGATACGTAAATCTCCCAAAAACTAGAACTGTGTTCTCGCGTATGCATGGAGAACAGACTTGCTGTTTGGAATTGCAGCGGAGCTGGCTGCTGCAAGGGAGCCTGGCGGGAGGGGGGAGAAGCACTGAGAAGGAGCCTGGAGGGGGAAGAAGCACTGAGAAACGCCCATAGAACAGGTTTATGCTTCTGGGCCCTTGTTGATCCCTCCAGCCTGTAGGTGGCGGCGGCAGTGGCCGATGGGGCTTGTGGCGCATGGCTTGACTTCTTGCTTCCTTGGCTTGGGGGAAACCTCCTTGATGAGAAGTGGAAAAAGACAGCCGGCCCCTAGCCCTGCAGAGGAGAGGGTGCGCCAAGCAGGAGGAACTCAGGTAGCCAAAATTTCCTCTCCTAGAAGTTGAGGGGCTGAGACTGCAAGGTCCCTTCCTGTTTCTGGCCATGGTTTGAGTGGTAGCAAATTGGCCCTGGGGACTCCTTTTCCTACCCCAAAGGAAAGAGCGTGCGGGGGGGGGGGGTGCCTGGCCGGCTCCTGTGCTGCCTTCCCCACTAGAATGCTCTGTGGCGCCTCTTGCAGTGTCCACACAGACAGAAGATCAAACTCCCAGGGCATGTTAGGAGTTCTCATGATGCCCCCAGACAGTTTTGCGTGCAGGGCTGTGTTGTGACCTGCATAATGAGGCAGAGGGAACGAGAGACAGAGGGAACAAGAGACAGGACAGGGCTTCGCCTTCAGCCCCCTTCACCCCTTTCCATCAGCGCTCAGGCAGACTCGGTGCCTGATGGGCTGAGTGTTTGGTTTTCTTTTCTTTCTCTCCTTCACAACCAGTTAACAATCGCCTCCAGGGTTGTGCGCGCCTGCTGTTGTCTGCTGCCTGACGTGCTCAGTATCCTCGGCACTAGCAGCCAGTGGGAGCTGAGGTCTCCCTCCCTCTGCCAGCCACGAAGCTGAAGGCACTGGACAAAGTGGGCTGCATCGGTGGCACAGAAGCCAGAGCCATCACCCTGGAGGTGGGACAGGGGCTCCTCGACCCAGCTGCAGGTGATAGGGTGACAGGTGTGGGGGGGGGACTTAGGTGAGAGAAGACCAGGACCGCCATCAGCATCCTCAGTGTACTTAGGGGTGCGGTCAGATAACAGGTAGGTTTGGTTGGTAGGTGGGAAGGAAGAAAGGAAGCAGGGAAAGGTAAGGATATGGGAAAGATGAAATAGCATAGGGAAGGGGATACTGTGGAAAGTGAGGTGCCCCTGCAAGTTCTCTCAGGTTCCTCACTGTAAAACTGGCCCCTGCCAGGGAGGTGAACAGGGAAAGCAAAAGACAGTAGAGCAGATAAAAATAGGTTGGTAGGTGGGTGCAAAGAAGAGAAGAAACTGGGAAAAGGGAAGTTGTATGCTCCCCATAACTCCTTGCAGGTCCTCCACTGTCTTCAAAATACTGGAGATAAAATGAATGAGTTGGCTTCTTTGTTAACATCTTTGGTGATCTTAATTCACGGGACTTTAAATTAGTTTTCCAAATGCTTTTGCTTTGTACAGATCAATTCTGGCCTTTTAACCAGAGGAAAGTAGAATCCAAGGAGCATGTTATTTGGTTTCTTAGCAGTTGTACAGTCTGCCTCATTCATATTAAATGGACCAAGGTTATTCAACTTTCAGCAAAGACAACATTTCATAGTTCTCATTGACAGTGCAATCCTAAACAAAGTTTACAAATCATTACAAAACATGTGGAACATGATACAGCAGAAAAAACAAACCAATGGAGATAGAGAAATGCAATTGTGACAATGGATCAAAGTGACATGTGTCCTTCTTCAGTGACCACAAAGCCAAACTATTAAAGGTAAACTTAATGCAAACTACAACACATTATGCAACGTTTTGTTGTGGGTTCCCTCTTGTCTATCATAAAACTAACATTCATTTGCAGTGTACTTAAGACTTCTGTGCATCCATCTTGAAAACTCATTTATCTATCCTGACTTTCCAACAACTGAAGGCATCTTATAATCCAGTGTAAAACTGGACCCCATGTTGTGGGGTGTGAAGCAGGCACAATACAAAGGGGAAAAACTTGCAAGCCAAAGTTGAGGACACTATAGACCAATAATATGTGGAAGACCTCCCAGCTAGAGCATCTTCTCTTATACTCTGGCACCCACCCTTATGTGCTGAAGTTATAACATGGGTTGGAGGAAGGAAAGCACAGAAGTTAGCTATTAAAGGAATGAGCATCATTCCAAAATGCTACTCCCCTGCACCCAGCTAGGAGGAAATCAACAGGCATCAAGGCTGTAACAGCTAACACAGACGCATTTCCCACCTCCCTGAAGTGTCTTCTCTTTACACATAAAGGCCATGTGAAAAGCCTCAGCCTGTTCTGCATGACTTGTCAATGAAGGACAAGAACATGCAGAAGACACATGAAACTAAGAAGGGGGGGGTGGGGCTGGACAATCAAGGCCTGGATGGGAGGTCATCTAGGAATCCTATGACCACCACACTGAGTTACATGGAAAATAAACATTATACTACATTATATATGGTGAAAGATTTGGGGATAATGAATCAACATTTCATTCAAATGTATGGGAAATTATGGATCTGTATATTTTGCCTTGATGAATAGAAACATGGGGAATTGCCCTAAACAGTGGCAATAAAAAGAGGCCAAGGTTTTAAAATAGGAGATTTTAATACATCTAAAACCCCATGCAGATGCTTTGGAGATACTGTAAAGGTCACAAACTGATCTCTACCTTAAGCTTCACATTACAAGATATCATACCCAAGGCAACTGTAAATTAAGCATTCAAAACCATTTTTTTTATCATGTAGTTTCATTTGCAAATAAAGGAGCAGTGCTCTGGAAAGAAGACTACAGAGAGAAAGATCCTATTTTTAAACAAGGCTGGCAGTGCTCCCTTGTGGCAGATTAAGGAACAATCAAGTAGCAACACTGCATTGCACCCAACACCGATTTCAGGATTGACTTATACTTTTCACAGCAGACATTACTCCTTTTCCATTGCTTATCTTTCCCCCAATGAACATGAAGTTGGGAAGGGAAAACATGTCTGCATATATACGGAAATACATACCTCCCCGTCGAATATTACAGGTGTTTTTGAGGAGACATGAGGCAAGACAGTAGCAAATGTATCTGCTTTGCAGAATAAAAAAATCATTGCTCACCAATGTTATGGAAGTCAGAAGGTAGAACCACAGTGCCCTTCAGTAATTCTCTGGAATTGCAAGATTATATCTACTCAAACAGGCACTGCCTTCCAGAACAAGATGTCTATAACACCAAAACATGAAACCATGAATAAGGCAACCTATTTCCCCATGTCTGTCTTTCTCCCTGCTGTCACTCACTCGTGGTTGCACCTCCTTCAGCATAGTGCTAGCATCTTCATCATAATCCAGTTTACAGGCTAATGCCAGATCACGTGCAGCCTCCTCCCAGTGACCCAGCAGTCTGGCAATGAAAAGATACCAGTTCATGGATTAATATAACTGGACAGTTATATTTTAAAAATCAGACGTAACCTAAGATCTCCACGAGTATAACTTCAATGAGTGATTGTTGTATGAATATCTGCAAATCTAGTATGATTTACCTTAGAAATTAAGGGGAGGCAGCATCTAGCATATCTGTAAATTACATAAGCATTCAAACCCTTTTTTATTGTGTAGCTTAGTTTGCAAATAAAAGAGTGGTCCCCGAAAGTCTCAATTACCCAAAATGAATTAAGTCTAACAGACTAAAATATGGGCTAATTTGTCAGGAGACTATGTGATTAACAAGCAGATCAAAACCACAGCATTGAGTCTGTGGTTATTTTAAGAGCATTTGGGGCCAGTAGTTTTAACACTCACATACACAGGTGTGCACATTTCATAAAATACCACCCACCTAAGTAATTCATATTATAATAGGGAACTAGACCAAGTTTCTTCTTCCTCAGTATGTAAGCAGGGTTGTAATTCTTTACCTGTGAGCTTTCCCTCGCCATTTATACGTCTGTGCTGAATCAGGATTAATCTGAATGGCTCTATCACAGTCTCTAATGGCAGCATTTGGCTTCTGCATTTTCACATAAACACTGTCAATGGCAACAAAGAAAACACATATAAGTCACAACCAGCAAATCTTTGGAAGGGCTGTCATCCCAAGACTCCAGGGACACTATAATCAAGTTATACAGTGATTAGTTCTTATTTACTCAGTTCTCCCACCATCACAGTTATGAGTGGTTCCACTGCTTTGTAAACATCCTATTCAACAAGAATGTCAAGATTCAAATGTTTACTTTAGAGGTTTAGCATTATCTAACTATAAGCCTGCTTTGGCAGGGTAGGGCGGGGTATAAATTGTAATATAAATAAATAAATATAATAGCTATTATATTTTTCTGTTTCCAGGACAATAACAAGAGGGTATCCATGACATTAATTGCCAATTTACCCCAAATTTTATCTACAGAAAGACATTCAGGGATAGAAACACTGTATGCATCTCAGTGACTCATCTACCAGTATTAACAGTCCTGCTCCAACATCCTAAAGGAGAATATCCCATAACAGACATTTTCATATTGTATTTCCTTACAAGATAAGTAGTAATGTAGTTAAGAGAGCATGGTCACTGAGAAGGCATAAACCCTCAGCAATCCAGGAAAGTGAAATTAAAAGCCCCCCCCCCCTCCCAAATTGATGTTTTGTAGAGTTTCTGATTTCTAAACATTTCTACAATGGTAAGAACAAGGAAAATGTTATGCTGCAACATAACAGACAGCTCAGAGACTCAAGATTGTATACTGGCTAAGGGGCCATGATTAGCACAATAAAACAAATGGCATGTTAAGACTCTTAAATTAACAGCAGACATCTTGTGGCTGGTTTGCCAAGATGCCAAACAGCGACTCCTAGGATCAATACCACACAAGAGGCTGAACAGGTTTTGCAGTCATAGCACCACTGGATGCAACAGGTGCTTATTGCACTGAAGCTGAAATCTCACAAATGGCTCATTTAGTAAGAATTGTGGAGATATCTACCGTAAAGCAGAACTCTGGAGTTCATACGGCCAGATTATGAAGACTGTATGTGAAAGCATGCAATCTGTCATTTCAAAAAGCACAACTTTTAAAATCTAAATTTTTACCTGGCTCGTTTGGCATACAGAATAGCCAGATGAGGATTCAACTTGATAGCTTCTGTGAACAAATTAATGGCTTCCTCAAGTTTACCTAAAAATATCAATAAAGCTTAAATAATAGCCCAAGAAGAAATGCAGCTTGTAGACATGTTTTAAATTAGGAGACTGGCAGTGCAGTCCTAAACAGAGTTACACCTTTCCAAACCCATTGATCAGAGAGGACTTAGAAGGGTGTAATTCTGCTTAGCATTCTGCCAGATAAATGAAAATAAAGATCTGAGGTAAATTATCAAGGTCTTTTCAAGGTGAAGAACTAACTTTCCAAACTATAGGGTCATCATGATATATTAGTTTATGCAATATACTACAGAAACAGCAAACAAGTAGTCATGCCTGAGCCAGAAGCGTAAAAAGGAACACAGAACAGGATGTAGTGACTTGCAACCTTCAGTCATACCTAATATTAAACTGGCTAGCTTGTGTGGATAACAAAAACACCACAATGGGTCTAGTCACAATGATAAAGGAGGTTCCTGCATCCCCAGGGGAAACGCCAAGCAAACAGAAAAATATGAGATTTCAAATTTAAAACAAAGTGCTAGAAACAGAGCTGTACCTGCACACTGCCATGGAATCCTGGCAGTGTGAGAGAAGAAAGCAGGTACAAGTTCTGTCTAAACAGCACTTTGAGGATACAGAGAACAATACAAGACCAGCCACTATTTCTCTCAGCCTTATCAGGAAAAGCTGCTTCGCTGAGGGGAACAAGGTGCTTTTTACTGCATGCCACTGCTGAGTAGCCACCCAGGGAAAGCTTGGCTTGTGTGTAGGTACAGCCAGGTCCCACCACCATAACGGACACATTCAGCTTCAGCAGCAAATAAGTGGCTCCTCTTCTTTCTTCACTCCACAGGCTCAACACATTGCCTAAGTCGAGCCAGTCGCAAGTACCCCAGCTGACCATCTTCAGAATCATGAGGAGACCACAGTTTGGAATGCCCAAACCATGTCACTTGGGAAAAAGTGTGGGTGCCTGATATGCCCCTCCTTCACTCTTCCCCATCATTCTGTGTGGAGAAAAACTAACTGCCATCCCAGCACTGTATCCTGATCCTTTTCAAGTTTACTCAAAAGCAAGCGGAACCGAGTTTAAAAATACTTACTCCAAGATAAACTAGCTGCACAGTCAATATTAAGGGGGATTCCCCCAATTTCTTATGGATCACATGTTTGTGCCATAAGTTATGAATGTTATGGGGACATTATACAAGTAAGGCCTCCAACAGTAAATTCCTGAAATAAAAAGCCCAATTTAGCGCGCACACCCTTATGTTTTTGTTAACTCAGGTTCAGACTGAGTAATCCTCTGTATCACAACAAAAAACGTGGTAAGCATACGGAGACCTGGGATGTGCACAGATAATATGTATCACACAAATCTGTTGAAATATTATCTCTGGGATTCCATAACCTCATTGCTGAAAAACAATGGATAGGATTGATTTCATCTACCAAGTTGAACTACTATACGTTTTATTTACTTCCTATCAAGTCTTCATTGTTCTTCTGATTTATGAGTCTCACTTGATAAACAAACTATGGAGATCTCACAGCACCAGAACAGTAAACTTGAACAACATGCTAAAGGCAGATAGTAAGAGCTACAATGTCCTTTTAAGATTAAGCAGCTAAAAGAATACCATGAGACATCAGCCTCAATAATGCATTTGTTTACGAAACAAGCTTCAGCACCATGATCCTTGATGCTGTTAGCCAAGAGCCTGGTTCTTTGAACAGCCGCCACAAAACATGGCAAGATCCCACTTAGATGTTAGGACAGCCTCTTGCTTTCTGTTATTTTGAACACAGGTATTAGGATCCCCACCAGTGAAAAAATTAGAGTACACTACACTAACAATATTCTTACCCTAATTCAATTACATCTTTAATACATTTACAAATTTGAATTAAGAGCTTTAGAAAGTGTTGTTATGAAGCCAGGCAAGACAAAATTAATGGTATGAGCAACTTCTGGGCAGACAGTCCAGACAACTGTTGAACTAATAGTAGGGGAATGCTGGAATTTCCTATCAGGAAGACAAATTTCTAAGCCAAAACTTTAACAAGCTCACTATCCACTCTGTAAAGTGAAAAGTATTTGTGTTTCATATTTTTATCATGAAAACACATATAAAAATATATCAGATATAGGACTGAACGAAGATATCTTCATAAGGAAAAGTCCTCACCTTCACCTAGTGCATTAATAGCTTCCATCTTCTTTTCATTGGCCTGATCCATCATCTCATCTGACACCTGGAAGGGTGAGAACCAAACCCAAACAACTTGGAGAATGTTTGTTATTCTAGAGTTAAGATGGTAAGTACAGTGCATGTATATATGTGTGACACACTCCCCCCTCTCCCTCTCCCTCCCTCTCCCTCCCTCTCCCCCCCTCTCCCCCTCTCCCTCTATATATATATATATACACACACACACACACCTGAATTGTATCTCTGTTAGTCCTTACGTATTGTACAAAAGGACACTTGAGAAGCTCACCTGGTCTTAAAGTTTATATATTTTTTCTTTCATCCTTTATAGAAAGTGAGTTTTAAACTGTGACAGAAGAGAATTATTTATGTATTTCCTAATATATAACAAGGAGTTCTAAAGAACAATGTGTGGTTCACAGGGCGAGCTCCAAATTTAAGGAAAACTCAACATTACCTCAGTATTTTCATCTCCCATTTCTTGAGGCTCATCCATATCAGGTTCAATTACTCCTTCATTATCAAATTCTGCAAACAGAAGCTTTGATAAGAATCACAGTTCAAAAGGGAAAAAACCCCAAAGCCGCACATAGCTACATGAAGCAAACTAGGCATGACTAGTGGCTCACCCAAATCACTCTCTTCACTTTCAGGCTCCGGGGGCTTTGGTGGTTCCTCTGGCTTCTTTTCTTCTGCTTTTGCCTAATGAAAGTGGTATCAAATTAATTGGGGGGGAATCCAAGCTCATTATGACATTCAGGTTATGTAGTTTCTGCTTAAAGCTTGCTACTTGAATCACTGGAAAATCTAGCATTTCAACTACTCTGAAATCTGCAGAGATCTGCAAACACCCTCAGAACAACAAAAGGAGCATATCAGAAAAACAGAATGCATCTTAAGTGACATGCTTATTAACAACTGTTCTCTAAATCATTATAGCCAGTGGCTGGGATCCAAGGAATGTGCCCTAAGGGACTCTGGGGTTGTCTCCACCAAAATCAAGGCTCTTCCCTTGTGCCACAGAGCAAACTACTATGAAACTGAAGAGACTTTCAGAAGCAGACTATAACATGATGGGGGATCACCTGTTCAAAGGAAAAAATCCAACAGAGCAAGCTCAAATTCTAAACAATCCTAAGGATTTTAGCGTTGGGTATAAGGTGAGCCCTGTGGCTTGTTACAGCAAATCTGAGGTTGCTTGTGTTCTATTACTTTAAATGAGTATGGCTTTGAATTTATATTGCCTTAATATTTTGCAATACAGCTATTTAACAAGGACCTTAAAACAAAGTTAAAGATCTGCTGAGGCCACAGAGGTCCAGACAGGAAGCAGTGAGGTTACACTGCTGAAAGGTCTGGTGAAGTGTTAGGAATAAATAGGGGAGCACCAAGTGGACCAAACTACCAAAGAAAAATGAAACAGAACAAGTAGAATAGTATTTGTGAACAATACTTTGGGGCCAAGTTGTAAAGCAAAACCCAATGTGTCCCTTCCAACACTAGTGCAGTGTATTATTGTGATGGGGAACCAGATCTTACTTGCCTAAGAGCAACAAAATCAGAGTTCAGCCAGAAGAGAACAAAATTTGCCCAGGTCTGGAAAGAAAGCACTCAAGATTTAGTTGTAATTTATTAGATTTTTATTCTGACCTTTGTTTGTTGAGTTAGTGGAGTTATATGGTCTCCTCCTTCCTATTTCATCCTCACAAGAACCCTGTAAGGTCTCCCTGGTCCTAGTCCAGCATGTAGTAGTTAAGAGTGTTGGACTAGGACCCAAGAGAGACAGACCCTTTAAACCCTTTTAGCTCCCTGCAGCTTTTACGCAGGGAGCAGAAAGCAGGGTTTAAATGGAAGGGGTGAAGTCAGGAGAAAGGTGCAAGGGAGTCCCTTCTCAGGAGATTCTCCCCCAGTTCTCAGGGCACTTCACCCCCACCTCGGCCTGCTTGGCACAGCCCCTTTAAACGGGCTGCACAGGGGAGTCCACACCAGCCCTGCTGTCTTGGGCTCAATCGTGCAGCCCCGCAGGCCTGAGACAGCTGGGCCAACACAGAGAAGTCTCTCCCTGCAGGCTCAGCTGCCTCAGGCTGCCTTGTACAACCCCTTTAAATGGGCCGTGTAAGTGAGCCCAAGACAGCTGGGCCAACAGAAAGGAAGGGGTGAACGACCATTGGTACTTACCATGAGGGGTCCTTCTCCTATGAGGACGGGAGGACATCTCCATGGGTTATTGCCACCGTGCCTATAGGGAGGCAGGAAGTAGTTTTTTCTCCTTCCTGTAGGTGCCCCCGGAATAGCCCATTCCTCAGTTCTGGGACTCCGAAAGCAGTGCAGGTCTACTAAACTATGAAACTTCTCCTAAATAGGAACATAACTATAAACACAACTCATTAGACTTAATAACAGTACTAACCCAGTAAGGATTGTAAAGGATCAGGGAAATAACAAAGAAAAAATAACAAGGAACAAGGGGAAGAACCAGCAGTTAGGAATCAGAAAAATAAGAAAAGTGGAGTCAAGATGACCCTGGGAGGGCCGAGATGTCCTCCTGTACTCATAGGAGAAGGACCCCTCACAGTAAGTACCAATGGTTGTTCTCCCTATGAGGTGGAGAACATCTCCATAGGACCTTCCCGAACAGTGTCCCCTATCCGGATAGGTTGTCATCATTCTCCGCCGATATGACATGCTGTAAGATTCTTCTCCCGAATGCCGCCTCTGCAGATGTAATGTCTGATGAATGTGGAAATGGAGGCCCATGTGGTGGCCTTGCATACTTCCTCCACAGACGCTCTGTTGTTGAATGCGGCGTTGGTTGCTGCGCTTCTCAGGGAATGTGCTGTAATGCCCTTGGGGATCACCTGTCCTGAGGCCCTATAAGCCTCCGAAATACATGCCCGAAGTACCGAGCTGATTGCGGCCTTGGACATCCTCTCCCCCTTGCGAGGTGGAGCGATGCAAATGAAGAGCACCTCTGTCTTCCTCCAGGTCTCCGTCCTTTTGAGATAGATTTTGAGTGCTCTCTTCACATCCAGGGAATGCCACTCCACCTCCCAGGGGTGTTTGGGCTGCGGACAGAATGTGGGTAGGCAAATCTCTTGTGAACGGTGAAAGGAGGATGCCACCTTTGGTAGAAAAGTAGGGTCCGGTCGCAAGATGACCTTGTCCTTATGGGAAAAACAGAGATGACTTGATAGACAATGCTCCCAGCTCCAACACCCTCCTGGCGGAGGTGATGGCCACCAGGAACAGAGTCTTCATCCTGAGCCACTTCAATTCCACCTCTCTGAGGGGCTCAAATGGCGCCTTGGTGAGTGCTTTGAGTACCATGTTGAGCTTCCATGTTGAAAATCGGTGAACTTGCAGTGGAGATTTTATCGTGGTCCCCTGCAAGAAGAGTTGGACATGTGGGTGCCTGTTAATCCTGGTCCCTCCTACCAGAGGGAGCACTGTTGCTAGGGCCGCCACTTGTCTGCAAAGAGTGGGAGGCCGGAGGCTGGAGTTCAGGCCCTCCTGCAAAAATGAAAGCACCGCTGTGAGCGAGGGTGAGAGGGGCTCAATTCTCTTACGCCAACACCACCTCACGAAGGCCTTCCACGTGGTATTGTAGATACGTTTTGTGGATGGTCGTCTGGATGCTAGTAGGGTGTCCAAGACCTCTGCAGGGTATCTGAACTTGGCTAGGTTGCGCCGCTCAATCTCCAGGTGGTCAAACATAGCCATTCCGGGTCCGGATGCCACACCGGACCCTGGGACATGTCTGGGGATACTGGAAGTATCAGTGGGGGAAGAATTGTCATTGCTTGTAACACCGAGAACCACGGGCGCCGTGCCCACCTTGGTGCTACTAGGATGACCTCGGCTTGGAGTTCCCTTATTTGTCGTACTGTCTTGGAGATCAGTACGAATGGGGGAAAGGCAAACAGTAGTCCCTGGGGCCATGCTGATGTGAGAGCATTTGTTGCTTCCGCCCTCAGGTGGTAAAACCTGCTGAAGAACCTCGGCACCTTGTGGTTTTCTGATGATGCGAAGAGGTCCACGGACAGTTGGCCGAAGTGCTGAATTATCAGCTGGAAAAGTCTTGGGTGAAGTGTCCATTCTCCCTCCAAAATGGTCTCCCTGCTGAGCCGATCGCCTGAATGTTTTCGGCCCCCCTTATGTGCTCTGCCCTTATTGAGGCGACGGTTCTCTCTGCCCAATCGAGTACCTTCATCGCTTCGCGGTGCAGGCGAGGCAAATGGGAGCCGCCCTGATTGTTGATGTACGCCTTGGCAGAGATGTTGTCCATTCTTATCAGCACATGCTTGTTGAGCAGCCTTGGTGCAAAATGTGTCAGTGCCAGGCGTGTCGCCCTCAACTCCAGCAAGTTGATTGGTAATTTCGCTTCGTGAGGTCGCCAGACCCCCTGAACCGGTGCTCCCAAAAAGGTCGCCCCCCCCCCCCAGCCCTGCCGGCTCACGTCTGTGAACACCTCCAGGGTGGGGCTTGCATAGTAGTCCTTGCCCTTTGAGAGATTGGTCGGGTCCAGCCACCACAGCAAGCTCTTCTTCACCTTGAGTGGTAACTGCAGACTGACTGTCCGCTTCTCCGCTATGTAGGCCTGGTAGGGTCGGAGGAACACCAGCAGCTGCTTAGCGTGGAGCCTGGCCCACTGTACCATGTCTGCAGGCAATCATCAGGCCTTGGAGTCTGGCCAGGGTCATGAGTGGTGAAGACCTGCTGCGGTACACCTTTGTAGCGAGTTCCTGGAGCTTCTGGACCTTGGGAGCGGGAAGAATCAGCACGTTGCGAGTGGTGTCAATCACTGCCCCCAGATGTTCGATCTGCTTTGTCGGTGTCAAAGCACTCTTCTCGAAATTGATCAAGAATCCGTGCTCCTGGGGACATTGGATCGCGGCTCTGGTGTTTTTGACGGCTTCCATCTGACTGTTGGCCCGAACAAGCAGGTCGTCCAGATATGGATGAACATGTACGCCCATACCCCTGAGCTGGATGACTGGGTTGATGATCAACTTGGAGAATAAACGGGGCACTGTGGACAGACCAAAGGGAAGAGCCCTGTATTGAAAGTGTTGATTGTACACACAGAACCGCAGGAAGCGCTTGTGTGATGTGTGAATCGGCACATGCAGACACGCCTCCGTGAGGTCGATGGACGTCAGGAACTCTTGTGGGGATAGGGAGTCCGCGACGGCCCTCAGAGTTTCCATACGAAAACATCGGAGTCGAATGAATTTGTTCCAAGAACTTCAAGTCTAGAATCGCCCTCCAGTCCCCGTTCTTCTTGGGCACCATGAACAAGATGGAATATACGCCTCTGCCCCTTTCTGCGATGGGCACCAGCTCTATTGCCCTGATGTCCAACAGATGTTGAACCGCAGAGGAGACGATGGCTAGCTTGAGCTTGGATCTGCTTGAGGGTGACTTCAGAAATCTTTCCGGTGGGTGGTGGTGGAATTCTATGGTATAACCCTGAGATACAGTTTCCACCACCCAAGCGTCCGCCCAGGCCTGGGCCCACACCTCCGCGAAGTGTAGAAGGCACGCCCCCACCAGAATTGATGCGCCGTCATGCCTGTTTGGGCTTGGGGTCCCTGTCACCCCTGCTGCTCAGGTTGAATCCAGGTCTGTGGAATCTTGGGGTGTAGGAACCTCGCTTGTTGGGAGCTTTTGGTGGCTCCCAATGCCGTTTCTTGGCATCGTGGCAAAACCTTGGCAACATGTGTTGGATCCGAAAGGACTGGTTGCTGCGTCCGTCTGCTCTCTCGAGTGACCTGGGCATGGCCTTTTTTGTCACGCGTCTCCACCAAGATCTCATCTAGGGCGTCCCCAAAAGGCCGATCTCCTTGGAATGGGTAAGCTGTCACGATAGATTTGGACAGTGGGTCCACCTGCCACGCACGCAGCCATAGGAGTCTATGCGCCACTGCTGTACATGCCATGGCCTTGGAAGCAAAGGACAAGATGTCTAAGGTGGCGTCAGCCGTGAAGGAGCTGGCTTTGAAGATGTGTGAAGCACCCTCCAGCAAACTGCGATTGTCCTCTGGTACCAGTTGGGTCAGCTTGCGCACCCACACGATGGCCGCCCTTGAGGAGACTGACGCCGTAGAAGCTGCCCTCACCATCATCGTGATGGCCTCGTGGATCCTCCGTAGAGTCGCCTCCACCTTCTTATCTGTGGAGTCATGGATGGCGCCATGTCCATCCTTGGACAGCAGACCCGTGGACTGAAGGGCGGCTATGGGACCATCCACTGGAGACAACTGTAGGATATCGTTGGCATAGCTAGGCAATGCATACAACTTTTTTAAAAAAGAAGGGAATTGACTGTTTACCACGGGCCTCTCCCATTCAGTCCTGAGCTGACGCTCAAAGAATTCCAGAAAGGGAAAAACTTTTTCAGTGTGAACCTCTGGGGGAAAAAACTCAGCATTGCCCCCTGACTTGGACGAACTTAGCTCTTGCCGCCTTCTGGTACTCAGATGGGGGCAGGTCACGCAGTTCCAATGCCTTAATGGCCTTGTTCAGAAACTGCTGGTAGTCCTCCTGCTTGAAAAAGCAGCTGGACTGCTCTGGGAGGACCATCTCCTCCTCCTCTGAGAGGAACTCCCCTCCTCCCTCTCTTCTAAGGAGGAGGCATTGGACTCTACCTCCTCCTTCCAGTCCTGTCTGTTGGGACCCTCCGGGACCGGCAGGGGAGCCTTGTGTTCTGCCTTTGTGGGCCAGGTTGTAGGGGCTGGCCAGAGGAAGCCCTGGGGAGAAGGCTCTATGGGGAGAGGGGCCTGGGTTCTGGGCTGGAGCGTGGCTAGCTGCTGTTGGATGGCCTGATTAATCATGGCCATCAGTTCTTGCGAGCTAAGCAGGGCCCCTCCGTCCAGATGCTTACCCCGCTCTGCCATGTCGTTCCCTCGTGGAGCCAGGGAGCAGGTTGCTTCTTGCCCCCCATGGGCCGAAGCGGCTCCCGGGAGGGTCTGGGAGACGAACTCCTGACCCTCAAAACGGCCGCTGCCAGCTCTTGGTCGCGCCGCGGCGGCAACGTGGTCGTCCTCTTCGGGCTGCCGACGGTGTTTGCTGGTGAGGGCCGCCGCCGCCGTGCTAGCCCAGTCCAATGGGGAATCGCGATCACGCCTGGAAGACTGGTCGGCTTCCATCTTGTTGTGCGCGCTCGCTGGCTCTGTGGCGTGAGCGCCTCTCTCAACACCCGAGGAGAATTCCTCGGGGGCCGTCCTGGTTGCCATGGTGCGTCCCGCGCCCGAGTCTTCTTCGCGGCTTTCCTTCCCTCCCTTCGCTCCAACTGCCAGAGCCTTGAGCCGGTCCCACCTCGTTCCACATGGGGAGCTGTGGGAGGGGGATCCGGCTTGAAAAGAGAGAAAAGGTAAACAAATGAAGAAAGAGGAGAGGGAAGGAGGGGGGTGAAACAGAAAATGAGGAACAGAGATCCTTAAGGAAAGGAGCCAAGAGGAAGAAAAAGAGGAAAAAACCTAAGGGAAAAATGGCTAGAAGCTAAGCCTAAAGTCTTTGCTGCTACTCCCTACTGAGGCAGGAAAAGAACTGAGGAATGGGCTATTCCGAGGGCACCTACAGGAAGGAGAAAAAACTACTTCCTGCCTCCCTATAGGCACGGTGGGAATAACCCATGGAGATGTCCTCCACCTCATAGGGAGAAAAGCCTTCCCAGGGGCACTTCATCCCCACCTATTTGCTGGGAACATTGCTCAGCTGCTTGATTTAAATGGCTGAGCCATTTAATCCCCTGCTTTCTACTCCCCCTGAGGTTTTAAACTTTAAATGTTCAGGAACAGAATATTCAGTTGGTTCAGTTCATGGTTCAGTCATGAACCAAACCACAAAATGTGGTTTATGCCCATACCTAGTATCAAGCCCCTGCCCCAAAAGCGCAAAGGCAAAGTAAAAATCTTTCTATCAGTACACTGAAGGGGGATTTATGCAGAATAAAATCTTGGCCTGGGACGGAAAAGAATGACTGCATCTCACCAGTGGAAGAAAATGAGAAGGACACATGCAACACAGGTAACAGCTACTTTTTCCTCTACTCCAACTTTACACTGTAGGTCTTTGCCACACAAATTTGTGTAAAGACCCACAGAGTAAGGTGGAAAGGTAAGGCAGAAAGGAAAGGAAAGGTTAAAAATAATGCCACTAACACCCATCATGCCAATACGGGAAGGGAAATAAATATGGGGGAGGGGAACAGAATGAGGAGAATTTGGCCTTGGGGATGACAGCCGCCCCCCTTCTCACAACATGCTTTGGGCAGGCTGTTATGGGGGTGGGGGTGTCCCAAGCACCAGGCATAGTTATCTATTCTAACAGTTAACATTTTTCACTATTTAAATAAACTTTGAGACCTACTCCAAAAGGGGAGGTGTTTTCATAAATGACAAGGGAACCAGCCAATCAGCACTGCCCAAAGCTTGGCTAGAGAAGGGGAGGTCCTTTATGACTGACACAAAGTCCAGTCAATTAGCATTCTGCAAACCCAGTTTCTGTTTATATATCCTTCTTGGAAGCTGAAGAAAAAAATATGCCCCAAACCCAACCAAGTCTAGGAAATAGAAAATGAAATAAAAAGGGGGGGGGGGGAGAATTATATGCCTGGCTCTTTTATGAAGCTACATCCTAGCCACAGGAAAATCCAACAAGCTGGAAGTGATTCAGGAATGTCTCTTCAGAGCATGGTTTATACCACTTGCAAGTGGGATTACAATAACATTTAATTATTACACCAATATGCTCTTTTACTAACCACCCTGATGGAAGACACAACCTTTGCACACGCAAGTCAGTTTGTTCCCTGCAGGCCAGAGTAAGAATGTTCGACTGATTTAGAATTAATAGTTCATTCTACCTCAAGGTACTTATTATACAACATGACCTGAAGAAGTCAGTACCTTTTATACAGTTTCAATACAACAAAACTTTAGAAGAACTCTGTCATTTTAAAGGTTTCCAGTAAGTGCGGCATCTACCAGCCAACACTGTATACTTTTATGCTGACTTTTATGCAAATGCCACAAGGAGCTTTTAAACATTACAGATAAGAGTTTTCCTGAGATTATCAAGTGCAGTAAGCATCCTTAGCTCAAAACATCTTGCTTTAAAAGTTAGATTAAAATACAAGAAAACCTCACAGTGTAAAGTGAAGGAACATGAATTTAAATTATCAATTCCAACTTGTTTCCTGCACCCTTAAAACCAATTACTTAAACCCATTGTCTCTTCCACCATATAGTGAAAGGAATCTGAATATCCAAAATAAAACTTCCTCCCTGTCTTCCTCATGATTTCATAGGCTTGCCATAAAATAGCTTAATGAAAACTCAAGTGGCATATTATCCAGACTGCTGGAGTTTGAGTGAGGGAAATCAGATTCAAACCCCTGCTCATCCATGAAAGTTGGAGGGGGGGGGGGGAGGTCACACAAAGTCTTTATCTCTTTTGTTAACCTATGTCACTAGGTAGCCGTGACACTCTCAGCTCCTTGGAAGAAAGAACAGAACTAAACCCAACCAATACATATCTGCAAGGGAGCAGCAAATAATCACACAATTTGTATGTGTAAAGGAGGTCTGAATATTTCTTAATCAGTCACACTTGTTGATCTAAGGCATTACATTTGTGGCCACCATCTACACTGCATGTCAACTGCTGTACCGTGCAAACTCAAGTTTTGTGTCACAATACAGCACTCATAGCATCAAGTTCTCCATTTAAGACCATCTGGTCTACTCTTCTGTCTAAGTCTCAGCAGCACTTATTTTTTATATCAATTCCTATTCCAAGAATTGTGTATTATACACTTAAAGAGTACACAAAGCCATCATCTTACCAAGCTTCTCTTACCTCATCAGGCTTCTCTGAAGAAGTAGTGTTGCACGGAGCTGGTGGTATTGTGCCTCCCATGCTTTACAACAAAAAAAGAAAGACCAGTTGGGAAGAGTTTTCTGCACTGTTCAGATAAAGATGAGCATTAACAGTTGAAACTTTCAATTAGGTAATACACTGCCGGGAATAACCACACAAACTCTTTTACTTTGAGATGAATTTGCTCAATTTGGCTTCTTGCACTTTCAGGAATTTTTCAGTACTGTCACTAAGGGGGTCTAAATAGTTTCTTGTCATATCTTGGAAGCTAAGCAGATGGGAAACCGCTAAGGAAGTCCAGGGTTCCTACACAGAGGCAGGCAATGGCAAATCACCTCAGCTCATCTCTTGCCTGAAAACCCAATGGGGGTCGCCATACATCAGCTGCAATTTTGCACCACCACCAAGTAACTTCTGAAATGTTACCAATTAGTTTAAGCTTACTTATGTGTAGCAAAAGCAGATCAACTGGCAGAGTTCACTTCATAGGCAAGAAGTCCATGGCAATTAAGGAAGTAACACTACTAAATAAGGCTGTGCATTCAGGTTTCCCAGAGTCATGAAAAATAAAAGATATGCACCATCTTAGCTGAAACCTTTGGCAAGGCTTGGGCTAAATTAAGAAATAACACTCACAAGACATTACTAAATCATTATAAAGTGCTGAGCTAGGAGCCATTATTATTAATGCACATAGATATTAAGTAGCCTGATCAATTTACTATCTTCCAGCCCAGGAAGCATGCAAAAGATGCCTGGGAGCATGTCTAGAACAGGCCTGAAATTCCACATGTCCTTTTCCTACCAATATTAGAGAAACTATCCTCAACACAATTCTATTTTCAGCCCACCTAAAATACAAACTTGTTCAGTCTAGAAAATGCAAGGTACACCAAGACCACAACCCCAGGATATACCAACACTATAAGGACTCTTTCTGTAAAGTAGAGGGGAAAGCAGAATAACCTTAACAATATTTTTGTACAAAAACTGCAGATGTTTGGCTTGTGCTACATTCGGTTCCATATTTTCACTTGTTATTCTTGAAGCACCTGCTCTGTTTGCCCTAGAATGTAGAACAAATGCTTCAATACATTCTTATTACAGCTATGTACTCTGTCCTTCTGTGTAGAAGGAAACAACAGCGACATATAGTTTTCTAGCAAGAGAATACTTTGACAAAATGTAACTGAAAGAGATCATGGAAGTACACATGTCATTCCTAAAGAATCTAGGAGACTAAAACACCAAACTAAGACATTTTCAGTGTCATCCTGAACAGAACTACACCCTTAAGCCCACTGACTTGAATGGGCTTAGAAGGGTGCAATTCTGCTCAGGATGACACTGTGTTTAACCAACTGATAACTTCTCTTCACAAATAAATTTTGAGATTAACACTTCTGTTTCCCATTCTGATTCAGAGCTAAGCACACCTAAACCTACTGATTTATATGGCCATATGACACTTAACTCTGAGCAACACTGGGCTGTTAAGCCACTGGTCCAAAGTAAAAATCACTTCACAAAACCAAAGACTGCATACCTCAAATAATGTACCTTTACCATCTCTGGCTGAAAATCCATTTGGTGGACATAGTGACAGTTGGAGTCATGGTGCTACTTTAGCTCAAGCTCTTTCAGCACCCCCATGCATGCTTTTTGCATTACCCTAAAATCATACTTTCATTTCATTGAAGAAGCTAATGCTAACCCAAACCTGCTTTAAAAAAAAAATAGAACATCCCTTGGGTTTTTGTTATGGATTATGAAACAGTTTTGATTTCTTTCTACTCTTGCCTTGTACAAATGACAACCACGATCTTAGATATTCTTGGCAACATAACATTAGCCGCTTTCAAGCAGTATCTGGCATAATGAATTGGATTTCCAAAACAAGAGCCTGGAAAATTTTGACAGCCATTTTTCCTGCTGTGCAGACTGAGATACGTAATCCAGTTAAGTGCTTTAGGACCTATAATCATGCTTACACAAACTGGCTACTATATGTAACATCATTAATATACAAAGACATACTAACCCAATCCTATGTTATTTAACAGTAAATCAGATGTACTAATTTTGCATTGCATAGGTTGGAATGATTAATTTGACAAATAAAGTTCTATTTCCCACACACAAAGACAAACCTAAAAAGGACAACGTTTAAGGCTACTTCCAAGCATATGTTGTTTTCCTACACAGAAAGCACTTCTGAGAATGGAGCAACGCAACCATACACTTGTCATGTGCAATACATATATTTCATTGTGCACACATACTTAGAAGCAACAACTGACCAAGGTGCCACGCCACAGTTCAAAACGTTAGGACAGCCATACAATCACCACAAATGACAATACGTTTTCCTCCCTACTCTTTTCCTCACACAAGAGTACTGCATATGAAAACTGAAAATATTTTGAAGTAGTCCTGAAGCTAGGAGGTTTACAGATCATGTGTTTTATCTTAACAGCATGAAATCCTTCCTTCGCGAAAAACCGGGAAGGGGAGCGGTGAGAAGAGGAATTAATAGGCAAAAGAGGAAGGGCGGGGGGGGGGGGGAGAGAGAAGAGTAATGACATGATGAGACCTCCGGTTCAGGAATTCGATAATAAATCCTCCAAATGAATTCAGAAGCAGGCGGAGAAGAAAAGAAACAGCAAACTAAGTGGAAACCTGAAAAGAGTGCCAACTATCCTCGATTCCGAAGTAATTATCTAGGACTTCCCAGCAGCACAGAACTCCCCCGACCACCACCACAAGGCACTGATCCCCCCCAAAAACCCCTCCCACATTCCGGAAGCGCTCCTCTAGCTGCCCTGCAAGTGAGACGACCGACCCCCAACCTCTGAACAAGACTCAGACCGAAAATTTGCTCTCCCCCCCTCTCCCCGGGAAATAGCTGCTCTCGTAACTGCACCAGAAGGAAGCGGCTTGATCCAGAACCCAGCCCTGCAAACATGCGCGACTCTTGGAGGTACGAGAGTAGGACAGGATGCGGGCGGGCAGGCGACCCGCCTTCCCCACACCTTCCTCCCAGCACCCCAGGGACCGACTTCGCACTTACCTCTCCACCCACTCGCGGAAGAAACTCAACTCCTCCGCGTGCAGCACGGCCGGGTTCTGCTTGCAGAGTTTCACGAAGGCCCGCAGTTCACTCACTTTCCGCAGGTCCATGGCTCCCCGGGTGCAGGCGTCCTAACAATTACGGGCACGACGGCGCCTAGGTGGTGGTGGTGAAGAAGGAGCAGCGGCGGCTGCTGCTGCTACTATTACTACTATTGCTTCCCTCTAAGAGGAGTAACGAAAGTTCCCAGCCTTCCCTGCTCCCGCTCCAGGCCCCACCGTCACGCAAGGCGCGGCGCAACGCTGTGCGCGCCCACCCCGCCCCCTTTTCAGGGCTTCTCTCTTTCCTGCCGCGCCCTCCGTTCCTCACGCCCGGGGTGCGCCTACGGCCGAATCCACCCCCTTTCCCCTCCAATTGCCCACCCTTGTTGGCCACCCCTCCTCGCCCTCACGCCTCTCAGCTCGGGGGACCAGAAACTTCTAGAAATGAAAGTTCAGTTGTCCATAACGCTGCCTTTCTACCAGTCAACGCTCCCTTCCCACAGCACCGGACGGCGACATTTTGTTTGCTTTCCTCGCTATGGGAGGCTTTAGTCCATCTACAAGCCTCTCGCTGTGCGCGACAGGGGGGAGTGAGGTTGTCCTTATGCAAACTGGCGTTTGGTTTAGGCAGCTACATAATGTTGGTTTCCCGGAACATGAGGAGTAAAAGACAAACAGCTCCTTGGAAACGGGTTTAGTGACGGCATCAAACTGCGCCTATGGATTGACGAGGCCCTTTAAACATGCAGGCGATACGTGCGAGTCTAGCGTAGGCTGGGAAGTTGGCCATGCTGGAGAGTGGGGGCTTGGGGAAAAGAGCAGAACACAGAGGGTAGGGAGGGGGGTTCTTTTCAGAGATCGCCCTGTAGTGGTAGGTGTTGTCCTTGCAGGCTGGGGACTCAGCCATGGTGTGGTTCCCATCACAGAGGCTTTACTCAGCTGTAAGGGGCATGTGCAACTTTTCAGGTCAGATACTTTCTTTCCTTCTATAGATGAGTTTCCTTAGTCCCGACGAGGGTACATACTGGTGTCACGCACCTGCTTCCGTATTATGTGCTCTGTAGATTCTTGTTCGCCTTTCTGCCTTCATCATGGGCGACTTTGCTCAACACAAAACCAAAAAGGAGTTTTGTGGCATCATAAAGTCTAACAGATTTCCTGCAACTTCAGCATAACCTTTTGTGGGTACTGCCTTTAAAAATCTGCTGGTATTTAAGTGCCACAAAACTTTTTTTTAACTTTTGCTGCAACAGGATAATATGACTACTCCAACAGATAGATCAAGATGGATAGCTGTGTTAGTCTGTCTGTCTAACAGTAGAAAAGACCAAGAGTCCAGTAGCACCTTAAGGACTAACAAAATATGTGGCAGGGTATGAGTTCTTGTGAGTCACTGCTTGCTTCCTCTCCAACATAATGTTTTTTACCTCGGGCCTGATTGCTATGATAAGCTATAGAATCACCAGAAATCCCTATTACTTTAACCAGAAATTTTCATATAGATACAAAATGGAAGGATTTAGATTGATTAGCAGTGCTCCAAGTGCTTCAGCTTTTACGTTTATGACAGTGAAGCTTCATTTTCAAAGACTAGGTGTTCATTTTGCCAAAAAAATCTCAAGATGGACCAAAAAATACTGCAGAACTTATTATTAAAATCTCATTTAAGGAAAGCTGATTGAAATCTCAGTTTACTGTGGCCACAAGATAGCAAAAGCTAAGCCCATACAAGTACCATTGACTTAAATGGTAAGGTGGAGTGTCAATGCTGTGTTTAAATGTTTTCCACTGGACATTAATGGATCTTTAAAATATTTAACTTTATTTAGATCATACTTCTTCCATGTGGCCTTCTGTCTGTTGAACAAAATTACATATAAATAGCACTTACATCATATATTCAAATTTATGCTTATCTGAAGGTTTTGATTGTCCCTCAGACTTCTCAAATAAATGAAAGTATATTGCAGTTGCTTTTGGAAATGTCAGTTCTTCAGTCTGTACTTTATCTGTATATTTGTGCAGCTACATAAAATGAAGTAAGAATTTTAACCAGTCCTGAAAAGGCTTCTGTGCCTTAATATGCATTTTGAACCATTAGAAGAGATTAAGCTGTGGTAATAACATCAAGCTCTTGCATCAACTTTCAAAGGAGTAGTTTTTAATTAAATATATTAGAAAGGCTTCTTCTATACCTTGTATTTTTTCTCACTGTTAAATATGAGTTTTATCACATTTCTCACACTTTTGCATCATGGTGTAGTGCTTGACTAGGATCTGGGATATCCAGGTTTGAATCCCCACTCTATAATGGAAGCTTGCTGGGTGATCTTGGCCAGTCACACACTTTTAGCCTAACGAACTTCACTGGGTTTTTGTGAGAATAAAATGGAGGAGGGAAGAAAGATGTTGTAACCCACCTTGGCTCCCACTGGGAATGAAAGTGATGTTAAAAATAAAAAAGTTAAGTGAATCATCACATTTTTACTTCAAAATTTAGAAAACAGCATACGAAAAGGATATTAAAAACATTTTGGTGTACTTTGGTTATCCTTTGGGACTGACAAAGGACAAAACTTTTTGGAGGGCAATAAACTGAAAATTGCTTGCATGGAATAGCCCTGGCATCACTCCATAAAATCAGGCTACGAGGCTGCAGTCTGATAGACACTTAACCTGGAAGTTAAGAGGACAATGAGGAGGAGACTGGGTTTTTATACTCCACTTGTCACTACCCGAAGAAGTCTCAGAGTAGCTTACAATCAACTTCCCTTTGTCTCCCCACAACAGACACCCTGTGAGGGTAGATGGGGCTGAGAGAACTCTGAGAGAACAGCTCTGAGAGAACTGTGACTGACCCAAGGTCACCCAGCTAGTTGCGTGTGGAGGAGTGGGGAATCAAATCCTGTTCTCCAGATTAGAGTCCGCCGCTCTTAACCACTACACCAAACTGTATTCAATAGAACTTACTTCTGAATAAATGTCCCTGGAATTAGGCTGCAAGTCTGCAGGCCCAGAACCTTTTGGAAGTACTTTTGAATTTAGTGGGATTTGTGCCTGAATACACATATGTGAGAACAGACTGAAAAGTGCACAGATAAAATCTAAGACTCCATACCTATTTTTAGTTACATGTGCAGTCTGATCCTATGCATGTTTACTCAAAAGTAAAACCTACTGAGTTGAAAAGGATATATTCTTGGATTGCATCCCTCATTATGTTGATTTCAGAGTGGCTAAATAAGCTTAACTGTGTGTTGAATGGTAGCTAAGTATTTTAATGTCACGCATAATCCAATTATGTGTGGTTTGCTTATTAAGAGTAGAGTATGAGGCTGTAAACGTGTGATTCTAGACACTGTGGGATTTAGGGAATAAGTCCCAATGAAGCCTTTGAAGTGGCATTTCTGACACCTGTAGTTCCCACTAATATAAGTGATGGCATGCAGCCCAGTCCTATACATGTTTACTCAGAAATATGTTGCGGTTGTGTTCCCAGGTACATAAGATTGCAGCTGATCCTATACAGAGTGAAATGCATCTAAAATCACTGGAATGGATGGATTTCACTCAGTATGTCCAACTGCAGATTAGTACAGTCTTTCTCTGTACTGTATTTGTACTAAACTGTATTTTTATATAGTTGCTAGGTTATCAACTTTTATGATTTTAACAGGTGGGCAGCCATGTTTGTCTGAAGCAGTAGAACAAATTTAGAGTCCAGTGGCACCTTTAAAACCAACAAAGGTATATTCAAGGTATGAGCTTTTGTGTGCATGCACACTTTTTCAAGTACATTGGAATAGAAGGTAAGAGTTCAACCTTTTAGACAGAGGCTGAACAGCAAATTAACATATAACATGATGAAGATGTTTTAAGATATGCAAAGACAAAACTAAATAACAAGCTAAGGTTATAAGGTCAACAGTTGTTTTGATTTAATTAAGGGGGGATAGAACAGTAAAACAATAAATGTGTTAAAACAGGAGATAAATGTATAAAGGTATCCTTTCTAATTGTGGGAAGTAAACTGAGACTCTCCATTTGTCTCCTCTCAGGCGTGGAGGTAACTTAACAGCATTTTTTTCTTTCTTCTTTGAGGTGGCTGCAATGTTATGTCAGCAAAACGTTTCAATATTCCTTGCATTACTTTCAGTATTCTAATATACTCTTCTGAAAAAGAAATAAACTAAAATACAGAGGATGTATAGTCCTTCTTGTTGAGAATACGTATTTGAGGACTGAATGAGTTAGCATATATGATGAGATAAGAAACCAATATCCCTGTTGAGTCCAGGGGAGGTTTTTGTTTATTTATTTTTCAGAAGACCTTATAACCTTAGCTTGTTATTTAGTTTTGTCTTTGCATATGTTAAAACATCTTCATCATGTTATATGTTAATTTGCTGTTCAGCCTCTGTCTAAAAGGTTGAACTCTTATCTTCTATTCCAATGTATTTGAAAAAGTGTGCATGCACACAAAAGCTCATACCTTGAATAAACCTTTGTTGGTCTTAAAGGTGCCACTGGACTCTAAATTTGTTCTAATGATTTTAACAATTCATTCAAATGTAAAATGTGGGGCACTTGTAATGAAATGAAATGGTGTTTTTTTCAAGTTAGTCCGTTATTTTCAGAGCACTCGGCTGATAAATTCCCAGTTTATCTCAGTAAAGTCTTTGTTGTCTAAGTATTTAAGAACTGAGTTGCAAAATTTATAATGTTAAATGGAAATAATATTCACTTTTAAAGAAAAGAAACACTGCCTTTGTTTTACAGAATGAGATTAGAGTAGTGCTGTTATAAAATAAACATCAGTAAAATGTTTATTATAATATTTATATCCCACCTTTCCTCTTAGTTCAAAGCGTCTTGGATGGATCAGGGCTCAGATGCACCAGAGATTTCCACTGATGGAAGAGATTTCTGTCTGTGGAGTGAGATTTCCCCATCTCCCCTTTCTTGCTGCAGCCAACCCCCCCCCCCCCATGCTGCTCCTGAAGGAAAGGAGTCACCCAGGAATAGCTTGGGGGAGGGCGTTGGAGGCCTGCAGCGGAAGGGCAGAGGATCAGCAAAAATTGGCCCTCTTTCCATTCACAGAAATCCCTTTGCTGGATCCAACCCATTGTTTTTGCATTCTTCTTTCTCTTGTGCTTTTTCCAATCTACAGTCACAGCCTCATTCCTTCTTAGGAGATGTCCTTGGAAAGCAATGCTAAGCATGTCTACTTGGAAATAAGTTCCATATTATTCAGTGGAACTTACTCCTAGGAAAGTGCTCTCAGGATGACACTACCAATGCAGAATCAGAGAGTTGGAAGGGACCTCCAGGAAATTCACAAATACTCCCCCCACACACCCCCAGTGACTGCTGTTCCACACCCAGAAGACAAAAAAAACCACTCCAGGATCTCCAGCCAAACTGGCCTGGAGAAAAATTGCTTCCTTACCCCAAAGTGCCAATCAGCATTTCCCAGGGCATGTAAGAAAGGGCCCCAAGAACTAAGCACTGATGCAACCCTTCCTGCCCTCCCTTCTCATCATCTACCTAAGTTCACAGAAACAGCATTGCTATCAGATGGCCATCTAGCCTCTGTTTAAAAACCTCCAAAGAGGGAGAGCCCACCACCTCCTGAGGAAGCCTGTTCCTCTGAGGAACTGCTCAAGCTGTCAGAAAGTTCTTCCTAATGTTTAGCTGAAAACCCTTCTGATTTAATTTCAACCCATTGATTCTGGTCTGACCTTCTGGGGCAACAGAAAACAACTCTGTACTATCCTCTGTATGACAGCCCTTGAAGATGATTATCATATCACCACTCAGTAAGTTTTGGAGTTCTGGAGGAATAAGTAGTTATTAGGATAAGCACAACAGTATGCAGTCTTTCCATTTTGTTAAATGACTAGTTTCAATACCCCTGGTAGAAAATATTGTACTCAATTTGTGAGATGTCAGGTAACTGTGTATTCATGTTTATATTACAACACAATTTCATTATCAGGATAGAAACAGCCTTAAACCATTTAGTCCTTTCTCAGTGTCTGAGATATTTCTTTTGCTGCCTAGTATACTCTATTTGTAAATAATGTAAAGATTTTATATATTTAAAATTTTATATCTTGTCCATAACTTTTGCTATAAAGAATGTGTGACCTGGTTTTTTTTATTGCCAAAGTATTGATTTTTGGCAATATGGTGTCCAGCTGAAATGTTGGAGATTTATCGTGTAAGCATGGTGCATCTTGACGGCTTTGCTTTCTAGAAAGGGAATGATCTCTCAGCCTGACATGATTCAGATGTTTTCTTTCAGGCTGCAAGTTCTGTTTCCTTCGCAAACTATCCATCGAGCCTGTTCAGCAGAGGAAGATTCCAAACCGGTACCTTGGCCAACCCAGCCCTTTCACACACCCACACCTACTCAAACCAGGTGAGGATCCTTAGACAGTAGTTGCTGACTGGGGGACTTTCTAAATGAAATGTAATTTGGAAAGGTAGTAGTGAAATTTATTGTATTTAGCCACTGGCCATTACAAATTGTACAAAACCATAAAATACATTAACAAGTAAAACTTTAAGATCAGGTGTTAAAATTAATTTATATTAATTAGTAAAATAGAATAGACCAGAAATACATGGAGCTACCCCGTTCAATACCTGTCCTAGCTCTAATCTTCTTGGTTGCGAGGGCAAACAGAGAAACTCTGTAAGATACATAAGAATTGTTATGTGATAACAAAAACACAATCTCTCCTTTTCAGAGTATGCATTTAAGGCAGATGAGATTCCAGCCAAAAATTTATATTTGATCACACTGTATAGTAGGCAAGATAAAATATAATGAGGAAGATTCTCAACTGCAGGCGATCCACAAATGCAGACGCAGTGTTCCGTTGGAGTATGAAAATAATATCAACCATCCAGAAGAGCTGTTTGCATAGTTTTAAACAGCAGAGCAGTAAAAGGCACTCTAAGATTATGATTGGAAATATTAACTAAATAATTAGATCTAAAATGTTCAGATATAACTGATTTGTACCAAGGGGCTGCTTTAGATTTTAGAATTGAAGATCGATCGATCAATGCATCTTAATTGTAAATCCAATCCCAAAGTTGAGAATTGTCACCTGAGGCCCCTAAGAGATCATCAGGGATGGTATATCTTTGAGGGATGGAGTTGAAAAAAACAGAGCATGTGGAATCTTTTGGTAATAGAAAATTAACTGATTGATGACTTAAGGAATGAGATCTAGATAATTTGATCCTTTTCCAGTATTTTATGACTGCAAGGTATACCTGCGCCCTAAGAGAGGGGAGTCCTGTTTTGGCATCTCATCAGGGCTGCAGGAGAACCCCTAGGAAGAGCTAGAATTCACCTTAAAAATGGATTTTGAATTACCTCAAGGTTAGATAAGATGTCCTCCTTCCAACTCCATATAGGAGGTGAGGTACCACCTTGCTCTTAAATAATTTCAGTGCTGGAACTATCCGATGTCCACCCCTTGTGTAAACTGTAGAACTGACCCTACGATTCTTAGCACTGAGGATTTAACTATTACCATGTGGGTTTTCCAATTCAGTGTCTCCTTACAAGTTACTCCAAGGTATTTAAAGAGCCAGTTTGGTGTAGTGGTTAAGAGCAGTGGACTCTAATCTGGAGAACTGGGTTTGATTCCCCACTCTTCCACCTGCAGCTGCTGGCATGACCTTTGGTCAGTCACAAGTTCTTTCAGAGCTGTTCTCGAAAGAGCAGTCCTCGAAAGAGCTTTCTCAGCCCCACCTACGTCACAGGATGTCTGTTGTGGGGAGGGAAAGGGAAAGGAGATTGTAAACCGCTCTGAGATTTCTTCGGGTAGTGAAGGGCGGGGTATAAATCCAACCTCTTCTTTAAAAAACTACATTGTTTAACTGAATTGCTAAGAGTACTCCAATGAGAAATTTTAGGCTTTCTCCTAAAGACCATTACTTTTGTCTTTGCATAAATAACTTTAAGAGTTTCTTTGTTACAATAATGCCCTAATTGATACAAAAGCCTTCTCAAGGCATTTTTGGTCTGGGAAATTAGGACCATATTGTCCGCGTATAAGAGGATTGAAATTTTCTGTTGTTCCAAAGAGGGTGGAGTGAATTGGGGACCTGACAGAGTCTCAATTATATCATTTATATACAGGTTAAATAATGAAGGGGCCAGCACACATCCCTGCAAAGGCATATCCCTGTACAGAGTGGGATCCTTACTCACTTCCTTATGTTGCAGTTCAGGAAGTGTTTTCTAAAGATATGATAAGGGCATGCTTGTGTGCAAAAGTGACATGTGAATCATGCAATCACAGATATGGTCTGCAGCCATTTCTGTGACTGCAGCACCTGGAAAAATGCTACAGCAGTTGCAGTTACTTGTATATGGGCTTGATCAGTTGATGTGGTACATTTGTAAATTAGGCCTAGTTCAACTGCAGTGCTATCCTAATCAGAATTACATTATTTTATCACATTCTTCTGTTGGAGTAAGTGAGTTCAGAATGGTTTAACTGTGTTTAGGATTGCACACAGCCATGTTTCTACCAGGAGTTTTTGTTTGTACTATTGTTCTTCCTTGCTTTCTACCAAAAGCAATGATCATTTTCCTAAACACCCTTATTCATAATAATTTCTATCTCTTATGGTATCATTTGCCTCCCCCCCAACATGCAGCCTGATCCTAAGCACCTTTTATTTGGAAGTAAGTCCCAGTGAATTCACTGAGATTGCTGAAAAGTGTGCACAGCATTGATAATTGTTGCCTTGTAGTATTGTCATCTTTCTATGACACACAATAACAAAGAATCTTTGGTGGCATTTTGATATCTAACATTCATTGTGGTCAGGGCTTTTTTTGTAGAAAAAGCCCAGCAGGAACTCATTAGCCTAATAGGCCACACCCCTGACAGCACAGCTCAATAGCATATTAGGCCGGGGGGGGGGGGGGGGCTAGGAAAGCACAGGGCAGCATGGAAGCTTGCCTCTTCCCCCCCTGAACTTCTCCGACCCATTCAGCATAGTCTTTCTTCGCTATTGTGGAGAGACTTAGGGAAGTGCATGGAGGGGCATGGTTAAATGCCTTTCTCTCCCTCCCCCAGATTGGGAAGGGAAAGAAAGGCATTTTCAATATGCCTGGGTTCCCTGCTTGCCCTTTTCCAGCTGTCACATGTCAGCTAGAGAAGGGAAGGCAGAGAGAGGCTTTTCCTTGTCAATTTCACACTCAGCTGACTGGTAGGGAGTGAAATTGACAAGGAAATCCCACAGGCTCCCCAGTGGGAAAGTTGGCATTTTAACATGCCGCCTTTCCCTCTTGTGTGTAACGTGGGGAGGGCAGTGTGCTCTGTAGCCACGCATGCTAGAGGTTTTGGTTGTAGGCATGGCCAACTCAGGAGCCAACCAGAACGCCGTTCCTGTGCATTCCTGCCCAAAAATAGCCCTGGTTGTGGTGTATAAACTTCCAGGAGCCCACTTTGGCAGATGCATGAAGGGTTACATTCAGGTTCTGAGAGATTTATACCCAAAGCTACAAACAACAAAAGTTGGTGGGGGTATTGCAAAAAAGATCCAAAAAGCCCAGTTTCCCAGGACAAAGTATGTTACATTGTATGGTAGAGCACAGATGAAAACAAACTTGTTTCCCAATGAATTATTTGGTCTTTAATGGCTGCAGCAGACTAACATGCTTACCCCTCTAGAGTTCTGAAATTTCCTCCCATCTGTCAATAAGGGTTCTGTGATTTTATTTACAATAAAAATAATATGCTTGCTGTGTTGTTAAGTCGCTATGGGTTTTGAAACACCCTGCAGCTATTACTGGGGAATTACCTGGGCCACAGTTATTTGGAAATTGCTAGTCATCGTAATTTATTAAGAGTTGCTTAGGTGATTCTAATCGTATGTAAATATCATTCAATTTTTATCTGCTCTAAGGAAAATGTTGATTACTTGTCTTTTAGATATACAAACTGATACTGTTGCTCCAGCACTGGAATTTTATCTCCATTGAAACAGTCCACCATTTGTCCTACTGACCATTTGAAACTTTCCCAGTTCATTCACCCCTTGCTGGTCTGCATTGTGGGGCTGCTGATGCTGCAGCCTTCTGATTAATTTGTGCAATCAAGTTGCTTTATACAAGAAGACCAGAAAGAACATAAATAATTTCCCCCTCAAACAAGTACTTTCATACAATTTATCCATTTTAATTAGAGTTGCTAGCTGTCCAGAGAGAGAAAAAATGTCCTGTTCCTTTATCAGAGATTTAATGGGATGTTATTTATCAGGTGAAGCTATTTACCTCCTCGCCATAAAATGCTTCAGCTGTTCATTTCCACACATTAAGCCTTTCTTAAAGGGACAGGACCTTGGTTCTCCAGGTGTTTGGTAACCCAGGGCCATGGTGGCTCAGAGGTTAAGACGTTGAGCTGCAGACTGGAAGGTGGTCGGTAGCTCAGCAGTTCGAGACCCAAGTGACGCATGATGGAGTGAGCTCCCATCCCTGGTCACAGCTCCTGCCAACCTAGCAGTTCGAAAGTAAGAAGTTGCAAGTCGATAAATAGGTACCACTTCGGTGGGAAGGTAACAGTGTTTCGTGTGCCTCGGCATTTAGTCATGCTGGCCACATGACCATGGAAAAAGTCTTTGGAAAGTGCTGGCTCTTTGGGTTGGAAACGGAGATCAGCACCGCCCCCTAGAATCGGATTCAACTTGCTTTCGAGGAAGGGAAACCTTTACCTATTTGGTAACCCTAATTTTAACCCAAAGTTAGTCCCAGTGTTACAAGTCCCCTCCCCCCGGGAAAAAAATTACTATACTTTGCCTTGACCAGAAATCACACACAAGTATGTATGTATATATATAAAATACATCTTAGTAATAGTTAGTGTTACATATATATATTATTTTATTTGTATCCCACCCTACCTTGCAAGTGGGCTTTGGGCAGCTTGCAACACATAAATATAACAATTTAAAAGATTAAAACATAGTATAATAAAATATTAAAATTCAAATCCATACATAAATCATAAGATGGCGATAATACAGTTAAAGTGCTCTCAGAAAGTTTTGACCCTTGTATGTGTGCTCATATACACTGATTTTTAGCCTGTGGCAAAAATTCCCACCACTTAATACATAAAAAGTACCTGTGAGTAGCATAGGTGAACAGAATAAGTAGATTGGGGGGGGGGGGGGGGGGCTGATCTAATATGGTGTCCTCCGCCTCAACCAAAGGCCTGGTGGAACAGCTCTGTTTTTCAGGCCCTGCGGAATGGTTGTAAATCCCACAGTGCCCTGGTCTCAATAGGGAGACTGTTCCACTAGGCTGGAGCCAGAGCCAAAAAGGCCCTGGCTCTGGTCAAGGCTAAGTGGACATCCCTTGGGCCAGGGATCACTGGTTTTTAAAATACAACATGTGTTTGAAAAAGTTGAAAATAGATTTCAGGTGGTGTGTTGGCTCTATTAAAAAATCAAATATAATCTTATAGTTGGTTTGATTTGGCCACATATGTGTCTCAAGATAACTTATGGCTGAGTCCTTGCTGTTCCTTTGCTGCCTTACTGTTAAATATTCACCATTCTCTCATAATACATTACAAAGAAAGATAAATTTGAAACTAGAATATAACAATGTACAATTTAAATATTAGATTATTACAGGTTTGATAATAAGGGCTTTAAAACAGTAACAGTGCTGAGCAGTGTTCCCTCTAAACTGTGTTAGTGTGAGCTAGCTCACAGTTCGTTAGCCTCCGGCTCAGACATTTTTGTCTTGGCTCAGGAAGGATGGCTCCAGAGTAAACTAATTTATACAGCAGCCAGATTGCTCACTCGCAACTTTAATGCCAGTAGTTCACAAAGATGAATTTTTGTTCTCATGACTCCACAGCTTAGAGGGAGCATTGGTGTCAGTTGTCAGTAGACCTAGAAGGATGACTGTGCTTAAGATGTGCTGTAATAGTATCATATAATCATACTTATCCAAAAGTAGATTTTCCAACTGGTCTAGAAAAAATGTCTCTTTAATAGAAGCTTAATATACAGAAGTGGATAGCTGAAGTTTTTCATAGCATGGGGTAAAATAATGTCCACTAAAGGGACAAGACATTTTTATCTCTCCTGGCAGTTAGCAACTCCATTCGGAAGAATTAACTTCAGTGGCACATATTTCCCAGTCAGTAAGCATGGCATTGAGCCTACATCAGTCAGTTGAGAATTAATTCCCGTCTACATCGGTAAAATTTATGCATGCATAACTTAATGCAGGACACTGTTTAGAATGTTTATGCTAAGTACGTACCTGTTTTGTAGTTAGCACCTTCTTTGTCTTCAACTTTGTTGAAATCTTCTGGGTTTTTTGTACTTTGCATTCTTTACAGATAAAATGTGATTGAAAGATTAATCTGCAATTTCCAGACAAGATAATTTTTTACTGGAGTCCTTAGGTACTTAGCTTGTAACACTGAAAGGAGTTGCTGTTTCTTGGATAAATTTCTCTTGGGCAGTCAAATATCCCCTTGGCATCACTTTAAAAGGGTGCAAACAGCACAGCTTCCTTCTGTTCAATGTCCAGAAGCCATAAAAGTTTAGTCTTTCTAGTGGGTTAAAGTTTATCTCTTTTTCTTCTCTCACATAATCACCTGTTTGCACAGTTTGAAGATTAATATTCCTATCTCACTTTAGTCTTCCTCTGGAACTCCTGAAGGAGTTCAGGTTTGCTCAACAAAATATTTACCTAAATGTTAATCATGCACAAGTTAGTTGATCTGCAATGAATTTTCCCTCCTCCATGTGACAAAGGAATGAACTGGGATGTCAGGAGAGGGGAGCAGGGAATAAGAATGAGGAGGAGCAAAAGGAGGGGTGTGGGTATAAAAGTGGGTATAAAAAAGTAAAGATCAAGTTCAGCAGTATTTTCTAAATTAGGAATTGTATTTTTTAATATATATTGTTTTGTTCACAGGGGAAGTAACACCAGGGTTGTCACAAACAGAATACTCTCTTCGTAGACACAAGTTGATGGCTCGGATACAGCAAGAGGTGCCTGGGATGGACCACACGGTGATTCTGCTATCCAATCCCACCTACTACATGAGCAATGACATTCCATACACCTTCCACCAGGACACTAACTTCCTGTATCTGTGTGGGTTCCAGGAGCCTGACAGCATCTTAGTGCTGCAGAGCCTGCCTGGCAAACCGTTGCCATCCCACAAAGCTCTGCTGTTTGTCCCCCGGCGGGACCCAAGTAGAGAGCTATGGGATGGACCACGGTCTGGTACTGATGGGGCAGTAGCTCTCACAGGGGTGGATGAAGGATATACCATAGAGGAGTTTAGACATCTGGTGGCTAAATTGAAAGGTAAGACAAAGGAAATGAGATATGAAGTGGCATGCGATTTGGCAGGGCCTTTTGGCTTGATTGAAAGTACTCCTCTCTAACTCCATAGTGGCAATTTCCTCACTCCTCAGTCAACAAATATATGAGGAAAGATATATAGTCAGCCTCGCAGGTGCTCCTTTGCCCATGTGGTAGCCTGTGGGGCAGTGATCTTTGCTCAAGCAATGGTAAAATAAATATGTATTCATTACTGTTGATACTGTTTTAATATAAAAAATTTAATAAAAAAGCAGTGGTAAAATAATAGAAATATCTATTGCAGAAACATCCTTTTGTTCCAAGGAGAAAATGCATTTACCTATTGGAATTAGATTAATCTCCATGTACATAGGAACTTCGTAGTGAACTACCTTTTCTTAGTTTATATTTTGTTTACACATGTAGCTTTCTTTTTATGGAGATGGTGTGTTAATGGGTTAGAAAGAATAGCTTTAGCAGTATTTACCAAGATTTTTTTTCAGACAGATTTACAAAATGTAATCAGTACTTGTAAGGCAAAATAAGATTGTCTGAGAATTAATTCTGTCATCTCTTTTAAGGATATTACTAATGCCCCATAAAGTCTGAAATGTTATCAGAAATTTGGGGGAGTAACCTTTTTGAGTTACTCATTCAAATTCTCAGCCTTTATAACTCAGGAGTAACTTGCAAGTTCTGGGTTGGATCCCATGGTTGAAGGAGTGTGGATCTTTGCCATGTTCCCCTCCTCTCAGCAGTCCCTTCTGATCCTAGGATTACCAGCACTGCAGGACCCACCTGGACTGATATAGACTGATAGTGGGTTGGAAGGGCTGCACTGACAAAGAGGAAGGAGGCAAAATCTTCAACTCTACCCCCTCCTGTAAGTGCAGCTGTACTGATGGAAGAGAGAGGAGGAGCAATTTCAGCTCTTTCCTCAGTACAGCTTCTGACACATGTGGCTATTTGTCCACATATATGCCCCATGACTCCACAAATCAACTTTCCTGGGGTCAGAAGAGATTGCTGGAAGGAAGGGATTGCAGCAAAGATCTGTTGGATCATTAGACACAGGCCACTGAATTCCTGAAAGATGCATGCCACTATGCAAATTATTCTGTGTTTCTGTTCTGCTTCATAGATGAATCTACAGTGGTTTGGTATGATTTTGCTAAGCCAGTGCATCCGCAGCTCCATTCTGACTACCTTCTGCACCTGGCTGAGGTCAAAGCTAGAAGCAAGACCCGTATCCGAGCCATCCGACCCTTGGTGCAGAGCTTACGGCTAGTAAAATCCTCTGCAGAGATTGAGAGGATGAAGATCGCTGGAAAGGTGACATCACAGGTATTGAATAATGCAATTACAGCTTACTTGAGTAAAGGTGGTTTGGAGCCAGAGTTCCTGTCAAATGCAAAGCATAACTGGCTTGGAACTGGTATGTAGCTATTCCTTATGAGGACTGGTTCTTGTACAAGGACAGCAGCAAGATTCGAGTCAAAGCTCCCTTTGTCAGATGTTCATCAGGTGTCAGACTCTCAAAAGCTTATATGTTGGAAATCTTTTTGGTTTTTAAGGTGCTACTGGACTAAAATCTTACTCTTTTACTGCAGACCAACCCACCTGAAACTTGTATAAGGATTTCATGCTAAATATTGTCCCTTTCAGTTTAATGGAACAGCTTTTGAAAACAAATATTGTGGCATGCTCATTGTACTGGCCTGTGGCTGACATGATAAATATAATCTTGTGTGAATGAATGTAACAAAAGATAAATCAAAAGGGACTGAATATATCTAATATTCTTCTACAGTACAGAATTTCACAATTAATGGCAGTTGAATCTTTGCATGTGAAATCTACTGACCTCCTACAGCTTGTTTTAGAATAGAAAGACCTTAAACAGCCATTAAAGGCAGTATTTATTATGGTATAAGAAGCAGAAGTGGCTAAGACAGATCTGTGAGAGTACATTATTGAACTTACAGCTGATGTCTTTGTATCAAACACAGATTGTACAGAAATAACACCTTAAACTATGGTCATTTATAGGTATAAAGACCAAGTTAGTCATCTCCTTTGTAATTTGTCCAAGTGGAAGTATTATGGCTTTTCTATAATCACGAACTTTATTAATGGTGAATAGTTTCATTTGAAACTCTAAGAGGTGTCGAACTCATTTGTTTTGAGGGCCAGATCTGACATAAATGTCACTTTGCTGGGCCAGTTCATGCATGCTATAAAATGTATCACGAGGTACCAGAGATATAATTTATAAAGATGTTTTCAGAGACCGAATGGCAATAGCAGGCATGATTGGATTAGGTGTGATATTCAGTGGGGAAGTAGGCGTGGAGATATCAGCATTGTTAATGAGACCGGAAACCTAGGTCTCAGTTCCATCCAAGAGGATTCAGGCCAGGAGGATGCAGAGAATAAATGGACATAAGTCTGACATTAGAAACCACAACACTCCGTTGCTGACCTAAGAGTAGCAGTGCTCTTACAAAGGAATTTCAAAGGGAGATTAGAAAGAGAGACTGTTGAATTGCAATTGATAATGAAGCTCAGGACAGTGCATCTCCTGAACTGAACTGAGAGCTAGTTTTCCTGTCTCAATACCAATGTATGCTATTATCATTTGACATCTGAAATCACTCTCACTCTCACAAGATATAAGGACCAATCCACATATTCTAATTCCTAATCAGGGTCTTTTCGAAAGAAAAGAATCCAGATATGAACAGTGAAATCCAATCATTAAAAAGATCTCCTCCAAAGCAGCAGATCTGTTACTGTACATCAGGTACCAGAAATGGAAAGAAGCTCTGTACCCCATGTTGTTTCATCATTAGTCAACTCTGCTTCTCCCCAGCCCTGTCTCTTCCACACTGCCAATTTCCTGTCCCCCCACCCACCCATACGCTGCAAAGCAGTCTTCTCAGCAGTTGAAAAGCCCATCCAGGAAATATCCACATCAGTATGGCAGGTGCTTATCGTCGTATGTTGCAACTTACTCTTCTGTTGTTTTGTTCAAAAATGATATGAAAGAATTTAAATCAGTCTTTGGGGGAAAAATGTATACATTGCAGATTCTGAGTTTTTCTGAGGCAGAATATTGTACTAGTGGAAAATGATACTTCCTTACCTTTATCTTGAATGTTTGAATGTTTTATACCATTATCATGAATATTTTGACTTGGCTAATGACTTGTTCCTCAGTTTCACAGCAATTCTTCACCAGAAGTTTTTGTTGCTGCTTTTTCACAGGCATTCATAGAGACAATGTTTGCCAGCAAAACTCCAGTTAATGAAGCATTTTTGTATGCTAAGGTATGCATGTCTTGTTGGGCTGTGGAAGAAGTACCCATTCTAATTAGTATTTATTTATTAAAATATTTGTATTCCACTCCTGGATGTGGATACCCCTTCCCCCATAGCAAATTACAGTTGACAAATTAGTTAAAACCAGTCAGGTCACAGAAAAAGGAACTTTAAAAATTTAAAACAGCAATGATGTTGGTTTTAAAACATCAGCTCACACATACACAAACCTCCTCACAAGCATCTCTCCCCACAGAGAGAGCAAATAACTGAGCTGGCATGATAGCGTGTGTCAACACTGGGACAGCAAATAAATGGACATTAATTAAAAACCCATTTGAGTGACGGTCTTCGAGAAGACTAACAAGGAAAGTATGCCCTTGGTGATCACAGCTGAGGTAACCTCAGAAAAAGCCCTGTTCTATTTAACCACCCATTGAAACTTATAAGGCAGATGAACACAAGGCAGGGTCTTCTCAGGCAACCGGACTGGCCAGCAAAATTATGCAGGAGGAGGCAGTCATTGAAAGTACCCAGGGCCAAGACTGCTTGAGGCCTTAAAGGTTAAAACTCACACTTGGAAACAGGAAGCCAATGAAGACTGATTTTTGCATTGAACTCTTAGGCTTTGATCTTCTGCCTTCTTTCTGCTTGCGCTCCTCTTCACAGATTGCCAAGCAATCCTTCACTGCAGAGTGTGCTTCCTTTGGTGCTAAGCGCTTCCACTAATGCAAGATCAGTGTCTTTCAAGGAGCTGAAAAGTGCGGAGCAGGATAGGAGTGCACTCAGTAACTAGAGTGCTGCCTCCACAATGGGCAAAGATAGGTGCAAGTGGAAGAGTCTAGGATCCATGCCAAAACTTCACATGAACCTGCCATAAGAGGACAGCAAATGTCTTTGCTCCACTGCACTGATTATGCATCTTTCCCAAAACAATGCTTTAGAAAGGATACAAGGCATGGAGCCTGTCATGAAAAAGCAGTTTACTCAGATTCAAAGCACCTCCTAATTTTCTGTGCATCTTTTACCTTCTGCAGGAAGCGTTTGACTGACTGGCTAACAATGCCACCCTAAGAACATTTTCCTGGAAGTACCCCATTGAATACTCCTGCTTAGGATCATGCTGTTAAGAACCCAATTCCTAGCAGTAGAAATAGGCCCAAATCAAAATCAGTGTGGAACCACATAGATGTAGTGTACAGGAGAATGGCCAAAGGCCAGATGTGGAAATGAGTTTAGGAGTTCCAGCAATCTTTCTTTTTCGGTGGCTCCCCTTATCCCTTTGCTATCCCATCGAAGATCAAGCCAGACTCTTTAGGGTCATCTGTAGAGTTGTTGGGGTAGTGGTTAAGTGCACGGACTCTAATCTGGGAGAACTGGGTTTGATTCCCCACTCTTCCACTTGCACCTGCTGGATGATCTTGGGCAAGCCATAGTTCTGGCACAGCTGTTCTTGAAAAAGAACAGTTTCTGTCAGAGCTCTCTCAGCCCCACCTCACAGGGTGTCTGTTGTGGGAAGGGGAAGGGAAAGGAGATAGTAAGCCGCTCTGAGGCTCTTTCGGGTAGTGAAGGGTGGAGTATAAATCCAGTTTCTTCTTCTTCTTCTACTTACATTATGTATCACAGTTATATCTTTCCTCCAAGGAGTTTAGGAGAACCTGTATGGGGTTATTCTATTTTTCTTTACAATCAGTGAAGTATGTTAGGTTGAGACAGGCCTGAAGCCAACTAGGGTTTATGACTGAGTACAGATTTGAACCTAGCTCTCTGTAGAAATCCAGCATTCTCTCCTCTGTATTTATGTCTGGGCTGCTGTTCTGTATACAAGCCAACAGGCGTTACACCTGAGCTGTGTATTACTCTACCAGAATTAATAGATTCCCTAATTTCTGACTTCATTATTCCAGTTTGAATTTGAGTGTCGGGCTCGTGGTGCTGACATTTTGGCTTATCCCCCTGTGGTTGCCGGTGGCAACAGATCCAATACTCTGCATTATGTGAAAAACAACCAGCTCATCAAGGTAACCAAACGGATTGTAAAATTTCTTACTGTGATTTGTTGGTGCTATATCCCTTGTAAAACTATTTGGATTTTTTAAAACAAAAACAGAGGGCTTGTGGTTTTGTGCAAACTGTAAAAATGTGACCCCTGTTTGCTGAGAATGATATCTATACCATCCCCAGGCATTGGTAGCAGAACACAGCGCAGATTTCTGCTCAGGAGTGTGACTCAGCAAAAGCTGAGCTGTGGAGTGGCACTGCAGAGTCTTTTGATTGCCAGTCTGGTGTAGTGGTTAAGTGCGCGGACTCTAATCTGGGAGAACCGGGTTTGATTCCCCACTCCTCCACTTGCACCTGGCTGGATGACCTTGGGCAAGCCGTAGCTCTGTACCAGCTGTTCCCTCAAGGACAGCTTGGGAAAGAGTTCTCTCAGCCCCACCTACCTCACAGGGTGTCTGTTGTGGGGAGGGGAAGGGAAAGGAGTTTGTAAGCCGCTCTGAGACTCTTAAGTGAGTGAAGGGCGGGATATAAATCCAATCTCTTCTTCTTCTTCTTCTTGCTACATCTGTGTGCATTTATTTTCTAGCAGTGGATTACCTTTAGAGAGTTCATAGGTCATTTTGTTCCAGTACCACTACTTTGCAGCAAATCATCACCTTAAGATCTTTAATTTGACATCTGAACCATCTATGTCTGACAACTGTGAATGCTTTCAAAGAGTGTCTACACATCAACTGGTGTCTGTTGCTAGTATATAGATTATTGTCTAAAAGCTTGTATTCTAAAAGGGTTTGGTCCTGCCTGCTGCTAGGCGTGTCTCTCCTGCCAAATCCAAAGGCAACCAAGGTATGTCAAGAATAGAACCCCTGCCCTAGTATTCCATTCTTCGTGTGCCTTGGTTTGCTCTGTGCTCAGATTAGGACCTAAGCTTCGTGTCCCAAGTCTTGAGAATTACATGTCAAAATGTCATGTCAGACTTTTTGAGTACCAAATAACAACTTTTTCAGTGGTCCAGAATTACTTTAAGTGCTTTGGGATATGATTAGGGTAGCCAAGTCTTAGGGACTCACCGGCGGGGGGGAGTCCTCCTCCAACTGGGAGTTTCTCCTGGTGCGCGCGCTTTGCGCGCGCGCCCGGCAACGTCACCGGAAGTGATGTCAGCACATTGGGGCGTTGCCAGGGTGACGCACACACACAGCCGCTGCTGCTCAGCGTTCCACGCCGCCGGCCCCCTCCGAGGCAGCCCAGGCGACTGCCGACCTCGCGTGCCGCGCTGCAAGGTCTCCGCGGCTGCCTCCGTCGCCACCCTCCTCTCATTTCGCCAGGCTGCTCGAAAGCGCCCCAGCCACTCGCTCCCCTCCGGCTGCTGTTGCGGCACCAACACCTCTGCAAGGCTTATTGCAAGAGCCAAGCAGGTCCCTCAGGCCAGCCGCAGGCTCCCAGCTCTCCAAAACATAGAGTTTTGGGGCGATTGCCAGAGCGTCGCCCTGGCAACGCCCCCAACGTGCGAAGTGACGTCATTACGTCGTCCTCGCTGGACGACTTCGGGGGTGGGGTTCCCCCCGCTGGCTGAATGCTGGCCGACAGATCGGGAACCCCTTTAGCAGGGGATCGCCCGCCCCCCGGGCTGACTTGGCAGCCCTAGATATGATTCACATTTCCCATTTTAAGGAGAGATTTACAGATGTCTGTCTTCAAGACTTTCCTGGTAACCGGATATCAGTTTGCACCAGGTGTTTACTGAACTTTATCTCTCTAGGGTGGGACTACCTTGACAGTTTTGTAATACAGTTGGTGTCCCCCAGTTTGAGTAAAAGCTGTACAAATGTCTGATTTTCAGATTTTTCTAGTGGTTAGTTTTCATACTGGAACAGCAACCCCGATGGTAGACTGCACCATTGACACAGAAACTAGTACTGACAATACAATTTGTCTAAACCAAGTGATTTGCGTGAACCACATGATTTCTAGTAATTGATGTACCTTAGGCTATATGTACACTATATGTATGGGGCTGTGGTGGCTCAGAGGTTAAGTCTTTGGACAACACTGACTCTTTGGCTTGGAAACAGAGATGAGCACTGCCCCATAAAGTTGGATTCGACTAGCTTTCGAGCAAGGGAAACCTTTACCTTTAGGGTATATGTATACTTTCTAGGTCATGTGGAAGTTATTCCTTGACAGAATGAAACCATCATCGAATCCTAAATGTCTGTCTGTCTATCTGTCATCTTTCCTGTTATGTACCTTTGCCTTCAATCTCGATTGGTGGCAGAAAAGGAGCAGAGAGATGGGAGCAAGTGGCAGTAAGCAAGTGAAAGTAGAGTCAACTTCAGTGATAGACTTGAAAAATATCTTCTGAATACTATCTCAAGATTCAAATTCAAATCATTCTGCGTGTGTTATTGCTCTTTCTTTAGCTTCTGTAATGGGTTAGGTCACAGTTCCCCAGTCTTTTTCATGCCACGAGCACCTTTGGAATTCTGACATAGGGTGGTGAATACAGACACAAAATGGCTGCCATCAGAGGTGGAGCCAGACATGAATACACACAGAGAGTAGGCTTACCAAGTCCCCCGGCAGGGCAGGGGAAACACCGATTTTTAATGCTTACCCCCACTTTTTCAAAATTGGCCACCGGGGGAGGCAATGGCTGCCAGCAGGAATGCAGGGGAACGTCGGAGCCTGCCCTGCCCTCTCCCTGCCAGGCCTGAACTGTCTTAAAAGGGAAATGTCTGCAGAGAGCCTGCAGTATGCAGTAAAAAGCCTCACCAGACATTTCCCCTTTAAGAGCAGAGCCAGCAAGAGAAACCCCCGCCCAGAGATTAAGGAGGGACTAGGCTCTTTGTACTGAAGGGCCTGCTTTTGCATGTGGCTTGCAAGGTTGCTGGGGTAAGTGCCTCTGCCAGCTCTTTTCCTTCTCTCTCTCTCCCCCTCCCCCTTTCTTTCTTTTTTCTGTCTGTCTGTCTGTCTGTCTGTCTCTCTCTCTCTGTCCCCATCCAGCAGAGGTCTATCATTGGCTATTATTAGCCACAAGGTCTAGATGGAACCCTTTGTCTGGGGCAGTGATGCTCTGCATTCTTGGTGCTTGGGGGGCAACAGTGGGAGGGCTTCTGGAGTTCTGGCCCCGCTGCTGGACCTCCTGAGGGCACCTGGTATTTTTGGCCATTGTGTGACACAGAGTGTTGTACTGGATGGGCTGTTGGTCCGATCCGCTGTGGCTTCTCTCCTGTTCTTATGATATGAAAATCATATTTAGCACTTGTGTAGCACTTAGTGCTTCATATTCTGCTGAGATGAAGAAGGATTCAGTAGGGCTGTTGCTCAGTAATAGAGCATCTGCTTGACATGCAGGAGGTATCAGCCTCTTCAGCTAAAAAAGGATCAGGTAATAGGTGACATTAAAGATCTCAGCCTGAGACCCTGGAGAGCCACTACCAGTCTGAGTAGTCAATACTGACCTTGATGGACCAATGGCCTGATTCAGTATTAGGAAACTTCATGAGTTCATGTGGAAGCAACATCACAGGATGTGACATCACAAAATGATGTCACTTCCTTTCTCCTGGCTCCACCCCCAAAGTCTCCTGGCTCCACCCCCAAAGTCCTCAGATATTTCCCAAGTTGGACTTGGCAGCCCTAACAGAGAGGAAGCTCAAGTGCAGGGGAGAAGAAGGATAATGTTAAAAAAAATAAAATGGGAAAGAGGAGTAAAAGAGAGAATAAAACCAACACTGGCGGTAGCTCCCACAGAAACATGTTTTAAAATATGCACAGTGTTTGTAGCTCAGTTTCATGCTTTGCTAATCATGTGATTTGGACAGATTGCATTGTTAATTGTTCCCAGTCCAATGATGCTGACAACCATCCAGGTTGCTGTTCTGGCAACTGCTATGAGGTGGCATGAAAACCCCGCAGAAGCAGTTTAGCAAAAGCTATCCTTCCTTCAAGTAGTGACTGAATTTGAGAGGAATGCAAGTAAAAAAAAGAGCAGGAGAAAAGACTCTCCAAAGACAGAGTTTCCTGCTCCATGATGTTACCATTAGTGGAACAGAACCCACCCCATGTCTTTCCAAGGGTGCTTTTGTGCTTAAGGGGACTGTTTTTGCAGAGCAGGTAAGATCTGGAATACTCCTTCGTGATCCAGTGAACATGATCCTTTGTGTGGGGTGGGGTGATGATAAATGTATTTCAGTACGTAAAGGTTGTGTGAAAATTGAAAAAGACACAAATAATGCCCACTCCCACCTGAGTGATGCCTCCTCAAAATAGCCCCAAGTTTGTTTGCCTTTGTTCATGTGAATGCAGGCCTGCAGTGTGATATTTTATTGTGCAGACACTTCTCGGCAGTCTGTTTCCTCAAAAGCGGATATTCTCTGCCCCCAGACTCCCTTTTAAAAAGATTGGGGAATGCGGCCACTTGACGCCTGTCAGTCTCCAAAATCATGGAGCTTTTTAACAGCTGACCAATAATCAGTAGAAAGGGGAGGGGGGGCTTCTGTGAGGAAAAGGAATATCTCTTGTTTACTTTACTTGGGAGGAACGAGATCTAGAGGAGTGATAATGAACAGCTGAAGCACTCGAGCACTGTGGGACCCCCTTGTTGCAAGAGAGCAGGTGTCCTGTTTCTTGGGTGACAGACTATTGGTGGGAATTGAATCTTAAAACAAATTAATTTATCTCTGCTGTTCTCTTCTGGAACTTCAGAACTCTGTTTGTAGTTGTTCTGCAGTGGAGCCTGAGCTCCACCAGAACAGCTGGGCTTTTTGTATGCACACTATCCAGTTGAGCTTCAACTGTCGCAAATCACAGACAGATTAAAAAAACAGTATGATGGAAACAGGTGCCAGGGGACCTGGGCAAAAGGCAGGACCTCGAACAGATTGTCCTAGTTAAATTTCAGCAACAACAAAACATTTAAAAAGTGTTTGGGAAGATATTAATTTGGACATTGTCATTCATTTAGCTCTGAAAACCGGGCCCTGTACTACAAACAGTCTCTGGTTTTAAGCCTCTCACGCAAAAGTAGGATCCCACCTTAACCACTAATGTGAGCAAAATAGACTGTGTAATAGGTGGAATCTGTAATACACAGTCTTGTTCCTTTTTCATGCCAGTGCATGGAGGCAATGTTATAATGGTTAAGGAGCATTTCTTTTGCATGGACACGACAGTCACATGTCACGTATGGGGGAGGGCAGGATTTATTTGTGCCTGAGAATAAACCAAAACAGAGTTTGTTCATGATGTTTAAATGCAGTGTTTGTGATTGAAATCCTTTAACATTCTGCTGAAAGGACATTTCCATTTTTCTAGTTCCAGTTGAAAACTGTGTATGAAAGTAGCTATTATATACTGTACAATCCTAAGCACCCTTCTGATCCCACTGAATTTAGTGGACTTAGAAGGGTCTTAACTCTGCTTTGGACTGCCCTGTAAGAGATACAAAATGAGTAAGTTTATGTGTTCTCCTGAACCAACTTAATTGTTTAAGAGTATGAAGACTTTCTGATTTCATAGAGCTCTTCATTAGGCAGAACAGAAAGGGTATCGTCAGTTTTTCACCATAGACAGGACCAGTCTGATATCTGGTGCAGAGATTTTAGTCCTCGCAGCTAGGATCCTAAACACAAAATATTTTTTTCTCTTCCAATGTATAATCCATTTTCAAATAGAATATTGTTGGCTGTTGTTGACTTTTCAATCATAGTTAGTTTTAAATAATTCTGCCAGATGGAAGAGTTCTGTGCCACTACAAATCCTACCCAAACCTACAGCAGCAGAAATTGGTTCCTTAAAGGATATTATCAGTGTTGCACCTCTTACTATCTGGAACTAACATGACAACAGCTGTTAAACATGTTTTGCCATGGAGAGGGGAAAGGATACATTTGTAAGACAAGGTGGTCCTAAAGTTGAAAACTGTATTTTTAAGCTCCCTAAACTACAGCCCAATGAGAACGCTTGATTAACTTTTCTCTACTAGGCAATATATATTCAAGATGTTTGTTAGTAACTAACTGACTGGTTGAAAAAAACTATTCTTTATTTTTTTGCCTGGGATTCAATGATACTTTTGAATATCAAGGAATATTGTCTGGTCACTTTTCTTTGCTCCAGGATGGAGAGATGGTTTTACTGGATGGAGGATGTGAGTCTTCCTGTTATGTCAGCGACATCACTCGCACGTGGCCCATCAGTGGCAGGTAGGCTCTGTTCCCGGCATCAAAAATACCATGTGCGGCTCTTAAGAGGCTTTTGAAACTGCATTGCCTTCACTCATCTGGTATAGAAAGAAGAAGGGAGGGAGGGAGAGGCCAAGTGTAATTTCAATAAGTCTGTGATCCATTTTGCTGTTGTTTTAAAGTGGCTCTTATCACTATCACTACTTCTCTGTTTCCACTGCATTTCCAAGGCTTTCTAACCGTGTCATCCTAAGCAGAGTAACACCCCTTCTAAGTCCATTGAAGTCAATGTGCTTAGAAGGATGTTACTCTGCTTAGGACAGCAGAGTTAAATTGCTTATATTAGTTATCTTTAATACCTGATATGCTTCACCCACTCCAGTGGAATGGCTTAGAAATGTGGTGATGTAGAGTCACTCTTCACATTCAGAAATATCACATGGTACTGAACTATGTCAGAATGCACTGGAACAAATCAATTAATTTTTTTTAAAAACCCTTAAGCCAGTTTTTGGAAATTAGCAGTTCAGGAGAAACTAGCCTTCTTCCTAATATACTGATTTATGCACAGAATGTTTTTGACATGGGGGGGAGACATTTAAACGATATGATCCTGCACTTGCATTCCAAAGTGGAATCAAGCCAAAAGGGCCGGAAATCTTGGTCGAACCCTTTAATGAATGGTTTTCCTTTCTGCTTAAATGTGGTGATTGGCACTTATCTTGCATTCTCAGATTCACGGGTCCCCAGGCAGAGCTGTACCAGGCTGTACTAGAAGTGCAGAAATCCTGCCTGAGGCTTTGCTCTCCGGGTGTGAGCCTAGAGAACGTATACAGCTTCATGCTGACCTTGATTGGACAGAAGCTAAAAGATTTGGGAATCCTACAGCAGAGCACCACTGAGAACCACCTCTTCAAGGTACTTGGCCTCTTTTCAACTACTCGGTCAGCTTCTGTTTCTCTGTCAGAGAAAAAAAATAGTTCACAGGAACAGGGAAACAGACCATTCCACCTGCAAAATGCCAGCCCTGTACCTGTATAGTTTTTGGCAGGCTTTCTAACATGGTTGCAGATCCAAGCGAAATGTGTCCTGTAAAAACCAAGGGCTGGCGGCAGTACCTCTTTCGCTCAGCAGATGGCAGATCACTTAGACATGCAGCTGTTTTAAGAGAAGTATCAGTTCAGTGGGGGCAGAGAACAGGGAGGGAGGGGCTGTTCTAACTTGTGAGTGAGATCCTTAAACAGAACTGCCAGAGGGGAATGCTTCATTTTGTGGTGGTTTTGAGGGGGGGGGGTGTTTGGTGGGGAGGGGAGAGGGGGATTTTTGTTCTCATGATTCTGAATCTGTTTGTGGCCCACTTTGATTCTGAATGAGCTGTGTATTGCTGAATGTAACAGGTGTGCTGTCTTTTCTTTGACAGACAGGTAGAAGTTCAAATAACACTTCAAATTATTCTCATTTTATTATAACCAGTTCCTAGAATATTGGGGGGGGGGATTTTTTTGTCAGACTTTCCTCCACTATAGCAGGCATTTTTAAGTTAAATTTCATTCCCAGGTTGAGATAAAGGTTGCCAGAAAAGGAGGCCATTTTCAAAAAACGATACGATCCCAAGATTTGGATCTGGACAACTCTGACCTTTATAAATGAGAACAAGCCAATGGGCTATAAGGATAGCATCAAATTCTGTTTTAATTTGCAAATGCACACCAGGATTAACTTTCATGCTGGAGCGGAGACTTTCTCCAGTTGGGATCACTATTATAAGTCATTTATCTTTGTGTAGAGAGTGTGCTGCTTTGAACGTGGTGGCTATTCCCTTATCAAACATCAGGGGATGAGGGGTGGTGTTTCTGGCTGTAGAGGAATTCAGCACACTGGTATAGCTAGCATGAGGAGCAGATTTACTTTCCCGTGAGATTAGCAGGCTAGAGGAAGGTTACCTGCATGTGTGTATGTTTACACATCTATCACTGAGGACAGAAGAAGAGTGTATGTGTCACAGGAAATGGGGCTCAGAATGTGGCCTACCTGTCCTTTATTCCAGCACCTGACAATGAAATGTGCAAGGCATTCACAAAGCAGAAGAGGAACCTTGGAAAGAACATCATATGTATTGTTAGTGCCACCAAGAACACTTCCCTACTCCCAGGGAGGCATTCAAAGGCAGGGCCCCCAGACAAATATCCTCACTGGGCCCCTGCCTCACATCACCCATGTCCAGCTTGGACATATTATGAAAGCAAACCACACAAGTTAAACAGCTCCATGGTTCCCAGGGCCCCTGGAATTTTGTCCCTCTAGCCCCCTGTTCCAAGGGCATAACAACTGAAAACAAAAAACCCCAAAGTGAATTAAGAACCTAAAGGTTAAGGAGTGCATAGTCCCAATAATTCTGTAAGTTAAGTTAAAGACATTAAATATTGAAAAAATGACATTGTACAATTTGATGTGTAACGAAGGCTATCACCAGGGCCTATTATCTGTCTCACACAGTGATCAACCAGTTCCTCTGGAGGGCCAACGATAGAGCATAGAGCAGGGGTGGCCACACGAGGCTCTTTCACACACTATGTGGCTCCCAGCAGGGCAGCTGGGGAAGTGAAGGGGAGGCATGACTCCTCAATCGGTCTTCCCTTCCCCAGCCAATGTTCTCCTTCCCGGGTAGGCTTGAGGCAGTGAGGAATAGAGAAAGAAAGCAACTTTAACATTAAATGTGTTCTCAAAGTCCCGCCCCCCAGACAAATAAATATCATGATCAATATCTATTTTTACTCCTTTTGTTTTTATTTTTGACAGTCTCGTTTAATGTTAATAAAAAGCAAACTTGCATATTTTTCAATAAAAACATGTCTGTAATATTTGTTCATGTCATACAGCTCTCAAACATCTGATGTTTATTCTATGTGGCTCTTATGTTAAGCAAGTTTGGCCACCCCTGGCATAGGGGCTGAGACCTTCCCCTGATGTTGCTTCCTGGCGCTGGGATTCAGAGGTTTACTGCCTCTGATTGTGGAAGTTCCCTTTAGTCACCATGGTTGGTAGCCACTTAGAGACCTATCCTCCATGATTCTTGTGTAATACCCTTTTAAGACTGTTTATGCCTGTGCCTACATCCTCATTTTAATCACTCTCTATATAAAGTAGTATTTCCTTTTGTCTGTCCTGAATCTACTGCCAATCAGTTTCAATGGATGCCCTCAAGTTCTAGTATTTTAGTTGTTCTCTTCTGTACTTTTCCCATTTCTGCAATATTCTTTTTAAGATAAGGCGACCAAAACTGCACACAGTATTTCAAATGAGGGTACACCATAGATCTATACAGGGGCATTGTAATATCAGCAGCTTTATTTTCAGTCCCTTTCCTAATAATTCCTAACATGGAGTTTGCTTTTTCTCAATACTATGGCCTGCTGCTTGACATTTTCTTTGAGCTATCCACTGTGACTTCAAGATCTCTTTGCCCCATCAGTTTCAGCAAGTTCAGACTCCATTGGCATATACTTAAAGTTTGGGGGTTTTGTTCCGATGTGCATCACTTACCTACATTGAATTTAATTTGCTGCATTTTGGAGGTAACATTTTGTGGTTCAAATGTAATGATAAATAATATTGGCACAACAGTGGAGGTATTTAAGTCATACTTTAGGAGAGGAGGGAGTGTGTGAACTGAAGGATCTCCCATGTTCATTCAAATCTAGGTCCATCATTGCATCTGAACTATGCAAGTGTATGTTTCCAGTATCAAGCTCAATGCTGTTGTCCATCTTGGACAGACATCTGCATTTGCTTGGTTTGGTAATGTGTTGTTTTTGTTGCCTTCTAGGCTGTTCGGAAATACTGCCCGCACCATGTAGGACATTATCTGGGAATGGATGTTCATGATACCCCTGACATATCCCGCTCAATCCCCCTCCAGCCAGGCATGGTGATCACCATTGAGCCAGGTAAAAGGACTCAGTAGTAACTATCCTGGAACAAAGTTTATAAATATTTCCAATCATTATGGCTGTGCTATGTGATTGCCAAACATGGTAATTTTTAGTTACCACCTTGAAGCTGTTTATGTTTTTTTAAGAATGTTTCTAAGCTTTCGTGACTGCAGTGAAATGGTAGAAATGTAGGCAATATCGGGTAAAACGTTAGACAGCAGCATGAGAGCAGAGCAAGATTTTAATGGTTAAGGACTGCAGCCATAGTAATACTGTATGATTTTTACCAGATGCTTAGAGCACTTCACATACGTTATCTTAGTTAGTAGTCTTTTCAACAATGCTTTAAGGTAGGTCCAGTGATTTCATTATAATTTCCAGAGAAAAAGATTCCACACTCTTGTTCCATGCCTGAATGTCTATGATTCAGTAGCTTAGGTTTGTCGTCTTCTGTAAGACAGAGACCCTTGATGCTCTTAATGAGAAACTTGCAGGCAAGGAAGCCTCTGTACTGGTGGGACTCTGAATCCCATCAGTGTATTTAATATCAGTTAATATGTTTGGCTCTCAGCAGTGCATCACATTGAAAGAAACTTCACAATGGCTGTAGAGACTGCCAGTCCTAACAGCAGGTACAGGAGACTGTTCTCATCCTCATGGCAGTCCAATATCTTGCTGATTTCTGTGGGAGAGAATAATCCAAGTATGCAGCAAGACAAGAGATGGAAGGATCTTGAGGCACAGCTGTCTACAGTCTTGTTTGTTTTTTGTTTTGATTTTTGGGATAAGCAGCCAGTTAAAGGTTTCTTTCCACAGGATACCTTGTTAATGAGCAAAAGTATGAACACACACATGAAGCTGCCTTATACTGAATCAGACCCTTGGTCCATCAAAGTCCGTACTGTCTACTCAGACTGGCAGCAGCTCTCCAGGGTCTCCAGCAGAGGTCTTTCACATCATCTACAACCTGATTCCTATAACTGCAGAAGCCGGGGATTGAACCTGGGACCCTCTGCATTCCATGCTGTATCACTGAGCCATGGCCCCCACCCCAAGACTAAGAGCTGGGAAATCCCTCCTATTGTTTAATCAAGAATCCATTTTTCTGTGGTTTAAACACTTTGCCCATATCTTTCCATGGGCAGAGTTATTGCTTCTTCCCAACACTGTGATAGATGATCTAATTTGCACCCAGTCTAGAGATCTGTACCACTCAGCTCAAGGCGAGTTTTTTTCATTAGCTTACACAGCTGCCAAATCCCCAATTATTAAGTTCTGTACCAGGCAAAGATTATGAGCAAGACTTATCTCTTGGAGCACAGTGAAATATTACCATTCTTGATGTCTGATCTTTTGCCAGCAGAACAAATAGAAGACTTCTTTCAGTTAATGATTTTATTTAAAATAAAGTATAACTCTTTTTTATTAGGCAACAACTTGGTAAGTATAAATAGATGCTATTTAATTCTACCAATACAGAAAAAAATGCATACAAGAAAAAACAGGTCTCTTAACAGTTCTCAATCTTAGCTAAATACACAGGGCTGTTTTTGGGCAGGAACGCACAGGAACGGAGTTCCGGCTGGCTTCCAAGTTGGCCATGCCTACAGCCTCCCCCCCCCCCCCCCGGGTTTCCCAGGTGCCTCACAAGTTGCGGGGCACCTGGGTAAGCCAAGCCGATCCAGGGAGGGAAGGCAGTTTAAACTGCCTCCCCCCCTTTGGGTTCCCCAGGCACCTCGCAAGCCGTAGGGTGCCTGGGGAAGCCAAGCTGATCCAGGGAGGGAAGGCAGTTTAAACTGTGGGGCACTTGGGGAAGCCAATCCTCGGGTTCCCCATGCTTTCCCTCAGGTTCTCCATGCACCCATGTGGCCTATTATGCTAATGAGTTCCTGCTGGACTTTTTCTACAAAAAAAGCCCTGTAAATACATAATCATTACACTTTTTCTAAGTGTAAGGCAAATCAGGTTTCTAACTGATTGGCAGAATGCTGTGTAAGATATGGAATCCCTGAACATGATTGTGCTTACCTAGATAAGATCTTCTCTGACTGAAGACATCAGCAGAAAGCCTAATTAGCTCCCTCATACTACACATTTTTGTAGAGAAGATGACAGGAACAGAAATAAATCTTTCTAACTCCTGATTATCCTCTAATAAAACAATTGGTCTCCAAAGGGATTATGAAGATAAGCAACAGGTGGACTAGAATACATCTTGATAACTCTCATTAAATGCTGAAAGCAAGGTCATACATCTAAAATTGGCACGTTCACAGTTAAAGAGCAATAAATCTATTTCTTCAGCTACACTAATGAACAGTCAAGTTAAGAGGCAGTCCTGTGCTTTTCCTGACCAGTTCCTGAACTCTAGAGAAGCTACATAAGAGTACAGAGATTAACATGTATACATATGATTAAGATCATGACCATGGAGACACATCCTTTAAAATATTTGAATACTATCTCATCTTAATTTTCTTTGCTCTCTGGTAATGGTTCTCCAAGTGTTCATATATATTCCTCAAAGTGTAGACAAGCTTCTCTGCAGAGGTATGGACCACTGTGAGGTGATGTGTGAGAGATTTAATCCATCCCACAGTACCCTAGGTGTCTGTGCCATCTACCTTCATCTTGTCCCAACTGGCATAGTACGAAAGGTTGTGTTCTCATACTGCACCAGCACCGGGAATCAGTGGGACTAGTCTATTTTTTTTCTTGCCTCCCCAATATGAGCCTTCCTAAACTTTCTCTCTCTTTTCCTACATTTTCCTTACGGTTGAAGCACAGACACTACCTGGCAAACAATTTTTCTTATCTATAGTCAGAGAAGACAGGAGAGTTTGATTATTTTTTACATTAAAAATACACTTACAGTAACAAATTTTATGCCCTTTGTAGCAAGTATATGCCAGTCAGTAAAAGTTGTTGCAAAGTGCCAAGTGTCCAGTACTGTAGACACAGAAAAGGGCCAGATACTCCAAGGTGGACAACCTGTACAGGTCAATATTAAGAATAAACTGCAGTAGTAATTATATTAAAAGGTCTGCACAACAGTGACAGCAGTCAGTCGAATAACCTTACAAAAAACTGATAAGCTGCCAAGACATTCCATGTACCTGGTGAAGTGAGCTCTGACTGACTGACTTATTTACTTAAGCTGACACTGGAATAAATTTTGTTTTGACTTTAAAGTGCTATGGGACACCTCTTTAATATAGGTACCCTACAGATAACATATATATCCAGGTCACAGAGCAAAAGATACATGTTGCCAACATCACTTAATTCAGAGTAGCTATTAAGGATATTTTTCAGAACTTGACACTGAGAGCATTATATGAAAAGATCTGGTCATTGTAGTGGATGCCCTGGTTACATCTAGATTAGACTACTGCAGTACATTCTTAGTGGGGCTGCCCTTGAATCAGCCACTCCCTTACAAACCTACCCAACTGCCACAGTTATCTTCTTAGGACTTGCTTCAGGTGCCCCTGTCTTCTGAGATTAGATGGGGGAACCCAGGTGAGGGCCTTTTCAACAATGACCCCAAAACTCTGGAACTGTCACCCCAGTCTTCTGCCAGTGGGTAAAGACTTTTTTTTAATCTGACATTATCTCAATGATCCCTCCTTCCTGCCCTATATAGTTTTTCTCTGTTTCCTATTCTCCTGTGTGTATGAAACCGTTCCGTTTTCTGTATTCTTCTCCTGTAAGTAATGACATTCACCGTCCCTTCTTTTCATTTCCCCAAGTAAAATGAAATCTTGTGTTAAGAAAGCATGTGTTGCCTTCGGATTGCTTGGGTGTAAAAGGACTGGGTTTTGTGTATGCCAGCTCTTAACTGAGCGAGTCATTGTGTTTAATGGAATGAACTGTGTGTTTGTGTTTGATAGAGAGAGGCAGAAATGGGCCTTCAGACTTTATCGTAGATATCAAAGTGACAGGTAGTGGCAGCTACCCAATGCATATGTGAGCATGCTTAAGCCATTATTTCAGAGACAAGCTATAGCCAAGGAGGCTGGGGAAATAGGGCCTCCATCTTGCCCTTCCTGGAGTGCCTGTGACATTGCCCATAATTATTTAGACACTCAGGTTCAAAAGAGGGCTTTTTCAATAGAGACCAAACATCCCAAAACCACTTCCTTTTAAAGAAGGTATTAGTCATCTCCAGGATTTACCCTGGAGAGAGCCAGCGTGGTGTAGTGGTTAGAGTGCTGGACTAGGATGTTTGAGTCCTAGGTTCAAATCCCTCACTTCTGAAGAAGTGTGCATGCACACAAAAGTTTACTCCCAGAGTTAAACTTTGATGGTCTTAAAGGTGTCACTGGACTCAAAACTTTGTTCCACTCTGCCATGGAAGCTTGCTGGGTGACTTTGAGCCAGTCACACAGTCTTGGCCTAATGCACCTCACAGGGTTGTTGTGAGGATTAAACAGAGTACAGGAGAACAATGTAAACTATTTTGGGTACCCATTGGGGAGAAAAGTGGAATATAAATATTTTTTTTTAAAACTTGGCCATCTTACCCCCATTCCAGCATTTTGTTATAAACAATGAATGGCAAGGCTGAGCAAGGAAGTGGAAGGCCACACCTCTCCAAGGGCCTTATTAATGTTTGCAAGGCACACTAACTGAAAACCATCCAACAACACCTGACCAGCTATGTTTAGAGGTCTCCTATGACTGAACTGTCAAAAATTCAGAGTCTTACATCCAGAACAATATCACGTATGATGTGTCTTCTGTTCTCCATTATCACATATACAAAGGCATTGTTCTATTGGAATTTTAGAATGTTTTCCAGCTAAGAATACGTGAATGTACCTACTTGTTCAGGCTTTTCTTACGTCACTTGCCTTATAAACCGTGAAATGCAATACTGCAAACTTGCTTCATAAGTTGTGATCTAAGTCCTTTCTTTTGGATCATCTTCTTTATTTTTTAGGCATCTACATCCCTGAGAATGATGCGAGTGCTCCTGAAAGATTCCGTGGCATTGGTGTACGCATAGAGGATGACGTGGTAGTGACAGATAATACACCACTGATTCTGTCTGAAGATTGTCCAAAGGAAATATATGATGTTGAACAGGTCTGTGGCTCTTGACCACTGTTCATCACCTTTTCCAGGTACAAATCAGGAAGCGTGCTCCTTCTTAAGCAAACTGCTTCATTTATATTTTTATATGAAAGAATTACAGGATGTCAAGACTGATGGGTACACTGTTGCTGAGAAAACATTATTGGGAAGAATTATCCTGGACCGAAAAACAGCATATTTAACTGAGAAAAATGTACTTACATTTGGCAAATATTCTCCTTTATTTCTAATGTTAGAAGAAATCAGATGAAGAATCTGTATTCCACTATTTGGACTTTGTGTATGTTCTGTAATAATTTCGTTCACTGTTTGCCACACCCCATGTGCCTGACAGTTTCTCTTGGGGTGGGGGTGGGGGGCAGACTGGAATGAATTCTTGCTTTCATGCAGAATGCCTTTTATTTTAATTTGGAAGCAGAATTTTGTGTTATTCTCCTTACAAAAGATAATATTTTCAAGATACCAATGCAGATGTTCTAGCTGATGGATGGAGATTTATAGAGGATTGCCGGACAAAACTTCAATGATGTTAGTTTGCTTCTTTCTAGAAGGTAAAGGAAGGTCTTTTGCATTAGTGCATACATTGAAATTGAAGTGTGTTACGGCTGGAAAATGCATGTAACAACTTGATCCTATGCAGAGTGATTTTCAAAGTCTTATGCTTGACTAGCTGTGTGTACAGTTTTGTTTGTGAATTAGTAATAGGCAGACAAATATCAATATAATGTTTATGAGCTAGTTTGATGGGTCTGACTAGATTCAGAATGCTGTTTGGTTTTAGTGAGTTCCTTTCTTCCTATCGCCTCACATCTTTGATTTTCTTTTTCTGCTTTCTTGACATGAGTGGATATGTTAGGGCTAATGCAACCTTTTGCACTGGGGTACAGATACCCAGGAGCAAAATATCTGCAAACTAAAACTGTTGAAAATGGTACACATGCTTTAAGTTGCCATTTTTTCTTGACAAAATACACAAAAATAGTGATAAGGAAAATATCAAACTCCTATTTCCAAATATTTTCCTGAGAAATGTAGTGAGATAAACACGTATGCATCTATCAACTTACGTGAAGCATATTATTTTGAAGAATTTTTATCTAAATACAAAGTATAAACTGAGGTGTGGCCTTTAGACAATTGTATTCTTTCTGTAAAGAAGCTTAGGCTTTTCTTCTTCATGAAGCAGCAGAGTCCCTTTTGCTTCAGCTTCTGACAGCATAATAAATATGATAATGGACTGCTTTCTGGAAACAGAAAAATTAAAACGGACACTAACATGAATGAAATTAAAATGTATTGATTTAGTTAGATCAAAATACATCTTTTGTCATGGATTTTTTTTTGTAAAGGAGGAAATGTTACAGAACAATTAAGCAACTAGACTTTGTGGAACACTTCTGTGATCTCTAAATAAAAGGTATTATATTTGTAAAGATAAATATATGTATATATTATTTTGCTGAAGGAAGACTGTATCAATAAGGGTGGAGTTTTTAAAAAGCTTTAAAACTGACACGTATGAGATTGCCAGTTAGGGAGCTTTTATATCCACATGGACCCCTCTTGTGATAACATAATTCAAGAAGAAGGTATTAGCTTTTGACCAATAAATTAATTTTCAATTGTTCCAGACCTTGGTGAGTACTTGCAGATGAGTGTTATGTGAAAAGGACATCAGTCACTAGATAGACATAAGTTTTTGTTAAGAGGGAAGGGAGCAAGATTCAAGATGTGCAATTTTGGTGGTCATTGAGGCTCCAGCACATACCACTCACCCAAAGAGTAGTTCCTTGGGGTTTTAATATATCTGTAGCAGCCTAATAGTGGGTTGCTTCTTTTTGAGTGACAGGCTGCTCATGTTCTTTTTTCCCCAGTACTTCACCATGACATCCAGAGATGGGTGCCTTTCATTTAGAAGGCTGCTTGATTGTTTGTTTGGTCTTTTAGATGAAAGCCAACCAGAGGAGGAAGATGTGGATAGATAGGTATGTTAGCATAGGATCTTCACTTTGGGAAGAATCTAGACCATAGTACTCTCCAGCATAAAAAAGCTGGGCAGTATGTGAGGATTTTAATCAATAGGGCTAATATCACCACTTTTATAGGGAAGGGAAGAATACCCAGGAACAGCATATTTTCTCCTTTTGTTCAAAATGCTATACGATTTTGTTTCAAGGCCTAATATACAACTGTTTTTAGCTACAGTAGATCTACTAGTTAGAAGGCTGAATTGAACAGTTTTATTTTGTTATTTAGACAATATTCCATACAAATCAGTGCCATCTTAACAGCCCCAAGTAAATATACATTTTTCTCCATTTTAATAATTTAATTAGTATCTCAGAGACTGTATTTTTAAATGCCTTTTGTCCTAAAGAGTTTTATGAGCTTTAACACCAGAGTAGGTGAAATTTGTATAATTAGGCCATTGAAAGCAACAGCAGAAGTTCTGTATTTTTCGGTAGGGCTCGGGTTTTCCTTTTGTTATTGTATGCAGCTACATTAGCTAACAATTCAATTATTTAAAAAAAACAGTTTTAGACATTACAAGTTGGATTTGCACTCTACTGAACAGAGGTTTTTACAAATCCTTGGTGGAAAACGTTGAGAAGTTTTTTCCATAAAACAATGTTGTGAATGGCATATTTCCTATCTTCTTAAAAGAAACTGTGACGTTCTGTTGGATATCTTCAGTGCTAATTTCTATGCCTATAATCCTTGTAGTTTTAAAAACAATAACAGTGCATGTACTGTATTAAACTTTGAAATAATCTTTACTGGAGTTTTATTTTGTATGAAATATTGTGTAATGTAACCATGTCTTCCATCTGAATAAAATGCTGTTACTTTTACTCAGGTCCTGTCTCCCATTTTAAATCCTTACAGTTCAGACCAAATCTGAGCTGTCTGTAAACAAATTGTTGTAGCATCATATGCAGCTGTCTAATTCTTACCTGTTTTGAGACAACAGGATTGAAGAAAAGCAAGAAGCTACTAAGACCTCAGTTGTGAACTGCTTTACACACATGTGGGATGTCTGCACCAGTGCTTTATCATACATAGTGCTGAATTCAGGCTCATGTAACATATTTGGCTTCATCGGCAATTCCTGCTCTGTTTACCCTCACTTCACTCATTCACTTCCCATGCCTGGGGTATTAGCTAATTTGCTACCACAACATGAATGCCTAGGTAAGCTAGAAATTACCTAGCACAAACATAATTCACACAAAAAACATTGTTGTTTCCAAATCTCCATTTATCAATCCCTGACTCTTGTTCTTAAAAGTTACAAATTTCTATGCTAGAAATTATCACAACTATAACTTCTATCCGGAATTAGACACTGAAACAATGGACTCTAAAAGTGGTGTAATTCTGTGTAGAATTGCACTGTTAATCATACAGTCATACTTATGCAGTCCAATCCTTTGAAAAGAAGCAAATCTTACTGTGTTGAATGGGAATTTCTCCCAGATAAGTGTGCACAGGATTGCAATTTTAGCTGTGTACTTGTTTACAAAATGGTTTTGATAGCTAGAAAGCAGCTGCTTAAGGGAGAAGGGTGTGCATATGGCAAAAACGGATTCAAAACTGACAATAGGAAGAGTTTGTTAATTATTTTGATTTAGAGGCTGTGTGATTTCAAGATCTCATGACATTTGTTAGCTATTTTAAGTAACAGCTATCTTACCAAACTACTTACAGTGTAAGAAAAGTTGAAGGGGAAAAGGACACTTTTAAAAGATGTTAATGTTTTAAAATATTTTCTGAATAACATTTTTAAAATATCTCAGACACATATCTTAAAGGCAGGGGAGATGCTGTTATGCTCTCTTGGAGAGTCTGTGGGTGGGGGGAGGAAAACGTTAATCATAGGTAAAGGTAAAAGTTTCCCTTGCTCGAAAGCCAGTTGAATACGATTCTAGGGATGTGGTGCTCATCTCCGTTTCCAAGCCAAAGAGCCAGTGCTGTCCAAAGACGTTTCCGTAGTCACGTGGCCAGCATGACCAGACGCCGAGGCACACGGAACACTGTTACCTTCCCACCAAAGTGGTATTTATTTATCTACTTGCAGTTTCTTGCTTTTGAACTGCTAGGTGGGCAGGAAAGGTTAATCATACATGCATGTAAACACATATGTATGTTTATGCAGAAACAGCAGCTGAAATAGGCTGCAAGCCTAAAGACACTTTCTTGGGAGCAAGCAACATTGGGATTTGCTTCTCAACAGACCTGCTTAGAATTGCTGTCATAGTTATCCACTGCATTCAGTAGCCCTTACTCCAATGTAAACTATGTAAGCCTTTACAACATTAACAGCAAGGCACCATACTGGTTTTAAGTTCTAGCTTCCTTTGTGTTAGCAGCTTTGTTATTTGCTGTCAAGAATCCAGTCAGTGTCAGTTACAGGGGAAACTCTACCCTTCCTACAGTGTGTGGAGAAAACGTTTCAAACACGTGAAAAGGCAAATCAAGGAACAGTTAGCAATTTAAGATGTATTGGTGTAACTTTTTGGGAAATTCACTGAGATTTTCAGGTCCTCTTCCTGTCTGCTTTGCGTATAGGCAAGGACAAGCTGGAGGCCTATAAGAAAGCTGGGAGGAGGGTGGAAATCCCAAAATCTCGTCCTGGAAGATTCTGTAACTTCTCAGGGTCTTGCTGTGTTGTTGTCGTCATTTAACTGACTCGCAGCTTCCATGTCTCCTGAAGCACGCTTGGTTCTCTTGAGGCCACCACTCCCCGTTTCTTTTTGGTAAATTTACTTAGTCGTATTTCTTAGCATACCTGGAGAATCCCCCAAGCAGGTAGAAACCCCAACCATGACTGCGAATGGCCTGGATTTGCGTTCGCCCGATCGTAACGGGGCCCAGTCACTTCGCTGGTACAAGAAATACCTAGCGCAACGATCGTGAAGAATGGTCGCGCTCAGCAAGAATCCTATCCGAGGCAGCAAGCCCCGTTTTCCTAGCAAATAAACACGCATCGGACAGAGCTGTCCGGCTTCCGACCTGAAGCCTATCTGGGGGCAAGCACTACTGAACTGCATGAGATTTTACTTTCGAGCAAACGTTGATCGACTCCGGCTGCAGGCGCAGAGTGAAGCCCCACGACCCATTACAGGCCACTAGTGCCAATTTGTACAGGGAGTTTTCCCTCTACCTTTTCTGAAGACAAAGGCTATAGCGTGGACGGAGGCCCACGTATGCCATAGAATAGTGCACTACTAAAGGAGAATAATAGATTCTCGTGGGGACGAGATACGCACTGGTTTAACAAGGATTAGTCACCCCAATTACGGTTGTGCAGGGTGGGTGGGTAGGTGGACGGGCAGCGCTGTGCAAAAGAAGGGGGGGGGGGACAAGACGCATTCGGAGCGAGTGGGGGCTCCCAGCAGCCCCCCCCCCCCCCGGGCTGGCCCAAACGAACGTCGTGAGTCTACAGAGATTGAAAGATATGGCACAAGACTGTTACACGGGCGGCTTTGAGCGCTGCTTGGCGCGGGACTCGTGGCCTCGAAGCACTGGGGAAAGTGACAATTCTCAAGCCTTTTTAAAACGCTCCCCGACGAACTGACATTCATGAATTCGCAGCTATCCCTTTAAAAAGAGCCTTTCCCCTCCTCCCCCGCTTGGGTAGGGCAATTCCACCAGGAGCGAAGACGATCCGAGGCCTGCAGACGGACTCCGCCCTGACTAGCGCCTTTAAGAGATCGCGGGCACGTGATCAGATCCCCCTCCTTTTTACACATCTGTTTGTGGGGGCGGGAGTGGAGGTAGTTATGGAGGAGACCGTCGGTGTAGAAGCCAGGTATCGCGACACGAGGCTGTCAGTCTCGCGCACGCGCGCTAAAGGGAACCGGTTGGGGCGATTTTATCCAAAATGGCTGCTGCGATGGATGTGGACGCGCCGAGTGGGGCTAACAGTAGTGCCGGCAAGAAGCGTTTTGAAGTGAAGAAGGTAATCTCGGCGGGAGCGTGGGCCAGGTTCAACGCCGAACTGGAGACAGTGGTGTGGAGAAGCTGGGAGGCCGCTGAGTGGTTTAATTCTTCTCAGGAACCAGCTCCGTGTTTATTTCTCTACTAAAGGGAAGTATGTAGCGGGGTGGGACTTCCAGGAGGATGAGTCTTGTTCTGGGGGCCGGGCTGATGCTGGAGTGGGTGCGCGTAAGAGTGAGTGGGGCTAGTGTACGACTGAGTTGTTGTTCAACGATAGAGGAATGTGAGGGAGATGGGGAAGAGGAAGGAAACGGGGGTAGGGGTTGCCTCTGTCTTCTGTGTATATTTTTAAGGTGTGCACGCGTCTGATATTGTGGTGTAGTAGATTAGGACCCGACTGCAAATTCCTACACAGTCCTAAAGCTCATTGGGTAGTCTTTGGACCAGTGGTTTTTCTCACAGCCTAATCTCTTATTGGGGCAGAATTGGGGAGGGGACCATGTATGTTGCTCTGAATTCCCTGGAAGCAAGGATAGGGTAAAAATGAATAGGCAGAACAGAAGTCAGTTCACCCCCTCTCCCTTAAGGTTCTTGTAATATAGGAATGAATAAGTAACTTTGTGAATTTTTATATTGTACTACTCAAATTGCATAGCATCAAAAAACAAACATAAGTTGACTGGAAGGTAAATCATTAACACTGCAATCCTAAAGAGAGTTACTCCAGTCTAAGCCTGTTCATTCAGTGGGTTTAGATTGGAGTAACTGCATAGGATTGTACTGTAAATCATTTAGATTGCTTCTAGTACAGAACAGTTTTGTAGTGTTTTTTGTTATGTTTTGGATAAATTAATGGCAAATATAACAATATTGTTGTACAAAACTGGGTGGAGCAAGTTAAATTTGTCACTGTCATGTATGCTGCTTTGTAGCTTTTTTTCATCATGGGTTTTGATCAAGACGCTCTCATAATTGAAGTCCCTAAGACATCTTCCGGTGAGCTGGGTCAGTTCTTGACTACTTGTTGTTTCCATTGCATCCTGAGTAATACCCAGGCATGACAATTTGTGATCCAGTAGTCTATCCCAGTTGCTTATGTGGTGGTCCGGTTTAACTCGTCCAAGGAAGCTTGATTTGGATTTGATTTTAATATCCTAAATTTCAGATTAAATAGCTTTCCCCAGGCTTTTGCTTCAAAGGACATCTCCCCAACTTTGGCTCTCAGAGCTATTCCAGATGCACACTGAGGAACTCACAAGTTTTGTGTAGGAATCTTAGTAGTGGTTTATCAATGTTGTCTGTTACTGCTCTGATCCAAACCCCAGCAGCGTATAGCATCTGCCCAACGACTCTAATGATGAATACCTTTAACTGCTGCAGGAACATATTGGCCCCCAGAGGAATAGTAGAATCTTGAGATGATAACTAACTTTTAGGTTCTCTTCCAGTGGGATGAGGGTTTGCTGTTAGGACTTAGGTTGTAAAAACAGTAAGAAATAAAGTATTTTGTCATGGAAAAGCATAACTGTTTTGGGATGGTACTTGAAGCCTTCACTGTGGTCACTTTTTGCTTGGTAGGAATAAATCCATTTTTTTCCTCCAAAGGGCATCTGTGTTTCAATTCTTTATAAACAAATTGTAAAAGAGATAATATTGTCTGACTTGAGTATATTGTCTTGGGTGCAAGTGAAACAAAATTAAAATATGGAAATCCAAACAACTCAACATGTTTATGGCCTCCTCTTCAGAGAGCAGCTTCTTTGTAACTTTTGTTTAAGGGAAATGCAAAATTTAGAAATGTCTGTAGTGTACCAAATTAAGCATGTATACAATTAAATGTTTTCTTTACAAGGTTTTTACCTTGGGCTGCTGAAAAACTTGTTTCTGCCTCAGTCATAGGGATCACACTATATAGAAGTTATTTTCCTTTACATTACTCATAGTATAGGTGCAGTTGGAGGAGACAAGATAAGCATCTTTTTCAAATACAAGCAACATAACCAGGACTGTCAACTTTTGAACTGGTTTATGTGGCTGGCCCTTTGACAGTAGTTTAGTCTGAAGCTATTAACAGGTGGAAAAAGTTTCTGCCAGGGCAGGCATAAAAGCAGTCTAATTCTCTTCTGTTGAGATTGGAAACCCTGATGATGATCCAGGTTCAAACACAGTCACAAATGTTGCACCTCATTAATCTGATATACAAGGTGGATTTAAGTTCTGTACCAAATGGGGGTTTGTTTCTTGCCAAAAGAAATGGGATCATAGTTCATAGCTAAAAAGTAAACCCAGGATTTAGTACTTGAATGTTGGACATCACAAAGTTATTGTTATATTGAACACTTCTAAATTAGAAGTTCGTCAATCTTGGCTCTTCGCCAAGAGTGGAAAGAGCATGTGAGTTCAGGAATGAACTGGACTTGTCACAAACAAATCAAGTTCGTCTGAATACAACCTTTATGGTTTTTCATTTGCATGCAGTGAACATGACCGGTTGTAATGTGGGTTATGATTATTCTGTGTGGAAAAAATTGTTGGGGAGCAAGAAGTGCTGGCTAGTATTTGGGAACAACCAATAAAATTTTCTTCTTTGTGGAATTATTTTAAAAAATAGACAGTAATCTTGAGGTATTTTAAAGACTTCTTATTCTAGTGTAATTTTGTGAACTAGAGTTTACTTCGTCATGTAAGCTCACAGTAGAATAAAATCCTGTTAGCTTTCAGATTATCACAAGACTCCTGTTTAGCTTTGCTACATGTTTACTCTGTTTTTTAAAAAAACATGTAGTATGTACACTGTAGAGTTGGATGAGTTAAGCAAACTTACCTCAGTTCTTAAACAAGCTGATCTGTTTGTGTGACTTAAAAGAAAATGGGCATTAGTGTTGTGGAGTAATTCAGTTTCTAGAAGTGTAACTGAAAAGCCAGTCACTGCATTGAGAGGCCAGGGATGGCTGAGAGTAAAGATGAAAGTGAATTTTAGCATAAGCCATTGGTATGCACTTAAAGAATGTTTCTTCTTTTTATAGTGGAATGCAGTAGCTCTCTGGGCTTGGGACATTGTGGTTGACAACTGTGCCATCTGCAGAAACCATATTATGGATCTGTGTAAGTACTGGTGGTTGTGGGGGGATTTTACTGGTGGTTGTGGGGAAGGGAATTTCAGGCACTGTAACTACAGATGTGCTGAGAGGCGAATGAAGGAAATAATCATGCAGCTGTTTTAGTTCTTGACAGCTTATGGTGAGTAGATACAGAGATGGAATCAGGACAGTTGTTGAGACTACATCTGCAGTTTAAACTTAAACCAGTTTTACTGGCTTCTCCCTGAGGAATCCTGTAAATAGTAGTGGCTTGGTCCTTGGAGTTCTTTTTCAGATTCTCAGATCCCTCACTGACCTGCAGGTTTTTCAGCTGACATTAAAGAACCATGACATTGAAACAATTTTATATTTGTAGAGAATTTAGCCAAGTTACCAAAATTGTACACTGGTCACCAACTAAATTGTTGGCTAAATTACTCTGATGATCTGTGTGCAATCTGTATTGGTCTAAACCTGAGTCTATACAGGTCTGAGGCAGAGATGTGGTGCTGAAAACTTTCCAGTGTCTTATTTTTCTTTAGAAATGTTTTTATTCCTAAAGTTTCCTTGTTTCATAAACAATGAGTGCTTTTTAAGACACAAATTAACATGAGGTGCATTTATATTTTTACTTCTAATGTTTTGTTTAAATATGCCAAATCACATCACATTGTATTTAGGACACTGAAAATCTTTCTAATCCTTATTTTTCCAGAGATCTAGGAGAATAAACATTAGATTTTCCAATGGGATCAGATTGAAGAGTCCTTCTAGGTCAGTGCTGGGTCTCCTGGGGAGCCTGTAAACAGAGCACTATAGACACCGCTACTATCTTTTTTCTTTCTCCATCTGATAATTTGACATATGCTGTCTCTGAATATGGAGGTTTGGTTCTTAGTGACCATATCATTTGTGAACTTGTTTGATCCTCTTTTGAAACAATCTATGGTGTCCAAGGCAACATTTTGTGGTAATGAGCCCTTGTAAATTGTATGTCGAACAAGAATGAATTTGTATGGTTAATGTGAAAGAATAAGACATTTTACCATAGCCTCTGGAATATCAACACCAATATGTTCTTCATGTCTGTGATTAAACTGGGATTTTAGTACTATCAAGGATGTTAGTTGATTGAAGATAAAAGAAGGCGATGGCAAAGGATGAGATGGTTAGATAGTGTTATTGATACAACAAACGTGAAACTGTACAAACTCCGGAGGACAGCAGTAGACAGGAGGGCCTGGTGTGATGTGGTCCATGGGGTCGCAAAGAGTCAGACTCGACTGTGCGACTGAACAACAACAACTTCTGTGTACACTTACTTGGAGTAAGCCCCATTGAATGAAGTGTTCTGAGCAGACATACATAGGTTTGTGTAGTTAGACCAGTTGCTTGTAATTATTGTATTGATTTGTCCAATCTTAAACAGAGGGGGATTATTTCACTTCAAACTCTGGCTTTTAATTTGAGTTTAACATTAATAGGATTAGTGGTAAAATGGAGACAGTGTAATGGTAAGCATAGTTAAGAGCTGAAAGCCAGTATGGTGTTAGAGTGCTGGACAAGGAACTGGAAGAACCAGGTTTGAATCCCTGCTCTGCTGTGGAAGCTGACTCTGTGACCTTGGGCCAGTCACACACTTTCAGCCTAACCAACATCACAGGGTTGTTGTGAGGATAAAATGCGGGAGAGAATTATGTACGCCATCTCGGGTCCCCACTGGGGAGAAAGTTGGCGCATAAATAAAATTAAAAGTACTAAAAAGGTAAGCCCAGTAGCCCAGACTAGCCTAATGTTCTCAGAGCTTGAAAGCTAAGCAGGGTTGGCCATGGTAAGTACTTGGATGGGGGGCCACCAAGGAAGATTTGGGATTGCTATTACAGAGGAAGGCATTGGCAAGACCATCTCTGCTTATCTCGTACTTGAAAACCCCATGGTCCTGGGATTGCCATGAGTCAATGTGGGTTGATGGCACACACTTGTTATATTAAAGGAGGGGGAAGTTTAAGCAGGAGAGAAGGGGAAGAAATATGGAAGTTCAAACTGGAAAATATTAGAGTTACCACAGGCCTACTACACATAGAATGGGAAAACTAGTTCTGTTATCAGGGGTCTGGTGTCATAAAATAGCAAACTGACTGAGGACTTGAAAAACTTCAGGTAAGTCAGTAAGCTGAACAAAATAGTGCACAAATGCTTGGACATTGTAAATAATGAAGAAGAAATATTGAGTATATTTTCAGCTGATTGCCAGGAGAGATGGTAAGATACTGTGAAGCTACATATTAATCAACAGGAATCTCTGGCAAATTTAGGTACTACTGAAATAAATCATAGAAAGGAAGTCTGGCTGCAAATATGTTAATAGTTTAATATCTTTTAATCCATAAGTAGCTTTTCAAGGACATTTAATCCTGTTTTGTTCATCTAGATCTGTTCAGTGAAATATAATGGAAGATGGAATGTTTGGTATAACTCAAAATTCTCCGCTTAAAAAATTTTAGGTGCCTGGAAAGTTTACTGGTGTAGTTAGTAGGGTACTGATTTACTTTTCTAGCCCTTCCCTTTAGTGCTGTTCTACAGTTGAATCTTCTAAAGAGCAGATTGGCACTAAATGTAGTATGTGGTTTCTTAGACATTTCCCCGTGAAGCAACCTACTGCATTTCACTTTTTAATTATAATTAAGTGAAGAAGAACATTATGACTAGCTGTTGCCCAGAAAGAAACCTTGGCTTTCCATACTGGGGAGCTCCCAAACTTTGTTTATTGTGCTTGGGGATGAAAGGAAGCAAATTCAGTGGGTTGCATCCAGTGTGATTAGTATTTGTCATGAGCTACCCCTGATCCAAGTTCTTCACTTCATTTTTTAAAAGATAGCTTCTCCACCAAGTCCCTAAGGCTGAACCAGGCTATCCCACTTCAACAGCCACACCCTCCCTTTATAATCCCAGGACACACAGATATGTGGTGAAGATATGGTATTTGGACCACTGGATCCTCACAGGGACAGAATTTATATTCTCTAGTACACTTTTCCTTTTGTTTATAGGATCCCCAGACAAGTTACAGTACTAAATGTAACACACACTGGAGTCAAGGAAAAAACCCCACAAAATAAGTTGATTCAGTTGGTAAGAGCAGTTGGTTCTTCTCAAACGTTCTTCAGATTGTGCATTGCAAATTCACTGCCTGGCATGTTGGGGAGCTGTTTCATTCTCCCTGGTTGTGCTGAGCTCAAAGAACCATTTCCAAGCCCTGCATGGTAAGGAAGAGTAGATAAGCTGCAAAAGTACCTTCCACCACAGTAGGGATATAAACACTGCGTACCCTCAGTCCTTAGGTGTCTGTAATCTGTTACACCCGAGCAATTTCTGTTACACTGATAAAACTGGGGAGCTGGCTGTTATTATTCAAATTGTTATTACACAATATAGCTTTCTGACACAATAAAAATACATAAGGTTTCTGGCAGCAGTATTTCCTGGCTACCAGATACAGATTTGTAGCAACTGAATGTGTTCATACGGTGAAATGTGTTAACCTCATACTTGTTTCCATAGGCATAGAATGTCAAGCTAACCAAGCATCAGCTACCTCTGAAGAATGCACTGTTGCATGGGGCGTTTGTAATGTAAGGAAACTATTTCTGAACCATTCTAAAGACCTGACCCTTTTCCCACTTTTGCCTTCAGACTATTAAAGACCTAATCCAACAAGCAAATTTTTGGAACTGAAGTCATAAGAGGCTTTGAGAAAGCAAGAAGCCGTTAGCACAGGCAGGTAGAAAGAAAATATGAGAGCAAATACAGCCAGATGTACTTAATAGTTCTTAACATAAACTAGTTTTATGTCTGCTTCTCAAAATTATAACTTGAAATCTGATCATCAGTCACTAGGGAAAAGCATGATGGCAGCAGCCTACCTAATTATACATTTCCTTTGGAAGAAGCCTGAAGTCTGTGCTGATGGTATTGCCATGCTTGGAGGACTTCAGGGGGATTTTAAAGAAACTGCAAGTTCTTAGCAAGGCTCACAATTCAAAGTAATCCTTTAAGAGTACATAAGGGAATTTGGTGTTAGTCCAGAATTGCATAGGTTTTATGGCTGCTGTTAATATAATCAGATATTCAGTCAAAACAGCTTGCTATAACAACTAGGAACTGAATCTTTGAAAATGGCACATGCTTATACTGTTCATGTATGTATACTTAAACATTTGCTTAGCTCCTAGTCTAGGCTCCTGCCTAAATCCTTGCATAGGCCTATGCTGTGTTAAATGCTGAGAAACTTGGTGCAGGAGGTAGGGGTAAACATTAATGGCAGAGCAGAAATTAATTGGGCAAGATGGGATTCTGTTTAGATAGTTTCCCGTGTTACCAAGTTGCTCTTCTAAACATTGAACCGAGACGTTCTTTTGACTTAGCCCCCAGATTCTGTTCAATCCTGTGCTTGCTGCCTACAGCACAATGTATCCTTCTGCAGGGTGAATGTATGTAGCATTAATAGGCTCCTTTACTACTTTAAACAGCTGTGTTCACTGAAAATGTTCCTTACCAGCCTTTATGGTGCTATGCTGGATGGCGACATCTCCCTCTTACCATGCTGTTCCTTTTATAACTTCACAATATAACTTTACTAGACCTATAAATACAGGTCAGAGCCTGTTGTTTGAGTAACTTGGACATTTTTTTCCAGCATGCTTTCCACTTTCATTGCATCTCTCGCTGGCTTAAAACTCGGCAGGTGTGCCCGTTAGACAACCGAGAATGGGAGTTCCAGAAGTAAGTATCCTGTGCTGTACTTAACAATGGAGGCAGAGAACCATCCTTAGTGTCGGCTGAGCACTGTAATTGTTGCAAGAACTCTGCTTCATTTGAAGGCACATTGTTTCTATGTGGCAAAGTATTTGGCACTCTAAAACACTCTTGCCCTTTGTAGCATTTAGGTTAAACAAGTGTGGTTTAACGATAGTTCTTAGTCTTGCTCTTTAGGTAATAGAGAAAAGCCACATTAATAGCAAAATCTCTGTAGATATTGTACAGAATTCTACATCAGTAGAAGTAATTTTTAAACAAATTTTGTTTCATTTCCCTTTGGGGGGGGGGGAACAGTGCCTCAGTAAACTTGATTCAGTAGATGTTTTTCATTGTGAGGAATACAGGTTAGTGTCTTCAGTCCTATGGTTAAATTAGCTGCGGTGCTGCTGTTCATGAGTAGAGGTGGTAAAAAGCAGACCTCTTAACATGCAATATAGAAGCATGGGGGATTGAAGTAATGATATCTAGAAGCTGTTCCCATTGTATATGCCATGCCATTCATTTCAGCATTACAAAAGTTCTCTACAGAGTTTATTTGTACATGATATAGGTTTCCCCTATAAAGCAATGCCTTTAAAAGCATTTTACTGCTCCTTTAGGAGAATTAATAAGATTGCAGCCTCTTCACTATATACAAAGCTGATAGACATGAACAGTGTTCTTATTCTAGAAGACGTGCATAGGTCTGATGTAGCATGTTTGAGATCTGTAGTAAGATTGTCCAGCATCTATCTGTCATGCATTTAGGATCAGTTAACTGGTGTTGGAATGCCAGCTGTGCCATGTTACTGCTTTTCCTGTTTAAACGTGTACAATTTGGTATGTTTACCATCCTCTAAATGGTAGAGTAACCAGCCTGACAAATCAAGTGTGATGCTGGACTGAACTCTCCCATAGGAATAATAAAATCCTCTTGATATAGCTATTAAAAAGTGGTGATGTTTTTCTCCTAGGTATGGGCATTAGCAAGGAAGAAGACCACCAAGTTCTTACATCAGTTAAGGTTTCACCTGCAAGAGGGTCATTCCTGGGAATCCTCCACATGCTGTTATACATCTGTGTCGTCTCTTTGTTTTCCCATTAATACAGTCATTGTGTATAGTAATAAAATTTGCTGGTTGTCCTGTCTGACGCGTTTTCTTAGCTGGACCAATCTTGCATTGAATGCTTTATTCAAGAAAACTTGATCTGAGAAAGCTGTCTCCTTGTGCTTAATACCAAAAAAAACCCCTTTGAACTGTGCTTTTTCTCATAACTTTGCAGTAATTTAGCAGTAACAGGAAGAAGTTCATTAAGTTCTAGGGAAGCAAAATCACCTCATTCATAAAGTGGTTGTGACCCAAAGACACAACAAATTACTGTACCAGTTTGTTTCCTGTGGTGAATTGCTTGAAGTCCCATATTTCTCACCTAATATAGAATATTTTTAAAACTTCATCCTCCTTAACAGCAGACAATAGAGAAACCACAATCTCATTTCTATTTAAGGGTAACAGTAGTGACAAATTACACTTGGCACAGACACATTCAGAATTGCAGTTTTTGTAAATGGCTTATGGCAGCATCCATCTTGAATTTGCTTAAATGTGATCTGTCTGTGCGTTCCACCCTCTGGGATTCTCTACAGATGCATAGCAACAGTAATGAGCAGTTGAGCAGACAGTCTTGGGAAGAAACTTATCTCTGAATGGACCACAGCTTGGGATGTTCTAGTGTTCTGGCGGGAGCTGGGGGTACAGCTGCCCTTCCACAGACATGCAGATTCCACCAAGAATAAATGTTCTAAAAGAATACTTCTAATGTGTTTTCTCATCCCAGTATTAGTCCTCTCTCCCATTCATAAATTAAGTTTGACTTTTAGACTGAAACTCTGCGACAGAACGTGCAACACACTGCCTCTTCTGAAATGATTGTATAGAAAGGAGTGAGTGAATGTTTTTGTGGGAACATCAGGGGAAGGCCTTCACTGCCACACCTTGTTTATTGGTCTTCCAGGGTAACTGGTTGACCACTGTGTGCCACAGGGTTCTGGATTAAATGAACCACTGTTCTGATCCAGCGGGGCTTTACTTACATTATTATTCTGCTTATTATACCTGATGTAAGCCAGTCTAGAGTAGATGCTGTGAGGGGAGTTGGGGGGGCATAGAACTGTGCAAGGTGTCTTCCACTAACAGCTGTAATGCATCCATGTCAGAAAATTTGCCCCTCTGCTCAATATGCAGATTGATGTAGGGAATAAGGGGCATAAGTGTTGCAATTCCTAATGCACCCTGTAATGTAAACATAGAACACAGAATATTTCTATCCTGTTTGTCTCCCAATTAACAAGATTCAAAGCAGCTTACATTAAATGTCGTCTTGGACATACAAATAAAAGGGAGCAAGTCAGCCAGAACTCTCACAAGCTACCAAAGGCATAATGGAAAGGTGCTTTACGCAGCCTCTGGAACTTTTGCAGAGTTGGGGCCTTCTTTCTGATTTGTTTCACAGCCCGTGTGCAGCCCCAGAGAAAGCACAAGCCATAACAGTTCTTGCTTACCTTAGTGGGGGAACAGCTAATAAATCCTGGTCTGGTGGTTGTAGCTGCCATTTGTGCATGTACAGAAAGCTAGCAGAACCACCCAAAGCTTCCAGGTTAGCAAAAATGCTTTATATGTTTTTAAATGCACTTCAAAGTACAAGAGATAATATTCTACTTTTTCAGTTTCAAGGCATTAAATGGTAGTGTTATGGAAAATTTTTAATACTTTCATTTTAGTATTTAATTAGTCTAGGGCTTTGTGATCATATAATTCAAGGCCTTAATGAAAGTAGTTAACACTGGCTGAGCTAAGAAGTTGTTCTGATGAGTCAGGAAGGAATGAAAGCCGGTCTCTCCTATGCTTCCTGTTCTTCAGGTGTCTGTCCTGTACAGCAACTTCCTCTTCCTGCTGGCCCCATTCCAAGCTCTTGCAAAGCTGTTGACAGCCTTCGTTTTCAAGTGGGTAGGCTATATGCAATTCCACCAGTTCTGTAGGGCAGAGTAAACTATGAATCATCTAGTGAGTGAGGAGACAAGAGGTCTTAATCTTCCTGGAGTAATTTCTACTTCTGATCATACATGCAGCTACTCTGGAAAAACCCCAAACCTTTGTGGCCATTCAGTCCTAGTGATAATGATACTCATCCCATTTTAGAGAGGAAATAGTAAAGTAAAAACTAGGTTGGAGGTCCAATACCAATTGGCTGTTAAGAATGGAAATTTGTATAAGAGAGGGGACAACACTGTTCTCTCCAGAAAGGTTTGCTTATCGCATCAGTACACTCTAGTCTATTTCTGTCTTTTTCGTCTCCCAGAAACTCTAACTTGAAGCAAACATCTTTGTTCCATATTAGTTAATTTAGGTCTATATCAGAAGCATATTTAAAAGTTCAACAGTATATTGTACAGTTGCAGTATTCATGATAAGTCAGTAGTTTTTTAGGCCAGATAAAATGTCTGCTCACAGGAATAACTTCTAAATCTCAATTTAATTTTTTTTAATAGGATCCTTATTGAGGGGTTACACTGATCAGGTATTTGTGCTACTTCAAACTGGCATTGTGGGTTTGTTCTTTGTAACAGAAACACCTAAAAAGCTGGGTGGCTGTGGTGGTCATGCATGCTAGAAATTGTCTTGCCATCCTTTAAAAATAAACTGGTAATTCATGAAGTGGTTGATTTAGAAGATAGCTATAGAAGAAGCCTGAGAAACCTGGAAATACTTGAAAAATTATGCGAATTACTTTAAAGTTGCTGGAGGCACTATGTGTGAATGGCCGAAGGCAGACTAGTGGCACCTTTATAAATGCCCTGCCAGTTATGCAGAACTCTGACAACACCTAAAGCACTGCAGAGTGTGGTTTGTTTGGTGCCTTCAAGACTAATATATTTATTGTAGGATAACTTTCTGAGGGCAATAGGTAACTAAATCCATCAAAGACAGAGGTCCTGTGCCTGAGCTCTGGATGGGCAGATTTAGGGATCCAGCTCTCAGTCTTCAGCAGGGCACTTGCTGCCAATGGTGAAGAGTTTGGGTGTGATCTTTGATACTTCACTTTCTGAGGACGCCCAGGTCACTGCTGTTGCCAGAACAGCTTTTTACAATCTTTGGCTGATCAGGCAACTGGTTCCCTATCTCTCCTCATGACCTAGCTACAGCGATCCATTCAATGGTCACCTCCAGGCTGGGCGACTGTAACTTGCTCTATGCTGGGCTTCCCTTGAGGTTGACTTGGAAACTGCAACTGGTTCAAAATGCAGTGGTGTGTGTCCTTATAGGGGCACCTTTTAGAGCACACATCCAACCAGTGCTCCGCCAGCTGTATTGGCTCCCGTCTGGACCTACAGGACGGACAGGATATCTATAGGACTGCCTCTCCCACTATGTCCCTCAAAGAGCTCTATGCTCATAAGATCAATAGCTGCTGGTGGTCCCCAGCCCTAAAGACATCTGTTTAGGCTCAACCAGAGCCTGGTGGTAAACTCCCAGATGAGATCAGGGCCCTGTGGGATTTGCTTCAGTTCCACAGGCCCTGTAAAATCGAGGTGTTCCACTGGACCTTTGGTTGAGGTGACAAGTGTCTTGTCATTCTGGCCTCCCCTGACCTGGTATGTTCAGTGACTCTTGGGGATGATTGCTCACTGCCCATTGTTCAATTATGGGCATATTTTATAGACCCATGAGAGCCTTATGCCTAATGTTTATGAGCCATCTGGATTCGATAATTCATTGTATAACTGTAGAAGGTTTTACCTATTGTTTTATTTGTACTTTTAATTGTCGTGAGCCACCCTGACTCCTGCTTGCAGGAAAAGGTGGGATAAAAATCAAACTAATAAATCAATAAATAAGTATCCTAGTATTAGATGCATGAAGTGATCACCCATGTGGGTAGGTGTACATAAGGTTGAGAAGAGAATTTTGTTTTAAATGTAGATTCAAAAGATGAAGCAATCCAAGGAGTAACAGTAGATTTGTTACCAAACCATACAGAGGACAAATTGATACTGAATCCAGTCAAATGCAAAATCTGATTACTATAGGTGTGACCCATTTAGCAGTCACTGGTGAATGAATAAGCATAACAAGCTCTGACATGTAAACAAACACCGAAAGAGGAGCTCACTATTGCTGGGTTTTGTTGGGACCAGCTATACAGCACCAAATTTACTAATTTAGTTCAATGTTAGTACTTTCACATTGGAATCTTCCTTCTGAAACTTGTTGCCCTACGGTAACTTTGAGGTTAGCAAAAGAGATTGTATCCACATCTCAGGAAAGATTTGGGTAGGTTCTTATTCTCAACCCTTGCGAAGTATATCCATAATCATGTATGATTTGTTTTTGTTTAGCACATTTTTATGCCACTTCTTCAAGGAACCATCTTGAGGCAGCTTACAAAATAAGACACAACCAATGCTCCCTCTAAGTTATGGAGTCCTGTGAGCAAAAATTCTACTGTGAGCTTCTGGTATTAAAGTTGTGAGCAGGTGATTTGGCTACTGCATAAATTAGTTTGCTCTGGAGCCATCCTTCCTGAGCTAAGACAAAAAATGTGTGAGCCGGAGGTTAAAAAACTATGAGCTAGGTCACATTAACTCACCTTAGAGGGAACACTGGACACAACATAAAACAATAAAAGTTATTAATTAAAATCCACATGAAGCAGCTTCAAATAACTATTGAAGATCAAAGCCATACCTAAGGTGTTAAAAAGACCCCTTAATTTAAAGCCTGGGTGAACAGAAACATTTTGACCTGGCACTTAAAAGAGCAGTGTAGCTGCTGGGTGAAAATTTAGAAGAAAGGCATACCATAGAAGAGGTGCCACTACTCAAAAAGCCCTGTCTCTGATTCTTGTCTCTGCTATGGTTGAATAGGACAGATCAGTGTCACTCTGGTCCTAATGTTCTTTGGAAACAGTTACCAGTTGTCCATAATCTTGCTGCATTTCTGTAGATTGCTCCACATAAATTCATGAGTTTTTCCTTTCAAGAAGAGACTTAAGGATTTTATTCAGATAGCCTCAGTCCACCCAGCCATTTACTTCAACAGCCATCTCATGTTCTCTCCAAGAAGTCCAGCTTTATCCCTTGTCATTAAAGGATGAAGGACTGAAGTGTAGTCGACGATCAACAGGACTGCTTCTCTTCCCTCCCAACAAACACTAAGATTCTCCTAGCAAAAAATGCTTACTTACCCACAAAATAACAATTTGAATGTCTCAATAGGTGACTATTTCAAGTGGCTTCCTTACACCTCCTGATTACTTCCCAAAATTTGTAGTAGTCAGGTGGGTAAGCTGTGTTGGTTGGAAGCAGCAGAGCAAGATTTGAGCCCAGTGGCACCTTTAAGACCAACAAAGTTTTATTTAAGGTATAAGCTTTTGTATAAGCTTCTTCAGTGTGTTTGGCCTTAAAGGTGCCACTGGACTCAAACTTTGTTCTGCTGCTAAAGTTATATGTTAGGGGCATTGTCAGCCTAACAAACAGCCTAACAAACAGTTTATCAATCACACTGTACAATCTCTGTTTCCGTTACAACCTTTTTAACATTCTCCCCTCATGTTCATAGCTTTGTTGCTGTTGCCACTACTGGGCTTAGTGGGCAGCTGCTTTCATAAGGCTAGTGGGGGACTTTCCTGTATGTTAGGCTCTTTGTAGCTGCTGGACACTGGCTCTGGACTCCTTTTCCTACTGACTCAGAAGGCTTAGCTCTCCTGCCATTCAGACAATTCCACGCTGACAGTTTTGTCACTTGTTTGTCCCAACTGCTTCAGGGATTCCCCCCCCCCCCTTGTGTTTTGCTCTCTCTAGTAGTCCCAGAGGAAGCAAGACACATGTGGGAGAGGGCCCCCCAAAAAAAACAATAGGGAAAAATGAATGACAAAAATGTCAGTGGTCTATTAGGCAGAGTTTCTTAATGGTTGTGGGAAAGTCATCTTGCAGCTTTTGCTCAGTCTGTTTTCACTCTCCCACTGTGACTTTATGAGTATGGATTCTGCACATGCACAGCTATCTGGTGATCAGGTTAAGAGAGTAATTACACCCAGATAGAAACACACCTGATGGCTGGGAATTGAATAGCTTTGGGACATTTCAATTACTGTGTTTCATTGTATTGGGGGGCAAGAATGCAAAAGCAAGACTGAACTGTGATTCCCTTCCCCCTCTTCTGTTCAGTGTGTAAAGAAGTTCATTCCACAAAATACTAACGATTAGGAATATAATTTCCAGGGTGTGCATTCAATTGAATGAGTAGAGAAGTTGTTTGTAAGCATATTTATAAGATTATGCATGAGATAGATCAGGTAGAGGAAGAAGTACTTTTCTCCCTTTCTCACAATACAAGAACTCGTGAGCACTCCATGAAATTGCTGAGCAGCCGGGTTAGAACAGATGAAAGGAAGTACTTCTCCACCCAAAGAGTGATTAACACATGGAATTCACTGCCACAGGAGGTGGCGGCAGCTACAAGCATAGACAGCTTCAAGAGGGTATTAGATAAACATATGGAGCAGAGGTCCATCAGTGGTTATTAGCCACAAGGTATAGATAGGAATTCTCAGTCTGGGGCAAGTGATGCTCTATTCTTGGTGCTGGGGGGGGGGGGCAACAGTGAAAGGGTTTTTAGCGTCCTGGCCCCACTGCTGGACCTCCTGAGGGCACCTGGTGTTTTTGGCCACTGTGTTGGACTGGATGGGCCATTGGCCTGATCCAACATTGGCTTCTCTTATGTTCTTATGTTCTCTTATATTAACTCATTATGTAATGCACCTGTGGACAAGCATAAGTATGACTAAACAGGTAATATCTAGAGGCCCACTTTAATGTCATCTAATATAGCTTTTAATGCAGGAGTCCCCAACATAGTGCCCACCAAGTGTTTTCAGAAAGTGGGTGGGGCAGTCAGGTGGGGCTTTTGCCCAACAGGACTTCTGATTGTGCATATTTAAATACTATTTGGCAGCAGCTACCACCAATGGCACAAGGATCTTCACTAGGTGACTGGAGGTAAATTGTCTGTAAGCAAGAAAAACATTGTTCATTTAAAAGGGCAGAGTGCTAAGTAGAGCCTCTGTCTGAAATACTGAAAAGCTACTATTAGAATTATGCATAACCTCATTCCCTGACATTTTGTGGTTGCACTCATCATAATATGCTAGAATTTCAAAGATATACACAGGTTCTAAGAGGTTGGGAGAATCCTGCTTTAATACATGTTACTCTGCTCTGTGTATACAGGCCTTATACTGTGAGGCATTCAAACCCCTCAGAAACATGGCAAATGAGAATCAGTATAAGTAAGAGTGAAGTGATACCCACTGAGGCCCAAGATCCTGACTTTATGTAAAGTGACTGATGAGGAACGAGGCCTTGAGGTTGCAGTGAACAACTTCATGAAAATGCTGGGTTGCTGTTCTGCAGCAGTGGAAAAGGCAAATTCAAATCTCAGAATTATTAGGAAAGGCATGGAAAGCAAAACAGGCAAGTACTATAATGCCTTTGTGTAGCTGTACGGTGCAGACAGATTTAGAATACTGTATACAGTTCTGCTTGCTGCCTCTCAAAATTGATATCATAGACCTAGAAAAGGTGCATACAAGAGCCACCAAAATGATTAATGGGCTGGAGTTCAGGCTTTTCGATTTAGACAGTAAAATTACATTATATTTCTATACATTCCTGCATGGGGTGGCAAAAGTGGATACAGAAACAAGATATCTGGATCACCCACTGTCATTAAGGGGCAATAGCTTCAGAGCAGATGAAAAAAGTTCCATCGGTAGCTGCAGGGATTAATATCCAGAGGCAGGAAACCTCTGCAAAGAGCAGGGCTGGGGGCGGGATTGACAGGGAGACCTTCACAGATGGATCGTCGGTCTGATCCAGCACGGCAGCTTTTACGCTTTTAAACGTAGAAATTCAAAATCCCTAATTAACGGGACAAAACATACGGCCGGTTCTGGAGAGTCAATTAAATGAATGTTTTTTTTTTGCTCGTGCATTTATTCCCATCTTATTTCCTTTTTGGGGGGGGGGCGACCTGAGATACCACGGATACGACTCACTTTAGGAGAAGGTAATGTTCCTTCTTTCTACCAATCGAGAAACATCAGGCGTAGAAAAACAGGTCTTGGCAGCCACTAACCTGCAATTAACCAGCTCCCTATGGGAGTTGAAGTGGAGCTTCAGGGGTAAATCTGATTGGCTGAGGCACAAATCACCAGTTGTCTGACTGGCTGGAAGTGAAATTGCCTGTAACGTGATTGGCCGTCCTCCCAAATGGCAAAATGCATTATTCTTTTCCTTCATGCCTTTTAGGAAGAAGGGGGGGGGGGGGGGGAAGAGGCAGAGAATGGATAACAATCACATCTGCTCCTGCAACCTACCCAGCAGTCTATGAAAGCAAGAGCTGCTGTTCACGGTACTCGGACGCAGCACTTTGTGAGTGGGAGGAAGGACGGGACATTATAATAGAGGAAACCTGAGATATCTTGTCTGAAGGGAGCTTTCTGATTCACGACCTGATGAAGCCTCGCCCCAGCCCTCAGCGATTACATAAAAACGAAAGGTAGTCCATTTCTTAAAGGGGCCCGACAAAGCAATTCGGTCTACACACATAGCGTTCCCTCCTCTCTCCCTTTTTAAAGAGTTTCATACAAAACGTAATTTCTAATAAGTATCTTAACAAGCAGTTGGTGGTTCTTCTTTCCTTCTTTCTTTTTCTTTTTTGCATTGCATGAAGGCAAGCAAGGCGACATTAAGGTAGCCCGACCTAAAAGTGTAAATGCTGAGAAAATACAAAATGGATAACGACGGTGGGATCAAGTTAAAGTGTCTTCTTGCTGGTGAAATACGCACAGCTCTCCTTGAGCCAAACGGAAGAAAATAACTGTTTTTCCATTATAAATGTAGCCAGATTATTTCAAAATGCAATTCCTTCTTAATTTCTAAAATTACAAGTTAGGAAACTGAGGCCTACTGTAAATCATCCTCTCTTTCAAACCTTAATCTGTAATCTTAGATTAATGGGATTACTCAGGGAAGGAGAAACGCACTCTGTACACTCTCAGGGTGCTTTCTAGTATTGCTTTACTTGGCTGTCATTGAACCAGGTTCTAGGGATAAGCATATATGAGCTTTGGCAGGAACTGGGCCATTGTATGGCATCAAGTTCCCTTGTTTTGCCACTACAGGATGAACCTACGGCACTGTTTGAAGAAGGGGGAGGGGGCAGAGTGGAGCCTCGAGATTCTAGCCTTCAGCAACTGCCATGAAGTACCGATTCCATAGGAGGTCCCTTTTTCAGTCTCCTGTATTTCTTTCTTTTTTCCAAATGAGTTCCAGGCTAAAAGGGTGGTGATGTCATTTTGAAGAATTCCAGTCTAAAGGGGGGAGGGGCAGTGTGGTTTTGAGTTTTGGCTTTCACTGTGAACATGTCTACATCCAGCATTTAGAAGCCTGTAGGTTATGCAGTGGGCAAAGGCCTACTGCATGGGCTAGCTGTATCATTGTTTCTCATGTTCTGTGGCAGAACCCTGGTATTTAAAACAGTATCAGGTCTGGCTTAAATAAAGTTCTGATACATTTTTTGTACATCATATTTTTACATGGCTGGCTCTGCTATAAAACTGCCTTAGACAACAGATGTGGACTATTATTAAAGGACAGCAAACTGGCAAGTTTTTTTATTTATTTGAAATGTTTATATACTACTTTTCCATTTTGCTCAAAGGGGTTAAAGTAAAAGAGTTCATCCTATCCTGTATATATATATATATATATATATATAAAAGGCAAACCATGCTGGCGATGATTCCCACTGGCCACTGGGGAAGCTGCCTTGGTGTCCTATTGGCCCATCCTGCTGGCTTCTCCATTCTCACATCTCCACTTTTGACATGTTGCACATTGGGAGTTGTAGTTCTCAGCTGGCCTTGCAACCATAGCGAAGGGAATTAGAACTACAACTTTCAAGCTGGGAAACCCAAGAGGCTGTGGGGCATTAGCAGGAAATCAGTTAAAGTGTTAAGCAGGAAACATCTTTAGAACTGGAAGGGGTTGGGGGGAAAGGGAAGACCTGGACATGTCTCTGAATTATAATTGTTCCCCAGACTTAGGGTTGCCAAGTCCAGGTTGGAAAAAACCTGAGGACTTTGGGGGTGGAGCCAGGAGAAGGTGGGGTTTGGGAAGGGGAGGGGCCTCAGCAGGATACAATGCCATAGAGTCCACCCTTCAGAGCAGCCATTTTCTCCAGGGGAGCTGATATCTGTCAGCTGGAGATCAGTTGTAAAAGCGGGAGATCCCCAGGCCCCACCTGGAGGCTGGCAACCCTACCCAGACTACAGAGATCAGTCCCCATGAAGAAAATTGTTGCTTTGGAGGGTGAGCTCTATGGGATTCTACCTCATTGAAGTCCTTCAACAAACCTGGCCCTCCCCCTAGTATTGCCAGCCTCCAGGCAGCACCTGGAGATTTCCAAGATCAGGTCTCCTGAAGCAAATGGCTGCTTTGGACAGTGGAGCCCATTGTATTTCTTCCCACAACAGGCCTTACTCCTAGTAAAACATAATTCAGAACTTTTATAACAGCTTCTGAGAAATAATAATACCAATAAGTGCCAAAAACACAGTAGCTCAACCAAAACCCCTTTTTAAAAGCTCTCTGGGGAGGGGATGTGGCTCAATAAAAGAGTCTCTGCTTGCCACACAGAAGGTCCCAGGTTCAATTCCTGGCACCTCCAATTTAAAGGACCAGGCAGCTGGTGATGTGAAAGACCTCTGCCTGAGACGAGAGCCACTACTAGTCTGAGTAGACAGTACTGACCTTAATGGACCAAGAGTCTGATCCAGTAGAAGGCAGCTTCATGTGTTAATGTGCTTTGCACTTTCTTCTAAACTCAACCAAGATTGGGCAGTCCATTCCCTAGGAGTGGAGCTGCCATTGGGGGTGGGGGGACTCTTGTTTGGGCTGATATTGTTTTGACCTCCCTTACAGTAGAGAGCAATCCCTGCTGTTAAGAGTGGACTGCCCTTGTCAGCTCTTATCAGGAGAGAGGGTCCGGTGAGTATATGGGTTCTGTGACATTTAGAGCTTTAAAAGTTAAAACCAGGACTTTCAGCTGAACCCAGAAGCACACCAGCAGCCATTGAGGATGCTAAAAAAAATCTCCATAACATGACTAATTTTACTGAACCTAGTCAGGAGCTGGGCTGCTACACTGTCCTGGATACAGCTGATCTGGTCATACTGATCCATACTACAACCACCTCTATACATTGAAGTACTCTACTGTGCCCTATGTAGGGCTGCTCTTGAAGATAACTTTTGATACCTCAATTAGTGCTATCAAATTTGTCTTCAAGAGGAGCCCTACATAGAGCACAGGACACTAACCCAAACTAGATGTAGTTGTAGGATAGATCAATACAGCCAGATCAACTGTATCCATGACAGTATGCAACTTCTGAGCGAGATGTGATGGGAAAAAGTCATTAGTAGCAACAATACCTACCTGCTTCTCCATCTCCAAAGCCAGCTCCAGGATACTCCTAAGCTCTAGTCTAGAATGAGTCTGCCAAAACCAAAACATCCCATCCAATGGTGGGTAATATTATCCCTTTCAGGGCATTGACATTTCTGTCTTATCTGGAGTCTGCTTTAGCTTGTTCTTCCTTAATCACTTCACAACAGTTTTTTGGCAGTATCAGATAACTGAACTTTTACTTCATAAATAGTAGTATATAGCAATCATATATTACCTGTGAGTGTGGTGGAATTTCAAGCAAGTGCAAAAATATGTTATCAATCTATATATCTAATTCCCAAGTGGCCACCCCCATGCGGATATCTAAATCTGCGTGGGGGGGCACTTGGGGGGCAGGGAGATTTTCCTACACACAGGGGGGACTCCCCCCATGTGCAGAAAAATCTGAAAAGTAAAAAAAACTTTTGGGGGATATTTAAATCCCCCCAAAAGTAAAAAAAAGGTATTCTCTGCACATGCGCAGGGAACACACTTAGCTCGGCTCTGTGGCTGCTGCTGCTGGTGGCAGTGGCAAGGGTGGGTGGAGAAGCCTGGCCTGGCCTCGCCGTCGCTGGGGAGGAAGAGCTGGCGGGCCCCACAGCGGGAAGCTACAGGGCCTCGCCGTCACTTGGGGGGCGGGGGGAAGAGCTGGTGGGGGAGAGAGCTGGCTTTGGCCGTTGGGGGGAGGCTCAGTGGGCCGGCGGCTGTGTGCTGCTTAGGCCTTGCCGCCACTGTTGCTGGGGAGCGGGTGGGCCAGGATATGTGCAGGCAGCACGGGAAAGCCACACCACCCCTCGCCTCCGCTCCCTACCACCATGGCCTTGCCAAGGCCAGAGGGTTCCCCGGAGGTGGCCGCCGCCCAGCCTGTCCCCCTGCCAGGCCCTGGAGCTGCAGCCCACACAAGGAGCCCGGGGTAGCCCCAGGGCTCAGGAGTCCGGCAGGAGGCTCCCGGCAAGAGGGGCTTCTCCTGCCCGGGCAGCTGCGGAGTCGCTTGGCGAGGCGGGCAGGCGTGGCCCCCCCTTCCCTCCTGGCTCGCTGCTTCCCCTGCCAGCCTCGGTCCCCCCCAAGAGAATTGCGGGTCCCCCTTCTTGTCAATATACTAATAGCTAAGTGTCCCCTGTGTGTGTGGATATCTAAATCCACACATTGGGGACACTTGGGGGGGCAGAGAGATTTTTCTGCACACTTGGGGCACTCCCCAGGTGTGCAAAAAAATCTGAAAGCTTAAAAAAACTATACGGGGGATATTTAAATCCCCCCAAAAGTAAAAGAGCATTCCCCGCGCATGTGCAGAGAATGCCCTGGGAACTGTGGTGGGCCCGGTGGCTGGGAAGATCGGCAGGCCCGGTGGCTGAGAGCCACTCAGGCCTTGCCGCCGGTGCCCGTGGGGGGGGGGGGGGGAGATTGGCAGGCCTGGCAACTGAGAGCCGCTCAGGCCTCACCGCCAGTGTCCGTGGGGGGGAGAAGGATTGGGGGTCCAGGCCTCACCGTCGATGCCTGGGGAGAAGGCTCACCTGCATGTGCTTCCTCCTCCTCAACGTGGAGCTCCTTCTCCTCCCCCCCCCCCGCGAGTATCATGGGTCCCCACTTCTTGTATTATTCATAATATTTAACATTATATTCCATTTTCCATCTAACACATGCTCTAAAGCAGTTTACAAAAGAAATATTTATATATCTAATAGCCAAGTGTCCCCTGTGTGTGCGGATATCTAAATCCACACATCGGGGGCACTTGGGGGGCAGAGAGATTTTCCTGCACACTTGGGGCACTCCCCAGATGTGCAGAAAAATCTGAAAGCTTAAAAAAACTATACAGGGGATATTTAAATCCCCCCCAAAAGTAAAAGAGCATTCCCTGCACATGCTCTGGGAATTCTGCGACAGGCCCGGTGGGCCTTGCCGCCGGTGCCTGGGGGCAGAGAAAGATTGGCAGGCCCGGCAGCTGGGAGGTGCCCAGGCCTTGCTGCCGGTGCCTGGAGGGAGCAGGGGAAGATCGGCAGCTGGGAGGCATCCAGGCCTCCCCACCAGTGCCTGGGGGAGCAGGGGAAGATTGGCAGCAGGCCCAGCGGCTGGGAGCTGCTCGGGCCTCACCGCCAGTCCTGGGGGGGAGCTTACATGTGGCCGCTTCCTCCTCAGCCATGAGGTCCTCCCCCCCCCCCCCGTGAGTATCTCGGGTCCCTCTTCTTGTCTATATTCTAATAGCCAAGATGCCCCCTCTGGGTATCTAAATCCACACATAGGGGACAAAGAGATTTTCCTGCACACTTGGGAGACTCCCCAGGTGTGCAGAAAAATCTGAAAAGTAAAAAAATATATACGGGGGATACTTAAATCCCCCCCAAAGTAAAATAAATAAACTTCATGGCAGCATCCAAAGAAGCATTTTAATTCTCTTGAACCACCCAAGGATTAAAGAACATTTTAGAGGAATCATTGTTTTCCTACTTCTTAAAATACTTGCTTTTAGCTGGTGGTCATCTTAATCCATGTTGTTCATTGCAAGTATGGAACAAAGAAGCTGTAGTTTTCCTGGGTTAATCAACAGGGAGTGCAGCAATGTAATTTCATTTATGAGGTTAGGATCCAAAATGGTTCAGATCAGGGGTCATTTGAGGCCAGAGCAAGGCGGAGCGGCACTCCACCAGCCCAGGAGTGGGCACTAGGGCATGCACGGGCCAAATCAGATTCTCTGATCTGATTTGGCTTGCTGCTGAATTGCCGCCAAAATTTGGCAGCGGCTTAAAAAGCAGCTGGAGGGGGGGGGGTTGAGGGAGAGGCTCCAAACTTACAGGGTAGCTGCTGGAGCCTCTTCCCCAAATACCCACCAAGTTTCAAGAAGATTGGATCAGGGGGTCCAATTCTATGGGCCCCCAAACAGGTTGCCCCCATTCCCTCTATTGTTCTCTATAGTGGGAAAAAAGTAACGTTTTTTCCCACCATAGAGAACAATGGAGGGGATGGGGCAACCTGTTTGGGGGTCTGTAGAATTCGACCCGGTGGTCCAATCTTCTTGAAACTTGGTGGGTAGTTCAGGGAGAGGCCCCAGCAGCAGCTACCCTGCAAATTTGGAGCCTCTCCCTCAAAGCCCCTCTCCTCCAGCCCCTCATATACCCTATGAGTTTTTGCCATTGACTTCAATGGTCCATAGGGTATAATGAGGCTGAAAGTGACATTTGGCCAGCCGAATGACTCCCAGATCAGCTTGCATTGCCAAAACTGACATGCAGGGGTCATTCAGCAGCCGGAACAGATGCGGCATGATTTGGCCCGATCTGAATCGGGCCAAAATTTTTTTATTTGCACACCCCCAGTGGGTACAAATGGCAGTGGTGGCAAGCCCCTCCCCCAGCGGGCCTGTGGAGGAAGTGAAGCGAGAAGGGGTTTAAAGTTTAAATCCCTTCTGTTTAGAGTCGCGCAGCAGTGGCGGCACAATCTTTCCATTGTATTCTATGGGGCCCTTCTCACTTTGCTCCACCCCCCACCTGCCTTGGCAGCCCTGCTGGGGAAGGGGAGGGGAGGCTTTTGAAGATGCCCCCCCTTTTGCTTCCCTTTCTGACACACTTCCGGTGATGTCAGGGGACGTGGCATATGCTAATGAGTTGTGCTAGTAGGTATGCTAATGAGCTCCTGCACCTCTTTTTCTACGAAATGACCCCTGGTTCAGATTATCTATATATCTAATAGCCAAGGTGCCCCCTGCGTGTGGATATCAAAATCCACATATCAGGGGCACCTAGGGGGCAAAGAGATTTTCCTGCACACTTGGGGGACTCCCCAGGTGTGCAGAAAAAACATGAAAAGTTAAAAAAAATTGTTTGGGGGGATACTTAAATCTCCCCCAAAGTAAAAAGCGTCCCCTGCGCATGTGCAGGGACCACAGTTGGAACAACGCCTCGCATCTGTTGCAGGGGGAGGGAGAGGGCTTGGTGGACCCAGCAGCTGGGAGCCACGCATGCCTCACCATCGCTGCCGAGGGGGCGGGGGAGAGAGCTTGGTGGGCCTGGCAGCCGGGAGCCGCACAGGCCTCGCCATTGCTGCTGGGGCGGGGGGAAGGATCTTGGCAGGGGCCAGGCAGAGAAGAAGGCTCACCTGAAGCAGCTTCCTACTTTGCGTGGAGCTCCCCCCCCCCCCCACAAGTATCACGGGTCCCCACTTCTTGTAATGTTTATTGGTAGACTTTGGTATGAAACAGTATTTGCAGCAAACGTTTTGTGTGGCAGGAAAAAACATTTTGCTTTCCTGTTTTTCCTGCCTTAAAATTTCTGTGTATACCAAGAAAGTGCTATCCTCTCAGTGTAGCTACACTTTTAAAAGATATACTCTGGACCAGTTTGGAATCGGCCTGCCGTTCTCTGGGCCCTTGAGACAAACATTCTTGTTATTTTCTTACTGTAGGAAACTTTGCATGTAAACATTAAAAGCTTTAGACAGTTCTATTACAAAAATATTTCATTGAATTTCCGCAAACAAATATTTCTTCTTCTAGGAGATTAATTTAAAAAAACCCTCAGAGAGTTCATTATTTAATAGAAAGCTCCCCCCCACCCCCGGCAAACATTATAAGATGGTTTCTTTTAACTTCTAGGTGGTTACCAGCCACCAAATAATCAGTATTTTAAAAAACCTCTTGTGCTGCATACTTAACTGAACAGCAAGAATTGAAATATAAAGAATCCAGAATAATGTCTACTTGAAATAGGTGGACCACAAACAGATTGTTAAAGCTGTGCTCAGTTGCCATAGCAACCAGACTTCCAAAGTGATGCAATGAAGAAATTGCATCAAAGAGTATAGCTAAGTGCACATGACAAAGTCAGAGGCACAAGCAAATCAACATAGTAGGGAGGTAGCCATAGTCTCTTTGCTGCAGGAAGCCAGACTGCAATGCCTGACTTTACAATTTGCAGTATAAATTGGTGAATGGCCATAGTCGGAAAGTGAATGCTGGCCATTTTTAGTAATGAAGCAGAGGTGTTTGAACAGTTTAGCACTTTGAATTGTGGATCTAGCTGGAGCAGTCAGTTATGTTGTCGAGCACTGAAGGTGAACATGATGTGAATTAGAGACTGTAATTTCGATGTTCTTACCCCTCTAATACTTGACAATGGAAAAAACCCCCATCCATTTTGCATCAAGTGAACAAAAGGCTTATAGCTTAAAAGTAAGCAAGCCAATGAGCAAATCGCTTCCATCGGTTCTGATAGCTGCTCTTACCCTACTGCAGACGTGGATGAAAGAAACAGAAAGGATATACAGTGCCATCCTAAACAGAGTCACACTAGTCAGAATTAATTTAAATCAATGGTCTTAGAAGGGTGTAACTCTGTTTAGGATTGCACTGTCAAATACCCAGTGTGCTCAAAGGACCATATGTGGTGACCAGGAATGGGGTTCTCAATGAACAGGATTTATAGTGTTCATAGGTTAATCAAATGTGATAAGCCATCACCACTGTATCTGCCCTAATCTGTACTTCAGGCTTGGCCTATTGAATGCATACATACAAGTTGTGGGTTCAGAGGGAAACAAACAACACTGTAGTGGGGCTGCTTGGTTCCTCACCTTCATTTTAAAAATATTTATTTGGTTTGTTTATATATTGCTTTTCCTGTACCCAGCTTGCATGGCTCCTGTGAAGATCCCATTCAGGCACAGATCATCTAAAAGATCAGGTGCTCCAAGACTATTCACCAGTTTCCCTGTCCAAAAGTGTATCTTTTTCAATATCTCCTTACCTATCTAATGCACTTTAATTCATGTTCTTGTATCTTGTTCTGAACAGTCTTGCATCTTTGTCCATCCCTTTTAACAGTCACTTTGACTAATCCAGTGTGGTGTAGAGAACAGAGTGTCTGACTGGGGCTGAGGACATCTAGGTTCAGATCATCACTTGGCCATGAAGTTTGCTAGCTAGTGTTGGATTTGTCATATGATCCAAGACTAACCTACTTCACAGGAGCGTTGTGAAGTCAAAATGGGAGGTATACAAACATGCCTGTCATGAATACCACCCTGAGTAACACATGAATCATGAAAGGATTATATACTCCAGTCATGATGTTTGCCTACTATTAGTGGGATCTGACAGCTTGTATGTTTCATTTCTTCCCTCTTCTTCAATTTTCTTCTTCTAGATTTCAATCCCTTCCCACCAAAATGTTTAAAAGAGATCAAAGAGAGAGGTGAGAATTCAGTATATACTGACAGGATCTACAAAGAGAGATGTGGGGATGGGGTGGGGTAAAGCCTGCTTAGATGTTATAACATACTTTTTTATGTAGAAGTCATAAGAACTTTAAGATGACCCTTGCTGGATCAGACCAGTGGTCTATCTAGTCTAGTATCCTGTCTCACATGGTGGCCAACCAGTTACCCTGGAGGGTCAACAACAGGTCATACAGGCCAAGGCCTTTCCCTGATGTTGACTCCTGGCTCAGGGATTCAGAGGTTTACTGCCTCTGAAAGTAGAAGTTCCCTTTAGTCACCATGGCTAGTAGCCACTGATAGACCTGTCTTCCATGAATCTGTCTAATCCCATTTTAAAGTAGTCTATGCCTGTGGTCATCACTACATCCTCTGGCAGTGAATTCCATATTTTAATCACTCATTGAGTAAAGAAATATTTACTTTTATCTGTCCTGAATCTGCTGTCCATCAACTTTGTTGGGTGCCCCTGAATACTAGTATTTTGGGAGACTGAGAAAAAGTTCTCTGTCCACTTTCTCTACCCCATGCATAATTTTCTAAACCTTTATCATGTCCCCTGCTTAGTCATCTCTTTTCTAAACTGGAAAGTCCCAGAATCTTCAGCCTTTCCTCATAGGGAAGGTGCTCCAATCCTCTAATAACTTTGGTTGACATCTTTTGTATTTCCAGTATCCTTTTCCAATATTGTGACCAGAACTGCACACAGTTATTACAAATGAGGCTGCACCATAGATCTATACAGGGGTATCATAATTTTGGCATTTATTTTCAGTCCCTTTCCTAACAATCACCAGCAGAGAGTTTGCCTTTTTCACCATTGCCGCACACTAGCTGACATTTTCTTCTGCACTGTGACCCCAAGGTTTCTTTCCCCCACTGTTTTAGCAAGTTCAGACCTATTAGCATATGCATAAAGTGTGGATTTTTTGTTCCACTGTGTATCGCCATATACTTTTCTACACTGAACTTCATTTACCACACTGTAGACCACTCACCCAATGTGTGGTGATCCTTCTGGAACTCTTCACAGTTGACCTTGGTTTTCATTATCCTTCTAATACAGAACAACAACAACACAGATTTCGCAAATATTTTAAAGGTACCTAAGAGACAATCTACTTTCCATTAGCAAGCTGTTGATGGGCTTTCCAGATGCAACTGGCTGATCCAACTCACTTTCTTCATCTGTACATGCTGTATGTACTAGCAGAAGGTACTGTATTGAATATAGCTAGTTCTGAGTCCAGTAGCACCTAGAGACCAACAAGATTTTCAGTGTTTGAGCTTTCCAAAGTCAAAACTCCGTTTATCAGCTACCCCTATATCTCTAAGATGCCTCTAGGCTCAAATCTAGCTCTTCTACTGCAGACCAATATGGCTATCCCCTGAAACTGTATTGAGTACAGAAAAATATACAGGTGTACCTGAATTAATATCAGTTTTATACAATGAATTATAGGTGTATATTATCACATGTGTCTATTTAGTCAACTGAAATGGCATGGGGACCCACCAACAACTGGGTTTTCCAGCCATGCGGCAAAATACACAGATATGTGTCATATATGAGAATGGACTATGTGGAGTATCTTTCATTTCCTATGTGTCACATTTTTACAAAAAATGTAAAGGATTAAATATATCATCAAGAGCTTTTCTTTACTTTTGCTGGGACTGTTCCTTTACCATGCACTGCAGCTGTTTTTAAAACCTCAATAATTTTTAGTGATATGGTGTGAAGTAATGTACTACATCATGTATCCCAGGGGGCACTGCAATCAGGGACCCAGAATCGGCTGGCTCTCCTGAGCATCAAGGAGGCCAGGCTGGTGACAATTAGGGCCAGAGCCTTTTCGGTGGCGGCTCCACTCTAGTGGAATGAGCTCCCAGAAGAGACCAGGGCCCTGTGGAACCTTTCACGGTTCCGCACAGCCTGTAAAATGGAGCTCTTCCACCAGGCTTTTGGATCCACCATCACTTGTACCACCATTACCACTGCCATCAATTGACAACCTTATGTTGGTAGAGCCCTGATCCACTGGATCGCTTAATTACTGCCTGAGCTAATCACCCTAGACAGCTGAAGAAGACCAAGGAGCTGACTGTAAAACAAGGAATTAACTTGCTAGCACTTTATTATGTCTGGTTTTAACATTGTATTATATTAATTGATGCTGTGATTTTATGTGCATTGTTGGAATTTTATTCTGTTTTGTAAGCTGCCCTGAGCCAGCATTGGCCAGGATAAAAATCAAATGATGATGATGATGATGTATGGTTTCCCCACCTGTGTGGCTTTGGACTGGGTTAGAGAAAAACAAATTGTAGTATACAGCATTCTTTGATACCTTTCTCTTCCCCTCCCCTTTTCTGTACAGTTGTATTAGCTGAGTCCTTCAATATTACCAGGCCAGCAGGGCTCATATTAATATTACCTCAGTTCAGTGTGGATTTCCTCAAGTCATTTGCCTGCAAGCTAATGTTAATAACAGTTTTTATGTGTCCACCTCTGCAACCAGCGATACAGAGCTGAAGACCACTGTCCAAGAACAGTTGTGTTAGCTCCAGACTAGACAACTGTAGTATTGTCTACATAATACTTTCTTTGAAAAGTGCTCAAAGTCACACCTGGTGGAATGTGGCTGCCTGGTTATTGACAAGGATAAACCACTACCATAAATTCTGAAACAACTTCCCATTTAAGAGTGCTGGTTTTAACCTGAAGCCCTGAATGATTTGGGACTAGGGTACATGCAGGGCTACCTCCTCCATAAATATTCAAGTCATCAGGAGAGGTCCTGCTCCATATTCACACACCCTCAATGATCATTGATATGGTTCATGATTACACAAGACAGGGCTGTCTCAGCAGTGGCACCAATCCTATGGAATTGTCTTCCTAAAGATGCCCCTTTTGCCCCAGCAGTTGATTTTTTTAAAGCATCTTGTTAACAGCCCCCCCCCCCCCAAATATTTTCAGTGCACCAAATTGGAGTTCAAATAATTTATGCTGTTTAACTGCTTGCTAATGATCTGGGCTTATTGGTTTTGTTGGGTTTTTTAAAACGTTGTCATTTGATTTTGTTTTAATTATGTTGATTTATGGATGGGTAGATGGAAAAATGGGATGAAAAGCCCATACTCCTTTCTCTTTCTCCTTCCTTGTCATCATTGTCATCATCAACAGCAACAATCAGATTCATAGAGATTGTCCACATAATGTACCCATATCCTTCCCTGCCCATATCTCATGCAACAGAGGAAAAGAAAAACCAGGAACTGGAGTAAGCTACCATAAGAAGCAACCAGAAGAGATAAGAGTGAACACAATGTTGGGAGTGGAAAGAAGAAACAGAAGAAAAAAAGAGAATGCAGTACAGAAGAGAGGTGAAGGGGAGGTGCAGTAGCAAAGAAGTGTAGCTAACTCATGGTAGTCACTCTTCAAAAATACAGAGAAAATCTTCAAAGGTATATGTGAAAGTGTAGGGGATGTTCCACCAATTATAAACAGAGGAAAAGACTACTTTTAGGGGCACTGCAAGAAAGAGGTCAAAGGAAAGCTACCTCCTCCATAATTGGAGGAGATAGTGATTATTATCCTTCATTGAATGTAATTACAAACAATTGATATGGTTAATTAACACAAAGCAGCTACTAGGCAAATAATGCTATTTAGTTTTCAAGGCCCATTCCACAGTCAATGGTAATGTTGGAATAACTGACCACTGCTACTTCTTTCAGCTGCTTTCCTTTTTATTGTAATATGTTCTTTTAGAACATTTTGAAACGTTCTTTTATAAAATGAAAACAATTATAACATCAACTGGATTTTAAAAAAACCATTCAGATATATTTAGGGGTACTAAGGGAACCAACTAAAGACATGATTTTGGGCAGCAAAGTAATCACGGTGCAGAATTAACCTTCAGCAGTAACTCATGAAGCTTAAAGCCCATGAATTATAGCAAATTTATTCTGAGCAACAGCTTGGCTCTGATAGCTTGCATTTTGTAACACAATATACAGAATGGATGTTTCCCTGTCTGATATGATGCTTTACATTTGTTGTTTATCTGGAGCAAAACAGCATTTCTGCATTATGTGCCTGATTAAAGCTGCAATCAGATGTTTATGGGAGCAACCTCCATGGAACACAAGGGTCTGAAGCCAACTGCACAATTCCAAAGTTTTAGGGAAGAACATTTATATTTCCCTTTAGAGGAGGTGGTGATTTCTTCAGATTATCCTGCCCCATGCTGCAGCCTGTTGTGTCATCTGAAATTTTGTTCCTAAGAGTTCACAGACCCTCAGGAAGAGCATATGAGACAAACTGCTGAGGATCTGCAGTGGAAAGGTATACTAAGGGTGTAACTCTGTTTAGGATTGCACTGTAAACCACCATGGCCTGTTTCCAACCAAATATTCCAAAGGCTTACGGGCACATACATTTGTTAAGAGGGGGTGGCAATTTCCATTGATTCCTCTCTTCTGCTGCAGGGCAGGGGAACTCTGCTCTGGCTAGCACTGTTCATTCTGAGTAACATGCCTAGTGTTGAGCGGTGCATCTTATTTGCAGTTGCATACCAACATAAGAAGAGCTTTGCTGGAACAGACCAGTGGTCCATCTAGTCCAGCAGATAGCCAGTTGCCCTGGAGAACCAAAGAAACATGGCAAAGCCTTTCCCTGATGCTGACTCCTACTGGTATGCAGAAGTTTGCTGCCTCTGTATATGCCTGAAAGATGTATCTTGTTGAGACAATTAATAATCTGTATCTTCTTGGTACAGCACTGAGACATGACTGCTGCCCCAAGAAAACCTGAAGGGCATAATTAAAAGTGGGAGAAATTAAATAGAGAATTAATTAATTTAAGTGGGAGAATTTAAATGGAGAATTAATTAATTTAAATAGGAGCGTAACTTACTAATTATTTTTAAACACCAATACAAGCTCATATAAATATGAATAAAACTTTGTTGGCCTTAAAGGTGCCACTGGACTCAAACTTTGTTCTACAAGCTCTTCAATTATTTTATTTTTAAATACCAACACAAGCTCATCAGTGATTTCTGCACTTATGGCATCTTTTGGGGGTTCTGCGCTACCACTCTGCTCAGCTAAGGGTGGGTGAACCCTTTCTCCAGAGGAAGAACCTCTTCCACTAGAAGTCTCGACTTAATGGAACAGTTATAAGGTACATCAGCTTATATTTTTCAGCATGGTTCCTTAGACATGGTTGTATGTGGGACATGTTCACCACCCACCACCCCCTGGTCAATGGGACACATCACTCAGATTCCGCCCCCCCCTTGCTCTTTGGAGAAAATAGCACAGCTAGGTAGGTGATAACTATGATGTAGTTTTCAACAGGTTTAATTCATATAGGTAACAGTAAAGGTTTCCCTTGCTCGAAAGCCAGTCAAATACGACTCTAGGGATGCAGTGCTAATCTCCATTTCCAAGCCAAAGAGCCAGTGATGTCCAAGGACTTCTCTGTGGTCATGTGGCCGGCATGACTAGACACCAAGGCACACAGAACACTGTTACCTTCCCACCAAAGTGGTACCTATTTATCTACTTGCAACTTCTTGCTTTCAAACTGCTAGGTTGGCAGGAGCTGGGGCCAGAGACGAGAGCTCACTCTGTCATGCAGCACTTGGGTCTTGAACTGCTGAACTACCGACCTTCTGGTCTGCAGGTCAGCATCTTAACCGCTTGAGCCACTGCAGCCCCCTTAATTCATATAGATTATTGCTATTATTGTCCTCTATCCACTGTAGAGGTCATAGTTGGGACTAGCTAGTGTTCCTCTGCTTCAAACTGGATAAGTTGCCATATTGATTCCTGATAATACCAGCTAACATGTGCTGGATTTGTCAGTTTTTATGGAAGCTGTAGAAATCTGCAGTGTTCTGCTAATGCATAAAGTTTTGTTCACTTCCCACTCCCTGAAGCAGACATTTGAATTAAATGCCTCTAAAGGTCAGGACCCTTCAAGATCAGCCCTAAATGAGTCTGGTTACCAAAATCCCAACTGGCCTGGAGGAAAGTGTCCTGTCCCTTGCACAGAAGCTTAACATGTGGAGATGGACAGTTGAAGCTTTTCATGGCATGGAGGTACATAACATCACCTAATATATAGCTTTTCATTAAGCCTCTATTAAAGGGATGGGGCATTTTTCTCCAGGCCCACTAACAACCCTAGATCAATGAGGCACATTGGTCTTTTTCTGACGGTAAAACATGGCCAGCTTCATGCACAGTATTTGCACAGTTGGGACTCTCTGGATTCCATCAATTATATGTGTCATGTGTTCTGAACTTAAATAGAACCTGGAAGAATTGCTGTGTAATGTCTGTAATGTATCTGCTAATTTCTTCTGAAGGATTGTTTCCAGACTGAAAATGTAGGTGACTGTATATAATGGTTCCTTCAAAGGAGAACACCTATGAATATTAAGTGACATGTTTAATTTCCACCAATCTAGATTTCCCTAAGCAATCTTTTTAAAGAAGAATTCTATGAAATGTTGGCAAAATATTTTTCCCATGATGGAACTGGAGAGTTCTTTCTCTGTTGTCATTGCCACAGCCAAGATGACTTTCACAGCTAAATATCTCTATAGAGTCTTAGGTAATAGAAATTTTTAAAAGATTCAGAACTGGATCATAGTTGTTCTATTTGAAATCATGTCTAAAAAAAATCTGATTACTTGAACTGTAATTGACAGAGACACCTTGTGTTTTTGCTGACTTTTATTTTCCTGCGCTCCAGGAAGATAGAAGGTTCTGTTCTCTTCTGCTGATGAAACTGTAAAATCATAATAGTGTAACACTGTCCCCTAGTTTCCTGTTCAAATCTTCTGATTCTCTCTATTAAACTGATGCAATGTTTGTTCACCAGAAGAACTCATAGTCTGTGCTCACCTCCCCAAAAAGCTACAAGTGTATTTCATAATTGGTTGCATATACACATGTGTGCTGGGGATATGAGATTGGGGGGAGGGAGTAATTTGAAATTGTAACCATGGTTAGTCAATAGAAGCTGCATGAGGAGGATAAGGAACAACTGATAAAAAGAAATTTAGTCCATGGGTATAGATTAGGAATCTTATTATTTTAGGACTGTCTGTGCAAGGATAACTGGGCTATGGGGATAGGTTAATTATTGATCTATCTGTGTAGAAGTTGAGCAGAGATGAAGGCAAGACCTGTCCCTCTCTTTTTAACATGGGAATAACTGAGAAGAGCACTGTCAATGGCAGGCAAATAGTAAATACAAATAACAGCAAAAAAAATGCTCTTCTACTTGAAAAGGATTATAGTTTGCTTCACAGCCTCAGAACATTGGTTAACAAGTTAATTGCTGTATGCGTAATAGTGACAATTTACTACATTTTCCAATATAACTTATTCACGATTTTCACAGCATTAGAAGAAGAAGAAGAAGAGATTAGATTTATACCCCGCCCTTCGCTCACTTGGAGTCTCAGAGCGGCTTACAAACTCCTTTCCCTTCCCCTCCCCACAACAGACACCCTGTGAGGTAGGTGGGGCTGAGAGAACTCTTTCCCAAGCTGTCCTTGAGTGAACAGCTGATACAGAGCTATGGCTTGCCCAAGGTCATCCAGCCAGGTGCAAGTGGAGGAGTGGGGAATCAAACCCGGTTCTCCCAGATTAGAGTCCGCGCACTTAACCACTACACCAAACTGGCTCATTAGGACCACTATGGCAGTTGATTAAAGTTAGATGCATTTGCAAACATTTCAGTTGAAAGTTCCAATCAGCAGGCCATTAGAATATTACAGACCTGATTTTTGTAAAACACCTTCAGGATGTGGAGGACATACATAATGCATAATAAACACACCCATATGTTTTTGCTTCTGAAGCAGTTCGGTGGTCATGTGCTGTATTAGTTATAATGTGTCAGTATAGCACTTTGAAAAAATATGGGGGAGAGGGTAAAGTGAGTTAATTTTACCTTGCATTTACTGTGGGATCCCATTTGCACTACAGTAAGTCCTCAAGTGTTTGCATGGTCATGGTGGGAAGTGCCCTCAAGTTGCAACTGACTTATGGTGACCCCATGGGATTTTTAAGGCAAGAGATATTCAGAAGTGGTTTGTCATTGCCTGCTGCATACCTGAACTTCCTTGATGGTCTCCCATGCAAATATTAACCAGGGCCAACCCTGCTTAGCTTCCAAGATCTGACAAGATTGGGCTAGCCTGGGCCATCCAGGTCAAGACATGAGGTTTTGAATGCATGAGGATATGTGCAGGCAGAGCTCCTGGCATTTGGCTCTTCTTGCAGGCAGAGCTCCTGGCGTTTGGCTCTACTGCCAGCAGCCTTCCAGGGCAGTAGTACACCAAGAACTTACCCTGTAACTTAAATATCCAGTCCCCACCCACCACTGGTGGAATGCATGAGATGCAACTTGTGGGTAGTTGCACTATTGTTAAGAAAATAAGGCTGAGGACAGACTACTGTTCTGCTGTGCTACATGAGCGGGGGGGAACTGCCCCGCAGCGCGGCATTCAGACACCGCCGCAAGGAAACCGCCCGCAGCGTCCACACTGCGGGTGGCTTCCACCGGTGGCGGCAGAACGCTGCGCGGCTCCACCCGCGCGTGTTCACACCCACCGGAAGCGGGTGGAATGCATGCACAGCCGCCGGGACACCACTTGGAAGTGGTGCCCGGCTGCTGCGGGAGGAGTGCGCCGCCGGACGAGGTAATTCCGGGGCGCCTCCGCGGGGCAGATGTGGCAGTCTGGACGCCCGCTCTGCCTCTGCTTTTAAAGCGGAGGCAGAGCGGGCCAGACTGCCAGTCTGTTCTCAGCCTGAGAAGAGCCCTGCTGCATCAAATGAGTGGTTCATCTAATCCAGCATCATATGTCACACAGTGGCCAACCAGTTCCCCTGCAGGATCAAAAACAGGGCATGCAGGCCAAGGCATTCCCCTGGTGTTGCCTCTTAGCACCAGTATTTAGAAATCTGGCGCCTCTGAATATGGCAGTTCCCTTGACTTACCATGACGAGTAGCCACTGATGGACTACTTTCAATAAGTGTCTAATCCCCCTTTAAAGCCATCTACACTTATGACCATCACTACATCCACTGGCAGTGAATCTCACAATTTTAATTACTTGTTGAGTAAACAAGTACTTCCTTTAGTCAGGCCTAAATCTATCGCCCATTGACTTCACTGGGTGCCCCCATTCTATAAACCTGTCTTGTCCCCCGTCATTTGTCGCCTTTTTTGAAACTGAAAGTCTCAGTTTCTTCAGTCTTGCATCATAGGAAATGTGCTCCAACTCCTTACTTGTCTTAGTTGCCGCCTTCTGCATGTGTGGCAGCTCTGCAATATCCTTTTTTGAGATTTAGCAGTCAGAACTGTAAGTATTCCAACTAAGGATACACTATAGGGGCATTACAGTATTGGCTGTTTTATTTTTCACTCTTTTTAAATAATCATGGAGTTTGCTTGTTTGACCACACTGCTGACATTTTAATTGAGCCAGTTTTTGTTTCAGTGTGTATCACCTTACACTTACCTAAACTGAACTTAATTTGCCACATTATTTCCCACATGGGCTATCTGTCCCAAGTTCAACAGTTTTGGGATGTGAGGTTGTTTTTCCTGCCCTCCCACAGTGGTATATTTGTGTACCCCTAGGCATTTCCCTGACTTTTCTCCAATCTTTCTCAAACCTGCTTTGCTCCAGAGTTTGGGAAAGATCATAGTAAAGCCTGGATGACTGCTGTGTCAGTGGGTAAATTTGGATTTTCCAGCTCATATGGCAATTTCCTGTCCCCACAGGGGTCTTTTGATTTTTTTAAGCTGCAGAAAAATATAATTGTATTGCCGTACCACTGTAATAATAGGTATAGGGGGTTCTCTGAATTCCCAGCCTTTTTTCTTTTTTTAAAAGTAAGTCTCTATCCCCCCCCCCCTTGTAGAGATATAAGGAAAAGGGCATATCTTTGCAAGGGAAGATGCTAGAGGCTTTTTAAAAAACGAAAGCTGATACTTCAAAGAACCCACTACACCTGTACTGTTATTGATATAACAGTATTCTTGTGCCAGTGTTTTTTCAAAAATTGCAAAAGCCCTGGTGGCCTGGGGTGGGGCACTTCTCACAGATTGGGGTGGGGGAAATTGTGGGGAAGCCTGCTACGTGAAGGCCCCACTTCTGCTGTGTTTTATCTGTTGCTGCACCAGCAACTGGGAAACCATAAGCTCTCATCCCTGTGTGGAGGACACCTTAGAGAGACCAGTTTGGTGTAGTGGTTAAGACTGGCAGACTCTAATCTGGAGAATAAGGTTTGATTCCCCACTCCTTCTCCACATGCAGCCAGCTGAGTGACCTTGGGCAAGCCATAGTTCTGTAAGAGCAGTTCTCTCAGAGCTCTCTCAGCCCCACCTACCACACAGGGTGTCTGTTGTGGGGAGAGGAAGGGAAGGAGATGGTAAGATGCTCTGAGACTCAGAAGGGAGGGGTATAAATCCAACCCTCCTCCTCTTCCTTACAATTTGCCTCAATAATTTGGTCTCATCTGCAAACTTGGTCACTGCACCAACACCCCCCGCCCCAATTCAGTTAATTTATGAGCAAACTCTGTAGTGAATACATCCATCTCATCCGAATACAGACAGTAGCAGTGTGGTGTGGGAAGAAGCAGTGAGGCAATGGACAATCCAGCCACTTCTAGTAGTGTATCAATCAGCTCTGAGAGCCAGTCTTTTCCCTTTTCCTGATACAGTGAATAGATATCGTAAGTCTGTTACAGCTTTTGGATCACATGAGCTATTCCAATAATGTGCTTTCGATCATTTATTTTAAGCAAAAACATATGTTCCGGGGGAGGGAGGGGGGAATTCTTTTGGTAAACAGCAGAGCAACATAGTTGTGGGTTTGCACACTGGGACAATGGTGAGACTAGCAACATTCTGGGGGCTGATAGAGTGCAATGTTCTCCTCCGTAGGGTGCCTTTGGAAACAGTTTCTTCCACACATAAAAATATCATTGATGGTTTAAGCCTCATGGAACTTTTAAAAAGTGCTCAATCATATTGGCAAGATATACCCCATATTTTACCTGGTAGCATATCCAACAGCAAAAAAGCTCCAAGGATTTTCTGGGAGTGACAATAGCTTAAGAGGTCTTGGATCCTTGTTGGTGACCTGCCTGTTTAGTGTACTCCAAACTTGCAAACAGCCACTTATCCAGAAGCCCTGCAGCAAGCATGGCTTCCAGTAACCAGACAGAGAAGTTTTTGTAAACGGGAAGAGAGAGGGTGCTTCTTATTTTATTTCAGATTATTCACAGGAAACAACATAGATGGGCCAGGGTGGACAGGCTAGAAAAAAACATCTTCATGGGGTGATCACTTTTATGGAATTATCTGAAAGACAGAAACTGACACTGTTAGGCATTGTTTGTGTGCATTAAAAAAAGACGGATCAGCAATGTAGTCTGGCTTAGTTACTCTGGCTTAGTTACTTGCTGTCCTACACACAGTTACATCCAGGGGTCCTTTCGTAAAAAAAGAGGTGCAGGAGCTCATTAGCATAACTTATTTGCATATGCCACACCCCCTGACGTCACCGGAAGTGTCATAAGGCCACACATCCATGACGTCAGGTGTGTCAGGAGGCAAGAAGGGAGGGAGGGGGAAGGAAGGAAAGGAACAGGAAGGAAGGTAGGTAGGTGGGGGAGAGAGAGAGAAGAAAGAAAGGAAGGAGGGAGGAAGGGGGGGAAGGAAGAAAGAAAGAAAGGAACAGTAAGGTAGGTAGATAGGTGGGGGGGAGAGAGAGAGGGAGGAAGGAAGGAAGGGAGAGGGGAAGGACGGGGAAAGGAAGGAACAGGAAGGTAGGTAGGTAGGTGAGGGAGGGAGAGAGAAGGAAGGAAGGGAGAGGGGAAGGAACAGGTAGGTAGGTAGGTGGGGAGAGAGAGAGAGAAGGAAGGAAGGAAGGAAGGGAGAGGGGAAGGAACAGGTAGGTAGGTAGGTGGGGGAGAGAGAGAGAAGGAATGAAGGAAGGAAGGGAGAGGGGAAGGAACAGGTAGGTAGGCAGGGGGGAGAGAAAGAGAGAAGAAAGGAAGGAAGGAAGGAAGGGACAGGGGAAGGAAGGGGGAAAGGAAGGAACAGGAAGGTAGGTAGGTAGGTGGGGGGGAGAGAGAGAAGGAAGGAAGGAAGGGGGGAGAGAGGGTGGAAGGAAGGAAGGGAGAGGGGGAGGATGGGGAAAGGAAGGAACAGGAAGGTAGGTAGGTGGGGGAGAGAGAGAGAAGAAAGGAAGGAAGGGAGAGGGGAAGGAACAGGTAGGTAGGTAGGTGGGGAGAGAGAGAGAAGAAAGGAAGTATTGAAGGGGGGGAGTATTGAAGGAAGTAGTGAAGGGGGGGGAGGAAAGGGGCTTCCCGGGGCCAGCGGCGCTCTGCCGCAGCCCCGGGAGCAGTGGGAGGGGGGAGGGAACGGCCTCTCCTTCCTCCGCCGGCCCGGGAGTATTTAAGTGTGGGGGGGGGAGGAAAGGGGCTTCCCGGGGCCGGCGGCGCTCTGCCGCGGCCCCGGGAGCGGTGGGAGGGGGGAGGGAACGGTTCTCCTTCCCGGGGCCGGCGGCGCTCTGTCGGCCCCGGGAGCATTGCCGGGGGGGGGGAGGCGGGGGGGCGGGGCCTTGTTAAGTGCCCGCCCCCCCGCCTCCTCTCTCCCGGAGCGCCGCTCCAGCGCGCCCCGGCCCCAACGGAGCCCTGGTTACATCCTTCTAAGTTTGTTCTGGCTTAGTTACTCTGGCTTAGTTACTTGCTGTCCTACACACAGTTACATCCTTCTAAGTTTAACAATGAGAGTCTAACAGTGCAATCTTAAACAGAGTTACACCCTTCTAAACTCATTGGCTTCAATGGACTTTGAAGAGTTTAACTCTGCTTTGTCATGCACTATTAATTACCTGTGATTTCAGTGCTCTATTGTAGTGATACCTTGTTCTTAGATTGTAAGAATCAAAGAGAGCAAACCTAAGCAGGTATCTTCAGAAGTAAATTTCATTTGATTCAAGTGGGCTTTCTCCCTCCCAGGAAAGTGTTTTTAGGATTGCAGTCAAACTATTTTGTAATCTTGTAATCTTTCCTGACACTTTGGAAGAGCTAAATGCTGTCCCAGCTTTGGAGATGCATTCTTCAGAATTTGCAGCGCTGGGAGTTGTCTGCAACCTGTTTCAAGGGGAGCAACTTCCTTTATTTTACAGAGTTTATCAGAAGGCAGATAAGGGAACAACTCTTCTGCCAAAGATTATACATTTTAAATCTACTACACAGCTACCAAGCTGGTCTGACGTGTACATTTATTGTACTGTGGCTGTTAAGAGTGATGAAAATATTTTCTTTGTTAGTATTTCTTCCCTCTCTTCTTCATAAAACGTCTTTCAAATATTTGATGGGGCTGCCTGACCTGGATAGCCCAGGCAAGCCTGATCTTGTAAGACCTTGGAAGCTAAGCAGGGCCAGCCCTGGCAAGTACTTGGAAGGGCGACCTCCGAAGAATACCAGAGGTAGGTAATAACAAAGCCACCTCTCTGAAACATCCTAGCTCCATTAAGGGTTTGCCAGAAGTCACAATGACTTCCAGGCTCGCAAGCACGTACACACGCACACACACACAATATTCACCAAAAAATATTGAACAGGGCTGGATTGACAGTGGCTCTTTATTTAGCCAGATATTCCCACAAAAACCAAGAAATGATTATTACAGCTTAAACTGAAGTAAAATAAGAGCCTGGCTGTTCATCTGTATTGTGCTTTTATTTTGGCAGGCCCAGAGGGGTAGCCATGCTTGTCTGCTGCATCTGGTGTGGTGTAGTAGTGAGAATGTTGGGCTAGGATCTGGGAGACACAGGTTTGAATCCCCTCTCTGCAATGGAAGCTTGCTGGGAGACCTTAGGTCAGTCACACACTCTCAGTCTAAACTACCTCACAGGGTTATTGTGAGGATAAAATGGAGTAGAGGAAAGCAACATAAGCTGCTTTGGGTTCCCATGGGTGAGAAAGGCATTATATTTATATCCTGCCTTAGTTCCTTAGGCTCAACGCTACTAATGAACAAGTTGCAAACACGTAAAACAACATAGTAGTCCATCAGCAACATAAAAACCACACACAGGACCAAAACACACAATATAAAAGCACACAGAATAAAACTCACAACATAAAAATTCACAAAATATGTTTTACCAAATGCTATCTGAAATAAAATCTACACACCTGTTCAGTGCGAAAAGTGAAAGTGTCCCATACCCACTCTCATAGATTATTCCAAAGGACTGAAATCACTGCAGAAAAAGCCTGCCAGGAGTGGACTGGTCATTTTTGCTAATGTCAGCTGGTGTGTGGTTCCATGGCCTTCTGCTGCCAAGGCACCCAGCAGTCATTGCTGCCCCCACTGTGGTTTGTTTTTTTTTAATAGTATTTTATTTATTTAAAAAAATTCTATGCTACCTTTCCTCCCAATTTGGGGTCCTTAAAGTGGTAAACATTAAAACTTTTCAAACATTAAAAAACATAAAATATGCAGTTTGAGACTCAAGTGCTGCATGATGTGAGTGAACTCCCATCTCTGGCCCCAGCTCCTGCCAGCCCAGCAGTTCAAAAGCAAGAAATTGCAAGTAGATAAATAGGTACCACTTCAGTGGGAAGGTAACAGCATTCCATGCCCCTCGGTGTTTAGTCATACTGGCCACATGACCACGGAAAAGTCTTCGGACAGTTCTGGCTCTTCGGCTTGGAAACAGAGATGAGCACCGCATCCCTAAAGTTGTATTCAACTGGCTTTCGAGCAAAGGGAAACCTTTATCTTTACCCATAAAGTTAACACTGATAGATATAAATATACAAAACAAATAAAACATCATATAAACTTTAAAATATAAAATGAATATAACAATATTTTAAAAAGAAAACAGACAGGGAGGAGCGCTAATAAGGTTTAGTGTAGGAATGCCAAACAAATCAAAAAGGAATTTTTATTTGCTGGCAGATGACAATGATAGAGGGTTGCCAGCCTCCAAGTGGGGCCTGGTGATATTCTGGAATTACAACAGGTCTCCAGATTTCAGAGATTAGTTTCCCTAGAGAAGATGGCTGCTTTGGAGGTTGGACTCTACGTGGCATTATACTCTGCTGAGGTTTCTTCCCTCCTCAAACCCCGCCCACCCCAAGCTCCATCCCCAAATTTCCAGGAATTTCCCAATATGGAGCTGGCAACTCTTGGAAGACAGATGAATCTCCCTGGGGAGGGAGTTGCAGAGTTTCAGTGCCATGACCAACAGTGCTCTTTCTCAGGGTGCCAGCCATCTATCCTCCAACGGTGGTGGCACTTGAAGCAGAGCCTCTGATGATGACTGGAGTGGACAGGTAGGTTCATACGCAATAGATGGTCCTTCAGCCTATATGTGTGTGTGTGGCTCATATCTGCCCCTTCTCTTTTTCTAAAAATGTCAATAGGTACATACTTCAGTCACCTTCAGTTATAAAACACTATGTCAAGTAGCACCAATTCTTTGTTGTTACAGTACCAATTTCTCACGGCTTTTTGGTGCCAATTTCCAAAATATGGCAACTACTGGTTGCTACTCAGCGTGGAGCCTGAGGGAGGAAAGCCCAGTGAACAAGAAGGAAATTATTATCTGCTGGAACAGGAAACACGTTGCCTTTTGACATGTCCCCTAACATGCCTTCTCAGGATATTATGGAACAATAGTGCATGGTCTTTGGATTGATGGTCTTCGATTCATGCTACTAAGACTATGCTGGTTCCACACACCTAGAAATATATCACAAATAATGAGCACAACGGGGGGACGCGATGGGACATGAATGCAGCTATGAAAGAAAGAGAAAATATTGGTTTGGTTGTGACACTGTGTGGAGTCTCCATAATATGTGTGAGAACAGTTGATCACAATCATGTCATAAATGCCCAGTGTGGGAAAAGACTGATCCATCTACTGAAGCACAAGATTTCAAGGGTCAGAACACATGTCATCAGACTTTTGTGTGTGGCAGTAAAACTAAGAATAACTAGTCTTATTATGATACAGACACTGTAAGGGAATGCTCCCATCCTGTTGCCCAAAGCCTGCTATCAACATCACAGTTACAGGGTCCAATTCTGATCTTAATTCAAGGCTCCTCTTTCCTTTCTTTAATTGCCTCATTATTAACCAAAGGCTTTCTCCTCTAATACTATAATTAAATTCATACCATAATATTTTAAATTCTATTCACTGTAAGTACATCAGTCATAACAATTACCAGTAATAACAGAGCCTCACAGCAAACTCATAAGGGAAGTATGCATGATTATCCACATTACACACATACGGAAAATGAGGTACAGAAAAGTGAATACACTCAATGCTTTATTTTCAGGATGCGTAGGAATACAGTGCTGTGACCAGTGTTCCCTCTAAGCTGAGTTAGTGTGAGCTAGCTCACAGTTTTTTAAGCCTCCGGCTCACACATTTTTGTCTTAGCTCAGGAAGGATGGCTCCAGAGCAAACTAATTTATGCCGTAGCCAAATTGCTTGTTCACAACTTTAATGCAACTCCACAGCTTAGGGGGAGTACTGATCTGCAACAGGATCTTTTTTTTCTAAAATAAAGCACATCTACAAATTCTGTGGAGCCACTGCATTCGGGATTAAGGGACATCCCCTGAAACATGGAATATTATGCACATTAAAAGCCATCTGGCAATCCTAAAGGGGGTCTTTCTGCATTCTTGTTTATAAGCTCTACTAGTCCTGTTATTGTTCTCCTTGGATGGCTCTCCAGTGCTTATACAAGGGCTGCTGAGAGGGTTAATGGTTCCCAGAAGAAACATGAACTGTCCTCCCCTCCCAATTTTGAATCTAACCAGATTGTTCCTCGATCTCTCCTGGTTTGCACTCTGTTTCTGGGCGCCTCCCCTGATATCCTTGGTTCAGTGCTGTTCCATTTGAGGCAATGTCTGAATCTGTATATTCTCTCAAACCTAGTTTCTTTAGGTAATTTCAGCATCTACTGCCACCTGATTGCAGACTATTTTTCTATTCCCCAAGATTTACACAATGGATTCCTAGATCAACTCAGCTCAACAATTACCAGCCTAACTTTCCTGTAGGTTCATCTCCTCCACAGGTCTACAGCCAACAAGTTCAGGTCTGGCAGTAAGTCTTGTAACATTCAACTGTCTCTCAGGAGAGTGGTAAAGCCATATTGCAGGTCCCCCCCCCCCCCCGTCCTGTCCCCCCTGCACAAAGTCTCTCTGCCAAAGCCTTATGCAAATAGCCCATTCATTCCCACAGTAGCCCCACCAATGACAACTTTCACCAGAGTCAATAGAACTCTAGAGGCTAGTAGCATAATTAGAGTACTGACAGAGAACAGATTGCATGATAAGGTGGTAGCAGTGTTTGGCCATCAAAATGCACACATTTAGTGCAAAAAGGTCTGTCATCAGTGAGCTAGCTCTACCGTTTTTGCCTCTAGCTCACACATTTTTGCCTTAGCTCAGGAAGGATGGCTCCAGAGCAAACTAATTTATGCAGCAGCCAAATCACTCGCTCACAACTTTAATGCCAGTAGCTCACAAAGTGGAATTTCTGCTCACAAGACTCCACAGCTTAGAGGAAGCATTGTCTGTCATATGTAGAATCAAGGCTTTTTTTGTAGAAAAAGCCCAGCAGGAACTCATTAGCATAATAGGTCACACCCAACAGCAGAAATGTATTAGCATATTAGGCCACACCCCTGACAGTGCAGCTCCCTCCCAGGATCGGCTTCCCCAGGTGCCCCATAGCTTGCAGGGCACATGGGGAACCTAAGGGAATGAAGGCAATTTCTGGATCTGCTTCATCAGGCACCCCACAGCTGCGGGGTGCCTGGGGAACCCAAGGAGTTTAAACTGCCTCCCCTCCCTGGATCAGCTTGGCTTCCCCAGGTGCCCCGCAGCTTGCGAGGTGCCTGGGGAACCCGAGGGTGGGGCTGTAGGCGTGGCCAACTCAGAAGCCAGCCAGAACGCTGTTCCTGTGCGTTCCTGCCCAAAAATAGCCCTGTGTGGAATTATAAAGAAGGAATGACAAAGATGGTATAAATTGAATCTGAAAGTAGAGGAGGCTTGACTAAAATACATGAGGAGCACAATCATGTAATGACACACACTATCTATTTTTTAATTTAATAGGCAAAGCAAAATCAGGAACCTTGCAGGACAACCAGTGAATGATTTGCACCTTCAAAACTTTGTTCACTAAAGAGAATCCTGGTAGAACCCCTGTTACATTTATGTCATAAAACTGAGATCGCTAGGGATATATTAAAAAGCAGAGTCTCCAGGACCTGATAGTATTTGTCCTAAAACTAATTTCTGAGACTTCTGAATATATATATCATAGATCTCTCTCTCTGACATCAGCATCTTTAACAGTAGCTTGGAAAATAATGAACTGTAACACTAATAGCAATATTTTTTAAAAAATTAAAAAGTTCTAAAAGTGACACTGGAAACTAAAACCAACCTGCTGCTAGTGTGGTGTTGTGATTAGAGAGCTAGACGGGGATCTGGAAGACCAAGGTTTAAACCCCCACTCCATCACAGAAGCTTACTGAGTGCCCATGGGCCAGTCTTTAGTGAATTCTGTAAACGCAGGTTAAGAAGGAGAAAACTTTGGGTTTGTGCCTGGTGAGGAAAAAATCTATTGTGGAAAATTTCACATAACACAGTTTTAAAAATGTCACACTGGGGAATTTCACTGCTGCAGAAATGGTCTTAGCCTAACCTACTTCATAGGATTGTTGTGAGGATAAAATGGAGGAGAGGAGAACGATGTAAGCCACCTTGGGTCCTCATTGGGGAGAAAAAGGTGGTATAAGTTAAGTAAATAAACAGAAGGAAAATTGATACACACTGCTAATATGCTGTACATGTGCTGGCCCTTGCAAAATATCACAGAATGGAAGAAAGCCTCAAAGCCAGCACTGTAAAACAGCAGGACTCCTGAAAAATAAATCCATTGCCCCAAATCCTCATTTCCTTTTAGAAATTAATTTCACCATTTACTTCTCTGTTGGCCAAGACACTGATAGTGTGGTATTTACCCCAGTTATTCATTCTAGCAAAAGTGGACTGGGGAGTGAAAATGGACATGGAACAATCCTGGCGGAGCAGCTCCTGTGGACCCTTTGTCTTTTGGCTCACTCTTTGTCTTATCCCACAGAATGGCAGCAGTGCAGGAACAGACAATCGGTGAGCTGATACTGATAACCAATGAAGAGCCTGAACCAACTGTCCCCTGAGGCAGTGGCAGAGTTCCTATAGGGCAGTGGCCCACCAGAAAATGTCCCTGTAAGTGAAACAGCCAGTCCACACCTGAATTCTAGCATCTGCTTCAGTTTGAAGCTCTTGGTTTTTTGCCTTCCCTTCAGTGGCCCTGGTAAACAGCTGTTCCCCTCGTCACTATCCACCACCACTGCATCTGCATAGTCATAGTGTATTTCAGTGGACCTGTTCCAGGTAATCAGAGGCGTTTTAGGATCTGGCTTACAGAATGAGGTGGATTGCGTGGTGGACTGCTGTGATGGTTTTGCTCAGTGCTTTGCAGATAAAATCTCTCATATATGGTCTGACTTGGACTCTGCATTAGTAGTGACAGGATCAAATGATGCCAGGGTGCTAGTCCTGTCCAGTTATTTTCAGTTTATTCAGTTTGAAACTGTGGGCAGGATCATTGGAGATTTGAGGCCTACAACCTGCTTGTGTGACTCTTGCCCTTCCTAACTAATTACATCTGCCAGGATAGGGCTCCTTGACTGCATCCAATTAACTGGATTAATTAATGCCTCCTTCAGGGAGGGGGTGGTTGCCCTAGCCTTGTAACAGGCTATGGTGTGCCCTAGGGATGCCAATCCCCAGGTGGGGGATCCCCCAATTTTTGGGGCCCCGCCCGCAACAGTTGTCCACAGCCCCATTTGAATTCTTTTCAAGTGGGGGCCATGTGCACCTGCCCGGCAAGCCACAAATTCATGGCTTGCAGGGGAAGCGAGCACAATGCCTGCTTTCCCTCCACCATTTAAAGGTGAAGGTTCCCTTCAAATGGTTGGGGGAAAGTGGGGTGCGTGCATGAGTAATGCTGCATCCCTGATGTGATGATGTCATTCTGCATGATGTCATCATGTCAGGGCAGCCCCTCCCCCTCCTGGACTGCCCCCCAAATCCTCCTGCCAGGGAGAAGACCCTAGTGTGCCCACTTCTGAAGAAGCTACCCTGGATCCAGGAGAGCTCAATAACTATTGACCAATCTCAAATGTTCCATTCTTGAGCAAGGTGATTGGCTGGACAGTTTCAAGCTTTCTTGGATGAGGTAAACTGTTTGGATCCTTTCCAGTCTGGTTTTAGTTCTGGTTATGAGACTTAACAGCCTTGGTTGGCCTGGTGGATGACCTGAGCTAGGAAAGGGACAAGGGGTGTGACTCTGTTGATTCTCCTGAAGTTGCTTTTGATACCATTGATCATGGTATATTTATGGGCTGGGATGGGGAGGCACCATTTTGTGGTGTTTCTGGCACTATTTGTAGAGTAGATTTCAGAAGGTGGTGCTGGGGGTCTGCTGCTCAGCCCCTGGGCCTCTGGCTTATGTGGCTCCACAAGGTTCCATCTTGTCCCCAATGCTTTTTAATACATTCATGAAACTGCTGGGTGAATTCATCTGGAGATTTGGTCTGGGTTGTCAACAATACACGGATGACATTCAGCTCTGTCTCCGACTTCCAGCTGATCCAAGGGAGGCTGTAAGAAACCCTGAACCAGTGCCTGGAGGCAGCTTTGGAGTGCGTATGGGCTAATAAACTGTAGCTTAATCCTGACAAGATGGAAGTGTTACTGGTTAGCAGAAGATCTGACAGAGGAATTAAGGTGTCCCCTGTTCTGGATGAGGCTGTACTCCCTTTGAAGGTACAGATCTGTAGTATGGGGGTGCTCTTGGACCTGAGCCTACTGCTAGATAACCAGGTGGCAGCTGTGGCCAGCTTTCTTCTTAGCCAGCTGCGGCCATTCCTGAGCAGAAAATATATGGCCACCATAGTGCGTGCCCTGGTTATATCGAGATTACTGCAACTAGATTACATACCTAGATTACATCTATGTTACACCTGGTTACTGCAATGCATTCTACTTGGGGCTGCCCTTGAAAAGTGTTTGGAAATTTCAACTGGTGCAGAATGCTGAACCCAGGATGTTGACTGGTGGGGTTGTAGGGACCATATCACTCCAGTCTTGTTACATCTACGCCGGATTCCAATCTGTTTCCAGGCACAATCCAAGGTGCTGGTGCTGACATTTAAAGCCCTGTATATCCTGGGACCAACATACCTGAAGGACTGCCTACTCCTTTATGAACCCACCCAACTACTGTGGTCATCTTCTGAGGGTCTGCTTTAGGTGGCGGCACCTTCTGAGATCAAGTGGGTGGCAATCTGGGAGAGGGCCTTCTTGGTAATGGCACCAAAATTCTGGAACTCTCTCCCCAGGGAGATTTGCCTGTCCCCTTCTGTCGCTGTCTTCTGCCAGGGGGCGGGTGAAGACTTTTCTGTGTTTTGCTTGGCATTCCCTCAGTGATCAGCCATTGGCACTTACTGTGAAGGGTCCTTCTCCTCTGAGATCAGGAGGACATCTCCATGGGTTATTCCCACCGTGCCTTTTGGGAGGTAGGAAATAGTTTTTCCCTCTTCCTGTTGGCGCTTCTGGAATAGCCCATCCCCCAGTTCTAGGACACCGAACGCAGTATTTGCAAGCTACCTTTAATGGCCTTGCCCTATAAAACATATCTGCAACAATAACCAACTGTAACTGCATCTTGTCAGTCAAAATTCTGTAGAATAGACAAGATTAGATTTGAAGAAGAAACCAGCACAGAGAGGAGAAAGATTGAAGATGACTGTGGGAGGGCTGCGATGTCCTCCTGACCACAGAGGAGAAGGACCCTTCTTGGTAAGTGCTAATGGCCATTCTCCCTCTGAGGAATTCTTCTTCCAAATGCTGCATACACAGATGCTAATGTGCTGATTTTGTAGTGTCGCACAAATGTGGATATGGATGACCAAGTGGCAGCCTTACACACCTCCTCTATCAAAGCTCTGTTAGCAAGTGCTGCGTCGGTCACAGCGCTTCTCAGTGAATGAGCTGTAATGCCTCTGGGATCTTGTCCCGAGGCCCTGTATGCCTCTGAGATGCAGGATTTAAGGACCGAGCTTATCACTGCCTTGGACCCACTGCCTTGTCTCCCTTGCGGGGAGGAGAAATGCCAACAAACAAGAACTCTGTCTTTTGCCAGGATTCTGTCCTCTTGATGTAAATCTTGAGTGTTCTTCTAACATCCAAGGTATGCCACTTACATTCCTTGGGATGTTTGGGTTGACAGCAGAAAGTAGGCAGACAGATTTCCTGAGATCGATGAAAGGTGGAGGAGACCTTTGGCTGGAAGGCTGGGTTGGAACGTAGTACCACTTTGTCTCTGGAACGATTTGACTGACAGTGCCCTGAGTTCAGAAACTCTTCTTGCAGAGGTGATGGAGACCGGGGTCTTCATTCTCAACCACCGCTGCCCCACCTCTCTGAGAGGCTCAAAAGGTGCTCTTGCGAGTGCCTTCAAAACTGTGTTCAGTCTCCAGGTCGGAAAATGGTGTATTTGAGGTGGTGATTTCACTGTGGCTCCCTGCAGAAAAAGCTGAATGTGAGGGTGTTTGGTAGTCTTGGACACCCCCCCCCAACAAAGGAAGAACTGTGGATAGGGCTGCTATCTGAGAAGGGAAGAAGACTTGAGACCCACATCCAGGCCTTCCCATAGGAAGGAAAGTACTGAAGCCACAGAATGTGAAAGGGGTTCAACCTTCTCACAAATGCCTTCCAGGTAGTGTTGTAGATACAAACGGTAGACTGCCATCTGGACATAAGGATGGTGTCCGTGACCTGTTTGGAATATCCTAACGTCACGAGACTGCACCGCTCAATCTTCAAGTGGTCAAACAAAGCCAGTCCGGAACTGGATGCCACACTGGTCCCTGGGACAACATGTTCAGGGTCATCAGGAGGATCAGTGGTGGAAGAACAGCCATCTCCTCCAGGACTGGGAACCGTGGATGGCAGGCCCATCTGGGAGCCACTAGGATGACCTCTGCTTTGAGCTTTCGTACCCTGTGGATGGTTTTGGAGATCAGAACAAATGGTGGTAATGTGAATAGTAGACCCTGGGGCCAAGGCACTGTGAGTGCATCCATCGCCTCTGCCTCCTGGTGGCAGTACCTGGTGAAGAATCTTGGTAGTTTGTGGTTTGTTGGTGATGCAAACAGATCCACTGATGGTTGCCCAAAGTGTCTCATGATCATGCTGAAGAATCTTGGATGGAGTGCCCATTCTCCCTTCTGAATGGTCTTCCTGCTGAGCCAATCTGTCTGAATGTTCTTGACCCCTTTTATGTATTCTGCCCTTATGGAAGCAACATTCGTCTCTGCCGAGGCAAGAATCTTCATCACCCCTCTGTGCCACTGTGGAGATTGTGAACTGCCCTGTTTGTTGATGTACACCATGGCAGAGATATTATCCATCCTCACCAAAATGTGCTGTTTGTGCAGATGGGGGGTGAAGTGAACCAAGGTCTGAAGGATTGCTCTGAGTTCCAACAGGTTGATGGGTAGCATCATCTCGGTCAGAAGCCATGTCCCCTGGACTGGAGAGCCCTCCAGTGTTGCCCCCCCAACTGTATAGGCTCGCGTCTGTGAAGAGTTCCTTGGTGTGGCCTACGTAGTAGTCTTTGCCCATGAGTAGACTGTCTATGTTCATCCACCAGTGTAGACTCCTCTTGACTTCGGGGAACCCGAAGTTTGAGGCTCCTCTTTTCCATGATGAGGAGCTGGTAAGGACGAAGAAAGGCTTGTAGAGGTCTGGCGTGAAGACGTGTCCATTGGATCATGTCTATGCTGGATATCATCTGTCACAACAGCTTGGCCAGATCCATGAGGGAAGAGGACCTCCTGTGGTATACTAGGGAGGCCATGTCTCTGAGTTTCTAGGCCTTGGTCAATGGTAGGAAGAGGGCATTGCAAGTAGTGTCAATCACTGCTCCCAAATGTTCGATCCGTTGTGTTGGTCGAAGACAACTCTTGTTGAAGCTGACCAGGAACCCATGGTTCTGAAGACATGGTATCATTTTTTCAGTGTTCTTGACAGACTCCGCATGGTTGCTGGCCCGAACCAGCAGATCATCTAGCTACGGATGTACATGAATCCCTTGGCTCCTGAGGGATTGATGATCAACTTGGAAAAGAGCCTGGGTGCCGTGGAGAGACCAAAAGGGAGTGCTCTGTACTGGAAGTGCTGATTGTACATGCAAAACTGAAGGAAACATTGGTGGGCTGGATGAATTGGTACATGGAGGTAAGCTTCTGTGAGATTTATGGAAGTCAGGAACTCGTTTGGCAATAACGAGTCTGCTATGGTTCTCAGAGTCTTTATGCAAAAATGCTGCAGCCCAATGAATCTGTTTAGAAATTTGAGATTCAAGATTGCTCTCCAATCTTTGTTCTTCTTGGGTATCATGAACAATATGGAATATGCCTTCAATTTTAAAAAATGGAATATACATTCTGGCCCCTCTCACCAATGGGAACAGGTTCTATAGCTTTGATGTCCAACAAATGCTGTATGGCTTTGTTGACAAGGGCCTTCTTGTCTTTGGATTTACTTACAGGTGACTTCAGAAATCTCTCTGGTGGATGATGTAGAAACTCTGTTGTATACCCTTGAGACACCGTCTCCACTGCCTAGACGTCCACCTGTGATTCTGTCCAAGTTGTTGAAAAATGTAGAAAACATGCTCCCATCAGAAGAGATAAGTAGTCATGCTTGTTTGGGCTTGGTGCCACCGTCTCCTCTGCCATTCCTATTGAATGCGGGTTTATGGAATCTGGGTGCAAAGGAACTATGCTTGCTGGATGGCTTTGGTGTTTCCCACTGAGTTTTCTTGGTGTCTAGGTGGAATCTTGGCAAGGAATGTTGGGTACGAAAGGGCTGGTTGCCCCGTCTTTCGGAACATCTGATAGATCTGGGCATGGCCTTTTTCTTGTCCTGGATTTCCACCAAAATCCTGTCCAATTCCTCCCTGAAGAGGCGATCCCCTTGGAATGGATATGCCATCACAATGGATTTGGATAAGACATCCACTTGCCAAGCCAGAAACCAAAGGTGTCTTCTCACCACGACCATAGAAGCCATAGTCTGTGAGGCAAATGAGAGAATGTCCAAAGTGGCATCCGCTGTGAAGGAGTTTGTCTTGAGAATGCATGAGACTCCCTCTAGCAACTATGGCAGCTCTGGATGCGATGGAGGCTGTAGACGCTGCTCTCACCATCATGATGATAGCTTCATGGATCCTTCTGAGTGTTACCTCTGTCTCCTTGTCAGTGGGATCTTTGATGGGGCCCTGGCCATCTTCCGATAGTAATTCCAATGATTGAATCGCTGCTACCAGGCCATCCATGGGAGACACCTGCAACAACTCATTAGCATAGTTAGGCAGTGCATATAATTTTTTAGCAAATGCAGGAAACTGCTTGTTAGCCATGGGTTTGTCCCACTCTGCTGCTCTGAGCTGACATTCAAAATACTCTGGGAACAGAAACACCTTTTCCATATATTCCTCTGGAGGGAAGAACTCTGAATTTTCCCTAGATTTAGACTTAAATTTTGCCTTAGCTGCTTTTTTGGTACTCTGAGGGCGGTAAGTCATGAATCTCAAGTGCCTTAATGGCTTAAGCAGAAAATACTGATATTCCTCCACCTTGAAAAAATGGCTGGACTGCTCTGGGAGTTTTATTTCCTCCTCCTCCTCCTCAGACAGAAACTCTCCTTCTTCTCTGTCATCTAAAGAGGAGGCTGTAGATTCCACCTCCTCCTGCCATCGTTCCACTCTGGATCTCCCCTGATGCGTATGGGGGTGCCTTTTGAGCAGCCTTAGTTGGCCAGCATGAGGGTGGGGGGCTAATAGGGCTCTGAGGGGAGGGGTCCCTTTGGTCTGGGGATCTCGGTTTGCTGTGAAATTGGGACATCTCCTGGTGAATGGTTTGCCTGATAATGGCCATGAGTTCTGAGGAATACACTAGATCCCCCGCCTCAGGCAGCTTACCCCTCTGCATTGCTGCTCCAGATGCATCCTCCAGCTCAGATAGGTCCAGAGACATGGTAGGGCGAACTCCCTCTGCCCCCTGGGATTGCCCCCTGGAAGGTTCAGAGGCTTGAAGCTGGACCTTTAAAATGGCTGCCCGCTGCCTGAAGGCGCGCTGAGGAAATGGCAGGCTCTTCATTAGATGGCTGCCAGTGGCGCTTGTGAGTGTGCTATGCCACCGCCGGTTGAGCTGTGATCGTTGGGGACATGATCTAGCCTGGAAGGCAGGTTGGCCCTGCTGGCGTGCTGGTTCCATGGCATGCGCTTCTCCTTCATCACCCGACAAGGAGCTGTCAGGAATGTCCTTCGCTGCCATTACTGCGGCTGCCGGGGACTCCCTCTTCAGGTCCTAGCGACCCCTTTAAAAACTTTGCTCCAAGCTTGGAACAACTGTAAAAAGTAAAGGAGGGAAGGAGAAATCAGAAGAAGAAGGCAAGGCAAGGAAGAAAAAGAAAGTAGATTAAAAGAAACTACAGCTAAAGCCTAACTAGTTTTTTTTGCTGCTGCTCCCTACTGAGGCAGGAATAGAACTGGAGGATGGGCTATTCTGGAAGCACCAACAGGAAAAGGAAAAAACTATTTCCTGCCTCCCTAAAGGCATGGTGGGAATAACCCATGGAGATGTCCTCCACCTCAGAGGGAGAACCTCTTTCCTCCCCAATATTTTAACTATTGTTTTTATCTTTGCTACTTATTCTAAGCTATGGTTTTAACTAGTTTTAGTGATGTATTTGTGTGTTGGTTTTAATGGCTTTCAAGATACGTTTTAATTTGTATGTTTTAATTTGTTAGCCACTTTGGTAGCCCTATTGAGGCAGAAAGGCAGAGTAAAAATCTTGTAAACAACAGCAACATCATCAACAGCAACATTTTAGACATTTGAAAATGGCTCTAACATTCCTGTGCAATGTTCTCTCTATGTTCCACAGTCTTGTGAGCAGAAATTCTACCTTGTGAGCAAAAAAAGCTAGTAACATTAAAGAGCAAATCTACATTTGACTATTGTGTAATTTTTTTTAGATTATTTCCAGAACCTTGTAAAAATGTCAGAATGCATTCTTTTAAATTATATTTTAAGAACAATTTAAACATTTTAAGAGGAAACAGAATCAAGTCAAATTTCACCCACCCCTTTCCAGTATATTGGTAGAACTGTCCTCTGGAGATCAGGTCTACCCTCCCCTTTCCACTATATTGGTAGACCTGGCCTCAATAGAACAGGTCTACCCACCCTTTGCCACTATATTGGTAGACCTGGCCTCCAGAGAACAGGTCTACCCACCAATGCTCCCTCTAAGCTGTGGAGTCTCGTGAGCAAAAATTCTACTTTGTGAGCTGCTGGCATTAAAGTTGTGAGCAAGCGATTAGGCTGCTGCATAAATTAGTTGCTCAGGAGCCATCCTTCCTGTGCGAAAGCAAAAATGTGTGAGCCAGAGGCTAAAAACTGTGAGCTAGCTCACACTAACTCAGCTTATAGGGAACACCACCCCTATATTGGTAGACCTAGCCTTGGACCATCGCCTTGTGCTGAGCGTTAGAAAACACACTAGCACTAGGGGGGAAGGAACTCTTGCAGTCTGCTTTGGGTTTTTTTTAGTGAAATAGGACAACCAGCATTAGAGGTCAAGTATAACAGAAGTGGAACAATCACTGTCAGAATGCTGCCTAACCTAACAAATAGGAAGTTGCTTAAATGTTATCAGCTTGTCAAAACTACTTATTTATTCAGATATTTATATCCCACTTTTCCCTGTGACTCAAGGCAGCTTACAAATCATATTGAAAAGCATAATAGGGGTGTGCAAAAAAACTTGTTTTCTTTCTGGCTCAATTATAGCCCATTGGGACCATTATAGTCAATGGGCCCCACAGGCTATAATGGAGAATTGATCCATGGATATCTGGGGCTCAGGGGGCCTGTTTTTTGAGGTAGAGGCATCAAAACTGCAGCATAGCCACTGGTGCCTCTTCTAACCCAGACCCCAAGTTTAAAAAAGATTCGACCAGGGGGTCCAATTCTATGGGCCCCAGAAGGAGGTGCCCCACCTTCCATTGTTGCCTATGGAAACTTGGTTGTGAGCTGAACAGAAATCCTCTGAGTTGGCCTCTGGAAAGTTGTGCCCCATCACCCCTACTGCAGCTTAGAGGGAACTACGTTAACGTGATCATATGTTAAAATTTCTCTTCTAAGGCGTAAGCTCCAGTGACAATTGCTGAGTAAGTATGCATAGTGTCAGACCACAGGTTATATATTCCTTTAATGTTTCTTTGTATTTCATGCTGTTAGTAGTGGGTTGTCACAGCATCAAGAAACCAAAAGGCTGGACCATTATTGGTGATCAACACTTGCTGATGCTGACACAAGCATTCTAATCTATTAATGGTGTATGTGTGTAAATTTGAATCCTCTCCAGTTTGCTTGTATCCTTTTTAAAACTTGGGGACAATAATGAGGTATAATTCCAGAGGATTAACTAAATGAGTCCTCTGCAGCCAAAACAATGACAATAACAAAAAATTAGTGGCAACTCAAAAATGAATGTATCATGCCCTAAACTATTGTAAACCAGGGGCAACTTCTCTGACGAAGAACATCTGACAAAGTGGGCTGTAGTGCATTAATTTATTTTTATTTTAAGATATTTATATTATTAATATGCAGGGCTATTTTTGGGCAGGAACGCACAGGAACGGAGTTCCGGCTGGTTCCTGAGTTGGCCACACCCAGCAGGAACTCATTAGCATAATAGGCCACACCCAACAGCAGAAACTCATTAGGACTGGTTACATTAGGGGTATGTGGCAAATTAATTCCTGCTACAAAAAAAGCCCTGTGTTTTCACAACAAACAAGGTAAACAGAATAAGAAACAAAAGGTGGGTGTGGCTGGATGACCACTCTTCTGGTAACATGGGAGTGTGGCCTAATATGCTAATAAGCTGTGCTGTCAGAGGTGTGGCCTAATATGCTAATGAGTTTCTGCTGTTGGGTTTGGCCTATTATGCTAACGAGTTCCTGCTGGGCTTTTTCTACAAAAAAAGCCCTGTTAATATGTATATTAATATTAAACTAACTCCAGTGGCTTAAAACAATACAATATAAAAAGGTTAAAACAATAAAAATAAATTAACTGAAGCAAGTAAGCAGTGGATTAAAATAATCATAAAAGCAATAGCAGGCAATAAAAATTGTAAAAGGAACATTAAGATTAGCATGAACAGAAAACCATTACACCGATTTTAAAAAACAAAGTAGCCATGACTAACTTCTGGACAATCCTAAGGGAAGGAAATTCCACAGTTGGGCCCATCACTGAAAAAGCTATGCTCTGCATATTTGCTAGCCTCAACTCTTTCATCGGTAGCACACAAAGCAGGTTTTAGATGATGGAGAGGCTCACATGATCAGAAGCTGTCCTTTATCCTGTTTTGAGGTTTAAAGGTCAAAAAGAGAACTTTGATTTGGGCCCAGAAGCAAATTAGCAATCAGCATAGGTGGTATGGTACTTGCGCAATATGATAACCATATAGGGTTGCCAAAGTTCTCCTGGAATCATAGCTGATTTCCCAACTGCAGAGATCAGTTTCCCCAGAGGAAATGGCAGCTTTGAAGAACTGACTCTATGGTATCAAATCTCCACAGAGCTCCCGCCCATCCCCCATTCTGCCTTCCTCAAGTACTGCCCCCAAATCTACAGCAGTTTCCCAAGACGTATTTGACAATCCTATCACCATGGCAGGTTCCTGTTAGAGACTTTGTAATACTCTGAGACCATTTAAGTTTCTAGATAGCATCCAAAGGCAGCTCAGTAAAGAGAAAATGACAGTAACCCCGTTTGGACCATACCAACGCATATGTGGCTCTAACCTAAGGCAGTTCTATATGTTCATATTTTGAATGGTGACGGATCTATTGTGGTGGAAAGTGCTGTTAAGTTGCAGCTGGCTTATGGCAACCTAGTAGGGTTTTCAAGGCAATAAAATCTTTACTCATCCATTTAAGTAATTAACTAAAATATTGACTAGTATTGGATCTAGTACTAGACCTAGACTTTAAATTCTATCTACCAGTATATACTACTTTAAAGTCTGTGATAGGTTAGTTCACAAACATACTTGACATTTGATGTTCCATGAGCAGTTTGGCAGCTTCTCCCTAGACCTCAAAAGAACCCTTTCCTTTGACCCCATCCTTCCCAGTTAACATACAAGATGGAGTCTTTGCAAAGTCCTTTTACTTTACACTTTTATTGTGCTGGGATTTGTGTTTCCAGATTTCCAATGAACACTGAACTAGTTAGCATGGCATGTTGCACTGGAGTTTGAATGCTGGGTGAAGCAACCATGTATCATTTTATATTCCTGATAAAAGAGGTCAGTAGAATGCTTCATTATGAGCACAAATTACGAACAATTTGTGAGTTTTGATGTCTCTCGCAATCACTTACTCCCCTGGGTTGCCAGGCCTGCATTTCTGCTGCTAGTTCACTTCCACTGCAACTGGAGAGTACAGTCAGACTTCACTGAAAATGGACTGTGAGCCGCTCAGGGAAAGCTGCTAAAGAGAGGAAGCCTAGGTCCTACAGACAATAACAGATATAGGAGAAGGGACCTTCAGTGACCAGCATGTTTCGCACCCCAACTGATTCCCATTCGGTTCTAGAAGGGGGCTGAGTATGGATGTGTGAACCCTTCCGACGAGAATGTTCAGAATCATTTCACAAACACAACAGTAACCTGGATCGCTTCAGCAGAGCCTTACTTGCCAAAAGGGTCAGGTGAAAACAAGCACATCAGGGGCTGAACGCTCTTAACAGTTTTTTAAAAATCCATGACTGTGGCAAACTGGCCACCAAAGACCGTTCTGTCAGACACCAAATAGCAATCTGTGCTTATGAAATAATGTGTTCAGTTTTAGAGTGCGAATGGTCTAAGAAAGTAAAGGAGGAAAATATGGACTATCCCCTTATTTCTATACATTGCGAAAAGAATTGTACAAGAGTGGAAACGTCGCTGTTTTCTGTAAACGTCGGCATCTTGCAGGATCCAGAAGATATTTATTTACATTGTATAATTGTCTCAACTCCGTCCTCTTTAAAAACACTTCTGGCGTAATGGAGCACGATGTCGATTCTTCTTAAGAACGGGCGCGGTGGTAAATAAAAGGCATACGGGGCAGCGTTAAAATCCATCTCAGGATATTACACAGCGCCCAAGCACAACGCTGCCCCCTGGTCTTTCTGCGTAATAAACCCCTCCCCCCCCCCCTCAATTTCCCTTCTTTCAGAGGAACAGAAATGGATTCTGGCAGAAAAAGGAGAACATGGAATTGCGCAAGATTGTTTGATAAAGACCTTTGTACTTCCACTCTGGGACTGCGTAGTGGTGTGTGTGTGTGTGGCAGTCCTACCACCATAGGTGATAGTTAATGTAGAGATGTCCTGTATTATCTGTACACACAATATGCAGCGTCATCGTCCCCATCACATCTGTGTGCGTATACATAGGCATCTGTGAGACGGTAAAAGGCCGGCCCTCCTCTCGCTTTTACCTGCAAGAGCTCCGTCGCCTTCTCCCCTCACCCCCGTTCACCCCCCCCCCCCTCCCCGGTTAGTACGTCTGGCCCGGTGTTCTATGCAGTAGTAAATGAGGGGCAAAGGGAGGAGGGCCTCTCGCCCAGAGCTTCCGATGCGCAGCACGGGCACTGCCAGTTCCAGGGTACACAACCTCCGCCCCTCCCCCACAAGATTACAATAGGCCTGTCCCAGGCAACAACCTCGCGGTATATTTTCGCCGACTGAAAATAAAGGCAGAGGAGGAGGCAAGAGGGTGAAAAGTTCCGCCCTCCCCTTTAAGAGGCGGAGACAATAGAGTTTGCGGAAGGGATCTCTCCAAGAGCGCCAGCCGAGTGGCTGAAGTGGTCTCGTGACCGCAGCCGACCCCTCCTCGGGTCCTCCCCCCCCGGTCCTCCGCGTTCCATTGTGTGTGCGAGCTGCGTGCGTCCCCGCCTCTCCGCTGTGGCCACGCCTCTTTTTTCTCTTGGCTCATTTCCGGCCGCCGCCGCTCGCTTCCCTCTGAGGAATCGGGAGAGTGAAGAAACAACAGCCGCCATTTTGTTTGTGTGTGAGCGACTGAGGGGAGGGAGCGAACGGGGGAGACCGAGCTGGGCGGGCAGAGCCTAGGAAAGGGGGAAGCAGCGAGAGAGATCCAGAGCAACTCAGGGCTCCTGGCCGGCCAGACCCGAGAGAGCCCGAAATCTGCGCGATACACCCACCACACCAGCCTCGCAGCCAGTAGGGGAGTACGCACTCCCGGCTTCGGCTAGAGACTCGGGACCCCGGGTGGACCCCACCCACAGTCCCTCTTGGCTGCCGAGCCCGTTCGCGGGGTAGGAGGCCGATTCGGAGAGCGCTCTACGGTCGCCCGCCCCCCCCACCTCCCGTTCCTACATGGCGGACCTGAGACGGAGCCGCGACAGAAGCGCCTGAGGCTCCGCGTCTCCGGTTCGGAGGGAGAGCCGTGTCGTCTCCGCAGACCAAGCTCTCTCGCAGCCATCCCTATTCCCCGGGGAGGGGGAAGAGGCAGAGGGGGAGGGGCTGCTGCTGCTTCCTCCTCCTGTGCTGGGATCGATCCCTCCGTCTGACCAGAAGGGGGGCACCCTGCCTGCTACTGAGGAAGAAAGGAAGAAAGGTGTGTGTGTGTGTGGAAGGGGGGGGGGCTCGAGTCCTGAAGCCCACCCCCATCCCGGGATCCTCGCTGCCTCCATCGGGACAACAACCCCTCCTCCTCCTCCTCCTCCTCCTTGTTCCTGCACAACAAGATGTGAAGCGGAGACTCCTGGGACTTAGCTTCATCCTCATCCTTACGGCTCTCCTTTCTGCAGCCATTAGTGACTGGCGAGGAAAGCGCAGGGGGAGTTAGGGACCCTCGATACGCTCTTTCCGACCCCCTTCCCCAGCCCCTTTTTCATTAGCGGTGGGCATTTTTCTCTTCCTTTGCAGGCTGGTTTTGGAAAGAGTGGGGAAGAAACTGCTCAGCGGAGGAGAGCGATTCTTTCTCCTTTTTCTCTCCTCTCCTCCTTCGCCCGCCTCCTTGTGGCGATGAGGAGGAGGAGGACGACGCCGAGGAGGAAGAGGTTGATGGCGGCGGCGAAGAGGCAGCAGCAGCAGCAGGAGGAGGAGAAGACGACGACCCCCCGGAGGATGAAGATGGTGGTGTTGGCGGTGACGAGGAAGCAGCAAGAGCATAACAGCCGGATTTAATTTGATTTATATATCCACCAAGCCCTCTTAATTGTTCTTGGGAAAGGGTTTGATTTGTTCTTCTCATCCTTATTTCCCACCTTGGCCGGAGAAAAGACTGCTTCCACACCCTGTTTTCTATCTCTGTTCCCCCTTAATCGCTGCTACCCAACGGAGACCGATCTCAAGGGGCAGAAAAAAGAGGAACTTTGTCGCTTTCTTCTTCAGCTCCTTCTCTTCTTGCTGTTGTCCAGCTGACTCCGGATTCAAGAAGGAGGTGACAGAATTGGGGATCCCCACCTTCTGTTTGGGCTCTGTTTGTCTAAAAAAGAATTAAAAATGGCCGAGAATGTGGTGGAGTCGGGCCCGCCTTCAGCCAAGAGGCCTAAACTCTCCTCACCGGCGCTCTCTGTCTCTGCAAGCGATGGCACAGGTCAGTTTTGAGCTATAGATCTTCCTTGTTTTAACGGCACCCCCCTCCCCCCCATAAAGGCCCCTTATGTAGCCCTTTTGCTATTCTGTGTTCTGGTGTGTTGCTCACCACCCTTTTTGTAGACAGTTTCTATGCTTTTTTATGTACCCTGTTTTTTTTTTACACCTTGCTGCATTAATCCCATTGGATGTTTAATTGCTGTTGCCTTTAATTTTTGGAGGGACTGAAAGCAAATCTGTTTAATTGGCTTTTGCAGCACTTCAAACCCTTGATCCTTAAAACTTTGTAATTGGTGTGTACAGTTTTTTCATTTATGTAGGTTATTGTACAAATAGCCTTTTTCACTTTTTGTGGGTGTATGTATGCATGTTGAGTATTACAGATCACTTAGACATGGTATTCTGTTTCGATTCTTTTTTTCTTTCAATATTTATTTTGTTTCTGTTACCTTAAGTAGTGATGCTATTTGAGGTACAGATGTTGTTGGTCATTAGCTATAAATGATCTGCATGTATTAGTCAAATTATTTAATCTGAATTGGTTTGAGAAACAATATGGTGCACAGTTCTTTTCTGCATCTTGTATTTCTCTGCTCTGCAACCAAAATGTCTGAAGTTCCTATATGGGCTTGCTGGATATGCGTGGATGAGTATAGCTATTTGCTGTGTTGCTGACATTGTAATGGTTCCTTGAGTAAGCCAGTTTGGAAATGCTAGAACTCCTTTGGAGTTGGGGTGCAAGTTACAGGTGTTCCATTTGGTAACAAATATGAACTGGTTGTGCTGAAAGTTCAAGGAGCTGTTGTGTTGTCGAATGAAACTCACTACACAGGAGTGTTTGCTGTAGTTTGAAGAATGGGGGAGTAGTGGAGTGGTTGATCAATCTCTGTGTAGTAGTAGTCTTTAGACTCCTTATAAAAGAAAACAAATCTGGGATTCATTTCCAGGCCTCATCTAGGTATTGTGGTTTATAGCAAGTTTTAGTTCACTGAGCGTATGAATGTTACTGAAAGTAAAGGGGAAGGTGGCTGATTTGTTTGATACATAGCAACATATCTAAGTGTCTTTTGGTTTGAATACTGGCTTGAGTAGCATAAAGTTTAATCCTTATGGTTCTTCAGGAATTAAAGTTTTTCTTTCACTGAGGGCCTCTGCAGTAAGTTTAGGACCCTGGAGGTGACTTCAAACCAAGCAAGATTAGCTGTAGTTTAATATTAGGCACTACATATAGCCTTAAAGTCAACAGGTCCTATTATATTAGAAAAGTGGAGTTGAAAGCAGTTTCTCCCTGGTCCAAGAATTACTACTGAAGGTAAAGTAAACAACGTGAGTGTTCAACTTTCTCAGAATTGTGCTTCAGAGTAGTATTTAGATTCCTATCATATCACTTTCCATTGTAGATGGAATGAGAATATGTAAATTAATCAGACACTTAATATAGAAAATGCATCACATTTAAGACTTTAGGAGAATGTAGGCAAATAGGCTGTCTATTCAGTTACTAAATCACAGCACCATATTAATTGCCATCAGATTATGCAGTTTTCTGCTGAGTGTAAATAGTTCATTCTAGCTGGAAAGGGAAATATGTAATTGTAGAAACAAAGTGTGACTGTGAATTCGATACAGTTTTTCTTATGTGAGCTGTTCCTTTGCCCATGAACATTATGTTGCTCAATTAGAGATTTAGAACCTTCATGAAGCATATTTCAGTCATCTTGTATTTCTTCTTGAAAGGTAATAATAAAAACCTTTGCACCTTCCTGCTGCTGGTGTAGACATACAATGGATCAAACTGAGTTTTATTGTCCTGATTGATTCTGACCTGCTTTCCAAAGCCATACTTCTGATTTCCCATTAATTGTTGTTAGTAATATGAATGAAATCCGTTATACCTACTTCAGTTCTCATTTAAATGAGGATTCCTTGACGGTGTTGTAGTTAAATCAACCAGAGCTGTTAAACTGTAGTAAATTAACATAAGCTACATTTTGGGTAAAATATGCTTAGTATTCAGTGGTGCTTTTATATAGGAGGCTATGAGTGTGATTGTGGTGTTTAGTTCTGTAAAAGTGTGGAGATCATGGCTTTTACTTTGTGTCACTGGAATGTAGTTATATAGAGAAATCGTTTAAAGGATGCTAACATGTGGAATGATAGTATACTTAATTTCTGAAACAAATGATTAGCCTGTTTCCCATAATGCTGCGTCACAGTGCTGCATCTTTTTCTAGCTGTTAGAATCCCTAGCTGTTTTATTTCTTTGCTGTTCTGAAGCTCAGGTGCCATACAGCATATTTAACCAACTTGATGATTTGTACAGTTGTAAAATATTTCCTGCAACTGTTATGTTCACTGGAGATGGTGGTATGGAAAGAGGAGGAATGCAAGACTGTTGGCAGATTAAATTTTTTCATTATCACTATAATAAAGTTGGTGATTGGAACTACTCTTCTATGTTCAATAGCAGTAATGTATTAACCATGCTAATTTCTGTCAAATTTAAGGCATAACAGTTCCTCACGCCAAGATTTTGTTATAGTAGCTAGTTACATATTGTATAGTGAACACAGATCATATAGGGCAAAGACATTTTGCTTCTTGAATAAAACCAAGTTGTGAGAAGTTGTCATATGTGAGCTTTGCTGAAAACACAAGTTTAGCACACAAAATTTGTGTGTTTAAAGTTAAATAGAAAAAACACAACCACCATGAAGTGAATATGCTATGCAAAGAAAACTCTTTATCAGATTTGTAGGATCTGTTTTATACAGTCAATGTAATCTATCCATAATTGAGTTAATGTAAATGCGTAAGTTGCATTTCTTCTGCTGTAGCTCCATTTTTACAATTAAAGTATATACTAGAGCTAGCATAAAAAATAGAATCTGTCTCAGAGAGAGAAGTTTTGTGTATTAGACAACAAGATGCTTAGTAGGTAAGGGGTTTTGGTTGAAACCAATTTCTATTGGAAAAAATCAGGTTGCTTTTCAGACTCATGAGTTCTTTCTCCTCAAATAGATTTTCCTTTTGTCTACTTACTGGCTCCAACACAAACTGTAAAGGGGTAATATATATTCAAAACCGTTTTGTCATTCAGATTCTGTAGGCTAGGATGCAAACACCAGCTTTTAGGCATGGTCAGAGGCTTGGGATTTGTTATTCTCTTTAAACATTGTTTGAAGGTTTCTCTTAGTTTCTAGTAAGGTCTGTGGGACTACTGTTTTGAGAACAGTAAAACTGAAGCTTTTTGGGGGTACATATACATAGCTGTGTTCTTGTTGGATCTAGACCCCAGCACATTAGTTGTTAGAGTGTTGTGGTAGCATCTGGAAGATCTGGGTTCAAGTTCTTACTCTGCAGGTAAGGTACATATAGCTCAAATTTCTGGTGCACTGGTATGTATTTGATGTGTGACAGATTCTTTTTTTTCTGTGGAGCAAACTGCCTCACACTTACCTTGCTGCTAGTCTGTATGGCTAGCGCAAATTAGGACTTAATTTTTCTTCTGAACAAATTCGTAGAACTTCTGTTCAGACATCCATATTGTCCATTTTCTTCCCTTCATCTCTTTCAGCTGGGTTGTGCTCATTCTTCTGAGAGATGGTTTATACTTTTTTATTCATATTGTAATGTGTTGGCATAGTGTCTATCTACTGTCTAATAGACTAGCTCAGTATGGCAGACTTGTACATTATTACTAAGAGTAGTTGTCCCCTTTGCTTATTGCCACTGCTGACGATCCCCTCAGAGCTGTGGGCTATGATTAATGTGGCAGTGGAGAAGAACAATTCTTTTGCATATTTTTCATCCTTCATTAAGATTAGAAGAGTATACTCCTGACTAGTTCAGTTCAGCTATTCACCTAGGGCAGGGTTCCCCAATCTTGTTGAACCTGTGGACTATTTCATAATTTTCAGAACAGGTATTGGGTGTCGTACCAAAATGGTTGCTTGAGGGGAGTCAGCATATGGTTGCTACAGGGGTAGAGTCCAATCAAAATGTTGGGAGGTTCCAAGCCAAGTAACCTTCTTTGATGGAGCCAGCTGTTTCCAAATGGTACTTTGCGTGAGTGTAAACTTGGTGCTTCCTGGGTTCTTGTAAACTTATCTTTTCTTCCAGTGAAGTTGGGGGAGAGCCAGGATTGGCTGGCAGTGGAGATACTTCAGGCAAGAAGCAAGTCGGTGTCAGGAAATACATTGGCCATGGGCACCCTGTTGAAGATTTCTGACCTAGGGCAAGTTTTACTTGTCCCAAGTAAATAGATATGGCAAGTAATATGCCTGCCTTTAAGGTAATTGTATCAGTAGGTCACTGTAGGTTATGTAAGTAGAAGCACTAATAACTTTGAGCAACAGGCTTTCAGCAAAGAGCATAACATGGTAGCTGTTTGCGTTCTTCATACCTGTAGCACAAAATGATTCCCCTCCCCCCGCTAACAAATGGAAACAATGATTTTTTTAAAATTAGGACAATGTGAAAAGTATACTTCTCAAAAATCCATTAAAATCAGCTTTTCTTTTCTTGCTAAGAGCCATTTTTGGTTGATGTCTCTTATAAGAGACAAAGCCAGAGGACTTAACTTGGATCCTGACAGACTTCAAAGACAAAAGTCATACACAATGTGGCTGTGATCCTGAGAGAATGTAGTTTACCTGTGTAGAGGGGCAGTTTATGTAAGGCACTCAACTTTGGTTTGTGCCTGTCTTTAGGGACTATAGCCTTTGCAATGTAATTTTTAACAATGTACAAGACCTAATACTTTCATTTAAATAACATCACCTTAGATGAGATGGTTGCATCATATGAAGTACCAAGCAAGAAAAGCAGCACAATAAGTGAAGTGTTTATTGTCCAAAAATATGCAACATGAATGTGTTTCAAGTGATTAAGAGAGTTCTTCAAGGGATAAGCATCAGTACGATCATATAATCAGTCTAAATGTTGTACCAACCATCTTGAAAAATATGTACAATCTCACTTGCCTTTTTGATCACCGATCACGTAAAAATGTTCTTAAGCAACTATTGTATATTACAATAACAACATGTTCCAGGAACCTAAACTATTTAATGTTTTTCATACATGAACTAAAAAGTGAACCCATGAAAATCTTGTTGTAGTTTAAGCTTGGAGTTTATATGGTTGCATATCATAGTTTATGCAATAAGTCTAATTATATTTACAACACTTTTCTTCCAGTTTGGTCCCCCCCAAAGCATTTTACAGTTCAGACCCGTAACAATATAAAATACAAATAATGGTTGCAATTGTGCTGATGAGCTAACTTGCTGAAATCTGACCAGAGGAATAGCCATTTTGCTTGAAAATAATGAGGTATTTTTTCCAAAAGATTGTTTTTCAAATCCACAAACACACACAAATTAACATGAATTTATTTACAAGACTGTCATGTTTGGGTTTTGTGCAGAAATGTCAGATCCTCACTTATCCCTTACATTTCATCAGTGTCTGTTGAAATTTTTCTTTGTGTGTGTATTTATATGCACGAGTATATCTCTGCCAACTGAGGATAACTTCATGCATATGATGAAGTTGGCTCTAGTCGACAAGGGCTTACGCCACAACAAATTATTTCTCTAAGACAGCAAAAATACTGTTGCGATAAACCAAATACTCCTGTGTCAAAACAAATCTCAATAGTGCAGCAATGAGATGTTAGACAAACTTAGTAGCATCTTTGAAAGTCTGGCATGAAGCATGTTGGGTGAATTTGGGCCAATCACTCTTGACCTCAGAGTTGTTTTCAAGTATAAAATAAAGGAGACGAGCATGGTAGGAGCCAAGCTGAACTTCTTGAAGGAAGGATGGGATAAAATCTGCCATGTACCATGAAATAATGATTCTTCTGATCACTTAGTATTCAGAAGCTTTTCTTAAAGAAAATAGCCCTTTAATCATCAGTTCCACAATTCCAACTGGTCAGATATTGAAGCATACCATCTCTTCAGTATAGGTACAGGATCTCAGATGTTAGAAAATACAGGTTGAATGATTCTGTGGTTTCATTTTTTTAGTGCAAGAGAAAAGAATGGGGGGTGTTGAACTTTTTAAAGAATGTATAATTTCTAAGAAACATAAAGAGTTCTTAGTTTCAGTTAGGAAGGGTGGGCTATAAATGAAGTAAATATAAACCATGTTCACGTTTCCATAAGGGCATTTCAGTGCTGATTTCCCATTCATGACCAATTCATTGACCAGTGGCGAATCTTTGTTTGGTCAGACTACTACCTAGGTGAACAGCTGTATCTTCTTTGTTTCCGTTTTAATTTGAACCATGACTTGCTAGAACACAATCAAAACAGGGAAGAAAAGTCAGTGGTGCAGTGGGAAAAAAATCCATTCAAGTGTCTGTATACATTTTGCACACTGCTTTGTCAGGGAATCTACATAAACAGATTTTTTTAAAAAATATATATATAGTTATAGTTAGAAAAGAGGCCATGGACTAGCGCAAGCTCAGCAGCAATGTCGTGGCCAGCAGTGGATGTTTGTCCCAGCCACAGCCCCGCCTTAATCCCGCCCTATAGCCTGGGCTGCCTGGCAGGGTGGGTCTGTGTTTGCTGAGGGGGTGGAGTGAGGGCTAGGAGCAGCCATGATGTAAGGCTTGGACAATGGTCCATTTTTCCTTTCTGAGGAAGACCAAGGACTTAGACCAGTCAATATAGGTCTGCAAACTGATTCTGCCTTGCAAGTGGACATTTCAGATGTTCTTAATGAACAAGACAAAGTTAAATTTACTGTCCATACAAAAAATTCTTTACCAAATTTCAAGCAAAATGAATTTTTTTCCCAACAACACAAATAAATGAATTTTCAGTTGTCCGACAACATGAAGAATTTATCTGGCTTCATGATTCTTGTGTTGTGTAGGAGCACATCCTATTCTGAGAAAGAACTTAAATTTCCATGTCTTCTTGGAATATAATCAGGATTTGAGTGTTGGTGGAAAAAAACAAGAAAGAGAAACTGGAAGACTTCTTTAAAACATGGTTCAGTCTGTGTCATTGTTTCAGGAGTAAAAGATGTAGATGACTTCTTTGAATGTGAAAAAACATTTCTATAGATATAGGTACAGAGAATTAACAGACAATTCAGTGCAAATTGAGCATAGCAAAAATGTTTTCCAGGAGCTATATAATATTCTGATCCATACAGAGGTGAAATGGTTAAGGCCTTTCCACATTTACGGAACTTTATGTTAATCTGAAAGTTATCAAAAATGTGTAAATAGTTTAGTCAATTTGCTATCTTCAGTTTGCACTGAATGTCTTCAGTTTTTAATTTTCTAATTATGTTTATAGTAAAAACAGTGCCTTTAATGCATTATAGATCCCCAGTGAAGCAGTATGTGAAACATATAGGGATCTTTGAGTGGAATATAATAATTTCCCCCCATTGCACCATTGATTTTTCTTCTTTGACTTTGCATTGGTGTCTCCTCTCCCTGCCCCTTTGTACTTACTAGAACTTGGCCCCAAAGTTTTTACTTTTGGGGGTCAGTTCAGGAAGTAATGTGAAGTAATAGTCTGAGTAACCCTAAATAGAACTGTAACATTTCTATGCAAGGTTCAAATGTACACTAGATTAGAACAATTGTCACTTTTAACTTGTATCAGGTTTGTCATATTAGCTGTGGCCAGCATCAAATAATAATTGCTCTGGTACCTGGTAGTGGCTTAGGCCTCTCTTGGATTTGTAACATATTCCACAGCATGACTGTGACCCTTCAAAAAATAAACCCATCAGATATGTTCAGGTCAACCATCTAAGCAGTGCTTTTTGTGCCCCTTTACATAGTGCTGCCATTGGTACACTTTGAGCAGACAGTACCTGCACACGCTCATTCTCACTCCAGGTGCTGCTGCAGCTCTTGTTCACATTTCCTCAAAATAACTTCAAAGAGAACAGCCAGGAAACTGTATGGAGTTTGAGAGATGTAGATCTTAGCTACCAGTTAGGCTGGCAACTGAGGGTAGCGCTTCATTTATTTAAAGTGTTTGTCATCATCTCTGTTTTGTCCAAGGCAGTTTATGAACATGGCCATGATGCATGGGAGCATATTCAAAACATAATACAAATATACAGTATAAAACTCAAACAGCAGAATAGCATATTGCTCTAGTCAATGAAAACATACCCCATAGTAGGTTTTTTGTAACATGTAGCAATACATTTCTTCTCAGATCTGAAAACTAGTAGCCCCAGAGATTTCACAAACGTACTCCTTGTGCCTAGTATTACACCAGATGCACTGTGATAGAGTGATTAAAATCCGAGGCTGGGTTCCACATTGATCCCAAGTTTTGTAACTACGCGTCTCTGCCACATTTTTGTGGTTAAAAATACTGTCGTTCTTGAGGTCAGTTTGAAGGGTAACAATTTGGGAGGCATTTTTTGAAAGTGCTGTGGCTTATTGTCACTTACCACCTGGCTTCCAGGATTCTTTTCAGTTTCATATGCCTGTGTTGAGAAACATTTTTCTGAAATACTAGAAACTGCAAATTACTGTGTTGAAGGGAAATGTATAATTTTGAATTGACCCTTCTGTTGTGCTGTGATGCAGTTTATTCATGATACCTACCTACAAAATGCTTCTATAAAATGAACATTGCTGTGCACTGTATTACAGAAACATTATGGGTTCTGAAATCAGATCATTTTTTGTTAGTCTTATTTCAGGAAATTGTTTTGTATTGTTAATGATGTAGCCATGCAAATTCAGGAGTACCAAATAAATGTCAGAGTGCATTCTATTCTCAGTTTATAACAATGGGGCTTGTAGAAGAGGAAGAAGAAGAGTTTGGATTTATACCCCGCCCTTCACTACCTGAAGGTGTTCGGGATTGGGTGACAGGGTTTGTAGCTGTTTATAAAATTACATTTCCATGTGTGTATTTTTTATTTATGTCAATATTAGGCTAAATATTTATGAAACTTACTAGGTTTCTTATTCCAGGATTGATAGTCTGAATGCTGGGCTGCATGTTTAGTTGGAAATGTCTGTAACTGATATTAAACAGCATTCACTTTAGTGTTTAAAACTAGTTAGTGTTTGGAGCAAGATTTATTGGATATTTAATTTAAGCTGGATGGAAAAAGAGTTGCTTTTTCTCTTTTCAGCATGGTGTTCATTACTGTCAGAAAGGCCATCCATTCTCACTATTCAGTGTTTGACCATCCCCCTGAGAAACATGGAAATATTTCAAGTAAGATGAGAAATACTTCCAGTGTTGCAGAATATCAGAGTAAACATACAGAGGTGTCATTACCAACTTCATTCATGGAATCCTTGATATAGTTGTATTCTTCTGTCAGACTACTTCAGCTCCCAGTTTGCAATACGGCAATAATACTGACTTGGTAATGGGAGTATTGTCAGGATTAGATCAAGATGGTGGGATGGATCCAGGCTAATTTTTCCAGTGGCAGAATAGAACTTTCCTGCCTCTCCCTTCCCACTGCAGCTCACTGATCTCCACAAAACATTGCTGGGGGGGTATGGAACCATGAGGAATGACATGAAGTGGGTCTGCAGTAGGAAGGGGGAGTCAGTGGAAATTGCAGATTTAGTCTGGATCTAGTCCATTGTATGTGAGGTGCTGCACTTTCCAAAGTGCTGTATAAGTGATGATTTGGTATTACTGCTTTTTGAATCTTGGGGCATTTAAAATTTTATGATGGCAGTGTGCAATACATTTCAGTTTCGAGGAATATTTTGTACATCTCAGATAATTTGAATTACTCAAGACTCTTAAAAAAAACCCCAAAACCCTCTCTAGCAGGTATGCCTTTTATCTGATTATTCCCCCCAGGGAGTTTAGAGTGGTATTCATGTCTCTCCCTCATTTTGTCCCCTCAACAACCCTATAAAGTTAATCTAAGGGAAAGTGATGGGCCCAGGGTCACCCAGTAAACTGTATAGCAAATGAGAGGTTTCAGTCCAGGTTTCCGAGATCCAAGTTTGACACTCAAACCACGCTGGATCATATTGTGCTTGACAAGGTCTCATTTCTCACTGAAGCAGTGAGCAACATCTGTTTACTAAGCACATTTCAAACAAACTAGTAGCATGATACAATGATCTTCTAAGTTATTAACCTCCATGTAGTGCAATAGCCACTTTGCTCATTGAAAAGAGAAATAAAACAAATGCTCAGTAGTTTCAGAACATCAGAAAGTAAGTGATTAACTTCTGAAAGGATCATCAGAATAAAAATAGAGGTAATTGCATATTAATGAAGCTGTTTTCTGTGGGGCAGGTGTGTGTATTTTCTTTCTCTTATTTGTGTGCATTTATTCGGAATATACTATATTTTCTTTGTTTACGTAATACATTCATGTAGAACTACCATTTATCTTAACACCCACTCAAAATTCTAAGGGGGAAGAAGTTTCAATGCTACTGTTTTACATGGTAAAAATTCAGAGGGACTTGTACTTTGTGCTGCATTAAACTCTAATTGCTTTCTTCATTCTGTTGGGAGAAGTGGATGCTGTAGCACAGGAAGTTTGTATTACTCGGTCAAAAGTGTCTGTTGCCTCAGAGGAGGGCTGGTTGTTACATGTTAATTTGTGTGAATTTTTTCTTGACTGTGCTAGTTCATGTGTGTTACTGTTTCTGTGTGAGGAGGACTTGAAGGGGTGTCACTTGGTTTTGCTGTATTTATGCTTCCTTGTTTGCTGGAGATTAGCAGAGCCTTCATCCACAGTCTTGGTCCCCATAAGACAGTGCATGCATGTAGTCCTCAGAACCAGAATATTGGAACATTCATTCTTTTTGTTTTATATGTATGTGTGTGCATGTGAGTGTGTGTGCACAAGGAAGTCATGGCGAGCTCTGGTGACTGATCCCTGCTGGGGGCTTGGAGGATATTTGGAGAATGAGGCAGTCCTGTGCTCTAGGTATGAGTGATGAAGTGCATGTATGTGTTGGCAGGTTTTGTTAACTTGCAAGTTTGAGCAAAGAGAAATTGTCAAGTTTGGTTATGATCTACTTAGGGAATACTGGGGTTTCAAGGACTTAGGTGCACATTTTGTGAGGCAAGAGGGCATCTAATGTTGGCTAGCTGCCTTATTCCAGCGAGGTAACTGGGTTAGTCTGTTTCAGCAAAATAACTGTCCTGTGGCATTTTAAAGAGCCAGCCTCTCCTTCCCTCAGTTCCTATATGTCTACTGTCCAGGCTTTGCAAGAGGTAGCTGGAGCTTGGCTCCCTCATGCTCAGTCACTTACCTCAGTTGTTTCCAATGCAGTCTTTTTGTCCTCCCATCACTCTTTAGCACAAATCTGACTGGAGAAGTAGTGGAATTGACAAGTTCCAAAGAGAGTGCAGGGGAATGAAAGAATGTGGAAAGTGACAAAGGAAAGAAGACAATGTCTTGGGCTGAAGTTAACTGTGAACTGAACCTGACTGAAGATACTTCTGTGAATGATAGCATTCTTAAACCTCATATGTGTATGTGAAGAGTTGGTGCAGCATAGTGGTTGAAAAGCTGAACACTAAGATCCCTGGCACATATTGGCAGAGCACTAAACTCATTAGATAACTTTAGGCAAGCCACTCTTATTCAGACTCCATCTTCAGTCTGGGCAGACTATCAGCACACTTTAACAGGGCTATTGTATGATCTGTTGAGAGCATATGCAGTGTTTTGAACTTCTGCTGTATACGTATGTGTGTTTTAAAAAACAAGCTGGATAAGTAACATATTGTATCATTTAATAGATCACTTTGTTCATCAGATACTCCTGCTCCAAAATTTCTAAATTGCTTTCTTTTTCTTTTCTTTTCTTAGATTTTGGATCCCTCTTTGATTTGGAACATGACTTGCCAGATGAGCTGATCAGCTCCACAGAACTGGGACTTACCAATGGAGGTGACATTACTCAGCTACAGACTAGCCTTAATATGGCACAAGATGCTGCTTCTAAACACAAACAGCTGTCTGAACTGTTACGGGCTGGTAGCTCACCAAATCTTAACATGGGAGTTGGTGGGCCAGGCCAGAGCATGGCCAGTCAACCCCAACAGAACAATCCTGGAATGGGCATCTTAAACAGTATGGTCAAAAGCCCCATGGCACAGGCTGCTTTGACATCTCCAAACTTGGGGATGGGTACAAGTGGGCCAAACCAAGGTCCATCAGCTCAGTCTGCTGCAGGAATGATGCCAGCAGTAAATAGTCCAGTAAATCAGCCTGGAATGGGGATGAATGCAGGAATAAATGCGGGGATGAATCCTGGTATGTTGACTGCAGGTAATGGACAAGGAATGATGCAAGGGCAAGTAATGAACGGTTCAATTGGAGCAGGAAGAGGGCGATCCAACATGCCATATCCAAACCCAGGAATGGGTAATGCTGGTAACTTGCTGGCTGAGACACTGCAGCAAGGTTCTCCACAAATGGGAGGACAGGCAGGCTTGAGAGGTCCACAGCCTGGAGCAATGAGCAAGGTAAGAGAACAGTTTCTTTTGAGCACATTAAACCTCTAAGCTGTATGACAATGGAACAGGAATGTTCTGAAATGTTTCCCTTCTAGACCTTTTCTAGAGAACTGATTTTGAATGTGACATTCAGTGCCATTTTATTAATATAAATAATATAATAGTACATTTTATTAATATAAGAGCCTTATTGTTTTTTTAAAAATCTTGAAATGTTTCTGTACTTAGTGTCGTCAGTAAAAACGGAGAACTTATTATTTCCAAGAGCAGATATGATTGATATCTTAAGCCAGTATTCTTATTCCTAAACAATATCGCTTATGTGTAGGGAGGGCACTATACTAGCTGTCTCTGTGGCTTAGTGGACGGTAGCATTTCCCTCCTCAATTAGTCAAATAGTGGCCAGATTAAAGAAAACTCAAAACCTTCTTCACTGTTGTCAGCAAACTGGCACCTTCATATTGAGAGGTCGTATACATCATATGAGAAGCGGGGGCCAACAGGAAGAAGCAGGCTTGTAACCATCGTAATCTCTTTGCATGTTTCCTGGAGGCATCTGGCTGGCCCCTCTTGAAAATAGGATGCTGGACTAGATGGACTCTCATTTTAATTCAGCGGGGCTGCTCTGAGGTCCAGAGTGATCAGTGTTGAGTATGCACAGTTCATTGTCTTGTTTATGAGGGCAGATACTGCAAGTTGGTTCAAGTTACAAACTTTCCCTGTCACTCTTGTGTCCTAATCTGGCAAGTTATTTCAGAAAGTGGTATACAGTAGAAGTTCTGTTATCCAGCACTTGATTATCATGAACACATGAAGCTGCCTTATACTGAATCAGACCCTTGGTCCATCAAAGTCAGTATTGTTTACTCAAACCGGCAGCGGCTCTCCAAGATCTCAGGCAGAGGTCTTTCACATCGCCTCCTACCTGATTCTTTCAGATGGAGATGCTGGGAATTGAACCTGGAACCTTCTGCATGGCAAGCAGATGATCTTCCACTGAGCCACGGGACTTCCCTAGAATGTCTCAGTTAATAGACATTGTCCAGAGGACAAGCTCCCCCCCTCCACCATACTCTTGCAGGCTTGTGTGTGTACCCAGCCCCAGCGTCTCCAGCCCACCAGCTTGAGGCCTCTGGCTGCTGCTGGACTTTTGACAGCCAGCGTTGCCAGCTGACATCATTGTTCAGTGCCCCCCCCCCCCGCTTGCAGCCTGTCTTTAGCTTTAGGAAGCCATCTCTGTCAGAGGGCTCCTATTTGGCTTGCCTGCTTAATCTGCCTGCTGCATAGGACAGCTGACAAACATGGGGACTGTTGCTGTGGTGTGGGGCAGAGCCATAAGCTTGTTGCAGTGGAGTGGGGCAGAGTCATAAGCTTGTGTATCTGGTACACCTGATTAAGTCCCCATGAGTGGCTAACAATGCTTTAATTGTCCTTCACAAATAAAAATTTAAGTAGTAATTTTGAAACTTATTCAGGGTAAGGAATAGGAAGTTTTCTTCCTTGACTGTTTTTACAGAAATTTGGTATTGCAGTTAAGGTGACAGACTCAGGGAACAATTCTGTCCCATATGAAGTGTGTGTGGTGCGCTACTAAGCTGTTGTCAGAAATTGGGCCTCTGTTACACCAGTTGGTGTTCAGTAGATGTGATGGGTTAGATTATGCTCACCTCACTTTGCCTAGTAGCAAAATGCATATCCCATATGCATGGTACATGCAGTTACAACATGGTAACTGCTGAATGTTTATAATGCTTACATGAAGATATAATAAGTTCTAGAAGAAGAATTACAGAAGTTCTTCAGGCTCATTTTTGAGCCTGTTGTTGTGACTAGGACCACAGTCTCTTCCATTAATTGAAGATTATCAACTCAGAATTTGCCCTCTGTGCTGACAAAACTGCTCTCAGGCTACCTGTTAATAGAGCGGCGTCATATATTTATTTAACTAGGTTATGTTTTACAGTTTGCATATAGTAATAACCTGAGCTAGTGAGATATGTATAATGGATAGTTTGGACTCGGAAAGGAGGAGATCTGGCTTTCAATTATATCTTGCCAATGAAACAGCCCCTTAAACCAGAATGGGGTCGTAGAACATGGCTTCCATAGAGCTGTATAGGTTGCAGATGCTTAAACACAACGTTGGATCCATTCTTTAGACTCACTGGTTCTGTCACTGTAGCAGGTGCAGTTTGCAAATTAAGGGTGTGTATGTAGAGAGAGAATTGGCAGGTTTTGTGGCTGCTGAGCTTGCTAGAACAGAAAAGTCATTTTATTGCATTTCATTGAAGTCTTAGGCATTGCAGAATCTAAGCTGATAATTCATATAGAAGACGACTGGGCATTGACAATATTTGGCTACTTCAGAGTTGTCAAATTTCCTGTCACTAGAAGTTTGGCAAAGTCTGAGCTTGTGTTCTCTGCTCAAAAGCTGTAAAAACCTTCCTTGGGCAAGTGTTCAGTGGCCAGGATTAATCAGGTGTAGGGAACTAATGAGCCAGTGAAGTGTAGTAGCTAGAGTGTTGGACATACCACAGAATCTTTACCGTGAAATTCACTGGGTGATTCTAAACCAATTACGTTTCTTTCAGCCTAAAATACCTCAGAATATGGCTATGAGCGTAATATATATATGCTGCCCTGAGTTTGCTGGAGGTTGGGGCAAAATCCATTAAAATGGAATTTCTTACATTTATATGAGGCTTCTATTTTTAATAACTAAATACCTTAACTAAATGTCCAAACCCTTGAACAGATAGATTACCACTTGGACTAAACTGGTATATGGTTGTCTCTGAAGCAATCATTGAAGTGTGGCTTTTAATAAAGTAGGTGCTGTTTGCTACTTGGATAGTCATGGGGTTGGAGGGGCCTTTCAAATCACTAGTAGCAAAGCAAGTGGCAAATTACATGGTTAGTTTAAAAGTGAAATTTCAGAACTAGAAAAACTAAATAATTGACCTTGTACAAGAATGCTAGCTCACTTGCATTCTATGTAGGCCCATGTTTGAATGTTTAAATGAGAGGTGAGAACCTCTTGATTTATAGAGGCTTTCCTTTCTATCTGGAGGAGATTGTTAGTCATCTTAGGCAGCTGTGCAATAGCTATTTATTATTTATTAATTATAACATTTATACCTGCCTTCCTCTTGGGTCAAGGCAGCTTACAGTAACAATTAAACATCCCCACCTAAAACTAAAGATAAAATAACAAGCCCCAAATCCTTTTCCCCCTCTTAAAAGATACCTGCTGTTCAGATCCCCTCAAATGCTCTGGCAAACAGGCAGACCTTGCAGCACCGCCTGAAGATCTTCAAGGATGGTGCCCCTCTCACCTCTTTAGGGAGCCCATTCCACAGAGCCAGAGCTATGATGGAAAAGGCCTGGGCTCTGGTCGATGCCAGATGGGCTACCCTAAGTGGTGGGATAGCCAATAGTTGGCTGTCTGCTGACCGTAGTTGGTGTACAGGGACATATGGAAGGAAATGGTCCTTTAAATATGTGGGTCGTAGATTGTGAAGGGCTTTAAAGGTCATAACCAACATCTTGAATTGAACTTGAAAACAGGCTGGCAGCCAATGAAGCTGTTTCAAAATGGGCAACATGTGTTCCCAGTGGCTAGTGTGTGACAGTGGTACTAAGGGGCTCAGGAGCTGCATGTGGGTTTTTTGAGAGCACCATTCCCCAATGTGGCACCTGCCCCATGTTTCAGGGAAGGTGGGCAAGGCCCTTGCCCAGTGGAGCTTGATTTAGCAAGTGGTTCTTACCTTGTAACAGCCACCACTGGAGGAACAGGTGTGAGCCTCCCTAAGGTGTAGGCCTCATGTTAGCAATGGGAGTAAATGGGGTTCTTCTGGTTGATGGTGATTGGGAAAGTGGTTCTCTGAGAGTTGTTGACTGAGTGCCCCTGTTGAATGATATTCTGTGGACCTGGATGTTCATTCATCTGTTTCAACAGTTGAACATGTAACTCTCTTCCATGGAGGTCATTGGGGTACCTCAGCTTTGTTGTGACTCTCCATGGCATCGCTAGTTAGTACTGTATCAGATTGGTGATTAGTGTGAGAAGAAGCATATAAATAGGAACTTTTGCTTCGGCTTTGGTTTGACTTCCATAATGAATCAGGTGAATTTGTAACTTGGTATTTGGTTTATTATATATTTGTCAGTCTCCCTGCCTCCTGGTTCATAAGTCAATTAAAATATATGTATTCTCAGACATAATGAGATAATTACCTGAAAAACATTTTACAATTTTGGCATTGCCAAGCTGTCCTAATATAGTGCTGGCAATAGGATCCATTCATTGTTAATTTTATGAAAAGAAAATGAAAGGACTGGAAAATTCCCTGCCCCACATCTCTGGGCATCATTGCCCCTGTCATTGGGGAGGTCAAAAACCTTCCCCAAAGAAATGCCATTGGAATAGAAGGCTATACAACATTTTGACTTATAGGTCTTATGAGGGTAGTGACATAAGAAGAGCGTTTTGTGCCGAAAACTGTACTATCTCAGTAAATGAGAACTGAGTTGGCGTTTATAATTATTTTAAAAAAAGGAGAGCAGTTGGAAAGAATAGTGTTAATGGCTGGGGCCACATGGAGACTTTTTCCCGTTGCACAAGAAGCTGGAAGCTTGTATGTTAAAGAGGAATGTCCATGTGATGTCATGCTCATTCAGAGCACAATTGGTGGCATTCCCAGAGCTTTCCTCCTAACGCTGAAGAAGAAAACCCAAAGTATAATAATCTGAAATAAAAATCTGTGGGGTAACTGCTGTGGAGTGGCCACATTGGGACTCGTTCCTTGTTGCCACTTTAAGGGGCGTGGGGAGCTACTCTGTGTTTGTACTGCTGTGTGCCATTGCCTCTCCCTTTTCCTGCCCAGCTGTGCTGTCAGCATTTCACCATGGCTCAGTAGGGAAGGTGGGGGGGGGGGGATTCAGGGCTGCAGTGGGTTCTGATCAGTGGAGGGGAAAGGAGTGGGGGAGGCGGCAGTGGTATGTGGTACAAGAACAGAGGTGTTCGAGTACCATTCCCACATCACTTTCTGTTTCATGATGGGTGCACATTTCAAGGAGGAATAGTCAGCATATAGCGACACACATAAGAGGGGGAAATGTGAACTGTGTTAGGCCATGAATTGTAAGTGATGCAGCTGCTGAAGTGGATGATAAGTCTCCCTAGTCAAGTTACATCAGTAATGGGTTAGAACAACAAAAGACAGGGTATAGTTTAAAACTAACTCATTTTGGAAGATATGTATGATAACATTTAGATATAGTTGAGGAAAAAAGAATTATGCCTGTGCAGCAGCACCATGGGGCTGTAAGAGACAATAGGCATGCAAGGAACCAGAATGTATGTAAGTGCTGTTGTGCATCTACCCAGGAAACTCCAGCAAATGGCTCACCAATTAGTTGATCTAATAATTGACAATGGCATATTCACACCTGGCAATTACGAGGCGATCCAAACCCACAGGAGTTCAAATATCCCTTACTTTGTTCCCCTCCACCCCGCAGTCTCCTATTTTTAAGTTTATATTTATAATGATTTTAGTATGTGTTAGTATGTTGCCCTGGGAATCAATTTGCTAGTTGAAGAGCTAGACATAATGCTTAAAATAAACATGCTCAAAATCCATAGCATATTGGTTAAACATTGGCGCGTTGTCAGTAAACATGGTGCTTCAGACCTCTGTTTTGGGAGAGGGATTTTCCACAAGTCTCTTTTGCAGTATATAGACTGCCAGTAACCCACAGTCTGAATTGGGCTTACTTCGTTCACTTTTAGGGATGAAGACACTTGTCAAATGTTCCATGAAGTCAAGTAGCAGTGTCTGCAAGCATTGTTGAGGGCTCCTTGCTCCACAGCTCTGGAATTGTGAAAATCGCACATGTAGCCCCCTTCATTTAAGGGCAGTCACCACCTAGTCTACATTTTTCTTTACAACTCTGTTCTATCTTCTCCCAGTCAAATCACATGATCCAGCTAATTGGCCATGCATAGTAATAGAAAGCATCTCTTGAATATGTACAGAAACACAGTCAAGAATCTACACAGGCAGTGCTAACTAGAGATGGGCATGAACTGGCTGATGAACTAAAGTTTGTCATGAATTTGGTGCAGTTCATAGCGGTTTGTTGAGGTTTCTGCTCTTCACAAAATACAGAGGAGAGCAGAAAGCAGGGTTTAATTGGATCAGAGACATTTAAACCAAACAACTGAGCAGCTGTCCCACCGCTCAACTGTTTGGAAACCTCTGCTTTATGCTCCCCACAAAAAGCTGTGGAGAACAGAAAGCAAGGGTTTAAACTTTAAATTGCTCACAATCCAATGTAAACTGGGTCAGTTTGCAAATGAGCTTCCCAGTTTGTATGAGTTTGTGGTTTGGTTCATGGTTTAGCCACGAACCGAATCACAACAATGCGGTTTGTGCCCATCCCTAGGGCTAACCCAAGTCAGTAAGTCAGACACACACACATGCGTTTCTGACACAGCACAACATGGGTTCATGGAAAATAACCTACAGCTTCCTGGGATGTTTTTTATTTTTAAAAATATAACCATAAATGCATTAATTCATCACAAGATATCATAGCTCCAAGGTAGAATATGTTTTAATGGGTGCTACAATTGCTTTCCCTCCTTGTAAAAGGTCTTTGCAGCACCATGAAGACTAACAGATTAATAGAAAATGGCTTAATTGCAATTTGTGAACAGCTTTAGTGGCACTAACTAGGACTCGAAAAAGAAAATGTATTTTTCTGAGTGTGGCCAACTGCATGACTTTTCTGCGTACATGCAATTTTGCAAAGAAGCTCAGTATGGAAGTTATATTTCCCCATAAAGTCAGAAGTGGATCCAGAAGAACAAGGGAATTGATTTAATATGGTCTCTGCAAGTAAAATGAGGCTGTGTCAGGTAATCCTGCCACTCTCCAGGGCGGGAGATGGGATTTACTGGGCTGGGTGAGACAACTCCACTCCCCCCCCCCCGCTGGAATGTGCTCCTTTCCCTCCCCTTGCTGGCTTCACAGAGTTGTTATCTCTATTCAAGGCTACTGGTAACTTCTCACAGACATGTTTAGTGTTTTTAGCTTCTTTTGCAGGTGTCATCTATTAATGCCTTCCCACTCTTTAGCCTGGGAAAGCTTTTAGGCGGGATTCATCCCAGGGTGGGGACTGGGGAACCCGTGTGACAATACACGTTTGAAATCACTATATCTATCCTAACACTATTGTTCCAATCCATTACTAACTCAACAAGTGTACCCTGAAGAAATTCCCCCAATAAAGAAAGTCTTGTTTAAGATCCTTCTCGTGGGGTGAGTTCATCCAGGAAGTCTCACAGGCTGGGGACTTTCATTTAACTAGGCCTGCTTGGAGGCCAAAGCAGTCCTGGAAAAACTGCCCGTCAGAATCCCATTTTTCTTGAAAGGAGGAAGGAGATGTGAAAGCAACTAGAAGGTAATACCACCCAGTCAGTCATCTCTCTAATTTTGTACTTAATTTCTTTTCTAAACTTTGTTGATAAATGCTGCAGACTGCAATTCAGTGCATGCTTAATAACAAAACCTACTGACCTGAGTTTACTTTAGAGCTGGTATACTCAGAAATACAGTTTTATTCAGTGAGGCTTGCTCCCAGGAAAGAAGATTACAGCTCATTATCGGGCTGTTTTTGACCTGTTCCTCAGTTTATTTGCACGTTTGCAGTATTTCAGTACATTTAGTGGAGTCCATTCAAGTCAATTGTCCTCAGCCAGTGCTGCAAAGGAGCAAATAATTGGGGTTGTCCTTTCTCCGTATGGCAACAAACTGATCAAGAAGAATGGAATGAGTCTAATATGGTGTCTGCAAGTAGAACAAGGTTGCAGTCCTCCTTGGGAGTCAACTTATTGAATAAAGGGCTTTCTGCTGAGTAGACCAGCATGGGAGTGGACTGGGAGGCCAAAGCATTCCTGGAAGAACACTCACTGCAGTCCCAGAGACTTTTTTTTTTTTTTTTAAGAAAAAATATTCTGGGGGCTGTCATTCCTGTCCTTGGGGTCTAGGAGTGCAGTCTTAACCGGGTATACCATTTTATTCAGTGAAGCTTACTCCCAGAAAAGAGGGTTGGAGCTCATTCTACTTCCAGGCACTGTATTTGACGCATTCCTTTGGTTTTTGTCATCTGTTCCTCATTTTATTTGCACCTTTTAAATACTTCAGTGTATTTCAGCTGAACCCATTCGAGTCAGCTGTCCAGCTGGTGCTGCAGGTGTTGCTTACTAGATGCAAGTTCAGGAGGAGTTTGGGAACTAATCCTGGAATTGGTGCACCAGAATTTCTTCCGTGGGTTATGGTAAGTTTGTCTGGTGAACCCATTTGTGAAGGTTGCAGCACTCCAGCAAATGAGCAGAAAAGGGTACATAAGTACAGTAGGAAGCATTAGAAATAAAAAAAATCAATAACTTAGTAATAACTAAAACATCCAATAATTGAACTACAGAGCAAAACATACACACAGCACAATCTCACTGAGGAGAATAAATGGGCCTTCAACCAGTGCTAGAAAGACATCAGATCAAGCACCAAGAGAGCCTCCAAGGAAAGAACATTCCAGAATTGGGGTGTCAAAACAGAGAAGACTCTGCTCCTTGTTACCATCTGCATCACTTCTGAGAAAGGGGGGGGGGGGGGGGGAAGAAAGCCTGTAAACTCAAAAATGTCACCTGAAGGGTAAAGTCAAAATTGGAAGAAAAAAAGAGCGGCACTCATTGGGAAATGACATACTATAAACAGCTGTCCGGCTGCCTGTACTGTGAGAGAAATCTAGGTAACAAGAATGTTTGACAGCTGTGGCTCAGAATAGAAGGTTTTCACAAATTAAAACAAGCTTTTTGACTGTGTCTACATGTTTTATTCCTTTGATTTTATGTTCATGAGTTTCTAAACATTCATTAGTTTTTCACTTGATGCAGGAATCTGAGTCAAGTATGAGGCAAGAGGTGGTATTGTGTAAAGGCACTGCCACCATGTTGCAGGAACAACAAGCTTTGCAGACTCCCAGGTTGTCCTCCTGCACCAGATACTAGGAGATATTCTGAAGCACTAGAAAGAACTTTATCAACATCAAGATTTAAGAGTGTAATTGTTTAGTAATCCTATCAGGTATGGTAGCAGTAACACTGCTAACATTATGTATTTAAAATGGGCAGTACTATTAAGTTCCTGTGGGATTTGGTGGTTCTCATACATTTTGGAGTGGAACTGACCCCTGAATTTATTATACTGTTCAGGACCCAGTTGTGATGGTACTGTACTTTTTGGGACTCATCTGCAACTTATTGCTATGCCCTTTCCCCCTCTGCTGGAATCTCATGTTGGTTAATGGTGAGCAGGTTTATATTCTGTTTATCATTTTTAGTGTTTTTAAGTACATAGCATGAATAAACAATAAGCTGTTTTTCATGATCTGTATGCATAGAAACAAACCTAAATTTTTCCACTGAGCCTCCTTTTCTTTCCAGCCTTGTGAGCCCACCTGCAAGAGAGTTACAGTCTGCTTTTGAGTTCAGGCCCACTGTTTTACAGTGCTGCTTGGGAAAGTATTCCACTCCTCATTCTTTTCTTTTTTTTATTTGTAATTTCTTTTTTATTGAGAACATTAACATAACATGGTATATAGATTGTCAGTAGAAACATTCATTGTACAATAACTTCAAAGTGAAAAACTACGAATACAATCATAAGAAGTGTAATACCCAAAGTTACAACTACAAGTGAGTAAAAGTGTATTTAACAGCAACATTACCTAAAATAACAATGTGAAAGCTGTGAAATCCAGATAGCCAAGTGTGAATTGATTGACAAAGGCATAGCAAGGTATTTGTCTTTTTTTAGTGTAAAGACATAGTTTAAGATAACGCAACAGTAAAGATAAAATATTAAGAAAAGTGCACCACTATTTCAGGAAAAGTTATGTCCAGGAATTGTACACATTTGATCTCTCGTAGAGGAAATGAGTGCTCACAACCACTTTTGAAAGTCAGACCAACTAGGAGGTACAAAGCCATCTTTAGTTAGAAACTCCAGTATTGGGTCCCATTTTGACATAAATGTAGAATCTATTGGGGATATAGAAGCACTGTTGAGTTTGTTTGTAACACAGTCCATGAGGAACTGATCCCATAATTTGCGGTTTCCACTCCTCATTCTGGGAGGTAGAATAATTCATAAAGAGGCTCAGGCCACAAAAATGGGTCTGTGTTTCTGAATGTTTCCCATTCTGTCACAATCCCTTACTTTGTATCTTTCTTCACATGTACAAAATATTATAAAAGCATAGAAAAACTTATTACAAAGGCATAAACTGTTGTGAATGTATAAGAATTATGTGAATGTCAGAGCCTGCTTCTAATATAGTCATTTGCATATGAGTTCCACAATCTTTGTAGAAAAATAATCATGCGATATAAGATGTGAGTAGTTCTTCCAACAAATTACCGTAGTTGTTGTGATTTAAAGTTGAACATCCAGGCTTTTTTCCATACTGTGGCTCCATGTTCACATTCCAGTTCTGCGGGTTACAGATCATCTGCCCATTTTGACACTGGTATTAGTTGTGAACTTCTTAAAACTTGCATCACTAACAAAGAACAAGTGAACCTCTTGATAGAAAACAAGTACATTGTCAAAGCTCCATAATACAATTGGGCAAACTTGAGATAAAGACCACGAGCAATTATACAATGACACTAGAGAAAATATTAAAAATGTAAAAGCATTACTGAATTTTATAGGCTTGTCATATTGGAGTCCGAATACATGAATGTTACAAATACTCCATTCATAATATTAGAATAAAAGTCTGATTTGGAATGCTGTATAGCAGAATACTATCTAGAATGGACAGTCTCTTCCATATGTCCCAGTGTGCCAACTATGGTAGTCATCTGTTGGCTGTCCTACCACTTATGTTGGCCCATCTGGCATCAACCAGAGCTTGGGCCTTTTCCACTGTTGCTCCTGCTCTGTGGAATGGGCTCCCTGAAGAGGGGAGCCCTCTCCTTGGAGAGCTTCAGAAGGCACTGCAAGGTCTGCTTGTTTGCTAGGGCTTTTGAGGGGGTTTGAATGGCAGGCATCTTTTAAGGAGGGAGGGAGAGATTTAGAATTCTCTATTTAATTCTGCCTTGGACCATGAGGTAAGGAAAGGGTGTAAATGTTTTAATAAATAGAAATGTACTTGTACAGTTGTTTCTGAGGTAAACTTGCTCAAAACATGTTTTAATGTGCAAATGCTTCTGGTCATTTTTAAGCCTCTGAGTATACTCTACAGAACACTTGAGAACTAGATAAAGGAGTGTTTGGGTTTGCCATTTCCAGTATCATATACAAAATCATATTAGCAGACTTTGCTTGCTAAACTGAGGAAGAAGTCCCCCTAGCTGGATTCTTTTTCCGCTGTAATGGAGCAACATGTCAATACAGGTAAACTTCTTTTCAGTTAAGTCTTCAGTTAAGCCAAAGCAATGAAGAATAATGTCAGGCCAGCCACTCTCAAATTGCTGGTGCAATTAATAGATGGTAATTTCTTTAAAGCAGTGATTCTCGAAAGTTTTTGAAGTGAAATACACTTCTAAACTTTTCTTTTTGGGACCCACTAGCAAAGTAACTGCATACTGCTTTACTGCTCCCCATAGTAAAAAGGAGTCTTTATCAGTTAACACTGAACCCATTTTTATTTTGCATAAATATATAGCTGTTAGAAAGCAAGAATAAAAGGTCATTGCATTTCCCTTTCCCTTTAGAGTTTTATGCTGGAAATAGTTATGACTAAATCTTGTAAAGCTCTTTGAGAATTCTGAGTCTTACTGCTGAATGGGATGGGTGGAGGTACCACAGCTGGCATCAGGTTTTCTGATTCTCTTCAAACCATCACCTGCAGCACCCCCTTATATGGGAGAATGGAGACAAAGAATGCAATGTTTTCAAGATGTTCTGTTTCAATTAGAATGAATTTCCTGGCTTCCCAGATGGCTGTATGATGGTCTGAACCATCTGGAACACTGGTCTGGACCCAGAATAGTAAAGTCTTCAGTTCGCATAAACTGGCTGTGTTATACCTTTATATATCTAGAAGCAGCTGCTATTTTAAAAAAAATTATGATCCCTTTCCACCCTATCAGCATCCATAAAGTGGCGAACATTAAAACATTTAAGCAATTAAAAATTATAAAATTCAACTAAAAACACAAACAACACTAGGAGGACCAATAATAGTTATTGGGGGTATGCCAGATGAAACAAAAAAGTCTCCACCCACTAGCAGAAGACAACAGTAGAGGGAGACAGACAGATCTCCCTGGGGAGGGAATTCCAAAGTTTGGTGTCAAGATGGAGAAGGTCCTTCCTTGGATTGTCACCCATTGAGCCTCAGATGGTGGGAGCAACCGAAGCAGAGCCTCCAAGGATGACTGGAGGGAGCAAGTCATTTCATATGTCAGAGAATGGTCCTTAAGCTATGTCAATCTCAGGCTGTAATGGGCTTTAAAGATCAATACCAGAGCCTTGAATAGAGCCCAGAAGGAACTTGGAAGCCAGCATAGAGTGAAGTAAGACTGGAGTCCCTATGACCCACTTCAGTTAATGCTCTGGCTGCAGCATTCTGTACCAGCTAGCTTCTGGACGGTCTTCAAGGGCAGCCCTACATAGAGTACATTGCAGTAATCTAGATGTTACCAGCACATGCACCACAATGGTAAGATCTTTTCTGTCCAGGAAGGGGTTATCAGCCAAAGCTACTGAAAGGTACCACTGGCCACCACTGCCACCCATTTATCCAACAGGAGGCCTGAGCCAAGGAGTACTCCCAAGCTATTCAATCCATCTCATGTTGGTTTTTCCTCTTTCCTGCTGCCTTCAACTTTTCGTAGTAGTATTATCCTTTCCAGTGACTCCTGTCTTCTACCTCTGAGTTGGAGGACATGAGTAGCTTAGACCAGACCTTGCCTTTATGTCACTCTTAAACTCTAAATTTTTCTTACTCAACTTTATTCAATCAACCATATTTTCCCTCATAACTGCCTTTATATACTTCCCTTAATTCCTTCACTGTTCTGTCTTATATTCTAACTCATTTTGTTGAAAACCAACAAATAATATATAGAGGCCTCCTCAGGCAGCAACAGCCATTTTAAGAGTTCTTAAACTCTAAATGTAGAGCCAGTTTGATGTAGTGGTTAAGTGCACAGACTCTAATCTGGGAGAACCGGGTTTGATTCCCCACTCCTCCACTTGTACCTGCTGGATGACCTTGGGCAAGCCATAGTTCTGTCAGAGCTGTTCTTGAAAAAGGGCCATTTCTATCAGAGCTCTCTCAGCCCCACGTACCTCACAGAGTGTCCGTTGTGGGGAGGGCAAGGGAAAGGAGTTTGTAAGCTGCTCTGAGACTCCTTTGGGTGGTGAAGGCTGGGGTATAAATCCAATCTCCTCCTCCTCTTCTAAATTTCTTACTCAGCCTTATTTAATCTGCTGCATTTTCCCTCATAACTACCTTTATATACTTTCTTTAATTCTTTTCACTGTTCTTCCTTACATTCTAAATCTTTTGGAGAAGAACAACAAGATATGTAGAGAGCCTGTTTCCTGCAGCAGCAGCCATTTTATGAGTTCTTCTTAAACTCTCAATTTCTTAACCAGCCTTATTCAGTCATATATATATCTTCCCTCATAACTTTATATACTTCAGTTAATTCCTTTCACTGTTCCTCCTAACATTCTAACTCCTTTGGGAAAGAACAAGACGTTCTTTACAGGGGCCATATTCTGTGGTGGTGGCCATTTTGAGAGTTCTTTCGTTCAATGAGTGAGCTCCCTTCAACCACTCATATTATGGCAGATTGACAAGGAGACCAAAAGGGTGTTCCTTCTGCTGAGGAGTGGGGTGTTCTCCCTCATTGCTGGTGCTAGTCAGGGTACAAGACTTGTCTCAGAGTCCCCAATGAAATTTCCTATAGTCATATGTGGAGCCAGCATGCTCTTTCAGCTTTCCTTGGCATCCCCAACGAAATTATCTGTGGGCATTAAAGTGGAGCCAGCATGACCCATAGTGAGCATCCCTTGGCGTCCCCAATACAATTGCCTAAATGTGATAGTGACAGAAAACGTGCAAAAAATGCCGCTTGGTACTGCTGGCTCCGGAGCCAGTAGCTACTTCATTTGCCCCAGGAATTGACAGAAGTCACTCTGCACGCCCTCTTTGTGGACACAGCAAGATTTCTATTACGTCCATGGACACCACAGAGCTACAACAATGGGCTGAGAGCATGAAGTTCAATGGACCCAGATGACGTGCTTGATTTTCAGCGTCACAGTAACATATGCGAATTCAGGCTGTTTCTTTACTTTCTGAATTAATCTCTCATTAAGTCCAGAAGGCTAAGGCATAGTTCCCCGCCTCCATAAGTCCCAATGGGGACCATCTAAGCAATTACTCAGTACACCAAGTAGTGGTGACAGCTGTACCCAATATCGGCAGTAGGTTTATGGGTCTACTTGCAGGTTATGTGCCTGGTTCAACCCTCAGTTTTCTTCTAGTCTTCTTCAGTCTAACCATGCAGGAGGAAGTTCCCAGGTTATTCCATAGTGGAGATGAATAGACAGGTCTCTCTCCAACTTCTCTTCTGCTCCATCCGTCTGATAGGAATTTGGAAAACACAGCCTTTTCCAAAGGGAGACCTAGCTGGTTCCTTAAGGCAATTAGGAAGGGTTCTTGCAGCACGCAGGGAAAGAGAGAGATTACTGTTCCCCCACTTCTGTCAGTGGTCCAGGGGACCTAACAACCTGACATAATAACAAGCTAAGGACCAAAAAAGCACCTTGCTTGCTGAAATGGCTACATGTGCAATGCCTAATAAACATGTCTGTACATGTTAAATACATGTCTGACAGCTTAAATGAATGGGCCCAATCCTTTTTATGTAAACTTTTACTTGGATGTAAAGCTGTTTTCCATTTGCAACAGTGAGTTAATGAGAGGGGAAATCCCCCCCCCCCAATCTAAGACCATGAAAGCATTAGAGCTGTAGCTGACTACCTCAAAAGACATGTCTGGTCCTCTAGTTCTCAGGCCAGTGTTTGGCCAAAGAGAATACCAAGTCCTCCCTAGGTCTAATAGGGTAGAGGAAGCTTTTCCCGCTCATCGACTGATTGAGAAACGAAGGCTGAAGGGTAAAACCTATGGCAATAGACACATACAAGATTTACCAAGAAACTGTTCTCCCTCTGAGGTGGAGGACATCTCCATGGGTGCCTTTAGGGAGGCAGGAAATACTTTTTTCCACTTCCTGTTGGCGCCTTCAGAATAGCCCATCCCCATTGGAATAGCCCATTCTGTTCCTGCCTCTGTAGAGAGTAGCAGTTGTAGAATAGGCTTCACCTCAGTTCTCCCTTCCTTCCTGTCTAAGTCCTAACTTTTCTTCCTTATCTTACCTCTCACTACACTGATTATCCTTTCTTCCTTTTTCCTCCTCTCGCTCTTTCCTCGGAGCAAAGAAAAGCCAAGGGGGAGCGGCGATGGCACTCCCCCGCGGCTTCCCATCAGGGGAGGAAGGAGAAGAGGAAGTACGCGCGTGCACTGCAATGGTGGCTGTGGTGTGAGTTGTCAGTGGAACTGACCAGCCTTCTAGGTTTGTTCATGCCACCCCAACGGGAACGGCTGATCTGGTGGCTGTACTGTGTACCTAGAAGCACCACTGGCAGCTACCAGGAGAGGAGCCCGCCTTTTCTTTGGGGCAGCACTGGCCCTCTGGTGGCCATTTTGGAGTTTGGAGTTTGGAGTTAGGCTCCGCACCTTTCAGGCTGCATTCCAGGCGCTTGGGACATCAGAGGGAGCAGATCAGACCTCCCATTTAGACTGTACCAGGCCCGAGAGAGAGTCAGGAGCAGTTCTTCAGAGGGTAATGTAACCGCAGCCGGGGCCACCAATGCCTCTTCAGACCTCATGACTGTGCTTAGGCAAGCTATGCAACAAGAAATCTCCTTTTGCAAGAGGGTGGGGATCACTGAGCAGGGGGCATATTCCTCCTGGGCCATTCCTCTTCCATTGCCTACCACTTGGTCCTCCAAGGCAGCCCAGAAGCCCCCCCCTTCACATCACAGAAAGGAACGGGGGGAGCAGTGGGGTAAGGAAGAATCTTCTGCATCCATTCTGGATGATAGGGAAGGGGGGAATTCCTCTCTAATGAGGAAGAGGAAGAGATCAAGGTACCTGAACAGTCCAGTCACTTCTTTAAGGCTGAAGATTACCATTTCCTCTTAACTAAGGCAATTAAGGCGTTAGAGATTCAGGATTCTCCCCTATCTGAGGAACAAAAATCCTCCTGTTCCAAATTCAAATCTAGATCCTGAGGGACTTCAGAATATCCCCCCCGGGAGGAAAATGTTGAAAAGGTCTTTCCATTCCCTGAATACTTTGAGCATCAACTAAGGGTGGAATGGGATAGATCCATAGCTAATAAGCAGTTCCTAACATTTGTCAGAAAGCTCTCCGCCTAACTATTTCAATGAGTTGTTACAGGTATCTCCAGTGGATGGACCAGTCTTCCAAACAGCCGGTTTGTTGTCAGAAGAAAGTCAAGGTACAATCTGAGACCCCACAGATAAGAAAGCAGAAGCAACACTTAAAAGGATCTATGAGGCCATTGCCATGATGATAAAAGCAACTTCCACAGCTTCTGTTGCTTCCCGAGCAGCCATTGTCTGGACTCACAAATTAATTCAGCTCTTGCCACAGGACAATTGAGGCCTTTTGGAGGGAGCATCTCGGATTCTCAAGGCAAATTCTTTCACCACGGATGCCACCCTAGATATTCTGACCTTTGCTTCACGAGCTGTGGCATCTACCACGGTGACCAGGAGGCTCCTCTGGTTAAGGGCCTGACAGGCCGATTCCTTCTCTAAAGACTATCATCACGGCTTATCCTTTCCAAGGGGACTGACTGTTTGGGGATGCTTTGGACAAGATCCTAGTTGAGGCACGTGACAAGAAGAAGGGTATGCCCAGATCCATATGGCGTACTGAGAAACCTGGAGGTCATTCCTTTCGCACCCAACATTCCTTGGCAAGATTCTGTAAGGATGCCAGGAAAACCACCCGGGAGTCTTCAAAACTAGCATCCAAACATGGTTCCTATGGATCTCGACTCCACAAGCCGGCCTTCAACAAAACCACCAGAGGAGACAGAGACACCAAGCCCAGGCAAGCGTGACTACGCCTCGCTTCTGGTGGTGGCTCGTCTTCTGCATTTTCATCCAGCTTGGCAGTGGTCTCAGGCAGATGCTCAAGCCATGGAAATTGTGTCTCAAGTTTACACAATAGAATTTCGTTGCCACCCACCAGAAAGGTTCCTCATCTCATCAATCAGCAGATCCATAAGCAAGAGAGCTATTGTAGACAGGGCTCTGCGGCATCTTTTAGACTTTAAAGCCATTGAGCCGCTACCTCCCTCCAACGGGAGCGGGGGGAGTGGTTCTACTCTTATCTTGTTTATAGTTCCCAAGAAGAATGGCAATTGGAGAGCTATCTTGGTTCTCAAGTTTCTGAACAGGTCCATCAAACTTTGTCATTTCCGTATGGAAACATTGAGGTACATCACAGACTCTCTGCTACCCAACAGATTTCTAACATCGATAGATCTCACGGAGGCCTACCTCCATGTTCCAACTCATCCAACACACTAATGTTTTCTTCAATTCTGTGTTAGCAGCCAACACTTTCAATACCAAGCTCTTCCAGCTCCCAGACTCTTCTCCAAGCTAGTCATCAACTCTGTTGTGCATCTCTAGAATCAGGAAATCCATGTTTATCTGTATCTAGACAACTTGTTGATTTAAGCCAGCAACAGAATGGAATCCATTCAGAACACAAAGATGACATTGCAGTGTCTTCGAGCCCATGGATTCCTGGTCAATATTTCCAAGAGTGCCTTGCAGCCATCACAGAAAATTGAGCATTTGGGAGCGATAATCGACACAACTTGCAATTCTCTCTTTCTTCCACTACCCAAGGCCAAGAAGATCAAAGAACTAGCGTCCCTGATGGTCCAGAGCAGCTCCTCGCCTCTAATGACCATAGCAAAACTCCTGGGTCTCATGATATCCAGCATAGATATGATTCAGTGGGTGCACTTTCATTCCAGACACCTGCAATGCTTCCTCCGGCCATACCAGTGAGCTATCATGGAAAGGAGGATCTTCAGTCTTCTAGTTCCCTCCAGGATCAGGGGCAGCTTGCTATGGTGGACCAAGCTGAGCAACCTTCGCCAAGGCAAAGCCTATTATATTCCACGCTTCTCAGAAGTTTTCACAGATGCAAGTCTGTCCAGTTGGGGCGCGATTCTGGAGGATCTTCCTGTCTAGGGCCAATGGTACCAAGGCAAGTCTTCCCATCAGTCTGTTGGAACTCAGGGCCATCCATCGTGCCCTGAACCACTTCAGCCCCCGTCTTTGAGGACGGTATGTTTTGGTTCGGATGGACAACATCTCAGCCAAGGCTTACCTCAACAAGCAGGGCAGTTCCAGGTCTACACAGCTGCACAGGGAAGCTATGAAGATAATGGCTTGGGCTGAGAGGAATTTAGTGTCAATAAGGGCAGAACATATCAAGGGAGTAGACAATGTACAGGCCAACTGGCTCAGCAGGGAGACCATCTCCAAAGGGGAATGGGTGCTCCACTCAGATCTCTTCAGTCTGATAGTCGCACATCTGGGACAGCCCCAGCTGACCTCTTCGCATCGCCAGCAAACCATCAGCTATCACGATTCTTATCCAGGTATTACCACCAAGAGGTGGCAGCAATGGATGCGTGGACAGCGCCATAGCCCAACAGTCTGCTCTTTGCCTTTCCGCCCTTTCCATTGATCTCCAAAACCATTTGGAGAACCAGAGAACTGAGAGCAGAGGTGATCCTAGTAGCTCCCCTGTGGACATGTGTTTCTACAGCGCAAGGCCATTAGTTTTTTACTGTGCACTCACTGTTTTCGGAGTCCCAGAACTGAGGAGATGGGCTATTCTGAAGGCGCCAATAGGAAGTGGAAAAAAATATTTCCTGCCTCCCTAAAGGCACAGTAGGAATAACCCTCCTTACCTCAGAGAAGTGCCAATGGGCCATTTTTACTATCACTTACTACTCAGTTCCTTTGCAGTCCCACTACTGGATGCTTCAGCTGCAACTTTGCAGTCATCTGGACTATTTGTCAGAGGATGGCGAGGGTACATTTCGCCATAGTTGGTACTCAAGGGACGGCTTCAACCTGAGGAAAGCTGATGATGTCACTTATGACCATTAAGGCCTCTGCTGCAGTCTCAATAGTCTCACGTAAAATATGGCTAGGAATTTTATAACTCTTACATGCCAGGTTAATAGTTTCGATCTATGCCTTTGAAAGTGATGGGCTATTTGGAGTCACTTCAATGAGGTTTTTATAGAGACCTGATATAAGAAAAATGCTTTAACAAGAGGATTCTTGGGAACTACCACTCTGTTCCCACTGTGTTCCCACTGTGTTCTACTAAGGTTCAGTAAGAATAGCAGAAGGTTTTACTGTGGTTCCCCACACAACCCCTCAGAAAATGGTCATTCCTCAACTGACAATTGGTCCCTGCAGACCATTGTCAGAGGATACTCCATGGAATTTATGAAACCATGTTGGAATTCCTTCCTCCGTCCCCTCTCACATACAAGGGCTTGAGCAGACACAACTAGACCCTGTCTGCAGGGCTATGGATTCCTTGTCAATTTTCAGTGAGGTTCCTTGGACCCTACTTGGAAATTAGAGCAGTTAGATGTCATCGTGGATACAACATGTGATTGCCTCTCTCCATTAGAGTAGAAGGCAAGAAATGAAGAATTTGTCACAAACAATCCTTAGAGCAGCTCTTCATCATTGATGACACTTGCAGCCTATCACCCTATTGACTTCGAGTATCGATGCCATACAGCGGGTTTGTTTACACGTGAGACCATTTCAGCAGCTTCTGAGATATTTCTACCTACAATTTATTACCAGGGAGGACCGTCCAGGGCCCCCACCCGTTACAGTAAACTCTAGTCTTGCTTAGTGGACAAGGTTTCTCAATCCATTTCAGGTAAGAAATACTGCATTCTGGAGGTGAAGCAGATCTTCACAGACTCCACTCTGGCTAGAAGGGAGCAGTGCTAGAGAACTCAACAGTACATTGGTGGTCCAGAAGCAAACCTCCCTATCAACCTCCTGAACTTTGGTTGGGTACCTGGCTGTATCTTCCTCTACCCATAGATATTTGGTTGACCTGTTCTAATCAATATAGTCACGTATCTGCCAGACTTACCACAACAATTAGGAGGATCTCGATCCTCATCCCTCCACCAGGAGACTATCAAGACCCTACAGTAAGCTAAAGAGGAGCACATTCAAGGATCGATGAATATCCAGGCAGGCTGACTCAGCAGACAGGCCCTCCAAGGGAAGGAATGGCTCCTGAGGAGAAATTGGACCCAGATGATCACATCCCACTTCAGTTTCCCTTTAGTAGTCCTATTTGCCTTGCCATACTAACATCATGTCAATTGGTGTTCCAGCAGATTTTTCTTTACGCATCTTCTGAAGCAATCAATCCTTTAACATTCCAGTGACCAAGCTACCTTATGTTTTCCTTTCCCCTGGGTCCTCCCCCCCAGAAAAAAATTAATCAGGAAGATTAGGAATGGCAGGCAGTATTTATCCTTTTACGTACAGAGCTTTCAACAGAAGTTACAGATTCCGTACTAAAACTGGAAAATGGTTATCTAGCAGAATTTACAGTAGTTCGTGAATGGTTCCTGTCAGTGGAGTAAGAGAAGAGACATCAACTTGTAGCCTAAGCTAAACTGGTCCTATTATTTTGGCAAAACGAACATGGCAGTGAATTCAAGCATCCTATCTTAAAATGTTGTCACATCTCTGACGACATTGTTGCCTCTGTTCCAGGGTCTGAGCCTGTCCAGACACCCCAAGTTTGCCAGCTTCCCTGGGATATTACTCTAAATGGTCCTTCATAAGGTGCAGATTTCCAACACAGGAACTGCGTACCGTACTCTCTATTTTCACCGGATGCCCTCTTGGGCCTATTAAGGAGGTTCTACTTAGATGACTGGGGATCAGTATTGTGTTTCTTATAACAGTCCATCTACTAGCAGGGTGTTAGCATTAGGTGCTTGTTCAGTAAAGCCGAAATTTGAGTCTCAATGAAGACAAGTGGTCAGTAGGACAGACCCTACATTTAAACAGAAGGTGAACTTGACTATCTATGGTTTCGGGGAATTTTACCTTCCGTCGTTTCGTTTGGATCCTATTCATCCAAAAGAGAATCTGTGTCACATCTGGAATGTAAGACATATGTTTAAACTGATTCCTTATTCATATCCATCTCCACCAAATGAAGGAAGGAGGATGTCAAATCGGACTTCAGCAGTTCTCTTAGGGTCTGCATTGTTGAAGTATACAAAGTTTAAATTAGACATACCAGTTGAAATCACCATACACTCAGATGGGCCACAACCAACACAGCCATTATCTAACACCCCACAGCTGAAGAATCCTGGTAGGCAACTATATGATCAACAGTATCCACCTCTGTAAGACGTCTTAAGATGACCATCTATTACTTAGCTGATGCTGCATTTGGAACAAATGAATCACAACATATTCTAGATCCACAAGATGATGACCCACCCATCAAATGAAGACACTGCTTTGGGAGGTCCCATCAAGATGTCTTCTGCCTCAGAGGAAGAATGACCATTGGATGTTTACTGTGAAGGGTCATTCTCCTCTGAGGGAAGGAGAACACCTTGCCCCCCCAAAAAGTCATAATCAGTGTAGTTGTTCAGCAGATACACTTCTTGTCTCAATGGTATGAATTGCCTGTTTTTCTCATCTAGGTTGTTCGGCTTGTGTCCATTTGTTTTTCTTTCCCAAAATTGATTTTCAGACTTGCTGCTCCCTGAGCAGTTGGTGGGAATCATCCCATTCCAAGATGTCTCCATAATCTCAGAGCAGAAAGAATCATCACAGTGAACAGGTTCCATTCTGAGTTGGGATAGGAAGAACTGTGGAATAGTACTGTGTATAAGCGGGAACATTGTGCCGCATTGTAATTGGTACTTAGGTGAATGTGGTCCATCTGAAATGGATTCAGAAGTGATCAGTAAACGGGAGAATTGTAGTCAGCCATAATTTTAAGGTTCCCCCAGATGTTTCTGTCCCCCCCCCCCATTTCCGCATGTAGGAAACTAGAGAGGAGGACACTGGAGTTTAAAGAGGCAGAGATTTATGTGGCTTCTGCCTCATTATGCCCTTATGGGGCTTTGGATATGAACAAATCCTGTGGCATGTGCTGGTTTAGTGGAATGTAGGATGACTCCTTTCACTGGGCTTCAGAGTTGCAAAGAAGTGGTAAGCGTTCTTCATTACCTCTTATTTCTTCCAGTGTAAAATGAAGCCCCTCCCCAAGTTATCTGCAGTTTGTAGAGAGGGAGGGAAGTGAGAGGTTATTTTTGTATTGGGTATCCAGGGCAGTTACTAGAGAGTACCTCTGGCAATGTTGTCTCTGGATCCCTGGTGCAAAGGGGTTAAGGTTATTAACTACAAGTTGAGACTAGGAGTATGCAATCTTTTTTTAATTGGTATTTTTCACTTCTGGTGTATTGGACCTTAAAAAATATCAGTATTTCTGAAAAATCCTGGATCCCAATACCAGTATGGAGCTGCCTTGGCTTCTTCTGCAGTGTGGTTTAAACTGTGCTGCAGGAAAAGCTGACCCCAGGATCTGCATGCCACGGGGAGTTCTCTCCCCACTGCACGCAAACTTAGCTGGGATAGCTTCTCCTGCAGTACGGTTTAAACCATGCTGCAGGAGAAACTGGCCCTGAGATCTGTGTGCCATGCGGAGGTCTCTCCCCACCTCTTGTAGACCTGGCTTGGATGGCTTCTCCTGCAGTGCGGTTTAAACTGCATTGCAGGAGAAACTGGCCCCAGGATCTGCATGCCATGGGGAGGTCTCTCCCCACCACACATAGGCCTGGCTGGGAGGAGAAGCTGGTCCCAGGATCTGTGTACAGCAGGGAGAGACAAATAGCTGAGAGGCGGGAACAATCTGCGCCCACCTCTCCACTGTTTTCAGATCTACCGGTAATTCCCAAATATATCTGGGATTTTTCTCAGATTTCCTCCTCCCGTTTTCCTGAGAAAACACAGATAACATTTGGAAAGCTGGAAAATACTCCCAAAAGCCGAAAAATACTCCCAAAATACTGATAAGGTATTTTTCAGGTATATTTTCGACTCAGGTAGATCCAAATGCATACCCATAGTGGAAACCAATGTTCCCTTTAAGCTGACTTGGTGGAGACCTGTGAATATCTTCATTGAATGGATGAGGCAAGTGGGGGGTGGGGGAGAGAACTTTTCTCTTTTACTTTCTCCATCCCATTGTCCTGTTCCCCTCTTCCACTCCTGCGTGCTTATTTTAGAAAAAAAAAATTATATCACTTCTTTATGGAACTTTCCAAGCATTCTTTTTTTAATCTGTTATCATTTCAGCATTTTTATGTAGCTGAGATTGAGAGTGGTTGTCCCCTTTGGCCTGGTTTACACATTGCGAACAGGCTTCCTGCTCATATGCTCCCTCCCTCACTTCCTGGTATAGGATTGTATCCTTTGGTTCTGTTGCACTAATGGCAGAACCTTCTTCTGGCAGAAGTGTGTTTTAGGAAGAGTCATTGCACCAAAGTAAGACTCCATCATTAGTGAGGTTGAACTTTGTTTAACTGTTAGTCGTTTCAAGCCATTGTATACCCTTGGCCACAATATTTTTAGATTTCTAGTTCAGAGTATATTTTCAAATAATTATTTAAAAGTTGTTATTTTATTTTAAAAATTATTTAAAAAATGAAATCTTAGGAATCTTCCTGAAAATACTCTTACTGCTTCTTTCTCCCCATCCCTGGTTCTCAAAAATGACTCCTAATTAATACATTTTGCTTTCTGACCTTGGGAGGGATAAGAACCTACTGTTCCCCAGCCAGGTTCATTTGCTTAGCTTAACCAGGCTTCGTTAATACTAAAGGTAACCTCTAGGTGAAATAAGGGTACAGTTACATCACAGTCACCTAACCTACCCTTTAAAAAGCATTATTCAGAATAGTGGTTTGCACAACCCACTAAGGAAGATAATGGCAATAAAATCCAAAACAGTAACAATTAACTGCACATTTATTTGAAATCCAGTTAAAACTTTTCAGTTTAATTTATTCAACGAAATTGATAAACTTGAACCAGTGATACCAGCTTTTTGGAGTCTGGTAGTCATTTAGCAAGAATTTTAGATTAGTAACTACTTCACTGTTCAGTAAATTATTAATGTGATGGATGGGCTTGATGAAGTGAAACCAGTTTCCCAATGTTTGGTTTAAAGTCACCTAGCAGGAGTCCTAAATCACCACATCTAGTAATCTAGAAAATGGATTTATCACCCAATTAAGAAATTTCCTTCAAAAGAAGATCCTTAATCAGTCAAACTTTGATGTAGCATATCCAGGTGGTCACAAAAAATTGCAGATATATCCTTCCTTTCTCTTCTAGCTCAAAGTGGTATAGCTCACAGCAGCCTATGTTGTGTTTGAATATATTTAACTTTGAAATAAACTCAGAGACAACAGATTTGGCCTTAATAAGTTTGACTTCATTTCCTTGCAGTTGCAAATTCATTTAATTGAACTTTGTAAATAGTTGTGATAAATAAGCAAAGTCATTCCTGATATTCTTGAGTTCATCACTGAGCAAAGCATTTGTGTCTTCAAAGAACTCTAGTAGTGTCCAAAAGGTCATAAAAACATCTCATTCAGTTGCCTTTTGATAGTCAACAAACTTCAGTATGAAGGTGCAAAAGTTCAAAATCTTCCTAATTCTCAACACAGAGCTCCCAGAATAGTTATCATTGAGAGCACGTGCTTTAACTTTATTCACTGCAGTACTGACAATGTGTAATGACTTGTGGAGGCAATCACTGGGTTTTTTTCCAACCAGATATTGGCAATGAATTACACAGTGAATGGTAAAAGCATTTGGCAGTACTTTGTCAGGTGTAAACAAATGAATAACCCAGTGGACAAGGCCTGCCTCCAGCACCCTACTCCACTGCCCTGTAGCCTCTTAGCACTCCCCTAGGTAATCCCACCTTCCAGAGCAGGGGTGGCCAAACTTGCTTAACAGCCACACAGAATAAACGTCAGATGTTTGAGAGCTGCAAGACATAAATAAATATTACACATTTTTATTGAAAAATATGCAAATTTGCTTTTTATTAACATTAAATTAGACTACGTGAAAGAGCCGCATGTGGCTCCTGAGCTGCAGTTGGCCACCCCACTCCAAAAGATGGTTACCGCCCACTTTGGGAACCACTGGTATAGACGACTTCTCTTTACTATCTGCAGGGATCATAGTCTTCCACTGTAATACTTCACCTGATCATTATCGAAAGGCTTAGCCTCACATTTATGAATAGGTGCTAACAGTTTGGATTTGTTTGGAATCTACGTAAAAATTAATTTTTTTCTGATGATCAAATTTTTCAAGTTATTTTCTAAATATTACGATAAACCATCATGTACCAGTGATTGCCACTGAGATCTGTTTACATGGTTAATCTTTTGAAAGGCACTCTAGAATTGGTGCAAAAACAATTTTAGAACCTATTAAAGCTCTGTTTAGCCTGTATGTTAAAGTAATAGTAATTGCTTGAAGACATGTTGAAAACTATGGGTAATTGTTAATTTTGGTGTATGTGAAATAGAGTATATTTTTTATGAAATCAGATAGGTTATTCTAATTAGTTACATTATGTCATATCGTACAGTTAACAAACATTTACCTCACCAGTTCTTGCATGTGGTAGCATGCTCCTTTGGGCATAAGGAACAAACAAAACATCATGTATGATATGTATACATAAGACGTATCACACACCACCTTCCACCATCTGCATCTTTTAACCAAAAAAAGTATTTATAGATTCAGCATGCTTTATTTTTAAATTTGATAAACATCTCAAAGTTTTAGCTTTGTATTGTACACCTACTTAATTTCAGTTAATAAAACTGTGACGTTTGCTTGTGAGAAGGTCATTTTATCTTTACACAATAAAATTTTTCTTGACTGATTAGCTGTAGGTAAGGTTGTATGTCTCTTACAAGAGGCGTGTGTCTAACTGTCAAAGCTTGGAAAGGGAAAGCAGTAAGTTTGGGGGGGTTGTTTTAATAAAACCTGCTGGAGGCTGAGTTTCACAGAGAATAGGGGAAAAATGTTATTTGTTTTCTTGCTACAGGAGCTTCTAGTGCCATCTGCTTGGCTGACACCTATGAAGAGTTCCAAACCTTGAGTATTTAAAGGATCAATCAGTAACCACGCATGTATGGCTAAATAAATAAAATAAAATACGAAACAACCACTGCTCACTTGCATTGTTTAACTGAGGAATGTGAATCACCATCAGTTACCTAAATGCTTATGTATTCCTTTTTCAGCAGAGGTCCATTACACATGGTCCTGTCTGGAAGATCAGTTAATCAATAAATGTGCACTGTGATTACTTTTTATGGGAGTGAAATATCTTTATTGGTCTCTAACAGTATTGTAGCTTTGCAGTGCAGTATAGTAAAGTCAGTGCATCTTGGTAACTGTTTAGTACATGGGTGTCAAACAAGTGGCCCGGTGGCCGGATCAGGTCCTCAGAGGACTGCAGTCCGGCCTGCAAGGCCCTGGTTGTTTCCTGCTTCCTTTTCCAGTTCTGCTGCTGCTACATCACAGCTTACTTTACCAGACTCTCTCAATCGCACAGGAGAGTTAGATAGGCAAGCCTCTCCTCTATGATTGAGAGAGTCTGGTAAAGCACTGGCATAATATTTTTTATGTTTTATTTAGAGTTTTGAAAATTTTTGTGTTTGTCTGTGTCCTTTACAAAGTTTGTATCTCTACTACATGGCATTACATTTTATAACACATATGGCCTGGCTCAACAAGGTCTCATTTACATCAGATCCAGCCCTCATAACAAATGAGTTCGACACCCCTGGTTTAGTACATCTAATTTTTTTTAAATGCCTCACCTATTTTGTATTGTTTTAGGGAAGTCTCTGACATGGGGTGAATTGTGTTGGTACAGATGGTTCATGAATATTCCAGTTTCTAAGGGAACAAAGTTGTCAGAGTTCTCAAATATTTGAGAAAGAAGGGAATGCTGACAGTTCTGCCGGGATTAAAGTTTGGGTTCAGGAACAGCATTAATATAGGCAGGTGAGAACTTGGATGAGATCCCAAGAGTTTAGAAAACTAAAGGATAGGAAGCCCAGAAGCAAGGTAGCTGAAGGGTGCAGGATTTACAATAGACTGAGAATCAGAAACCCAGTGGGAAGGGTAGCATGAGGACAAAAACAGTGAATTAGCAAATTCAACATATGACTTGAACAGGCCAGCCCATTCTCTGACAGCAGGCTTCTAGTTACATTTTATTGCTTAGATTGTTGGTATACAATGTGCCCTTGATATATTTGGTATGCACATATGGTCTCAAAAACTAGATGGAAAAGAGCAAGTGGACTTGGTCTTGTACTTGAATCAGATGAGCTGCATGTAACAATGACAGTGCCAAGGTACATAAGTCAGTCATTCCATGCCAAATTAACCACATTTAGCAAATGAAGGCAATGTTGTAGGTCAGAAAAAAATTCTGATGGTGCATTTGGGCCCAGGAAAACTTTATGCTCAACATATGTAAAATGTCTGTTCATATATAGTTAGTTATCTGGGCTCTTGAGCTGCCAGTCAATCATGTTAGATGGGCTATATGTGGGCTATGAAGCATGGACAAACCCCAGTGCTTGAACATGATCCAGGCTTGTACATTGTGTTTTCCCTGTTTTTGCTAATATTATTTAAATATTTAAATTATTTAAATTTGAATTGGAAAATTTCCCAGTTCAGATTTTTCCTGGAAAACCCTTATTGCTGCTGGGCTTTGTTGAAAATGTGCAAAGTTATTATATGTATGTATCTACAGGGGTAGTCATGCATTCTTATTCTTGTTGCCTTAGAATGAGATATATTCTACCTATAGTGGTAATTGAGACCTCATTTTGATGCTTAAAAATGTAGACCGTGGTATGCAGAAATTGGCAGACAGCCATATTTTCATGATGCTTCTCTTGAAGCCAATTGACTTCAAGTGGGACTTAGTGTGGTGCTGATGCTGCAGTCAGAAGGCAACAGTAGTAGACAGGTAGAAGGAGTTAACAGTAGAATGACTCTTTGCTCATGCATGGTGATGTTCAGATTTCAATTATCATTCAGTAATAGCCAAATATCTAATGCCTATGTAACAAGATCTATATACCATGAAAAAATATTTTTGTCCAGCTATGAAAATAATTGAATTTGAAACAAATGTGATTGTTACAAAAGGTTAGTGAATCTATATATTTAATAGCCAAGGTCCCCTCTGCGTGTTGATACTTATTTCCGTGCAGGGCTTTTTTTGTAGAAAAAGCCCAGCAGGAACTCATTAGCATAATAGGCCACACCCCCATGTTACCAGAAGAGTGGTTATCCAGCCACACCCGCCTTTTGCTTCTTATTCTGTTTACCTTGTTTGTTGTGAAAACCCAGGGCTTTTTTTGTAGCAGGAATTAATTTGCGTGTTAGGCCACATACCCCTAATGTAGCCAATCGTAATGAGTTTCTGCTGTTGGGTGTGGCCTATTATGCTAATGAGTTCTGCTGGGTGTGGCCAACTCAGGAGCCAGCCAGAACTCCATTCCTGTGTGTTCCTGCCCCAAAATAGCCCTGTTTCCGTAGATCTGGGTCACATGGAGGGTAAGCAGATCTTCCAGCAAACTTGGGGCAGTCCCCATGTTTGCAGAAAAATCTAAAATGTTTTTAAAAGTATACAGGGATACTTAAATCCCCCCAAAAGTAAAACTGCTTACTCTGTGCAAGTGCAGAGAAAGGATTACTGAGGCGCGGGAAAAGCCGTTGGAGCCACAAGGGGAAGTAACCACTGCAATAGCTGTGCGCCCCGCTGCTAGGACAGCCCCCACCTGGACCGCCAGCAATAAAGACTATAGCTTCAGCCAGCCAAAGGGGCGCTGGCACCTCTTTGAGAGCCAGCCTGCCTGCCTTCTGCTGCTGCCACCACTGCCCAAACTGGCCCTGCGGCGTCAGTTGAAGAAGGTGGGTTTCCCCATTGGAAGCCTACATTAAATCCTCCGTGTTAACAAAAAGTAATAAAGAATGTTATGAATATTTGTTAGATAAAAACAATGATTTAAAAACAGAAGGAATACTCTGAAAGCAAAAAATAAAATTGTCATGGTGGGAAAAATTGTAATTGAACACAAGATTTAAGGAAGATAGTAAATTAGGTTTTTATAGCAACCCAGTCGATCTAGATAGAATTTGGCTCCTTAATAATAACAAATTGATTCAGAAACTTTATAGTTGGTTGATTCAAGATTATATGCTCGATGAAAGTATAAAATCTCTTGGATGAAAGATATGGGTTACACATTAGAGACGGACTCATGGTCGAGAATTTGGACCTCGGTAAAATATATGAAGGCGACATCTTACAAGGAAAATATTTACAAAATGTTTTATAAATGGCATTGGTCGCCAGACAAGATTTCAAAATGTTTTCCTAATGTACCCAACAATTGTTGGAAATGCAGGATAAATATTGGAACGTTCTTTCACATGTGGTGGCAGTGTGGGAAGATTCGAGAATTTTGGAGAAAAGTGCAGGAAACAATCGTAGAAATTTTTAAGATTATGTTACCAATGTTACCAGAACTGTTCTTATTGAATATATTTCCAGAAAATATAAAAACAGATAGGGAGGTAATGACTTATATCCTTACAGCAGCTAGAATACTTACAGCTAAGAACTGGAAATCAGATAAACTCCCTTCAGAAGAAGATTTAAGATATAATCTGTTAGAAGTTGTAGAAATGGACAGGCGGAGTACGGTTCTGAAAAATAAGCTAGAAGATACGTTTTGGAAGAAATGGGAAAGTGTACAAATGGCTAGGTATTAAAATTAAGAAAGAGACTTACAAAGCTTAGTGGTAAGCCTTAAGAAAAATTATGTTAAATTAATATAAATATATCAGCTGTATTGGCTTCATTATATCTTGTGGAATATGTTTATGAAAAACGTAATTAAAATGTTAATTGGAAAAAAAAAGAAGCACGAGGAGGTGAAGCCTGTGTCGTCGACCCCTCTCCCTCCTGCAACCAGATTGGGGATGTTTGCTGGCCTGCAGCTACAAAGAAAGAAGTGGGGTTCTGTGAGAGGGGGGAGAGGGAGAAAGAATAGGGAATTGTCTGTTGGGGGAGAGAAAGAAAAGAATGGGAGATTGTCTGAGAGAGGGGGAGAAAAAGGGGAAGGGGAGATTGGGGGTAGATAAATAGTGGAAAGAGAGGAGCAGACTGAGTGGGGGAAGGATATTGTGAAGGGCTGGGGTAAAAATGGGTGAGACATAAGAGGCAAGAGGAGAAAGGGGGTAAGAAAGGATTGCTAGAGAATGGGATAGGGAGGAAAGCTGACAGAAGGGGTGAGAAGAGAAGGAGACGTGAGGGAAGATGAGTAGATAAAGAGGAGAGTACTTTGACAATAAAGGGGAGGAGAGGGGACAAAAAATAGGGGAATGTCCCCTCCCCACAAGTTCCCTGCAGGGACTGCCTGCAACAAGGACTATGGTAGGGCCACAACACATTATGCAACATTTTGTTGCGGGTCCCCTCTTGTATAATCTATATTAACAGCATTCATAGGATTATAATCCTGTTTCCCCCCGGAACTCCTGAGATAGCCAGGAGTGATTTAGGTAAAACATACTTTAAAAGATTTGTTGTAGTTATAGTGCCTGTAGTGTGCAGTGATGTAATCTGACCATAGCTGGTCTAGGAGCAAGCGGTCCTCATTATGACTTTTTGAGACTTCCAGATTGCAGCCCAGTGATCCCTGCTGTGTGTTTCCAGGGCAGTAGGAGAAGTCCAACTGCTATATTTTCTCCTTTCAGATTAGGCTTTGGCTTTTCATTCGCAGTACATTCAAAGGAAAGTTGCACGCGTTCCCAGTTAACAATAGTATGTTCCATGACATTTAAAAAGAAATAATGACAATCTTTCTAAATTTACCATTTCTTAATTTCTAGATGGGAATGATGAACAATCCCAGTCCTTATGTCCCACCGTACAGCCAAAACACTGGGCAACCGATTGGAGCCACTGGACTTGGTCCTCAGATGCAGAATAAGCCTGTGCTACCTAACAGTTTACCCCAGTTTCCAATGGACAAGAAGCCAGTGCCTGGTCCAGTAATGCCTAACATGGTAAGTAGTTGTACATTAAACACTTACATGGCATATCCTAGATATTCTTACCCCAAGTGGCTTGTATAATATGCTTGTGTTGGACTGTTGCTTTGTACTTATTAACATGACCATTTTGAAAGGAGGGATGAAATGGGTGCTTCTTTGGGAAGGTCAGAAGACGCATTTCAGTGACGAGATATGAATATAGATTAGTAAAGGTTTCCCAGGCTCAAAAGCTAGTTGAATCCGACTCTAGGGGGCAGTGCTCATCTCCGTTTCTAGGCTGAAGAGCCAATGCTGTCCGAAGACTTTTCCATGGTCATGTGGCTGGCATGACTAAACACCGAGGCACACGGAACACTGTTACCTTCCCACTGAAGCAGTACCGATTTATCTATTTGCAATTTCTTGCTTTCGAACTGCTAGATTGGCAGGAGCTGGGGCCCGAGACAGGAGTGCACTCCGTTACACAGCACTCAGGTCTCAAACTGCCGAGCTACTAAGTTTCCGGTCTGCAGCTCAGCATCTTAACCACTGAGCCACCGCGGCCCCAGAATATAGATTAGGGGCAGGCAATTTTTTGGCCTAAGCGCTGAATGAAATGCAGTGTCTACCTGTGGCAGTGCAGCAAACAAAATGGGTGTGTGCAGCAGGAAATGGGAGTTGTGCTGTCTGCAGACTGTACTCTTTACAAATTCATCTTTATGTGTGTCAGTTACTGAATGTTGCAAGTGCTCTACTGTGCACCCAACATTTTATTGGTGGGAAAACGACCATTGGTACTTACCGTGAGGGGTCTTTCTCCTCTGAGGTCAGGAAGATATCTCCATGGTTTATTCCCATCGTTCCTTTAGGGAGGCAGGAAGTACTTTTTCCCACTTCCTCTTGGCGCCTTGGGAATAGTCCTTCCCCTCATTTCTTAGACTCTGTAAGGAGTGAGTATTTACTAAGACTATCTCCCCTGCACCAAGCAAATCAACTGTAGATAACTGAAACATAAACTACAATCTTGGTAAACAGAAAAACAGAGGAAGAAGAGAACAGCACAGCAAGGTAAAAAGTCAGAGATAGATGATGATGAAAACGGGAGGGTCGAGATGTCCTCCTGACCTCAGAGAAGGACACCTCATGGTAAGTACCAGTGGTCGTTCTCCCTCTGAGGTGGAGGACATATCCATGGGACCTCCCAAAGCAGTGTCCCCTACATGGGTGGGTCATCATCGTCAGCTGAAGTGACAGTGTGCTGAAGAACTCTTCTTCCAAATGCCACATCAGCAATTGTGTTTAACTTGTAATGATGAATGACCATGGAAACTGAGGTCCAAGTGGCTGCTTTGCAGACCTCCTCAACTGATGCCCGATTAGTAAAAGCTGCATTGGTTGAAGCACTTCTCAGGGAATGTGCCGTGACCCCTCAGGGATGTCCAAGCCTGAAGCCTTGTAGGCCTCCATGATACATGCCCTGAGGGCCAAGCTGATGGACGCCTTGGACATACTGTCCCCTACTCTTGGGCGAGAGGTGTTGATGAACATGGAAGCAGTCTTCCGGATTGGCTCAGTGTGGGCAATGTAGATCTTTCATGCCCATCTGACATCCAGCATGTGCCACAGGAACTCCTTAGGATGCCTTGAATCCAGACAAAGTCAGTAAGTAGATCTCCTGAGCGCTATGAAAAGTAGACGAAACCTTTGGTTGAAAGGTGGGGTCAGTCCTGAGAACTTTGTCCTTGTGGAAGATGCAAAGCGTGTCTGAGACAGAGAGTGTGCTAAGCTCTGACACCCGATGCGCCGAAGTTATGGCCATCAGAAATCAGGTCTTCATCCAAAGCCATTTCAGCCCACCTTCCCTAAGAAGTTCAAATGATGCCTTGGTTAGTGCTGCCAAAACTGTGTGCAGTCTCCACATAGGAAATCAGTGCACCTGTGGCGGTGACTTGGCCTTCGCCCCCTGCAGGAAAAGCTGAACTTGACCGTGTTTAGTCCACTGGTAACCTCCAAGTCTAGGTAAGATGGTATATAATTCCACAATTTGCCTACAGAGTATTGCCGCCTTCAGACCTGATTCTAGACCATCCTGCAGAAAGGACAAAACCATAGTCACCATAGGAGACAGGGTCCAGTTTCTTCCTCCTATACCACCTTACAAAAGCCTTCCAAGTGGTGTTATCAATGCAAAGGGTGGACTGCTTTCTAGATGCCAGAATAGTTGTTGAGACCTTGTCCGAATAATCTAACTGAGAGAGATGTCGCCTCTCAATCTCCAAGTGGTCAAAAAAACCCAGTCCAGATGGTGCCATACCAGACCCTGAAGAAGCATGTCCGGGGACTGTGGAAGAGTCAAAGGCGGTGTTACTGCCATTTCCTTCAGAATTGAGAACCAAGGACGACGTGCCCATAGGAGAGTGACCATGATCACCTCTGCTGTCTCTTCCTTGATTTTCCAAATGGTCCTTGGAATCAATGGAAAAGGTTGAAATGTGAAGAGAAGACCGCGAGGCCAAGGAGAGGTCAGGGCCTCCATCACCTCCACCGCTGGGTGAAAGTATCTTGTGAAAAACCGTGATAGTTGATGGTTCCTGGGAGAACCAAAGAGATCCACCAATGGTTGTCCCAGATGTGTCATGATAAACTTGAATAAATTGGAATGTAGAGACCACTCCCCCTCGCAGATGGTCTCCCTGCTGAGCCAGTCTGCCTGAACATTGTTGGTTTCCTTGACGTGTTCGGCCCGTATAGATGTAAAATTCCTCTCGGCCCAAGAGAATATCTTCATTGCCTCTCAATGTAACTGGGATGACCGTGAGCCCCCGATTGTTGCAGTACGCCTTGGCCAAGACATTGTCCGTTCCAATAAAGACATGGTGATTTTGGATCCTGGAACTGAATTGACGGAGTGCATGTCGAATTGCTCTGAGCTCCAGGAGGTTGATTGGAAGATCTTGTTCCTACCCAGTCCACTGACCCTAGATGGGAACCCCATTCAGGACTGCTCCCCAACCCGTTAGGCTGGTGTCCATGAAAATCTCTACTATGATGGGTGTGTAATAGATCTTGCCATGAGCCAGGTTCTCCTGGTGCATCCACCACTGTAGACCGGACTTGACCAGGGCAGGAACTGGCAGAGTGGAATCCCTGCACTCCATGATGTGATATTGATAAGGTCTGAGAAAAAGTTGTAACGGTGGAGTGCAGACATGCCCATTGTATGAGGTCTGTGCATGAGATCATGAGACCCAGGAGCTTGGCCGGAGTCATCAAGGTAGAACTCGAGCTTTGCACCACAATGGAGGCCATGTCTTGTATTCTGTTCACCTTGGCCACCAGCAGAAAGAGTGCGTTGCATCTTGTGTCTGTGACGGCTCCTAGGTGTTTGAGAGTCTGAGACAGCTAAAGGGGACTTTGGAGAAGTTCACAATGAAGCTGTGTTCCTGTAAACATTGAAGAGTATGCTCAGTGTTCTGAATAAATAGCTGTTACTCTGTCATTGCCCTGCACCAGAAGGTCATCCAACTACGGGTGCATGTGGATCCCTCATCTTCTGAGATGCACTACTGGATTGATGATCAGTTTGGAGAACAGCTGGGGTGCCATCAAAAGACCGAATGGCAATGCTCGGTACTGAAAGTTACGCTTGCCCACACAGAAGCGAAGGAACCTCTTGTGGGATGGATGGATTGGCATGTGGAGGTAGGCCTCCGTGAGGTCTATTGACGTCAGAAAATCACCAGGTGAACGTAGTGTCTCCATGCAAAAGTGGCATGATTTGATGAATTTTTTGAGAAACTTTGAAGTCCAGAATGGCCCTCCAGTCGAACTAAGAACAGGATTGAGTATACCCCACGTCTGTGCTCTAGTGGTGGTACTGGTTCTATGGCTCTTATTTCTAGCAGGTGCTGCAGAGCTTTGTTGACTAATGATTGTTTGTTGATTGATTTGCTGATGGGAGAAATCAGAAACCTTTCTGGTGGAGGGCAACGAAATTCTATGGAATACCCCTGGGACACGACCTCAGATGCCCAGGCATCTGCCTGAGAGTCCATCCAAGCCTGAGAGAACTAAGAGTTGTGCCCCCACCGGAAGGATAGCAGGCTTGTTGAAAGACTTGTGGAATCTGGGATTGAAGGAGCCCCTCTTCCCAGTAGGCTTGGACAAGCTCCAGTTGCTCCTCCTCTGGTCTTGACGAATGTGCGGGGGGGAATGCTGCGTGCAAAAGGAATGAGAGCCCCACCTGTCAACATAGTGGAGGTTCTTGGGCATGGCCTTCTTCTTATCTCGAGTCTCTATTAGGATCCTGTCAAGAGCCTCTCCAAAGAGACGATTCCCTTGGAAGGGATACGTGGTGACTGTCAACTTGGACTGGAAGTCTGCTTGCCAAGCCCTCAACTAGAGTAGTCTTCTCGTTACTGCAGTAGAAGCCATGACCCTAGAGCAGGGGTGGGCAAACTTGTTCAGTGTAAGAGCCACCTAGAACGGGGTGGCCAAATTTTCTTAATGTATGAGCCGCATAGAATAAACATCAGATGTTTGAGAGCCACAAGACATGAACAAATATTACCTGCTTTTATTAGAAAATAAGCAGATTTGCTTTTTATTAACATTAAATGAGACTGCCAAAATAATAACAAAAGGAGTAAAAGCAGATATGGATAATGATATTAATTTGTCCAATGATATTTGTTTGCTAATGATATTTAGCTTCCCCAGCCGCCCTGCCGGGAGCCACATAATATATGTGAAAGAGCCGCATGCGGCTCCCGAGCCACAGTTTGCCCACCCCTGCCCTAGAGGCAAAGTGTCCAGGATAGCATCCGCGGAGAAGGATGCCCCTTTTAGGATACGAATAGCAGACCTCTGATGATCTCAGGTAAGAGTTGAATCAATTTGCGTTTCCACACGATGGATGCTCTGGAAGAAATTAATGCCGTGGCGGCTGCTTCAACCATCATAGCAATGGCCTCATGGAGTCTCTTCAGTGTAGCATCCACCTTTTTGTCAATAAGATCTCGTATTGTACCATATCCATCCTCAGAAACAAGAGCTGTTGACTGAAGTGCTGCCACCGGCCCATCCACAGGAGGAGTCTGCAACAGTTCATTAGCATAACTGGGTAAGGCATACAGTTTCCTGATGAAGTTGGGGAACTGCCTGTTTGCTGTGGGCCTATCCCATGCCATCCTTAACTGGTGCTCAAAATACTCAGGGAATGGGAACATGTTTTCCATGAACTCCTCTGGAGGAAAGAACTCATGATCTCCTCTGGATTGAGATTTGAGCTTAGGTTTGGAGGGCTCTTGGTCCTCTGAAGGAGATCCTGGATCTTCAGTGCCTTGATGGCCTTAGTTAGGAAATAGTGGTAGTCCTCTGCTTTAAAAACCTGCTGGATTGGTCAGGCATTTTTATTTCCTCCTTCTTGTCTGAGAGGAATTCCCCCTCCTCTCTGTCATCTATAGTGGATCCCAGGGACTCTTCCTCCACCCAGTGCTCTCCTCTAGAACCTCTGTTGGGCATGGGAGGGGCTTTCTGGGCAGCCTTGGTGGGCCAGGGAGTGGGAGGGTAGACTGGACTGGACTGGTCCCTTGCTCAGGGATACCCGCCCTGGCACAAATGGAGGAAATCCCCTCTTGCATTGCCTGGCAAAAGACTTGCATGAAGTCTGAAGCACTAATAAGGGCCTCTTGATTAACATTTCCCTCTATGCAACCAAGGTCTGGCCCAGGGGAACGTGAATTGGAGGCCTTACTTACTGACTCCTTCCATCCCTGGGTCGAGCAGCAGAGGGCTTGTAGTGGCAACAGGACCAGGCTCTGATCGATCAAAACGGCAGTCGATCTTCACCCGCCCAAAATTGGCGGGCTATGCTTCTTCTCGCAGCCAATAGCACTTCTATGCATGCTGCACCACCTCTGCAGTGCTCGTTGGGGCAGCAGAAATAAGCCCCAAAGGCAGGTTGACCCCACAGCCACGTTGCGCTCTGCCTGCTGCTGTATGAGCGTTCCTCCTTCTTCTCCCGAAGAAAAGCCATCGGAGTGCTCTGCTGCCGCCACAGAGCACTCGGGAGAAGTTTGACTCTTGACGACGTCCTGTGGCTCTCCCAAGTCAAGGAGGGAGAAAAAGAGAGAGGAGAAAAAGTTCGATAAAGAGAGAAGAAGGCAAGAATAGAAATAAAGAAGAATAACAGAGAGAAAAGGGTAAGCTGAAACCAGGTTGACTGAAAGGCAAAATAGAAGGCAGGAATAGAACTGAGGGGAAGGGCTATTCCCAAAACACCAAGAGGAAGTGGAAAAAAGTACTTCCTGCCTCCCTAAAGGAATGATGGGAATAACCCATGGAGACGTCCTCCACCTCAGAGGGAGAACTCATTGTTATCCTTTGACTACCAAGATACTTAGATCAACTTATTCCTAGTATACTACTGCCTCTTAAGGAATGGTGCATTCCATCATGCAAAGAAGAGGTCCCAGCTAAAAGGTGATGTCGCTCCTCCTCGCCCTGATACTCTGGAATCTCAAGACCCTCAATCTTCATGACAGCAGAAGAACTGTCAGTACATAAATGGGACTGTTTTAGTAGGACCCTGAAGATAACTCTCTCTCTCTCTCTCTCACACACGCGCACGCACGCGCGCACACACACACACACACACACACAGAGTTTCCACTCAGTGGCCAGATAATCATAATCATACATGCAGCACTCCCTTCAAAACAACGGATAGTACGTTTCTCCCCCCTCCCCCAAGCTTTCTACCCTCATAACTGATTTGGTTGTTTAAAGGTGTTCTAGAGTTGAAGTGGGGTTCTTGTCTGGCTCAGTGCAGATTATTATAGCAGGAAGGATAATGCAGTACACTGCTCTTCTTCTTGCTGTAGAGCTCATATGGCCTTTTTGAGGAAACTTAGACAGGAGACCTAGTCCCCCAGCTCAGCTCCCCTGTAAGAAACTCCTGTCAAGAAGCACCAGACACCGGCCCTGGGATATAGCCCCCATTGAAATCTGTGTGCCTTCTTACACTGTATCACTTCTAATGAACTCTGCTTTACAGCTGTGAGCTGTGACTCCACCCCTAGGAGTTAGACCATAGCTGTCAGCTGATTAATCTCACTTAGCTGAGACATTGTCTTGCTACCCCTATATTTTTTTAAATCTGTAGGTTTTGCCTCCTGCCCTGAACATATCCTTTCAAAACTGATTACAGCCTATTAAGCCTTTATGTAAGGCTGCAAATACTTTTAATTTTATTAAAACATATATAGGCTACAACTCTTAGCTACTGGCTTCTTAGTTTGGTATCTTAAAGTGTGTTGGTTTTGTCAGTTCCTTAAAAAAAATCTTCACTCTTAATATTAGAAACTGTCAAAAGGTAAAGTTTATCCTATCAAGGCAGAATGACTGCACAAACCATTCTAGTATGTATACCAGAGTCTGAAAGTGGCAAATTGAAGTGCACTGTAATTTGATTGTGGAAAGTTTTTCTGACCCCATTATAGCAATTGAAGCATAATGGTTCTAGCTGAGGTAAAGCAGAACTTGTGCACTGAAACTCCCCAGAGCAAATGTTGTACAAATAAATTTCAACCAAGTAGCAACTTGGTTTGTGGCAGTTTCTGGTGACTTCTTCATGCTCCTGGAGGGCCACAAATGAGGCACCATAGTAAAAGTACCCACCTTGTTTCATAAGCCAGTTTTACTGCAACTATTCCTTCAGTGCTTTTTCAGAGTTCTACACACAGTTGAGCATAAATCCCCTCATGTTTCTCAAATGATAGGAGATGCCTTCTTGGTGTAGTGGTTAAGTGCGCATACTCTGGGAGAACCGGGTTTGATTCCCCACTCCTCCACTTGCACCTGCTGGATGACCTTGGGCAAGCCATAGCTCTGTACCAGCTGTTCTCTCAAGGACAGTTGTCTCAGAGCTCTCTCAGCCCCACCTACCTTACAGGGTGTCTGTGGTGGGGAGGGGAAGGGAAAGATGTTTGTAAGCCACTCTGAGACTCCCTTGGGTAGTGAAGGGTGGAGTATAAATCCAATCTTGTCGTCGTCTTCTTCCTATCATTCTAGCTGATGTTGTTTGCAGCTTTTAAGACTACGGCACCTGTCTCCATAGTAATTAGGCATGTTGTAATGAAGAAATATACGTTACAGAATGGCAAGTTATCAGTTGATTGAAATCTGGTTTGTATTGAGGACAATGATTGACTTGAAAAAATGGTAAACTACTAGTAACTTGGCATGTTGAATATTGGCAATACTTAAGGCTTTCAACATTATTTTAATTGAGTTGCATTTTTAAAACGTTGTTAAAACTTTTAAATTTAAATAACCACATATGCTGAAACATTCAAAATATATCCCTTTTTTAATAAACATACTGGACTTCCATGGGCTTTTTTATTCTCTATTATGATGTTACTGCAGAACCAAAATTGCCCCCCAAAATATGTCCTTACTGCTGATAAATATTGGCCTTTTCTAAATAGTGTGTGTCAGCTGATCTATTAATTAAAAAAAATTAAAACAGGCAGCCCTAGGGTACAGTGAAATTGGGGGGTGGAGTTAAACTGTATTTTGGATATCTCAATCAAGATATTCATGAAAGATAAATCCTACCATTGTTGTTTATAAGTAAATTATGTTGAATTTTGTGTGAATTCTGCATAAGTAGCTATAAGTGTCGAGTAGCACAACGCGTAAGCTATCATAGCAGGATACTTCTGTTTTAGTTCTGTCTGGTTAATATAGTAGTAGTGACAGTTTTGGGGGCAAAGGAAGCACCATCCATCATGGTTGGTTAATGCTGAGGTAAGAGATGTTCTTCCTCTGAGGCGGAGGACATCTTGGTGGTTGATTCCCACCATCCATTCAGGGAGACAGGAACTACTTTTTTCTCCTTTTTGTCTGCTGTGAGAGTCACCCTCCTTTCATCAGGAAGAGCAGCTTAGAGTAGGCTGTTCTGCTTCTATTCTAATCTTCTAGTTTCTTCTAAAATACCATTTCCTTCCTTTATTTTTTAAATCATCCTTAACTACTCCTACATCTGTTATTGTCTTACCTCCAACCTTTTCTGTCCTACTCACTCCCCAGCTCTGGGTAGAAGTGAGTGATGGCCAGAAGACCAACGATCCTGTTGGTCATTCCATTCCTAACAGGCTTGCATAACGCATTGTCGGCCTCTCAAGCTATGGAGCAGAAAGAGGGTAGCAACGGCTTCCTCTCAGAAGAGAAATTGGAAGCTTCACTCACAGCAGGAGCTAGTGAAACCTTCGTCCAGGTGGGTAAGGTCCCTAGCAGACTTGCCTTAGCCCCGACAGCTGAGACTCCTGGCCTAGAGTTAAAAGGCATGAAGAAATACCGCTTACAGAAGGCGGTTACTGAAACAGCGCACACAAGTCTTCCAACTGCAAGCAGCAGCCATTTTGAGTACACAAACCCAGACTGCGGAGATCTACCTTCTGACTCCAGAAGTCTTCATATCAATGTGTGAGCCACTGGAATGATGGGCAGACTCTGATTCCAGTGTCTGCCAAGTCGGCACCCAGCGAAGAAGATACTGCATTGGGGCAACGTAGTGGTAACACACCTAACTCTAGGCCCTTTAATCTTCCGCCAGAGTTCTTCTCCCTCATTAGACAAACCATGAGGGAAGAGATTAAGCAGTTTTGGTGCCAAAAAAGCTATAGAGCAGGCAGAACTCTTTCTAGCCCTCCCTCCTTTCCTTCCCCTTCGAGGCACGAAGAAGTACCATCAGTAGAGGCTCCACTTGGCCAACTAAAGTGGCACATTGGAGCCTATTAACAGAAAAAGAGGGAGAGACAACACCTTGTGAGAAGACAATCACTCATCTGAGAGCAATATAGGTGAGAGGTAGGAGGGAGAATTCCTCTCAGGTGAGGAAGAGGAAGAAACTGAAGTCCCTGAACAGTCTAAGGTTCTTTAAATCAGAGGACTACCATTGCCCCCTATCTAAGTCTCTGGCAACATTAGATTTACAGGATATCCTGGGAGAGAGAATGAAGATCCCACAGTGCCAAATTTAAAATGCAGACTAAAGGGGAATAAAGAGTTCTTCCCCAGATCCAGCATGAGTGAAAAGGTCTTTCCCTTCTGTGACTTCTTTGAAAAGCAGTTAAAAGCGGAATAGTCAAAGGCCATAACCAACAGGCGGTTCCCAGGCTTCATTTTAAAAATTATATGCATTACCATGGTATGCCAGTGAGTTTTTGCAGGTACCCCTGATGGATGCACCTGTCACAACATTACAGTCTGCAGGGCTTCTGTCACAAGATGGTCAAGGTTCCATAAGGGATAGCCAGCTTTGTGTTATGAAAAGCTGATGAAGCCACAGCCATGTCAATCAGAGCATTAACTACAGCGTCCATAGTATCTAAGGCAGCCATAATATGGACCAGAAAGGTAATTCAACTCATACCAAACAACAATCGCTATCTGAATGAAGACATCAATAGACTACTCGAGGTGAAGTCCTTCACAGCGAATACAACCTTGGATTACACAATTTTTTCTTCCAGAGCAATGGCCTCAGCAGCAAAGAGAACACTTTGGCTCCGTGCTTGGCAGGCAGATTACTATTCCAAAAGCATTGTTTCGGCATACCCATTCCAGAGGGATAGACTGGAGATGCCCTAGACAGGATCTTAAAAGGACAAGAACTAGAGACAAGAAAAAAAAACTTCTCAGAACCTTAAGATACAACGACAGAAGGCTGTCTGGAAATTACTCCTTTTGTGCCCAACACATACTTCCTAGATTTAAACAGGGAATGAGAAAACACAACTGGACTCAGTTAAGACAGCCATTCCAATGGGGAAACTTCAGTGCCAGGTTTAACAAGCAACAAAATAGCAGATCAGACAGAACTGATCCAGATGGGAAAGCCCTTAAGGCATGACTCGCTGTCTGCTCCGGTAGGAGGATATCTCTTCCATTTCAGGGACGTTTGAATCAATTCCAAGGCCGACAGACAGTGGGAATAGTTACTAATGGCTATACCATAGAATTCAACTAACACATTCCAGAGCAATTCATGATATCACCTGTCCATAGAAATGCACAAAAATGACACAGAACTGTGACAGCAATCAAACACCTGCTCAAAGATCCAAGACATAGAACCTGTTCCAACTTCAGAAAGGGGACATGGAGTGTACTTATTTTCTTTACAGTCTCAAAGAACGACCCTTGGCCACTTACTGAGAAGGGTCCTTCTCCTCTGAGGAAAGGAGGACATCTTGGGTGATTCTCACTGTCCTATCAGGGGGGCAGAAACTAAAAACTCTTCCTCTTCCTGTAGTGTGAGAGTCACCCATTTTGCCAGTTCAAGGAACTCCAAAAAGCAGTGTCACATAAAAAAAACCCCGTATATAAAAAACTGTAAACAGCCAAGAAGAACTGTGAAAAGGCACAACAGGTGCAAAAAACTTAGGCTTTAGGCCAACCAAAACAGAAGATAGAAAGGCAGAACAGGATAGCTCAGAATATAACCCCTGGAACAATGATTAGGGAGGGCAAGATGTCCTCCTTTCCTCAGAGGAGAAGGACCCCTCATGGTAAGTGCCTAAGGGTGTCCTCCTTTCCTCTGAGGTGAAGGACATCTTGGGACATCCAAGAGCAGCATCCCTTAAGTGGGTGGGTCATCGTCTCCAGTTGGGATTATATGTTGCAGTACTCTTCTGCCAAAGGCAGTATCTGTAGAGTCATAGAAGTTCAGCCTGTAGTGTCTGACGAAGGTGGACTGCGAAGACCATGTGGCAGCCTTGCAGACCTCTTCTACTGTGGTACGGTTGAGAAATGCTGTATTGGTTGAAGCACTCCTGATGGAGTGAGCTGTAATACCCTTGGGGACCTCCAATTTGAGGGCCTTGTACACCTCCATGATACAGGATTTCAGTGTGCCGCTGACCACATTCTTTGACATCTTGATACTCTATGGAGTATCCCTGAGAGACCACCTCTAATGTCCAAGAGTCTGCCTGTGTGCTGCTCCAAGGGTCTTGGAAGTGGAGCAGTTGTCCCCCCACCAGTAAGGAGTGATAGTCATGCCTTGGGGGACTGGTTGCCTTGTTCAGGCCTGTCATCCCTGTTGGTGGCCTGTCGATTGATCTTGGCATTAGTGAATCTTCTTTTAAAAGAGGATCTAGTTGAGCTCCAGATATTCTTTTTGTTATCTTGCTTGAATTGCAGGAGAGTGCTTTTGAGAGTGAAAGGAATGAGCATTGGTTCTCCTATCGCTATGTCTTAGGGTTTTAGACACAGCTTTTTCCTTATCTCAGGTCTCCACCAGGATTTTGTTCAGTGCCTCACCAAAAAGCCTGTCACCCTGGAAGGAGTAAACCGCAGCAATATGCTTAGAGTGCAAAACTGCTTGCTATGCTCTCAACCAGAGCACCCTCATGACAACTGCCACAGATGACATGGCTCTGGCCAGGAATGTCATTATATCTAGAGAGATGTCTGCTGTGAAGGCAGTGGATTTCATGACTCTGTTGATGCCTTTTAAGAATGTGCTGCTGTTTCCTAGAATAAGTTGCTCTAGTGGCAATAGAAGCTGTGGAGGATGCCTTGATGGCCAAGGCCGTCATCTCATACACTTTCTTTAATGTCATCTCCACCTTTTTATCCAATGTGTCTCTCACAGCCCCTTGACCATCCTCATAGAGTAGGTCATATGAATGGAGGGCTGTTATCAGGGCATCTACTAGTGAGACCTGGAACATATTGTTGGCATAGGAAGGTAAGTCACAGAGCCTCTTAACAGAGGTAGGGAACTGCCAATCGGCCATTGGCATACACCATTCTGCCCTCACCCTTCACTCAAAAAATTCTGGGAAGGGGAAAAACTTTTTCTGTGGAGTCTACCGTGGGAAAAAATTCCTGTATCCCCTTGGGTCTAGTTTTGGGGCCCAACTTGGCCAGATGTTCCTCATCAGAAGGGGTTTCCTTAAGTTCTAAAGCTGCCAGGGCTTTGCTTAGCAGATAAGGGTAGTCCTCTGGCTTGAAGAAGCGTGGAGGTTGCTCAGGAACAATGAGCTCCTCAGACTCCTGATCTGAGGAGAATTCCCCTTCCTCCCTATCCTCACTTTCATATCCATTATCCCCAAGGGATAGTCCCTCCCCCACTTTGTGAGTAGAGGCTGCTTTTGTGCTTCCTTGGTGGATCTGGGAGTGGGAGATAAAGAGGAATCTGAGTCATTTCCTTGAGCATTAGTGATCTCAGATCTGCAGAGGGTGATGAACTCCTCTCTCATGGTTTTCTTTAGCAGACGCAGGACAGGCGGAGAAAAAGTCAGTGCTTCATCATCCTCCGCATCCTGTAAAGCCGATTTAGAGGGAAGGGGGTATTTGATTTGAGTGAGGGCGGCCCCCATGCAGAGTCAGAGCTGTCTCCTAGGCCGTAGGCAAGCCAGTGAGAGTCTTGGGCGCGGTCACGCGTTCCCACCAATTCTGGCTTCACAAAATGGCCACTGCTTATAGCTGCCCAGCAGGAGTGGGCCGCAGCTGGAGATGGGCGTGGGTGCTTTGTTTCAGCCAGTTGCGATGGTGCCTGTGCAGGGAGCGTGGCAAGCTGAGAAGACATGCCAGCCCCAACTTTGTTGCGCTCTGCGGTGACAGCTGCAGGCAAAGCCTCTGTTTCCCCTTCAGAGAGGAAGTCATCCCTGGATGCCATGTGGCTGCCGCCGGTGGGGGGAGAAATCTCCAAGGAGTAAAGAAGGGGAAAGCTCCAAAGATTAAAGAAGGCATCCAAAGATTAGAGAATGGGAAGTCAGAAATTAAGGTAGAATAAGCTGAGAAAATGTAAGTGTAGAGGTAGGGAAGCGGAAGGCAAAAGAGAATAGTGGGTCTGGTAGGCAGAGCTGAGTCTAGAAGCTGCTTCTCCCTTTGAGGCAGGAACAGAACTGGCAAAATGGGTGACTCCCACACTACAGGAAGAGGAAGAGTTTTTCGTTTCTGCCTCCCTGATAGGATGGTGGGAATCACCCAAGATGTCCTCTGCTTCAGCGGGAGAAAAACAGGGATTGGAGAGCAATAGATCTGAAATACCTCAACAGATTCATGGAAGTGAGGTATTTCAGCATGGAGATGCATCTTCTGATTTTGAACATAGATATGATTCAGTGGAGCAGATTTCACTCCAGACTCCTTTAACAGTTTCTGAGACCCTTCTAAGCTTAGATCTTGAGGAAAGAAGAACTGTCAATCCACATTCCACTGAAGGTAAAATCCAGCCTTACCTGGTAGACAAGAACATCCAGCCTCTTACAGGGCAAGAAATATTGGATTCCAGCAGTAAACAAATATTTACAGATGCCAGGCTATCTGGATTGGGGAAGGGGGGGACGGGATGACACTGAACAAGATACCAGTACAGGATCGATGGAGCCCAGAGGAATCCGGGCTACCAGTCAGCTTGCTAGAACTTCGAACCATCAGACTAGCACTTCTCCATTATGGAAATGAAATAGCTCAATCCCACATGCTTGTAAGGACAGACAGCATAGCAGTAAAAACTTACCTCAGTAAACAAGGGGTTCCAGATCCACAGCTCTTCACAAGAAAACATCCATAATACTAATGTGGGCAGAAAAGAACCTGTCATGTATCAGTGCAGAGCACATCAAGGGAACTGCAAATATCCAAGCAGACTGGCTCAGCCAGCAAACAATCTAAGAAGGAGAATGGTTCCTTAAAAAGAATCTGGTGGATCTCTTTGCATCTGGTTGAGGTCAGCGACGGGGACAGTATGACATCTGGCACTCTCATATACTGTCCCCATCCCTCGCAAAAAAAAAAAAAAAAAAAAGGCTGGGGAGCTGAATTTCCCCCCACCATCTTGGACTGCATATTGTTTTATTTATTAATCTGTTTCTGGGTAGTTTTAATGTTAGTTTTAAATTAAATTATTTATTATATGCTATATTGTTGTAAGCCGCCCTGAGCCCTGCTAGTAGGGCAGTAGGGAAGGTCTAGTAAATCTAATTTCATAAATAAATAAAATATGCAACAAACCATCAGACAGATCGATTCTTCACCGGGCTCCATCACCCTCAAGCTGAAGAAACAGATGCCTTAACATTGAGCTTGCCGAGAGGTCTGCTGCTGTACACCTTCCCATTCCCACCAGTCCCAATATGCCATAACTCCTTCAGAAGATCAGAGAACAACAGACGGAGATCATACTAGTGGCTCCCTTTTGGCCTCGCCACCCATGGTTTTCAGCAGTACTTCAGACATTGACATATCCACCTCTAAGATTCCCAGTATCAGCAGACATGCTGCAGTAAGGACCTCTCTGGCATCTAAAACTGGAGTGGTTAATTTTGACTGCTTGAAGATTGAGCGAAATAACTTCCTTCAATTAGGTTACAGGGCAGAAGTCGTTGATACTCTCCTTGCATCCAGGAGACAATCAACCATCAGAATATACAACACTACTTGGAAAGCTTTAGTTCGCTGGTGTAGGAGTAAGAAATTCGATGCTCTAAATCCACAACTCAGATCGTTACTAGAGTTCCTTCAGGAAGGGATTGAGAGCTGCTACACTTAGAAGACAAGTTGCAGCATTATCCACAGTGCTACCACAGGTCAAAGGTATCAGTCTGTCAAGACACCCTCACATTCACCATTTCATCAAGGGAGTATCTCTAAAAGATCCTCCACAGATGCATAGATTCCCAACCTGGAAATTACATAAAATACTATCAGCCCTCACCATACCTCAGTTCAAACCAATTAGAGAGATCCCACTGAAGTAGCTGAGAACGAAAACTCTATTCCTGGTAGCCATCACATTGGCGAGAAGGGTGTCAGAGCTCAGAGCACTTTCTATTAAACCCGAACTCTGTGTCTTTCACAAAGACAAAGTAACACAGAGAACAGACTCAATCTTCTGGCCCAAGGGTAACTCCTTGTTCCACAGATCCCAAGAAATTGATCTTTAGTCCATCTGTCCGAACCCCAGTCACCCAAAGGAAAGGACAAAGTACACTTTGGATGTCAAAAACAGATGCCTTTTTCATTTCCATTTCACCAGCAAATATAGGGAGTAAAATGTCAAAATCAGCCATCAGCAGGTCTCTCAAAACCTGTTTCACAGAAGCATACAAGTTTCAGAAGCTCCACCTACCAAGTGGAATTATGTGTCATTCAGTGAGAAGTGCCGCAACCCATGCAGGCTTCACTAAACAAGCCACAATGGAAAAAGTATGCAAGGCGGCAGCATGGTCATCCATCTTGACCTTCATTAACACTACAAGATTAACTCCTACAATTTGGCCTAAGCTGCCTTTGCAGAAGAGTGCTTCAGCATATTTTAGACGCAGAAGACGATGACCCACTCAGAATGTGAGGACACTACTGTGGGAAGTCCCACCAAGATGTCCTCCGCCTTAGAGGGAGAATGGACCATTGGATGCTTACTGTGAAGGGTCTTGCTCCTCTGAAGACAGGAGGACATCTTGTCCCTCCCAGGTCATCATCAGTCAATCAAGTAGTAAGGCAAACAATTAACCAGTTTTCTGCAGGATCCATACCTGCCTTAGCTGTCCTACATTTAACTGTTTATTTACTCACTTATCACTGTTGCACGTCAATGTTCTATCTAATTATAGAGTTTTTAGAGTAGTTTATCTGCTTTCGGAGTTACCAAAACTGAAAAGAGAGTGACTCCCACACCAGACAGGCAGGAAGGAGAAAAAAGTAGTTCCTGCTTCCCTGAATAGATGGTGGGAATCACCCACCAAGATGTCTTCCTGTCCTCAGAGGAGAAGGACCCTTCATGGTAAGTATCCAGTGGTCCGTTTTAAATATATTTTAAAATTTCACCACACTCGAGTTAAAACTAAAGCAACCTGTTATTTTGGTGCCAGTTGTAGCTGGAAGATTCTTAAAAACAGACTGTAATTGAAGCAGTAAATGCTAATCCTTTTGCCAGAAGGCATACTTGATGGTGCTGGCTAGGGATCTGTGTTGTCTTCAGTACTTATGAATTTAATTTGTTTATTTATTATATTTATATCCCGCCTTGCCAGCGAACCGGCTCAAGGCGGCTAACACGCATAAAAATACCCTCAAAGGTTTACAATATAAAAACAGACAATTAAAACTAATACCGTATCCTACACAATATACTACAACAGATGGCTGCTTCGATAATGCAGAGTTCTCATGGCGAACAAGGCAGCGAGGGGGTGCGGCCGACAGGACCAGGGCGATGTTACCAAACCAGTTCCTCCCCCCGGTGGCAGCTCCTAGTTGAAAGCCTGGTGGAAGAGCTCTGTCTTGCAGGCCCTGCGGATAATGCTGATATGTGTACTGCTTAAAGATTAAAAAATGATCATCATTCCATAGCTAGTAATTGATCAATATAATATTGATAACTGAAGCCAAGCCCAGAGAGGATTTGTATAAAAGTCTTACATAAAAATCACTTGAACAAGTCATAAGTTTTCCACTTCTCCCAATATCAGCCCATTGCACTTGATGCTGGAAGCAAATATTTAACTAACATCTAGATCAGGGGTGGCCAACCTTGCTTAACGTAAGAGCCACATAGAATAAACGTAAGAGCCACATAGAGGTGTCTGAGAGCCGCAAGACAGGAACAAATATCACACACACGTTTTTATTTTTTAAAATATGCAAATTTGCTTTTCATTAACGTTAAATGGGACTGCCAAAAATAAAAACAAACGAGGAAAACCGGTAATTGATAATGATATTACTTGTTTGCTAATGATATTGAGAGAGAGAGAGAGAAAAAAAAGAGAGAGATGGAAAGAAATAATTAAAGAAGTGGAAAGAAAGAGAGAGAGAGAAACTAGGAAAGCAAATAGATGGGAGGGAGGAGGGAAGGAAGGAAGGGAGAAAGAGAGAAAAAGCATGCCTCCCCTTTGCTTCCCCAGCCGCCCTGCCAGGAGCCGCACAATATGTGTGAAAGAGCCGCATGTGGCTCCCGAGCCACAGGTTGGCCACCCCTGACTTAATATAATTCAATCCTATTGTTTCCTGTTGGAAAGGTAATCTCATACATTTAACTTTCACTGGAATCAATAGGACTAAAAAGCCTTTACCTTCAACCAGATGATTTTGTATATCTGCATTTAATTGAAACTGTCATTTTAGCATGTATGATATTTGACTATCCGAAAGTGTCATATAAAATGCTGATAATAAAATGCCAGTGCAATAGGCTGCTATAGCAATCACTTCACACTTTAAAGGGCAAATTATATTAAAGGGTAAATGATTAATTCTAACGTAAGCGCTTAGCAAATCTATAAACTCAACCTCCAAACAACAATTATCCTTATTAGTTTAAAGAACATAAACAGAGCTGAAATACAAGGCTACGTCTTTGTTGATTAATAACCATTCTGGTGTTAATAAATGAAATTGCACGCCCATCCCTGTGTCAGTTCAGTTAATATAACATATTTTCTAGCTCTTTCAGTGGTCGGCGTTACCAAGTTACAGTCCACAGCCATTTCTCAGGAAGCATACGAGTTAATTTAGAACCAGATATCACAGCAACTTCTGAGTGGTTTCACCTTGCGTACTTTTAAATCATGTAAACAGTTCAGGAAACTAGGCGGTATCCACTTCTTTTCAAATACTTGTATTTTTGCTTTTCATTTTGTAACCTGAGGTTTGGTTTACAGACCTGGCAGCCTCCATGTTCTCTCCCGTAGAACCAAATGGATTTCTAGAGGGACTGCAACTGGGTTGGCATTGTCTAGAGCAGGGGTGGCCAACCTTGCTTAACGTAAGAGCCACATAGAATAAATGTAAGAGCCACATAGAGATGTCTGAGAGCCGCAAGACAGGAACAAATATCACACACACGTTTTTATTTTTAAAAATATGCAAATTTGCTTTTTATTAACGTTAAATGGGACTGCCAAAAATAAAAACCAACGAGGAAAACCGGTTATTGATAATGATATTACTTGTTTGCTAATGATATTGAGAGAGAGAGAGAAAAAGAGAGAGATGGAAAGAAAGAATTAAAGAAGTGGAAAGAAAGAGAGAGAGAGAAACTAGGAAAGCAAATAGATGGGAGGGAGGAGGGAAGGAAGGAAGGAAGGGAGAAAGAGAGAAAAAGCATGCCTCCCCTTTGCTTCCCCAGCCGCCCTGCCAGGAGCCGCACAATATGTGTGAAAGAGCCGCATGTGGCTCCCGAGCCACAGGTTGGCCACCCCTGATCTAGATCTTCTTTCAGACTTCATCCCCATCTTTGTTACAGCTCCCTGTGTGCTCTATGATGTAACTCCAGGGGGCCAGATGCGTCCATTAATTGCCAACAGTCATGTAGTAGTGTTGGGCTCTGCGTTAGAAACTGTGTAGTGTGGTAGGTAATGTGGCTGCAACAGTGGGTTTTAAATTGGTTTCCAGCGTGTAAATCAGTTATGCTGTGAGACTGTCCAAGAAGCTTTGCAGGGGAAAAATACCTTCTAGCTAGCAAAGAGCTTTGTCTCTGGAAGAGAAGAGATTATTAGATTATCTTACATTAATTGATATAATTGCTTCTTTAAGGTTTAAGTGTAAAATTTCAAATTAGAAGAATCTTTTTAATTTATGCCAATAAAGGCTAACTTGACTTGACTTGAAGAATCAATTTTTTAATGTTTTGTTGACTTCGAAAAAAACTGTAAAGATTGTATATCCATTTGTTTTCTCTTCTGCAGGGTCAACAGCAGACTCCTCCAGTTCAGCAGGCTGGGATGGTGTCAACAGCCCCCCAGGGCATGGGATCAGGCGCACCTACAGCAGACCCAGAAAAGCGAAAGCTCATTCAGCAGCAACTTGTTCTCCTCTTGCATGCTCACAAATGTCAGCGGAGGGAGCAAGCAAATGGTGAGGTGCGACAGTGTAACCTTCCTCACTGTCGTACCATGAAGAATGTTCTCAACCATATGACACATTGCCAGGCGGGAAAATCCTGCCAGGGTAAGTAAAGCCTTTTCTGTTTAGAAGACTGTGGTACTATACTTGTAGACCACTGATTGAACATCTTGAGAAATCTTGTTTTACAATAGGAAGCTAAAGTTGTTCGAAAACACAGGAATAATAAGGTGACTGATGGTAATTTCTTCCGTCTCAGAAATAAAGGTACCTGGATAGCCCAGGCAACCCCGATCTTGTCAGATCTCGGAATCTAAGCAGGGCCGACCCTGGCTAGTATTTGGATGGGAGACCTTCAAAGAATACCAGGGTCGTGACACAGAGGCAGGTGATGGCAAGCTACCTATGAAACATCCCTTGCCTTCAAGCCCTACTAGGGATCGCCAGAAGTCAGCTTGCCTTGATGGCAAAAATTAAAATAATTTTTTTAAAGGTATATTGCAGTTCTAGTAATTGCAACATGCCTCCACTTTGAAATAAGAATGAGCTATCAAGAAAAGCACCATTTATTAGATATTGCCAGATGCAGATAAACTTGTTCTGTATTGGGATCAGTACTTGGATGAAACAGGTCCTTAGGGCATCCTAGTTGAGTGTGTCCCATTAATCTGTCAGAACTGGTCACAATGGTTCGAATTCCTGAAGCCAACAGGGTTTTTAAAGATATGGTTATGAACCTGTGGAAATAAATTGAGGGGGTAAATCTAGTTGAATTCCAAGTGAACAAGCTTGGGATCAAGTGGCATCTTTTCTTGGCATTAGTAGCAAATTATTTGGCAACTAAGCATTTGGGATTCTTCCAGCCCTCTACCAAAAATGTTCATGTTAAACTTGCACTAATGTGTTAAAATGGTTCCCATATATGTTTTAAGAGCTGTTGTACTATTTTACTAAGGAGAAATTCAGGTGGATAGCTGTGTTGGTCTGAAGCAGCAGAACAAAGTTTGAGTCCAGTGGCACCTTTAAGACCAATAAAGTTTTTTTCAAGGTATAAGCTTTTTGTGTGCATGCACACTTCTTCAGATACAGTGAAATGGAAATTACCAGTCCATACATATAGGTAGAGGGTGAACAGTAAATTAGCATACAGCATAATAAAGATGTTTAACAGATTCAAAAAGCAAACAGGAATAACAAGCTCAATTTATATGGTTACTACTTGTTGAATATAGTGAAGGAAATAAATATGTCAGAATTGGAGATTGATAGGCAGATGTATCCTTAATTGTGGAATGCTGAGAGTAATTAACTGAGACCCTGTTGTTATGCTCCATCTGTCTCCTCTCAAGCACAGGCTCAAGTGAAAAGCCAGCAACAAGGTTGCCTCCATATATCTCGAAGATTATTTTACATTACTGGGTATATAGAACACATGATATTTTCCCCAACATCCCCTTCATCACAGTTATAATTTTAAGACATTTTCTATAGAATACAGTAGTCCTTACCACAAACGTTTGTTTGTTTATTAGATTTTTATCCCACCCTCCCCACCTCTCGGCGGGCTCAGGGTGGCTAACATCATTCTTAAATTTCATATTTCATAAATAATCTATTTTGCAACTATATTATTAATTTCATCATTACTACATTTTCTATATTACAAGTTTTGTCATCTCTAAACTTTAACAGCTTTTAATATACCAAACTTTAGAGGAAGGTCTACTATACATCACACAATATTTTTTTTATTTTTATTCAATTTTCATTTTATTCAAAATTTACTTTTTTATACATTTATATTCCGAGCGTGTTATTCTACCCTGTAATACATTTATATGCATTGCAATATATTTATATACAATTTTAGCTGTTTCTCCTTCTACGTTTGTCTGCTGCTTGCATAATAGACACTCCATCTCTCCTCAAATTTCAAAATTCATCTGTTTGTCAAATAAGTTGTTAGTTTTGCCATTATTGCATAGTCAGCAAGTTATTTTCCCAGTCTTCTAAGCTTGAATGGATGTCCAAATTCCATTTTGCTGCAGAAATGATTCTAGCCCCTGTCACCATATATTCAAATATTTCTTCCAAAACTTTTGGTAATTTGTTAGGCAATATTCCTAATAGCATATTCTTAGCTTCCATAGGGAATTTAAATTTTAATAATAATCTGCATTTTTCCATGTATTTCCTTCCAATACCTTTTTACTTTTTTACAAATCTACCACATATGGTAAAAAGTTCCATCTATATCTTGACATTTCTAACATTTTCCTTTGTAGTTTTTGTAAACTTTCTTAATATCCTTTGGAGTAATATACCATATGGAAAACTGTTTATGCCATTTTTTTCTTAATGCAAGGCCGGCTGTGAATTTAATCCCTCCCCGACAAATAACTGTTCCCATTGGTACATAGGTGTTTGCTCTCTAAAAGTCCTGCATCCATTTAATCATACATTTTTTTAATTGTTCTTCTTCTGTTTCTAACTTAAGTAATAACTTATATATTCATCATAATAAGATCTTTTTGTTTTGTAATCAGCTGTTTGAACTGAGTCATCTCTCTTAGAGCGCCTCCTTCCCGGTTGATAATTTTCTTTAATCTTGAAACGAATTGGTAATATGGTAACCATTGAATGTTGATTCCTTCATCTCTAATATCTTGCCAGGACTTGATTTTCCCCTGAGCACTTACCACGTTGCCATTAAGAAAGCACTTTTTTTTCTTGTATTCAAATCATGGTAAGCTTTGATAGAAACGTAAGCGGATCATTTGGAGGTCTCAATAAGTTCTGACGTGTAAACCATATTCTTAAAAGTCCATCTCTAATTATATGACTCCTATCTTGAGTTATAATTGTTTTGGTTGATTTCTTTATCCATAAATAGTTGTATAAACCTTCATCTAGGTCTGCTGATTCAAGTTTTACTATTATTTGTTTTGGATTTTTAATCCAATCCGCAATCCAGACCAGACCTGCTGATTTATAATATTGGAATTGCTCACCCTCCTTTCTTTTTCTCATCTTGGAGTATTTTAAAACTTATTCTTGGTTTCTTGCCATTCTAAATGAATTTATTTATCTGTCTTTGCCCCTCTGGCAGTATTCTTTTTCTAAGCTTTTTATTCCTGTTTGGTCCTTGAATCTGTTAAACATCTTCATTATGCTGTATGCTAATTAACTGCTAACCCTTTACGTATGTGTATGGACTGGTAATTTCCATTTCATGTATCTGAAGAAGTGTGCATGCACATGAAAGTTTATACCTTGAATAAAACTTTGTTGGTCTTAAAGGTATCACTGGACTCAAACTTAGTTCTACTAAGGAGAAACGTTTGTATAAAAAACTGGACAGAACTGAGCGATTTAAAAGAAGCGTGTTACAAAATGGATCTTTTACCATTTTTATTTAGTGGCTCACTGTGCATCTTCTCGACAAATCATATCGCACTGGAAGAACTGTACAAGGCATGATTGTCCTGTGTGTCTCCCTCTTAAGAATGCTGGAGACAAAAGAAATCAACAATGTAAGCAGTCCTTTTTTTTCTGATTACTTTTCCTAGCAAAATGGCTGGAACTTTTGAGGGATGAGTGCCAGGAAGGCTAGTGTACCATAGGTCTTATGCAAAAGACAGCGATAAGTGTACCTGGATGGGCATGGGCATGTTCTTCTTTTCCTCCTCTAGTCTTATGACAGAAGCCTACTGTGTACACAGACCAAGCTGTAGCCATACTTGCTTAAAGGTGGGAGAGGGTGGGGTATTACCCTGTTCTATTAGGCAAGAAGGAGCGATGAACTTGGGTGGCTCAGTACCCTGCTGTTCTTGGTAGGCTACAGCAGTGGTGGTCTTGCTTTCCCCCTCTTTTTGTCTTTCCTTTTACTGAATGGAGAAGCTGTTATTGGCTGTTGATCAGGCAGTTAGTCTAACAGGCTTTTGGCAAGGGTAGCAGGTGCCTATCTAGCAGTTGCAGGACAGGCTGCCTCCCCTTGTGTTTGTCCAGAGTGCTTTAGAAAGTGGGAAGGAAGGCAGACATACATCTGCATTACAGCCTTGCATTGCCCTGCTGTTATGTCTTCCCATTGTCACCCATGCCTTGGTCACAGTGAAAGAGATCCAAAAACCACAGGACCAAACTCTTTGTGTATGAACTGCATTGATAAGAGCACCTGCTGTGTAAAAGAAAGCTAGTATAATTTTTTTAGAACTTAGTTCTTTACAACTCTGTAGCTGGGTCTGGTGTTGAGCTGGATATTCTCTCTGTTCTCTTTTCACCTCAAATGATTGGGGGGGGAAGCAATGCATGCATGTGCATACACATACATCTACCCTTAATCCTGCCTTTTTCATGGAATTTTATAGCCACTATATTAAACCTTCAGTTTTGGGTTTGCCAACCATTTATTCTCATTACGTTTAATGGTCGCAGTCAGTCATGTACAGGTTATGATACATCCATGCGGAGTAGCAAATTGGACTTAGCTAACTGCTGATGTCAGTGAGAGCAGATCAAGTTAATTAGAGTGAGCTCACTGATTCCTGTCCTGATCACAGGGGTGATCCCAGCCAGTGACTGGGTCACTTGAGAATCAGAGTTTTTCAGACCTTTGACAACTGTTCCAAAAAACCCCTTCCATCTCTATTTATTATTCAGATTATTTTTATACCACCTCTTGAGCAACCTGCTTGAGATGGCTAGCAAGACAATAAAACAAAGTCATTAAAAATTGAGCTAACCTCATTAAAATAATCAAGGCAAGGGGGAACAGAAAGTAAGGTAGGTGCCAGATGAGCCTCACATGGGAGGACATTTTAAAGACAGAGAGTTGACGACTGAAAAAGCCCTGTATCTGGTTGCCACCTGCCTAACTTCTGAAGGCACAGAGGGCAGGGTGGAAGAAGGTATTAACTGGCGGGCTGAGTAGTAGTATGGGAGGAGGCAGTCATTCAAGTACCATGGCCCCAAGCCATTCAGGGCTTTAAAGGTAGAACCAGTGCTTTGAATTGTGCTTGGAAACAGATGGGCAACTAGTGCAGATCTTTCAGCATAGGTGTGGTACAACCCCTATATCCAGCCCCCGACAATAACCTTTGAACCAACTGAAGTTTCAGAACAGTTTTCAAAAGCAGCCCCATGTAAAGCAGTTATGGTAATCTGACCTGGATGTGATCAGAGGAAAGATCACCGTGGCCATTTCTCACTTTTCAAGAAAGGGACATAGTTCGCATATTAGCCAAAGCTGGTAAAATGTGCTGCATGCCACAGAGGAAACCTCAGCATCATACCATGATCCATACCATGATCCAGCAACACCCCCAAGTTCTGAAAGCTCTGTGAAACTAGCCCTTCTTCAGCCTCCTGATCTTTTTGTTCAGAATTAGATGTGTTTTCTTTGGTTTTTAGGTCATAACAGCAACTGTCTACTACATTAACTTCAGATTTTTCTACCCTGCGTATGTTTCTGATCACAAAGTGCTAGTGATTCCCTACTTGGCGTACCATCTCAGATGCATGATTGGCATCTATAAGGATCAGAACCGTTTCATTGGCTATCCCAGTGTGGTGGAATTGGTTTCCCTTAGAGGCCCATCTTTCTCTCCATTACTCTCCTCCTTTCACAATAGGTTAATTTGTGTTTGGGAGTTGAATTTAATCTTTCAGAGCATTGTTTTATGCTGCTGTTGAGATTATTTATAATGTGTTAGATAGTTCAATGTGTTTTTATTTTAACCTGTGAACTGCTTTGAGACAATATGAGCAAAACAAGGATAAAATTATTGTAAATAAGTGAGAAGTTTCACTGATTTAGTCTGTGTCTTGGATTCCACCTAAAATTTCCATGCTCACAAGAGGGAAGGGAAGATTTTGCCATTTCCTCCTTGCTCAGCAGATGTCATTCTCTCTCCCCCCCCCCCCCCCCCCACTGGTCGTGTTTTCTTAGGGGAATCCTCCCAAGAGCAGCATTTCAAGGGACATTTTGGTCAGGAGGAAGAAACTGGGAAGTCATGACTCTGGATAGAAATCCTTAGTTAAGCCACACAGAGTAATTCAGTGAAATTTCTTAGTTCATCACTGAAGACTTTATATTTTAACGCCACTTTTGGGGCAAAATTGGCTCTCAAAAGTGTCTTGCAGCAGTAAAATGCATACATTCCTTGGAGAGAATTCCCATCTGAGTTGAATTTAAGTAACACGATGGGAGGGTAACCTGGCAGCTTCGTGCTCTCTGTCTGATAGTATGGGATCCAGGCATGTGGGAGGGATGCCTGACTGCTCTCTTGACCTACGTTTTACCTATACTCTGGGAAAGCAGGATGCCTCAGCAAGTTGTTTTCTCTGTCCGTAGTAGTCAAGGGTTGCTTTTAGTACATATTGCCTCTCTTCATAATAATGGTTTCATTCCCTTCAGCATTATTAGGTGGCACTGCAGTAGGACTTGGAAATTCTGGTTCTGTGGGAGTGGGACAGCAGACAACACCCAACATTAACACTACCAATCAGATTGATCCCAGCTCTATTGAGCGGGCCTATGCTGCCCTTGGATTGACGTATCAAGGGAACCAGATGCAGACGCAGCCACAGGCTCAAGTGAAAAGCCAGCAACAAGGACAGTCACCGCAGGGACTCCGTCCCATGAATCCTGCAAGTAAGTTAAAAAAATGTTTAAGACCATGCACAGTTACATGTTTCTAAAGCTGTAAAGATGAGCATTCTTTGGGTGAAGTAGGGTTATAATGATGAGAGGCTTCATACATAAAACACCTATAAAGATTCCATCATGTTCTACTATGTTCAAGATTGGGGTGGATTGGGGAGGAGAAGGGCCACATTTCCAATGGAGGCAGGATTGGCTGGTCATGGGTGCTGTTTCTTGCATAGAGCAGCATGGGTGAGACATGGAGAGTGGTCCTTGTGGAGGGTGGCAGCCCCCAGCTGCTGGCCCTCACTGGGACCTTTCCTTATGGCTTTAATGGCTGATCCACCCCTGTTCAAGATCAGAATGGCTTCCATTAAACTTTATGGAGTAAATCAAGCAGGTTGCCATCTGGGAAGCAGTTGAGGAAGCAGTTTGTGTGTATCTCCAAGTCCATTCCTTTTTTTCTTTCTCTCATATACTGCTAAATATTCCTGTGGTGAAAAAGATGCACACATTGTGGCCAAAACCTGCTCTTTCCTGCCTTAATAGGAATCCCTCAGGAGACTTAATACCTGTGTTGTACACCATGGTTGTCTTTTAGTGACTACAACTAAAACTGAAGCAAGCCAATCAGTGTTTAACTTGAAAAGCTCAGCAGGAACCCAATCAGGGCCAAGTGATTTCCCAACTTTTAGTTTTCCCAGTAAGGTGAAGATTTCCTTGGTAGCAACAGGATCCCAGTTTTCCTGATGGCTGGTATTTGTTTTTAGAGAAGAGCCTTCTGGCAAGGAGATGGAATCATTAAAAAGTTTTAAAGTATTCCTCCCAGTCTGTAAGAGTAACTGAACAAGTAGAGGGAGAGTGTATTCTATTACTGATTTTGGTACAAGGCATCTCTCCAGTAATGCTGCCAATTCAGGGATAAAAAGTTACAGAATTTGAAGACACTGAATTAAAGTGCAGAAAAATGGGAGTGGGTTGAATTGTTAGGTGTGTGAATCTGAAGAGGTATGTAACCTGGTAGATTTCCTTCTTGGCCACTATAATCTTGTGGAGAGTTTGGATATTTTGTGCCATGTGGATGCAGTAGCATAAACTCGCTGTTTCGGAGCTTCTGAAGCACATTGAAGGAGTGCTATGGCTGCACAGAATGTTTGGTTACCTAGTACAAAGAGTGTGTAGTCAACCATATTTTATTGGCTTTTTTCTCCAATCTAGATGCTAACCCCATGGGAGTGAATGGAGGTGTTGGGGTCCAGGCTCAGAGTCTGCTTTCTGACCCAATGTTACATTCAGCTATGAATTCACAAAAGTAAGTTGTTTATATGGATCATAACTTTTGGAATATATCTGTTGAGCAAAGAATTTATCAAAAGACATATCCCACAACAGCAACAAATGTTAGCTTTGGGCATGAGAACTGTTTTAAAATTACCATAATTCCTTTATTAAACATCAACTTTGGACTCCAGTATTTTCATTGTTGCCTAGCTGGCCTCAATCCAAGGTCATTATATTTTACAAAGATATGTAGGTTTAGTATCCAGGCACACTATATTTGACATATTTAGTACATTATATGAAAGTTGTTTTCTTTTTGCTGAAGGCTTCCTCTGTACCTGAAAGATCCTTTTCCTGTATGTAAAGCACTTGTTAGAACCTGATTCCTTTCAGCAGCTGCTCTTTTCTTAACTGGTTGATCTGCATGTTGTAGTTCAGCTGAACATGTTTGAATAGCTAGTTCTATAATCTGCTGGAATGTGTTGGCATTTAAAGATATGTGAAGTGATTTCTCCCCCACAGACACACACAGTTTGTGAGATAATACACTCAGTGTAGTAGTGTGATATGTATAATACTGTGCCTATACTGTCATAGAAAATCGTTGCATCCTCTATAAATTATACACGTTAAAGCAAACTTGCTTATTCCATAATTCTGCTTTTGCTGTGTGGGCCTAAGATCTAACAGCTCTAGTGCACCAGCTCCCCACCACTGTTAATCTTATTGAACCCAGTCTGACTTCAGAGGTTTCACGAGACATTGGGCTATCCGTAAATTTTGAAGTTTAATCTTCATATCAGTATGAAAATGAAAGCTTAAAGTCCCTAGGAGCTGGATTTTGAACTTTTTATGAATCATAGAATGAATAAAATCCTGAATATGGCTTGAGAATCTCTACGTACACTGTAAAAAACACATTTCTGTTTCTCAAGGAAACTAATGAATACAGAGAAGAATGAAAGTAGTTGGGCATTGGAAACTGCAGAGTCACTGTATGATGGGGCTTCTGTGCTCTAGGTGTGCTTGAATGTGTGGCCTCAGGTCAGAGGTAGTTAAACAGCTAAGGACTAAGCAGCTCAAATATACTTCAGGAAAAATAAAATGAACTTGTGTACATTTGTGTAGTAGTTTGAAGTACAGCTAGCATTCATCATTTTGTTGAATGTTTAACACACTTAAGAGCTTTGGGTTAGGTGTTTGTTCTCATTTAACTCCCAGGGCACATGACAGGAGACACTAGAACCATATTTTATGTTACACTCAATCCTCTCAGGATATACAGTACTGAAAGAAATACTCTTGGATTGAACCTTTTAAATAAATTTAATGGCTGAGTATGGGCCGCCTATGTCCATACCCAATACCCTGTGCTGCCTGTAGATATGTTAAGTTCTAATGGTACTTTCTGAAACTCTGCTAAGCATCCGTTCTATTTTTCTCAGTCCCATGATGAATGAAAGTGCTAATGTTGCCAGTCTGGGGGCCATGCCAACAGCAACACATCCATCTGGCATTGGAATTCGGAAACCATGGCATGAAGATATTACTCAGGACCTCCGAAATCATCTTGTTCATAAACTGTAAGTATTTGATTACTGTATGATGGTTCAGTCTTTTGAGGAACAAAAGAACTAAAAGGGTAGGAGATACAGTGTACTTGAAACTTCCAAAGGAAAATCGTCTTGGGTGCATTTCTGCCATAAGTGGTGGATATCTGCTGATTTTTTTTCTTGGACTGAGCAGGAATACAGAGTTAAGACACTGCTGTTAATGAAGGGTGCAAATAACCTTGTGTTCAAAGGTTGCAATTTATTTATTTATTTAAATATTTATAGCTGGCCTTTCTGGGTGGTTCAAGGCAGCTTGCAATAATAGCTAAAAACATTTCCAATTAGAATTAAAATAACAAGCCCTAAATCTCTCCCTTTACCCCTCCCCCCCAAGAGATGAAAGAAAGTTCTGCTGCTTAGTTGATTGGACCCAATCTGAGGTAGTAATCAAATGGTAAAAAGCTGTTATCCTTAGGATTTAAAGAGGATAACCAAAGTTTTCAAATAGTTTGTGAAGCAACTGACTTGAATTGTCGTTTTCAGTGGCAATTCAATGAATTTCCCAGTGTTTGATGCAACCTTCCAGCAGGACAAAATCAAAACCAGTTTGATTCTCCAGTGCTGAACAGAAGTTCAGTGCAAGATACAATAAGTAATAAAGCATAGTGGACTCTGTAGCTCTCCCCAGATGCATTATCATGGACAGCTGTGTTTACAAGACTGAGGGACCAAAAGGGTGCTTCTTTGAAACCTTTTCCTCTAAGCATCTTTAAGGGTGTTGGACTTTTCTTCTTTATGGAAGAGTTATGTTCTCAAGATACTCTTTAGAGAACAAATTCAGAAGGGTAAGCATGTTTGAGGGTAAAGGTCTGTCTCTTGCCCGTGTTCTGGTGGCAAAGAGTACATGTGAGCTTGTAATGATTTAATTTCTTAGACCAGTGCATCTCAGCTAGCAGAGATGCAGACCATAGACAAGAACCCTTTGACTCTTGCCCTCCTGTTCATTCCTTTGGGCAACCTCATGCCTTTGGACAACATGCAAAGACGGGTGGGACAGGTAGCTGCAGATCACAATCAGCTGGATAGGTATGCAGTCCCAGTTCTCTCTGGGAACTGCTTCCAATCATTCAGAGGGTTGTAAATCCAGGTTAATTTCTGAAATATTATGACTGGCTAGTTCCCTCCAACATACCCACCTGACTAAGGGCATTCTGAGAGCAAGGCTGATAACAGCTTTTTGAAAAACTTTGAGAGAGCTTCCTTAATGAGGTTTCTACTGTAGCCTAGACTTTGTTCTGTTTATTTGATCTTTGCCATTGCAAACTAAGCAATGAAACTCAAGTTCCTCAGTAAGAATATTGCACTAGCATTTCATAGAAAGAGAATTTGTAATGAACACACAAAAAAGAAAGAAGGCTTGTTGGTGTTAAGTTTGGATGAAGTCTGCTTCTATGAAAATCCAGAGCATTGCAGTTTCTCAGTGATAAGGGCAAAGCAATTCACTAGAAGATGGTGGTTTGCTGTAAAGAAAGGGTTTCGCTTAGTTGACCTTCCATGGCTTGTTTTTAAGGGACCCCTCATGGTTATGGAGGGGAGATGGAAAACAGTTTCACATACTGCATTATCTTCTGCTCTGAACAGGAGGGAAAGGGATTTTATTTTGCCTATGAATTGATAGCAATTATGGAACATTTGATTTTTGGGTCCAGGTATTCAGAAGAAAATGTTGAAACAGTTGCTGATTCTTTTTCTGCAGGGTGCAAGCCATATTTCCAACTCCTGACCCTGCAGCGCTAAAAGATAGACGCATGGCTAATCTTGTCTCCTATGCTCGGAAAGTAGAAGGGGACATGTATGAATCGGCAAATAGCAGGGTGAGTTGTCAGGATTTATAGAAAAAATGATTTTTCTGATATATGTAAAGATATTAAATTTAATTCAAACATTTGTGTGAAAGTGATTCTGTATTTGGAGCTGAGCCCAGATGTAACAGCTTATTTCTCAATATTATACAATAACTAAACACTATTATTTTCTGGTATCAGTTTCCCCTTCAATATGTGACCATTTCTAAATACTTGGCCTCAGTGTCAGGTTTGTTCACCTGTTGCTCAAAAAAAATAAAGTAGTATTCTTCCCCATCATTACATGTATAAAACAAATTATTTGAAAGGATTTATTCAGTAATACCACTAAGTTTGGTATAATGGTTAAGAGCACAGACTCTAATCTAGGAGAACCGGGTTTGATTCCCTACTCCTCTCCATGCAGCTTCTGGTGTGACCTTGGGTCCGTTACAAGTTCTTTCAGAGCTGTTCTTGAAAGAGTTCTCTCAGCCCCACTTACCTCACAGGGTGTCCGTTGTGGGGAGGGAAAGGAGATTGTAAGCCACTCTGAGACTCCTTTGGGTAGTGAAGGGCAGAGTATACATCCAATCTCTTCTTCTGAATTGTAGGAAGTATTTAGCAACTTATAAGGCCAGTTAACAATGATCTGGTCACAACCTAGCATGACCAAGATACTGTTATGCAGAGAGGAGCAGGCTTGTTTCTAAACTACAAGATAGGATGAAAAAAGGGGGAGAGGGACAACTTAACCTAACAAAGTTGAATCAAGAACCTCGAAGGTTAGTTAGAAAACAAGTACAGGGCCAGTAGTTAAGAATATGAATGTAAACTGATTATAAGAAAAAATACATGCATTTATTACAGAAACATTTAAAAACATATAAGGGCCCAAATAAAGCCTCATAACACAATAAAAGTGATATATGCACAAGGGAAACAATAGCAACCTAACATTTTTCAGCCCAATGGGGCCTTCTTCAGAGGTCAAACTGTATAAAGTATAAATAGACTCCTATTACAATCAAAAGGCAATGAACAAGTTGATAAAGGACCAAAAGTTGAGTTTTCAGATAGGAAATCAATAGAACAAGGAAATTATTTTGTAAGAGGCCTCCTTGTATCTAGCTTTGTGTCAAGTACAGATGCATATGAGCTAAATAGTATTGCTATTGTATGCCTTCCAATTTTGGTCCAGAAAGTACAGATGTGAGACACCTGAAAGGAGCCAATGTGCCTTGAATATAGAATATAGAAAGTTGTGCAACATTCCCTCACTGTCTCTGTGAACCTTTGCAAATATAAGTGAAGGGACCATTTTCTCCTATCAGAAAAAAATTGTTACTCATGTAGAAAAGCTGCAGTGTCGCCAAAACCAACCCACCATAGCCAGTACTTGATAGACTGGGCTTTTTCTGACAAGAACTCCATTTCCTCCCTTCTCTAGATCATTTTGCTTTGCATGACATTTTTTTTGCTGCCCTCTAAAAGCAAAAGCAGGGGTTGAGTCAGGCACAGCTTTTATGGACTGGGGGCAGTGATATCAAGGAGGGAGCCTCTTCTGGGCCATCCCCAGTAAGTGTCAGCAGCCGTGCCAAAATGTTAATGCTCTACTGTGCAGGCGTACAATGTTAGTGTGCTTAAACTCCGCAGTGGGTGGAGGAAGTTGCCAAGTAGACAAGAGGTGTTGTTGCTTCTGCGGAGAACGAAAGCCATCACTACTGCTGGCCCCTCCCCTCAGTTACCACACACACAACCCGTTACTGCCACACCAACATCTTTACAAGTAGATGTTTCATTTGCCACTTGGGCCAAAAAAGTTGCCTATCATATAGAAGTTCTCCTGACTTCTGTTTGACCAGAAATACACTTCTTATTGTGTGCCTCTTTAATTCTTCTCCCGTTGCAGGCAGAGTATTACCACTTACTAGCAGAGAAGATTTATAAGATCCAGAAGGAACTAGAGGAAAAGAGGAGGACCAGGCTGCAAAGACAGAGCATGATACCGACTGCCCCTGGAATGCCACCAGCTCCAATGAATCAAGGTCCTATGGGGCAGCCGCAACCTGGGATGACAGCAAGTAAGTGCAAGATAGTCTGGCAGTTAATATGACGTATACTAACAGCTTTACTTCCTAACCAGCCTCAAGATTTCAAAGAGCCGATATTTAAGAGAGCTCTTTGCAGGAATGTAACTTGTGGAGATCTGTATTCTTTACTGTGGTGTCCACCAATGAATGTAAAACTCTGCTTTTTGTATCACCTGCCCCAGTGTTTACAACTGAGAAGTTTCTCTAATTACTATCTCTGGCCAGTTGCAGACATTGGGGCCACCACAGCCTTCAACAGTACTGGCCCACTTAGCGCTTACTGTGAAGATACCATGTTAACAGGGGTCCTTTTGAGCAGGAGCTCGGGGGAGCGCAGCTTCGGGAGTTGGTGCCAGGCCCCCCCCCCCCGCGGGGGAATGCCTGCTTGTGTCATGGCTGCAGCAAAATGACCCCATCCCCTGGAAAGGTCCTTGTTCCTCCGACCAGCCTTCTGAAGGCTTCAGCCACCACTGAAGCTGTCCTCCCAGAATAGTGGTATTTCTGAGGCTTGGATGAGTAGCGGTCCCCTTCCTTCCTTCCTCCCTTCCTTCCTCTCTCTCTCTCTCTCTCTTGCCTTCTGACACACTTCCGGTGATGTCAGGTGGTGTAGCATATGCAAATAAGTTATGCTAATGAGTTATGCTAATAAGCTCCTGCACCTCTTTTTCTACGAAATGACCCCTGCATGTTAACGTTTTCTTTCAAACATTTTTTCCTTAGTAACTCTTTGACAAATACTCAGTCACTTCATTGATAACTATTCATACTACATTGTTAATTTCCGATATTATGCTTCTCCAAATTCCTGTCTTTGTTTTTGTAGACGGATTTTAGGGCTTGTGGATATCAAAAGTAAGTTTTTCCCCCTTAGTAAAAGACAGTAAATCTAAATCTTATAAAAACAGTCATGATTCATTAATCTTGTTTTTTCATCCATGTTATAGATGGTCCTCTTCCTGATCCAAATATGATTCGTGCCAGTGTGCCAAACCAGATGGTGAATCGCATGTCGACACCACCAGGTGAGAGTTTAAAGAAAAGTTTGAACAACTTGAAAAGGTAGTAGTACCCCCCCACACACACTGGTGTTATTGGCCTTTTTCTCTTCACCAATTAACACTTCTTTCACAATGTACCATTGTGGAGCTTTTACAGCAATAACCGCCCTCTTTTCTTAAACACGAATGAGTGTTTCATAACATATGTAGATACAAGGTTTGGGGAACCATTGAGAGGTCTGCCAGTATAATATGTATATACAGAGGAAAGTTTTAGCTTCATTACTGTATGATGTCTTGTATATTTTTTTCAAGCCTGATCGGGGGGGGGGGGGGGGAATTGTATTCAGATCAGTTTAGAAAAGAAAAGAGTTTGCATTCTTCACCATGATTGTTTTCCCTAATAGGATTTCCTTGAAATGAATGAAAGTGTCTCGTGCATCTACTTGACCATTCTAAGTTCTGCTCCAGTTTCTTTATATTTCACCTTGCTGCTTAGTCTAAGTTTTTTTAGTGACATTTTTTTTTGCTTTATTTCTGGATGCTGTTGTAAGCTGCTCTTTTCCTATTCTGTCCACTCGTCTTTGTGGCTCATTTGGCTGACTTCCATTGTTTACTTTCTCAATTCTTGAACAGCTAAAGATTGTACTAATGTCTGTTGTAAATTCTTTTGTCTACAGTTTCGTTCTTGTAGTTCTGCTTTTTTGGCTCTCCTTGCCCCCAGCCCCTCTCACTGTTCCTGTGAAAGGCTATGAATGGGCATTGTCTTCTCTCTTCCCATCTGTTCAAGTCCTATTGAGTTCTCCTGATCATTGAGTGTGTTTGTTTTCATAGCTGATTCTGTTCTTGTCACTATGTCAGTCCTTTCAACATTGCATGCTGTGAAACTACTCCCACAAAAATTTTCAGTGCAATTCTGTTTAAGTTTCTCTTCAGACTTGTGCTTCTTGACTTGCTCAGCTGTTTTTGACACAGCTAAGCTGTAACACTGGTTTCCTTGGGTTTCATATTCTGACTTTCCTCATAAATTTCATGATTATTTTCACCTAAGCAGGGCTTGGCTCTTGATTTCGTGACTTTTATTTCTCTACACTTTCTCCAAGTGATCTTTCATGGCTTCTTTTGTGTGCTTTAACTGGTTCTCTTATCTAATGTTCTGCTGTTCTCACCTTCTGTCTGATTCCCATCTCTGGGTTACTGGCATGTTCTTACCTGTTTTCTATTGACCTCTCTGACTGTTGCAAAAACAGAACTCCTTACCTTCCTGCTCATAGCCTGTCACACTCATGCTTCCCTGTCAGAGATACTGGTATCTCACTATTGTAGGATCTTCACGTTTTAGGGCATCTTTGACTCCTCCCTCTCCTTACACCCAGACAATTGCCAAGATCTTGCTGCTTTTTCTCCTTAGTGTCTTCAAGATCTTCCCTTTCCCTTCCATTTTTGTAAGCTTTGTCCATACTCGAGTCAGTTCCCCATTATTTCCTTCTTATTATTTCCTGCTGTGTTTCCCCTGTTCATATGTTTCGGAATGCCTATGCTGTAAGTGGCTTTTCCCTTCTAACATTCCCATTATCTCCTTTTCTTTAAGTCTGTTTATTTCAGCTTCTAGGTCTTGCATTTAAAGCTTACTACCTTGCCTCAAAGACTTTCCATAGCTACTGTGATTACATGCGCTTTTGGTGCTATCTTGATTCTTCTCTATGTGGTCTTAATTCTGTTTATCCCTAACTCATCTTTTGCCTGTATTGTCTGTTAAAACTTTTCTATCCTCTAACCCTTACATGTTAACATGTGGCATGATTTAAATGTTCTAATCAACTTGGCCTTTTGTTTTAAATGTGTGAATATGCAGGAATCAATCAGTTTGGCCCAATGAACATGCAGATGCCATCAGTTGGACCCCGGCAAGCTCCTCCTCTTCAGCACCCTGGACAGCTAAGCCAGGCAGGGACCATGAGCCAGGTCAGTTGATTCCCCTCCCCCCATTTAGTGTGACATCTTGTATGTGTGTGGGGGGGATCCTTTACATGCCTCTTTCTTGAGCCGGTTCAGTTTCAGCTTCTGACATTCTTCAGAAATTGGAGCTGACTGAAGAGCAGGGCAGAGAAGCCAAGAAAGTATCCAAATTAATACTTACCCTAACTTAAGAGCAGCTTTGCTTCATCAGACCAATAACCAGTCCAGTCCAGCCCAGCATCCTATTTCACACAACGGCCAACCATCCCAGAAGGCTGACAAGGAGGCCAGAGCCTCTCTTTGTTGCCCCTCAGCCTTGGTATGTCTTCATACAGTCCAAGCAAGTATGCCTTGCAACTTTTTAAAGATAAGGGGTTCCAGCAAGCATGCTCGCTTTCTGTTCCTGGAAATACCATGTCAAACTATATTATTTTGGCAGCAAAAATGGATAACTGCACCACTTTATTCATAATAAATATTGCTTCTTGTAGATGGGATTTTCCCAGCGTATGCAACAGCCAGGCGTCGGACAGCCTTCCAATCAAAATCAGTTTCTGCAGCAGAACCAGTTCCCAGCATTATCCCCAGGAATAAGTGCAGCAAGCACACCTATGTCTCAGCCTGGCAATCAGACACCAACTTCTCAAGTATGTTTCTGATTTTGAGAGAAGTTTCATTGTCTTTGAATATGGACTTCTTTGTGTGTGACAGATTAAATGAGAGATTAAAAAAAAGAAACTAGCCCATAATGCAACTGTCTAGGTGTCTAAAGGGTACCAGTATCTTTTATGCAAATGCATTTTTTCAGTCTCTCAGCTTCTTGGGAATATAGTCCATTTTGCTCATATCTGTGTAGCCTGTGGTGGACAACTAGTTTTACCAGAGAGCCCCTTGGAGGAGTGGCCACTCCAAAGTAGACCAACAACTTCCAGTGCCACAGCCACTGTGCTTTCTGCTAGTTTTATATTGACAGGGTTTTTTTGGGGGGGGGGGGGAATTGGTCATACTCAGGGAGTCAGATTTGACCCTGGAGCCTCTAGTTGCTGATGTCCAGTGTCATTTGTTCAGGTATTGATAGGTCTTATTTTTCCTCCCCAGGCACAAATGACGAGCTCTTCCTGTCCTGTGAACTCTCCAGTCGTGGCTTCAGGCTCTCAAGGGGGTCATGTTCACTGCCCACCTATCCCACAGCCCACTTTGCATCGAAATTCTCCTTCTCCAGTACCAAGTCGTACTCCCACGCCTCATCACACCCCCCCAGGTCTGGTATCTCAGCAGCAACAGCCACCAGCACCACCACAGGCAACACTTGCCACTGCTCCTGCCACTGTCCCCCAAGCAATGCCACCTGCTCCACAGTCACAAACTATGCATCCTCCTCAGAGGCAGACTCCAACACCTCCACAGGCTCAACTGACTCCACAGATGCAGCCTCCAGTTTCGGTTACCCCGTCAGCAGAACAGCAGCTGCCGCAGCAGCCTCTTTCACAGCAGAGCACGACTGCATCTGTGCCCACTCCAACAGCACCACTGCAGCCTCAGCATCCTGCAACACCTGTAAGGAAACTTTAATAATCTCCCTGTTAAGTGCAAAAGTTCAAGCTTAGATATAATTTTCTTGGTTTTTACCTTTCTTAGTATATAGCTTAAGTGAATGTATGGACTCTACAAACTTGCTGGCGTGCATTGCATTGGCAAAATGAAACAATACACTGTGTTTTAGAACTCATACTATGTTTTGTATAATAGAGCTTTAAGGGAATGCAGTACTCTATAAATGATGCAATTCAGCATGTTTAAGAAGAATGCTGAAGAACAGTATACTAGGTAAACTCATGTTGACAGAACTTAATTGTATAGCCCCTCTTCATATTGAAATGCAATGCCTATGATATTGTCTAAGTTAGAGGCATAAAATTAAGTGAAGAACAAATTGGCTGTGAAGTTGTTACTTATGATGTGGATTTTCTGGTTTGTTCCCTAGCTTTCGCAGCCAGGGGTTAGCATAGACGGGCAGGTATCAAACCCACCATCTACCAGCAGTGCAGATGTGAACTCTCAGCAGGCTGCTCCTGAGCAGCAGCAGCAACCTTTGCCTGAAATTAAAATGGAGGTTAAAATGGAAGAAGAGGAGTCAGAACAAACAGATCTTCCAATGGAAGAGAAACCAGAGGTGAGTAGGGCATTCTCATTAGATGTGTCTAGTAATTTATTTTAGTCTTTTGGATGAGAATGGCATACATAGGGCATTTTTTGTTTTGTTTTTCATTATATTTGTATAACAACCTTGTGAGGTATGTTGGGCTGAGAGATAGTAGCTGGCCAAAGGTAACCCTAATGGGCTTCATGACTGAGCCTAATAAAAGTATAGCATTCTGTACCAGCATTTCTCACAGAGGAGTCTGGGAACCAGCAAGATCTTTGTAAGGACAAAGGGTGAGACATTCTCGTACCCTCTGGCTACCCTGAAAACAGAGTTTCTGTTTTCTCCAGATGGGAGCAGGGACTCTGCACCATAGGGGAAGTGGTAGTGGAATTGGATTCCTCTTCTTTTAAGGGACAGAAGTTTGTAGAGTTGTTACCGTGTGCAGTCATGTAGCTTCCAGATCACCCCCAAAGCACAAGCCAGAAAGTGTGTTGATAAGTTCCTGTGAACCGGAAGCTCAGCCCTAGGAACTCTTTCATTGGTTGAGTGAAACTAACATTGAACTGGTTTTCACTCTTTTCAAATGTTAGAAGCTATCATTAAGGAAGTTCATTGTGGTCTGTGGAGCAAAGTCCCAATAAAGGGTTAGATCAAGATGGGTAGCCGTGTTAGTCTGTCTGTAGCAGTAGAAAAGAGCAGGAATCTAGTAGCACCTTAACAACTAACAAAATTTGTGGCAGCTGCTGTTGTCATTTAGCTGCTATTCGGCATTTGAAATGCTCTCCAAGATACAAGGACAGATGGACTTACATTCTAGCTGTATCTGAGGACATGAGCTGTGATTCACGAAAGCTCATACCTTCCACAAATTTTGTTAGTCTGTAAGGTGCTACTGGACTCTTGCTCTTTTCTACCAATAAAGGACTGTGAGACTTCGTTCAGGGCCTTTTGAGTTCCGGCCTTATAGAATTAGTTACCCTGTAAGACCTAACCTTGTAGAACAGGTACAGACAGTACATTTTACTTAAATTTGCTTTTAATATGCAGGTGATACGGTTCACTGCATTGTTTTGAGGATCCAAGAGGACTGAGATCTCTGCAGGGCATGCACAGATTGCCATGTGCAATTGAAAAGCGGCTGTCCAGCTCATGGCAGGCATCAGCAAGGGAGAAGGAGGGGACTTAGGATTCAGTGAAAAAATTAATCAAAATGGGGGCCCCTCAAGTTGTTAAAGTTGGGTGTGTTTTATAGACCAGTCTCTTGTCTGTGCTGCGTGAGTTAACAACTGCCAAGTCTTTGTTAAGTTTGGTCTGTGAGGCCTGGTTCAAGCAGCGTTAAAAGATAGATCAAGGCAGCATTCTTATTACAATTCACTGATGCCAGGCCTTATGGTTGTTACAGTTGGGTGCTTCTGTATAACCGCTCGCTGCGATACATTACTCTTTTTTTTTTTTTAATTTTTGCATTTGAGTGTGTGTGCCCGTGCCTGGAAGTCATGAAGACCTCTGGTGACTCCTACTGGGGCACGGAGGGTGTTCAGAGAAGCGGCTTGATAGCCTGCCTCTAGCCTCCCAGCCCTGGTATTCTCTGGAGGTCTCACATCCAAATACTTACCCGGCTTAGCTTCCAAGATCTGATGAGATCGGGCTTGCCTGGGCTTTCCAGGTCAGGGCTATACATTACATATTTGAGGATGAGGAAACAGTTCTCCTTGTAATGGGATGCTTTTATTTTTCAGACTTAAACTATGCAACTGCCTTCCTCAGCACCAGGGCTCCGTTGGGGCCGGGGCACGCCGGAGCGACGCTCCGGGAGAGAGGAGGCGGGGGGGGCGGGAACATAATCAAGCCCCGCCCCCCAGCTCGCTCTCCCCGGCCCGCGCTTTGGTGCGGAGACCTGCCCAAACCAACCGCAGCAGCAGCAGCAGGAATGAGCATGCCGCCAGGCCAGGGAGCAGCCTCCAGGCCCCCCCCCATCTCCCTCCCTGGCCCACGGCACGCCGCAGGGCCAGGGAGCAGCCTCCAGGCCCCCCCCCCCCGATCTCCCTCCCTGGCCCGCGGCACGCCGCTGGGCCAGGGAGCAGCCTCCAGGGCCCCCCCCCCGATCTCCCTCCCTGGCCCGCGGCATGCTGCAGGGCCAGGGAGAAGGCTCCAGGCCTGCCCCCCGATTTCCCTCCCTGGCCCGCGGCACGCCGCCGGGCCAGGGAGCAGCCTCCAGGCCCCCCCCCCGATTTCCCTCCCTGGCCCGCGGCACGCTGCAGGGCCAGGGAGAAGGCTCCAGGCCCGCCCCCCCCCGATCTCCCTCCCTGGCCCGCGGCACGCCGCAGGGCCAGGGAGAAGGCTCCAGCCCCCCCCCATCTCCCTCCCTGGCCCGCGAGAAGCGCCCACCCACCCACCCCATCTCCTTCCCTGGCCAGCGGGCACGCCGCCGGGCCAGGGAGAAGCCCCCAGCCCGCCCACCCACCCCATCTCCCTCCCTGGCCCGCGGGCACGCCACCGGGCCAGGGAGAAGCCCCCAGCCCGCCCACCCACTCCCTGGCCAGCGGGCACACCGCCAGGCCAGGGAGACGCCCCCAGCCCGCCCACCCCATCTCCCTGGCCAGTGGGCACGCCGCCAGGCCAGGGAGAAGCCCCCAGCCCGCCCACCCACCCCATCTCCCTCCCTGGCCAGCGGGCACGCTGCCGGGCCAGGGAGAAGCTCCCAGCCCACCCGCCCACCCCATCTCCCTCCCTGGCCCGCAGTAAGGTGCTGTGCCAGGGACAAGCCCCCAGCCCTCCCCCTCCTCATTATTCCTGGGTCGTGGGGGGAGGAGGTAGTAAGGGAAGAGCTGGGCCTGAGTGGCTTTAAGCCACTGGGGCCCAAGCAAGGGGGGGGAGAGAAACACCTTGTCTGCCTGTCTGTCTGTCTTCCTTCCTTCTCTCTCTCTCCCCCCACCTACCTACCTTCCTCTTCCTTCCTTCCTTCCTTCCTTCCTTCTCTCTCCCCCATCTACCTACCTACCTACCTTCCTCTGTCTGTCTGTCTTCCTTCTCTCTCCCCCCCCACCTACCTACCTACCTTTGTCTGTCTGTCTGCCTACCTGCCTTCCTTTCTTCCTCCCTTCTCTCCCCCTACCTACCTACCTACCTACCTACTTACCTTCCTCTTTCTTTCTTTCTTTCTTTCTTTCTTTCTTTCTTCCTTCCTTCCTTCCTTCCTTCCTTCCTTCCTTCCTTCCTTCTCTCTCTCTCCCCCCACCTACCTTCCTTCCTTCTTTCCTGTTCCTTTCCTTCCTTCCTTCTCCTTTCCTCCCTCCTCCTTCCTTCCTTTGCCATTAGATAGGCTTGCCAGCTCTGAGTTGGGAAATACCTTGGAGATTTTTGGGGTGGAGCCTGAGCGTGGGTATTGCCTTCTGACACACTTCCAGTGACGTCAGGGGTGTGTGACCTTCTGACACTTCCGGTGACGTCAGGGGGTGTGACATATGCAAATAAGTTATGCTAATGAGCTCCTGCACCTCTTTTTTTACGAAAGGACCCCTGCTCAGCACTATTTCAAAGGAATAACTGTTTCCTATTGTGAAGGAATGGAACAGTTTCCATCCTTTGGGATTTGGTTCTTATTATGTTTACTGTATAAAATGGGGGAGGAAGAGATTTTAAAAAATTAGTTTCAGGCAGAAAGTTCATAAGGATTGTCTTAAGAAATAGCAACCAAAACAGAAATGTCTTCTGTGGTTCTGGTGAAATGAAACTCAGATTTTGAGCATTGAACTTTAGGGCTTCCCTTGACTGGTCAAGATCTGAGTGGAGGTATCAGGCCTAAACTACGAAAATAAGAGAAACCAGAGACTAGGTAGTGAGTAAGAAGAGCTGAACAAAGAACATGTTAGAGCACTGCAGAAATGATTCATGGCGAAATCCTTGCTGGAGAAATTGGCTGCTGCAAGGAGAGTAAGAGGCTAACCTGAGAAAGGAATAAGACTGAGCTAAAGAAAGCAGTTTTTTAAAAATCTGCCAAAATGGGGGGGAAATCTGGTTAGGCTTAGCTGGATGTGTTTTGTTGTTTTCTTGCCCAAATGCTCTTTATGTTTCTCTGTCTGTAAGCTACTTAACATTTTTAGTGTGATGCTGCTTTAAAAGTGTTTAGTAAAAATTTGACTTTGTATAATTTTTAAACTTTGTTTTTCCGCCCATTTCTAAAGGCCATTCCCCTCTCTCAAGTGATTTTGAGTTGGTTAGGTTCTATAAGAAATATATATGGTTATAAAGAAGAGGATGGAAGGCAGCCCAAAAGGAAGGGGGGGGAACTTTTTTCTTGGTGGCCGTGCTGAAGGCCACTGGAGGGGAAAGCTGAAAGGGGCTTACAGAAGCTGTTTTGCCTTGCCTTCTCTCCCTCTCATGATATAGAGCAGTGGTTCTCAACCTGTGGGTCAGGACACCTTTTGGGGTCGAAGGACCATTTCACAGGAATCGCCGGCTGGCATCCAAGCCCGCCCCGCCCCTCCCCACTGGAAGGAAAGGGCCCCGTGCTCAATTGAGTGCAAGGTCTGGCCTCCTGGCTCTTTGCCCTCAAAGGGAGCTTTCCCTTTAAGGGCAAAGAGCAGAGGTTGGTTGGGGCCGGAACCCCAACCTCTGCTTCCAGCAGCCCTTCCAGCAGGGGCCACGAGGAAAAAGAAGCCAGCAGGTAAGTCAATGGCCGCTTCCCCCTCCCCATCGCTGCCTTTAGGGCGCTCCACCACCGCCTTCCCTAAGCGCCGCGCCAAAGCGCAGAGCCCAGGAAAGGCAGCAAAAGCCCCCCCGCCTTCCCTAGGCTCCGTGCCAAAGCGCAGAGCCCAGGAAAGGCAGCAAAAGCCGCCGCCCCCCCCCACCGCCTTCCCTAGGCTCCACGCCGAAGCGCAGAGGCCAAGAAAGGCGGCAAAAGCCCCCCCGCTGCCTTCCCTGGGCTCCGCGCCAAGGTGCAGAGCCCAGGAAAAGCGATAAAAGCCACCCCTCCACCTACCTACCTACCTTCCCCCCCTCTCTCTCTCTCCCCCCACCTTTCTCTCTCTCTCTCTCTTCCCCCTTTCTCTCTCTCTCTTCCCCCTTTCTCTCTCTCTCTTTCCTCTCTCTCTCTCTCTCCCCCTCTCTTCCCCATTTCTCTCTCTCTCCCCACCTTTCTCTCTCTCTCTCTCCCCCCTACCTGCAACAGCCTCCCCCCCCCACCTACCTTCGTTTTCTCATGGCATCTTCTGTTGAAGAAAAGTAAGTCTGAAGCCTGAGTGTTTGTTGTGTCTTGTTGGGAATAGCTTGCAAACATATGTGTGTCTAAAGTCTGTATTAAAGTTGTTTGGTGCTAACTGCCATGCAAGAGAAAACATCTGAAAAAGTAGCTTCATTGTTGTGTGTGTTGGCAGAATTTTATGGTTGGGGGTCACCACAACATGAGGAACTGTATTAAAGGGTCACGGCATTAGAAAGGTTGAGAACCACTGATATAGAGCCTTCTTTCCCTCTCATGATGTAGAGCCAGTTTGGTGTAGTGGTTAAATTTGCAGACTCTAATCTGGGATAACCGGGTTTGTTTCCCCACTCCTCCACTTGCACCTGCTGGATGACCTTGGGCAAGCCATAGCTCTGTACCAGCTATTCTCTCAAGGACAGTTGTCTCAGAACTCTCTCAGTCCCACCTACCTCACAGGGTGTCTGTTGTGGGGAGGGGAAGGGAAAAGAGTTTGTAAGCCACTGTGAGACTCCAAGTGAGTGAAGGGCGGGATATAAATCCAATCTCTTCTCTTCTTCTCTTCTCTAGTTTGCTGCCTAGACTGTGACAACCTACATGTAGTAGTACTTCAATGAAAACAAAAAAGCATATGTGGATATTAACTTGTGAGAACTTACTGTAGGTCACTACTGTACACGTATTAGAAGGCTGCAGTGAGGTATAGGTCTTTCAGCCTCTGTTCATGTGGTACTCTTGTGTCACATGCATTCATCTAGGTTTGTGACTTTTCCTTCACAAATCATAGGGATGTCCCTTTGTCTTGAATGAAAATAAATTGTATAGGGGAAGGGTGATCTTCATTGTTTATGGGAGGATCAGACAATGCTGCTTGCTTTATTTGGAGGTACAGGTTAAAGTTGTACTAGACTCCTTGCTCAAATACCTTACTTTTTTCCAGGTGAAGATAGAGTCCATGTCAGAGGAATGTAAATCTGAACCAGCAGAGCAGGAGGAAAAGAAACCAGAGATAAAGTCAGAAGTGAAGGAAGAGGAGGAAAGACCGAGTACTCCAGGTACCCAGTCTTCACCAGCTTCAGGACAGTCAAAGAGGAAAAGTAAGTAGCTTGTCTATTGCATGGGGAAGCAGAGTAACTTTCTAAATTGAACCTAGGGCATGTCTTTAACACATTGGTAACAGAAATAGTTATGGCTTTTACAGAACTGTCTACTGAAACACAAATTGGAAGACAGGACTATGAAGTGCAGGATTCATGCTCTCTAAAAATTAAGTGCCTGACTACTGTCCTGGTAATGGCAGTAGCACAAAGGAGGCGGGAGGTTTCTGCATATTGGAGGACACCCCTCCCCCAGCTTAGATTTGGGTTTATCCCTGAGGATACGCTGGGAGAGAGTCTAACAGCACTATTGTTGGGCTGTGTGGGGAGAGGAATAAGCTTCTTGCCTCCCCCTGCTCCTTTCCAGAACAAGTGCTTTGTAAGTTCATGGGACAGGAGCCCTAAGTACGGTTGTTGAGGAGGGGATAGACATGGGAAAGGAGCAAGTTCTGTAACTTGTGCCACTCCTTCCACCAAAAGCATTACAGAGCTTTTGCCCCATAGAACTGCATATTGCTTTTGTTGAAAGGTAGTGGTGGAGGAGCAGTTCCTTACCTCACTGATTTCTACTGCAAAAAAACCACCCAAAAAAGAGCTGAGTGCAATGATAGCCTTACCATAGTCAGGGCTCAGGAATATTCAGGCCCTAATTCCGAAAGTTGCAGTGGTTGGTGGAGTGGAGGGGAGTGGTGTGGAGTGGAGTGTAAAGAAGAGCCAAACTGTCTCACATCCAGTGTCAAGGAGCTGTTGCCCCATAGCCTTGCAAAAGCAAGTATTAAGGTTTTATGGTTTCCAGTTCCCATACCCACACCTTTGGCAAGGCTGTGGTGCAATATCTCCTTAGAAAATCTATTGGGAGTTTTAGGAACTCCTTTTTAATGCAAAATTTTAACATCTCATAATATTTTGTTATGCATATCTGTTTGTGAATTTACTATTAGCAAAATTTACATTAGGTGAATGTGTACATTTTCAGTTCTTGCCTCCAGCCATATCAAATTACAGGCTGTATCATACCAGAACTGGACATTGAGTGGAGATATTACAGATGAATTGCACATGTATATAACGGATTTTATAGCAGATTTCTAACCCCACCCCCCACCCCCATTTTTCATCTTCTGCATTTCTTTATGAGAAGTTTTCAAGCCAGAAGAGTTGAGGCAGGCACTTATGCCAACTTTGGAGGCACTTTACCGTCAGGATCCAGAGTCCCTTCCTTTCCGGCAGCCAGTGGATCCCCAACTACTAGGAATTCCTGTAAGTGTGTTACAAAAACATTTTCTCTTCTTATGGCAGAGGGATTTTGTGCTTAACTAAATTGTAGAAAGCTTTGTCCGTCCATGCCTTATCCCCCAGTTAAAAGTCAGGAATTGAGATGGGAAACCCGGAGAGTTCTACTCAGAGCAAGATTCACTCGAAAACCCTACGGGCCAGTGTGATTTCTTTAAAAAATAACCGTTTTTTATTTGGTCAGAGTGAATTTGATCATTCATGTATTCTTTACACTGATGCTGAAGAGCATTCCAAGTACTACAAGGACAGAAAGAAGCTCTTCTAATAGCTTTGAACAGCATGAGGGCTTGGTTTCTCCTCACAGAGCTACCTCTAAGTCATAGGTAGTAGTGGACTGCTTAAAAGTCCCCTTCTGCCTCATGAAGGACTGCCTGTAATGGTGTATTTGGTTGAAATTGTGTTTTATTAACCTGTACTCCAGGTTGTCACGTGGAGAACCAAATTCTCTCTGTAGCGCAAAACTGAATTCCGAAAGTAAAAGTAATAGAAAAACATTCATTTTAAAAAAGGAAGCAAATAAATGCCCAAGTCTCCAGAATTCCTTTTTTTTCTTGTACATCAGTCTTCTAATGTTAGTGTTGCCTTTTTGTTTCTCTTTCTGTAGGATTACTTTGATATAGTTAAGAACCCCATGGATCTTTCTACTATCAAGAGGAAACTTGACACAGGACAGTACCAGGAACCTTGGCAATATGTTGATGATATTTGGCTCATGTTCAACAATGCCTGGCTCTACAACCGCAAAACATCCAGAGTATATAAGTACTGTTCCAAGCTGGCAGAGGTGTTTGAACAGGAAATTGATCCAGTTATGCAGAGCCTTGGCTATTGTTGTGGAAGAAAGGTGAGGAAGTGCCTCAAAGTTTGAACCTCAAGGAGCTACAGCAGTTCGTTTCAAAGATTTAAATACATAAATGTAAACATCTCTTCCCATCAATTCTGAGTTTTAAATATCAGTGCTTGAGGATGGCCACTATTCTGCCTGTGGTTTTATTTGGCCCCAGCAAAATTAGTGATAAGGCTGGCTTACCCTTTTGTGAAAATCATTGGAGACATCATTTACAGTATACAACAGGAAAATAAGTACAAGGACTTGGATGGTAATATTTCAGTTGCATTCATTTAATGTGTTTTAAAACTGTAGGATTCCTTTTATTCCAGAGCTGATTAAATGTGTCTTAAGGTGTTTACTATTGTGAGCAGCCACAAAGAAGAAGATGTTCACCTTATCTGGGATATTAAGATTTAACTTGAGATGTTTTCACATGTAGCAGTACTGAGCTTGGTGACAGTTATTACCAAGAAACCATGCAAAAGGTTGCTGCCTGAGACATAGTATGATACTGTAGAAACACAATATTTTTAGTAGTCCAGAGAAATAAGAGCGAGGGGATAAATGTGTCTTTATTAGAATAGCTGAGCTTTCACATTACTTTGTTGTACTAAAGGTGTCTACCTGTGTGTAAGAAAACTGTGTTGTGATTTACCAAACGACTCTTTCGGCAAGGCAAAAAACTCCTCAAACGAACAGCTCCCCAATACTGACACAAATATTTATAAAAACATTTTTTTTTCTGTTTTTGCAGTTGGAGTTTTCACCACAGACATTATGTTGCTATGGCAAACAGTTATGCACAATCCCACGAGATGCTACATATTACAGTTACCAAAACAGGTAAGAGAAAGAGAAAGTTGGTGCAGAGTTGTGCCTGCTGTAATATATTAGACAGAAGCAGGCATGCCCTTATAACAGTGAACGGCCTGGTCACTTTTTATGCTAGCAAGTTGCTCTGTTGCATCATTTGTCTTTTGTCCAAGTTTAGAATGTTAATTTATATTTTGTACATATTTATTGAGAAGTTCAAAGGTGTTGCAGTAAACCCATTGTCTTTCCTCCATACTGAACTACACCGTAGTGTGTCAGCATGTTAGTCGGTTATAGTAATGGTTCCAGACCATTCTTTAAACATGCATGTTTGCATCTTGACATCACTGACTTTTTTGTCTTCAGTATCGTTCTGAGGAAGCTGTATTTTCTTTGTCTCAGCCCACACATTTGTCACATCCCAAGCTATAGTAATTAAATAGTATTATGTTTCTGAGTTAATTTTTTAAAAAGGGTGCTTGCTAGATCAGAGGAGGGCTATCTGGTCTGTTTAAGAACTCAAGTCCCTGACTGGAGCTGACCAAGCTCCACCTCATCCAGCATCATTTACACAGATTCCAGCAAGCATTAGGTTACCTGCTATGGATGTGCAGTCTACTTTCTGCCCACTGTGTTCTGCTCTAGAGTGGAAGCTGACTTAGTGTACAAGAATGAATGGCCTGGAGTCGATCCCTTTACAGTCCCAACCAGCATTATGCTGTTAGCCTCTCTTTCTCAAGACTTGCTATCTTCCCCAGAAACAGTTGAACCTTTATCCTTGTGGTCAGTGATGCTTCAAATGGGAAGATTTTATCTGGAGCTTTCTTGGGGAGGAAGCAGTGTTGAGAATGCTTGAGCTGCGGATGTGTTCCTCCTGCTTCTTTCCTTCCTCCACTGCCAGAGGGGGCAAGAATATTGCTGCAAGGCAAACTTTTATTGGAATTGTAAGATGACTTCAGTCCCCTCTAAACAAATCTGAATAATTGTTCATGTATTTTTGTAACTTAAACAGTTTCGAGCCACCAGATAGTGTTCTTATTGTCAAATTGATGAAAAGATGCTTTTATCTAGATGTGAGTTCAAGTCCAGAGAGCAACTCTAAGTGTGGCCTAGGTATGCTAAGTAGGATTTACTGAGATCAAGAGATCCTTATCCTGTCACAGTTACTGCTTTTGAAATTTGCTTTGCTTTTGAGATGCATGAACTTTAAGGAAAACCCCATGAAAATTTGTAACTAGCCATGTTGTTCTTTGGATCTGGACTATACTTCTGAATACTTAAACAGACATTTGTCATTATTTCCTATAAACAAATTAACCTTAACTGAAAGGGGGGGGATTGGTTGAGTTCCTTAGAAATTATAGATCTTCTTCATGGTCTCTGTGCATCACACCTCTGGGATATAGTGTGCCTGCACCGACCCCAATAGGAACCTTCTAAAGGGAAAGGGATTTTCGCGCCCTCTCCCTATTCACAGGCAGGGCTCCAGTGCGCATGACCAAGGGAGGGACATGACAATCTCGCCAGTTCTCTTCTGACCACCATGCTGGTAGGACCCTCCTCGTTTTGATCAGTATTTTCTTTTCTTTCTTCCTTTTTCTCCCGGATTTTCTTGAAAGTTGAAAGGACTTTTTATTAGTTTTGGATAGAACTGACTTTGAGTACTCTGCTTCGGCAGTTTACTCCCCACCCCACTTCCGGCCTATGGCCAAATGGTGGGGCTTCTTCAAACGGTGCCTAAAGTGCGGCAGCAAAATCACCCACCCCACCCACCCCAATAGACACTCGCTTTGTCTTTTGTGCCTTGGGGAAGCACACCGGGTGGACTCCTGTACTCACTGTGCCAGGTTCTCAAAGCAAATGAGGAAGAATTGAGCCGCGAGACTCAGTATCGCTTTATTGGAACAGGCTCTTTCTCCGATGGCATCTTTGCAAGAGACGTCCGGACATGCCTCACTGTCAAACCCAGCTTTGGGATCGACGACTGTGCTCTCTCTGACGCTGAGTTGTCGATGTCAACAGATCGGTGCTGAAACGACTGATGTCGACCTCCCAGTCCGAAGCCCATACTCCTGCCAAAAAACGCAAGGAGGGCAAGGATGACAGGCAGAGCAAGCACAAGAAGCACACGAAGGTTATCTTCTCCAAAAGTGCTTCGTCCACGCATGTCGCGTCGGACACAGCCCTGGCGGGGGCTGCGGTGCTTGACTCTGCAGACCGTGGGCAGCTACAAGGTGATTCCACCTCGCCTTTGCTGCGTCCTATCCACTTCACGGACTCGGAACTAAATATAAATTTAACCCAAGTGCCCCGGCTGCCCAGTGTCGAAAGTCTACACCTAAACAGGGACACTGGCACCTCAGCCATCTCTCCGCATCGATCGGAGGATCGGGATCGATCATCAGGGCATTACCCCCCAGCTCCATGGGATGCCAGTCATTGGCAATACCTCTGCAGAGCTTATCCTATGCCTGCTGCGCCCTGGTTCCCTCCACGTGCCCCGGCAGATTGGGATCGCTAGACAACATCCTCCCACCTCTCTGGATACCAAGAGCACCCTCCGACACCGGAATTTGTACGGCCATAGCGGTTGGTGCTGGTAGACAGGAAGCACAAACCCGCTGTTCCGCCTCTGGGGCACCATGCTGAGCAGTCAACACCGATGCCATCAATGCCAATACAACCCATTTCTTTCTCTGATCCGTCGGAGCGTTCTGAACCTTTGGTATCGTCTTCATCGTCGTCCTCCAATGATGACGCCCCTACCCAGGAACCCTCCCCACCGCAACAAGTGGCAGATAATCTCCCCATAAATCATATGGGGATTTCATCAAGAGGATGGCCAATACACTGATGCTCTCCACTGTTCAGCCTCCACCCACTGTGACAGACTCAGTGTTTGACATAGTACAGATGGACACTTCCACAGCCATTACATTACCATTAACTTCAGTCTTACTGCAAGCGGCCAAAGCACCATGGTCTCATCCGGCTTCTACTCCTATTTCTAGCAAAAGGTTTGAACACATGTACAGGGTGCAGGAATCGGGAGCTGAATTTTTATTCATTCACCTTAAACTCAACTCTAAGGGCAGACGCGGCCACTCCTCTCCTCCTGACAAGGAAAGGAAGAAACTTGACTCCTTTGGGTGCAGATTCTATTTGGCAGGGGCGTTAGGAATTAAAACTTCCAATTATATGGCCTGCATGGGTAGATACCAGTATGCCCTCTGGGAGCAAATGACTGAGTTTATTGCTTCCCTCCCTGAAGACATGAACCGTCAAGCCAGGAGGCTGCAGAAAGAGGGTATGATGGTGGCAAAACATCAGCTTAATGCCACTAAACATAATCTGGATATGGCAGCCAAAATGCTCACGTCAGCAGTCACGCTCAGACGTCATGCCTGGCTGCGCTCCACGTCCCTACCTAGTGACACTAAAGTCTTTGTTGAGAATCTTCCCTTCGAAGGTGAGGGGTTGTTCAGTTCCACTATGGATGCAGTCTTACAAGAACTAGACAAGAGCATCAAGACTTCACATAATCTGGGAATCTCCCAGCCTCCCAAACAATCCAAGTCAAAGTCCTGGAACAAATCCTGGTCCTGCAGATCATCCCAAAAGTCCTCCCTGGAACCTCAATGGCAGAGATCCTCTGGTTTCCAGTCACTGCCCTATGGAAACAAACAGAAGTTCAATACTGCCTCCCAGTCAAGGACCAAGGCTACCAAGCCCCCCAAGCAGAGCCTTTGACTTAGACCAACTGGCCAAAACTCCCACCCAGCTGTCCCCGTTTTTGTCTGCCTGGAGAAAGATAACATTGGACAGATGGGCGCGCTCTGTCGTCGCAGAGGGCTATCGTATAGTTTCTTCAGGTGCCTACGGAGTCGTATTTCATCCCTACGCCCAGCTCTGTCACACTACTAGATGAAATCTGGAACCTCCTTCAAAAGGACACAATAGAACCCATTCCTTGGTCGCAGTTCCATCAGGGATTCTATTCCCGTTATTTCATGGTTCCCAAGAAGGATGGAGGCCTCCGCCATATTATAGACCTCAGAAACCTCAATACCTTCATCATGTACAAAAAGTTCCAGATGACAATCCTTCAGACCATCCTTCCACTCCTTAAGCACAAGGTTTGGATGGTGACCCTGGACTTGAAAGATGCTTACTTTCATGTCACAATACACCCAGATCACAGGTGTTTTCTCTGCTTCGCTGTGGGGGAAGGTCATTATCAGTACAAGTCTCTTCCGTTCGGCCTTTCCACCCCCCACCCCCCACATATTCACGAATTGCAGCCTACCTTTGCCTGCAAGGTGTACGGATTTTTCCATAGATCAACGACTGGTTGCTCGTGACAGACTCAGAGATCACTCTGCGAGACCACATTGCACTGACCATGCACACTCCAGAAGCTTTAGGACTCACCGTCAACCTGACAAAATCTGTGCTCACCCCTGCAAGGTGGGCCTAGTTCATAGGAGCTATCCTGGATTCCCTGGCATGCATAGCCTGCCTTCCTCCCAAGAGGGCAGACAACATCATAACCTTGGTCTTAAGTCGGCAGAAAGAGGCTACAGCAGGGCAACTCCAACGCCTTCTGGGACTGATGGCAGCAACCACAGCCACCATAGTTTTTTCCAGACTGCACATGAGACCACTCCAGCTCTGGTTTCTTCATCATTTTCGTCCTCAGTTTCATTCCCAGTCCAGGACATTTTGCCTTACGGTGCCAGTATTGGACTCCCTCAGTTGGTGGATGAATCCACAGAATCTTCTGATGGGAGCCCCTTTCCACCCACCCACCCCATCCGTGACACTGACCACGGATGCCTCCCTCTGAGGGTGAGGTGCTCACCTCATGGGACTGTGTGTCGGGGGCAAGTGGGAACCCCACATGATTCACAATCACATCAACTTTCTAGAGATGCTTGCGATGTGCTACGTTCTCTGATCTTTTCAGCACCTAGTCGCAACAGCACTGTTGCAGTCCTGACAGACAACACGACAACTATGTGTTACCTCAACCGCCAAGGTGGGACAGTGTCCAGAGGCCTGTGTCAGCTAGCCCTGGAGATTTGGGACAAGTGTCATTCTGGGGGGGTGTTCCTGGTTGCAGCACACCTACACGGCTTCCTGAATGTGCAGGCAGACTTCCTGAGCAGGGGGGGAGCATCGCTGCACGAATGGGAACTCAACTGGACCCATCTCCAACCAGTATTTGATCGTTGGGGTTACCCGTAGATAGATGTGTTTGCATCCTGGCACAATGTGAAATCCCACCTGTTTTGCTCCAGGGCAGGAAGGGATCTTTCCTCCCTGGGAGACAGAATCCTTTACCCATGGGTACACAGACGTGTATATCTGATCCCACCAATTCCTCTACTTAACAAGGTGATCAACAAGGTGATGAGGGATCATCCTCATTGCAATCTGGTAACCCAGACAGCACTGGTTCCCCACTCCCCTACACCTGTCCAAGGGCTCCTTTGTCCACTTCCCAGTGGTGCCCAGTCTCCTCCTGACATAAGGGGGACAAGTATTGCACCACGATGTACCTCATCTCAGGATGGCAGTGTGGCAGATGCTGTTTTGAAAATAAGTCACCTTGAGCCAGCGCACGCTGGCTAGGCGGGGCATAAATCAATCAATCAATCAATCAATAAAAGTGACAGAATAGCGCACGTGCTCCTCAATTGCCGAAAGCCTTCTACACATCGGTCCTACAACGGGAAATGGAGGAAGTTTGTGGCTTACCTTAGTTCGGAAGGGTTGCCCCCACCTCCTATGGATCTGAATGCTGTTTTCGGCTTTCTCCTCTCCTGTATCGACGTGGGTCTCAGTTGTGCCTCTCTACGGGTCTATTTGGCCGCTATTTCTGCAAATCATTCTGAAATAGAAGGTCATTCGGTGTTCTCCCACCCAAGGTCAAAACAATTCATGAGGGGCCTCAATTGCCTGTTTCCCCTGACCTGAGGCCCAACGCCAGCCTGGGACTTACCTCTGGTTCTGGCGAGACTGACGGGCAAGCCCTTTGAACTGATGGCCACCTTTAGTCTGCAACTCCTCTCATGGAAAACTGCCTTCTTGGTGGTCATCACGTTCGCTAGGCAGGTGAGTGAACTCTGCACTCTGTTGTGACCCACCTTACCTTATTTTCCATCATGATGGTGTTACTCTGGCTCCAGATGTCTCCTTCTTACCCAAGATAGTCTCGGAGTTTTCACATGAGGGCAGATATCACCCTTCCAGTGTTCTTCCTGACCCCTCAGAATGAGGCAGAGCATCGTCTTCATGCACTGGATGTGAAAAGAGCTCTGCTCTTCTACTTGAATAGGACTCAGTCTTTTTGAAGATCTCCAGCCCTCTTTGTCTCCCATGCCCTGCTGGGGCAAGGTCGAAAGCATCTGTCCAAATGGATTGTGGAGACGATCAAACTGTTCTACTTACTGGCAAAGAAGCCTTTGCCTGGTCCGCTGCGTGCACATTCCACCAGGGCAGTAGCTACCTCTACAGCCTTCCTCAGAGGGACACCTTTGGGAGACATCTGTAATGCAGCTACCTGGGCCTCCCCTCACATGTTTGTGAGGCACTACGCCCTTGATGTCTGTCTTCACCAACATTCCGCGGTGGGGCAAGCTGTGTTGCAGGCAGTGTGAGTTTAAGACCTCCAGTTCCCTCCTCCAGGTATGTGTGTGGGTTTTTTCTCGCTTGTTAATCTCCCAGAGGTGCGATGCACAGAGACCATGAAGAAGATATACAGGTTGCTTACCTGTAATTGGGGATCTTTGAGTGGTCATCTGTGCATTCACACCACCCGCCCTCCTTCTCCTCTGCTGTCAGTCTTTCCTATCTTGCTCAGAGACTGATGGCAGCGGTCAGAAGGAACTAGCGGGATTATCGTGCCCCTCCCTTGGTCATGCGCACTGGAGCCTTGCGCATGACCAGGGAGAAGGCACGAAAATCCCTTTCCCTTTAGAAGATGCTGATCGGGGTCGGCGCAGGCACACTATATACCAGAGGTTTGAATGCACAGATGACCACTTGAAGATCCCCAATTACAGGTAAGCAACCTGTATATTCATAGTGTTGGTTTTGTTTTGCTTTATAATACTGTCAGTTGTTGTTTTTGTTTTGTTCCTTTTGTTTAGATGTGTTTGTGCATTCAAATTAACTTGCTTAGAATTGGAGAAGGCTGCATTCTCAATACATTCTTGAGGGGAGAAAACATTCTGAGTAAAACTCTTCAGATGAAGATGGAATCCCTTTAATATCTTGACTATCCCATCCCTCTAAATTAATGTTCATCTGTACGTTGCAGATTTAAAAACCAGTATATGTTTAGCATGTTCTCATAAGCCTTCAAAGTACCTAACATTTTGGCAGATTGCAAACCACTGTATAGAAATTGTTTCAGATAGTTTACTGGTGCTTTAAACAGATGTTGAAAACAGCCACTTCAGGAAGGGAAAATACTGGTCTATCAATATTTGAGCATTCGCAAGATGGATTGTTTTCACCCCCTTCCAGCCCTCTCGTGGCAGATGTTCTTATTTAAAAAATTGCTACCCTGATGCAGATATTGGAGCAGCAATTGCTCTACTCTCTTTCTTCTTCATTTTGATTCTTTGCTTTATGTGGCACTGACTATTGAAATGAAGAGGGCATGGGTGTACTAAAATTGAATACTCTTTTTATTTGCTATAATTTGCTGCTTGTGATCCCATTTGAGAGATTTAATGCTAATCTGTGCTTTGCCTTGGCTTTCTGCTTTGTGTTGTCCTGTCTTGCTTCTGTGTTTTTTGTTTTTCGTCCTGCAAATCCCCATTTCTTTGTGTGTGTATGTGTTTTTATTTCTCCTTCATGCTTGTCGTTGTCTGCACTTGGCTTTGATTGCAAAAAAACCAACCCAAAAAAACCCAAATCAAACAAACTCTGGGTCCCATAAATCTTCATCATTGAATGTCCCTGTCGCCGTTGACGACCTGCTCTCTGCTCCCGCCCCCCTCCTTGGCCTGCTGTGATTGGTGGCTTCGTTGCTTGGCTTGGGCTGTGTTGTGTGGACGGAACAGTTCACCCAAATATGGCCTTCTTGCCGACAGGTATCATTTCTGTGAGAAGTGCTTCAACGAAATCCAAGGGGAGAGCGTTTCTTTGGGGGATGACCCATCACAATCTCAAACGTGAGTAGCTGTGTGTCTCCTTTCTAATAACAGCTAGCTTTGTAATGTGTCAAAGCTTCAGCTATTCTTGTAATCTAAAATCTACAGCATGTAAGAAAAAGTAAGGCAAACTGTAGAGAACCTTTTATTTAATGCTGAAGCCTTGTGCCAGTTGCAGGAAAAGTTGAGGCTCTTGAAAACCTCAGTAAGCTACCAAACAATAAATGTTGGAACAAACAAGCAAAAAAAAAATTTTCAAGACCAAATCATGTATTGATTGTATTAAATGTGCAAGGCTAATTGTAAAGAATTTTATCAGCCTGCAAAGAGCTCTCCCAGTTTATCCCCTACACTTTCTTCTTTGGCTCAAGCAGCAGATCTAGGAGTCTGCTCACTTGAAAGGAATTGTTCCAGGCAAGTAGCTAAATGGAGGCAAGTTTAAATTTGAAAATGAAGATTGTGTTTCTATTCCAAGTTTTATGTCACAATAAGACATGGAGTTCTAAGGGGCTTTTCCTGTGACATTAGTATTTGTATAATGACACAAAACAATTTGTCTGTATATAATGGTGTTTGTACTCTCTGTGCGTGTGTGTGTATGTGTGTGTGTGTAAAAACATCTGTATGAAACTTAATTGCTCTAAGAGCAGGAGCCTCTATGCAGAACTGAAAATAGATTTTGTGGGCCTTAGGATGGGGATGGCTTCTGAGTTCATGTGTAAGTATAAACAGGGCAAGCACTGGAAAAGTTCTGCAGGAATAAGCAAGAAAACCATCTTGAGCTCCTTGAAAGACCGGGATAAAAATGTATTGGCTAGGTGCAAAAGCCTGATATCAGAGAATTCTACTGATAGGATTCATCTGATAAATTTAGCAATCAGTTACTTAACTACAGCCACAGAAAGATGTTGTGCATCAGATTTTCAGGGAACCTGTGGTGTTTTCTTTAGAGCACAATGAAAAAGAGTGTGTAAAAGAGAGAGAAGCATGACAGAATAAATTGCTGAATTTGTAGATGATCTTATGTATTGCATCTGCAGTTGTATTAGCCTAAGGCCTGATCCCCAAGGTGCTCGTTGCTAAGCCTGAAAAAACCAATACTTTGTGCCAAATAATGGAGAGGGCGTTTTGTAGGTGAAGTGTCCTTAGATATATTTATACTGACATGAGCAATGTTAAAATATAAAGACTGCAAACCTTATATTTTAAAGGTATAGTTAATTTTGTTAGACTGAACTAAAATCAAGAGACCTTAGTTTATAGTATGTCTTCCCATAAAATAACTGGACATTGATGCCATGAGAAGACCTGATTAATCCAGGAATTGAATAGTCAGAAGATGTTGTTTAATGATGTATATTAACATTTAAAGGTGTTTTTCATAAGTGAGGCTTCATAAAACATTACAAACTTCAATTCTAGCTATAGAGTTTATTTAACAAATAATAGCCATTCTGTACTTTCTAGAGTCCTCTGCTTTCATATTCCCCTTTCAAAGAGACAAAGGGGATTCAGATGACTAGGAATTACAAACACACAAAGTGGCTGAGCACTGTGAGGTGCAACTGATCTGTAGTCTCTGACCACACAGTTAAGCCCTTTTGCCACTCTCTGCTGTTCTCAGTTTGCAGGCGTCTGCACAGTAATAGTAAAGTTTAACTTCATGATCACAGGCTACAGGTGGTCCCTGTGTTGTGCTGTAAATAAGCAGATGGCGCATTGCTTTCAGTTGGCTGGTAACTGTAGTGTCAGTTTGTCCAATTCAGTCTCTCTCGTCTCTTGTCCTCTAAAAAATTAAGTAGTTTAGGATGTCCTGTGCAGAATCTGCTCTAAAAAGTAAGGTGGCTTTTATTATGAGCAATTGCTTATTCTTTTTGCAACTAAGATTGTATGTTTGTCTCCTCAGCACAATAAATAAAGACCAGTTTTCAAAAAGGAAAAATGATACACTGGACCCTGAACAGTAAGTAAAGGAGCTCAAAGCTTGCCTTTTAAAATGATTCATTATCCTTTAAAAAACAGAAGCAGCTCTTTCCCACCATGTATCATTTAAAGTAGCAAAATGTAACTTTTGTCTGTCTTGAGAAATATCCCAGTTTCCTCCACCATCCCCCCAAATGTTGCCTAAATGTAATCCCAAATCTGCCTCAAATCTACCAGGGAGGAGTTATGTTCACTTTAGATGGGATAATGCTGGAAGATGGATATATTAAAAATTATAGAATATATTGAGATATCCTGTATTGAAATATAAGATGTCAGCAGTTTCATTGGATTCTTTAAAAAGCATGTCCAGCTCCTATGTTGTAGAGTTCCCAGTCCCACTTTGAATATAGTGTATGCATTAAAATCAGTTGAGTTGCTCCTTTTTTTTAAAAAAAGTAGAGGAGTGTAGGAAAAGTGAAGGTATAATATTCAAAATCCACTTGAAATCATTGGGGGGGCCTAGGAAAGATGTTACTCTTCAAGTGGGAAGTATCATTTGAAGAGTAGCACCTTTTGTTTGTAGTATATGTACAGGAAATCTGTAAGCTTGAACACAAGCCTTGTTTTTGGGTTTCACAATTTGTGAATTGTTTTAACACAGACATTTTCCTAAACAATCCTGTTTCAAGCAGTGAGAGCTATATATATTACTTATCCTTTTTTTCCCTTCAAGATTTGTTGAATGTATAGAATGTGGAAGAAAAATGCATCAGATCTGTGTACTTCACAACGAGATAATCTGGCCTTCTGGGTGAGTTACTTGCTGCTCTTTTCTTCTCTTTTAAGGATATTACTTTATTACATTGGGGTGATAACTAGGTTTTGATATGGTTGTAGATCTAAAATAATCACCCTGTCTGACCTAGTCCCTCTAGTTCATGTACTGCTGCTACCAGTTTTTCAGTTGATTAACTGTCCCTTTAACAGATTATCTGAAACATAACTTAAAGAACTGTTGTATGATCACTGTGTTGGGGGCTTAGGTCTTTCCACAACCAAGATTCCAGGTGTTTTTTGTTAGTTTTAGTAGGTGCCTCATTGTCTAAAATCCTCCCATAATATTGTCCTAGGCTGTGATCACACACACTAAATAATCTACTTTCAATCCACTTTCAGTGCACTTTCCAACTGGATTTTACTGTGTGAACTGGCAAAATCCAGTTGGGAAGTGCATTGAAAGTGGATTATTTAGTGTGTGTGACCGCAGCCCTAGTTAGCCTACGTGTTCCTCTTAGCATAAATACCACTACAAGTGGTGGTGGTGTGTTGGATCACATTAAAATTAATGGTGTGCTTAATTGGTAAAATCCAATTATTTGGGCAGTAATGATCTTTTTTAGGGAAATGTTTGAAATCTCCTCTGGGTTATTAGTACTGGAATGCTGTAAACCCAATGAGAATGTTTTTGTTTATACTTACCTCAAGCATATCAGTAATTTGCACCATTATCTCACTTATTTCAGCTTTGTCTGTGATGGTTGCCTAAAGAAAACAGGACGAACCAGGAGAGAGAATAAATTCTCTGCTAGAAGTAAGTACAGATGTACATCTCAGCCACACACTTACTTGAAAGTAAAGCACATTAATTTCACTTAACCATATCTAAAAACAGTGTGTTCAGAACTAAAGCCTTATTGAGGATGGGTAATATTAAGTTCATACTTTCATTTTACTAATACTTTTATAGTTCAGGAATTGTAGCAGGTTATTGGCAAGTTCCTTATTACCTCTCTCCAACAATATTACCCTGTAAGGGTCATGATCCCGCCATAAACTTGTTTTTTAATTAATTTGAGTTATGAATCTTGAATCACTTTTTTAAAAAGTTCTCAAGGCTAGCATAGAAATCCAGAGCTGTTAGTAACTGCTTGATAATTTGTGCTGACAAGGTGCAGTTAGGAGGCCCAGTTCTGTACACATCTTTGAAGTATGGAAGACATTAACTTGCAGCATAACTATCTAGAAGTTTTATTCTTCAACTGCATTCTCTCCTAAAATGGAATCCAAATGAAAATGTGAGAGTGATATTTCAAGCCTTGAACATCTGGTTGCTTTTTCTCCTAATTAAAACTTTCTGGATTTATTACAATCATTCCTTGAGGGCTGGCTTGGGTGTGGGGGATGGTGCTTTCATATGTCCTATTTGATTTTAGTCTGTCCTAGTAATTTCCAACAGTAAATTTCCCTTTTTTTTATTGTTGCTATGCACTACCCCATCTTCATTGAGCTATCCGCCAAGGTCAATGGATACAACCAGCTCAGGAAAGATTTTGTGGTCATGGTTGATAGTTGACTGGGAAAAAGTTGTAACAGCATTGAAAAAAGGATTTAAAAGTGAAATAAGTACCGTAATGCCATTGCGTATATCTGTAACACGTGTCTGTATCTGAAATGCAATATTGCAGTTCTCATCATTCCATGTTTCAAAAAGACACAGTAGAAGAAAGGGTATTTTTTAAAAAGGTGACACTGAAAATTTAAATTAGAGATTATCCCTATGCTAGATGCCAATACAATGTCTGGCCTCTTAATTAAGGCGAGTTGTGGTAGAAATTTATAAAATTTTGAGTAATAGAAAATGTGGATAGAGTTCTAAATATGTTTTAATTCTTGTGACATTCTTTGCCTTAGCATATGATAGCTATTAGTTTAGATATTTTTAGATATATTTCATTGAAATTTTTTAACAAAGATTAAAAGTCCAAAAAGAGTAAGAAAATTAAAAGAAAGATTTTTCCTTTCCCCCTTTTTTCCTAATGTTGGACAACATTCTAACAGAAGAGAAATCTGTCAACACTTATTAGCCTTGTGAGCTAAATGGAACCTCCATATTCCAAGGCAGTGCATCTGAAAACTAGATGCTGGCAACAAGCAGTGGACTGATTGTTGCTTTCATATGTCACTTGTTAGTTTCTCACAATTACATGACTGGCTGCTGCTGATAACAGTGTTGCACCCTTGATATTATCTGACCATATGAGCCAGGGTGGTTCTCCCCCCCCCCCCCCCCCCAATGCTTCTAGATGAGTTCAATAATCTGGAACTTTCTTTCAGAGTCAAATTTTATGCCTAATAGCACCCTTAAGTGGGGAGCCAGTTATGCATGTGCTCAGTTATAAGATTACTTTGTTGAAAGCAGATATCAAGGTAATTAATTGTCCCTCAGAAGGGAAACCTTTAACTGAATAGATCAGGTAAAGTTTTAGTTGACTGAGAGACTTAAACACTGGGATCCAAAAGTTAAGTGGACACATTTTTCATTTTGTGAGGCTGATTTGGTTCTTGTGTGCTACTGTTACAGTAAATTGAGAGGGTTTTTTTGTTTATGTTTATGTAGGGTTACCGACCACAAGGCTTGGTACTTTCTTGGAGAACAGAGTGAATGATTTCCTAAGAAGACAGAATCACCCTGAGTCGGGTGAAGTAATCGTTAGAGTTGTTCATACTTCAGAGAAAACTGTAGAAGTTAAACCAGGAATGAAAGCAAGGTATGGTTTGTCAATCCTTAATGTAGCATTTTCTGTTCTTGGTTTTTATTATTTTTTGTAGTTAAGTTTTCATTATTTCTACATGTAGTTAGGTCTCGGGAAGTAATCTTGATTGCCATCAGCTGTACCTCTGAAGTCTTTCTCTTCCCCCTTTGAATAATTAGGTATTAGAAAACTGAAGCATGGATTCAAATGGATTCAATAAGTGTTTTTTGAAAGTAGGCTGCATTCCATCACAGATTCTGATCATAGGGTGATTAAAATGCATATTTGTGTCAGATATTAATATCCTGTTCTTCATGAAGAAGGGAAGAAACAACTATTTAGTAAGTTGTAGGTACTGTTAGTTGAATTTTTGCATACAGAGCAAGATGGGACAGATCTAACATTAAAGATATTCTTCTGCCCGCACAGTTCCAGAGAATTCTAATGATTTACATTGATTAGTAGAACAATATATGCTCAGGCACTTTGAATTCTTTAGTAGTATATGAATTATTTATTTGAATGTAGTACCTTGTTACTTTCTCTGTTGAGGATTCATAAAATGCATTGCAAGAAAAAGAAAAGGAAGAAGTTTTGGGGGAAAGATGGGGAAACATAGCCAGTGAGGGAGAGAAAAACAAAGCATGCTAAGGAGGCTGTCTAGATTCTTCCAGGAGGATATCTGTTATCTTTATTCTTTGAAATACCTTTCTCACGTGGTGAAGGAGGATATCCTGGGTTATGGGCTGAAACGCCTGTCTACCTCCAAAGGCAGGGCAAATAACTTTCTTAAAACTCCATGGCAGTACCTCTCTCTGTTTTGGTCCTGTCCCCACAAAGAAAGCAGAGCTGGCTAGCATCTCTGCCCTTCAAATGCTGGCCATTTTTGCCTGCACTGTCAACTTTTGTCCCTCTCTTCTTCAAGTGCCTCTCGGATGGACATGAAGTTATTTCCTCCCCTTGCTCGTAAGGAAAATATTTTAGGAAGAAAAAGAAGAAAGAAAAAAAATGCCTTTCCCCCCCAAAACTTCTATTTTTTTGCTAGGCCTTCAATCTGGATGTGGGTACCTCCAAGATATTCCTGTAAGCAGACATTAGGAAGCAAATTAGTTCATTCTTAGCACTTTTTGGCAAAACCTTTCAAAAGCAAATGACAACACCTCCTTCTGGGCAACTAAAACTGCTAAAAATACTGTACTTTCCTCAGTGAGACATGTTTTCAAACTGTTTTGGTAGATGCCCTAGTAATAGCCTGAACTTTTGGGGCAGTGCTATCTAAAAATGGGATGGAAATCTAAAGACTCAGAAGAGATCACCCTTCATAGGCCACATGATGCCACAGCACCAAGCCATGAAGGTCATCATGGCTGCTTGCCTCCTTTGTGTTCCACAAGTCTCTTCCAGACCCTCTGGGGTGGGGAAGCACAGCCTGTGTTTACAACACTGCAATGGATGCCTCTTTTCTACCCTTTTTATAGGTGGGAAAGCTGTTGAAATTTCTTGGTAAAATTCTTGTGAAAGCAAAGGGGGAGGGGGGAAGCATTGTCAGGAGGAGCATTGTAAACTTAGAGTAGGTTCAACAATTCCTTTTGATCCCTCAGATTCTGGTATGCATCCTGCTACTCCAGGCTTCACGGGCCTCTTTGGTTTAGGCCTCTTGGTTGCTAGCAGGTCCAGTCTCAGTGCTTCCAAGTCTCAACAGGGGGACCCCCTAGAGTGCCCAAATGACACCACCTGAATGACAGCAAGTATTAGCCAGTCAAGGCAAACTGTATCCTAGAAAATTATGCAGCCTTTGATTGCTGAATGCTAGAAACCAGTAAGTCAAGCTACTTGCTGGAGCTACCAGACTGGCTCATCTGCTCACTGAAATAAGAATACCTTCTGAGGAACTCAAGCAGTCATAGACATTCTCCTAGAAATTGGGATGATAGAATTGATTCTTAAGCACAAAAAAGTCCTGTGAACAGTATCTTGATCATCATCTTGAAGAAGAGTGGGAACTCTCTCACCGGGATTCATTACCCATTGAAGCTTCTGAACTGAGACCCATAGCACCATCTTGGAAGGTCCACCCCTAGGCAATTTCTAATCCAGTTGGTTTGAGGGAAGCATACTTGCATACATTGTTTAGGCCAGGCTATGAAGGTTCTTGCAGTTCACATACTGGGAACAGCAGTTCCATTTTGAGTGCTTCCATTTAGCCTAGGCTTGCTTATGATAATTACCAAAGAGTTGGTGCTATTGGTGACCTACCAGAGAGGGTGTTCCCCTCTTCTTTTATCTCAACAGCTATTTTCAGTGTGCCTCAGCTGGTCTATGGCATGTTGTCTCTTGAAAGAGCCACTGTGTCAATGGGTAGTAGACCCTAGACTCCAGAGGCCAGGTCTAGTGCCCATTAAAAGTAATGGCCCTTTAAAGCATAAAGGAATGATGCAACGGGATAAGCAAGGGTGTGCTGGTTTCTCCATAAGCTGCTTCCCGGATCCAGTTCTCAATTCTGATATTTATTCCAAAATCAGGAATATAGGGGGATTCCTTGCTCAGCATTGGACAGCACTGATCTGATACCAGAAATGTGGGGCATTGTATCTGGTTGGCAATATCTGATTGCACACCTCTAATTATCGCACCTTTACTGAAGCCGTGTTTGGGAAAGGAGGGCTTATAGGGTTCTATTTTTGTCTTTCACTGAGTTCCCTCCCATCTGTGCTGTGGGACACTTCTAATAGAATGTCAGTACAGTCTCTTTTCTTCTACTAAAAGAGAGGAACACTTGTACTTGCTTAGTGGACCAAGGATATCTTATCCCACTTTGGAGGAGCCTTACTGAAGGGAAATGAGACCGCTATTGAACAGACAGGGAACACACATACGTTTCTCCTTCACTACAGCTTTCTATCAGACCCTGGGCATTCTCACTGTCCCAGCTCCCATCCATGCTGTACACTTTATTTTGGTGGAGTGTATGCAGTGTAGTAGTTTCCTGGTTCTTCAGCTGTGCCCTATCCTAAAACTAGGAGCCTCTTCTCATGCCGATGGTTTATTTGGAACATTTTTCCAGTGGAGATGAAATAAATCCTGTGGAGGTGAATGGGAGGGACAGCCTCCTCCATAATACTCTCAGCCTGCTGAGAAAAGCAGATGCTTACAATAAAGTGTAGTGTTCCTTTCTCTATAGTTGCAGGCACTTTTTAGGGGGTAATTTTCACATTTTAATCTCCTAATGCATGACAGGATTTATGTGCATTTTGTTGATTTTGTTGTGTCATTTCTGGCTATGAGGAATGCATTTTAATCGTGTCTTTAAATTTTGCAGATTTGTAGATAGTGGAGAAATGGCAGAACAGTTCCCTTATCGAACAAAAGCCCTTTTCGCTTTTGAGGAAATTGATGGTGTAGATTTGTGCTTTTTTGGTATGCATGTTCAGGAGTATGGGTCAGATTGCCCACAACCCAACCAGAGGTAAGGACTTCATTGTGACAGTGAATATGCCATATTCTCATAACAGAGTTGTTGATAGTTGTTAATTTTTACACAATAGCAAGTGTCTCTCGAGCCCCAGTTCTCCCCCCACCTCCAGCACAAACATGTTTAGTTTGCTCAATACAAAATACCTGCTTGCTTTGTAGAAGCAGCTTGACTTAACCTCGGGTTGAATCACTGCTGAAGTAAGACACTAATCCAACTTGAAGTGCATGACCCAGTCATGGCATTTTTTATTCCCATCTGATAACTGATAATATGCTTTCTCAACTCTGCTTCTAATATAGTGCTGTGTCACTTATACGAGAGTCACTTGTACTAGTGTATCCTCTAATCTTATAATTCGATGAACAAAAACCCCTTTTAAATGGGGAAATACTAATAAAAGCCTTTAACTTAAGAACTGCATTTCTGACAAACATATAAGTAGGCTCTGTAGTGGTGAGATAGCTTAATTTTTGTGAGAACTGCAGAGATATTTCCCTTCTGGTGACATCATTTTAGTGCCATTTAAATTTTATCTCCTTTGTTTTATTGCAAATTCCAGTTGTGTTTGAGCCATCTAAATATGGCTTAACATGTATCTGGACTTGAATACTAGGGAGAGCTCTGTAACAAAGGGTCAGGTGTTACTTGGGAACTAGACGAACATGGATGGGAAAAGGCACTGAAGTAGAAATTTAAGATGGAAGGAGAGAAAATATGGGGGCCAGTTAATCAGGAGTCTGTTGTACGATAGTTGAAACATGAGTGCTACCTTTTTGTGTGTCTGAAAGAGGAAAAGGGGGGTGTTTTAAGTATTGCAAACTGCTCCTGGACTTAACATATTTCTTCTTTGTCTAGGCGAGTGTACATATCTTACCTAGACAGTGTTCATTTTTTCCGCCCTAAATGCTTGAGGACTGCCGTCTATCATGAAATACTAATAGGATACCTAGAGTATGTCAAGAAGTTGGGGTAAGCTTTCCATCCTTTCTTTTACTCTCTGGTAACTTGATAATAAAGGGAAATGTTGCATCTTAAGGTGTGTTGTATTTTCTGCCATCTAGATGTGCCTTGGAGCACATACCATCAAGGTAAGAAACTATATAAGAGTTAGGTTGCTTGTGGGAACTTACACTTGACGAATCCCTTCGGTGGAGTTTTGCACCGTGTTCCAGAGTGACAGTTCTGAGCTGAGTGGCAGTGCTAAAGGAGATGTTATTCTTGGGATGCTGTTTTTATGAAAAGTAAAAGTCTTACTGAAAGATTAATTTAATGAAGATAACTAGACATTTGAAAAATTTTGTTTATATGTACTATCAGGTATACAACTGGACACATCTGGGCCTGTCCACCCAGTGAAGGAGATGACTATATTTTCCATTGCCATCCTCCTGATCAGAAGATACCCAAGCCCAAACGATTGCAAGAGTGGTACAAAAAGATGCTGGACAAATCAGTGTCTGAGCGCATAGTCCATGATTACAAGGTTGGTTGTGAACCGGATGCAGCATTTTATTTATTCCTAGAATTTATTGATGTATTTTTTATTTCTTTTTTTATCCCTAGAAAATTGTAAAAATATGTTAATTACTTTGGACATCTATCACTGTTTAATTGTTAGAAAGCATTTGGGCAGTTGGGGTATTTTATCAGTAATGGGTAGACAGAGCATTGCACCTTCCTCGTAAGCCCCAGAACTATATTTTGGTGAACCAAATAAACACTGAAGAACTGTTCCGGGGGGGGGGGGGGGAGTGCTTTGGGAAGAGACTAGCTGACCTTTTGGGTGTGTGTCTCAATCTTTTTTCTGACAAATATTTTGTGTTGCAGGATATTTTTAAGCAAGCAACAGAGGACCGTTTAACAAGTGCAAAAGAACTGCCTTATTTTGAAGGTGACTTCTGGCCCAATGTTCTAGAAGAGAGCATTAAGGAGCTGGAACAGGAAGAGGAGGAGAGGAAGAGAGAAGAAAACACTAGCAACGAGAGCACTGATGTAAGGAAGCTCCTTTTACCTGCCATTCATTGCTTTCTTTTCTGAAGTCTGCAGCTGGCATAATTGTAAAAAAGCAAGGGAATAGGGAACAACAAAGAGCATTTTGGAATGACTTATGAGCTGAAGTGCATTCCACATTCTGCATGCTTGGTGGGCGTAAGAGTATGTTGTGCACATAATGCTGTACAGTTTGGCTGTCTAGTACCTCTGCCTCACCACCCAGTAGTGTTGAAACCAAGTTCAGTTGCTTCTGGGCAATACCGTCATGGTCCCAGGAAATGTAGAATCCTAGGTAAGTGAAATGTGGGAATGATAAGGTACCCTTTAAAGTTTTGGGTTCAATTTTCAGGTGAGCAAAGGAGATAGTAAAAATGCCAAAAAGAAGAATAACAAGAAGACAAGTAAAAATAAGAGCAGCTTGAGTCGTGGTAATAAAAAGAAGCCTGGAATGCCCAATGTCTCCAATGACCTCTCCCAGAAACTGTACGCCACTATGGAGAAGCACAAGGAGGTAAGAAGAAATGCAAAACTATGTTTGGCAACATACAGTGGCTTTTAAAACTAGACAGTTTTCAGAATTTGCAAAACATACAGTGCTGAAGTTAGACAAATGAGAATTAAGCAACGGTATTTCTCTGGGAGCAGAGAGAATAGGAGGAGGACTTCTACCAGATTGTCTGAATGGAATTTTGTCATGGCCAAATAAGTCATAATTGCTGCACAAATTGGAACCGTGGAGATTTAATCTGTGGCAATAACAAGCAGCACCCATTTTTATGCTTTCTGTTTTGTTTTTTAATAAGGTCCTTAATTCCCCACATTTTTTTTAAAAAGTGTTTTTTTTAAAAAAAAAATCTTGGAAATTAATAAAGTTGCCTAGCGGCTTTTAGGAATGTGTGTTGAAAAAGCTGAAGCCTTACAAGTTCTTGCTTAGCACAGTCTGATTGCATAACTAAATAGTTTTTGGGTTTTTTTTTGTTAACTTAGAACATCATAAGCCAATTAGCCAGTCTCATATCTTTCAGGTATTCTTTGTTATTCGTCTCATCGCTGGTCCTGCAGCCAATTCCCTGCCTCCTATCATTGAACCTGATCCACTCATTCCATGTGACTTGATGGACGGGCGCGATGCCTTCCTCACGCTTGCTAGAGACAAACACCTGGAGTTTTCCTCACTGCGAAGGGCAATGTGGTCGACTATGTGCATGCTGGTGGAGCTGCATACTCAGAGCCAGGACCGTTTTGTTTACACCTGCAATGAGTGCAAGCACCACGTGGAGACAAGATGGCACTGCACTGTCTGTGAGGTACGTCTAGTCAGCTGCTCTGTATTGACAGCGTTCATTTTGCCTCAGTTCAGAGCCCTTGTGCCATACATACTGGAACAGTTTAGAATGTGGCAAAAACTCTTCTCACTTCAAAACAGGTGTCACTAGTCTGCTGTGTTGTGCAATTGCATATTGTGTGCTTTGAAATACTCGGAGTATTAAAGTTTCTGACTGGCAAGTGCAGCAGGCACTTTAAAGCTCTAAAGAACAGGGGGAGGTGTTTTCTATCATGTTTTTTTGTTTGTTTGCTTTGTGGGGGGGGGGGGGGATAACTCTTGGAGCCTTTAATGTTATCACCTCTGCTGTTGGGTATTTCCTTGGGAAATTTCAGCAAATATACCATACAGCCCTCACCCCAGGTTTAGTAGTTTTCTTTGTGATATCCTTCCAAATGGGTAACCCGTTAAAAAAACCCAGCCCCCCTGTGCTTCAGAATAAGCACCTTCCTTAGGATATTCCAGCCGGAGCCATACTAGAAATGTATCCTCTGAAGGTCCTTTTTGTAGAAATCTGTCGTTGCTTGTGGACTTTGTGTGTTTTGGAGTAACTGCAAGACGGAGCTGTCAGTTGCTATCCATATTAGACCTGTAGTTTGCCTTTCACTTTCTCTGAGTGTCATCTGCTGAAGCTCACTGCCCATTAGCTGTTCTTTCACATCTCCCAGTTTAAAGGCTGTAGATTTCAGTTGAGAAGTCTTGAATTTCAAAAACTTGATAAATTGTATAGGTTTCTGTTGAGCTACATGGACAGTTATGTGACTAATCTGTTATTTTTTTTCAGGATTATGACCTGTGTATCACATGCTATAACACTAAAAACCATGAGCACAAGATGGAGAAACTGGGCCTTGGTATTGATGACGAGAGCAACAACCAGCAGACAGCCACCACTCAGAGTCCTGGTGATTCACGTCGCCTGAGCATCCAGCGCTGCATCCAGTCTTTGGTCCATGCCTGCCAGTGTCGCAATGCCAACTGTTCACTGCCGTCCTGTCAGAAGATGAAGAGGGTCGTCCAGCACACCAAAGGCTGCAAGCGCAAAACCAATGGCGGGTGCCCAATCTGCAAGCAGCTCATTGCTCTTTGCTGCTATCATGCTAAGCACTGCCAGGAGAACAAGTGCCCTGTGCCCTTTTGCCTCAACATCAAACACAAGCTCCGTCAGCAGCAGCTTCAGCACCGCCTGCAGCAGGCCCAGATGCTCCGAAGGAGAATGGCGAGCATGCAGAGGACCGGCATTGTAGGCCAGCAGCAAGGGTTGCCCTCCCCTACGCCAGCCACACCGACTACTCCAACGGGCCCACAGACACCAACTTCTCAGACTGCACAGCTGCAACCTCAAACCCAGCCTGTCTCACAGCCACAGCCTACGCTTCCCAATACTATTCCTTCATATAGTTTGTCAAGAAATCAGTCTTCGGGCGCTGTGTCCCAGGGCAAGGCAGGTGGCCAGGTAACTCCTCCAACAACTCCTCAAACTGCTCAGCCATCTATCCAGGGTCCTCCTCCAGCTGCAGTGGAAATAGCCATGCAGATCCAGCGAGTAGCCGATCACCAGCGGCAGATGGCTCATGTTCCCATGTTCCAGAGGCCAATTCAACATCAGATGCCCCAGATGAATCCAATACAGCCTATGGGTGTAACCCCCCCTCAGATGGCCAGAGGACCTGGCGGCCACATAGATCAAGGGATGGGACCAACAGGAATTCAGCAGCAGCCGGCGTGGGCCCAGGGAGGGTTGCCCCAGCCTCCCCAGCTGCAGCCAGGAATGCAGAGGCCGCCCATGATGTCAGTGGCCCAGCCCGGGCAGCCCATGAATATGTCTCCACAGCCAGGAATGGGCCAGGTGCCAGGTGCAGCTCAGCCAAGACGCAGTTCCCTGCCCCAGGCAGCCTTACAAAACCTGCTGCGGACTCTCAGGTCTCCCAGCTCTCCCATGCAGCAGCAGCAGGTGCTTAACATCCTGCACTCCAACCCTCAGCTGTTGGCTGCCTTCATCAAGGAGCGGGTCAAGCATCAAGCAGGGCTTCAGCAGCAACAGCAACAGCAGCAGGCCATGCCAGGGCAGCAAGGGGTGCATCCAAACCCAGCCATGCAGAACATGAACCCGATGCAAGCTGGAGTCCAGAGGCCCAGCATGCCCCAGCAGTCACCACCCCAGCAGCCTCCACCTCAGCAGGCCATGGGTGGGATGAATCCTCAGGCACAGCCGATGAACATGAATCACTCGGGAATGTCTCCCCAGTTCCGAGAACTCCTGTTGAGACGACAGCAGATGCTTGAACAGCAGCGCCAGCAGCAGCAGCAGCAGCAGCAACAAGGAGCGGGGCCGGGGCTGGGGCCAGGCATGGCCAACCACAACCAGTTCCAGCAGCCCCAGGGAGTCGGGTACCCCCAGCAGCAGCAGCAGCGGATGCAGCATCACATGCAGCAGATGCAGCAAGGAAATATGGGACAAATGAGCCAGCTTCCACAAGCAATGAGCGCAGAAACAGGAGCGAGCTTGCAGCAGGCCTACCAGCAGAGGCTACTCCAGCAGCAGATGGGATCACCAGCTCAACCTAATCCCATGAGTCCCCAGCAGCACATGCTCCCTAGCCAGGCCCAGTCCCCACACTTACAAGGCCAGCAGATTCCATCATCACTCGCCAATCAAGTGCGTTCTCCACAGCCTGTCCCTTCACCACGGCCCCAGTCCCAGCCCCCACACTCTAGCCCTTCCCCTAGGATGCAGCCTCAACCTTCTCCACATCATGTCTCCCCACAGACCAGCTCCCCACATCCAGGACTGGTAGCTGCCCAGGCTAACCCCATGGATCAAGGGCACTTTGCCAGCCCGGACCAGAGTGCAATGCTTTCCCAGCTTGCTAGTAATCCAGGCATGGCAGGCCTCCATGGTGCAAGTGCCACAGAACTGGGGCTCAGCTCAGATAATTCAGACTTGAATTCAAACCTTTCACAGAGTACACTAGACATACACTAAGACATATTGTAGCATTTTGGGAGCAAAAAAAGAACTTATTTTCTCAAGACTTTTTGTACTGAAGACAATTTTTTTGAATCTTTCTTAGCAGAAATAACAATTTTCCCTGGAACACATCTGAACTCTGCAGCAGTAGTGTTTGGTTTTAAACACAAGAAACCAACAAAATGAACCTGAGGGACAATACAATACAAAGAAAATATATTTTTGTTATGGCTGGAATCATAACCAGTCCTTCCCTCACCCCTTGTTTTTGTTTTCCCTTTTGCGTGCATTGGGGAGGCACTCGGGAGGCGGATAGCCACTTGGCTGCTGACCAAATGGCTCCCTTCTCTAGCCTCCCAATAGGTTTTATTTTTTTTTAAATTAATGAAAATATGTAATATTGATAGTTATTTACTGATGCAGATGGTTAACATTTTCCCTATTCTGTTTTTTTCCACACATCTACTGCAAAAAAAGAAAAGGAAAAAAAAAAACCACAGGAGAACATTTCCTAAAACTGGAGGACAAAAAGGGTGAATGTTGCTTTAAAAATACAGTGCATATATATAAATATATATTAAAGATAAATACCAGTTTTTCCTCTTTGGTTGGAAAGATGTCAGTTCTTTTAAACTTGTAAAAAATTAAGTAACCCAGTCTCCCTCCCGAAGTCTACTTTTGTCCTCCAAGAATTTTCTATACCAGAGTCTGAGCTTAAACTTCAAGTATTAAAAATTTGTACATGTAGAGAGAAGACATTTTGCAAATACACAGGGCAGCTGCCAAATGGATGTAGTATATATATTGTGGTTTGTTTTCTTGAAAGAATTTTTTTGTTATTTTTACATCTAACAAAGGAAAAAATAAAGAGGGTAAGAAACTATTCCAAGGGTATAAATTTTAACCTGAGAGAGAATCCCTGGGGTTTCTTCTTTACGCTTGCTTTCTCTTTCCCTCCCTTCCCTTTTCCTCCTCTTCCATTTTCTGTAAAACTTGAAAATAGAAAGCAAAAAACCCTCAAATGTTGTAAATCATGCAATTAAAGTTGATTACTTATAAATATGAACTTTCGATCACTGTATAGACTGTTAAAATTGATTTCTTATTACCTATTGTTAAATAAACTGTGTGAGACAGACTGATTTTTAATGCTTCCCTTCTCCTTTTCCCGACTATTGGTGCTTATTTTAAAATGGGGAAAGAAGATGGTATGCTTTTTGCAACAGCCTTTACCAGTCAGTATTTGGAGATTTTCTTAATGTGTAGCAACATACCATTGTCTTTTTTTTTTATTTGTTATTTTGGGCTGTAATGAAGATTTTCAATGTCCATTTTGCTATGACTCTGTATTTGCTTCCATTTGCTGTGGAAACTACAACCATTTCTTTTACTGTCCAAGCAGGATCTTATTTGCGTGTTTGACTCGAGTACGATCTCATCGCCCAAAGAATGTCTGGAACATACTCTTGAGTGTTGGAATAGAATGAGTCTTACAACCTCAGACAACTTTCTCAGGGTAGCAGGTTTCACGCGATTGAAGAATTTGGGGAGTAGTGGAGGCTGAAGGCACACTGGAAGAGTGACAGTCCATTCTGACAGTAACAAGTAGCGCTGGTTTGAAGACAGCCTCTTTTGATGAATAAGTGCCAACAAGGGACACCTGGTGGGTTTTTTTTGTAGCCTTAAGGTTTCCATGCCCATTAAATTAGATGGTCTAATACTGATGCATATGTCTCATGATAATTACATTAAAATTATGTAAGGCATTTGCAAAGGGCTCCTGAGCATTTGAGAGAGAAAGCTGAGAAATCCTGTCGGCTGGGTTCCTGCACGAGCTACTAAGAACAAGGAGTCAGCAAGATTCTTTGCCTTGTTCCTTTCTGGATTGGTCTTCGTTTCAGAGTCGGGCTTTTTAATTAATGTGCTATCGCATGAGAGAGGTAATTGTTGTGCGTTAATACTGGTCACATATACCCCCCAAGAACATTCATTTGAAGGGGTTCCTAGACAGTGCAGTAGCAGAAACAGCTTCTTTAGTGGTGCCAGGAGCTTTAGCTTCCCATGTATTCCGTATCTGAAGTCTTCTATGAAGACTGCTAACCAGCACGGCTGAAAAGTTCAACATTCCTGATTGATCAAGCACCTGTGCAATCTGGATGAGAAACTTGAAATCATTTTTACATTAGCCTATAGAAACAAAAGTCACTTAAAATGTTGCCAGCAATCTCAGTTTAACCACCCAAAAAGGCTATGCTGGGCATTGTGGGACCTGCCTCGTGGGATGGGAGCATGAGTAGGAAACCTGATCCGCCCCATTGTGCCTTATACCCATATTTACTCAAAATGAAGACTGCCCTGAGTTTAAGATGACACCCCTAAGCATGTCATAAACACAAAAATATTACTGGACATAACTCTAATTTGTATGTGAAAGTAAAATGACCCGTCACCCTTTTCCTCTTTTTTATGGCATACTTAGAGGGGAACTAGTCTTGAATTTGAGTAAATACTGCATGTGGAACTTCAAAAACTGCTGTACTGTTTCAGCAGTCTTTTCAAAGGGGGGAGATTGGTACTTATGAGTGCATTACATGTGGTGTATCCCTTCATAATAAACATGCAGTACTTTCTCCTATGGAAATATAAGGGTGCAGTCCATGAAAAACTGGGATTTTTTTTTTTAAAAATGTGGGATTAAACCAGCAATCTGGTAATACTTCCTTGTACTTTGTAGGTGCACAAGATCAGGCTGTAGCCCTTAAAATGCCAAGTTCTTCTATGGGACTAACTTTCATAATGTCAGTTGATTATAAAAACTATTCCAGAATCTCATGTAAAATCCCTTAGTTCATGCAGGAAGTATATGTGATCCCTTTTCAGGGAGCAAAGATTCTAGCTGGCTTGCATTGTGCTTGTGTGAATATGGATCAGTCCCTTTGGTAGAAGTTCCCAAGGAAAGCTGTATATCTACTTAATGGCAAAGTTATACATCTGCATTTCTTTGGGTAGATTGTGATGGTGCAGAAATAGAAAGTGGATGTTCCTTTTTCTCTAGATGCCGCCCCCTCAGTGTTTTAGGAACTGCTGCTGCTCACAATCTCTTAGCTTCTAGATCACCTGAAAGCACTAGCACTTGCTTGCAAAATAGATTCAGGTGGGTAAGCTGTGTTGGTTGGAAGCAGCAGAGCAAAGTTTGAGTCCAGTGGCACCTTTAAGACCAACAAAGTTTTTTTCCAGGTATAAGCTTTTGTGTGCAAGCGTATCTGAAGATACGTGTTTGTACATGAACGGTTATACCTTGGCTAAAACTTAAAGGTGCCACTACACTCCAACTTTGTCCTGTTGCTTGTAAAATGTAATTGATGGTGTTCTCTCTAATGTTTTGAGGACAGATCCACTGAGGCCTATGTGGGGCATACTACACGCTTTGAAATGAGGCTGACTTTCATGTTGTAGTGCTGGTGGGGGAGGAGGGGAAGATTTAGGATATAAAGAAAACCCAAAATGGTCCCCATGCAACTAAATTTTGAAATTTGCTACTCTAAGCCATCACAGCAAAAATGAGGCTTGGTTTTAGCAAGTAGATGTTCCCCAGAAATAATGGGTGGCTTGTTAAAAGGAAAATGCACCAACAGAATGGCTGGAGCCATTTTGATTCCACCTCCACTCCAGCGAAGTCAGTAACAGTAGTGGTTGAGCATTTATTCTGGACAATAGATTCCTGATGCATACTAAGAAGCTGGAAAGACTACATGACAATGACGTTTTACAGGGCAACAGAAGTACTGCTTCCTGCATTAAGGAATACGGAAGGTAACATTTAATTCTAGCAAACAACTCAGGAAGGAGACAGGAAGACTCTGGTGTTGGAGCATCAAGATCACTGTCTTAACATCTAGGGAATGCCTTCCAGTTTTCTGAAATACTATCAGTTATGTCTGAATCCCTGGGAGCAAAGGTGAAAACTACCATTTCCTGAAGGGGAGAGAGAAGAAGCTCCAGCAGGAAGGAGCTTGCTTTATCTGACATTAATATTGAAGGTGAATCCATGAGTGAATCCATGAAAGATGTAGAAGCGCCTCCGGGAGCTTTACCCCACCCTCACGTTTGATCTGTACTGTGCGTCTTTGTAGGCAAACAGAAGAGCCCACTGTGTGCTGATCTTTTACCCCTAGCTGCTGTCCCCACTCTATTGAGGAATTTTTTTATGTAGTAGTTGGGGGAAAGATGAGGAAGAGAACAGTAGAAACAGCCAGCCTACTGGGAATTAATCATAGCCGCCACAAATGTAACTTTCTCAAATGAAAACTGAATTTACTTCATCAGCTTCTTTATGTGTTCCAGTAATGCTCAAAGACATAAGCATCCATTTTATAGTGGTAGCATTGTAGTAACATGGTGTATTCCTACAGTATACACACTCATCTAGAGGTAGATAAAATGCTGTATTTACTCAGAGATTACCTGAATATAAGATGGTCAGGCCCCTTAAAATGTTATAAGCATACACAAAATTGTTTGACCTGAGTATCACTTGTGTGCCAATGTAAGATGACTCCTCCTCTTTTTTATGGCATACCTGTGACAAGATTAGTCTTGCATTTGAGTAAATACTGCAGTTATTTATTAAAACATATCCCACCTGGCCTTCTGGTTCACGTTATCTTACAATAATAAAAACATTTTCAATTATAACCAAAATAAAACAGCAAACCCCAAATCCCCCCTTAAAAGATATTCGAAGTCAAGATATTTTAATAAAGCTGTATTCAGCAGCAAAAGGAATTTGTACATGCATACATAGTAGAGAAGAAGCTATAATTGGAGGGAAATAGTGGGTACTTGCAGATTCTCATGATTTTCCTACAAATCAGAGCCACTGTAATCGAGGGGGCAGGGGAGTTGTTTTCCGCTTCCTGATCTGGCCACCACATCATCTCCTCCCTCCACTGTCAAGCTGGAGATGACACAAACTTCACCATGCAAATTATCATCTCCAAGATTGTCAAGTAACAACTCTGAAATAAAACAGACTTTAAACTCAAAGCAGCCCACAGATGGAGATTATTTCCCAAACTCTTGGTTCCCATTGTTTCTATGCTGGGAATCCAGGAACTTCTTCCACAGAACCAGTCCTTCCTTTCTGCTCTGCCTCCAGTCTTGGAGAAAACCTATAACCTGCCCTGCTGACTTGTTGGGTGGGAATTACTGCCACAAGCACAGTGGCTTTTATGGGGCAGCTGTTTGGAATCTGTTCAGTTACGTTCTTGTCCACATTTAACCACCTTGAAATCTGTGAGACCAGAAGTGAACATGTATAGAGTTTGGTGATAAATCTGGTATTTCCTTTTATCCACAAGAGTTGCTATTGAGGCTTATAGAACCACTGCAATATAACTCAATTGCATTTCAACTTATCATTGCAAAACAAATTAACTCTGGATCTAGACTATATCCATCTTCTAAGGTTTGTAGCTTGATAAATAGCATTGACTATAGGTAGGTTACTAAGTTAAAGAATACATAAAGAGAAGATGGTAAGAGAGACAGACTTCCCTTTGCTTCTAGCTTCAACCTTTCCCTCAAAAGCTGGGAAAACCAGTTTATCTTAGGAAAGTACTGAGAATGGCAGGGTAATCCCTTTTCTCCCTTTTATAAATTAGCTAGTCTCCCATTGACTAATGTAGTTTAATGGGCTGCACATCTTGCCATGCTTTCTTCTGTCCCTGCTCCTAAAGATAAATCGGCAACACAGAAAGGAAGCCCCCTCTGCCTATTCCATACAGTGCTACTTGGGAAGGGCAGAAATTACACATCCACAACTCTGCTTTGCAGAGCAAGCCATTCTTGATTGGACATCAAGACCCTTCTCTCCCTCTCATGTTTTTGCAAATTATAGGTCATACTAGTTACTCTGACAGTGCTATGGTGAGCAACTTTGAATTTTCCTAATGGTTAATATTAAGACATTTTTATCCCACCTTTTTTTCTTGCTATATGAAGTGACTCGAAGTGGACTTACAAATCAACTAATAGTGGAAGGGGGGGGGGGAAACACCAAACGTTAAAAACCAGGTTGACTTCACACAGCTAATATCAGCACCAAACCCACATTTTCCTCCATCAATACAGATATTCACAGCCTACTATCTTTCAAAGGCTCATCTAAACAAGGTAGACTTGCATGGCAAAATTGGGTCAAAGTGGGGGCCCTTCTCATTTTGTCAGAAAGTTCTGAAGAATTAGGGCTGCTACATCATCATCATTATTATTATTTAGATTTCTGAATTGCCCATCCCTGCTACTGCAGGGATATGGGCAATGTACAATAGTAAACAAAAACATTAAAACTATAATTTAAACACAACAGTACCAATAAATAAAGTTAAAACTCCAGATGGTGAACTGAAATCACTCCCCATTCTGGACTGCCCGGCTACCTCGTGGGCAGCGGAGGAAGAGGGATGACTGACCTGGAGAACAGAAGAGGGTGCCCGCTAGAGTGGAAACCATTGCAGTCCTCAACCAAACCAAAGGTGCAAGCACAAGTGGTGGCTAATCCACTCGGTCTAAGGGAGGACCGAAGAAAGACACAGGTTCAAAATGGGAGTGGGATGTCTCTCAGATAAGGTCATGTATTCATAGGGAGGTCTTCCTTCTCACAGCATTCCTGTGCCTCCAGAAACCCTGGTCTGCAGGGTTGGGTGTGGATCTTCTCCACAGCTATTGAGGACTCTGCCTTCATCCTGCTGCCCCCCTGAAGGGACTGCACAACTGCTCATGCTATCGTCTACTCACCTGGAGCTCATTATATTTGCAGTGGGTGTCATTTGCAAGCTGCCCCCTCATCCTGCTCCTCTACTTTTAAAAAGGTGCATTGACTGCAAAAGTTAAGCTGGTAATGATTTGGGTGGCCACAGGAAGAAGTAATAGGAAAAGTTTTGCCTGCTTAATTTCTTTATGCAGGGCGGCTGTTGAAGACATATGAACAGAGGGGGGTGGGGGGAATGACAACCTATGAGATCCATAAATCCTGTTTCACATGTCATTTAAATGACTGGAAATAAAAAATGCAAGAGCTGTTCATTTCTACAAATGGTGACATTAAGCTGTTTCAAGAAAATGTATGATAAATCTGCCAATTTTTTAAAACAAGCCACATAGCTGAGCCCTTTTACAACTATGGTGTACAGATAGTCACCTGCCAGTTTCTGTGCATTAAGTTTTTTTTTTTTAAGCCTAAAGGACACCAGGCTTCTATTCTACTGGACAAGAGGCAATCACAAAAGGACTATACAATTATGAGTGGTGCTTAGATATCAAGCAAAGGCATGACATACACAAAAGGCTCATACTTTAATACTGTGTCAGTGCATGATTAAACATTTACTTGCCACAAGATGCAAACAGTACACAAATCATGTTTTGCTGTTATGAACCCCGTTGCAAACCAATAGATTTTCATAAGTCTAATGCTACAGTCCTTATGCATGCTCTTTGGGAGAAAGCTCCACAGACTGCAACAGAGCTTATTTCCATATAAATATACACAGGATCAGGTTCAAATATATCCATTTACTACAAAGAAGTCTCGCCACAGATTATGAGAAATATTTGTTTTTTAAAAAACCTACCAGACTGTAGTTTTACAATGCCAACATTTGCCTGGAAGAAATTGGCATGGGAGCTTTCTTTACTTTAAAACAAAGATAGGAATTCTGTTTTTAAAATAACAAATTAAGTGAATGTGCAGCCATGTATTCTGCATCATTTACAGTGCAATCCTAAAAAGGTCTACTAAGAATCCTACTAAAAAATATTCAATGTAGTTTCCTCCCATGAAAGGGTTCTCATGATAGCATTGTTAGGGGCAGCAGGTAGGGCTGGTGCTACCATAAGGCGAGGTTAGGCGACCGCTTAGGGGCACAGAACCCTGATGGCTGCCGAGGCCAGCAAGCGGGGTGAGGATTCTGGGGAAAGCAGCCCTGGCTACAAGCAGGAATCATCGTCTTTGTGTTTTTCATTCTTCCTAAAATGCATTTATGTTTGAAAATTGGTGAGCTCACATGGGGGGGGGGGGGGTGCCAGAAGGTCGCTTTGCCTAGTGTGCAAAAAAGCCTGGCACCAGCCCTGGCAGCAAGTGATCTTTTCAGCTGGTTGAAGACTACAACTCAAGAGGGACGGGGGCAGGAATCCATTTCTCACACTATGACTTGCGCAGCATTTATAAAGGAAAGCACAGCATTAAACAGGCACACTGTTTAATGATTTCCATACTGAGAAATGCAGCTATTTCATACATGTTCATAGGCCACGTTCACACATTGTTGCATACTGTACAACTGGATTTTTCTGTGTTGACAAGACATTCTAGGACAGGGGTGGGCAAACTTGCTCAGCGTAAGAGCCACATAGAATAAACATCAGATGTTTGAGAGCCACAAGACATGAACAAATATTACCTGCTTTTATTGGAAAATACGCAAATTTGCTTTTTATTAACATTAAATGAGACTGCCAAAAATAATAACAAAAAGGGTAAAAGCAGATATTGATAATGTTATTAATTTGTCCAATGATATTTGTTTGCTAATGATATTTAGCTTCCCCAGCCGCCCTGCCCGAAGCCACATAATATATGTGAAAGAGCTGCATGCGGCTCCCGAGCCACAGTTTGCCCACCCCTGGTCTAGGAGGTCAATGACTGCTATAGCCAAATTATAACACATTATACCATGTTGTGTGGATGCAACCACAGATGGGGGAAATGGCATCTTTCAAGACCACATAGGATAAAGTCTTCAGTTCATGTGTTTTATAAAAGAAACACGTGTATCCATTGCAACAAGTTTTTAAAGCACTGGAATATTTGCAGGGTTTTCCCCCCTCTTAAATCACTTCAACTTCTCAAACAATATTATAATTATTTTCTTGTTATTTTATTATTAACTTCATTTACAGCCTACCTTTCTCACTGAGATTCGAAGCCGATTACAAACAGTAAAAAATAATTAGATCAGACAACAAAGACCTCCAATGAACAGTAGGGCTAGAACTGCAGAACTGGAAAAACAACACAGCACAAAGAAAACCAGTCCAAGGCACAACGTGCTATAATAAAAAGGGGATTATGGAGGTAGAGGATATTGCATTAAAAGGGGAAGTGATGTATACAATAAACACTGCAAAGGATTAACTACATTACTGTCCCTTACAGAAGCAACATCCTATGCTCCGCCATTATATTACCATTCTTTTCCCCCACTTCAAATGGAAAGAAGTAATTATTTTCAAGCAAATGGACAAAGTTAATCTGAGACATGGCCCAGCACTGGTTAGCATTAGAATCTATTTTCAATGCACTGGTTTAGTCCTAGGATTGCCTGTGAAGTAATAACCCCTTACCATAGCTAGAGTAGCTTTTACCATTGAGTTGTTACAACTATTCTCCATATTCTGAGTTTAGGAAGAACAGATTGTGCATGACTAGGGTATCAAGGTTATGGGACACCCTTACAGAAGAGACATCCACATAACTCAACACAATGAGGCACTTTTAATTTCTGGCACTTGATGAGAACATTTTATTTACAGAGACACTCAAAAACGGCAGGCATCAAACCCAAGAAGGTACAAGGTCAATATCTTGCTTCTTACCACTGAATTACCACAGCCAAGCTTCATATAAAACTACTTTAATTAAAAAATAAGGCATTATTCACCCTTCTTTAAAAAAAAGAATTTTACTGCACACTTATTGCCCCCCCATCACTTATTTAAATAACAAATAAGCATTAGGAAAATTATTTGTGCTTCATCTTACATCAAGTTGGGAGTGCAAGGTCTGACTATTCAGCCATACAAAACAGAGCAAAAGTCAGCTCTGAAAAGTGTCAAGCTGAAATAGCTCCCTATGCAGGTCAACCTTCAGCAAGGGATGAATCTGAATGGGCTGCACCATGGGTTAAGCTACATTTTGGAGTGGACTGAAACCACAACTTCTTCTCATAAGGTTAGCTCCACTAAATGGGAGCTTCATCTCAAGACACAGCTTGCCATTATGGACATGGAAGAAAAGAAGGAAGAGCTAACAGGCAGCCAGCCCTTGGGATTCTACAGACATACTTGATCTGAAACAGAATAGCACCATGAGTGGGAAGGGCTTGTCTAGCTATATTGCAAAGAGAGGGGAGACAGCACAATCACACACTCTTTTTCTCCCTGTCTGACAGCCAGTTTGAGTTTAAGAGGAGGAATTTTTCGTAAAGCCAGAACAAATACAGTTGTCTTGTATGCCGTTGTTCAGACTTTCCAAGCTCAGCCCCCACCCCCCACCCCCATCACAGAGTGTAACATCCTGGAAAGTATATTGGAGATAATAGGTTAACCCCATACTTACTGCAGGAATAGGCAGTTACAGAATCCCCAAACAAGGTCAACCAGCCTAGGGAATATACACGTGCACCATATCTGCTCACCACAGGATATCCCTCCTAGTGGTTTGGCGCAAGTCTCTCCAATCAAATGGCACTAATAGTGACTGTACAAGAGAAATCATAATAAAGAAAATGCTATTCCCCCATATGAGCAGATTTCCCACCCAGAAATAATCAGGAACTCTTACTCTCTGATTTCTCTGGAAGCAAGCGTTTTGCATGAGGTGTCACTGCCTGGAGAAAAAAATAAGTCCTGTCCCTTAAATAGAGGTTTAATGAGCTGTTGTTTACAGGGTGATGTTTTTTTTACTTCCATGCCCTGAAAAGCTTCAGCTGTCCATTTCCACATATTAAGTCTTGGTTAAAGGGACAGGACATTTTCTCCAGGCCTGTTGGCAACCATAGAAAAGCCTGGTCTAGAAGCCAAGGAGGTATATGTGCAGACCTGGCAAAAACTGCCATCAATCACATTGACATGTTTGTGTGAGGAGGACTGAATCCAGACCCCCATCACCCGCCTGGCCCAGACAGATTGTGTGTGTTCTTGGTGAGAGTCCAACTGGTGCAGTCAGAAAACAGCTCTGCCTCCCAGATCCCACTCTTCAGCCCTGGAAAATGTGTGCACTGCACCTGTTTGGCACACATTTCTTGCTGCTGGATCAGGATAATGGTGTTTGTTAATAAACTGTTTCCTGTCTATACATTTAAATGCCTACAAAGACTTTGGTTGACTTGAGTCTGGTGTCTATTTACATATGTGTTTTTAAGAAACTCTGGCTTTCTTATAGGATCATCTTCTTCTTCTTTTTTCCTTCAAAAAATGAGTTTCTTAGCCCAGTGTTTTTCAACCTTTTTCGAGCCAAGGCACATTTCTTTCATTGAAAAAATCCCGCAGCACACCTGACAATATCTCACAGCACAGTGGTTGAAAAACAGTGAAATACAAGATAAATGGGTCATTAGTTGCCTCAGCTCAAGTATTAACTATGACAGTATTACAAATACACGTAATAGCCACTCAACTTGAAATTGTAAGTTACAGATCCAAAGTGTAATGGCTCCTTCCCATAACATTGACCTGAGTTTCAGAAGAAATATAATGTGGATGTATTTTAATACTGCGATTCTGCTAAAGTTTTTCAAATAGAGAGTTTAAACTCTTACTCTTATGTGAACGGCATTCTGCTGACCATAAGTGATTTGAAGAGAAGCACAGTACACCCATTCTTCGCTGAGGGACAGTTACTGATTTGAACCCCACCCTGACAGAAACAGCTAGCTGTTACCATCAAACATATTCATGTTTACTGGAATGTCTTGGTGCAAATCACCCTACCTCAGGCCGGCCACAGAGCGTGCGAGACCGTGCCACTGTTCTTTCTCGCATGCGCAAACACGTCCCGGAAGGTCAGCCCGGAAGGCACATTTCTTTCATTGAAAAAATCCCGCGGCACACCTGACAATATCTCATGGCACACCAGTGTGCCGCGGCACAGTGGTTGAAAAACACTGTCTTAGCCATTATGGTAGAAGCCCAGATTGTGAAAAACATGGAAAGTGTTTAGCAATGTTCCGTCTAAGCTGAGTTAGTGTGAGCTAGCTCACTGTTTTTTAGCCTCCGGCTCACAAATTTTTGTTTTAGCTCAGGAACGATGGCTCTTGAGCAAATTAATTTATGCAGTAGCCAAACTGCTCGCTCACAACTTTAATGCCAGTAGCTCACAAAGGAGAATTTTTGCTCACAAGACTCCACAACTTAGAGGGAACATTGGTGTGTAGAGAAAGCACAGAATCTAGAATGAGGATAAGAAATGTGTCTGTTTATTTGCTCAATTTCCCCTTCATTGCTGAGATTCAAGGGAGATGCCAGCATTAAAACTAATGCAGCCAAATCAGGGAAGAATCACAGCGATGTGCTCAGTTGTCTCTCGCCATCTTTCACGGCTTCCACGAAGCCCCATCCTGTACACGTCATTCAAAGGTTAAGTCCTTCTTGAATCTGTGAAGCTTACTTTTGGATAAGACGGCAATCCTGTGTCCCACTGAATATATTTTTGAATACACTCACAGAAGATGGAGCTAAGCGTTTGTTTAGAAGTAGATGCATCCTGTTCCAGTAACTCCTTCCTCAGAAGTCCCCTGAGTTTGGAAAGGGGGAAGATATTTATGCCTAGAGAACGGTACACTGGATCACTGCCTTGCTCTCTTCAAAATCTGATCTTAATTTTCATACCTTTCTCTACTGTCTTCCCCCCAATCCCTTAATTAAATTTAAATCTTTGTAAATCTGAATCATAATGACTAAACAACAGTAACTCTACCACTATGGGCTGTTGGATAAGCTTCTGTAATCAAGAGGAAGATGTGCAGTTAGACATTAATCGCACATCTTCCTCTGTAGAGAGCACCACTCTTCTATACTTGATTCTTCAACAGTTCTCGGTGTGGTATCCACCAACTCCCATCAATGTATGACCACAAGAAAGCAAAAAGTATGTGGATGTGAAATTTAATGGCTGTAATGGGATGCTATTTCCCAGGTGATGTCTTTTACCTCCATGCCACAAAGAGCTTCAGCTGCCTGTTTCCACACATTGTGCCTCCATTAAAGGGACAGGGCATTTTTATCCAGGCCTGTTGGCAACCCTACTTCTGCCACAAGTGAATGATATTTAACTGGGGAAGTTATTGGCATGACAGGGATGTGTGTTGTCCCCCCCCCCCCCCCCCCATCTTTCACAGGGGATCTCTTCCCAGGATTACTGCAGACAGTGAAACCTGTGAATACTGGAGAACAGTGTCCTCCGGCCTTCCTACTGAGAAACAACCAATTTTTCTGCTAACTTTTAACAATGTAACGATGACGATGGCAGCATGGTAGGAGTAAAATCAGGCTGGAGACTGCTCAACAGGATCAAACTGTGGACCGCAAATAGCTGATATCGTGGATCTGCCGATAATGAGGATCTACTATATGCAACTATGAAGGAAGCAAAACTCTGTGCTGTTTCTCTTCAGGTGTCCTATTTTGTAGTTGTCATTTTTTGGAAAAAATATATTTTCCTTTCAAACTTAAGCATAGTGCTAGGAGCACTGGTCTTGATGGTATTACTACCAAATAAACATATTTGAAAGATGACTCCTCATCCTCATCCTGCTGCCATTCTGATCTCCACCAAACCAGAGTCCAACACAAGTGTGGACAATATTTTGTTAAGGAAGACAGACTGCATGTAGGTTTTCTCAGCTGCCTTAGATTAAGCCAAGCTCTTTGCAGAGAATAAACCAAGCTCTGGGAGTTAGTAGCATTTGTCTGAATCTTTGGCCTCGAGATAGAGAGACCATTACCGTAGGAAGCTGATTGTTAGTAGTCAAAGCTATGTATAGATTCTAATTTCTGAAAAACAAGTTTTCCCTCTTTCCAGTACAACTGTGATATTATCTGATATAGTACAATAGCTTCATAAAGTTATGAATCTACTAGCAGAGAGTTTTCATCACTACTTCTATTTTGCCTAATTCCTTACAAAGAAATGTATTTGATTTTTAATTTCTAAACTAGTCAACATTTCCTAAGAAGGGAAGTGCATCTGGTCTGAAAGCAAACAATGTTTTAAGATGATGAAATGATAGGGTGTTGGGCTTATGGGTAACCTTGTATTAAAAAGCTAAATATGTTAAAAAGTATGAAGGAGTTTTATAGTTGTGCTGTAATTATTGTTCAGACTCCAGGACACAAAGAAGCGTTCTCTTAGAACAGAGATGAGTGCTACTGTGCTGTAAGATTTTATGAATTTGTTAGAGAAACATTAAACAATAATGTTCGATGCACATGTGTCTGTTCTTAAGCATACCACAGAGTATATGACATGTTTTGGTGAGCTTGGCTCATCTCTACATGCATCACTTCTTCTGATAAGCTAGCTACCACAAAATGAAGGTAGGACATGACTGATGAGAGAGTGTGTTCTCAGTTTCTCTTCCAAATACTTTCCTGCATTAACATGGCTCATAAGCAGATACTCAAAGCACAAGGGAAACTCAAATTGTACTCCTTAGTGTTGTTTGTGAAAACTTTCTCAATGAATTTGCAAGGAACACTGTTTTTGTTCAAAAAATTCTATCATGCATTTTCAGATACATACCTATCTGCTTACAGTCAAATAATGAAAACATTCTGGGACACATCAAATCTTGAAAATGTGCCTTCTGTGTTCTAGATGGGGCAGCTTGGTTAATTAGATTTGACAAGAGATTTGAGACTGGACTGCTTTGATTTGCAGAGTGTATGGTTTTAGGGAGGGAGGTTGGGTTGAAGAAGGCAGAAAGGCAGGGTATAAATTTGTTTTGTAAATAAATGTCTTCACTGTTGCCTAAAAAAAATAACCATATACACTCTGTGTACTATCTATAGGGAGAGTTGCATATATTTTGTACTACAAAGATTAAAATTCTGTGCGACTTGCATAGACAGACATATTTGCTTTTTTTAAAATTTTGACTGCTTTTTTTAATAGTCATGGGGCAATGCCACTGAAGGTCAGCCCATCCACCACTGGAAATCTAATTTAGGTGCCTATCCTCCTAGCTTCGAACATCTCATCAGACTTTGCCTTGAAGCTTATAAGCATATCTTTTGCACCCATAAGGGCTAGGAACTTGCTCTTTTAAAATTTAAAATGAAAGATCATTATTTTCAGGAAGCTAAACTCCCCTCCAATGTTGAATTCTGACCTTTTACAACCTCTTATGAAAATAGTGGCCTAATACAGCCCTAGCTATAAATTGGACAAGGCCAGATAGAAACTAATTGTCCATTGTTGCTACAAATGCAGCTCTCAGTTAGTCTGAGTACTCAGAAATGCAGATGTCACTGATTGGGCAAACTTTTTGTTGGGTATGGGAAGCTATGAGGCTGATTACCATTTAATTAGAATCTAGATTTCATTTCCAGTTCATGATCATGAAGTATATTTTAATGGATGCAGGGACAAACTGGGGCATGTTGCCCACAGGAACGAATAGTACATGTATGAAACAGGAAACAGCTGGTTAACTGACTATTATCTGATCAGTCAGTGTGCCACCTCCATTTTTAAATTAAAGATAGGAAGAGGCTGCAAAGTAAAAAACAAAACAAAACTACGGCTGCGGTCACACATGCTAAATAATCCACTTTCAATCCACTTTCAATGCACTTTCCAACCGGATTTTGCCAGTTCACACAGTAAAAATCCAGTTGGAAAGTGCACTGAATGTGGATTGAAAGTGGATTATTTAGCATGTGTGACCTCAGCCTACTTCTGGGCATCCAGTGTCGATGATCAGCCCTTTGTGCCCCATTAATGCTGGGGGCAGGGAGAACTCCTTGATGGGATTTCTTTCTAATCAGCCAAATCCTATGAAAGTTCCTTGCTTCTTATTTCTGTTCTTGAGGCTTACTTCACTGAAGGCAAAACTAATTGTTACAAGCCTCAACTAGAAAGTAAGGTAGGAAAGCCCCTAACTTGGGCTGCGGTCACACACACAAAACAATCCACTTTCAATCCACTTTCAATGCACTTTCCAACTGGATTTTGCCAGTTCACACAGTAAAAATCCACTTGGGAAGTGCACTGAAAATGGATTGGAAGTGGATTATTTAACGTGTGTGACCGCAGCCTTGGTTTCAATATTATCAATTGTCTCACATGTTTATGGATTTAAAGCAGTCACTAGATTTTGCTAGACCTCTTACCCATTTTGAAAAAAGGCTACTTTCAGGTGATTATAGCACCATGGGGATTATAGGGGCGATAGATAATTTATTGAATGAAAAAACTTGGAATTGCCATCCAAATTTGCATCAGGCCTGGAACAAAGACTTCTCAACAACTACTGAGGAAAAACAATGGAAGGTCATTTGGAATTCTCACGCATTAACTACTAACAATTTGGTGGTTAAATTGCAATCATTTAAGATTTATTCTAGATGGTACCTCACTCCTCAACGTCTTTTCTATAGTAAACATAAACTTAACCCTAACTGTTGGAAACGTTGTAATTCTATAGGCACTTTTATTCATTGTTGGTGGAGTTGTAGTCGGGTTTTTGTATTTTGGGAACAAGTTATTAAAGAAATAGCCAATATCTGTGGAGAAACCATTCCAAATACTCCAAATTTTTGGCCAGATTTGCATTTTACTAAACAAACTTCAGAATTAATTACATTGCTACTCTATGCGGTAAATCTTTATTAGCCCGAGTTTGGAATCAAAGATTCCAACCATTAAACAATGGTTAGAGAAATGCTGGGATGTTGCGGTAGCAGACAAAATTTCTTCACAAATAACTACAGCTCATACTCCTAACAAACAAAACTCTTTTCTGGAAAGATGGTTTTCCTTCTTTGGGTACGTAACTGCAAGTAAAAATCCACTATATAAAGTGCCAAAAAAGTATTTAAAATTTGTTTTCTATGCATAACTAAGGAAAGAATATGATTTTTGAGATAGTTGGTATGCTGTGAGATTCATTATTGTTGTTAGTTATTGGTTGTTATTTTTCTTTATTTAGTGTCTTTTTTGGAGTGTATTAATGAAAACTATTTGGTTTTTTATTGATGTTAAAAGTTTATTATATAATAAAATAAAAAAATATATTTAAAAAACTTAATTGTTACAAGCCTTTCATTCCCCGTTGAGTATTAGAAGGGGGGAGATTAGGGAGGTTTCTTCCAAAGAAACCCTGGGAAATCTGCTTGTCCTAAAACTTAAAACATAAAGAAGAGAAAAAGAGAGAAGAGATTGGATTTATACCCCGTCCTTCACTTGGAGTCTCAGAGCGGCTTACAAACTCCTTTTCCTTCCCCTCCCCACAACAGAAACCCTGTGAGGTAGGTGGGGCTGAGAGAGGTCTGAAAAAACTGTCCTTGAGGGAACAGCTGGTACAGAGCTATGACTTACCCAAGGTCATCCAGCAGGTGCAACTGGAGGAGTGGGGAATCAAACCCGGTTCTCCCAGATTTGATAAATGTAAGTACTTGACAACTGTCCTCCAGTAAATTGGAGATGCTATTTGTTTCTCAAGTGTTGGCACTTACGGTCAGTTTTCTTGTTTATCTTGAACAGGTATTGCAGGAAAAGGACTGTAACTTCTTGGAAGTGACAAATTGTGCTGAAGAAGTTATCATGTATTTCCTCTAATTCCCTGTGTTGCTGCTGTTCATGCAGATTTATATGGACTTTAACTTTTAAATAAAGAAACTAAATATTTTCCAAAAGACATCATGCATTTTCAGAGTTTCTGTTTAAAGAAGTATATAACAAGATGTTGCTTTTGTATAACATTCTTGCATTCAAAAGAACCATCTCTGCAATCCTGATGAGGGTAGCCCAATATAAACCCCCACACTGCTGACTTTGGATGAGACACAGGGCGGGAGGTCATTTGAGATAAAATGGCTTCCCTCATGCCTGTTGTGAAGTTTGAGCAGTGAATATCTTTGTCCACAAATCCCACATTTAGCCAGTATATCAGCTGTCTGCCTTCTCAAATTCTTGGAAGAATTGGGTACACCTGAGGGAAAGAGTAAAATACTTTTTAAAAATAATAAGCATTTATATCCTGCACTTTCCTTTTACAAGGGGTTCAAGGCTGCTTGTCCTGTATTAAGAAATACTGGGACTTGTATGATGATAAATTTTATGTTTGTGTTGTATTTAATATATTATTGAATCTAAGCCTCCAATAGTAACCTCAGTCACAGTCAGGATGCAAGAAATCTTCACAGCTCCTTCAGTTATTTAAAATTCAGTTGTTCCGTTGGTCAAAAAAGACATTCGGGGTTTTAAAGAGTTGGGTCCTGACATCCTGCAGCACAGCCATACATCAGCTGTGAGGAATGGCTGCTAAAAAATAAAGGAGAGCGCAAACAGGCTTTGAATGCCATAGCTAGAGAAGGAAAGGCTCCTGCCTCCTCCATGCCATTTCCCCATACAGAAACAGTGTGTGGAAGGGGACTTATTTCCCCATCTTTGCTGCTCCATGAGCACAGAATATTCCACATGTAGAAGAAAAAAAGGGAAAATAATTCCAGATGGGAAAATGGCTTGAGGAGAAAGCAAGAGCTGTTTGGGCTCTCATTTTTTTAAAAAGACTGTTTCCCATCCCCAGTGCTGCTGTCTATTTGCAGGGAAACCATACCCCAGAGCTTTTTAAAAACCTGAACATGTTGCTTTGCCCTGTGTTTCTGAACTTTGAGGCCCTGAGCCCAAAACCATTTATAATCTAGCTTGAAAACTCTAAATAAGGGTCTGTGGCTACAAGCTGGGGGGGGGGATAGCAAAATTTAAAGCTGGAGGGCCCTTTAAATCTCTCAAGAAAGAAGGGAGGGGTGGCTGCAGGGGTTTGGGCTTGGGGGCCGGGCTTCCCCTGCTGGTGGGTTGACTCCCCAAAAAGTGGGTAAACCTCGCGGGGTGGGGGGTCTGGCAGTCCAAAATGCAAGAGGTGGAAAGAAAAAGTAAGAGAAACAGAAAAGGCAAATAGCTGGGGAGGGAGAGGTGGAAAGAAAGCAACTTTAACTTTAAATGCATCCTCCAAGCCCCCCCCCCCACATGCTGGCTGGCTTGGCAAAAGGATTTAAAGAGACAAATGCCTTATCCAAGCTGGCTGGTGGGGGCTTTGAAAACACATCTAAAGTTGCTTTCTTTCTCTGCGCCCCCCACCGAGCCTACTCCAGGAGGGGAACAGTGGCTGGGGAAGGGAAGACTGATGGGGGTAGGCATGCCTTCCCTTTGTTTCCACAGCCTCCCCAACAGGAGCTGCACAATATGTGTGAAAGAGCCACATGTAGCTCCCGAGGCCGCCCCCCCCCGTAACCTTTTGCCTTCTACCCCCCCCCAAAGCCATTGGTATCAACTCTTCACAATCTTCACTGTAAATATCGCTATACATCTCCTATTTTCTGTTGGACAGGCTCCCCTAGCCCAGGGGTGGGCAAACTTGCTCAGCGTAAGAGCCACCTAGAACAGGGGTGGCCAAACTTGCTTAACGTAAGAGCCGCATAGAATAAACATCAGATGTTTGAGAACCACAAGACATGAACAAATATTACCTGCTTTTATTGGAAAATAAGCAAATCTGCTTTTTATTAACATTAAATGAAACTGCCAAAAATAATAAAAAAGGGGTAAGAGCAGATATTGATAATGATATTAATTTGTCCAATGATATTTGTTTGCTAATGATATTTAGCTTCCCCAGCTGCCCTGCCGGGAGCCACATAACATATGTGAAAGAGCCACAGTTTGCCCACCCCTGCCCTAGCCTTATTGTATTTAATTTCCCTTGGTGTTTCCTCTAGACTGACTCTACTATTTCTGTGCTACTTTAAAAAAAAAAAGATTTTCTTTCTCATTCACTTTAGTAACTAGTATCTTGTACAAATCCTTCCCGAGCAATGAGGTACATTTTCTCCGACCTCCCACACCCCCCGGTCTGTATGAACCATTTTGTTTCCGCATGCCTCAACCACTGAGCGAAAAGGTCAGCTAAGGTCTCTGCCTTCCTCCACTTTCCGTACTTTTTCCTGTTTATACGATTATTCAGATTGTACGTGTGTAGGAAGAGATGTCTAGTTAGCAATAATAAACTAGAAGTAATCGTTTCTGCGTCCTCTTTCTGCTTAATTTCCAAACGGAGTACGGGCGGGCGTGGCAAGGGGGGCTAAATTCGGCCTGTATTGCTATGCACACCCTTGAGAATTCCGGGTGGGTGACTTCCCAGGTAACAGGCACCTGCTCGGACAAACCGTGGTGAGCCTCGACCCCCCCCCCCCCCCTCCTTCGCTGGGCCCGCGCACTCACCCACTTGTGTATGGCGGGGGGCGCCATACACAAGTGGGTGGGTGCGCGGGCCCGTTTGCTTGTTAGGGGCTAAACTGCAGAAGCAACAATACGCAGCCCTCCCTCCTTTTTTTTTTTCCTTCCCCGGACAGAGAGACTCATAAGGCACGAGAGTGACAGGGAGAGCCGTTGGTAGAGATTAGAGTTGGCTGCTCTGATCCGAAGCGAAATGCAAAAACGAAAGCCTGTGCACAGTTTATTCAGACGCAAGTCCCACTTTTTCCAATTCCCAGGTATCACAAACGGTGGTAGGAGACTGACGGATTTGGTCAGGAAGGCGGACAATAGCGGGGGAGGAGGAGGTACCTTTTCCTTCAGGAACAGAACGCCGGGGGGGGGGGGGGGAGCCAAGAAACGGGTTGTCACAGGCTCCGCTCACCCCTCCCCGGAACAAGAAGACTACAACTCCCGAAACCCCTCGGGGCAAGGCCAAAGCACGTTTTCCGTTCTTCCTGCCGTCCTCTGTTCTCTTTGCCTATTGGCCGTGGAGGGGTCGTTCGACGGCGAATGCGCTTTCGGAGACAGTGGGAGGGCGGGGGAGCTAACATGACCGCGGGCGGCGGGCACGTTGTGGAGCCAGACGGGAGCACGCGCTAGGCTGGCTCTCGAGGTTGGCGGTGCCGCTCGGTGTCTGCGTGGTGAAAAGAGAGCCATGGCGCGGGAAAAAGGCGAGGTAACCGGCCCGGCGGGTGTGGGATATATCCATGTGGTGAACGACGAGAGCGGGATGAGAGTTGTTTCCCCTGTGCGAAAAATAAAACGGGAAGATAGTGGCGCTTTAACTAACTACTGACAGTTATACACCGTAAACTGGCCTGTTTTCTTTAGCGGCTGCAGGCTTAACAGAATTGCTTGTCTGGGATTTCCCTGGCGGTGTTAGCCCGCGTTTTCTCGTGCTTTCTTCTAAAGTGGTTTGCACTTTTCTGGGGCGAGTGACGCCCCCGAACTTTTCCCTGTCCGATAGGACTGTGTTTCCTTTGTGTCCGTTGTAGGCCGGGGAGGGGTGCTGAACAAAGTGGTTTCCTCTTCTCGCTTGCTTCATTAGACATCCGTGCAGTCGAAGCTTTCTGATACCTTATATCTGTGGTGGATCCCGCACACACGTATACTTCCCAACAACTAAAAAGGCACGCTTGGGAGGAGAGTTCCGCATCTTGAAACAACATAGTTTATCAAAAGAGTTGCTGGCTGCTTCTAAAATCTAGCTACAAGTTGCACATGTAATGGTGTTTTTTTAAAGTAACTTTTATGTAGAATGGAGATAACATCTAAACTGCTGGTACGGTATATTTAAATGTTTCAGTAGGATTGACTCTGGACAGTCCGTAGTCCCCAGGAATGTCTCATGGAGCTCGTCGTGTGCTGTAGAATATGGTTGCATTAGAAGAGTAAATTTAGTGTTTGAGTATGAAGTAATGAAGATTAGGGGTTAATAAGGAATACAGAATGGGGTTTAACAAGGGATGTAGAATATATAGTTTAATGGGGATTCAGGAATTGCTGGTAGAAAATGCTGTACTGTAAAACAGAGGGGAATAGTTTGGTAGCGGAAGAAGCAGACAGTTCTAGAGGCAGGGGGAATGAGAGAAAGAAATTCCACCATGGGGGAATGAGAGAAAGAAGTCATTTGGTAAGATGGCTGGTTCTTGTGGAAAGGCTTTACTAGGGTGGCTCCTTGTGTAAATAATTAATAATTATTGTATGGCATTATGTGTAGAGTAGCCAAGAGATCCTAAGATTGTCTGGCAGTCAGAAGTTCTAGCTCTTTTTAGTGTTATGCATCACTAGGTGGTGAGCTAGACTTGTGTTTTTTTTTCAAGGCAAGAGAAGTTTTAGAGGTGGTTTGCCATTGCCTGCCTCTGCATCATAGCCCTGGTATTCCTTGCTAATACTAGCCAGTTCTTGTGTGAAATAACTTGGTTTCAGAGCTGAAGCACATTTTTCTCTGATTTCATTCTCACCATGTATGAAAGATTTGGTGTAGTGGTTAAGTGCGCAGACTCTAATCTGGGAGAACTGGGTTTGATTCTCCACTCCTCCACTTGCACCTTCTGGATGACCTTGGGCAAGCCATAGTTCTGGCACAGCTGTTCTTGAAAAAGAGCAGTTTCTGTCAGAGCTCTCTCAGCCCCACCTACCTTACAGGGTGTCTGTTTTGGGGAGGGGAAGGGAAAGGAGTTTTTAAGCTGCTCTGAGACTCCTTCGGGTAGTGAAGGGTGGGGTATAAATCCAATCTCTTCTATTCTTCTTCTTCTAAACTGTGTAGTGGTTAAGGTGTCTGATTAGAACTTGGGAGACCTGTGCTAAGATCCTGGTTCACCTATGAAGCTCTCTTAACTGTCTTAAATAGAGTCAGAGTGGTAATAGAGACAAAGTGATAGGCATATCCTATCTGATAGGCTTGTTGTGAGTCAAATGGGAGCAGAAAAACCATGAAGCAGTTTCTTTGAGGAAGGTCAAGATAAAAAGATAATGTACAAAAATGTTGTAATCACATGTATGCTAGCCTTTATGTTAAAATTAACCTAAAATGGCTATTTTGATTTCATATTCACAGGCGCCAATAGAAATATCAGTTTGTCTATATGCTTGCTTTAAAGTTCTGGAAAGAAATCTACTCTTACGAATAAAACAATTTAATAGTAGTATATCAGGGCGGTTAAGATCTGTTGGTGAACAGAGCATACTTCTAGGGACTGTATGAGCCTGCAGCAGCCCATATAGCAGCCTGTTTGGATATCCCTGTTGTAGGGAAATGCTTTCAGTTTGTGTGAAGTATCAGCTAGTTTTAAGACTGGTCTGATAATCTAAATGAAATGAAACTTAGTGATTAAATGTTGCCAAGAAATTTCTGCAGGGGTTAGGGGTTCCAGAGCTGGAGGGTTTTTCATCAATACGGAAAGTATTTATGGAGGGCAAGGTGTTTCAGAACACTAATATAGTCTTTTTCTCTGCAAAGAAGGGAAGGGTAATGTAATTGTATAACATTTTGGATTCTTCTAGCCTAAGTATGATTTTGTGTGTTTGTATTGTTTTGTTTTGAGTCATGTTTATGTTTTCTTTTCTGTTTGTGAACTAATCCTTATTGTAATTTTTAAAATGTTTGTCACTTTGTAGTCTGTGGTGGTAGTGTAATTGTGATGACTTTCAGTACTAAAAATTGTAAAGCATTGAATAAAAAATAGTAAAAGGAGGTGCGGTTTCAACTTATTTATAGTTTATCTCACCTTTCCTCATCCTGCCCTAGAAACTGATAGAAATGCCTTGAGTTGCATATTTCACTGGTGTCTGTAGGGGTAAAATGAAAATTTAAGGAATCGTTTTACCCTTACAGCAGTTCTGTGAAGAAAGCTACACTGTGTATGTGTGACTTGCCCAAACTCAGCCCATGGGGTGGGGGAGAGATTTGACCTCCCTTGTTCAAAGCCTACCATTCTAACCCAGACACTTTTCTTCCTCCTCCATCCCACCTCTCTCCAGAATTTGGGTGCACTGTATGGAACCAGATTTCCTGGAATTCCACTCTACTTTGTGCTTGCCTTTCTCTGCAAATTCGGTTACCCCTCCTGAAGTTTTAGGAAAGCATATTGGGAGGCGTGAGAGACCATCAGTAATGTTGCCAACCCCTCCTTTGCTAATGGTCTGCAAAAGATATTTGAACAACTGAGTATCTTTTTCGTTCCTGTCATGCTCTTTTACTGCTTATGGGTGTTTCAAACTCTGGTCTGTCACACTGCTAGTTGGAGTTTCCTGTTCAGCACAAAGCTTCATCTTTGGAACAGATGGACGAGGATGAAGAGGAAGAAGATGACTTGGATCTCTTTGGGGGTTATGATAGTTTTCGACAGTACAGCAGCAGTGTGGACAGTGGCAGCACCTCCTGCCTGGAAGATACTAGTGAGAATGAAACAGCAGATCGAGAAGCTGGGGAAGTGCCTGCATCCCCGACACAAAACCAAATACCTGCTGGACGATTACCAGATGATAATGGATCTGAGCCAGGTACAGGTTTGCCCTTCTGCAGCGAAGAAAGTTTGTAGCTGACAGACTGCAAGACAGTTTTGCTCTTCCTTGAGTGAAATAGGAGCTGCTTAATGGGATTTAATGCATTTGGAGGATATGAGCCAAAAATTAAATGTCAGCGTTGAATTGGAGATTCACTGGGTGCAGGAGTGAGGCTGCCTAGCTGTACGATATTACATGGAAGAGTACCTGTATGAGCAAATGTGCAAGAATTTGGATCATTAATTACCTTTTTGTCTGTCCCCAGCAGATTCCCTGATCTGTTTCAAATCTGTAGAATACTTTCCCCCTCAATGGTAATTGTAAGAACATTTTTAAAAGCCTTATTTATATACATTTTTATGAGATGTTTTTAACAGAATTGTATGTAACTTCTTGTCATACAGTTACTGTTCTAGTATTGAATTGCAGTTCGAATTTTTGCAGTTGTAAAACTACCACTGAACTCTAAACCATCTTTAATTAAAACTCATGCAATTGATTATACTTGAAAGCACCTACATGTATAGTTTTCTAACCAGAGATGGTCCAGTGTTGGATAAATAACTTGTATTTCATCAGGGATCACTTCCACAATCCTAGCCAATATTCCAGGCTTATCTTCAGCCTGGCACTATGTTGGGATATATGTATGGAATTACTAAGGACCAGGAGATTTGTCAGCAGTGTGACCGAGAATTTAGGGCAGATAATTGCCAAGGCTGTAGCAGCACCAGTGCCCTCTGAAATCATACCTGTAGTCCAGCAAAGAGATCAAGACACACCCAGTGGTGTACATCAGGCCAAATTCACATCACCCATTCCTTGTTACCACCTCCAAGATGGTCTTCCAGAAGTTGTGATATGTGAGTGAAATTGGATACAGTGTCTTGATTATAGTTGGGACAGTCCTCATTGCCAGAAAACTGGGTAAAGGCCTCTCCTGAACTGATGGGTAACCACTTGTATGTGGGGAATAAAGAGAATTTTTCATAAATGTAGCTGACTCTGCCTTGCAGCAAAGAAAAAAACTAGTATTGATAAAGACAGTCCACATGGTAAGCAGATTACAGATATTTTATTTATTTATTAAACTAGATTTTTTTTTAATCGCCCACCCCTGTGGAACAGTTCTCAGTGCACTGTGCACCAATAGGAAACATACATATTTGAGATTCAGAATTAAAAGCAATAAAATACAGTATTTAACCCAGGCATCATAAGATGCCTGGAGCATTGTTGTACAAAAATGCTCTTTGGAAGCTTCCATGTAATGTGCATATACAATATGAGGATTTTCTCCTGGCAGTCTGTGTTAAGAGATGTGCATTGTTTCTGGGCTCCCTGCTTTTCATCTGATGCAATGCTATCTATCAGTTTTCTGTCTGGTTTGACTGACACTTTGGATAACCAGTGCAATAACTAGGTTTCACTGATTCTCTTAACTTCCTTGGCTGTGACTCTGGGATCTTAAAGTGCATTGTGGGTACTGCTCTTGCTCTCTTCTCTTTTTAATCTGCAAGTTCATGTGCCAAGGTAACAGTGACAGCAGACAGCCTGCAGGGATTTAAACTTTTGATCACCCTCACCCATTTGCCTTGATTTCCTAGCTGCTTTATGCTGTTGGGCTTTGCCCCAGTTAGGTTGGGAGGATGCAAGCAATTCTTCACTGCTTTGAGGAAGTGTATCCTATTTCTGATAATGCCCAATGTTGCCTTGTGCTTTCCTGTATTTTTAATATTGCAACTCTGAGCTTGCTGTTCACAAAGCTGTCACTTCCCACTGCTGAGGCTTGTTATATTTATGCTCCCTCAGCTATCTGTGAGATGTGTGGGATTGTGGGCACAAAAGATGCCTTCTTCTCAAAGACCAAACGTTTCTGCAGCGTCTCCTGCTCCAGAAGCTACTCTTCAAATTCCAAGAAGGCCAGCATCTTGGCTAGGCTGCAGGTGAGCAAGAAACACTCAAACAAGAATCTAGAATCCAAGGGTGCTGAGGCTGTTGGGAAATATGCCCACCACTTGCTTAAACATAGGGGTAAAGAAAAATGATGACATTATTTGAAGATGCTTTTTTCTGTAACAGTAAACATAACTGGATGTTTGGTAGGGACATCTGAAAAGCCGTTCTCCCAGTAAGCAGGGTCTTAAGATGGTAGCTATCCAGTAGGTGCCTTGAAAAAGGCAGCATCAAACAGAACTGATTTTGCAGGCATTTGGGAGCTGTTTTTGTACAGGAGAAGGGGGTTAGATTGAAGAACTCTTAATCTCACACATCATACCTGCATCAACATACTACAGCTCACTTGACATGGAATAGTTGTCCTTTAAACCATTGTCTTGTATTTGTAGGCAGGGGTATTAAAGAATGGTAAGATAGTAGATTTTTTTTCTGTATCCTTTTCAATGCATGCTTGTGTTTGTTTAATCCATGCTAGTAGTTGTAATTAGGGAACCCACTAGCCACACAATGAAGCAGGTCTTGTGTAAGATACAGTAATTTGGAGTAGTGATTTCTATCTACAGTATAAGTTGCAAGGGTAGATCTAGAGGGGATGGTTGAATTTAAATTTGGAAGAGAAGGGTGTGATCATTCTGTAGGCACCATTTATATGAATGGTGATCAGCAATAGACCCAGAAGTTGTAGGGGGAAGGATGTTGATGGATATAATCTAGAATGGATTACAGAATAGAAGAATGGATTACAGAAGAAAGGAGATTCTTGAGTAGAAAAGTGAAGGAATACCTATATGATTTCCTCCCCCACCCCCAATATTCCCATAGAGTTGTCTGCTACATGAATTTAAGATTTACTAGCTGTTCAGAGACTCTTCTGTTTTTAATCTTGTTAACTGTGAAACCATGTTATTCATTCTGCATCTCAGGGAAAAAAAGCAAAACTAGTCAGTCTTGAATTACACATGCAATGTTTCATTTTACAGACTTAACAGAATTGCACGCATGCCTTCTTAATAGGAATGCAAAAAGAGTCTTGTGGCATCTTAAAGACTAACATGTGAGCTATTATGTTGTGAGTTTGTGAGCTTTCATTACCCCATCTTATCAGTTACATTTGACAAAGCAAGTTGTAGCCATATGAAGGTTGTGCCACAACATATTTTCTACCATTTAAGGTGCTACAGAACTCTCTTGCATTAGTCGCAAACAGATTAGTGAGGACTACTCTTCTGGAACGATGTCCTTTTGGTTTGGTGGTCAGTGGTACAGTCCTGAACAGGGTTGCATCCTTGTAAGCCCATTGATTTCAGTAGCCTTAGAAGGATGTAACGCTGCTCAGGATTGCAATCTTACTTTCTGAAGCCTTTCATGAGAGTTTGTGAGGTTTGTCTGCTCCTTAGTAAACTGGTGTTGTGAATAATCTGTGTTGCTTTCGCAGGGAAAACCACCTACAAAGAAAGCAAAAGTCTTGCACAAGGCTGCCTGGTCTGCTAAAATTGGGGCGTTCCTTCATACGCAGGGGACAGGTCAGCTTGCAGATGGAACTCCAACTGGCCAGGATGGTAAGTGTGAACAGTAGGTGGAAGAAATAAGAGATTGTCGCTTACATTAAACAGCAAAATGGAGGGCAAGTCACAACTCTGCACAGAAGGTTTTTTTGTCTAAATAACAGCTGTGTGTGGGGGGGGGGAGAAATTAATGGCCAACTGATATTGACTCAGAAGTTGCAGGTAGCCACCCAACCCGCATAATACCTTTTGAGACCAATCAAATTAGTGCACAGTTTTGAGGAAGCTTTTGAGTTCTCCAGAACTCATTATCAAGATGTTAAAAAAAGAAAGGGCTAGGGGAAATCTGTGTGTTTTAATGTTAACCAAGATAGTATCCTGATTTGAATCCCTTCTCATGGCTTTTAAACATGCCTAAAGTCTGCCCCCGCAATGGGTTCATTAAAGTAATGGGTAAAATTTCCAGTGCCTGAATTTGGAAGCGCCTGTGAGGTTCTTACTACTGGGGAAAACAGTTTTACCTTTAAACCCTCTCTGGGTATATAAACTTGGTAGTTTTCTAAAAATTTAAAATTCCAAATCTCGCTTTCTTTTGGTAGTATGACCAAGAGTCTAGGCACTTCAGAGGACTATGTGGCCCTGAGGAAATACTGTATTGATTACTGGGATAAGTTTAAACAAAAATTGATTTATTTAATAAAGAACAAACTAGGTTTCTGGTTATTTTGAACAGTTGCTGAAGAAAGAAACTTGTAAATATAACTGGTAATGCTTGATGCTAAAAACAGTCTCTCAGACTCCAAACTCCACTCTGACAGGCTTATCTCTCTCTCTCTCTCTCTCTCTCTCTCTCGCATAGCCACACAGGCTAAACTCTAACTTTGGTCATAAAATAAAACATTTGTCTAACCACACAGTTTAGACACAACTTGGTTCTTTTCCATATAGACTCTCTCACAAAACTCTTATAGTCACTCAGACTACCTTCAAAACTCCCACAGTCACACAGACTATGCAGTCTCTCCAAATACACAGACCTCTTCATAGACAAAACCACTCTCACAGAATCCTCTCAGAACATCTCCTCTCACACTCTTAGTCACCAGCCAATCAAAATCACACTTGTCTCCCCCATCACCCTCCCTTCAGTACGGCAGTCAAACTAAACATTTAAAGGAACACACACACCAAAACATGAAATCATTACAGCGCCTCCCTGCAGGGGATACATTAATTTAATACAAATCCTCCAATGATGGCAGCAGGTGGAGAGTCCTCTCCTGTAGGTAGTAGTGATGACTGTTCAAACTTTGGCCCTTCAAGAGAGGGAGACACTGATTTCATCCCATGAGCGATAGAGTCCCTGCCTTTATTCCTAGGAAAAGGAGAGGGCTCCATTTTCACATAAGCCTGATGGGGGCCTTTTCCTCTGTTCTTCGAAAGGGCTCACAGACCCCCTCAGAGTACATTTGCAACCCTTGGACCCCAGTTTGAGAAATACTGGGGTAGAAATGTTTTCTTAGTCCCTTCTTACTCTTCAGTTCTGTAGGTATGTATGCAGGTCAAAATCTGTAGGGTTGGGTTCTGAAAGAACATGCTACTCCACCTTACACAGTAGCAGAGATTGAGTCGGGAACCTAGCACATCTGGTAGTGCTCTTCTGTTGTGTCTGAGGCAAAAAGGAGCTCTTGGAGAGTATACTTAGGTGTCCTAATTGGGGTTGTTCTTCTTTGATGTGAGAACTCTTGATTTCTGGAAGGTTGATGAGAGTTCTTCGGATCTCTGTTCGTGATTTAAATTTGGAATTCATTGCAAGCTTTAGTTTAGACTGTCTCTCCTCTTTTATGTTTTCTGCACATCTTCCTGGTTCATATACCTAATAAGGAAAATGACGTGTTTGGAATTTTTATATTTGGTTTGGGCCCATGTATTTACTATAAGATTGTGTGAAAAATTTTGGGGATGTACTGAATTGTGGAAAACTGACCATTATGGCAATTTTGAGCTTGTAATTCAGCATATATGCAAACATCTAGGGGCACAATGTAGATTACCCCCCATCACCCACATTTTAACTTCAATCCAGAGTGAAATTGACACCTATAATAACTGTAGTTAAGGCTAGCCGGATTTACCTTTTCCTTAAAGCTTGAAACTGGTTTGCAAGACTTGGTCAAGCAGGCAACCTGGTTATCCTTAACTCTGGTTAATGTTGGTACATTTGTAATGCTTAATGGATGGGAAAATTTAGAGGGAGCTCTTCATCCAGCTTCTGATTTTTGTTTTCTTCCTTTTGAGATCATCTCTGTTACTTATGTGTTGGTTTTCAAATATGGACACATATGTAGCTTCTCCAAGTGCCAAAAGCCTCTTATTTTGCTTTTTGGTATTCCTGAAGTTCATCTGCTTCTTCTTTTTATGGGATGAAGAGCTCTGTGCAGGTTGAAAAGTTGCTCCTATTCCAAACAGGTGCTGCTCCAATACAAGATGGACCTGTTGTTTGTCTTTTTTTTAAAAAAAATTGCTTTAAAAAAACCAGGAAAAAAACAAGGGGATGAAAATTCAAAATCCAGCAGCTAAATAGTGGTGGGGGTTTTTTTAAAAAAAGGGGGGGAAGCTATACTTAAAGACATAAATATAACAGTGGTGACAAACTTACACACACGTTTCTATAAAAGGTTTCCAAATATTTTAAAATAAGGCTATATGCAATTATTGTCTATATGCCATTTGTTCAAATATTGATAGAGTTCTGAGATCCTGTCAGGTTCCCTGTCATTCCTCCCGACCGGGAGGTGGGGAGGGTGAAACCTCCACATCAGTGGGCTCTTTCTCGCCCCCTCTGGTCATCTTCTCCCATGCCTTTGTTCTTGTTTCTCTGAGAAGCGTCTGTAACCTTGAGTTGTTTTCCCAACGATCTGTACCAGGTGGCTGGTTGTATGGGAAGGTTTGGGGGAGAGGGGGAAGAGCCTTGCCAAGTCTGATCTAATTGTGTTCGGCGCCTTTTTGGGTGAGAAAGTAACGGTTATGTTTTTGCGCCTTTTTGCAATTGCCCTGATTGGTGTCATGCTTCTGTCCTGCTGTTTGAATTCTGTATATCTGATCATCCACCCCCTAACTGTCATCTCTAACACTGAACGTGTTCCTGAATAGATCATTAAGAAATAAAGGATTTCATTTCATATCAAGGCCTGGCTTATTGGATCTAGCAGGGTTCTCAGTCCGATTATTTACCAGAGGTGGGCTTTTATATTTCCAATTTTGTAATATGAATGTTTTAGCTGTGGTAATTCTCTGTTTGTGTTGGTTAATCTTGAGCCTTCAGTATTGGAGATAACGGTGATGGTCCTTTGTCCTCTTTTAGCTCTGGTTGTAGGATTTGACTGGGGGACGTATCTACAGGAACATGGATGCAAGGCAGCACCTGTCAGCAGTTTCAAACATGTGAGTATTCCGTATTTGCTTTTGAAGATTTCTCTGCAAGAACTTGGCTACTTATGATACTCACTGGGTGATCTTGAGCCAGCCATACTCTCTCAGCCTAATCCACCTCACAGGGTTGTTGTGAGGGTAAAAAAGAAGACAGAAGAAAGAAGTTGGAAGCTACTTTGAGTCCTCACTGGGGAGAATAGTGAGATAAAATATTGAGGAAGTGTTGGGAGGTATGAAGAAATGCATCTTTCTCCTGGAGGGAGGTTGGCAAGCAGTGGAATACCCCTCCCTTTAGTTTAAAGAATGGACAGAGTCAATTCAATTGCATGCCGGATTCCAGCCATAGAAATTCTAATGACCTGAGGGAGAGTCCACTGAGGGATTTGGTGTTACCTGGAGATTTCCCAGAAAGCAACTGGGACCTGAGCAGATCAGGTCAAAAGGGGTGGAGGGAGTGATGTAAAGTGGGTGGAGTGAGAGGTTTAACAAAGCTTCCTGCATGGTGAAGGCAGTCACTCTTTTTCCTTGGGATGCTGAACTGAGGAGATTTTTTGTCTGAGGTTGGAAGCAGACCACCATTTTGAACCATGTGGTGTGCCTTGAGGCCTGCAGGGAGCTGAAAGGTAATGGAAGAGCTTTAGATACTTGGTAACTTTCTAAGATTAGGTGCCTGCTCTAATTTTAACACCGAGTTAGAGTATGTTTTAGAGAGAGGGACAGAAGGATTGCACTTATTCACAGGTCATTTTGTTTCTGTACTGCTGATCTGGTGTGGTGCTAAAGGATGTTTGTAAACTTTTTCTCCTTTTTAATAATTTTTTTAATCTGTTGATGCTGGCAGTTAATCTTTGTACCACATCGCGCCCCACCACTACTGTGAAAATCGGGAGGGAAGAGGTCAGAGTACAAGTGCCCAGTCCTCCAGGGGAAACCCAAAGCTGTATTTGGTGCCTGTGGTAGCCAGGCGCTGGGTAGCAGGAGACTTTGAGATCAAGCCTCAGAACTGGGAAGGGGGACAGGAAGTCCGGTTCCTCTCATTCAGGACCCCTAAAATGAACAGGTGGTGGCAGTGGATGCTCTGGTACAAGGAAGAGGAATAGATCCCTCCAGGGGGTGGCAGTCCAAAGAGGGAGCAGACAGAATAGGATCTGCAGGTGAAGCAGACCTGTTCTGTCACAGGAGGAATAAGAGCTTTTAGGTAATTTTTTAAAGCTGCCTTCACCTCCTTTTTGGGCTGAGAGGAACAATTTGTTTCTGAAAACTGGCACAAACATGGCTATGCTAAGCAAAGTACCAACACAGAATGTGAAGCAGTCAGTGCAGATATATGTTGTCTAGGTAACCACTATGAATCTGATGTATGTTGAACATGGTCTTCAATGGATTAAACCCAATAGATAGACACTGAGAATGTAATAATGAACATGGTTGAAGCTGAGTGGCTTTGGGCCTGCTCAGTGGTTGAGTGGTGGACAGTAGGTGTAAACCAGTTTCAAAGAACGACAATATATAACTTAAAAAAATTAAAAACTATAATCTAAATGCTGGTTTACCAGCAGTGAAATGCTAAATAGCAGCTTGCAGATGGATCCCAAATCAGCTTAGCAACCAGCTTAAAATATGAAGAGTTAATTAAAAACATGAAGTCATTTGGTTTTTAGTAAGAAGTATTATTTTTATAGAAAGCTGTTTGCCTGTTGTAAAGATATTTTGTTTCTAAATAACCTCTCGAGGCATTTGGTTCCCTCACGTATCAGTGTCCCACTTCTGGGAAAACAAACATAACTAGCGTCATCAATTCACTTTTAAAATCAGTATCTCCAAAAGCAGTCAAAGCTTTGAGCAAACAGGTTTCCTTAGTATCAGTTAAAAATAGCAAATAATAAGTAACCATAAGTTTTTTAACCTGAACATCTGCTTTGTATTATTCCATTTGTATGTGTCTGATTTCCTAGCTTTTCTCAAGGTCTCCCCGCCCCCCCCTTTTTTCTGTAGTAATGAGAGTCAGAAAGATCAATGCTGTATTTGAAAATGAAAAGCTCTGTACAAGCAGAATTAGAGATCCCATTCTACAGTTCTTTGCTGTGTTCAGATATACCTCAGCCTATAGACATGTCTGATATTTGCTGTTCTTTCTGTACCTTTTCTCTTCCTGTTTCACGCCTCCTCTCACTTATCCTCCTTTGATCTTCCAGGTGCCCCTTTATGAACAATGGGAGGATGTGATGGAAGGGATGAAGCTGGAAGTGTTGAACAGTGATGCTGTGCTTCCTAGTCGTGTATACTGGATTGCTTCTGTTGTTAAGATTGCGGGTGGGTCTCTTGAGGAGGGCAGCAGAAAAGACTGTGAATCTTTATTCTTGATTTTTATTTAATTAATCTCAAGGTTGGAAGGGACCGGAGTCATCTAGTCCAGCCCCCTGACAACACAGGAACTACGACCAATGCTCCCTCTTCTAAGCTTTGGAGTCTTGTGAGTAGCTACACTTTGTGAGCTACTGGCATTAAAGCTGTGAGTGAGCAGTTTGGCTGCTGCATAAATTAATTTCCCCTGGAGCCATCCTTCCTGTGCTAAGACAAAAATACATGAGCTGGAGGCTAAAAAACTGAGCTAGCTCACACTAACTCATACTAACTCACTCACACTAACTTAGAGGGAACAGTTACTGCGACTATAATATCCTCAACAATGAAGAACACTTAATGAGGGTGCCCTGCCTCATCCTGATATTTTAGAGCAGGCAGTAACGTACTTAAAAGAAGACACACACACCCCGTGCTCCCCCCACCCCAGACATTAAAATATAGTTAAGATCAAGTCAGACTAATCTACCTATGGGCTCAATCCTGGCCCAAGTAGGTTCTTCAGTAATTACAAAAGATGTCCAGATCAGTCTACGATGAGTTTCTGCAGAATGTAAGTTGCCTAGCTGTGAGGCAACCGCCGCTTCTCTAGATATGAGAATCCCTCTTCTAGTCTTTGACCCTTGGCTGTTATGTGGATGGCACTATGAAGTTGTCATATGCTCTCAGAACATTGGTTCTTTTGTCTTAATGTAACTGGACCTGCTACTTGGAATCCTTTAACTGGAGCATTGTACATGCCAAGTATGCACTCTACCCCTAAAGCAATGGCCTGTTAAGATCTTGACCATCACGGTGGACAATAGACAGTTGTGGTGGCAGTCTCCTTAGTGTTGGTGGTTCTTCATTGAGAAGGCAGTATGAGCTGAGTACCGATGCTAAGGGCACTGGTGGAACCTTCCTCCCTGTCTGTGAGAAGGAGGATGGCTATGCTGCCTGCCTAGCTATACAGCCAGGCAGGTGTTGATATCAGCCCCTGTAACTGGCCTGTGAAGAAAAACTTTAAATGATTGTTTGCATTTTCTTCAGTCATTACAAAATATGTCCACATAAGGCTCTGATGAGTTTGAGGTGGAAAATATTAGGGTATGGGTGACAACTGTAAAGGATTTGCAGAGCTGAATTGGGGCATCAGGTGTCGTTCCCAATGGCAAACTTCATTAGGCTATGGAATAGCTTCTTAAAACAAGGAACCCTGTGTGTTGAGGCATTTGCACCCAATGAAATGGAGGCTCTGCTGTATGGAATATTGCTGCAGCTGTAAAGGGAGAGAAGGGCGAGGGTATTCAAAACTTTATAATTTGTTTTTCTTTCTTTCTTCCTCTTTCCCTAAATTTGCCATGGTAGGCTACAAGGTACTGCTACGTTATGAAGGCTTTGAAAGTGATTCCAGCCATGACTTCTGGGTCAACTTGAGCACGATGGACATCCACCCTATTGGCTGGTGCGCCATCAACAGCAAAATCCTGGTTCCACCCCAGAGTAAGTACTTGAACCTTATCCAGCTATGGGGTTCCCTTACAGTTAAAACACCTGTCTTGTATTTCCTGAAGCTGGTTCATACCCATAGGATGTAGTGATTTGCAAATCCCAGATTCAGCACTTTGGAATAAACCAAGCATTTTCACATAAATAAGAAGCATTTTCAGGGTGGGTTGGGAAGTAAAACTGGCAAGTGGGCCCTGTGGGACTGTTAGCATCTTTGGAGCTTGGCTTGGGTCATTCATGGACATCAGCAACCCTCTGGGAACTTTTCTGGTAAGTTTCACTTTGCCCCAGACATGTGTGCTTGCAAATTGTAGAGTGTTTCTACATTTTTATTTGGATTATTAAAGGTAAGGAGAGGTGGACATCCAGGTACAGATAGCTAATGTGACATTGTCTTGGGATCAGACCCCTGGAAACACCACTCAGACTTCCTTTTGTTGTCCAGACTTTTAGTGAAAGGCTGCTTACTCATTTTTCTTTTGTCCTATAACCACTTAGCTAACTGATTTCCATTTTCACAATACATTCTCTATAACTATGCATTATGAGAGCTGTGTAGGGCAGGTAGTTGAAGGATACATAGTTTTGTGTGATGATTCTTTGGTCTGAGCTTTGTTGGCATTCACCCCTTGTTCCCTTGGCCTTGGTCTTCCTTTTTGTTCTCTTCCTGTCCTTTAGTACGTAGTGCCTTTTGCAGTCTCAGAAAAACCACTAGTTGATTAAATGGAACTTTTGGAGGTCGTGTCAGATGCCCCTCCTCATGGCAAGCACAATTCAAATCAAACTTTGTACAAACAAGCAGCAGCTTGCATAGTTTACTGCACATTGCAGAATGTGGCTACCTGTGGTCCAGAACTTGGTCTGGTTGTGGCAAGAATGTGTCTCCCAAGATCAGCTGCTGTTGCCCTGCTGTTTGTGGCTGCATTAACAGACATTATATTGGTATGTACCAGGCCAGTGAGTTTCAGGTATAGACGCCCCCTCCCTCCGACTGTGGAATTTCCTTTTTCAGAAGGTGCTAGGCTCCTTCCTCCTAAATGGTCTTGGAACCTGTGAAAAATGTAAAAAAGATGTAAAAGGGCATGCCAAGCTAGCTCTTTTGATTATTTTTTTGGTCTTTCCTATGCAGCTATCCGTTCCAAGTACACAAACTGGAAGGGTTACCTTATGAAGAAGCTTGTAGGAGCCAGGACCATCCCAGCAGATTTCCATATAAAGGTAACTTTCTCTGAATTTGTCCAGCTTCTTGATCTCCTGATGGGATGCTGTAGTGTTGACTGGCAGTGTCCTAGTATGGTACCTTTTTCCTTGGCCCTCCTCCATGCTTCATGTCTGTCTTTGTGGGGTGCAGGTGGTGGTCTTCAACCTGACTGGGTTCTGGTCATCTGTGCATCCCAGCAGGAATCAGTATGAGCTGAAGGCCCATGCAGTGCTGGACCATGCAGAAGTACTGAAATACATAACTGTAGTCACTACTAATTAGTTCTCTTGGCCAGTGCCTGTCTCTGTGTGGATGATTAGTGGGGGACACAGAGAATGAGGAATTAATTGTCATGTTGTAAAACTTTGATCGCAATCCTGCCCTCTGTATGCCGGGGAGGGAGCTTTTTTACAGGCCAGGCTCCCATCCTTGCACTACCAGTTCAGTGCAGCTGCCTTTGTCTGTTTGCTTCATACATATGCGGTAGGGAGGGACCCAAAGCTGCTTACATTGCTCTCCTGTTTCATTTTAGGCTCACAACCCTGTGAGGTAGGTTAGGCTAAGGGCCAATGTGGCTGGCCCAAGGTCACCCAGTGACTTCCCATTGTAGAGTGGGAATTTGAACCTGGGTCTCCCTTAGTTCCTGGCCTCTGAAGGCCCAGTTGGAGTGAAAAGGTGTTGTTCAAACTCATCAGGTCTGCTTTGGAAGCCCTGTTGAGGTCAGAGTGTAGCTACTCAGTGGGGAAGGAAAAGTATACTCGACATCCTCTGAAATCTTGCCCTAAATTATCTAAATCAGCCCTGGCACAGAATAAATACAGCATGGTGTAAACTGGTGAATCTGTCTTTGCTGGCACACCGCACACTCATTTCTTCAGTTCGGGAGTATCTGTTGGAGAGGCTCCCCCTGCTGGCATGTTTTAGAAAGCATCCTGGACTAGCACTTTTCTTCGTCATCCCTGCGTCTTGAATAATGAGATGGCGGATTGAGGAAGAGATTTGTGGGTTTTGACTTTCACGTTAAATGCGTGCAGTGCTGATTTGGAATCACTGGCAGTATAGGTCACTTTCTCGTTGTAGTGGTGGAAGGGCTGATTAACGGCTGCTGGATGAATGCTTGCTGTTAAGTCTATCTCCTTTCTCTTTCCTGTATTACGTTGTCATGACTGACAGTGGGCTATTGAGCAATGCAGGTCAAAAGAACTTTTCCTCGGTGGAGGTTCAGTGGACAGGTTTTGCTTCAGGATCAGTCGCTGAAGTTTGGACTGCAGTGCTGTGCATTCATACCTGGGAGTAAGTCCCATTGGAAATCTACTGGACTTACTTTTGAGGAAGTTTGGATAGGATCTGGCTGAGAGTCTCTGTTTTACAGTGTTTTCTATAGCACATCTTTGAGCATCAGAAAGTCTTCATATATATGATCACAGTAATCCTTACAACAGCCCTGTGAGCTAGGGTAGAAGTATCCTTGAAGGTAGGTGCTTGGATCCCCCAGAAGGTTCCTGAAGACAAGGCAAAAAAAAAGTCCAAAATGCCCCATGAAATGATGTTTGGAGCACAGGATACCCAGAAATAGCATGAAGGAGGGAGTTGGAGGCCTCCCATGGGATGAAGGTTGGCAGAAGCTGTGACACACAACCCGTGCATGGAAATTCTCCCATGGGTCCAAGTCAGGAGGCTGAATGGGTAGCCAAAGCTGAATAACAGTTGGTTTTTATACCCTGCTTTTCTCTACTTCAAGGAGTCTCAAAGCAGCTTACAATCACATTCTCTTCCTCTCCCCACAAAAGGCACTTAGTGAAGTAGGTGGGGCTGAGAGAGTTCTGAGAGAACTGTGGCTGGCCCAAGGTCACCTAAGCAGGCTTCATGTGGAGGAGCGGGGAATTAAACCCAGTCCTCCAGATTAATCCAGCACTCTTAACCACTACAACATGTTGATGTGTTAAGCCAGAGATATCAAACTCATTTGTTATGAGGGCCAGATCTGACATAGATATCACTTTGTCAGGCCAAGCCATGTGTGCCATAAAATGTAACACAAGGTACAGGAGATATAAACTTTATAAAGATGATTTCAGATGCCAAATGGCAATAGCAGGTATGATTGGATTAGGTGTGATATGCAGAGGGGTGGAGATATCAGTATTGGTAATGAGGCAGGAAACCTAGATCTCAGTTTGGTACAGGAGGATTCAGTCCAGGAGGATGCAAAGAATAAATGGAAATAAGTCTGAAGAAGTGAGCAGTGACTTACAAAAGCACATACCCTACACAATTTTGTTAGTCTTTAAAGGTGCTACTGGGCTCTTACTCTTTTTACCACTATTAGAAACCACAACATTCAAAAACCGATGGGGGAACATTTTAACCTTCCAGAGCATTCAGTTGCTGATCTAAGAGTAGCAGTTCTCTGACAAAGGAATTTCAAAGGGAGATTAGAAAGAAAGATTGCTGAATTGCAACTGATCTTGAAGCTCAAGACAATCCAAACTCCTGGTCTGAACTAAGACCTAGGTTTCTTCTCTAGCTATGGCAGCTTCCATTGGTGCTTTGATGCGAATCTTCATATGGAATCTTGGGTAAACAAATCTTACTTTGGTTCTGGATTTCAGACTGCAAACTACAACTCAACACACTTCGTTGTTGCTTCCCCGAGAGCACTTAGGTACAAAGTTTATATTTCATCCCAATACTTAGATCATTTTATGTTGGCACAGGATGGGGATCTGCTGAATTACTGCAATTGCCATCATTCAAGAAGAACTGCACTCTGGGGTCAGAGGCATTATAAGAAGCACCAGCAGTTGATAGTAAGTCTCAGTAGGATGATAATTGTGTTATGGGATGTAGATGGCACCAAAGTGTTTGCCTCTTTGTTTACGCAGATGACTGAGAACATGAAGTATGCTTTCCGCCAAGGAATGAGAGTAGAAGTGGTGGACAAGACCTGTGTTTCACGGACACGTATGGCAGTAGTGGACACGGTTATCGGTGGTCGTCTGAGGCTCCTTTATGAGGATGGGGACAGTGATGATGATTTCTGGTGTCACATGTGGAGTCCTCTCATCCACCCTGTGGGCTGGTCTCGAAGGGTTGGCCATAGCATAAAGAAACAAGGTGAGAGTTCTCATGTCCAGTGTATTCAGTGGCAGGGGTGGCTGTTAGAAGATCATATTTTTGTTCAGAGTGGTGTTTTGGTGTACTGCTGAAGCTGCTGTGGTTAGTTGGTGGTGGGTCTTGTGCTTTTCATGTGTTTGAAGGAGTTAAAATTCCTATTTATGCCCCAATCCCACCATCTGACTCTTTTATGCTTGAAAGTGGAGAGAGAACTTGAGATACCTGAGGGACCGCCTTTCCCCATACATACCCCAGCGAGCACTTTGGTCGGGGTCACAACATCGACTTCAGGTCCCGGGCCCTAGGGAGGCCAGGCTTGCGGGAACCAGGGCCAGGGCCTTTTCGGTGGCTGTTCCTCCCTGGTGGAATGAGCTCCCAGAGGAGATCAGGGCCCTGCAGGATCTTATGCAGTTCCTCAGGGCCTGCAAGATGGAGCTCTTCCACCAGGCCTTTCATTAGGAGTCGCCACCACTTACTATCATTTACCATCAACCATCGCTAGTACCATCAGCGATGAGGGCTGGCCCTGAATGAAGCCTGGCCGGGAAGAGGGCTGGAATATGACCTTGATGCCAGCATGAAGGGTACTAGTCGGATGCCATCTGAATGTTTGGTACTAACATCACAGCAAGCACTTTATTTGCAACTCATATTGCAAACTGTATTGTTATTGTTATGACTGTATTTTAAACTGTTTTAATTGTTTTATTTGGATCTGGCACTGTGTGCTATATTGTAAGTTGCCCTGAGCCCGCTTGCGGGGAGGGCGGGGTAAAAATTGTGGGGAAATAAATAAATAAATAATATGCAGCGTGGAGAGTGAAATTCATGTTGGCTTGTCTATTCCTTACTTAATTCAAGTGCCTCTCCAATCTATCTTTAAGTTCTTCTGCAGTGTATAAAGAGTAGTGTGTGTTTGCCACTCCAGGTGCCTCAGCTGTCAGCCCCCAGCAAAATATTTAGTGCCAGCAAGGAAATGCCAGCAGCACTGACTTCTACAGTAGAATTTTCCTTGGCTTATCCTTACTCTTGAGATTTTGATGATGGTACAAGAAACTGAGGACGTAGCAGCCATTTGAGTCCTCTCTGTGTGATGAGGGAGGCAACACATTCTGCATTTCTCACAGCAGTCAGTGTGTAACTGTGTGCCCATAGCACATGCATGTACCTGAAGGGCACCTGTCGCCAGTTTCTGTTCACAGCTCTGAACTGCTCAGGCGTTGCATTTGAACACGTGAATCGCTGGATGTAATCTTAATATTTTTTTAAAATCAGGTTTTCTGACTCTGCTGTGAATGTAGTAGGTCTGTTTCATTCATGTATGTATTCCTGTATGTCAGTCTTGCACTTTTGCAAGAGGAATAAAAAGCTGAGGTTCAGTTGCTCATATCTCAAACACAGTTTCATTTTCCTTGTTAAAGACGACAAGTAGCTATCCAGGTCATTCTAGATGCCTTAGTTCTCTCTGTTCCCATATTATGTCTTTCCTGGAAGAAAAGTGTAACGACATGGCAAACCACCCTACCTTCCGGAAGATCTACTGTGATGCTGTTCCGTATCTTTTTAAGAAGGTAGGAGAGCATCAGCTTCCTGCTTTTGTTTCCTGTGCTGCCCAGCGGTAGAGCTCTTGGTGGGAGGGTGGGAAAGTAGTCTCTGCTGTTCTTGGGATTGCATTTGATAGAATAGTTGGATTCTCTGTCTTGCCCTGCAAAGGCTTAACAGTGAGTACACCGGAAGCTGTCTTATAGCAAATCAGACTTGTAGAAATGGAGCAGGGAATTTTCCGGTGCTTTATTTTTCTAGAGACAATAAAACCACAAATACATATAAATTAAAATATCAAGTTACGAATCTCCTAAGTGCGTGTTCAGGTGAAATCAAGAAAAGCTAAAATTATTTAACTGTCTCTTCTCACATGATGGAAACGATTTTGTAATCACCCATCTGATATAGAACTAACAAGTGATGCTACACAGTGACGAAACTAAGGTGCCCCAGTGGCTCCCATGTTGAAATAGATGAGTGGCCAACAATGTCTATGGTGTATCAGGCATAGTTCTTTGGGTGTGCTGAAATCAGTGTCAACAGTTTTCAGTGCCTTTGTTATTTTTCTTAACTTTACAGTGGAATATAACATACATGGCATATTGTCTTCAATTTTTACAAGTAATATTCCATTAAAAATAAATTTCCACATAAAACTTTGATTTTGTCTGAACATTTAAACCATGCTTGATTTTTTTATCCTCCAGTGAAGCAGAAACACTGGAATGTGATAGAAATTAAGCATTGGCTTTTCATCCATCCTTTCTACCTTTCCCTGCCCCCCCATCTTCACCTTTCCCTTCTTCTCTCTCCCTGGAAGCTTCCCTGTGTTTCTTTTCTACCTAGCTACCCTTTTCTGTAATTCCAACTTCTCTTTCTCTCTTCTTTCCCTCTTTATTTTCCAGTCCCCCCCCCTTTAGACTGACAGAAACCAAAGGCTTGAAAAATTTGAGAATATTGTTGTGGTTGTCTGTCAGGCTCCCCAAATGGGCACAGATCTCAGAACATAGTCCTGTGAGATCTCAAGTGGACATTCAGTGCTAAGTTACAAATGTCACTTCAGTTATTTTAGGTGTTGTTTCTTTGTGATTTAAGATATCAGATTTTTCTGCAAACTTGAGGCTTCCCTGAGGTTTGTGGGAAAATATTCTCTGTCTGTCCCTGGTCCCTGTGTGGATTTTTTAAAACCCATTCTCTAGGGCCTAGTTCAGAATTAGATACAATGTTCAGTATTAATGATTAAGCATTTGGCATGTTTTCATGGTTGCAAAGCCATGTAATAATACAATAGATTGACCACAATCTGTTCCAGGTGCGTGCTGTCTATCCAGAAGGTGGTTGGTTTGAAGAGGGCATGAAACTGGAAGCTATTGACCCATTGAACCTGGGTAACATTTGTGTGGCTACCGTTCGCAAGGTATGGTGGCTGGAATCAAGCAGTGGAACACAGGACCTCTGTCCTCTTTCATGCACTTAACCTTTGAAGGGCTTGGGGGTTTTAGAGAGATGGAAGGAAAGGAGGGTGGCTCTGTCCTTCCCTAAACAGATGTACTAGAATCTAGTGCTACACTGTTTTAGGAGTGTAGAACTCTTCTGTTAGACATTTAGAAGACTGCCTTCTTATGTATTTTTAGAATATATTAGTGTTACAGGATATTGACATGTGCTGTATCTGTGCGTGCTTATATATTAACCTGCCTTGGCTTTTCTTGTGGGAGAAAGGCTGGGTAGAAGAATAAATAAGGCAGCCAGGGGTCTCTAGTAAGGCAACTGCTGCAATGAAATATTTTGTGGGAAGGCTTTGGGGGCAAAAGGGTTGCTGGTTTTGCTTCTCATTCTTGGCCTGTTGTAGGTCCTCTTGGATGGATATCTGATGATTGGCATAGATGGCACGGCCTCAGAGGATGGCTCTGATTGGTTTTGTTACCATGCTTCCTTACATTCCATTTTCCCTGCTGGTTTCTGTAAGAAGAACAGCACTGAACTGACTCCTCCGAAAGGTGAGACAACTCACTTTTCCAACTGCCCACTCCTTGTTAAGACAGTGAGGTAAGGAAACACTGCAGGAGTTAGATTATAACTAGAAACTCCTTGTTTCTGACACCTTTCAAGATAGTGCTCTCTGTTACTAAAGGGAACATTTTGGTCTTTACCTTGTTTCCAGTTTATGAAGTATTTGAAGGCTCCTAATCTGAAATGAAGATGGAGCTTGGTTTCTCTCCTGCTGCCAGCTGGGTTTAATTGAACAAGAATACCTCTTCCTGAAAATTGTTTTCTTACTTGACCTGGATAGCCCAGGCTAGCCCAGTGTAATCAGATCTTGGAAGCTAAGCAAGATCAGCCCTGGATAGTATTTGGAGGGGGGACCAAAGGTTGCAACCCAGAGGCAGGCAATCGCAAACCACCTCTGCTCTTCTCTTGCCTTGAAAATGCCATGGGGTCACCATAAATCAGCTGTGTTTGATGGCAACCCCCCCCCCCAAAACCCATCACTGTTCTTGGTGGTTTAGAGGGTGAGCAGAAGCTCTGGGTTTTTTCTGCTTTTCCAGCTCTTTAGAAGGTTGAATTATTTGTTTTTCTAGATTACTTCCTCACCACCTCTTAACTCCTGCCCTGTATTGTTTCCACTCAAAAAACAAACAAGACACATCAACTATAGTGGTGCCTCTTTTTGAACTGTGCCCCAGATATCCTAATTTGACATTTTGCCACCATTTTTTTTCTAGTACTCTTGAAGACTTTCCCTCAAACACACTATTTTATGCTACTAACAGCAGAATTTTTATATTGCTTCAGGATATGATCCCAAGACCTTCAGCTGGGCAAGTTACCTAGAAAAGACCAAGTCCAAGGCTGCACCAACACGCCTGTTCAATATGGTGAGCGGCATATGGGTGGATATTATCGTAAAAGCACTTTACCTTTGCTTTGTCCAGTGGCTGTGGTGGTGAGGACAGATTGCTGTACTGGAAATGCTGTTAAATACATCTATAGAGTGGATACCATGATAGTGTACACTTCTTGTGCCCCTATTCTATCATGCATCTAAAGAAAGTATAAAAAGGGGGCAATTTGAAGGAATTTGGAGCACCTTCCCTAAGTGGGAGGGTTCAAATATGTGGGCCATTTTAGTTTACAGAGAAAAATCTTCTTTTTCCCTGTTTCCTCATAGGGAAGGTGCTCCAACCCCTTGACTCTCTTGCTTGCATTTTCCTGCTGTATCATATTCTTTCTAAAGTAGGATGACCAGAACTGTACATAGTATTCTAAGTTCAGGCACACCATAAATGTATATAAACCTTTACCAGTAACCTTCCTTATTATTAAAAGACTGTACTGCATAGTCAAGTCTCCACACTGGAGGTATTTCTCTCCTCTTTGCAGGATTGCCCAAACCATGGCTTCAAGGTGGGCACCAAGCTAGAAGCAGTAGATTTGATGGAACCCAGACTTATCTGTGTGGCCACAGTGAAGCGGATGGTCCATCGGCTGCTCAGAATCCATTTTGATGGCTGGGACAGTGAATATGACCAGTGGGTGGACTGCGAGTCTCCAGATATCTATCCTGTGGGTTGGTGCGAATTGATAGGTTACCAGCTGCAGCCGCCAGTGGTCCCAGGTAAGGGAAGATGGCTCTGCTCCCAGCTCCACGAGTTTATTTCAAGAGGTGTTTTGGTGGCAAGCTGGCCTGTTGCTCTTTCATGTAACAGAAAAAAGATCCTGACTTTTACTGCAAAGAAAACCAGAATGTGTTATGGGCCTAGGAACCAGGGCAGGGGTTAATGCTGTAGCTAATGAGGAACTGAAGTTAAGATGCAACAGCAGAGCTGGATTTAAGGTACAAGCATAATAAACTACAGCTTGGGACCTAGGGTTATGAGGGGCTTCTCAATATGAAACCCCCCCCCCCAAATTATTAAATTACTCCTTTTTTGGCAGTACTATAGAGCTTCTTAAACTTGACACAGTTTAATGCCTTGGTATGTCTTAATCCGGCCCTGGTTTCCTGGGTTAATCCTAGTTGATGCAACCTTAGTGTTTCCAGGTCTTCCTTGGCATCTTAAGTCATGTGAGTGGGTAAGCGTCTCTTCAGGTGTTGCTCTCCTCTATAATCAGCAGGGGTCAGTGTGGCTGCATCTTGGTTTGGACTTGCTGTGAGCTCTCTACTTCCTTGGCTTGTTCATTCTCCATGATACCACGGAGTTGCTAGTGCAGAACTTAGTCGTCTATTTCTTAAATCTAAAAAATGTTTCTGGGTTGGCCTCATATCTGAAAAGTACAGATAACACATCTTCCATCTGAAAATATATAGTGCTGTGGTTGGGAATGAAGTTTCTACTATGAATTCTAGGAGGGGCAAATTTAGGAGGTCGTTGGTACAAAGCAAGACCATCCACTTGCCAGCTGCTTGCAGGCATCCAGCCTACTCAAACCAGACAACAGAAGCTTTTGGATCATATTCCTTTATTTGTTCAGACTTTTACAATCTCACTCAAAGCTGTGTTCTATCTCTGTGGCTTTTTATTGCAAAACAAAGTTAGTATATGTGGTCCCAGAGTAAAATGTGCAAAGTAAGCAAATTTGGAAAGGGGATGGGATCATTATTTTGACTGACCCACAACTTTCCTGCTTCCTAACACTAGAACTCCTAGCCTGCTTAAGCCTGGAAAGTAATCTTGGAACCTCTTGCCTGGAAGCTATACTTAGCTTCTGCCTTAGTCGCTGTATTGTATAGCTTTAATTAGGATCTTCTGCTCAAGGTCTGCTTTAGGTATGATCTTACAAGTAAACATGAGCCTCATCAGCTCAAGCTAGAGCTTTTTTGTGCCATGGTGGAATGGCATTTTTGTGCCATTATGGAATGGACTTCTGAAGGAGATTAGGAAGCCACCATAAGGTTGAGTTATTTAGAAGAGCCCAGGGCTCTTATTGAAGAAAAAGCCCATCAGGAACTCATTAGCATAATAGGCCACACCCAACAGCAGAAACTCATTAGCATACAAGGCCACATCCCTGACAGCACAGCTCATTAGCATATTAGGCCATGCCCCCATGTTACCAGAAGTGTGGTCATCCAGCCACACCCACCTTTTACTTCTTATTCTGTTTACCTTGTTGTTGTCCCCTCAAAATTGGCAGCAGGACAGGGGAGCCATTCTGGGTTTGGAAACAACAGTGGAGCAGCTCCAGGAGCCCTGCTGGCAGCTGCCCCCGCACAGTCCCTACGGCAGAGGATGCCAGCTTTTGCTCCGGGCCTGATTGCGGTCTGAGATGAAGGGGAGGAAGGACCCCTCGGCGAGCTCGCCCCTAGCTCTTCCAGATGAGCCAGTGAGAGATGGAAGAAGGGGAAGAAGCCTTGACAAAGGCCCATAGCCAGGAGACTTTTAGTGTGCATGCGTGTGGGGGGGAACACTGTGGAAAGTGGAACGCATATGAAGCTGCCTTATACAGAATCAGACCCTTGGTCTGTTAAAGTCTGTATCATTAACTCAGACTAGCAGCAGCTCTCCAGGGTCTCAGGTTGAGGTATTTCATATCACCTACAGCCTGGTCCTTTTAACTGGAGATGCTGCAGCAAAATATAAGCCCTGAACAATCTTTGGATATTGTAAAGAGGTGCTCAAATAACAATAGCCAGTAACATCACAAGACTGGGGTAGAGATGAAGTGGCACACACCCCAACAAGCTTTAATCTGAACAGCAAGTTCTTAAGGGAGAGCACAGGAAATTGATCATGGAGAAGGTTCAGGATTGTGAAACGTTTTCCAGAATATTTCAGCACCAGCCAAAAGGTATAGTAAGCCATCATACCATCTACATATTGATGCATGGAGACTTTCTGCAAGCTTACCCTTCCCCAGACCCATTGCAGTAAAGCTTTGCATGGTGGGGAGGGGGGAGGATCAAAAAACCCCTTCCTGTAGCCATTTATTATCAGGCTATAAAACATGATCAAGGAATGCACCCAGACATAGAGAGAAAAATGATATTCTGCATCAGTAATTCACGGTCTGCATGTGGGAACTGATCCCAGCTCACGATATTTCCAGAGGAGTCTACATTTTATTTATTTTTATTTGCAGCTTAACATTACAGGATCAAATTCCTTTGTCTCTTGTAAACATCTTTATATCTCCTACACTGGGATCCTGCATTTATTTGGGTTATGAATTGTAGTAATTAATACAGCCATTGATTGCTTCCCCAGCTTTCCTCTAAAGACCATTTCTATATTTAGTTCATAGAAAAAGCAAACAAAACTGGAATCCAGACTTTAGGGCCATCTTTTAAGACCAGCAAAGCTGTATTCAAGGCTGGAGTGCACACTTCCTCAAATGTTAGCTCCTTGGCTGACCCACACATACTGAAGACAAGAACAGAGTGGATCGCCCAACCCCTGCTGCCACCTTAAGACCAACAAAGTTTTGTACAAGACTGGAGTGCAAACGGGAGCCCGTGGCTGCATCCTTCCCTCTTTCCACAGCTCCTCCAAAGGCTGAGGCATGGCCTGGGGAATGGGGGTGAAAATCCCCTCCCTGCCAGTGGTGGTCTAATGAGGGCTGGTGGGGGGGGCTTCTTTAAACAGGAAGGCAGTGCAGGGCCACTCGCTCCACTTGCAAAACACGTGTAGGAAACAGACCCAAGAAGTTAATCCTCCAGCAGTGGTGACGCTCCAGCACCAGTCTTTATGGTGCCATAGAGACTAGGAGGGGGAAATGCTAGAGTAGCACTGATGGCCGCCATTTTTCCCCCCAGTTCTCAATACTTCCAAATTGGGGACTGGGTTTTCAAATTGGGGGTTCCTCCGCCCTGGTGGGAGTTTGGCAAGCCTACTTTTTCCCCCTGGAAAATTACGCCTATGGTTTGCTTTTAAATATATTTTTTTTGTGCACGTACTTGGGAGGCGTGGCTGTTTGTTCCCTGTCTCCCTGGATGAAAACCGGTCACCCCAGGGAGAGGCAGGGTGGCTAATGGGGCAGCATTGCTGCTGTTGGATGAAGCGGGATGGGGAAAGAAGGGGGGGGCCTTGGAAAGCAAGCGAAGGGGAAAAAAACTCTCTCCCACGTTGAATCGGGAGGGGGTGGCTGCAAGAGAAGGAAGGGGGGGAAGGAAGCCTTAGTCAGCCTGTCAGCAGCAGTTTCCATTGAGCCACTGGGAGAGGGAAGGGAAAGAAGCCTTGGCGAGCCCCTCTGGAGCAGCTCCCTGCTCCCTTCGGTGGCGGGCAGGATGGCCAGCTCTGCCCACGCCCTGCTGCTCCTGCCACCATGGCTGTGCCTGTGCTGCCTGGGCTGGAGCCTGCTGGCGCCCGGGCAGGCGCGGCGGGGGTGCTCGGCCAGCCCCAAGAGAAGCAGCAGTGGACAAGGAGGCAGGAGCCAGGTGGCGGGGTGGGCGCAGAAGCCAGCCAGAATGCCGTTTCAGTGTATTCCAGCCCAAAAATAGCCCTGGAAGAGCCTATTCACACTACTTGTATCTATTTGGTGGCTGCATTACTCTACTTGGATCTCTGTTTGCATGGCTTAGTTTGGTATAGTGGTTAAGTGCATGGACTTTAATCTGGGAGAACCAGGTTTGATTCCCCACTCCTCCACTTGCACCTGCTGGATGACCTTGGGCAAGCCGTAGTTCTGGCACAGCTGTTCTTGAAAAAGAGCAGTTTCTGTCAGAGCTCTCTCAGCCCCACCTACCTCACAGGGTGTCTGTTGTGGGGAGGGGAAGGGAAAGGAGATTGTAAACTGATCTGAGACTCCTTTGGGTAGTGAAGGGCAGGGTAAAAATCCAATCTCTTCTTCTTCTTTACTGGTTTGGTGGCTACATTGATCTGTTTATACTGTTTTTAATGTGTATTGCCAGTGTATTGTGTGGCCTGTCTTCAGTTTCTTGTGGAGGATTGTGGGATAAAAATTACAAATAAAGTAGTGTTCTGCTCTTTTCTTGGTGACAGAGCCCGTGTCAGCTGTGCCAGTCAAGGAGGTGCCGAAGAAGAAGCGGAAGCCTTATGGGAGGAAAAGTAAGTGGCAATTGAACTGCTTTGTGTTTGGCACATTCAGGCACAGGTCTAGTGCATGTCTCTTCCTATTTCTGTATTAGGCGAGAAATAGGTTTCATTCTTTCACTGCCAAACCTCAAATAAATGCCAACTCCACTCTCTCATAATAATTGTTTCTCGGTATGGTTCTTGCCTGCAGTCAGTCTGACAACGGCCTGGGGTAGCAGTAGCACAAAAGATAGTTTCCGTTTTAAATGTAGGAAGCCCATGTTCAGATCTGTGCTCAGCTGGGTAGCCACCACAACGTGAGCCCTCTCCTGTGGCTGAAAGTGGCACAGCCCAGACACAAGTTTACCACCTGAGTGAGAACCAGGCTGCCACCAGCATTCTGTGCTCCTGGAATGCAGGGCAGCAAATGGTTGAAACAGTAAGGTGAGGCTGGTTTTCTTACAGCTTTCCTCTTACGTTCCAAGGGAAAAAGATGACTGCTAAAGCCCGTTCCGTCAAGCAAGCAGCTACGAAACGGCCTGCTCCAAAACCAAAGAAAGGAATGCAAGTGGCAGGGGAGGCCTCACCGAAACCAGCTCCTGATGCAGGTAAGGAAGGGGGGATGTGGCTGGATCCTTTCACTATGAGAAAGAACTGGGCAGGGGAAGAATGCCATTCATGAAGTAGTGAATCTGTGAGTGTCAAGTACTCCTTGGTAGAAGATGTGACCCCTCGTTCTCTGAAAAAAAATGTGCAATTTGTCAGTTCTAGGGATCCTGAAAGAATCTGGTAGACTAAAATAGGGTTCAGCACTCAAATTCCAGATCCTGCCATTGGGGTAAATGAAGTATATTTTCCCTTCAGAATACAATAATATGTATTTTTGTCTGATCTCTTGGTAAATACTGCTAACAAACTGGAATACAGTTACTTGTTACTTAATTGCACAGCCTGCTGTAGGATCTCTCTTAAATGTGCTTTGGTAGTAATAATTCCCGTAATTTTTCACAGTCTAGTGTGGAAAAATTATGGAAGGCAAAGGCTGAAGGGCCTTGTGTCTTCACTTGGGTTGTGCCCGCACCCATGTCTTAGCAGCCATACTGGCAAGAAGAACTGATTCCGTGACCCCATGCCATATGTTCTTTGGATGTAGCACAGACACCAACAAAGATGGCATCCTTCAGCTGTGCAAATTGTGTGACGTGGTTGTTCATCTTATATGTAACTGCTCAAACCACACTTTGTTGTTTATATAGACATGCATCCAATCTGTAATCATCTCGCAGGTAGTGCCTAAATGGTTTAAAGTTCTGCTATTTTAGTAGTATGTCCCATGTACACTCCCTGTAGCTACCAAGCATTGGAAAGGAAGCCACAAAGACTGACAGTTTATTAAGTTTCACTAAAATGAGCCCAATATTCCACAGTATTCTGCATATTCTAATAAGGTGTGGTCACATTTCCGAGTGCCATAGCCAGAGATCTATCTTACCCTTCTCTGCAGATATTGGGGGAGGGGAGGGGTGTTGCTGATATCTAGGCTAGCTGGCATTTACTTAGTGCATATCACAGAATGAAATCTGACTTACAGTGCTGAATCTGTTTGCTACAAAACTCTGAAAACCTTCTTTTTAGAAATCAATAGACTTCTCTCCATTTTGACTATAAAGAAAATACTGAAAAGCAGGTGCATCACCATCCCCTTTATAATAAATGTGTTTCTTTGTCGTATTCAGCACATAACAGTAGTTGTTACTGAATGTGAATTAAGTTTTAGTGGCACGTTATCGCTGTGTATCTTGCTGACAACTCTGTGTGTGTTTGGCCAGGGAAAGGACTCTGAGATGTGAATGCGCCCTCCCCCTCTCTTTCACAGCGGTTGTTGTACAGGTGAAAGAAGAAGTTCTTGATGATTCAGGGATGGCTTCTGAAGCTCTACAACTTCCAGTACCAATCAGCTGCATAAAAGATGAGGACATGGAGCCAGAAGCTCAAGCAAGCCCCATGCTGAGCGGTTCTTTAAAAGATGAGGACATGGAGCCAGAAGCCCCAACGAGTCCTGCGCTAACTAGTTCCTTAAAAGAAGAGGACATGGAATCAGAAGCTCCATTAAGCCCCATGCTGAGCAGTTCTGTAAAAGATGAGGAAATGGAACAGGAAGTCTCAAAGAGTCCTGTGTTAATTGGCTGCCTGAAGGATGAGGATGTGGACTAAACCTTTAAGGCAGCAAAGAGACTGTGTTACCTTGTGCAGTCATCTTATGAATGACAGAATGGCTCACTGGGCTTGTTTGAGGACTTGGGCCGAAGGGCAGATTTTAGAAATCTGTAACTTTTGTAGAAAATGGCCATCTCCCAATGGCCATCACCAAAAAACTACTCTTAGACAATAGACTTAATCAGACCCAGAAGAAAGGCAAACCTGTGCTGCTTTTCTAAGCAATACAGCAGAAACAGAAGATGAATTTCTTCACTTAGCATCTTCTCCCCTCCCTTCAAGCTGTCATCTTCAATTTGATCCTGTGTATGGATAAGCACCAAAGTTATAAAGCCACAGCTATTCTGTGCTGTGCAGAGCAGACACTACAAGTCTTGCTTTGCTCTCCATGTTACCTTTGTCATTTTCTATGTTATGTTGTCAGCTTTTGTTTTTTGCTTGCCATTTGACCAAGAGCACACTATTCTACCAATGAAATTGCATGTAAGGCCCACCTCTCACACACAAATGAAAATGAACTTTGGTTTGTCATCTGGTTCATGCCCATCCTGAATACTGAGGTTTTTCCCAATGTTTACAGCTACTTTTAGTTAGATGTTCCTCATAGAATGCACAACAATCACTCAAAGCTGTATTGTTGCATTCTCAGCAAAAGTCACAATTTCTAACATCAAGTCAGAGTCTGAAATCCATTTTGTTCAAAGATGGAGGCTATAACTAGGCCAACTCATGACCAGAAAGGTACTGTATTAACAAGCCAAGATGCTCCAAGCTGGAGTGCTTGGCATTCAATGGTAATTTAGATAATAGTAGGTATCTCAAACATGGTGGGATGGGGGAAATCTTTGGGGTACAGTCATTCCTGGATATAAGCTTTATAGGCAGGAAGAGATGGGGTGTTGTTGGTGGTGTTGCTTTGTACATCAAAGAGAGCACAGAATCAAATAAGTTAAAAAAATGAGGAATTACCTCCCCAACAGAACCAATATAGATGGAAATACTGGGCCCTAAGGGTTACTTAAAAGTGGGCGTGTACAATTGCTCACCTGATCAAACCCTTGAGGCTGATCTTGAGATGGAGAAGGAAATAAGGAAGGTGACTAAAGCAGATAATGTTAGTATACTGTGAGACTTCAACTACCCTCAGATTGACTAGGTAAACATGTGCTTGGGTCATGCTGTAGAAATGAGATTCCTAGACATCATAAATGACTGTACACTGGAACAGTTGGTCACAGAGCCAACCAAAGAGGTTGGACTTGATCCTGAGTGGGTCTTAAGACCTACTGAGAGATGTAGAGATTGTTATACCAGTTACACTGTTAACTTTCCATTGACCTGAATGCTGAATTTATCTCTAAAGTCCAAAACTGTCACATTTGGTTTCAAAAGATAGAACTTTATAAAAATGAGGGGAATAGTAAAAAGGAAGATGGAGGGAAGACCCAAGAGAGTCAGATCCCTAGAGGATACTTGGAAGCTATTTAAAACCACACTAATTGAAGCCCAGATAGAATGCATTCCACAGTTTAGGAAAGGCACTGCCAAGTCTAAAAGAAGGCCTGTGTAGTTAACAACAGAAGACAAGGAAGCTATGAACAGTATAGAGGCTTCTTTTAAAAAGTGGAAGGACTGCCCCAATTAATTTAACAGGAGGAACCAAAAGTAATGCAAGTCAGTAATTAGGCACACAAAAAGTGATTTTGAGGAATGGGTTGCTAAAAGCATCAAGACAAACATTTTTAAAATATATCCAGAGCAAAAAACCAGCCAGAGAAGCAGTGGGGCCTTTGGATGACAAAGGAATAAAGGGATTGCTAAAGGAAGAGGAAGAGATGTCAGAGAAGCTCAATTGACTTTTTTGCTTCTGTGTTCACTGTGGAAGGTGTTGCCAGAGATGCTGTCTTTACTCTTGAGTAGCCCCAATAGCAAGGGGCACCCCACTTCTAACTTGAACCAGAGACCCACAAAACTCTGGCCAAGGAAGACACTCCTGGTTCTGGAACACAGAGCAAGCCATAGCTCTGGAAACAGGGATTTCATATTCAGGTTCATAAATGATCTGGAACTAGGGGTGAGTAGTGTAGTGGCCAAGTTTGCAGATGACACTAAATTGTTCAAAATGGTGAGCTCTCCAAGAGGACCTCAGCAAACTGGTGACAATGTGGCAAATGAAGTTCAGTGTTGGTATGTGTAAGGTGATGCACACTGGGACAAAAAATTCCAACTTCAGTGGTGTCTGAACTTGTTGAGATTGAGAGGGGAAAAGATCTTGGGGTTGTAGCAGATAGCTCAATGAAAGGGTCAACCCAGTGTGCTGCAGCAGTGAAAAAGACAAACTGTATGTTATAGATTATTAAAGAAGAAGGGATTGGATTTATACCTCACCCTTCACTACCTGAAGGAGTCTCAAGAGTGGCTTACAATCTCCCCTCCCCACCTCACAACAGACACCCTGTGAGGTAGGTGGGGCTGAGAGAGGTCTTTTAAGAACTGCTCATGAGAGAACAGCTCTGAAAGAACTTGTAACTGACCCAAGGTCACACCAGCAGCTGCATGTGGAGAAGTGGGGAATCAAACCCAGTTCTCCCAAATTAGAGTCTGCACTCCTAACCACTACATCAAACTGGCTCTTGAGAATAAAAATGCCCAATATTGTAATGCCCCTCTATAGATCTGAGGTGTGGCCATATTTGGAATACTGTGTACAGTTCTAGTCACCATATCTCCAAAAGGACATTGCAGAGCTGGAAAAGTACAGAGGAGGGCAACCAAGATGATATGGGGGTGGGGTTGAAGCACCTTCCCTATGAGGAAATGCTAAAGAGTCTGGGACTTTTCAGTTTAGAAAAGAGAAAGGAACTAGAAATTTCTAAAAAGAAGCTACTACAACAACTTTATAATATATACAGAACTGAGAACATACAAGAACGTTTAACCTCAGAATTTCTAAGCCTTGACTGTGTATGTGTATATATATGTGTGTGTGTATGTGTATCTATAGATCTAATTCCCAAGTGCCCCCCCCGCATGCGGATATTTAAATCCGCGCGGGGGGGCACTTGGAGGGCAGAGGGGGGTTCTGCAGGAGGGGTGTTAACCCCCCCCCCCCCCCCGCTTGCAGAAAAATCCTAAATCTTTTTTAAAATACTTGGATTGCCACCTTCTCCTCTCCCCCGTGGATTCCGCGGGTCCCATCTCTTGTACATGTATATTTCCCTCCCTGTCAAATAAAATATTCTGTTTTGAAAATTATTCTGCCTCAAGTGCCATTTTAAAAGGGTTTAAAAACAAGACCGCTCCTGTATTTACCTCAAGTTCCTGTGCTCGATGAGAAGCTTAAACAAATATCTGGAACAGGGTAGGACTGTTTAGTCTTTTAAGACAAAGAAGAAATACATACTACTTGGAGGCGACTCAGTCACTGAGGGGAACTAAAATTTTGGCAAGAAAATGTGCCTGAGAGTTGGGAAGTGACGGGTCCATCATACATGTCTTTGTAACAATTTAAAGCTTTCTCAGGTTAGGGGAAAATAAGTATCAAGGGACAGGATCCCAAAAGAAGCAACCTTAGAATGAGTTGTATATTATGTGCCAGTGATGTAGTACATGTTTTGGGTTACTTAAAAAGATTCTGAGTACAAGCCTTATTTTCATTCCAAATGGTTTAGATTGACAGTTCAGTAGATAAGTTTTGCATTTCAGTGACAAAAACTTTTTCCTACTGAAAAGAGTTTGAAGACTTGGGGAAAGGCATCATAATACTTTGCAAGTCTTGAGTGAGGGTTTTTGGGGGGGTTCAAGCTTCCAGCATCTCTACCTTTTTCTGTCTTCCACTCTCAACCCCTAATGTGTGCTTCTTCCTACTTTCTCTTTAGCTGTTTATATTTGAGCTAAATGTTTGTGCTCCTAAGGCAATAACAGTGGAAGTTCAAGCATCCTGGTGGTCTTCCTTCCAGTTGGCATCTTGATTGATCCGGAGTATCCAGATGAGAGGACATGGAGGAGAGTGGGGCTGATGATCATCCAAAACTGTAGGCCAGCCCATGCTTCCCAAGATCTAGTCATGGTCTTTTGGACTTAGGATTAGTATGGTGGCTGCACTCAACCTCTTTCCCAGGAATCAATACATACTGTGGCACAAATGTGTGATGCTGTACAAACTCAGCCCCCTCTTCAGCTTCTCCCTTCTTGTGAATTGTTGGGATTTTTGATGATTAGTTGGTTACTTCCTTCAAAATAAACTGGGTATATTTAATTAAGGCTGAAAACAAAAGTAGAAGAAGAGGAGTTGGTTTTTATACCCTGCTTTTCTCTACCATAAGGAGTCAAAAGCAGTTTACAATTGCCTTTCCCTTCCTCTCCCCACCACAGGCATCTTGTGAGGTAGGTGGGGTTGAGAGAGTTCTGAAAGAACTGTGACTGGCCCAAGGTCACCCAACAGGTTTCATGTGGAGGAGTGGGGAATTCAAACCCCATTTTCCAGGTTAGAGTTCACCACTTTTAACCTGGTAAGTGTGTATTGACTACAGCTGCACCTGTGGCTCTTGCTTATCAGCTTTATTGTTCATTATACATTTATAACATAAAATGTAGCAGTATTACATAAACTAAGAACAGGCACACTGGTAAAGTTTCTATACTTATTTGTTACACATAGGGAACAAGACTAAATCCATGTGATGTGTTTGTTTGATTTCAGTGTGGTTCCTAAATTTTGTTTCCAACCATGTGCATAACTGGTAGGTTAGACTAGCATAATATAGGTTGCTTAGATGACATTTGAGATCTGTCTCAGTGTTGTAGCAGCTACCTAACTATTTCTTTGCTAGGCCAATACCCAGAAGGATTGGTAGGGGATTTATCAATGGGAGCTAATTTCCTGATAGGTGGCAATCTGTGTGCTTGAGTGGTTTGGCCAACAGAGCCTGTAGAAGATCACACATTTCTCAATGGACAGAGGGATGTGAAGGGCAACAGTGTGATGAATGAGCCAAACTAGATTTTGACTGAGATTCACATGCTTGTTCCTATAGAACGCTGAAGATGAGTGGATCTAGTTGTTACAGAAAAACCTTCATAAAGATGAGAACAGCTAAATACTGCCAATCTCCCTCTTTTTTGGCCCAGCTATTACTGTGTTTGAATCATTAGGTTCACTTCTGATGAGGAGCAGAACTGGGAGAAAACAATGCTTCAAGCAATGCAACTTAATAGAAGAAGTGAAGGGAAGACTTTGTCCCCCTCTGTCTGTACAGTTTTTGGTTTTTAGAAACAGATGTTCACTCCCACTTCACATGTGAATTACGTGCAGGTGTTCCTCCCATCATATCTAGTTTGGTCCTGTTGACAGAAAAAGTACAGTTCGGGGGGTGGGGGGAGAACACAATTCAAGTCCAGTAGCACCATAAAGACCAACAAAATTTGCCAAGGTATACACTTTTGTGAGTCAAAATGGCAGCTGATACGCCGGGGGGGGGGGGGGGGAGCAGGGTGAAGCAGAAAGAAAACTGACAATTGGCTGAAAATAGCAGGAAAACAAAAAGGACCCGATGTGGCACCATAAAGACTAACATTTAATGTGATGCAAGTTTTTTGTGAGCTTAGAGCTCAGTCTAGCAGACGGAGGGAATTAGGGTTGTGGGACGGAATGGCTACCCCACTTGCGCTCTGTCTGACAGAGTGTTGGACTGGATGGGCCATTGGCCTGATCCAACATTGGCTTCTCTTATGTTCTTATGTCTCTCTGCCTTGTACAGATGACTATTTGCCTCCACCTATGTTCCGCTCATATGTTTGCATGTTACAAAAGCACCTAAAGGCTCCAGTGTTCCGTCATCCCCAGGAACCTGATGGTGCTATCCTTGGGACGGTTTATAGCTTAGGGAGCATACATTCATGTGTTAAACAAGCTGTGTGGTTTCTGCCAAGAACGTACTTTCTGTGAATGCTACTTTGTGTGGTCAGTTGTTTGTGTGAAGTACATGCCGTATCATCCCTGATCTTAACCTTTCTATCACTCATCTTAACCTTTTCTGGCATTTCCCTAATACGGCTGAAATCAGTGTAAGCCACTTGGAAGCTGCCCTGGCAAATGGCTTAGCGGCTGTTGTGAATGTCAGTCAATCAGGCACCTCCCTCCATAAGCCATTTTGCCAGTGTAATGTATGAAATACTACCTTGGGCTAGAGGAAAGTGGGCAGTGGCACATCTGCAAGATGGGGTTATGGTTTGAGAGCCTTAAAATAAATTACTTCTTTTATGCTGAGCTGGTAACTAATGAAGTAATTTCACAGTTATGTGGTTGGTGTTAAAGGTAAGCCTCCTGCAGTGGCAAAGTACCCTGGGCTTAGAACTTGTACCTTACATGGGCTCATCCAATATCCTGTTTTAAAAGCCTCTTAAGAGGAAACCCCACCACTTCCCTGGGGTACATTGTTTTATTGTCTGACCAGTCTTGCATTGAGGAGGCATTTCCTGATACACAGCTCTAGGCTGCTGTCCTCAGCATGCATGTTTAGCAGTAATTCAATTTTGAAATCCTCGAGGCTTGCCTAAACAGAGTTAGGGTGAGGATATCCGTCTCCTTTGCCATAAACTGTACCAGTTGACTTTTTTGTTCTTCCCACAATTGCCCCAGTCCACTATTGTGTGTATTCTCATTGGTTGGAAGTCTTAGGATGTTTTGAATAACTGTCACACTGCCTCCTCATTTCTTTGAGTTCAGCATGCAGCGATTCTTTCAGTCATTCCTAAGAACCTTAAGAAAAGCATTGTTGTATCAGAGCAGAGGTCTTCCTTGTTTCCTGGAGTAGCCAATTAGATGCCCCCTGGAAACTCATGAGTAAGGCAAGGACCATATCATACAGCTTTAACTCCTTTATCTTTCTTTTGTTCTGTGCCTAATCAAAAATATCTATTTTGTCCATTAGACTTACTACCCTTAGATTTCACACTGAACACATCACAGAAATGGCCTGGCAGAGGGTGGTATTTCCCTCTGTATTCACAAATGATACTTGATGGTATTTTCATCTCCCATAATTTGAAGCCTAAATGAAAATTGCTTTTTCTCTTGCTTTTTTGTATTGTGACAAGTGAGTTGTGCTGGGAACTGCTTGAAACAGCCTGCTGGCATTATTCCAGAAACCAGGCATGTGATGGACAAACTGCTATACAATTTTCTGCCGCCACACAGAGCAGCCACCATGCAGGGCTTGTTTCAGGTGGCTTCAGTTTGGCTGCTGTAGTTCTCAGAGGAGGCGGTGGAGAGTGCCATCAAGTTGCAGTCGACTTACAGCAGCCCCATAGGGGTTTCAAGGCAAGAGATGTTCAGAGATGGTTTGCTGTTGCCTGCTTCTGCATAGTGACCATGGATTTCCTTGGTGGTCTCCCACCTAGGTACTAACTGACCCTGCTTAGCTTCCAAGATCTGGCTAGCCGGGGCCATCCAAGTCAGGGCGCTGTAGTTCTTAAACCATCACAAGTGACACACTGGATGTCACAAGTGTTGCTTGTGAAAATCTTTATAGACAGTCAGTGGCATGAACTATGCTAGCTGTGTGTTACTGGCATTCTCTCTGTCACTCTAATGCCTGAAAATACATTTATGGAAGCCCTGGTCTGGAACAGCTCTACTACAGGGGCTAGAAGGCACACCAAGTTTTGCAAGGGTGAATTGCAGAGCATAGGGGGATCTTTGTATACACAAGAAGGCTGCTTCCTCCCCAGTAAGTTTGGCCAATGATACTTGGCTCTCTAGTGAAATCTCTGGTATCAGAGGAGCTCAGTAGATTTGAGTGGTCCTTGCACCTCTCTGTGACTAGCAAAATAATTTTTGCAAAATAAACAAATCCTCTTAATTTGCACATTTTACAGAATTCAACTATTCCTGATGCTTAATTTGTAGGCAAAACCAGTTTTCATTCTCTTGTCTACCTCCACCACAGTATTAAAATCACCTAGCCATCGGTCTGCTTTCTAACAGCTGAGAAGATCAGACATATATCTGTAGCAGCAGTCATTCTTCCCTTCTTCATGCTTTGCTTTTCTTGTTACTCTTGATTTGGACATTTCCTGACCACCGCTTCCTATTAGATCGCTTTCCAGCCCTGGCTTTAGTTGAGCTGGTTCTTTTGGCCTTCTTGGTACCCCATCCTGGGCAGGTTTGAAAGGTAGTTATCAGCTTTACCTTCTGGCCACGGACATCTGCTGGGGAGCTGCAGGTGGCTCCTACTCTCAGGTTCAGCTTGTCAAGCCACCTGAAAAATAGAAAGGGTGGTGAGTGATTATAATCCATTTGACCAACATACCTGCACAAATTCACTCACCCAACTAGAGTACATTTTTATAAAATTTTGGGGAGGTCATATGTTGGACCCTGGAGGACCTTCCATTAGTGTAAAGCAGATAGCTGGGTAAGAGAGCTCTCTGACCATGGGGCTTCCAAGTATTTTGTATGTTCCAGTTTCTGAGACGCCATCAGTTAGTGTGGAATTCAGGTCAATTGGCTAGATAGACCAATGGCCCATCTGCGATATTTCTCTAGGGTTACATTTCCCTTACCTAACATAGTTTTTGTCTCGTCAGATGCTGCAGAAGTTGTGTCCTACTTAGTGGGGGGGTTTTAGCTTGAAGAAACAAGAAACAATTTTGTCAGAAGCAACTTGATATCAAGATGTGCTTGATAGCTGCTGATCTGAGGCTTTTAATCCACTAGTCTCTTTGTAATAAGCAAGGAACACGTTCAATTACTTCTTACGATCCTTACATTTCTTTTTTGGCAGAGCTGACCAAAATAATTTTCAGTGCAATCTTAAGCAAAGAGGTATGCCCTCCTAAGTCCATTGAAGTAAATGGGCTTAGAAGAGTGTACTCTGTTTAGGATTGTGCTGTTTGTAGCTGTATTGTGTAAACCCAGAGTTGCACCCAGAATCTCTTGAAATATCTTAGTGTTCTGCAGCAGAACTCACAGATCATGGTCAGCTATAACTGTAAACTTCAGACTGCAAATTGTTTGGGCAGGAGCCTGTCGTGTTGTCGAGTGATCCCTAAAGTGGTGTCCATTAATGGGTTTTCTAACACCTATTTGTGTCTTCAAAAACCATCTATTTCACAAAGCAAAGACCTAATTCTAGTTTTCCTCTGCCAGAAATGCTTCAGAAGAATCCAGGAGGCTTTACCTTTGTGTCTGTAGGGAGCACCCATTTAGAAACAGTTACATTGTCGTGGGGGGGGGGGGCCAGCTACTTGGCTTGCAAGCACTCAACTATCTATGATGGGACCCAGAATTCCAAGGCAGTCCTTTTTGTGACTGCTACCTCTGGGAGCCATTTGGTGGTGGTGGTTCCCACTCCCCTGTTCTCACATTTCCAAGGGTGCCTGTAGACTCAACAGGCTCTGCTGATACACAAGGTAGCAGTGCTTGTATTTCAGGCAAAATCTTAAAATAACAAGACTAATAATCTAACACAGTTTTTATTAAAAGCTAGAAAGGAGCTCTCTGCTAAGAAACTAAAAATATATCATAGCATGCAGTCTGGGGGATTGTTTTGAAGAACTGGAACTGGACAGTCCCAGACCACAGGACCAAGGAAATAGAAAATACTTAAAAGGAGAAATCGTATGTTTGAATGTATGTCTGCTGGGCAGTGCTATTCAAGGAAAACTAAACCTATGTCACACCAGACATCTGCATGTCTGAGGACTGCTCACAACAGTGTATAAAACCCAAATGTAGAGACACCAGCTTCAGACTTCTGAGGTCTTGGCTACCTGGAATCTCATTTTATTGCAATAAAAGTTATGTCTGCTTATAGAATCTCACTGGTTGTGTCCTTTATTGGGCGTTGGCACACCCGGTAATGAGCCCATTTGGCTAACACTGCTAATAAAGCTTCATGCATCCTGATGGTGCTGTATAAATAATCTAATCAGAATGTGATACTGTGACTCTAGGCAACACACGCTTTGCTGAGATGGCCTGTAAGACTGCTGTGTGACTGTACCATGTTTCTATTATATATGAAAAGGATACAGTTCTACCATTTCTTGCTATGCTACAACACCATGGCATGGCAGGTGGGAATTATATGCTCACTTGCGTAGTGGGAGAAGTTGGCAGTTGCAGTAAAATGGGATATCACTCAGATTGATGACCTCCAGAGCTGTAAAGCTATGCAGGCTGGGTAAGTTGTGCATTTTGTTCTTCTCCAGGTACAGGCTTTTTATCTTTGGACCCAACCCAATAAAGGCACGTAAAGATACCTGTAAGCATAGTAAAGGTTAGGTGTGAGTAACAAAACCAACAACAGCTGTGAATAATATATTAACTATCCTTACAACCTAGAGATTTAAGTTCTCTAGATGTCCAGATCACCCTTATTCACTGTGTCTCATTTCAGGCTTAATGCCAAGCCCTGTGTTTGCATACTATATTATCTCTTTGTGCAATCCAATTCAATTAGTGACTTCAGCTTCGGTTCAAATAATAATTTGCTATACACCCTAGCTGTAAAACTATGGTTTACATTTGTCCTTCCAACCCAGGATGACAACCCTGGTTTGGAGGGAAAGCACAAGCCACAGTTAGGCTGTCCTTACCAAATAATTCCCAATTCATGACAAACCTGAAACAAAAGATGGTTTGCAGGCAAAATAAAATCCATATAGTTATTTTACATTAACCTGTTTTGGATAACTGCAGTCCTTGCTAAATTGAATATGTAACGTGGCAGAAGTTAGCTTTGACAGAACAGATCCAGGACAGGGAGTGAATCCCCACTCCCTGCAAAACTAACCTGTTTGAGCCCCATGTTATCCAGGTACAGGTGCTGCAGGGATCTTGCAACTGGAAGGAAAGCTCCATCCCCAATATACTTTATGGGATTCTTGGACAACTTCAGTTCAATGAGGCTGGGCAGTTCTCTAAGGGACCTGGTGGGCACTTCTTGCAAAAAGTTCTCATCTAAGTGCAGCTTCTCCAGCATCTTGGCATCGCGCAGAGCTTTGGGGGACACATGTGTTATATGGTTTCCTGTCAGGTAGAGCCATCGTAGCTTCTCCATCCCTTCCAGATCTTTATCTGACAGCTGACTGATGGAGTTGTGTTGCAGATGGAGGGAAAAGAGGCTGGGCAAGAAGCTGAAGGCACCCTTGGGCATTTGGGTGAACCCATTACGGTCCAGGTAGAGGTAAGCCAGCTGTATATTTCCTTGAAAAACATCAGCATCTATAGAGGTGATGCTGTTGTTGGACAGGTAAAGATAGACCAGGTTTTTCAGGTCCTGGAAAGCACCAGGCTGCAGTGCAGCTATCTTGCAGTTCTGCAAATGGAGTGATGTTAGGTTTTTCAAGCCAGGGAAGGAGCCTTTTGGTATGGAATGGAACTCATTGTGGCGCAGGCCCAGGAGTTGGGTGTTGCTAGGAAACCCTTTGGGAATACTCTGCATCTGTCTGCTCTCACAGTTTGCATGATGGAAATCAGATGAACAGGTACATCCTGCTGGGCATTTGGGAGCATCTTTCTCTAGCTCCCTGGTGATTGTGGGCAGGTTGGCAAGAAGCTCCTCTTCATAGCCTTGACCTCCACACTTCATATCTCTTGTTCTCAGTGATTCCAGCTGTTGTCCTTTGAAGGCAGCAGGGCCAGCACATGCCACATCCAAGTGAATTCTGGCTTTTTCTGCCCACTCTTTGAAGGGGCGCATGTTACAGGTACAAAGCACAGGGTTCCCTGTTAAGTTGATTTTTTTGAGATAGGCCATTTCTCTCAGGGGATGCAGCACAAACAGCTGGTTGTTGTGGAAGTCAATTGTATGCAAGAGCGGGCTTCTGACAAAAGCTCTGTATGACACATCTTGAAGGGCCATGTTGTCCAGGAACAGCTGCTTCAGTGAAGCTATCTCAATGGCCTCCTCACCAATGTAGGTGATAGGATTGTGTCCTATCTCCAGCCGATTTATGCCTGACAGTCTAGACAGTGCCTCAGTGGGTAGGAACTGCAATTCGTTGTGGTCCAGGCTCAGCCTCCTAAGGGCTGGTAATCCCCCAAAGGCCTCGTTGGCAATCACATGGAGTGTGTTATGGGACAAACTAATCCACTTAATCAACTGAAGGCCTTGAAAAACCATATCTGGCAGATAAACCAGGGAGTTCCTGGCTAGGTTAAGGAAGCTAAGGAAGCCCAGTTGTCCAAAAGCCCCCGGCTTTATTTCTTCAATGCGATTATTTTCTAAGATTAGTTGCTGGAGAGAGGAGAGGCCATCTAGGGCCTCTTGATAGAGGAAGGCTATATTGTTGGAAGCCAAATTGAGGTAGACCAGCCGCCCTAAACCCCTGAAAGCTCCTTCTTCAACACTTTCTACCTGGCTCTTCTGAAGGTTCAGGTGTGTGAGGTAGGGGATAGGAAGGAAAGTTCCTCCAGGGATGACTTTGAATTCATTGCCCCGGAGGTCCAGTTTTTGAGTGATCTGTAAATTATGAAAACATTATTAAGCACAGAGTCAACAGTGAAAGGTCCTGTTTGCTCAGAATAGTATAGAATTTTGGCTACAATATTCTCTAGCAGTTCCCTAGTGTCAAGTAAGAATCTGAAAATTCTGCACTCAGAATATCCAAATCCCAGAAGAAGGAAAGCTGAAATCTCTCTCCAGAAATTGAACATTCCTCTGTGAGGGCAGTGGTGTTAGGTTTGAAGGTATCTGATACTATGTGGAATGTTTGTGGGTTTACACAGATTGCATTTCAGGCAGATACTATGTGACTATAAATCTTACCTAAGCTGAAATACTCCTTTCCTTCAGCTTCTAGCTGCCATCAATTACACAATCAGATGAAATGAAGGAAGACTCAGAAACCCCTCAGTCATGGCTACATTCAAATCAGCTAAGAATCCTCCCTGCAGAAAATAATTGTCACTGATATGATTGTTTGGTTTCCCATGAGTTGCTTTGAATGTCAATTATGGTTGGAAAGCAGGATAAAATATAATACACACACAAACTGCAACATGAGAAAAATAGTCCAGTGTAGGGTTGCCAATGTCCCCCCCGCCACCAGTGAGGAATGGGGGAAGTAGAGTTGCCAGATCCAGGCAGGGAAACTCCAGGAGATTAGGGAACGGAGCGTGGGGATGACAGGGACCTTAGTTAAGGTTGTCAGGTCCTCCCTTTCTGCCAGCAGGGGATCCGAGGGTCCTGTCTGGGAGTTCCTTTGAGCACATGGCTTAATGATGTCACCCGGAAGTGATGTTATCACATTGCCAATGTCAGAGGACTGATGCTCCAGTTTTTGGGCAAAACTCGTATCTTTTTTAGCTGATTTTACCATAGAGTTTTGCACAAAAACTAGAGCATCACCCCCCCAACATTGGCAAAGCGATGATGTCACTTCCAGGTGATGTCATTGCATCCCTTTTTGGAGTATTTGTGGGCAGAGAAGCCTGCAAAACAGGGGAAAACCCCACCTGGACCGGGGGCCTGGCAAACCTAACCTCAGTGGGGTATAATGCCATAGAGTCCATCTTTCAAAGCATTCATGTGGGGAGGGTGGGGTATATATAAATAAATAAATAAATAATTCATTTTTCTCCAGGGGAAATGATTTCTAATCTGGAAATGAGCTGTAATTCCAGGACATCCCCAGGTCCCACCTGGAGGTTAGCATCCCTAGCTCCAGTGGTGCTTCTTTGAAATGTTCTTTCCATCCTCATCTTGCACTTTCCTCATTGCTTCACACAGACTGACCTGAGGGATGCTGACAGGCACTTCTGTGAGGTTCTTGTTTAAGCACGTGACCTGACGCTTGATGCCATCACAGATGCAGATTTGTGGGCAGCGTTCAGCAATCACCTTTCCCACGCAGAGAGCTGATGTCAGGAGAAGGCCCAGAAAGGCCCACATCTTGTGATATGGCCGGGGGGGGGGGGAGATGAAAGCAAAGACAGATCATTAGATATTCATATTTCTGCTGTTTATTAAATGCTGTTGCTAGGTAGCTATATTGCAGGGGTTACAGCAAGCTTTCATTTTTGCAGCTTTATACGAGCACACATATCCACACTGAACAGTGGTTGGAAAGGCAGCATGAAAAAGGAAGGTTTAAGAAACAGAACACAGACAGGGGTTAGTCAAAAAAGGTGACTGGTATCTGGGCAGGCTTCCTTCGTCTCTGCAACAAAAAAATAACAGAGAAAAAAAGATATCTCTCAAGTTTTCACAATTTTAGATATAACACTAAACCCACCCCACAAAAGCTGAGGTGAGAACCAAGGACCAAAGAAGCCCCAAATGCAAACCGTATTGCTTTTAAAAATTCAGCTTGGATTTTGAGGCCAGATGTGTGCCTCCCCCACCCACCCACTCACCCGCTTCTCGTGCTGAAGTGAGATGGTGGTATTTCTGACTTCCCTTAAAAGAACAGCAGACATTACAGAGGTTCTGCTGCCCCCCATAAAGGGCCCTGCTCCATCAACATTTCTGATCAACAGAACAAAGTTTGAGTAGCACCTTTAAGACCAACAAAGTTTTTCTGGGTATAAGCTTTTGTGTGCGTTGCTGGACAGACAGTGTGTACTTGCTTCTCATCTGATTCCTGGGTTTGTTGGAGAATGTGGATGTCAGTGGGGTGCCTGTTACAAATTTCTTTGACATTACACAAAGTGGCTTCAGCTGCTAATGCTTGTTGCTATGCTGCAGCAAACGTCAGATTCTGTTCAGAGAGGAGGCACCATTGAATGGCCTCATCCTTAACTCCACAAGTGAGTTGATCTCATAACCAGCCTCCCAGAAGATCCCCAAATGCACAATGTTCAACAAGGTGATGGAGCTCTGCAATGTATTCTGCTATATTTTCATTCACTGGCTAATCACGCTTAAAAAAATAGAACCTCTGTAGAATAACAGATGATGTTGGGCAAAAATGTGTCTTCAACAGAGCTATCAGTTCATCATAAAGTTTTGTTCTTGGTGCAGCAGGTACCTGCCATCCAAGAACAACAGCAACAGTTTTTGCTTCAGAGACACTCAATAAAATTGCATGCTTTTGTCCTGCCCCTTCAAATTTCTTAGCTTGTAGATAGTCAGATACTATTTTTGCATAACAGTGCCAAGAGGCAGGCTGACTTACATCAAATTCTTCTATATGGCCTAGTGCAGCCATTTCTGTAGTGAGTCAGCACAAATGTGAAAGGCAAGGAACAAGCTACTCTGATCTCAACTTATTTCTACAGCTTCCTGAGTGTTTTAATAGTGGAGGGATCTCATCCTCATCACCACATTTTGTGTAGTGGAGCCAACAACAACACCCAGCTCAGTTTGGCTGAAGGCTCCTTTATTAACAGTAGCTGTAGGGCAGGTAACTTGGCTATTGGGATAAGGAATAACAATACTTTACTAAGCTGTTTCTAGAGTTCTAGGCCAGGGTTGTCCTTGTTGGAAGTCAAGGTCTGAATGTTTAGGCCTGCCAACCTCCAGGTGGCACCTGAAGATCTCCCACTATTATAATTAATCTCCAGACGACCACAATCAGTTCCCCTGAAGAAAATGGCTGCTTTGGAGGGTGGATTATATATGGCATTATACCCTGCTGAGGTGTCTTTTCTCTTCAAACCATGCCCTCCCCAGGCTCTGCTACCAAAATCTCCAGGTATTTCCCAATCCAGAGCTGGCAACCCTAAATGAGGATGAAATAATGTAAGTCTGCACTTAATCAGTACTTGACACATTAAGAACATAAGAAAGGCCCTGCTGGATCAGAACAGTAGTCCATCTAGTCTAGCATCCTGTCTCACACAGTGGCCCATTAGTTCCTCTAGAGGCCCAACAATAGGGCATAGAGGCCAAGACCTTCTCCTAATGTTGCCTCCTGGCACTGGGATTTAGAGGTTCCTCTCAGTCACCATGGCTAGTAGCCACTGATAGACCTCTCCTTCATTAATTTATCCAGGGCTTTTTTTTGTAGAAAAAGCCCAGCAGGAACTCATTAGCATAATAGGCCACACCCAATAGCAGAAACATATTAGCATATTAGACCACACCCCTGACAGCACAGCTCCCTCCCAGGATTGGCTTCTCCAGGTGCCCCTTGGCTTGCGAGGTGCATGGGGAACCCGAAGGAAGGAAGGCAGTTTCTGGATCGGCTTCCCCAGGCACCCCGCAGCTGCGGGGCACCTGGGGAACCCAAGGTGGGGGGGAGGCAGTTTAAACTGCCTTCCCTCCCTGGATCAGCTTGGCTTCCCCAGGCGCCCCACGGCATGCAAGGTGCCTGGGGAACCTGGGGGGGGGGGGGCGGAGGCTGTAGGCGTGGCCAACTCAGAAGCCAGCTGGAACTCCGTTCCTGTGTGTTCCTGCCCAAAAATAGCCCTGAATTTGTTTATTCCTGTGCTCTCACTACGTCCTCTGGCAGTGAATTCTACATTTTAATCACTCTTTGTGTAAAGAAGTATTTCCTTCTGTCTGTCCTGAATCTACTGTCTATCACAGGGGTGGGCAATTGTTTTGGCTCGGAGGCCATTTTGTGGGAGCGGAGGTTAGTGGAGGGCTGCACCTTTTAAAATTATTGCATTCATTAGTTAACTGCATTTCAGAAAAGGTATACATTGTATCATAAAAATCAATAAATATAAATTAAATAAAATAGTGGTAGCTTTATTCCATTTATTTATTGTGCTAATTTCATATCATCTATAGCTGCAAGCACATTTAATTTTAGAATCAGTTTAATGAGACAAATGTACCCTATCACACTTTTCTACAGTTTTTTTGAAATCAGGAGTGAGATTGCTTGTTGAGATTCTCATCACAGCCTGCAAGTTAATGTCTGTCAAAAAGCATCTATATTTACTCTTGTTGATCTTCATGCAAGAAAAACTTTGCTCACAAATATATGTAGACCCAAATATAGAGAACATTTTCCCAGCAAATTTCTTCATACATGGAAATTTTTTCAGCAGACAAAGATTTGTAAAAGTCAACTAATGTCACAGAATTAAACATTTCTTTCACAGTGTGATCTGACTGCATGTCAATAAGTTCAAGCTGCAGCTCCTCAGGTGCTGCATCAATATAAGCAGTGATGGGATAAGAGAGCAAATTGAATTTAGGCTCAATTTTCTTGAAGTCCTGAAATCTTCTTGGCGGGCCGCAAAAAACTCTGTGGCGGGCCGCATCCTAAATTGACTTGACAGTCTTTGGATACTAGGGCAGAATGTGATAGTGGGTATCTTTTTCTGTTTGATGTTAATTAACATCATGAACACTCTATGCACAGTTGAGTACTGAATAAGTAAGCAAATCAAGTATTTGTGCTGGAAAACCCACACTGAACAAGTGAGCATTATCATATGCTCCTGTGATGGACAGTACATTTTTAATACTGTAACCTGGTCTGGGAACCTTGAGTGACAGAGGATTTGAATGGAATTCTTCAGTTGAGAGTGTCAGTTAAAGAGTGACCATTAGGAGTGGCAGTTAAGAACTGACAATTGACTGGGGAAAAAGGCTAAGGCTGGGAGAGGATCAAGAAGGATCCTGAGTGCCTTGACCTGAATAGCCCAGGCAAGCCAGATCTTGGAAGCTAAGCAGGTCTGATCCTGGTAAGTACTTGGAAGGGAGACCTCCAAGGAATACCAGGGGTGGGACACAGAGGCAAGCAATAGCAAGCCACCTTTCTGAAATTTCCAAGCCCCCCCAGGGGCCGCAAGAAGTCAACCACGATACCAAAAAAAAAATACCCCCCCTAAAAAAAGATCCTGAGTAGGGATGTGTGCTCAGTATATACCAAGCTGAAGAAATACCCCCAAAATACTGTATTTATTCAGCTGAATACAGATTGGCTTTCATTGGCTTTTGTTTGGTGTAACTAAATGCATTCAGTTCACTGCCTGAGTCAGGCTGCCACTGTGGTGCGACTCAACGAGGGAATTTAAGGCATTTAAAGTCGGCCTGCTGCCATGGCACAACTCAGCAAGGTAACCAAACACAACTCAGCAAGGGAACTGAAGTGAAATTCTCCAGTATACCCTATGGGAACAGTCCCCATAGGGTATAATAAAGCCAAATAAATTCAGATTTCCCAAATATTTACCTGAATACCAGTACAATATCGATACTGGTATTTGGGAATATTCAGGAATTCTAATATTTTCCAGGTCCAATGGACCTGAATAGGTAAAAAAATAACATTTTTTGCACACCCCTAATCCTGAGTTAGGGAAGTAGGAACCTTAGCCCATCCCTAAAGTCTGAAGGAAATAGCTCCTAAAAAAACAGGTGTGATCCCTAGGCAGTGGATAAGGAAAGAAACTGGAACTTGTTTGAATGTTCCTGCCTTCACCAACTGTAGTATCTGTTAGACCAAGAAGCCAGTGCTAGTTTAGGTAAGAAAAACTGCCAAGAAATCTCTCTCCTTATGTTTTAAAGACCTGTCTGAATAACAGAAAGTTACTTGTTTGTGACAAATTATCTGATGTTTATTTGTATTGAAAGTTACCTCATTCCTGTTGTCTGTTCACCTCATAAGTCCTACACCTAATTCCAACCTGACCATTTCCCCTCACAGTTAAATAAAACAGTTTGTTATTTTTGAACTACCATCAACCTCTCTTGTGCCATTATGAAGCCAGAAAATAAGAAGGATTTTAGTTTCTCCCCTCAGTTCCCTAGAGTGGGTCAGCTTTTACCAATATACATTCAAACGACTGGGGGGGGGGGGGGGAGCCAGAGAAAAACAAGGAAGAAAAGGGGAAAGGGGCTGCTCAGCCAAAAATAAGATGAAGGGAAACCCTGTGAGGGAGGGTGAAATCATCTTATTATGTGGTAGAAAGAGTAACCACAGCACATTATCCTAAAATGTGCTGGATTTTATATCTGGTTTTAAGAATGTACCTTTAAAGCATGCTACTTTAACATTGCTGCTTCTTGCTTATCATTAATTCTTCTCACTTCATATATATATATTAAAAATACATTTTCTTAAAGATATAATTTAAGATGCCAGTTCTTAGAACTCAAACCTTACTCAGGCCTCTCAGCTAAATAACAGCAGCTGGCTTGGGAGAGAGGAGGAGGTGGAAATTGTTGGAAGAGGAAGAAAGACATAAACAGGAAATCTGGAGAAAAGAAAAATGAAGGGAGCTGTTCCTGAAGACCTAGATGCAAATACACACATATACTCAGGCCAATCTATGTAATGTAGTAACACGTATTTGGTTCGCAAGGCGCTTCAATAGAAATCACTCAAATAGACTTATTTAGGGTAGCTGTGTTGTTTGTAGTAGTACAGCAACATTTGAGTCTAGTAACACCTTACGGACCAGCAAAAGACCAACGAGGTTCTGTTTAGTCACTGTGGCTAGTAGCAATAGATCGACTGTCCTCCATGGATCTGTCTTACCTCCTTTTAAAACCAAAGTTCTAGTATTTTTTCTCTCTACCCACTTTCTCTTCCACATGCATAATTTTATGCATAATTTTATGCATGTCCAATGCACAAACGAGGTGGGTTTCCTTTACTGAAGAAGGGACTGGATCACCGAAACATGGGAGTCAACTGGAAGCCCCGTTTTGGACATTGTGCAGATTTTGATTAATTTTACTTATAAATTTTCCTTGGACTTTTCCCTTGTGCAGGTTTTCTGTATGCTACTTTGATACTGGATGGAAATAACTATATTTTTGTACGGAATGTCTTATATTGAATATTGGAAATAATTAATACATAACAATAACACTTGGAGTATATATCATCATTTTGATATAATTATATAATCATTTTTACTGTTGCTTTAATTGTAATAGCACTGTATTTTACAGTGGTTGTTTTTGTTATCGAGGGGAAAGGATAGCCTTGGAGTGGTGATTTTTAGTGGGAAAATAGCGGAAGAGTTCAATAGCCTCTCTTCCCAGCACCAGTCTCCCCCTTTAAATCCCAGCCCGAATGGCTGTGTGAGTTAGCCCTCAATCTCTTGTTTGCAGTGACTGGTGTATCTCAGCCGATGAGAGGCAGAAGTTCCTTTGAGAGTCTTAAGCCTGTTTTAGGACCCTTCAAGAATAAAGATTACAGTACAAGATGATGAATAATCCTTCCATGCTTCCAAGTGAGCCTGAACCCTAGTAACTTATTTTATAGCACAAACATATTCAGTATAGTTAGTTCCTACTTCTATGAAATGGACGAACTCTCAGTGCTGAGGCACACTGACTGCCGCCATCTAAGAGTGCCCCTTTCCCTCAGGGACGAAAAAGCATTTTATAGTAACTCTTTCAACCTCAACTGTGCAGTCTCTCTGCTGAACTAGTCAATGGCACGTACCCTTCCCCAAGGTACCCAACAACTTACCTTGTTCCTTTCTCCAGCTAGAAAAAAACTAAAGTTAAACTGGGAACAGCAAAGAAAAACTTATTTGAAAAACGTTCACCTAATAACTGTCAGAATCCTGTGAATTTTCTTGGTATCTGCATGTGTGTGGTGGAAAGAGATGAATGAACTGTTGTTCAGCTTCCTCGGTGGTGTTTTTCACTTTCCGCTGCCCGCTCCCCCCTCCACATACTCACACACACATACTCACACAGCCAGAGACAAGGCAAATACCGGCAAAAGTGAATGTTATTTAACTTTAATCTGTAAAATGCCAGTTTAAACCATGAGGTAACATAAGAGCTGTGAATGTATAGTAATGTTTTAAATGTATAATTGCAACTGAAAAAAACAAGTAATTTCTTTTTGGAAATCCTCCTCACCCCCAACGCTGGCTAACTGGAGAGAGAAAGTTTGGAATCAATTCATCATGCGCAAAATCATAGACTCAATACAAAGACAGCAATCTGGCCTCACAATTACTTATTCTAAATTTGTACTTACCTGGTTTCCTTGGTTACAATATATGACGGAATCAGACCTACTTCCATCTAATCCCACTTACCTTTCTTGGCTCCATTTTTGATACTAACATCTAATAATTATACACTGGACTGTAATTATACATTATACATTATACACTCAGTCTGTGGCATGACCTAATGCTTTCTCAGCTATAAATTTTCAATGGGTATGGGTATGATTTTTGATTGGTAGTGGCTTGTTTTTGGTAAAATGTGGAAAAAGTTATACAAAGTTTACTTATATGCACTTTTGATACTTTCTAGTTATACTGCCACTTTACTTACTGTATGATTTGTTTGTACTTGTTAATTATTCAATAAAAAATTTCAAGGAAAAAAAAACAAAAAAACCCCAAGTAATTTAAAGACATCTACATGGCTTTGGGCCACTTTACAGAACTGTGGAGGTATTAAATAGCAACAGTTTGCACACATAATTCTCTGCAGAAAATATGAACCTGCACATAGCTTGTAACATACAGGATGATTTTGTGCCTTTTTAAACATATTGACCCTCAAGGCACATTCGGGGTGGGGGCGGTGAGTGTCCATTTGTTACACACGGGAAAGTACATTTGGAAAAGCCCTCACACTCATATTCTTCTCAAGGAGGGAAGTTTTATAATTTTGTAACTGAAAAAATAAGCAGGCAGTTTGCTTTTGATATATATCCCTCACTGCTTCTGCTGAGGTACATGGAGAGGCTGGAATTTTCCACCAGGTTCCAGAGACTGTTCAAGAGGCTGAAAAATGGACAGCAGTGAGACTAAATGGCTGTTTGCAGTGAGGCTGTGCTGAGATGCCCATTACTCTGGAATGCCAGAATATGTGGTAACACATGAAATAAGGGATCTCTCTATTTCAGGACCTATTTCAATAGCATTCCATGCAACAAATAGGAGAGCTCCACAGCATTTTTGAAATGTTATGCTACAAGCCCTAAGTGGAGAGAGGTCTCTCACACAAATCAAGGCTTTTTCTCTGCTCTTGCAATGCTGCTTGACATTGCAGTGGGTGGTATGGGAAACACATGGCAAGAGCTGCTTATTCTCACACTGAATTCTTTGTGATAACCCTGGGCTTGGGCAAACTGCAGTGCTGCAACTGAAGGAAATAACAAGGACACTCATATCTTACTATCATGGTGTGTACTACTTTTTCTTTTCAAGATGGCAAGTGTGCCAGCTGGTGTTTGCATAGTGCCCTTATTTACAAAGATGGAGGAGTCATTGCTCTGCAGGCAATTTCTTTGCAAAAAGGGAGGGGGAATAGTCCTAAAAGAGCCTCCTTAGATCTCAATTATTCTTCCTACTGCCTGTTCCAGTGCAAGTGCATCTTACCAGCAAAACTGCAAGGTAAAAAAAAAAGAAAAGAAAAACAAAATTCTGATCTACTGTTAGATCTCAGAGATTATGTACATTAACCATTCCAAATGCTATTGTCTACAGATCACTAATTCCAGTTGTATTTCAAAGGAATCACATAAACCACACCCTACAGTGCCATATAAAGCTGTTTTTAGTTTATTGGTCTGGCCTTGAGGTTTTGCCACAGGACACACCTAAATTCAAGGGTATACTCTAGCAACACTTAGGTGCAGCTAAAGTTCATTGGAATGTTTCATATGTGAGGCTAAAACTGGCTCCTGCTCTACAAACATGCCTTGGCTGGGATGTAGACTTGTTTTTCATGTTGTTGTTGTTCAGTCGCACAGAGTCCAACTCTTCGTGACCCCATGGACCACATCATGCCAGGCCCTTGGGGGCGTGGTGTCGGTGCGAGTGGAAATGGACGCCTGAGTGAGCAGCTCCCGCAAACCTCCCCTTAAAAGATCACCACAAACAACCTTTTTGGACGACTGACACTCTGCAAGTAATGGGAAGACGGTCTACAACAAAGGGCACATGCTCGACAATTGTAAGTAAGGACGTTACATCTTACTTCCTGTCATCGGACTCCGTCGGGTCTGTATTGGCAACTCCCGAATCCGTCCCTAAAATGGCGGCAGTTCCCACTAGCCCTATACAGGATGGCATCGCAGTCTCTAGGCAGGAGTTCCACGACCCTATTAAATCCTTAGAACGAAACATGACCGCAACGATCTCAGAGCTCCTTAAACCAATAACTGCCCAAATCTCGGAACTTAAAGAATCTATGGCACAAATAGCCCAGACTGCAGAAACAGTAGCTGAATCAACTATGATGCTGCAGGAGGATGCTGACTGTTTTTATAAACGAGATGAGTGGGCTACAGACAAAATAATAACTCTTAAAAACCAACTCAAAGCGAACAATATTAAATTTAGGGGGATCCCAGAGGACATTGAACAAGGCACTAATTTGAAATCTTTTATGTCCACATGGCTATCGGAAATCTTAGAACTTGAAACTCCTGTAGCTCCGTTCATAGACTATGCATTTAGAGCAGGCAACGCAAGAGCGCGCCAAAACAACTACCCCGGGATGTAATTGTTAAGTTTCTTGACTCACAAACAAAAGCAAAAATACTAACACTCACCAGAATCAATGGATCCCTAACTTTGCAAGGAATAAAAGTTCAAACACTCCAGGACCTTTCTGCAGAGACTTTATAGAGGAGAAAAGCTCTTAGACCAATCACCACAACATTGAATACAGCAAAAATCCGCTATCGTTGGGTTGCCTCTTATAAACTTCAGGTCCAACACCAAGGCACGACACTGCAAGCCTCGGACATAGACTCGGGTCTAAAATTGCTGCAAGACCTGCAACTTCAACCTCCAATCCTTGAAACCCTGGACAACATGCCTGCACAGCCTCAGTCTTTCATCCAACGCTGGTAAACAACAAAAGGCAGGAGAGGAGAAACAAAACGGCCTGAATTAAACAAAACTGTCATCCATTGTTCCAATAACCAGCAATCCGGTTGTTTGGGATTTCACTTAAGCACTGTTATGCTTATAAAATATTGCTTTAGGGTAAATTTTTTCTTCTTTTTCTTAGTAGACTTTATATTATTCGCTTAATTGTTGCCTAATTTACAGGAAAACCATTATTAAGATTTGTTACAACCTTTAAGCTATAGGATAAGTAAATTTATTAGCTGTTTATATAAATGTTTAGATAGTTAGAAATATTTGTAGAATTGTTTTTTTCCTTATAGTGTATCTTTGATGCTTAAAAGTAGCATTTGTATTTACATTTGTTTTTTTAGAATTTAAATTAACCAACTAATTGTATCTTATATTATAGGCAGCCACCATTTAGAATGGTTATAAACTCCACACTTTATCTTAATTAAATTTTCAGCTGCTTGCATAAGTGTTTAAACAGTTAGAGAATTGTAGAACTGTTTTTCCCCCTTCATAGTGTTTTTATCTAATTTTTCAAAAAAGAAAAAAAATAGTATTTAGTACTCACATTGGATCACCAAAATTTGAAATAATCAACCACACTGTTTAAATACTTTCTATAAATCCAATTTTGCACTGTTATTAGATAAATGTTCAAGTGTTTTAAGTGTTTATTACTTAGAGTTACTTCTATATGAGGAGGGGAGGGGGGCTGAAAAATTTAGTCCTCTAAATATGATTACTAAGTTCTTTTGTTTATTTGTAATAATGGGTTTACCCCCGAAGGAAAGGGGAACTGGAGCTTATGGTTTAGCTCCATGTTGGTATTGTTTTACTCTGGTTAGTACCTTCTTCACCTTGACTAAGTATGTTCTTTTATTAGCATTTTTCGACCTGGCAACCTACCTCATTCCATCACAAACCATTTTTCACAAACTATCAAATGGACAGTTTTCACTTTTGTTCCTTTCATTATATATCCATATTGGGATGTCAAGCACGCCTCTAAGCACACCAGTATAATATGTTTTCCCATAGGTATTCCACATACTTATCCTTTATGTCATGATGTCAGCAACCTCTAAAATACGCTTTCTTTCACTAAACTGTAGAGGTTTGAACTCGCCCATTAAAAAAAGAGGATTTTGTCAGCGTTATTACGACAAAACCCTGACGTTATCTTTTTACAAGAAACTCATCTTAATAGAAAACAGGACTTGGTCTTCAAATCTTGTAAATTGTCTGTTCAAATCCAAGCCTGAGGCACATCAAAATCTTACGGAGTGGCAATACTAATATGCAAGACCATTCGGTTTCAAACTTTGAAAGCTCCTGGCAGCACAAACTCTCAGTGCACAAGGGCTGCCTGCTCTGGGGGAACCAAGTTGTCATTCTGCCCAAGCTGCAGCAGCAAGTGCTTGAGGCACTACACGACAGCCACCCGGGCATCGTGCACATGAAGGCACTTGTCTGCAGCTACATCTGGTGGCCCAACATGGACCCGGCAATAGAAGAGTGGGTCCATGCCTGTGTTCTCAGCATGTGTGGGCTCCACCCTGCTACCTGCAGAACTATGTGTGCAACAGGGTGCAATCCTGTCTTAGGGGGCAGGGGTGTTGTGTAGTGAGACCTTTGAATGAGTGATCATTGTTAGAAAGGCTCCTAGCAGCTACATTAACATTGGCTGCCCTCACTGAGCCAGCCAATCAGGAAACAGAAGCATAAATGATGCCATGCAAATGAAGGCTCCAAGCAACTATGTTCCCATTGGTTTACTTGTATTTTGTGGGTGTGTTTTGGGTGAGGGTTTCTGTATATAGTTGTGGCTCACCACGTGTGTTGTTGTTATGTTCTCAGTCGGTCCGCTCAAAACCCCCACTCGATCGGTCTGCTCCCCACTGCCCCGGATCAGGCCGCCGGGGGGAACCCCACCCCCAAATTGCCAGGCTGAGGAGACGTGCCCGACGTGATGATGTCACCCAGAGTTGATGTCATTGCGTCGGGCACATTTCAGGGGGTGGGGATGCTCTATAATTCAAGGGAAAACTCTATGGTTTTTCCTCAAATTATAGAGGTCCCGTCCCAATGTCCCCAACGCGATGACGTCACTTCCGGGTGACGTCATTGCGGTGCGTGTGCTTCACGCATGCACCAGAAGACTCCCGGAGAAGCAAGGACTCCCCCCCCCCCACTGAAAGCAAGGTAACACTTGGCAAACCTACTTGAACCCACTACTTAACACCCCCCCCCATCCCAGTAATATTCAATGTGAACATACAGCAAATATGGAGGAGGGAAATGTTCCCGTCCCCTTTCATTCTGCCTGCAAGAAAATAATTGTAGAAAGCCAGCTGCGCTTACTGCAAAAGCCAGGAGCTCTGGAGTAAATGTGGAAGCCAGGAGCTCCGGAGTAAATGTGGAGATCCAGTTTGGTGTAGTGGTTAAGTGCGCGGACTCTAATCTGGGAGAACTGGGTTTGATTCCCCACTCCTCCACTTGCACCTGCTGGATGACCTTGGGCAAGCCATAGCTCTACCAGCTGTTCTCTCAAAGATAGCTTGGGAAAGAGCTCTCTCAGCCCCACCTACCTCACAGGGTGCCTGTTGTGGGGAGGGGAGGGGAAGGGAAAGGAGTTTGTAAGCCGCTCTGAGACTCCAAGTGAGTGAAGGGTGGGATATAAATCCAATCTCTTCTTCTTCTTAAGCTACCGCATGACTTTTCTTGAAGTTAGTTAAAAATTTCTTTGCTGTGTCTAGATGTAAAGCTTTATGTGAGTGGAGCACATGCCATGATATCTCTCTCTCATTCCCTTCTGTTATATATGCCTCCTTTCTCCCCAGTGGGGACTCAAAGTGGCTCACAATGTTCTCTCCTCCATTTTATCCTCACAACAACCGTGTGACGTAGGTTAGGCTGAGTGTGTGACTGGCCCAAGGACACGTGGCAAGCATCCACGGCAGGGTAAGGACTGGAATCTGGGTCTCCCACATCCTGGTACAGCACACTGCCCACCACCCCACATTGGCTCCCCTGACATTAACTGCTGTGGGTGAATAGGCAGCGGTTACAGTTACACTCAGTCTGTGTATAACAGCTTCCCTGGAGACATTCACTTAGCACCCACTTTTTGTTGACTCTGGCACCAAGTTAAAATGTTTTATCTGACTGTGCTTCTAATGATAGGTAGCAGTGGCTCCTTCTGCTGCTGTCTGGGTTTCTAAGCTGCTACTGCTGCTGTTTGTTTGGGCTTGGTTATTTTGTTTAAAATATCTTAATTTTATTTGTGTTACCCAGCTGGCAGATTGTACTATGAAATGGCAGCCTACCTAAATTCCAAAGAGAACACTTGCTTGGCTTTGCTGCTTCCTCTCCCCCACAGCCCAGCTGTGTGACCATTTTCACCAAAAGACAATTGGAGGAAACAATTGTGCCTGAATGCAGCTTCCTTCATCTATGTGGCCCGGGTGAGGCATAAGAAGGAAAAGAGGGAGAAGGCAGCAGGAGCTTTGCCCTGAGACAGTAGCTCCAGAAAGGAACCAGCCCCAAGGTAAGAGAGATTCCCAGCTCCAATGAGTTACAGGGAAGAATTTAAAAAAAAAAAAAAGGTCCAAGGGAGGACCAAAGCAGAGAAGAAAACTAGAGCTCTCTCATCGGACTTGACATTGTCTAATCAGGTGTTTTTAAATGAAGGAACTTTCTGTATGTCAGTCCAGGGGTTTTCCAAGAAGATGATATCTGGCAGACTAGAGACACTGGGTGTTGCAGAGGGGTTGACAAACTAACTAAAAGGGGAGGAAAAAGGGATGGATATTAAGTACAGTATTGATATGTTAGCTTAGGAACAGATGCAAAGTTCCCTTGATGAATGACTGCTGGATGTGCTGTTAGATGATTATTTTATTGTGCTATAGTCATGCACTTCTTGTGTGGGACCTAGAGTCTGATTGAGCAAAATATATATATACAAGTGGAGACCCGCAAGAAACTTGCGGGATGGTTATCCCATTCCTCACACCTTTGCTTCCTCCCTTCTGCCCCCCTTTCTTACTCTCTCTCTCTCCTCCATGTATGTTACTTCCTCTCTCTTTCTGACCTGTCATCATTCTCTTTGTTTTTCTGCCTCCCCACCTCATCACTCTTTCTCTCTCTTTCTGCCCCCCACTCTATCACTCTCTCTTTTTGCCCCCATCACTCTCCCAGCCTCCTGCCTGCTTCCTCTCCCCCCACAGCAGCAGTGGCAGTGCTCTGGGAATTACAATGGATCTCCCAGCTGCAGAGATCAATCTACCTTTCTCTGTCTTCAGACAGAGACAGCTGCAGAGATCAATCTACCTTTCTCTGTCTTCTGTGAGGTTGGTTAGGCTGAAAGTACGTGACTGGTCCAAAATCTCCCAGTCAGCTTCCACCGCAAGATGGGGATTTGAACCCGGGTCTCGCAGATCCCAATCTGAAGCTCTAACCATTACATCACAATGGCTTTCATAGGGTGGCTGCTGATGAACAGTAGCAAACCAGCTGGGCCTAATTAAGTCATGCAAATCAGGTGGTATCAAGTCACACAGAGGGTGCTGCCTAGGGATGCCAGCCTCCAGGTGGGACCTGGGGATCCCCTGGAGTTACTGCTCATCTCCAAACTACAGAGATAACTTTCCATGGAGAAAATGGATGCTTTGGAGGGTGGAATTTATGGCATTGTACCTCACTGAGGTCCCTGTCCTCCCCAGGTTCCACTCCCTGGATCTGGATCTGCTGCTAGTGGCCAGGGGGTACTTGGCAACCCTAGACTGCTGCCAGTAAAAAACCTGCCTTTTACTGACAGAAACAGTTAGAACCTCCCCCCCCCCCCCCAAACATTCTAATCTCCTCACAGTTGACGCCTGGAGCTGATGCCATTTCAAAAGGTATTTGGGGGGAATTCAATGGTCCCTAAAGTTTTTTTTTAACTTTTCGGATTTTTCTGCAGACTGAGGAAAGGGCCTGACTATGTAGGAAAAGCTGTTGGGGGAGAGCAAGCTCTCTTTTGGCAGAAATAAGTACCCACACAGAAAAAAACCCTCTCGGAATTAGTATACACACACACACACACACACACACACACACACACACACACACATACATATTACAAAATTTTGGTGCTAGAAGAATGCAGTTCCCACCCCCATGAGCAAGTGGGTTCAAACTGCTGCATGTACAAATGCAAATTCTGCTGGCATCTTTTGACTAGTGCCCATGACATCACTCGTGAAAAGTAACACAACTCCCCAGCTGTGCCTGGCCATGCTGTGGTCAGACAGCACCAACCCCCTACCAAAATGCTTGCAAGCTCTCTTTTAGGAAACCGGGAATCCGTATAGAATTATCTGAGGGACAGTGCTGTTTTTCAGATGTTACATTCACACATATTAGGAGGTTGGCAACCATTTGCATATCCTCCTGATACACATAGTCACCATGTTGTCTGAGCATGTATTTTACACTATATATGCACAGACATCTTGTCTGAAAAGAGCTGCACTTACCGTCAATTTGTCAAAAGGCTCACATCCAATTTATGTATCAAGTGCAGAGTATAACAACATAATGTCCAGCTCTCCCCCCCCCCCCCCCAGCTGGTTATGGGTTTTTGTCATGCATTCTACACATATGCAACATCTCCTGCTTTTCATGCATGCATCATATGTGGTGCAAAATGTGCAATCCTAAGAATTTTTCAGTTTTTTAAAAACAAGGTTCTATATAGTTCCTTCAGATAAATCTACCTTCCCCCCCTTACTTCCTGTCTGTAAGGACTGAGGCCACGTCTCACTCACATGAAGAGCATAATGGTCTGTTACAACATAGCAAAGATAATTCTGCAGTTTCCAGAGATCCAGCAGCAGCAGGGAAACTGAGGGCAGGAGGGTCCAATAGCAGTGCTTCCGTCTAGCCGGGTTGCTGAGTCAGCCCATTTTTAGCTGTACGTTTTGCCATTGCCTGAACAAAAGGAGGAAGCTGTGATCCTCCCCTCTGCTGCTGCTTGTGTCGACTCCAACTACTTAAAAATCTCTGCTGGAACATCATGGAAGACAATGAAGCAGATTTCCAGTCATAGGGATGGGCACGTGACTCTAGCAAGAGAGAATGGCTGTGTGAAGGTGAAAGGGAGGGCTTTCACCCCTATGATAGTTTATTTATTTGATTTTATTTGAATGTCACAATCCTGAAATCTTCAGGATCAGACATGACATCTATGTACCAATGCAGTCCTAAGCAAAATTAGGACACTGAAGCTAATGGGCTCAAAAATTCTACTTGGTGAGCTACTGGCATTAAAGTTGTGAGTGAGCAATTTGGCCACTGCATAAATCAATTTCCTCTGCAGCCATCCTTCCTGAGCTAAGACAAACATGTGTGAGCCAGAGGCTAAAAAACTGTGAGCTAGCTCACACTAACTCAGAAGGATGTAACTCCTGTTTAGGACTGCCCTGTAAATTTAAGCTTTGCAGCAGAGTACAACAGTTCCCTGCAGTCTGCTGAGCAGCACAGCCTAGTTATATGTTGACTCGGTAGTACTGCTGCAGAACTGAGCCATAAGAGCAAAACAGCTGCCTTGTGTCATCTTTGGCCACAGATAGTCACAACTAGTTTCTCAAGTCGATTAAAGGTTTTAATCTGTTTTTCTATTGCAGGAAAGAGGATTATGGCTCAGTATTGGAGCAATGCCTTTATGCTGCTGCTGTGGGCTCTGATCTTTGGCCCCCAAGCACTTCTCCATGGTTTCCAGTGTCCCATCAGCTGCACCTGCTCTTTCTTTGAATGGTTTGTAAAATGCTCCAATGCCAGCTTGTCTTCTGTTCCCAGTGGTATTCCACACACCACAGTGGAACTTGACTTGCAATTCAATCAGCTCAACAGCTTGCTGGAAGACACTTTCCCAGATTTGCTTGAGCTCAGCACTCTCTACCTCGGGAACAGCCAGGTGCATCACATTGAGCGAGGAGCTTTCCAGGGTGTGAGGAATTTGTACCATCTCTATCTGGACAACTGTCTCCTAGAAGAAATCCCAGGAGGAGTCTTTGAAAATTTGACTAATCTAGCCTTCCTGCATTTAGAGCATAACCGCATCGCTTACATCTCACCAGGTATTTGGTCGGGAAATTATCATCCCTATCTATAGTAGCAGTGAGAAGTAGCCTGCACCCCCTCCTGCCTTGATTCTTCAGCTGTCTTACCCCAATCCCCAGACACCTCAGGGTTTCTCCATGGTACAGAAATGATGTATTCTTAGAGCCTAAGAGACTGGACTAGAAATTATTGATTTCAGTCTCACCTCTATGACAAACGCATTAGGTAGCCTTAGGCAAGTGACTCCAATTGGCAATTCAGGGGCGGTTATTCTGACCACCTTTACAGAGTTTTCTTATGGGTAAAAAGAGTATTTACTTATTTATTGCAATTTGTATCCTGCCCTACCCCACATAACGTAAATGAAGCAATGGACACTTGCAAGTGCTATGCAAATACCAATTATTACTATGTAAAACACAAAGCACATATAATAGAATGATGCACACAATTATGGGAGATGTAAGCTTGGCTGTATATCAAGTGCTTGCTGATTTAACTGTACAGTTGGCCTGGAATGAGATAGCAGAAACAAGTCAGTTCAGATAGCCATGAATTTATGCTGGAACACTTTAAGCAGCAAAGTTTCCCTCTCTCCAGCAACTAAAACAAGTGGATAGTAATACCGGAAGCGTTCTTAAATTGATTCTCTTAGTTGCCAATTCTTCAGCTCCATCCACCTGTGTATGTTTTAGGTCTTTGAGACCCAAGAGGTAATTTTACTTTCCTCTTAGTATGGTTGATGTCTCCTCTGCTATTTTACAGCACCAATTCTGAAAGAAAAGCACAATTGTAACAAATCAACACTGTATATTTACAGAAGGAACATAATCTCTTCTCCCCTGTCCTTGGAATTGGTTGGAATTGCAGAACATGCATTCTTGCCACCAAGACAGGTCTGGCTAAATCCTGAGGTGCAGGGGTACCAAGGAAATGAAAACTCAGGTCCAATTAAGAAACAAACAAGATGCAGACAGCCCAAAGACTAATGTGCTGGAACGAGCAAGACCTGGCACACTGGAATGAAGGAAGCTGCAAGCTAGCCTCTCGATAGCTTCCTTACCATGAACAACAGAGAACATAGTTTTTATTGTTGTCTCTGAGCTATGTGTCAGTGAGGTTTTTAAAGCTGCTTGCTGTGAGTCGGACATGCTCTCACTTTTTCTCTCTTCTAGGTGCATTTTCCTCTTTGAAGCAATTGAGCTTCCTAGATTTGAGCTACAATCTGTTGACTGAACTTTCAGACCAAGCCCTTAGGGGTCTCGAACAGCTACGCCAGCTTTACCTCAGTGCTAACTTCATTGCCAACATGTCAGCCAGAGCCCTTCCAGGCAAACTGCGCACTCTCTACCTTGACCGGAATCAACTAGAAAAGGTGCCTGGCACTGTCCGCACCTCAACGACACTCTCCACTTTGCACTTGAGTGACAACCACATCTCGCAGCTGACATCCATTTCCTTTGGGCGGAAACTTCGCTCTCTGAGGCAGTTGTTTTTGGATAATCTTGACCTAAAAAAGATTTCCACATCAGCATTCAAAAGGCTACGCAGACTCGAGGTCTTGAGCCTGCGGAACAACAGTTTGGAGTCACTGCCATCTCTAGAATCACTGAAATATCTCTCCATTCTTTATCTGACTGGGAACAAATGGCAGTGCGATTGCAACTTGATCTGGTTACGTACCTGGCAGAAGAAAGCCATTAGGAGAGAACGCAGCCTGGCAGAGTGCAGCTCCCCCAAGGCCCTTCAGGGACAACTCCTAGTGAACACAGAGGCAAGTAACTATCCAATCTATGATTATAGGGCACAAGACACACCTTCAAAATTTCCAGCGTGGTAACTAGCAATTAAGGTTATTAACATTAACTTTTCATATGCTGCAGCCAAAACAGTGAGAACTCCCAGGACACCTCAGAAGTAGTCCTTAGACAAATGGCCACAGGGCAAGGAAACTCCTCTTTCTAATGGTTTCTGCAATGTAGTTTAGGACAGGCCTTAAAATCTATCTAATGCCTTTGCCTTGAACAGCCTATGGGCATTGGGTTAAGTTGATGATACATCAGACAGCACTGCAGCTAAAAAAATCCTGGGTAGTTTCAGAGTTGGAGCTCATGCTTACTGACTTGGCTACTGCCAATGAACGATGGCTTTAGATGCAGAGCGGTGAAATGAGCATAGCGACAGAAGTATTAGAGTATGTCCCTCTGTTTCCAGATTGATTCGGGAAGTCCATTGAACTCTGCGTGTCTGGTGTTCCCAGCAGTGCAAAAAAGAAAAGTGAGCCAGCAGTGGAATAATATGGCACAGACTGTAGACAGAGCAGAGCAATGGTATTGTCCCGTCCGGGACCTGGCCCCCCCCGCCGGGGACGCTCCCCACGGCACTCACCCAGCGTGTGGCCGAGAACGACCGCCGATCTGGCAAAGACCTGCCCCGGCGGGAGAAGGGGAGGCCGCGGGCTGCTACCTCAGGAGCCAGCCCTGCCGCCGCAGCACTCACGAGGGCTGTCCCCGCCGCCGCCAAGCCCCTGGCGATGTCCGCAAAAGGCCCCGGCTGCCTTAGCGCCGGGGAGAAGACCGGCCAGTGGCACCGGGCCTGACGCGGCCCCCGGGTGCCGTGGCCAGGATCAGAGGGTCTGACGGCAGTCCGCAAGGTGCCGCCCTTAACAGGAGCGTGCGGTGCGTGGCCCAGCGGCAGGGAAGCTGCGAGAGGCCTGCTGGTCCAGTCGACGCCCATGCAACCAACGGGTGTTGCAGTAGAAGTAGGGGGGGTGGGGCCAGAGACAGGAAAGGAGGGAGGACCCTCGGGGGTGTGACGGGAAGGAGCGGGGGTAATAAAAAGTGGGGCAAAACACTGGCCGAGGAGGATGAGCCGACAGGCGAGTGGAAGAGAGCCCAGTAGCCAGAGAGAGAGAGAGTGGGCCATCAACTCCCTAACGGAGGCAGAGCATGGGATAAGGATGTAGTCAACCCCCCACCTCTGGCCAAGTCTGAGGCCTAGCTGCACCCTGACGACCCCCCCCCCCCTCCACCCCAAGACCGCCGAGGGTCTTTCTGCACCACGGCCACTGGGGGCACCCCTCTGGGGGAACAGACAGGGCGTGACAGGTATTGCTATATATGACCAGTACTTTATAGAACAGCCCTGAATTTCAGCTGCTTTGGGTCCTCTTAGGGAGAAAGGTGGGGCATAAATAGAATAAATATTTTTGTTGCAGGACTTGTTTTGTAAGAGAATAAACTTGAAGTCTGGTTAATATTGGCGTCCAGAAAACTTACACAAGCCCTTCCCAGTTGGAGCCACCAGCTTCTCCTTCCTAACCCCTACTCCCATTTCCTGCACTCAGTATTCTAAACTACACTTTATTCTTATGGTGTCAAATTACACCTTCCATAGCAGCGAGAGGAAACTGGCAGCTACCCTTTGCACAACTCTGAAAAAACCCCTGCACGAATTATCAGTAATAATGAGTTGGGGAGGGAGCCTTTTCCCCTCAGACCACTGAAAGAGAAATACAAGAATAATTGCCTGAGCTGCGTACATTCCTCCCATCAAAGCCCGTAATGGCCTTGGACCCGCATTCCTGCAGGACCAGCTCTCCTGCTATGCCCCAGTGGGATCGCTTTGCTGATCTGAACAAAGCCTTCTGACACTGCTGCCAGCCTGCAAATGGGTAAGAAGAAAACCAGCAAGTTCTCGTTCACCTCTGTGGTAGCTCCCACCCTCATGGAATAGTCTCCTGAGGTGGTCAGGGAGGCCCCCAACACTTCTTTCATTTCACAAATGGTGCAAAACAAATGTTCAGGAAGGGCTTTTTTGCAAAGACGTTAGAATGGTAACAGAACAGCACAGAAGGTTGCTTCTATAAGGAATCGTATTGCAGTCTATTATACCATTTATTTCACACATCACCTCTCTTTTTTACAGCCATGCCCTCTACCTCTGTAAACGCCCCCTCCCCTTTATTATGGTATGACAGTCATGCCTTAGACTGGTCCAATGGGATTGTTTTTCAGATTTTGTAATCCTCCTTGAATAGCAGTGAGAAAGGCCGGCAATAAATAAATATACATGTTAATTAATAATAATGTGTGGGAAGCAGGTTTTTCTAGCGCTTCACAAACCTGCAAAAACCTGTTGGCCAGAGTGGGCACAAAAGGAATATGTACTTCCATAGGCAATGACAATCTTTATATCTTCCGCTTTCTATTTTAAAAACTGCCTATAAAACATACAGATAATAAGCAAAGAAATTGCTATGCAAGTTAAACTCTGAAATCATGAAGGATTGGTCTTTCCTATGAAACTATAGGGCTCTGCAGCTGAAGGATACATATTACATTTGGGAACTTGCTTTACAAAGAGTGAAGGTTTGTATGACTGACATACAATGGGTTGAGAAACATGCTGATCTTCTGACCTTTTCTCCCCCCACCCCCCCAGTTACAGAAACTGACTTGTCCTCCTTTTCAAATTGATTTTGCCTTCAACTCCTCTGCAAATACTGCACTCAAGACAACTATTCCACCCAATGAAAGACTTCTACCACAGGCTACAACCGCACAAACTACTACTACCGCTGCTTTCACTAGTTTAATTACCAGCAGGATCATCTCCACAGCAGGAACAAGAACTCAAAATAACTACCATGTATTAGAGAAATATGACCCCTGCCTGCCTAACCACATTAGTAGCATCCACACAGAGACAAAGGGAGACACTGCTCTAGTAGTTACCTGGTCTTCCTCTGGGGATCATGACCAGTTTGAAGTGCGCTGCAAGTCTGCTGTGGATGAGCAAATATTGCAAATGACTGGAGGGTTAACAGAGATGGAGTTTCACCATCTCCAACCAGGGACTGAGTACAAAATCTGTATCATTCCCCAGAATGAGAACCTCTTGGAATGTGTGGCTCCAACAGCCCAACAGTGCACATCAGGACACACTGGAACCCACCCTGTACCTCCACACAGCAGTTTAGCCCTAGGAATTGGTGTCACTGCTGGCCTTCTAGCACTGCTGGCCCTGCCCCTTTTTGCCTTTTATAGACAGAGGTTCCAACAAATCCAGTTCCGCCGCTACTATAATGAAGACAGCCCATCTTTTCAGTGCCAAGATATTCCCCAGTCCAAGATGACCACAGAGCCTGTCTATGAGACCTTAGAGAATCACCAGCATGTTTACATGACAGTTGCCAGCCAACAGCGCCAGATGGAGTGTATCCCAATTCCCACATCCACCTACTCCAAACAAACAAAATTCCAGTTCCAAACTCAAGCTTTATTAGTCACTTCCAGTAATCAGCAAGTGCTAGGACCTATGAATGTCCCCTGAACTCATCATAACTGTAGGCAAGAAATTTCCTGGCCTATCAGTGATTTCAACGTAAAACTGCAAGACATTTTCTCAAATTCAAACTTAGCCATTTTTCATTGAATATTTACTCCACATATATAGAAGTCAGCCATTTGCTTTCATGACCGCAGAGGGGAGAGCTACTTGTCCCTCATGTTTGGATCAAAATTTTTTTTAAAGATAATCCTGGAAAGGAATCACTTACAATATGTGCATTAAAACTGTTTGGCAGTTATGACCCATCCCTAAAACCATTATATTTAGAATCCTCATCACCAATACCAAATTTACATACATAGACTTTCTCTGAGGGACTGTATTGTGGTGGATTAAAGGCCTCTCTTCCACCCATACAAGCAGCTTCCAATGGTGGCAGTGGATCTGCTGATGGAAAAGGGATGGTTTGAACTGCTTCTGCCTCCTCTTCCTCATTGTAGCACTGGCATAGCCTTTAGCCTTCAACCCCTAGTGCGGCTCAAAGATAGCAGCTGAGGAAAAGCAGATAAAATCTACCTTTACTGGTGGTGCATAGGATCCAACCCATTATTTACAATATATGGCAACTGTTCTTATCAATTTATGTGCATTATATTAATCAGCTTTTTCGCTTTTTGAAATAGTGTGCATACACATGAAAGCTTATACCTTGAATAAACCTTTGTTAGTCTTAAAGGTTGACTCAGAATTTGTTCTACTGCTTCAAACCAACACGGCTGCCCACCTGGATCTAGCTTTTTCTCTGATTATGTAAATCCAAGAAAACTTTTTGAAATGAGTGACGATTTATAACATCTACAATAGCACAGACTGCATACTTTCATGAACACACAAAGCTGATTTATTTCGAGGAGAGTATTGCCTACTTTTGCTCTGACCTATGTGCTGAAAATGACCATTTGCTTCATAGATGAGATTAGGGTGGAAATAACAAACATTACCCAAGTGACAAATAAACAGACTCTAGACCTACAGCATTCCTAGTGGAAGAATATAAGGTTTTATAAGGCAATTTAAGTCAGATGCTGAACCACTTTAAAACATTCATAATGTATCAAAGACCACAGCTGTGAAAGTACAGCATATTTATTTACTTCACTTAAACCCCATTCCACCCCCTGTGTAGTTCTGAAGTGGCTTACAACATTCTCTCATCTTCTATCTTTGCAACTCTGTTAAGTAGTGTGAAGTAATGCATTTTCTCCTGGGAGGTTGGCATTGATCAAAAGCCTCCAATGTGTGTTTTAAAAATCCCACACACACCCCCAGGCCAGAGAACAGGCATGGGGGGGGGAATTTGTGCAAGGGATTTCCAGACATAGCTCACCTTCATTCAAATGCTAATAGATCTAGGAGGAGAGATAATAGGTGGGTCCAGATCTCCCCTTCCCCAAGCAGGGAACAGAGTTTTGAAGGAACAGAATGCTAGAAAGTCTCCAGGAAACGCCTGTCTGTCCTGGTGTGACCTGGTCAGGGGGTGGAGAAGCAGCTATGATAAAAACTCCTGGCAACAGGAAGGAGCTCCCTTTTGTGATGGATCCATCAGAGGAAGATCTCTGAACTGAGATCTACAGGGAGGCAGCCATTTTCATCTTGTGCTCGCCTATGGAAGCTCTGTAGAGATAGAACTCCTAGACTAAAGAGTCTGTCCTCTTTTCTAACATCTGACAGGGCATGTATAGAGAGAGGCACAGATGATTTGCATTTTTGCCCATTTCTTTTGTAACTCTTGCTCAATCTGGTGTTGTGCTAAGCCTTAAAGTATTCTTGTAAACATTTTCTTTTAAATACTTTATCACTGTAGATGCTAGCAGGGGTTCTCTGTACCACATAGACCTCCACTGTCTCAGAAACACTATTTTAAAAGGAGTGCCAAGAGGAAGGCAGGTAGTTGGCAAGCAGCTATTTCTCCAGGGGGGACAAGGCCATAAACTGTCCCTGTGGTGACCAGGCAGTGGGAGACACGGAGGCAAGGCCTCAGAACTGGGAGGGGAAGCTGTAAATCTTCACCCTCCCAGTGGGCAATTCCATACAAAGATCAGGTGGTCGTGGTGAGCTACCCCAGATTGGAAGAAAAGGCTCTCTAGGTGTAGAGAAACACCTAGGATAGCAGGATGGAATAGGGCCTGCAGGTTAGAGCAGGCATGTTCTGCCACAGTTAGGTTAGACTGAGAGCATGTGACTGGCCCATGGTCACCCAGCAAGTTTCCATGGCGGAGTGAGGGATTTGAACCTGGGTCTCTCAGATCCTGGTCTGACACTCTGACCACTACACCATGTTGGCTCTCAAACCACAGTGCTTATTTAAACAGTAATGTTGCCCTGATTTTCTGAGCAGGAGACTTTAGGAATAAATACCACTGTGAAAGGAAGAACAGTTCCCCAAATTTGTTCTTTTGTGTGGCCCTTGCACAAGAGATGCTCTTAGTGGCTTGTCTTCCCTGGCCAGAATACCACATAGCTTGATATGTCATGCTGGCTAGAGAAAATTTGAGAGCTTTAGGTGAGGAACTCATTTGTAATGTACTCCCTTCAAATTCTGAAATGAAATGAAGTCTCAGAATAGTTGTAAATGCAAAAATCCTAAGTCGGAAGAAGAGAACAGCAGGGCAAGAGAATGGAACTTTCAAGAAGGGCAATTACTTGCAATGTGTGAAGGAGTCTGCTAATTTTCAGTTCTACTTCTGTTTGATTAGCTACTTCCTCCTTATGCAGTAAACATCCCCCAAACTTAACTGATGAAACCTGCTACTCCATGGACAACAATGATCCCCATTGTCAAAAGAGAAAGAATAAAGAGGAATGGATTTTAAAGACAGCCACAACTGATTTTGCTTATTCTTAACCAAATCTATTTTAATTGGGCACATGTGTGTGCGTAGAGCAGTATCACAACAACAGGCCACCAGAATCAGTCCTATTAGTGGGAAAATCCAATGAAAAGTGGTGAAGAATCACTCATGAAATGTCTGTTTCTTGGGGATATTTGCCACATTCCACAGTTATGACATCCCAAATCTTGGAGAAACAAAGCAGAAACTTTGGTTTCTACCTAGGTGATGGTCAACAATGAGGGGAAAAACTACAGACCTAATTGTGCTTCCAGCACAATGGAGTAATAAAGCTAGATTCAGAATTTTGCTGCTGTTGCCCCAAGGGAGGAGGTCCTTTGACCCACAATGCAATTTGACACAATAGGTGGGTCTCAAATCCTGGCAACAGCTGAATTTGAAAACAGAAATCCAAACAAAACAAGTGTAGAAAAATCAAGAGAGGACTAGTGGAACAAAAAACTGTAAAGATAGAACAGGGAAGGCAGAGTTCACAATGGAAAAATTGAGCTTAAAATAATAATAATGAAAACACCACAAAAAACATAGTGCAGAGTTCCTCAAAGTTTGTTATAGCAGACGGCGGCCAAACATCCTGGAGACAAGACAGGAAAGGTTTTTCATCCCTAAGTTCTAATTGTCTTTTCTTGTTCTCCATCTTGGAACGCTTTGCTGACAGTCCTATGACAGGGATGGGGGCAGCTGCTCATGTGTTACAGCTGATGGAGAGTTTGCAACAGTAAGTGGCGAGCAACAGAACACGAATCCAAAGCACGGTTGGGCCTGCAGAGACAAAAGAAATGAAAAGATAAACATTTTCAGACTTTAAGTTGACTTGTACCTGAATACAGGCTTGTTTTCAACAGGGACAAGATCTACCATTATCTGGGACTTATCTGGGACTCAAATCAACTTCCTCGATATCAAAGCTTACCTTATCTACCTTCTGAAGATAAGCAATATAATATGTCTGCAAAAAGATCACTCTTTATAAATTGCTATATATAGATCTAAGTGCCAACAGTTGAAGGTATATAATTGTTAATAAAAATAAATGAACATAAAGGTTGAAAAAAAAATTGTTTTGGATATTGTACAACAATAAAACATTACCAAAGTGTACCTTTTGCCAAGAGATAATCAAATATTGGGAAGCTAATTAGATGTGTATGACTTCTAAGGTACAAACCTCTCTCTCTATTAGCCTAATGAAAGCCCCCCCAAATATTATCACCAATTTCAAGGCCCAGATAGCTCCATTAGGAAACATACGTCATAGAATAAGGATGTGTCCACTATCAGGTGAAATCTGTTTCAGACACTCAAATTTCTGGGTTCCTGGGATCCCCTTCCCACCCAAAAGCAAGGAAAATAATATTTTATTTATTTGTGTTCAATCTCTTATTAAAGTATCACTCATACAGTTAATTATCATCATATTTTCTAATTCTTCAGAATTGGGCAAGTAACACTAGAAGTACTGACTAGCGCACAGTGGGCGCAATTCTTAATTTAATGATGCTACACATAAATAAAAGTTTATATTCTGAATATTTCTATTATCTTGAACATGAGTATATTCATTTAATTTTTACCACACATCAAAAAAGGGGATTTTAAAATATGAACATTATAATATTTTTAATATGCACAGAATATAATATCTTGCATTTCACTAAGATGACTACTTATACCAATGCTATTTTTTGAAGAGTTTTTATACCCCTAATGACAAGTCATCCAAGTTCTAAGTTAATGTTAGCTTCCAAATTTGGATCACTGAACATTCTGTTCAGTCTTGAAAACAGGTTGTACAGGGACCAGACTAAACAAGTATTTATGCCGGAGTACTATGAGTTGATTTTTACCAATATAAACTCATTTTCCTTGCTGAGGCAGCACAGTACTCACTTTGTAACAAAGGCCAAGAGTACTGGGATGAGAGACTTGGGGAAATAATCCTGCTGGACCATGTGATTCAGAGTCATCAGAGGACCATAAAGGCTTTGAACAGCCTTAATCTTCTCTTCACTCTAGAAAGCAGAAGCAAGATACAGATAAGCTATGTTCCTTACGGCAGTCCAGGAAGTTCTTCTCCTACAATTAGTCTTACAGGCATCTATGAAATTACCAAGCATTTACCTGTATTCCTTTCTATTCTTGTCCACATGTAACAAAACACACTCATCCTACTCCTACATCCATTCCCTTATGCTGTCACTGCTGTAACCATATTGGCAGCCTGGACCAGTCTTTGAAAGCCAAGAAAAAGGTAGGCTAACCATGTGTTGCTTTTCACAGCACTCTGGCACCTGCTTCCAGAACAGAACTACAATTTATAGTTTAAATCGTCTGCAAAGACACTGAGTTGTGAAATGCCTTTTTAAAAGAAGTAATCATTCCAATAATAAACAGAAATTACTTTAATCACTGAGGTCAAAGATTTATCTACAGTTCCATTAATACTGCACAATTTCTATTTTGCCCACAGTCTCCACATTTTCCTGTCACATTAAGAACAGAAAGGGTATAAGTGAAGTGGTGCCGCCATTTTAACAGAATTTCATAATGTTGCCATAGCCTATTTCTATTATCTAGGCATGCATCAGAACAACAGTGTCACAGAAACAAAAACACTTTCATTCACATTTGGCAAGATGTTGGCTTGTGAATCCTGGGTGTTTTGGAATAAGGATGCTGGGTTACTGTCAGGGATAACACAAACCACATAGCCCCCCCCCCCAAATCATTGCAAGTCACCCCCTCCAATTTTACCTTGAGTAATCCCATGTGGATCAGGAGGCTAGTAATGAAAGCATCAGAATTGAAGGTAGCTGAAGAGAAGGCTTCCCTCATCATCACGTCTAAAGAGACAGATGAGTGTCAGTTTAAAGAGCTCGTGAAATGCTTCTCTTGCACAGTGCAGTTTCATTTTTTCAGGCTACATTCCCTATCTCTCAAAGTAACAGGGCAGGCAGAGCATTCACCACCACTTTGTTGACATCCCACCCTACTTAGGCAGCACGTTGGCCATGACAGTGCAATGCTGAGGAATGGATAGTCTGCAACTGTCATCACAGCACAAAAAGCTGTGGATCTAACTGCTACAACAGGATGGAACAGTGCCCTTGAAAGCCACAAGAGCAGCAGGAGGCTGCAGTGGCTCCAATTCAGGGAGCCCCATCAGATGGGTCCAGGGACAAGAAGGATCTGTGCTTGACAGGTAGATGAACAGCTGCCATAACTCTACTGGATGTTTTCTTCACCTAATGGCTGGCTGGCAGGCACATAGCTGAGGGCTGCTTTGAATTGTTCCACATGGTCACTTACTATGAAATGTGCATAGAGATATGAAGGCCTAGGGGCAAAAAAAATGAAAATCTGCAGGAGCTCTTAAAAACAAAGATTCCTATTGAATATTCTCTTTTAGAATGAGTGAAATGCTCTTTAAGGAATTACTTAAAATATATCAAATGAAAATTTTTATGTAAAAATCTACAGCATTTGTTACAAATGAATGATACTGCAGATCCATTCTTAAGCAACATAACTAAATGAGTGGTGACTGGCCAACTTCAAGGATTCCTAAATAAAGCAGCAGATAGTCTGCATCTGTTCCCACCTAGTTCAAGGACTGGTTATGGGACTAAAATGACTTTTGTTGGCCTGCTGGATAACACATGCTGGGAAATAAGGGTGTGCGACCCTGTTAATTCTCCTAGATCTCTCAGCGACTTTTGATACCATTGGTCATGGTATCCTTCTGAACCGCCATCCAGGATCAGGACAGGTTCTGTGGTGGCTCCAGCCCTTCCATGAGGTTGGGTTTCAGAGTGTGGTGCTGGGGACTGCTGCTCTGCCCCTTGGCTTACAGGGTCCCCCATACTTTTCAGCATCTATGTAAAGTTGCTGGGAGAGGTCATCCAGAGATTTGGGCTGAGTTGCCACCAATATACAGATGATACTCAGCTCTATTTCAGGCTTCCAGCAGATCTCAGGGAGGCAGTGGAAACCATGAAGAGGTGCTTGGAGGCAGTTTTGGAATAGATGAGGGTAACAAGTTGAAACAATCTCAAAAGACAGAGGTGCTACTACTGGGGGAAAGGTCTTAAAAATGGATGGGGTTGCACTCCCCCCTAAAGGAGCAGGTCTGTAGCTTGGAGGTGCTTTCGGACTTTGGCCTCCTATTAGATAAACAGGTGCCAGCAGTGGCCAGGGGTGTTTTTCACCAGTTTCAGCTCTTCCTGAGCAGTAAAGATCTTGCCACTGTGGTGCATGCCTTGGTAACATCTGCATTAGATTACTGCAGTGTGCTCTACATGGGGATGCCCTTGAAGACTGTCTGGTGGTACACAATACTGTGGTCAGAATGTTGACTGGAGGACGGACCATAGCACTCCAGTCTTGTTCCATCTACACTGGCTTCTAATTTGCTTCCAGGCTCAATTCAAGGTGCTGTGTGGCCTGGGATCCACGTACCTTAAGGACCACCTTCTCCCATATGAACCTACCTGTTCATTCTGGTCATCTTCGCAAGCCCTGCTTGGGTTGCCCCCATCTGATGCTAGAAAGGTGGTAACCCAAGAAAGAGCTCTCTCAGTTATGGCATCAAAATTTTAGAATTCCTTCCCAGGAGATTAATCTGTCTCCCTCTATCAGTGCCTTCCAGGAGCCAGTTTGGTGTAGTGGTTAAGTGCGCGGACTCTAATCTGGGAGAACCGGGTTTGATTCCCCACTCCTCCACTTGCACCTGGCTGGATGACCTTGGGCAAGCCATAGCTCTGTACCAGCTGTTCCCTCAAGGACAGCTTGGGAAAGAGCTCTCTCAGCCCCACCTACCTCACAGGGTGTCTGTTGTGGGGAGGGGAAGGGAAAAGGAGTTTGTAAGCCGCTCTGAGACTCCCTTGGGGAGTGGAGGGCGGGGTATAAATCCAATCTCTTCTTCTTCTCTTCCACCAATGGAAGAATTTTGTTTGATTTGGCATACTCCAAAAATGGTTAATGGTCTCATCCCTGGTCCTGGTGCCATAGGTTTGTGTTTTTATTTATTTTATAATTTTAAACATTTTTAATTGTTCAACTGTATTCTTGTTTGCCACCCTGGGAACTCTGATGAGGTGGAAAGGCAGCATAAAAATATTTTAAACAAATAAGTATGTGCTAAGGTAGCATAGGGTATAGCAGTCTACAGCTCTCTCAAGCACTGGATATGTTCTCAGTCTTGCATGTAGAAAGCTAAAGCATTTGTACTTCTAAATTCCACAAATACGCCAAACAGCGTATAGAATATAGTAAACCATAAATTATGCATGTTATGCCGTTAATACAGTAAAATATATTCAGGTTTTATAGTCAGCCCTTGGACTCAACTGCTTAGTTCAGGTTCGTTTCAGATTTCTGCAATCCTATTGTGCTATTCACTGATGTCCTAGCCTGCTGACTGTATTTCACTTATGTTATGCAATCCACCTGGAGTCTCAGCAAGAAGACTAAACTATACAACATGTAAATAAACTGGCCACCCATGTACTATACAACTTGAGTGCCTGATAACCTCTGATTTGTGTCCCAGGCTAGCAGTCAGCATAGGGGTCTTAAGGACCTGGTGGTGTGCTGTCCACAACTGCCATCTATATTTGCCCTGGAGTTTCTCAGCCTCATTTATTCTGAAGCTTCCCAGATATTTGGACCAAAGAGACGACCTCACCTGTTGTTTCGTGCACTGCTGTCTTCACCGTTGTTTCATCTTTGAACACAGAAGAGATCTTCAGAAAAACCATAACTACCTTCTCGACATCAGATGTGTCTGTCTAAAAGAAACACAACTCCAGAATCTGAGAATGTCATGCCTACAGCAAGATATCTTGTTGCTAGAAAGAATAACTGGGCCATGCTTGTGCTTAAATCCTCAAGCTTAATCATGCCTCAGCAGCTTCACTTTACAACTAGGGAAAAGCACACAAATGTAGGCTATTTCTGGAATCTAAATATATTAAGCACTGTTAAGCAAAGTAACACAGTGAAAGTGCAAATGCACAGTCTGCACATGTGACGTTTTTCTGGACAGAATATTCACAAGAAAAGCACATGCACAAAATGAATAGATCATTTTAAAAGTGTTCCTGGAGCACTGCCTGTGCTGTAACTCATTTTGCCCTCTCAGAAGTTGCACTGTTAGTATCTTAGCAGCACACTTTGCTCAGGTCAATAGGCTCAGGTGGGAAGTTGGGTATTTCAGGCTCTCAGGCTTCAAACTCCATCCTGGCACTAAATCATTTCATTGCCTTTGGAAAGGTACTTTCTCCTCATTTCAGTTTCCTATCTGTGAAGAGATCATCACAGTAACCAGGCCTAATCACACTGACACAATTCACGTAAACTGGGTACGAAGCTACTGCGCACAGAAACTAAAATGGTTTCATGTCTTACTGTAGCTCTCTTGGTACATTTTCAGAGCTTACAAGATCTAGTTTCTGACTATAAAAGCCTTAAACTGGATACAAAGTTGATTCTTGCACAAGTTAGTTATCTCGTCTTATAGTATCATGGGACAAGGGCAACTCCTTGTCTCCCAGAGACCTTCGTATTTATATTCTGAATTCCCTGACATACATGGGAAAGCCAAATTCCCCACTGCAGTCTTGCAATAAGTTACTGCAAGCCATTTCAAATGCAATGCATGAAGGAGCATTTAATAAATAAGAAATCAGTACAATCGATCTTCACACAAATATATATACATTGGATATATACATTGGAATGGTTTTCTGCTTGTTCAGGAAACTAATACCCAGGCTGCTTGTAAAGCAACTTGGAAAGCCTGGGCCTTATTACACACGCTGCATGTTGCTGAATCCTGACTCACGTTTTAGTTTGTGGACTGACTGTGTTCTATGACTCATGCATGTCCTTTTTGGGGAACAGTTTGAACACTTCTTCAGTAAAGAAAAGAATGTATTCCTTCTACATTTATATGAAAAGCATTCTTACAGACTCAAATGTCACAGCAGCCAGCCAAGAGGGGAGGAAATACTGGTGAAGACGGCAACACCAAGCACTTTGGGTGTACAGAGCAGCTGCTTGCATTTGATCAAGAAAGCAGTGACTGACCTGCTGAACTATCAAGGCTGAACACTTGGGGCCCAGTCGCAATAGTTTTTCTGGAGAGGGGAAAGCAAGAAATGTACCAACATCCACAGGAGGAAGAGTAGAAGACACTGGAGTGGACTCCTGAAACAGATAGATCAGATCATTAGCACATCTTTGAATGCACCATAGATCTCAATTTGTACACACAAGCACTTGAACCGCAAAGGACATAGCCAAACTAGAAGGGGGGGGGGGGGGGGGAAATGGGACACAGCAATTCTGAAAGCAACAACTGTTAGCCTATTTAGAAGAAGAAGAAGAAGAAGAAAAGATTGGATTTATACCCCACCCTTCACTACCCAAGGGAGTCTCAGAGCAGCTTACAAACTCCTTTTCCCTTCCCCTCCCCACAGCAGACACTCTGTGAGGTAGGTGGGGCTAAGAGAGCTTTGATAGAAACTGCTCTTTTTCAAGAACAGCTCTGACAGAATTATGACTTGCCCAAGGTCAACCAGCAGGTGCAAGTGGAGGAGTGGGGAATCAAACCTGGTTCTCCCAGATTAGAGTCCGCGCACTTAACCACCACACCAAACTGGCTCCTTGCTGGGCTCACAAACATCAACAAGAGAGCCCTCAAATACACACATCTCTACCTACAGCAGTTTCTCATCACCACCTCCTGAAGGTCATGAAATATGGCTGTACTTACATGAGTATCTAAAAATTTTTTAGGAGTCAGCAATTCTTGTTCTCCCTGCCCCCTCTCCTGCACTTGAGGTTCTTCTTCTTCTTCTTCCTCCTCCTCCTCATCTTCCTCCTCCTCCTCCTCATCTTCCTCCTCATCCTCATCGTCATCCTCATCGTCATCATCATCCCCCTCGTCATCACTAAATAGAGGAATTTTTAGAGGAAATGGTTTACAACATTCTGCATAGCATGGACAGACATTATTTAAACCATCTTATGGATTTCTTATCACCTTAGGGTAGTTGTAAACATATTGGGTTGAACACTGCAGAAGAACTTGCAGAAGTTGGCAAAGCACATCTTTGTCTACCTGCCCCAAGCAGCATACTACTTGTCCCCAAAATCCTTATGGTCAGGACTTCCTCACAAACTAAACTGTACCACAGTACAAGGGGCTGCTGTGAAACAGAAGAAACTTGGTTAAAATTACCCCTTTCAGTGACAGTGTGCTGGCAGAAAAAGGGAGGAGACAATTCAACCCAGTTCTCCCTTCTCACTGTAGCCCTTCGTACTGTCTGGTGCCCTGGGGGTCCACAAGCATCTTCCGACTCTCATTCAATGTCATTAACATTGACAAGCCGCTTCAGAAGATGATTTAATGGCCGTCCTACACTTTGGTTACAAACAGGGAAGTATCTAATTCCCTAAAAAAGGTGCCAAATTGCTCTCAACATAATTTTAAAAAGTTAGAGGTCTCTTTGATTTCTGCAAAAGTTTGGGAGTACTTTCTTTATTAAACAACTAGCTGAGATGGCAATGCTAGAAAATTTTGAAAAATACGCCCCCCCCCCATCTTTTCAAGAGGAAAAAATAGGAAATTTAGAATGAACTGGGGGAAAAACTGCAAACTATTTGGAATTAGGGGCTTCCCCCTCCCCCAACTCAAAATATACAACATGAAAACATCAGAGGAATTTTTTATGTTTGGGGGGCACTAGAAAAAACTCCTAAGGATTTTTCCCCTTTTGGAATGAGTGGAATGTTCAAGGTAAGATTTTATTCAAGATTTTAAAGTAATATTTTACTCAAAAGTAGAATATACAGCACTAGATAATGAAGAGTCCAATATATATATATATATACAGCAAACTTTCAAGAATAAGTTTATTGTTTAAATGTGAATAATTTTGGTGACAATTTTGCTATAATGTATTTAATGAAAATACATTGAAAAGTTCAGTGTTTTAAATTCAATATCCAAATATGCTGGCAGTCCTACATATTGTTGATGGTATTTGGTTTCTGTCCAAATAATGCAATTTTGTTTACCTCAGGCTTTTTCTGCCTTCAATTTTTTAATCTGTGTCTCAGATGGCAAAAATTAAAGTTGCATAAAATAGCATAGGATGCAGCAGTTTGGTGTTCTCTCAAGTACAGGGTATATTTGAATTTTTCCTATAGAAAACCAAGGCATCTATTTTTTAAATTCCATAAATATACCAAATATTACCTTTGGACACACCAAGTTACATTGTGCATTTTATGCTGTTGAATCAGTAAAACAAGTTTTATGTTTGATAGGAAAATAGGTAGTGCATCTATTTCAATTTTGCTCTAAATTTCTATTTTTTCCCCTGGAAAACAAAGCCACACAGTTTTTTTTCCAGGGCTTTAAAATTTTTGGACATTTTACAACTTTAGTAGTAACCAAACAGTAAGTTCCAGATCATTTATATCAGAAAGATTACTTTTTGGGGAAAAAAGGCCAGGGAAAGGAGAGCCAATGTACTAAAACTGAAGAATGTATAGTAGTCTTCCAACCACCCCTAAAGAACCAAAAGGTTCTCTGAGCTATTGAAGAATTCATCCCTTCAGACAGAGACTGAGCATCATCAGAACAGAACAAGGGAAAGAATCACTTATTTTTGTATGCTAAGGCAAGTGAAGCTCCATTTCCTGACATATGGTTTTGTCGCCTTCTTGAAGTCATTGCAATTACAAAGCAAGTACTTTCAGAGAAACAAATTCAATCCAACTGAAACTGCTTATATTTCTTCAAAAGCTTCAATATTTCTTATATTTCTTCAAGCACTCATGGGGGCTGAAACTTAAGAGACTGAACAAGAATTTCCAAGTCAGCAAACACAGCAGCATGATTCCCACACACTCCTGTTTTCCCCCCAGTAACGGTTTCTCTGAAAATATGATCAGGAACTGAAGGCTCTATTTACCTATTGTTTTGATGGTTAACTGGTAGTGCAAATCCAAACAACCAACTTACGACTAGGCCACTTCCAGAAAGAGGGCTTAGGAGACCAAAGGGAAACAAATACAGAGCCTATCAAGCAAACAGCCCTCGCACCCATGTAGTGTCAGGCCACCATCACTATCACACCATAGTCCTGAAATGATGATTCCACTCAATAATCTAGTGGGTCACGGTGCTTCTCACCTCAGGGATCCAAGCACCTCCGCCATGTTGAAGCTTTCAAGGATCTCCTGAATCTGTTCACAGCCTTCCTCCCCAAGGCAATTGCCTGCAACAAAGACGGAAACATACCATGGCAAAATCCTATATTTATTTATTTATTTGTTAAAATTTATATCCCGCCCTCCTCGCCATAAGGCGGGCTCAGGGTGGCTAACAACAGCCGTTAGGCACAATACATTTAAATTTTTTTTTTTAAATAACATAAAAACAAGCTTACACAATTACATAGATGACGGTGTTTTAGTACAGATATCAAAACAGCATTCAGGCATTGATGGCTAAAAAATCAGGCCGGGCCCGATGTATATACTGTGGGCGACCCCTATTTGTATGCCTGGCGGAAGAGCTCCGTTTTACAGGCCCTGCGGAATTGCAATAAATCCCGCAGGGCCTTGATGTTATCCGGGAGCTCATTCCACCAGTAAGGGGCCGCCACAGAAAATGCCCTGGCCCTTGTTGCCGCCAAGCGGGCCTCCCTCGGCCCTGGGATAGTCAGGCGGTTCTGGGACCCGGATCGAAGTGCTCTCTGGGGAATATAAGGTGAGAGGCGGTCCTTCAAGTAGCTAGGTCCTCAGCCATATAGGGCTTTATAGGTAAGTACCAGCACCTTGAACCTTATTCGGTATGCTATAGGCAGCCAGTGCAGTGTTTTTAGGGGGGGCTGGACATGCTCCCGAGCCGGGAGGCCTGTCACCAGCCGCGCCGCTGCATTCTGCACTAGCTGCAGCTTCCGGATTTGGCACAAGGGCAGCCCCATGTAGAGGGCGTTACAGTAGTCCAACCTTGAGGTGACCAAAGCATGGATCACTGTGGTCAGGTCGTCACGCCCAAGGAAGGGGACCAACTGCTATACTGGCTCCAAGAAAATTTGCCTGGGAATACATTAGAATGGGCCTATGCTTCCATCGACAGAACACTTATTTCAGGACCATTTTTTATATGAAAGATTTTACTAACCAACTGCCCACCAGGATTTGTGCATGGAGTGAAAAATAACTGTATATTATTTGTTGAGCTTTTTTTTTTTAAACACCTGTAAAATTGTACCTGTGGCCTCTAATTAATTTGCATGAATGTTTGTAAACACTCCATTTGATCAGAAAACAAAGCTGCTAGAATATTTGTCACCTGCCTTCTATAAGAAAAGAGAAATTGTTCAGTTTGGCTAGGATTAAACTCTCACTCATACCTAAGAACAAGCACAACAGCTGAGGAATGGAATAAGACCCCATGAATTCAAGAAGCTAGGACAGGAAGCCCAGGGGTAAAGTGGCAGAGTGCACAGCAGACAATCTACCAAGAACAAGGAACCCATACGTTAGGTAGGTGGAAGGGAAACATCTTTGAGGAAGAAGGCAGAAGAAACAGGGATGAAAGGTGATAACCACATATTGACTTGAACCAACAAAACGATTAGGTGGTTACATACACTGGCTGTTACCACAACACAATTAATGTATATTACTCATCAACACCATATTCCCATACCATTGAGATCAAGCTTCTCTAGCTCTGACTTATCTTCAGTGGCTTCAGTGATAATCAGAGCAGCATCTCGCTTGATTTCACAGAAGGATAAGTTGAGTTCCTAGGAGATAGATGGTGTGGTTATTAGGAATAATCAAGTTGAAGAGCACAACTGAGCACCTCTTTCATATATGCTCAGGAAGGCACACTTTAAAGTCACACAGCAGTGCTTCATTTAAAAGGACATCTGAGGAAAAGGAGTACAAATAACCCTGCAAGATCTTACAGAAGTACTCTGTTCTTTTGTTGACTCAGTCTAAGGATCACAAAAACTAATCTGAGGTGAAGTTTAATTTATTCATTGTAACTGTGGACCTAGTACATTCCACTTAAACTGGGTTTGGTTTGTAATGGACAAAAGGCAAGTAGCTTGCCATAACTACAGCATTCAAGATTCACAGAGGCACAGTGGATGTACTTCAGTTGCAGTTTGAGATGCTATCTTTAGTATTAGGATGGATTACAGCTGCTGGCATGAGTATGATCACATATACTTTGCCAGCCTCTATTCTAGGATTTTAAAGTAGGACAGAAATAGGCAGAAAATTTTGTATATATTTAGAGTGCACTTAGACAACTCTGATTTAAAAGAGGTATACACAGATATCCAAGAGGATCAAGTTTATAGTGGTAGTCAATACCTTCAGTTTATGGAGCCCCTCTTTAACAGCATCAGCAATGGCAACCGCACCTTTTGAACGCACCAGGCAGTCACCAAAGTTGATCACTTCCACTTGTCTGAGTTTTTTCAGGGTCTGAGTAGAATAAAGACCACATGTAAGCAAAGTCACAAAAGTGGACTGTACAAGACCACTGCAATCTTGCCAAAAGCAATTCCCATTCTATGTCTTTGCAGGACTTTGTACCTGCTATTAACATTAAAAGGATTGCATCTAACTGCAAGGAACTCACCTCTGCCATGGCCACAGCCCCCTTTTCTGTAAAAGTGTTGTCATTCAGGTTGATCACCTTCAGCAAGGGATTGAGAGCAAAGGCTTGTGCTAAGGCTGTAATTCCTGGGTGGTTGATTCCATTCTGTGGCATATGCACTTCTTCCAATGTGCCAATAATCTGAGCAGTAGCAACAAAACAAGAAGGGTATTATACCAACATAGGAGATATTAATATAATATACATTCTCCCAGAAAGGTGTTAGAGAATTATTATTGTTTCAGCTGTGTTGACTCTCAGATATCTTGCCTGAATATTCTGAAACCCCATGAAGCATCCAAGGAGACAAGCTTTCCTGCATTTTGAATAACCAACAAACATCTCTTACTCTAGCATGCACCATGTTGGGACGCTGAAGTAATCTTATAGGTGCATTATGCATTCACATCTTACTGCAGATCTTCAGAATAGTAAGCCTTTAATCTTGACTTTGGAATCTGTGCCTGCCTATGCACCATTCTTTTTCCTCCGGTGTATTTATTATACAGCTACAATTAGAAAACCACACTTCTCTATATCAGGGTGGAACTTCACTTGGGACATGTGGGGGGGGGGGTGTCCAAAGGTTTTAGAAAAAATTTATGCAGTTGCCTATCGCAGCTGCGCAGTAGTGTCCGGCAACTGCCTTCCATTTAACTCCTCATGGCTCACGTTTTGTGCATGCATTTTAGTGTTAGTTCGTTAAATGAAAGGGAACAGAAAGGAACACAGGCAAAGGGGGAAAACTGATGTTGAAACTGACCGGATTTTTTTTTTTTTGACAAGCAGCTGCGAAGACCTGATTACTATATTGCCCAGCACTACGGGATTCTCTGCTGTATTATCAGCCATTGTGAAAAATGGGGAAAAATCACATGATCCCATAATACAGGGAGGTATGTTGTGTGTACAGAATGCAAGGTATAACACCAGCATTACAAGCTGTGATTGTTGGCAACATGTGTGCGTGCACACATCTGTGCAGTCAGCTGCAACTCGACCATGCTTTGCAGGACTGCAATTTGTATGGGGGAGGAGTCCTCTGGCACAAGCTCTGGAGAGTTTTTTTAGTCTTCTGACACTAATTTTTTTTTAAAAAATTGGGGGTATTTTTACCAATGCCCTAGCACAGCTGCATAGTAATGCTAATTTCCTGCCCTTCCTTACAAATTTGCATGGTTATATGATTCTCTAATTTGATTCTGCACACTGGCTGTGACCTTGGCAGTTTTTTAGAGCCTATCCTGTGCAGACTGCACTCTGTCCTCCAAATGGATCAATCCCAAGTGATTCTTAAATTCAGTGGTTTGCAGAAGGTCCATGTGGCTCAGCCACCATTTTAAAGTTAGGATTCCGGAGACCCCCCCAAAAACATTATTCACTAAAGCATTAAAGGGAAAAACATTTTCAAAGCTTTAGGCTTCTCATCCCAGTTGTCTCTCTCTCTCTTTTTACATCTCATGTCAATTTCCTTCAGCGCTGACAATTCCCCCCCCCCCATTTAGTTTGCATGCAGCACTGAACTCCCTGGGATTTTTTTTGCACTGGGGATGCTACTGTTTGCCTCTTCTCTGATCCCTTCAAGTCAATACCAGCAGAAAACTAAACCTCATGCAGCTCCTTTTAAACTCCCCCCCCCCCGGTCATTTTAATTTTTTTAAATTCAGCAATCCAAGACTAGCGATAGTCTCATATCACTAAACTCATGTCCCTTGTCAAAAAAAATATATTTAAAACTGAGGAGAAAATGGAGCTTGTACACCAATGAAGGGGGGAGGATGGCAGAAGGTGCAGAATGGGCAGAACAACTTCAGTGTGGGTGGTGGAGTGATCTTTGAGGGGCGGCAAAAGGGTATGGGGAGAAATCCAAGGGAATCTGTAGACTGTTGAATTAACTTCCGCTTGGAAGCAAAATGAGGGGAAAATTGGCACAAAACCACACTCAGAAAACCCAGGGAAACAATTACCAGAAAGCAAACTGAGCACTGAAGGGAGGAAGATCAATGCAGAACAACAAAGGAAACCCAATGGACATGCATGGCGAACGCGAGGGAAAACACCCATGGCATAATAGGCCATAGTCTGGGATTAGCTTCTTGAGTCAGGAAACTTTATTTTCACTTGAAAACATACCACACAAAATCAAACTGCTAGTCCCCAACATTTCTGTAAAGCCTGAAAGCAGAATGCAATGCAAAATAATATACTTCCAGAAGCAATTTTAGGCAGTGGACACAGTATTTGTCATACAGTTATGAAAAAGCTTAGTCACTACAGATGACAAAAAACAGCAGCAGGGAACTCTCCTTTCATAAAGATCAGCTTATCTAGCTTCCCTCTAAAGACTCATGTGTAACACTAAGCTGCCTTAATGCTTTTTCACTGCTCTACCATGAAGTATCAATCAGCAACAAATTTCTGATCAAGTATCATACAAAGTCACTGCACATAATTACAGAGAAGGCAGGTGATAAGAGATGAATTGTTATGAAACCCTACAAAACCGAACTTCAATGTGCTTTGCAATGTAATAGAAACAGCCATCACTCTGCACCCAGAAAAGGTCTAGCTAGGACCTATTAAAAAAGCAGCAGGAACAGCACATAGATAACTGTTCTAGTTCAACAGTTGTACGGAGAGAGGATGAAAGAAATGATGGCACTCAGCAGACAATCATAGACTCAGCACTAGACTCACATAAGTTGCAACAAAAGAACACAGCACATATCTCAAGAAGTAGGATGGCAAATGGGAAGGACAGTTGCTGTCCAGCATTTGTGTAGTCTCTGAAAATGCCTCTGAACACCAACACCTACCAAAGAATCTCAGCTCAATGATTTTAGTAGTAGATGAAAGGACATGACATGGTATACTTGTAAGCAAGTGCGGGACCTACCATAGAACTAGACATGGAAGACAGCCCAGACCCCCCAAATGCTACTCTGCAAGCAAAGACCTATGCATTTTAGTCATATGTACAATATAGTGACCCCTACTATATTTGCAGCATTTTTATAATTAAGGGATGGTAACAAGGATATTAGCACACTAAAAACTCTCCTAGAATATAAACCGAATGTTAGCAATTAATATTATTGGCCGCAATGTGCCCTGATTACCAAAATCAAAACAATGACACAGGGAAACTGGGGGGCACTCATACCTCAGTTCACTATACCTTCCATAGAGACCTCATAAAGGTATGCCCAGTCCAATGGGGAGATATGTAGACAAGCCCCACATGATCTATCATTATGCATTCAAGGTGGTCATGGGGAACATGGGCAAACAAATAGCAAATTCACTCTTCCAAGAACAAGACATGACATATAAGACCCCAGCAACAGAATCATCAGCTGTAGCCAAGGTAGCGCTAAATGACCTTGAATGATGCTGTTAACAAGATTCCCAGCACTCAGAGGCATTCAGCATGAGCAAAACCAGGTTTTAGCAGAAATCATGCTTTTTGTTTGCTTAGAGGGAAGTGTGATGTACATTAGAGAAACCATATGTATGTTCTCAAACACTATAACAATACAGTGGCTAAAACCCTCTCTTCCCATGCAATCAGAGTCAGCAAAACTGCTTTATCACAAGACCTTCCTTTTTGCACTTACCCTGAAAGCCTCAGCAAGAGCAGTTGCACCATCATTTTCCAGGCGGTTCCGGCCAGCAACAAATACTTTCAGAGCTAAAGGCTTGCCCTGAGCATTTGACTTCCTGTGACATTCTTGCAGAGCGCCTGCCAAGATCTAAGAGATTATCAGACAGTTCACATTACTGTAATGTCACTTCAGCCTGAAGGATTCCATCCATACAAGGCATATTTAAGCTATTACTTCCTATATACAACACAGGGGTCAGTCTTTGCCAAATACATTTTGCAACAATAATGCTATCGCTAGTCGTATCATCAAGAGGGGAATTTAGGTCAGAAAGAAGCTACGGTTCTGCTGTCTGTTGTCAATTCAGATCTCTCTGTTCTTGAAAAAAGGTCACAGCTTCTTTACCAATCTTGACAAATTATAGATTTTATTTTTACCCTTCTCCTAATTCCCTGCAATGGTAGGCAGGCACTGTTTTTGAAAGCTTGTTATATTTTGCTAGAATAGATTAACACAGCTCCCCTCTGCAACACTTTCTGAGTATCTGCCATGAGACAGATCTTCTCCATGAAATAAACAGAAGCCACCATTACCCCCTCAGATCCCTAACCAACTTAATCAGGCTACAATCTCAAGCAATAATTATGGCTATGAAAACAAATGTGGGGGGGGGGAGAAGCCAGGGATTCCCCTGTCTTTATAAAGACCCAAGAAATGCCATTCACCTTGCCACCACCAATGCCCATGCCACAGTTGTTTAGCTTGAGTTCCTGCAGGGTGAAACAAGCAGGGCTCTTCAGCAATGCTTCAAATCCACGCACCCCATCTGGCCCAAAGGCATTGTCACTCAGATCCAATTCTACAAGCTGGCAGCCTGCGGAAACAAGGGCCTCCCCAAGAGAGATCTGTAAGATAGCCAGAGGGTTACATCTGATAAAGTGCTCTTTTTTTCAGGAGAAAGACAGAAATCTTGTTCAGTTTACAATATTTTATGCTCCAGAACATAACCTTCAATTTACTTTTAAAATCTCCATAAAGCTCAAGTCACTGTTCTTGTACAGCTAACCTTTGGAAATTGAGTTCAAGGCTCTTGAAATCTCATATTGCTTGGAGGAGGAGATCCTAATTGAGTTTCATTTTAGAACCTTATTAGAACCTGAGCAGGCTATATTTTCCTCCTCCAACAACTATTTGTAAAAGATTCTATATGGCTGGGCAGTGGGCAGTAACTGCATACCTTCTTCCACTCAGCATACTTTTTCTAGCATTAATCATCAAGCTTTGAAGTCACCCCCAATAGCTTAGTGATGGTGGAAAGTGCTATGAAGGCACAGCTGACTTATGGTGACTCCATAGGGTTTTCAAAGCAAGAGAGGTTCAAAGGTGGTTTACCATCGTCTGCCTCTATGTAGCAACCCCTTGGAGGTCTCCCATCCAAAGACTAACCAGGGCCGACCCTGCTTAGCTTTCAACATTTGGCTAGCCTGGGCCCTCGGCCTAAAGAAACCAGTACTTACAGTGTAATCCTAAACAGAGTTAAAGTAACTTTTCTTAGGATTGCACTGTTAGAGTAAATTAATCCCATACCAAACTCCTAAATAGACAAGTTATCCACTTACCAGAGCAGCAGGGATCTCAGATCTCAGCCTTCCAGTGAACATATCACTCCAATGGCATCTCTGGAAGACATACATGTTATATATGCTTAGGAAAGTCAAAGTAGCCTAAAAGACAATTACATACTACTAACCTGTCAATGAGCAGTAAGCAGAGCTACATAAGCTGTATATTTGTTTGCTCATTAAAAGACAGCTGTTTCATATTATAACAGCTATTTAATATTGAACAGAAGTAATGTGTATTTATTGCCAGCCTTTCTCACCAAGACCCAAGGCAGAATACACAATGCAATCAAAGAGCATGTGAAAGTCAATAATCAATGTAACAGGACTCATATTACAAATTTTAAAAACTATACAAAAAATTCCAGTCATGATCATAAAGCAAATACAGGGCATAGAATTACAAAAGTAGAAGACAATGCAGTAAGAACATGATAATAAAACAAGAACTGTAGAACAGACTACACTCCTGTTCCATTTATAAAAAATACCCCCTAGGCTTTCTATTACACTGTACACCTATTCCCTTTATAAAAATGCCCTCTGGAATATTTCTATTTTGGCATTTTGTAGAAAGACAGAAGGATAGGAGCTTTCCTGACCACCTCAGGCAAGCTATTCTACAAGGTGGGAGTCACCACAGAGTACAAATGTGTGCAGGTAGTTGACAGTCTTACCCTTTTGCAGGGGGGGACTGTCAGAAGACCTTGCCCATATGAGTAAAGCGGTCACACAGGAGCACAGCAGGAGAGATGGTCCTGTAGATATGAGGGCCCAAGAACATGGGCTTTGTAGCTTAAACTGAACCTGGTAACTGATAAGTAATCAATGAAGTGACTGTAAAATGGGTATACTAAACATATTCTGCCTAGCTCCCAACAGTAATGAAGCCATGGCATTCTGTATCAACTGGAGTTTCAGAGCTGACTTCAAGGGCAGACCTATGCAGGGTGCATTACAATAATACATGGAAGTAAATGAAGATCATCAAAATCCAAATGGGCTGTATAGATGGAACAAACTGAAATTCTGAATGCCAAGTATCAGTTTAGCAATGCACATAAGCACCAAAAAAATTATTGGTGGGGTGATGTCATTACTAAGAGCAGTAGTAACAACATTTCATCAGAAGGACTACAAAAAGTTCAGGAGAAAGGCATCCACCCCACTGAGTATCTGTACAGTCATCTCCCCCCCCCCCCCCCATTACATAAAACATTCAGAGGCAAAAGGAAGAGAATGGTTGAAGAATTATCTCAATAGAAAGACCTAGCTAACACTCAATGAAATGACAGTTTCCCTCCCAATTAATTTTCCCTCTTGAAAAAATGATTTTCAATCTATACTTATTCCACCAGTTTGAACTGTGCTTTAAAGCTAAACAGCAGTGCTTAACAAAATCAGTTTGCTATTGGTTTTGATTCTTCAGGAGAGTTGCAGGAAGTCCCATGGTTAATGCCATACTTAACCCACAGAACTACTAAGATTGTTTAGAGTATTCCTGTATTATTTGCCATTCATTCACACAGACTGAATGTCAACTGGTCCATTTTATCTGCCAGTTCAAGGAGTGAATGAATGTGAAGTACATTTCCATGACCATAACTATGCTTTTCAGGATCCATAGAGGGTATATGTTTTTTGTTCATCATCCTTTAAGATTCTCACCTTGAGCTCAGGTTTCTTCTCCAAAGCCTTGGCTATGACCTTTGCCGCCTCCACACCCACAGTGTTTCCTTCCAGACGCAGTGCTTCCATGCCATCAAACTCCTCAATCTCCTTAATCACTTCTTCAGCTGCATGAAGTATGCACAATATTATTACTCTCCAAAGTTAAGATTGCAGTGTTAAGTGTGCCAGTTGTGCCACATGAAACTCTTGGAAAGCTCTGGAGGCATGACTAACACTCCTAGGTTATGCATCAAGAGAGGCTGAAGTCACTCGCCTGTAATCATTGCCTTTGCCTGGACTTCTCACAACTAGCATGGCTTTGTTCTGGAGGAGCAGATAGAAAGCATTTGTTTTATGAAGCTCTGGTGCACATTACTCCTGCAACTCAGAACTGCAAACTAAATGTAGATTTTTCTGTCATTTAAGACCCCACCACCACCATGCAATATTTCATGAGCTTTTAATTGTGGAAGAAAAAGAGACTGCAGGTGTTGCTCACCCCTACCCCCCAAGCTACATGCCCTTACTGTCATTTAGCAGGTCATGCCACCCCTTTTTTTGGCTCTCTGTCTAAAGAAACCACACCTTCCACACAATTTTACTTGTGCTCCCATTTCTCCAGGCTCACTACATCTGAGACAGCTCTGAAAAAAAGCACATAACTACTAACTGATACATTTGGGTTTCCTTGTGAAGAAAACATTCTGCAAAGAACATAAAAGCTGGGGTGGTGATAGAATTCCCCTACAATGCAGGATCAACCACTGCGATATTCCCCACCCTTTCACCCTGCCATCCTTGTTCTTAACACAAATGGACTGTACTATGCAAAAGTGATTGGGATAGTACATTCTGCCCACTTCCTATGAATCAAAAAGGAATTTTGGACTTAGCATGAAGGTTCCTTCTAGTTGAGGTAGAAGAACACATCCTGACACTTGGGTACTTCTTCTCCCACAATCCCAGGAGGCAGAATATTGGGTCATTCTTTCTACCCCTGAGGAGAGGGAGCATGCCCCCTTCAGTTCAGAGGCTTCCAGAACTTTTTGTAGAAAACTATTAAATGTGTCACTGCTTGTTGCAGCCAACAGAACTTAATCTGAGAAAAATGATCAACTAAGGGAGAAGGGAACTGCCATTGTTCTCTTCTTTCTTTTTCCTTTATCTTTTCTTTTCTTTTCTTCTATTATGGATTGTTGATTTATGTGGATTTTGACTCCTGCCACTTGATGTTGTGTAAAAGTTGGATAAAAATAATAAAAAAAAACTAAGGGAGAAGGTTGAACACCACTCCGTCCCAGGAGGAAAAAAAATAACAAACTTTAACAGTACTAGTAGATAGTATAAAAATGTGAGATGAGGGCTCAAAATCCCATGCAAGTGACAAGAATTCCTAGACAAGGCAGGGTCTAAAATGTCTTCCTCTACCTCATACAGAAGGAACTTGACAGTAAATCCAAAGTTCCTTTCTCATCTGAGGAAAATTGAATCCCGGAGAACAAGAAGCCAGGATGATGCATTCCTTAAGCCACGAGCTGAAGGACACTTGAGACACTTTCCTGCCCTTAGCCACCAACTGGTGTCTAACCCTCCTGACATAAGGCTTTGCACACATCCAAGGTATGCCAGTTCTTCTTTTTGGGATTAGATGGATTGGGCCAAAAAGATGGAAGGTACACCCTTTGAGACCTGCAGAAGATGGGATTCATCTTTGGTACAAACAACTATCTAGCTGGAGGACCACCCTATCCTTTTAAAAATGTAAAAACCATTTGCTATGGATAGCACTCCCAGCACTGAAAGGTAATGGCTGAAAGGAACAAAACCTTCAGCGAACAGAACTTAAGTGACACTTCTCACTGTGGCTCAAATATGCTCGGAGAACCACATGAAGTCTTCAAGAGGAGAAATGTTGAATCACTGGAGGGCTGTAAAATGCTGTTCTCTGAGGAAATGCTTGACTGCCAGATGCCACACGTGAGAGGGCTACCCCAACCAAAGGCAACACAAAAGCTAGTGCTGCTACCTGCCCACAGAGCATGTTTGCTCTGAGCCCCTGTCTAATTCCATCATGCAAAAAGGACAGGATCATAGGAACATCAGAATCGTTCCAGGTCTTGTGCTTCCCAGTACCATCTGATGAAGGCTTTCCAAGTACAGCTATAAAGCCTTTTCCTTGATGGTTGTCTACTTGGCAGCACAGTTTTCACTAGCTGCTTTGAGAACCGTAAATTCATCAGCCCTTGCCGCTCAGTCTTAACAAGTGGGCAGATACAACCAGGCTGGACCTAAGTAGTGTATCAGTCCCTGGGACAGAGCCTCTGGCAATGCCCAGGGTGGCTGAGTGTGGACTGTATGTCCCAAGTCACCTTCTCTGCAAAAAGAATTCCAACAAGTAGGTCATCCAAGAAGTGGGCTATGTGGATGCCCAGACTCTGAGGCTTGCTACAAGGGTAACTGTCACTTTCCTGAATACCCTTGGAGCCAATGCTACTCCAAAGGGCAGAGCCCTAATTGGTAGAGGAAGAGTTGGTTTTTATACCCCACTCTTCACTACCCGAGGGAGTCTCAGAACAGCTTACAATTGCCTCCCTTTCTCTCCCCACAACAGACACCCTGTGAGATAGGTGGGGCTGAGAGAGTTCTGACTGAACTGTGACTGACCCAAGATCACCTAGCTGGCTTCATGTGGAAGAGTGGGAAATCAAAACTGGTTCTCCAGATCAGTCTACTGCTCTTAACCACTACTATACTATACTGGCTTCAAGTAGTGGTCTTTTGCATGATAACCAGCTCTATTTCTCCTTAACAGCTAAGCCAAGTGGATCTGTGGAAGTTTTGAAAAGGTGCTTGGAGAAGATAATGGGATGGATGAAGGCCACTCCAGACAAACTAAGGTGCTATTGGTCAATGGAGAAACTACTTGGGGACTTCAGAGTTACCTTGCCCTGGAGAAGGCTGCATTCTCCCAAAGGAGCAGGTTTGTACCTCGGGGGGGGGGGGGGGGGGGGACTGCTAATGGATCCTGGCTTATGGTTGGAGGGTCGGGTCTCATCCATAGCATACAGTGCCTTTTATTAGCTCCAGCTGCTGCATGAGCTACAGCCATTACCTTAAGACGTATGATCCCTTGAGACTCACCTGGCATCTACTTTACTTTCTTCTAGGCACCAGCCTAAAACACATCTTTTTACCTAGGCTTTATATTAGGAGTTTTATCTCGCAAGCTTTTTAATGGTCTGCTTCAGTTTTAGTAAGTTGCGTTTCAAATTGTCCCTTTTAATTGTAAGCCACTTTACTGCTCTGTAGAGGTGGCATAGAAATATTCTAAATGAATAAGTAAATCATTCCCAGGGGCTGGTTTCTCCTCTGCCTGTTTCAGCAGCTCTCTGTTGCTGGGCATCACAGTTCCCAAGTCTCCTTCCAGCACTGCAGCGGCCTCTCCCTCTGCCTTTGGGGATGCAACATAGCTGCAGGGTTTTGGGTGGTAGTTTGCTCAATTGGGGGAGGGGATGGGAGGGAAGAACAAATGCATGGCAGATCACTTTTCTTTTCATAAAAACACAGAGAACAGGAAAACACACTCAAGGCCCACAAAGGAAAAAAAAACTAGACCTAGGATCACTGCAGAGGAAAAAAGCCAAAAGGCATTAGTAGCTCCTCCAAAGCCTTGCACTTGCAGAGGAGGCAGGAAAACAACTGGGGAGGGGACCTTTCTTCGGGGGTGGAAGGGATTACCTCCTGCCTCCAGGGATTATTGGAGATGGAGTACTCAAGTGTCAGTATGTCATCCTCTCCTGAAATGACACTATGCTTTTATACTTCTGTAATTCTTCATCTTCACATATCCTTGACTGAGGCCATATTCTCCAAGATCCCTTGCCTTGAAAGAGAGTTTGAAACCATAAAGCAGTCACACCTCCCTACAGTACTGCTATTCCTCTTACCATCTTCTGCTGTATTGAGCTTCAGGCTCTTTCCTTTGAAACTCAGCTGTCCTCCGCCCACCTGTGTTTTGGCAAGTGACTCTGCCAGCTTAGAAATGTCTTCTGATGCCATGTTCTGGGCTGTGTCAGCCTTACCAGTTGAGAAAAGTGCTGAAAAACAGAAGTTATACACCATCAACAAACACAAAGTGGGGAGGGGGGGAAGAACAGCAAGTATGTCCTCATTCCTCAAGAGTATCCTCTGAAGTATTCACAGAAGAAAAAACACCACGAAAGGGAAGCAGGGAATTTAACTATGAATGCAGTTGGCCTATAAGTCAACAAATTCAACTGAATAACTACCATAGCTCTCTTGTGACATGCTATAATGTAAGAAAACAGAGGTGGCTGAAACAGACCAATATTAGGGTGCAAACTGCTTGTGAAGAAGACAATGCAAGTGGGCCATGTTACACATTTCAGGAAAAACACACACATAGAAGTACACAGTTCCGACATGCCAGTTTGAAGAACAGTCAGCTTGAAAACAAATGTTGATGAGGTAATGGATAGTTTACTACTGCCCACTACTATACTTCTGTGAAGTTCCACATAAATAACATGGCTCAGCTTTGTATGCAGAGCGTCAGCACATTTGAGAAAGGACTGTTGGCAAGAGACAGAGGATAAACTAGGGCAAAAGTATCAAATCCAAGTCAGCAGGTTGGTCCAATTTAATACTTAGCAGAACCTCAGGGCCATATACTTTTCCTATTTAAAAAAATAGTGACATTCACATGGCATTTGTTGAAATAAATTTTGAGTCCTGCTCCCAGTTTCTGTCCTCAACCACATCTTCTGAATTCTACTACCTGAGAAAAGGTTCTAAATGTTTAAGCTTGAGTTGGAAGATGACAAAGGTGAGGGATTAGCATGATAATGTTTAAGCATTTCTATGAGGATAAGGAAACAAACAGGAAAAATGTCCTACTTTGTGACCGATTAACATCCCACCAAACCCCTTTCATAAGGTTTGGATGCAGGTAACCTAGCAGTTCAAAAGCAAGAATCGCAAGTAGATAAATAGGTACCGCTTTGGTGGGAAGGTAACAGTGTTCCATGCACCTCAGTATCTAGTCATACCGGCCACATGACCATGGAAACGTCTTCAGACAGCACTAGCTCTTGGGCTTGGAAATGGAGATGAACACTGCCCCACAGAGTTCAATTCAACTGGCTTTCGAGCAAGGGAAACCTTTACCTTTAAATATGATTTGAACCTGCAAGCTTGGTGATAAGGGGATAATATAAACCTGCAAACATGGTGAGAATAGTATATTCTCAACCCCCAACTAAGCCACTTAAGGTCAAAGAACCAAGAGTTCTCAAACCTTTATCACAAGAGGCCTCTAAGTGAAAAAATAAAATTACTGAGTTTCTCTAAGTGCAATAACACAAGATAAAAATAACTCTAGTTTTACTTTTATGCCAGGAACAGAAATTCAAAGGGGAAAACGAAGACCAGGAATGCAGAGAGATTTAACAGGTGGAAGGGGGATTGGCTATGCAAAGCTTCCATTGGTTTGGAAGTAAAATTAAACATAAATCCAGTGGGACCGTAAAGATGAAAAAAAAGTTAATTCTCACACATTCTTTCCTGAGTCAGAGCTCACTTCACCACATGTAAGAAGCGTACATCCATGCAACAAATTATACTTGTCATTTAAGGCACCACTGGACTCCCGCGTAATTTTTCTGCAACCCCCCCCCCCCCGCAGTACATGCGTAGCAATGGTTTTTCTTTTTCTCCTGGTCAAGAAAAATGGACTAGCAATTAATATAATTTTATACAAGTTGCAGAGTTTAGCTCTCTCAATGCAGAATTCTGACTTTAAAAAAAAAACAAAAACCATAGAATACACACAGCTGTGTATGTGCTTTCCAAAAGCAAAACAAGAAGCTGTCATCAGCATCAAATAGTATCATTCAGGACGTTGCAGAGTCCTATTATGGGCCAAATCAGATATTCTAATTGTCTTTATAGTTTACAGTTTGCAATATGTGAGACCGCAGAATGACTATTGATCATCATTGACTTTAGAGGAGCTCTTAGGCTACCTGAACAGTGTGATGTATTCCAAGTGTTCTATAAAAGTATTCATGGCCACGTCCATGCTGTCACTTTTGTCGTTCATTTCTCCCTATTGCTTCAGGTTCCCCTCCCACAATGTGGAAAGCGGGGGGGGGGGGGATCCAAAGCAACAGGGAGAAATGAGCGACAAAAGTGACAGTGTGGACGTGGCCCATGTTTAGCTAACAAAGAGCATCAGTTGTTTTCTTACAAATTTAAAGCCTGCGTTATAACTTATGCCCAGTGTTGCCTTTGCTTGCCAACTTTTAAAAAGAGATCATCACTATTATTTTTAGACTGGAGGTGTCGCATTCAACACAGGAACCATTTTAAGCATTTAACATACTTTGTTAACCACCTTTTAAACAACATTTTTTAAGCAGAATTCTTATTCAAATGTTGGTTTGGCACACATTTTCTTCTCTTTGACAGCTCCACATTATCATTTTAATCTCCTTCTATTAATTGAGACACAGTGCAATTAACATCCCTGTCCAATAGAACAATCTATGTATAGATTACTTTATCAATTGACCAAGGAAAGCAGGCTGCTTGGCCTTCGAACATAAAAGTTGCATTAGTGGACACAATGGTTGAGTTGCGAGAAGGGGCCAAAGCACAGGCTTTGCATACAGAAGGTCCCAGTTTCAATCCCAGACATCTCAAGTGACTGGTGTCAAGTCAGATTTTTGGTGCTGTTCATTGATGTGCTTTTTTATTACAAGCCACCACCTTGGGCTTTGCTTTTCAGGAGAAAGATGGGATAAAAAACAAATTAATGAGATTATTTCACTGAACTGAATTAGAAAAGACCTTTTCCAGCGGCCCTGGAGAACTGCTACCAGTCAGATTTCAGTCTTGAGCTAAATGGACCAATCATATGACTCATTACATACACTTATATGAGAACTATGCTCAAGATCACAGGAAACTTTCAGGTATATTTAAACTGCTGTTATTCAGAATACTTATATCCTGTCTCCAGTGATATGGGGCAGAACATTTTCCAGAACACAAACACTACCCCAAAAATCTTCTGTTACTATATGTCTCCCATGGAAAATGTTCTGCCCCACATTTGCAAATATTGTCTGTTTATCTATAGTGGTCAGGGCTGTTGTGCTGCAAGCCAGTCATATAAGATGGACTAAAAGTAAGAGATGAAGCATGGACAAACCTCAGTGCGTATACATGGTCCAGGCTATTGCACAATGTATTTGCCTTCTTTTGCGAGTATTTAAATTATTTATTTAAATATGAATCTGAAAAAATTCCCCAGAAAGTCCACATCCATGCCTGCCTCTTCTCATAAGCATGACACAGCTTAAAAAGTAAGCAAAAGACATGGCCTTAGTAACCACAACGGATTTATTTCTAGTAGGCTGGCAACAAATGAAGGCTTGCTATTTCGTTTGAACACAAATATGTCACAAAATAATGTAGGCAGTCACCCCTGAGGTTCCACAAGAGAACATAAGAGAAGCCAATGTTAGATCAGGCCAATGGCCCATCCAGTCCAACAATCTGTGTCACACAATGGCCAAAACCCAGGTGTCATCAGGAGGTCCACCAGCAGGGCCAGAACTCCAGAAGCCCTCCCACTGTTGCCCCCCAAACACCAAGAATACAAAAATCACTGCCCCAGACATAGTGTTCCATCTATATCTTGAGGCTAATAACCACTCATGAACCTCACTTTACAGCATGGCTCATATACAACTAGGCCAATTCTCTGATACGAGTTGCTCAGGTCCTTCTTTTGGCCCAAAGGCTGCCTACATATGCCTTGTACTTGGCCAAGTAGAACTGATTCATTAAATGGACAACATATAAGGGCATTAGTAGGGGTGTACAAAAAAAAATCAGTATTTTTCAGGTTTGGGTATATGGAAACTGAAAAATATCGGTATTTTCCAACATTCCCAAACCCCAATATTGGTATGGCATTGGGATTTAGGATTTTTTTTTGGAAAACCTGACATTTTCCAGCTCCATTATATCCTATGGGTAATAATGGAGAATTGGTCACAAGCTGAGTTGTGTTGCCGCTACAGCGGGGCTTGGAAGAGAAGGCATTTGAAGAGACCACGATCTCTTTAAATACCTACTGCCTTGTCCAAGCGTGGCAGTGGCACAACTCAGCAAGTGAACTCAAAAGGCATATGCCTTCCTAGTTTACTAGCCAACTTGCACCACTGCCACAGCCACCATGGTGGGACTTGGAGGAGTAGCCTGCCTCCCTGCGCCCATCCTGCCTTGGGGGATTTGTTCCAGAGTTACTGGGGTGACTTCCCTGTATTCCCAGCTCTCCATTTGAAACCCCCCCCACCTGCTTCTCCTTGAGGGGTGATCTGTGTTTGTCAGCCTGCCTCCCTGCACTCACCCTGCCTTGGGGGATTTGTTCCAGTCTAGGGGAGTGACTTGGTAGCCATGGTAGTCTGCTTCAACCAAGACTCAGTCTCATGGTGGTACCTTAAAGACTAATAAATGTATTGTGTCAGAAGTACTTATAAGCCAGAACCCAGTTCATCAGTTACACTCATTTGGCACGGATATATACACCTTAGCTATGAACAGCAGAAAGGAAATATTGCAGACTGTAGAGGCCCAATTTCCCATGACATAGATGCTTCACTTCACATGGAAAACAAGATCCAGTCAAAAGAGAAGATCCAGTCAGTCAAAATAGACCACTACCAAATGTTGATAAATTAGCAGAATATTCGCTTATTGAGTAAATTTTTATCCTGTCCCTCATCTAGGGCACTCAAGACAGTATGCAGGTGTCTCCCTTCCTCAATTCTATCCTCACAACAACCCTGTGCAATAGATTTAAACAGAGAGAGGTCACCCAGTGAGTGTCATGACAAGTTCTAACCACACTAGCTCCTCCTGACAAGTGTAAGCATACTACACGGATTCATCCTGCTTTGCTAATTCATCAGCAGTTGGAAGTGGTCTACACCCTCTACAACTGTATAATGTTTGCTGTCTATGACTTGGGTTGCAAAAACAGTAAGAAGTAATAAACAAACTGCATGATTTACGCTTTTCATTTGATCTTATTTTGACCTGTGCCTTGCAATGTAAAGTAACACACTTCTGCATCAGGTCACTGGGCCTTCTGGACTCTCTTTACAGTAACTCATCCTTCTTCTGCAGTCCATAGCCTTGTGTGCGTCTTTCCATCTGCCAAATTAATGTATTCATTAATCCATAAACGAACCACAAAGCTCACTGCAACATTGACAGCAGGGCTGTCACTGTGAATGTAACCATCAAAGGGTCCTTGCAGTGTTTTTAAAAAAAATAGTTGGGGTTTTTTTGCTGTCACACCAGCATTACTGTTGGTCACTTAGATTTAGTTTTCTATACACAGTTCTTATTTTTGTATGCTATTTGTCTTGCTTAACCAAACTGCATACAATTTAGTCCTTTTTTTTTAAAGCAAGCTTTCCTTTTGTTTTTCTAACAGCAAGTTCCAGACTGAGGTCTTAAGCCAAACTGTGATGCTAAATAGCGATAAGGAAGCCTACTCGAGATCCTCTCTCGGTGGCGAAAGCATTCCACATACGCAACACGAAATTACACAATCCTGCCCATGTTGCACTTCTAACAGGGGCCCTCAGCTGCCGGCCAAAAGGGGTGACCTCATACAGGGAAGAGAAGGCGTTGTAACGTGGGCAGGTCTAATCAGGCAGCTTCTCTGAATCCCCGAAAGTGAATTACTCCCCAAGCACGTGTGCAGCGGCAGTAAAGCCGAGAAGCCTACACGTGATGCGGATGGAAAGGGGGGGGGGGGAGAGAGCGCCTCTTTCCCTGACGGCAGATCCGCACACCTGCCTCACACACGTTAGGCCGGGGGGGGGGGGGGGGGGGGGGGAGAAGCGTGGCAGGCGGCGCCCTAATCACAGAAAGTGAACCCACCCATGCCCCTTTCGCTAGGGTGCCAACGATTGGGCGATACACCAAACCAATCCACCGCCCTCCCTTGTGCGCGCGACACCCTCAACCACTCACGGCCACTCACCTGCCGAGGGCTTGCGTTCTACCTGCACGTTGCAGCTACTTGCCGCCGCCGCCGCAACTGCCGAGGATGATGGCGCTACAGGAGGCGGAGGATTTGAAAGCCGGTTGTTTTGTTTCCGACGTTGTGATTCGCTGCTCAGTCTCTCCGTCTCTTGCGGCTGCGCAGGCGCTTTGTTTCCCCTCAAATGCGCCTCCCAGCCCCTCTCAGGCCATGGCAGTTCAGACACCGGTGATGGAGAGAGATGACAATTTCGTTTGCCGCGATGCATGGTGGGAGTTGTAGTTTTCTGTGGATCGCTTTTTTTGGGGCGTGGGGTTGAACTTCGTTAAGGAACATCTCTGTTCATCACTCTTGTTGCTAGGAGATGAAGTGGCAAGGCATGCATGTGTAAGGGACGTGGTTACGACCAGTGTTTTCTAGTAGGGTTGACGCCTGTAAACTAGGGTTGTTAACTCCTGGTTATGAAATTCCTGGAGATTTGGCGGGTGGAGCTTGAGAAGGGTGGGGTTCGGGGAACACAGGGACCTCAGCAGGGTATAATGCCATAGAGACCACCCTACAAAGCAGCCATTTTCTGCAGGGGGACTGATCTCTGTCGTTTGGAGACCAAAGTATATAATTCCAGATCTCCAGGTCTTACCTGGAGGCTGGCAACCCTAAGCTTTTAATTTCCCCCCCCCACAAAACTTCTTTGCCTTTAGAGCCACGTCTTCACTGTTGCATTTCAGGGAGGCTTGCACTTTTTGGATTTCTGCCCTTAAGTTGAACAAATTTAGAGTCCAGTGGCACCTTTAAGACTGTTGGTTTTATTCAAGGTATGAGCTTTCATGTGCACGCACACTTTTTCAGATACACTGGAATGGAACGTATAGACGGGCTGAACAGCAAATTAACATGTAACATGACGAAGATGTTTTAAGATCCAGGTGGTCAGCCATGTTGGTCTGAAGTAGCAGAACAAGTTTAGAGTCCAGTGGCACCTTTAAGACCAACAATGTTTTATTCAAGGTATGAGCTTTTGTGTGCACGCATACTTTTTCAAATACATTGGAAGGAAGGTAAGGTTAAGACTTATAGACAGGGGCTGAACAGCGAATTAACATGTAACATGATGAAGATGTTTTAAGATATGCAAGACAAATAACAAGCTAAGGTCAACACTTGCAAAGCAATACATATGTCAAACTATTTATCAACAAAAAGTCTCAAGTCTTATTTGACATATTTATTGCTTTACAACTGTTGACCTTAGCTTGTTATTTAGTTTTGTCTTGCATATCTTAAAACATCTTCATCATGTTACATGTTAATTCACTGTTCAGCCCCTGTCTATAAGTTTGAACCTTACCTTCCTTCCAATGTATTTGAAATATTCAAAATATTTATCAGCAAAAAAGTCTCTGTCTTATTTTGAGGTGGTCCAGGCTGAGCAACTGGCCCTGGGCGACCCAGACAACAGCATCCTGGCTCAGAAGGAGGGGGATCTGAATCTGGCTCTCCCAGATCCCACCACCACCAGTTCTCATGCCTCCTGCATTTCCCAGAGAAGCGGTGGGGCTGAGGGGAAGGCCTGACAGAGAGGCTGTTTCCAAAACCTCCAAGGTTTTTGTCCTCCTGTGACACCTTTTTCTTCATGGGCTGAGAAGAGGTGGGGGGAGAAGGGAGGTCACTATCGCCTACCCTACTTGACATACACTCTGCATCCCTGCTGCAGCAGCCAAATTGCCTCCTCACAACTTTAATGCCAGTAGCTCACAAAGTAGAATTTTTGCTCACAAGACTCCACAGCTTAGAGGGAATATTGTTCAGAAGTCAGTATTTTCTGACAGGCAATATTCAGAAAAGTACTTCTACAGAAAGAAGAGAAACCCCTTTAAATATATAAAACTGCTCTGAGGGAGAACTTAAAATTCTCAGTCTGAAAAGCTACAGAATAGCCTTATACAGACATCATGCCTCGTGATGTCATCACGCCTCATGTTTCTTGGTTAAAAAAAGGCATTTGGTTGGGCTTGGGAGGGTACCCTGGGCCTTTTCAAGAGACTCTAAGTCCAGGGTGGTGGCAGTAGAAGGTGGCAACCCCCAAGGGGTCATGACAGGTGGGCTAGCTGGAGACGGGAAGAGCAGGGAGCTTGGTTCCCTGCCTGATCTTCTCCAGGTGCCCCATGGCTGTGGGGCACCTGGGGAAGATCGGGCAGGGAAGCCAGGGATTTAAATCTTCCCCTCCTTCCCCCAGTCTCTCCGCAAAAGCTCAGGGGAAAAGGCAGGCATGTCTGCCTCTCTGCTCTCCCTGTCTCCGGCGAACCTTCTGCAGCAGGCTAGCTGGAGACGGGAAGAGCAGGGAGACAGACACAGGGAACCTGGAGAAGATTGGGCAGGGAACCCAGGCATTTAAATCACCCCCTCCCTGAGTCTCTCCGCAGGCGAGGGATGGAGCCTGGGTTCGTTACTGGGTTTGCTCCGGGGCGCTCCTGCAGGAAATGACCCCTGGTAATATCTAAAGGAAAACCTGAAACTCTGAAGGAATAAATCTAGAAACATCAATAAGAACCGTGTTAGTGCTGAACTATACTTAACAAAGTACTTCTCAAAGAAAGAAATTGTAAACCTTGAAACAAAACTACAAATACACTCTCTTGAATGTCCTAGAATTCAACTATATATATATATATATGTATGTGTATATATGAAAGTTTTTTACCTCAACAGTGTCAAACCTTGACTATTCCTATTATAAATATATTCCCTGTCTGTTTAATAAAATCTTTATTCTGTTTTTGAAAGTTAATTTGCCTCAAATGCTATATCTCAAGGGTTAAAAAAACCACAACTGGACGGTGCCTATATTTTCAGTAGAGTTTCTGAGCTGAGAAAAAGCCTAAACTATCTAAACATAGTGTGGGACAGTCAAATTTTTTAATGACAAAGAACATATACTCGGTACTGTAGGGCTACTCAGTCACTGAGGGGAACTGAAGATCTGGTGGGAAATTTTTTCCAGACAGTTGGGGAGATACAGGGGTTCGTCATAACTGTATTTAATGGTTGGAAGTGGGAGGCACAGTTCTACAGTGGTTTCAGTCCTACTTCAAAGGTACGTTTCAGAGTGTGGTTCTGGGGGACTGTTATTTCACCCTGTCACATCTGGCCTACAGGGTCCCGTTAGCTTCCATCTTGTCTCCTATGCTTTTAACATGTATGTAAAGCTGCTAGGACAGGTCATCTGAAGATTTGGGCTGAGTTGCCACCAATATGCAGGTGACACTCCGTTTTATCTTGTGCTTCCAGCGGATGTCAGAGGTAGTGGAAACCACAAACAGGTGCCTGGAGACGTTTTGGGATGGATGAAGGCTAATAAACTGAAACTTAATCCAGTCAAAACAGAGGTCCTAGTGGTGGAGGGAAGATTTGACCCAGGAATTAAGATATCTCCTATTCTCGATGGGGTTGCACATGCCCTAAAGGAGCAGATTTATAGCTCAGGCGTGGTGCTGGACCTGGGCTTCCTATTGCATAAACAGTGGCAGTGACTGGGGTGTCTTTCATCAACTTTGGCTGGTGAGCTAGTTGCAGATCTTCTTGGGTGGGAAAGATCTTGCCACTGTGATGCATGCCCTAGTAACCTCTAGTTTACTGCAATGTGCTCTACATGGGGCTGTTCTTGAAGACTGTCTGGAAGACTGTTATAAATTGAATAAATCAAGCAAAATCAATCAAGATTCAGTTGGTACAGAATGCTGTGTCCAAAACCAAGTTTCTTGCAGCAAAATGACATTGAGGGCACTGATGAACTCTTGGACTTTGTAGGATCAAATTCGAGAGGACCAGCCAGCTAAATTCCAAGAAAGAATTTTCAGAGCTAATCAGCTTTGAGTTTGATAAGCAGATTGGGTATGGTTAATGAGCTTCTTCTCAACTATGATATGTGGTTCTAGAGGAATCGTTGGCCTGGGAAATGGCAATAGCATCAGGGTCATCCTATGCATTTATTGTACTAGTTTGAGGGGAGATATGAAGAAGGAAAGGATTCCTGGAGGCCGGCTCCAAAGCAGGGGCCAAAACATCTTGCAGCTTATTATCACATTTCATGGAGGCAATGGTTTTCAAATTAGAATACAGTGCTTCAAATCTAGTTAGCATGTGTAATTGATCAGAAGATGGTGATCTGCTGAAATAACAAAGTAAATTAGAATCTTCTTGATTATAATGAGTATCTAGACCATTCAGTTCATTGGGACTTGTTATTACTGGGAGATTATAGCTCTTCTGACACTTCTTGCAAGAAGATATTGTTAAGTCTATAAGGGGAGGAGAATAATGATTAATCTTCATACTTGAAGAAAGACAGAACTTTCCAGGAGCATCACTATTCTTCGCTGATTTAGGTAAGGATTTATTTGTTTACCAGCAGATCCTTTAAAATTTTCTGGGAGGAGCAGTCTTATGTCAGAATTAACAAAGTGTTGTTTAACAGTAGTATTGAAATTGTCCATGTGGTCCCTCTTATCTAAGAGAAGGCAAGGGACTGATCTTGAGAAAAAGGACAACACAAGTTTTTAGGTATAAAAGGTCCTGGAAACTATTCTAATCGTCTTTATATTAATTCTTCAATAGAAAAGACAGGTGGTGCTTAACTTGCCACTTGGATGACCAAAATATTGTTTTTTTCCTTGGTAACGTAGAATTTCAAGGAAAACAGAAAGTGGGTCATACTTAACAGGACCTAAACCAAAAAAAACCTCCTCCTGAACAGAGAACATTTCTATCTCAGTTGGCCGTTGTGTGTTTGTCCTGATGCTGTGATGTTTAACCTGATTAGTACTACATAAACAAAATTTATTTGTAGCTAGTTCTAGTTCGCTGTAAATGTTCTACAGAGTTTCAGCGATCAGAAAACTCTGTGAAGCTAAAATCTACAGTAAATTAGGAGAGCAGGTCTCAGGATGAGCAGTAGCATTAGCTGGATCAAAAGAGGAGGTGTGACTCAAATCTAAAGATGATTTAGAGCAATCCTGATCGATCTTTAAAACATCAAATCTATTTGAAATTGGGAAAGCATACAAAACTCCTTGAGTTTACTTTGTTTGCCTTGTTTCATTAGGATATCCTTTTGGCCACCAAATGGTTATTGCCTTTTTTAATTCATGGTGGAGTTTGGAGCAGCAGCAAAACCCATACAGTCAAAAGATAAGTAGAAAGGCAACAGTCTATACAAACAAATATTATGAATCAAATAGCTATTTTTTAGAAACCCAAATTCAAAGATTCAGGGGTCCAAAGGCTTGCAAAGGTCCAAGGATCCAAATATCCAGAGGTCCCAGGGTTTGCAAATTCCGATTCCAGAAGTAAAACCAAGGGCTTTTGCTGAGGTCAGTAGGAAAAGGGACCAAGACTTCGCACTGCAGTTTCACAATGACCATGATAGTCCATAAATGGGAGTAGCTCTGACAAAGTAAATAGACAAGCAATAAATAGAATAAATTAAATAAAACCCCAAAAATATATTAGATAATATAAAAGATTTTAGCAATTAACAATTCCCCACCCCAATGCTGCAGTCACATTGGGACTTTAACTAGCTTCCATTCTATAATGCAACATGGCTCTGTTTAAAGAACCAGGTGCTATTTAAATTGTTTTTATTTGAATAATATTAACAAGTTAAAAGTCATATAAAATGCCTAAATATCCTTATCAAAACTCTAAAAACAAATAGAAATTTCCAAGGCTAGCTTCTCAACTTCCCAGCCCTGGTTTCAGACTCTGTGGGAAAAGCTCAGCCTTATCAAGAAGCCTAATCAGCAAACCCAGTCAACAAACCAACAGACGAAAATAGAAACATTAGCTCTAAGTGCTTCTAACAAGAACAGCAGCTAAAACAAGATAAATAACACAAGAGAATACAAACAGAAAGTTTTAAAAGTTTAAAACACAGACAGAGCACAGCCACAACACTTTCCTTTGTCTCAACACCAGAATAGGACCTCTTCTCTGCAGCCAAAATGCTAACTGGAGTGCATCGTAATGGAGTATTTTGCTCCAGTCTTCGTCTATCTATGCTGGCTCACAATTTGCTTCCTGGCCCAATTCAAGGTGCTGGCATTGAGCTTTAAAGCCCAATATAGCTTGGAGCCAGCATACCTGAAAGATCGCTTATTCCCATAAGAACCTGCTGTCCACTTTGGTCATCTTTGGGTGCTCCTGCCGTCTGAGCTTAGACAGATGGCAATCTGAGAAAGGGTCTTCTAAGTCACGGTGCCAGAACTTTGGAACCTCTTCCCTAGGGAAGTTTGTTTTCCTCTATCATTGTTTTCCACTAGTGGTTGAAGACTTTTTTTGGTTTGTCTGGTGTGCCCCCACCCCCCAACAACTGTTGTTGGCTCTCCCTGGTTGTGTTGTTACCTCTGTTTATATGTTTTAGTAAATTGTTTAAATATTTTATATATCCTTTATTTTAAATTTTATTTTAAATCCTGCTTTAATGTCTCTAATATTTTAATGTTTTGATATTCAGTGCCTTGCAAGCCTTATTTGGGTGGAAAGGCAGCACAAAAATATTTTAATAAATTATACTTATGCTTTGGTTTATAAAATAAAGGGTTCACCATTCCTTTCTGGAATAGCTAGGATTGTCAGGTCTAGACTGTGAAAGGTTTCCTGTATTTCAGGAGAAGCGGAATTCAGTGATATTTAGTTCTGAGTAGACGTGCTTAGAATTGTGCTGCAGGATTTGCACAGAAGAACAAAATCTTCCCTCACTGCAGTCCTATAATGTGAAAAACTGTACCTTGAAAAATTTACTGGTGCCCTTGGATGCTCGGTGTAGACAGGACTACTTACAATGGCTTTGCAGTCTTCAGTTATAAACATGGTACCTGAGGAAGAAGTATGGTTGCCAGCCTCCAGGTAGTGCCTAGAGATCCCCTGGAGTTGTAATTGATCTCCAGACTACAGACATCAGATCCCCTGGAGAAAATAACTGCTTTAGAAGGCGGGCTCTATATTATTATACCACACTAAGGTCCCTCCCCTCCCCCAACCCCACCTTTCCTAAACTTCACCCTCAAGTATCCAGGAATTCCTCAACTGGAGTTGTCGACTCTAAAGGCACTGTAGGCATTCTTTGTGTAAAGGTATAGATTGTGTAAAAACCTTCAATGCCAGCTGCAGATTAGCATCATCTTAAATATTCTTAAACATGAACAGACAAGACAGCTATTTCTACAAATCTGAGTAAAGGCCCAGATTTGCAGAAAAATCTGAAACCTAAACAAAATTGCATTGGGGTTTAACCCCTCCCCCAAATCACAGAAACAGTGTCTGTAGCTTTAAGAAACTCAGTGGCCATTGTGAGGGTTGCTAGGCAACCATAACAGTGTTGCCAGGTTTCAGTACTTGGTTTCTGTAAGTAGAAGGCAGGGTATTTTCTGGGGCTGTTTTTGGCCTTTGAGGGAGGACTCACCAGGGCCAGGCCTGATAGCAGCCATTGAGAGACTTGATACCCCATGACTTGTGTGACTCACCTAGCACTGGCTGTTAGTTACTGTTCAACAGCAGCCCCCTCAGAAAAAGCATGGTGTAGAGTTTCAGACTAGGATCTGGGAGACCCAGGTTTGAATCACCACTCTGCCATGGAAGCTCACTAGGTGACTTTGAGTCAGTTATACATTCTCAGCCTAATCTACCTCACAGGGTTGTTGTGAGGATAAAATAAAGTGGAGCATAATGATATAAGCTGTTTGGAGTCCACATTGGGAAGGGAGGAAGGTAGGGTATAAATGAAGTAAATAAATAACAAATATAACAGAAAATGGGAGGCAGATAATAGGTAGATAGGTGGGTGGGGAGGAAGGAAGGAAGGAGAGAAGGAACCAGGGAAAGGGGATGATATGGTGTTTGCCAGGGAGAGGGAAACGAGAAAGTCCAGTCTCCCCTGCAAGTCCCTGTGGGTACCCTACGAAACTAATAGCCCTGGCCCCCACCTCTTTGGATAATATGGCTCAAATGGACGATTGTTTTCCCAGGGATAAGCTGCCAGGGGGTGGGAAGGAGGGAAAGCTGAAGACAGGGGAATGTAAAGGTAGGCTTGCTGGTGGGTAGGAAGAAGTATGAAAAGGGGAGAAGTTATAGACCCTTTTAGGGAAGGAAAAGTGGTGATAGTGGGAGAGGGTAAAATGAGATGACTTCTGCAAGTCCTTTTGGGTCCCTTGCTTGTAATAATAATTGGGGAAACAAATGAGCAGAGATTATTACATGATAAAGGTGGGATGTACTTTTTTGTATGTGCATTTGCAAAAGTAAGCACACTGGTGGTCTTGTCCTATGATGCAGCGCACAGCAAATATATGCAGAAGTCAATCCTACTAAACTCATTGGGTTTATGGGATTGCAGCACAAGACTCCAGAAATTAAATCTGGATTTGGGGGCTCTGGAGGTAAATATTATGCTGACAGAATGGGGAATGTGCCCTCCATATAGTTGTCATACTGGGTTATAATACTTATTCCAATTTGTGGTAAAAAGGGCTTAGATAGGCACTGGATGTTACTGCCTTTGTTTCCTTTGCACACTTGAGAATTTTATATGTTCCAAGTAATCGATTTACTTTCTGGTAATAACTGAAGCGTAGTTTGGGGGAGGGGAATGATGGGCCTAAACAAATGGGCTTTAGGACCTGGAGGGATCACAAGGAAGCATATTGCCTGACTGGTGAAGCACAGCCACAGAGACCTGGAAATGAAAGTAAAAAAGAGCAAGAGGCACATGGAGGGAGCTGCAGGGGCAGCAGCTCTAGCAACAGAATGCTACCTTCTGTAATTAAATAACAATTATTAGTATTATTACTAATAGTAATAATACTCTAATAATATCTCTAGTAATATCATACCATTTATCAAGGCGAATTGATTATAGTATAGGGAGAATACCTAACTTGAGGTGAGTTGGTTCTAATTTTGTTATTTTTCTTTAAAAGGGTGGCTGGAGATTTGACAAATACCTCAGAAGAAATGCTGCATAGGTTTGCAGAGGACATATTTTCTAAGCGCAGTTATTCACACCAGCCTGCAATAAATATGGTATACAAATCCCAGAAATGTCCTCGGTGTAATTTGCGACGAATTCGTCAAGAGTCTCCTTCCCACCCAGGCCCCCTTTGGGGGAGGGGGAGGAAGTCTGTGGCAGTAATTTGGCACTTAATGGCGATCCCAGGTACTCAATCTGAGTGAAGGGAACTTGCCGGTATTTTTTATGTAGCGTCTCTGGTTTTGATTCCCCCCCCCCCCTCCTTTTTGCTATGTGCAGTTGCCGTAAAAAAGTCTTTAAATAAACACTTATCTCGGATGAGGGAGGGTCTGCGAAAGAAAGGGGGTCTTCGCTGTCGTTTTATATTCGGACTTGAAAAAGTCGTCGTACGAATATTATAAAATAAAATGCTTTGGTGGGATTATTTTCCTGCCTGGAAGCACCCTAAACAGTTTATGTGGTTTAACTCGGTGTACGTAGGGAAATTGTGGCTTCCAGAGGCAGACGGCGCTTTCCTGACTGTTTCCGCCATTGATGTACTTCTGATGCTGGTGGCCTGTGCTAAGCGAGGCCGGGGATTGGAGGCCTTGAGCTGGTGCGGGGGAAAGGTCGATTTTGCTCAAGTTAAATTAAAACAGAAGATGTTTCTATTAGAGCGTTAATGGAGGCAGGTAAGAGAAACCTTAGAATGGAACAGGGCAGGAAATGCAAACATAAGAACAGGAAAATAGCCACCAACGCACCCAAACGGGCCACAATAATCCATGTTGTCTGCCTGTTGTGTTAATTTGACAGCTAAAACCAGCATATAATGAAGACTAGGGTGAAAGAAGAGCAGGGTAATGGAAACTCGTTAAGATGTTGCTGCTGGAACAATCTCATCTGTTCCCTTCTCACTGTGTCTTGCAGGGGCCTGAACAGTGCTTGTAAATATTTGGAGAAACGAGTTCCATTAAAACTAATCTAAAATTCGTGTTTGCAGCACCACTAAGCTAAATGGCCATGGCTAACCTGTATGTTAACACTTATATAAAGCAAATTAGCACAACGGTGTTGTGTTTCCATCTGTAAAATGTATGAAAAGAGAGTTTGCTTTTCGTCATAGCCACTGCTGGCTTCCAACCAGGTGATTTATTGTACTAATCCCGTGTATATTACTAACCCCAGATGTTCAGATTTTGAGATAGGTATGCATTTTATGAGATTTAAATCAGTAATAATACAGGTGTCGGGGGGGGGGGGTTTCTCTGTGTATTCTAAGTACATAGAATTCTTTACCATTGCAGTTTCAAGCTTTAATTCTACAGTATTCCTTTTAAAAATACCCTGAGATTCTTAGAATTTTTGTAGCCTGTCAAAATTACTTTGCCTTTCTGTGGCTTTGGTATCCTTTTGGTGAATGGAATTCATGATGAGGTTCATGTTTGCAGCATTTATTCCTGACTTTGTTTGGTGTGATTTTGAAGATTATGTAGACACAGAAGGTTGAAGATTATGCAGATAGACTAAGGTGCAAAAAAGGAAGAATTGCATAGCAAGAAGGCTTGTGGGGAGAGGTAGTGTAGAAGAAGTGGTTGGTTGTGCACAAAGTAGTGCAGAAGAAGGCAGAAGATGGTGATGGTAGTTAGGAGGGTCTGTATTGAAAGGATTCCTTATTAATGCAGTTGTCAGACTCAGGTGATGCTGGCTAGTGGGCCAGTGTTGTGTTTTCAGGAAGAGGAGAATTATGATGTAGCATAACACATTCTCCATTAATATGAGAATTTTAATTGTCTTTTTTCAAAGTTGAATAAAGCATTTAATGTTTATAAATATGATAGGCTCTAGTGTCAGGGAATAGGTAACACATGACCCGCAGAAGTGAATTTTTCACAGCCTGTGGGTTCTTATTCAAATCTTGAAAACCTCTTCCTTCACATAATAAAATTAAGTTTTTAGTAATGATGGTTTGAAGAGTGACAAAATAATCACAAAATTGCTAAAGGATTATAAACAAGGAAACAGTTTTTTTTCAGTTTGCCCACGGCTTTTATATATATATAAAATAAGTATTTCATGGTCCCATCTTGTCACCTGTTGGCAAAAATGTGTCAAGTCCTATAGTAGTCTATGGCGTAGTGTAGACTTGAAAAGTGCAACCAAGGTATACATAGAGGTTTTGCTTTCCTAACTTTCTGAGACTTTCTGTTACATTTCACATGATCAGTTGGGAAATGAACTTTAACTAGAGTGAATAGAAGCTGTCTAGTAGCCATGTACCATAATTTCAGTTGTCAGGCTGATTCTGGAAACCATAAAATCTGTTGAAGGAAATCTCTTTTGTGCACAGTAGAAGGCAGTTGGTGTCAGTGTATCAACGAGGTTAAAAAAGCAACTTTCCCCCTATATAGAACATCTCAGACCCATTTTGATTGATCTTCTTATTTAGCATATTTTTTTCTGGCTTTTGCACACAAATGTTCCCAAAACAATTTATGTAGAATAAAATGATTTAAAGTTTTAAGACATGTAACACTAACACTTAATTAAACAATTAAAAAACAACACAATGATGCAAAAACTCTTCCAGTTAAATCCCAAATGGCTGGTTAAGTAAAAAGTATTTCCTCTCAAAAATGAGAGCGAGGGATTTAAATTCTTTTGATAAGAGAAATGCTCCAAGTGCCATTTTCCAGGAATGGAGATTAGCTCCTACTAGAAGCCCTGGGGAGCTGCTGTTTGCTCTAGTGGGGGCTCCACCTGTACTGATGAGCAGTGTTCCCTTTAAGCTGAGTTAGTGTGAGCTAGCTCACAGTTTTTTTAGCCTCTGGCTCACACATTTTTTTCTTAGCTCAAGAAGGATGGCTCCAGAGCAAGCTAATTTATGCAGTAGCCAAATCACTCACTCACAACTTTAATGCTAGTAGCTCACAAAGTAGAATTTTTGCTCACAAGACTCCACAGCTTAGAGGGAGCATTGCTGATGAGGTACATGTAAGTTTCTAGGTAACTTCTTTCTAGTCCCATTCAGACCCGGACTGAAGTCATAAGTGGAATTGGTTGAGGCATGGCAGGTGGGACTTTATGAAGGTTATTTAAGACCTCCCTGCACAAGAAACTTCACCAAAATCTGCAATTTGTTCAGTCATTGAACTCACCAGGACTTGACTTAAGTAAATATGGCTGTGGATTCATGCCTGTCTCTTACAAGTCCCTATACAGATGGAGAAGCTGTTTTTCTAGTTAACTTTCAAGGATCTCAGTTCTAAGTCTTTGTTCATGGTGCAGGAGGTGATACTGGATTATGGTTTCATTTATGTTGTAGTTTCGTTTTTGACTTTTCATAGCACAATTTATGCTCTGATTCATTTCTGAAAAGTCACATTGAAAATCTTTAAAAGATGCTTAAGCTGCATTGAGTTTCTGGAAAACTGGAAAAATATTGTCTCTTGTGCTTCACTACTGTAAAAATGACCTAGTCTGATGTGTTTGGCTCATAATAGACACGGCTGATTAGTTAAACGGGCAGCTTAGCATTCTGCCTGTTGCATCACTGAAAACAACATACAAACATTAGATTTGGGGGAGGTACTGGCAACTCCTGGTAGCAGTTCTAGTTCACCTTTGGGAACCTACATCGTACTTTGAGACTCATATGTCTAAGAGGTTTGGTGGTGGCACATTTTCTATTGCTCCTGATTGGGGAGTGGGGTGGGAGGACAAGTATGATATGAGTGTACATTTTGATTGTAATCCAGTAAGCCTCCCCAAAGTGCTTTTTAATGTTAAAAATAATTTGTGATATCCCAGTCATGATTTCCCATGTACTGTCTAGATTAGACCTTAACTCCAAGTTCAATAATCCACTGGCCACTGAAGCTCTTTGGGTGATCTTGGACCAGTCATTTTTTTCGAGTCTGATCTACTGCATAGAGTTCCATTTGGGGTAAAATGGGGGTGAGGAGTCATATCCCCATTCCTTGGGGGCAGGTTGGGATAAAAATATAGTAAAAATAAAATCACATCCTAACCTAAGGAGGGTTGCACTGGCTGTGTCACAAGTGGTTTTTGTTTGCTTTTTTTTTTTTTTAAATGGCCATCTTTAAGAGGAGGGAGAGTGAAATGGAGAAAGATGGACGTTGAAGAAAAGTAAATGTCACATGTTGCTGTTAAAGGTTGATCCTGCATTCAAAAGGTGGGTCTGGAGTAGTCATAACTGATTACAGACAAAGATTTAATATATTTTTTTCTCCCGCTGCAGTGACTGTAATGGAGAGGCAAAAAAGGAAAGAGGAAATAGAGAAGGGGCTTCAGTTTATCCAGTAAGTGAACCTGCTTTGAGAATGGATGTTTCTGTTTTCATTAATGCATGAAATCAAGCATACTCTTGACAAATTAAAACTCTCCATTGACTGTATGTAGAAGTGTGTCTATTTTGTGATACTGACCTCTCTATGTGAGGGGTATTCTCTGATCATTGTCATCCAGACAACCTGATATTTACTATCTTGGTGACAGAGGACTTCAAGCATTCTGATTCATTATTTTTTTCTTTTAGTTTTAAGTTGTGATGACTTAGATATTGTGGGAGTGATATGTTCAGTAACCTGTAACTAGTTGTATCATAGCTCAGTGGCTAAGCATTGGAGGACTTTTACTATCCTGTGGCGAACATCAGGCTAACTGCGATCACTGTCTTGAAAATTAAAAGAAATGTAAACAAATCACATATCACCAAATAATGTGGATTGCTATAGCAAGGTAATATTCTAGTGTGTGTATAAGTCTAAGCTTAGTATTTGTGTCACCACTGGCATACCTGTACACAGTACAATCCATAGGAGTAGCAAGTAACAAAAGAGGCAACACAATATACTACACCAAGGTGATGAGTAAAGCTACTTAAATGCTTTCTGGGAGCTAATCTTTAGACGCCAGCATCTGTACACTGTATAGTAGTAGTCCAGCAAGCTCTAAGGGAAGTTTTAAAGATTATATTAAGCAATTTGGAGTTGCACCCTTGCGTATGTTATGCATCCTACAGTGTGTACACTTAGACTGAGACACATGCATCTGCATATTTCTGTTTTTCTCAAAACTCTTCCATCTTTTTCTAGATCCACATTACCTCTCAGCCAGGAAGATTATGAGGTAATGTAAGACATGTTCTCCGAAAGTACTAAATGACATTGTCAATATGTGCTGTCCTTTTGGCTAGATAGTTTATATTGATTGGTGCTTGGGTGGAAAGGGAAATAATTTCCTGTCATATCTGGACTAGTATATTTTCATGTGGAAGAACTTGCATACATTCTCAGCATTAGCCTAATTGTGCTCTGGTCAAAATCAATGAGTCTCTGTCTAGCTGCAGACCTTTGGCTTGTTCTAGGAACCAGTTTTCAGTGTCCAAAGTAAATGTATGAATTTTGTTAAGGAAAACATGATCAGGGATTTAAATAGCCTTGATCCAGCTCATGTAGTGAGCCAGTATCTTGCTCTTGGGACCCCTCACTAGAGTCCAGCAGTTGAGAGAACCCACAACAGTTTGCTCTAAAACTCCTTGCTAGTAGCTGCTCTCTAACCTTTAACCATAAATCAAAGGAGTACCTTAGCTGTAAGTCCAATATATAACTCCCATTTTTCTTATCTAATCCTGTCTACAAGTATTTTGGGATCAGCACACAGTTACATGAACATGGCAACAGCAAATTATAGCATTATGATGTGATATAACATCTGGCCACAATGATCCATGATCTGATCACTTCTAAATTAGATCACTCCATTGCACTCTACGTGGGGCTGTCTTTGAGAACTATTTGGAAATTGTGGTTGGCCCAAAATGCAGCACCCAGGCTACTATCAGAGGTTGGTTACAGAGATTTTATCACTCCTGTGCTGAAAGATCTGTACTGATTACGTGTCTGTTTCCAGGCACAATATGAAGTGCTGGCTCTTACCTTTAAGGATGTAAATGGCTTTGGTCCAGGGTACCTGATGAGCTGTCTCCTCCCATACTTTCAAGCTCACCAGTTAAGATCTGCTTCTGAAGCCCTGCTCACTATGCCTCTGCCTTCAGTGGTCAGGCAGGTGGTGACTAGAGAGAGAGCATTTTCCAGGGTGGCACCTTGGCTTTGGAACATCTTCCCCCTTGAGGCTTGCCTGGTGCCTTCTTCTAGGTGCCAGGCTAAAACACATCTTTTTACATAGCAGTGGCTCAAGTGGTTAAGATGCTGAACTGCAGACCAGAAGGTCGGTAGTTCAGCAGTTCGAGACCTGAATGCTGCATGATGGAGTGAGCTCCCGTCTCTGGTCCCAGCTCCCGCCAACCTAGCAGTTCGAAAGCAAGAAATTGCAAGTAGATAAATAGGCACCACTTTAATGGGAAGGCAACAGCGTTCCATGCAGCTCGGCGTCTAATCATTCCAGTCACATGACCATGGAAATGTCTTTGGACAGCGCTGGCTCTTCGGTTTGGAAACGGAGATGAGCACTGCACCCCTAGAGTCGTATTTGACTGGCTTTTGAGCAAGGGAAACCTTTTCCTTTACCATCAGTTTTTAATAGTCTGCTTCTATTTTATGGGTAGTGTTTAATGGCTTTTTAATACTGTGGTTTTTAATTGTAGGCTACTTTGAACAGGCCTCTAGAGAAGTGTCTGTGAGGCAAAGCTCTCCTGGCCTCCCCTCAAGGGTTAATATGAATAGTAACTGGTCTAGGTGTTACTAATTGGTTCCTCGCCTATACAGTTCTTACCTTCAAGGCCAGAGATGAAGGTGGCATGATTAGCTTCTAATGAGAACTGCCAGCTTGATGTGGCCCAGAGCAAGTAGATCTTAGAGACCTAGTGGTACCAGCTTTGGAAATTGTGTGTATAAACATATAGTGCGATCTGTTTTTAAATTGTTGTTTTTAACTGTTTTAAACTGTCTATTAATGTATTTATATTATCATGCTGAATGGCTTTGTGATCCTTCCTGAGTCCACTTGTGGAAAGGGTGGAATATAAGTTCAATAAATAAATAAATAAACCTGCTGCCCATAGGATGGGGGAAGAAGAGTTGGGGGTGATGAGATAATCTTCTAGAGCGGGGTGTCAAAGAGGCCCATGGGTCTCATCTGGCCCGAGAGCAGCTGATTCTGTGCTTCTTCAGGGTTCCTGTTTGTAACGTCGCAGCTCCTTTTCCTTCTACCTTCCTATTTCCTGCTTCCAAGAGGAGAAAAAGAAAGCCTTCCCTCTGTTGACTGAGGGCTCCTCGTCTCTTCCCCTCCTCCTCTGGGGAGGGAGGGGGAGGAAGAGAGACAGAGAGGGGGGGAAATGGTGTCTTGTGGGACTTTTCAGAAGACCAGGGAGGGAGCCAGCCACCCAGCCACAAAAAGAGAGAGAGTCCTGTGTTTAGACCCAAAAACATTTTATTCCAGGTGAGAGAGAGAGAGAAAGAGAGAGATCCCCCTTTCCATTTCTAACGGGGGGGGGGGGGGGAACCTAACAGTACAGCTTGCATTCCTTATTAGTGAAAGGGGGGAAGAGTACAGCAGCACCTTAATGACTAACAAAATTTGTGGCAGGGCATGAGCTTTCATGAATCACTGCGCAGTTCCTCAGATACAGCTGGAATGTGAGTCCATCTGTCCTTATATCTTGGAGAGTGAAGTGATTTCAGATGCCAAAAGACAAGAGCAGGCGTTAGTAATGAGAGAAGAAACCTAAGTCTCAGTTCAGTCCAGGAGTTTGCATTGTCTTGAGCTTCATGATCAGTTGAATTCAGCAGTCTCTCTTTTTAATCTCCTTTCGAAATTCCTTTGTCAGAGAACTACTTCTTTTAGGTCAGCAACTGAGTGCCCTGGAAGGTTAAAATGTTCCCCCACTGGTTTTTGAATGTTGTGGTTTCTGATAGTGGTAGAAAGAGTAAAGAGTCCAGTAGTGTTTTAAATCTGTTTATTCTGATTAGGCACTATGTGCCGTACTGTAAACCGCCCTGAGCCTGTTCGCGGGGAGGGTGGGTAAAAATCTGAAATAATAAATAATAATAAATAAGTAATAGTACCTTTAAAGACTAACAAATTTGTGGTAGGGTATGTGTTTTTGTGTGTTGCTGCTCACTTCTTCAGACTTATTTCCATTTATTCTTTGCATCCTCCTGGACTGAATCCTCCTGTACCAAACTGAGACCTAGGTTTCCTATCTCATTACCAGTGCTGATATCCCCATGCCTCTGTATATCACACCAGTGCTGTTATCTCCACCCCTCTGCATATTACACCTAATCCAATCATGCCTGCTATTGCCATTTGGCATCTGAAATCATCTTTATAATATATCTCTGGTACCTTGTGTTATGTTTTATGGCACATATTGCCCAGCCCGACAAAGTGATATTTATGTCAGATTTGGCCCTTGTAACAAATGAGTTCAACACCTCTGTTCTAGAGGCTTCCCCAGAGAAAGTGTTCTGATTGGATGTCATCCTCACCTGATATTGTTGGGCCAAAAACTATAATTTAGCTAAGGCCTAGAAGACGGGAGACTAGCTGAGATCCTGATGGACTAAAGGCCTGAACTACAACTTGCTTGAATTGCAATTGCTAGCAATGTAGAGAATGCATGAGCTTCAGCCTTGGCTTTGAAACGTAAGGTTTGTGCTGTCTAATGCAAATCCTAAAAGTGCTAGACAGTTGAGCTAGTTCCTTTATTTTGTTGCTGCATGGTTTTAGAGTAATGTGTTGGCTGTTTAACGAATTTTTCTAATTGGTTGAATTTGAAATAAACTTTATAAATCCTTTTAAAAATAAACAACACTTTTGTGCAGCTGCCCTGGGGACCCGCAGGGTTCTAGTTAGAGCTCCTTGACAGTGGCATAGAAATATTCTGAATACATAAATAAACTAATAATGACTGCAGTCAATGTGCCAGGGCAGAGAAAGCTGACAGAGTGTGGCCTTCTGGATAAGGAATGCCTATTTCCTTCAGTGTGGGGTTACAAAACGTATAGGCAGTTAGTTACCCATACTATGTGTATGTTCCTAGTTTTAATGTGTGGGAAACAGGGTGATGCTTCTAGAGCTCTGTAGCAGGGATACAATGGAATGGCAAAAGTGGGGCGAGGGGTGCAGAAATTTCAGTCTCCCGTAAGTTTTGTGTCCTATTTTCGTTGGTATCCTTCTGACAGGCCTTTTTGCAAAAGCTGGTGCGGAACCTGTTTGCAGAGGGTAACGATTTATTCAGAGAGAAGGATTTCAAATTGGCGCTGGTGCAGTATGTTGAAGGCCTGAATGTGGCTGAATATGCAGCTTCAGACGAGGTGATGATTCCAGTGGATCTGTTATGCAAGCTGCACGTCAATCGGGCTGCCTGCTATTTTGCCATGGTGAGTACATGCATTTTGGTTACTCGGTGACTTGTGGTTGAATTTGTGGATGGACTCCATGCAAAAGTATTGGACGGAGGTGCCTTTGAGTGATGTGAAACTAAAATGGTGTTAGATCTGTTATGACTCTTGCAAGTCGTCACTTAATGCTGCAGTTATTGGGTGGTGATCTTGCATCTGTGGAACAGCTGTTAATCTTTCTACAGAGCAAGCTAAAAGTATACCATGTCAGGGAAGGAATGAGAAAGAAGGCATGCTTTTCAAGATGTTAATTGAAGACAGTGAGTTGATATAAAAGGGGGGGGGCACAGCTCTCGATTGTGGAGACTTTTTTTAAAAATTGATGTTCTGAACTGCTGTAATTGGCTTCTCAGAATGTGAGGCTGTCCTTCACAAGGAGTAATAAATTCCAGATACTTAAAATAAATATTCTTACCCCAGGAACTTGTGTAAGCATTTGAAACAAATATTTTTTCCCAGTTAGGTAAGCTAATGCCAGAAATAGTGGTCAGGTGGCCAAGAAACAGCCAGGTCCATGTGTAATTGGTTTGACATGAAAAAGCAAGGTTGATTCTGAGAAGAGTCGGCCCACTTCTGTTCAAAGTGTGGCCTGAGCATGCCTGATGTACCACTCTGAACATACCCGATCTTGTCTGCTCTCAAGTCTGGCTGCCAGGTGCGCTTATCTACCACACTTGACACAACGTTAGCTGTCTCATGGGATAGGGAACAGAATGTGACAGCCTGCAGATGGGTTGTTGGTGTACCAGTTGGCTGATGTGGATTCCTGTAGCCCTTGGTGTGTTCTCTCTCTCTGCCTCTGCCACTGGAAATCATGTGTTTGCTGTATGCAAGTGGGCACAGAGTAGTGGCTGAGTGATTGAACTACAAACATATTTTCCCTGAACATGCTAGTTGATCTCAATAAGCTCTGCACTCTCCGTCTCAGTGGTATTGCTACAATGCAGAGATGATACCTATCTTATTGGGGGGAGGTTGAAAAGTTGATGTACATGAAACGCTTTAAACCTTTGCAAGTGTTACTCAGCCTTTGTATATGCTTTATGATCCTGAAGGAGATTTAGAATTGCTAATACCTATTCCATCTCCAGCTTGGCTAGATCTGTTATCTCTCTCTCTCTCTCTCTCTCTCCCCCCCCCTTCCCCTCCCCCTCCCCGTTCTTCGCGCCTCCCCCCCCCAAAGAACTGTGTCTACAAGCAACATATTATTGGGTCTCTTTTTTCCCCCCTTAAAGGACCTGTATGAGAAGGCTTTGGAAGACTGTGACAAGGCTTTGGGATTTAACAAGGAGAATATCCGTGCGCTGTTCCGGAAAGCCCGCTGCTTGAATGAGCTAGGGAGGCACAAGGAAGCATATGAGTGTAACAGCTGTTGTTTGCTCTCCCTCCCGCATGTAAGTTATAGTTTAGGTTTAAACTACACTGGAGGTTAGAAAAACCCCAAAGTCATGGAGGCATTGTCTGCTTCTTTAAGAGAAGTGTGCAAGATCTCTTGAGACTATGTTGTGAGATCTCCGTGGCCATTTTGAAGTGTGCTAGGTAACTTGCAGTCAGCATTTGCCAAGGATTCCAAGCATCAGTTACTTGTGAACAGAGGAACTAGGATGTTGCGTCAAAAGTTTTGATTTGCTTCCCTCATATTATTTTCATCACAAAAACATCTGTTTTTTTCCATTGCCAATCAAGAACAAGAGAGGCTTACCATTGTAGATGAAACTATGCTATATGTAAAGAATCAAATGAAATACTATCTTTGCAGAAGAAAATGTCATTAATAGTGTTCTCCTTTTAAAGGATGAAAGTGTGGCACAACTTGGCCAGGAACTTGCACAGAAACTGGGATTAAGGGTCCGGAAAGCATACAAGAGGCCTCAGGTATGGCATTTGTACTTCTGGTAAGCTCAGGGGAACCTGCACAGGGTTTTGATATTTTATCTTTGCAACACTCCTGTAGGATAGGTTAGGCTGAGAGGTAAAAGACTTGCCTAAGGCCCCCTGGTGAATTTCATGGTTGAACAGGGATTTGAACTTGGGTCTTTATATAACACATGATCCACCAACTTGAAATCGCTTGCCAGCCATGTAGTCCTGCCAATGCTTGATAATCCAGGCTGTTTTGCAGTCCTAGTTAGGCAACAAAACCAGGAAGTTCAGTGGGCTCTTGATGGTGCACCATACATGGCTGGTGGTCTGTATCTGGAAGTGGATTTCAGGTAAATAGGTTTGATCTAGCCAGTACATGATGATGGTTCTCAATGGAGTAAAATTATTTTATGTGTTCCTGAGTATGTTGCATGTGGTTGTAATAGAATAGGATTAGAAACTGTACTGTTAATTTTACAAAAAATTAATTACATATTAATTACAAAATAGTAATTATACAAAAATAATTTTCAGTCTTATAGGATGCCTTCTATTAAACTCTCAATTGATATATTATAGATGTATAAGGGTATGTAAGTATTTTTCATTTTAAAATTTAGTAATGTTTGGTACCTCACTATGTACTATGATGTTGATACATTTATTTTGTTTTGATTATTAGATATTCATAAAGTGAGGTGGGAGTGGGTAAAGAGATTGTGTTTACTAATAACTGAATTCAGATAACAGGCTCTTATTAGTAATGTACAGATTACTTCAAAAATGGTGAAATTCCTAAATTAGGCTGTCGTGTTTGACTCTTGCATAAGCATACCTTGTGCTACATGTATAATGCTGAGAAGCCAGTGATGGCTGCAGTTCCTAGACTGCACGCTAGGTGTATACATGTGTGTGTAATGTAGGGTTGCCATGTCCCCCATGGCCACCGGAAACAGGACCATTTTTTATGTTTCCTGCTATTTCTTACAAGGAAGTGACTGTGTTTGGGAATTTTCTCATGGCTCATTGTTCTGTTAAGTGTCTGCTACTTTATCTCTCTTCCTTGCAGCAGGAATTGGAAACATTTTCCCTACTCAGTAATGGCATGTCCTCCACATTACCAAATCAGGTAGGCATGTGTATAGACGATAGCTGGGGGTGCCCCTGAAATCTGTTTAATTATTTCTTCTTCTACTTTCTTCTCTTTTTTTTTTTAAAGAATATGAATTACTGTGCAATTGAGCTTAAAATATTGTGTTTTTTGTGGAGTTTTTTGTATTTTTATTGATGCATGTGTATGACTGTGTGTGCACCTGGAAGTCTTGGTGACCTCTGGTGACTGACTATGTGTGCACCTTGAAGTCATGGCGACCTCTGGTGACTGAGCCCTACTGGGGGCCTGGAGGATATTCAGAGAGGTGGCTGAATAAAGCCTGCCCCAGCCTCCCGCCTCTAGTATTTCAAGGAGGTCTCCCATCCAGTTACTTGCCAAAGTCAACCCTGCTTAGCTTCCGATATCTGATGGGATCAGGCTTGCCTGGGCTATCCAGGTCAGGGTGAGCTTAAAATACTGTTTTAATGTGTTGCAGTTGGATTTTTGGACAAGGATTCTGTTTTCCTTTTAGAAGTCGCATAGGAAATGGCCTTCTCAGCACTGCTCAGTCCAAGCATCTGAGTAGCCTAGATATTGTTTGCCTGTGTTCTGTTGCCATATGTGAGGGATTTTTCTCTCCCGTTCTCTCCAGATCCCTCAAGGCTTAGAGGACCAACATAACACTGCAGACAAAGTTTTGAAAGTGTACTTTCTGTCCTTTTAATAATAAATGTAAAAGTATACATTAGTGGAATAGTACATCATTAAAGTTAAAGAAAAAAACCTGATGTAATTTCTGATGTGGTAGTTTAAAAATGAGAACACTAGTAATGAGTGTATGTATAGCTGGAATTACTTTATAGAACTTGGCTTGAAGCCTATATATTGTATGTATGAGTGTTAATGCATTGAAACATTTCTGGTTTTAAAATGAAGCTAAATTTCTAGTGCCATATAATCTGATGCAAGCAAAGTACTGCATGAAATGAGCATGCACAGATTATTCTTAATGTATAACAAATGTCCATTGATACAGCTATTAAAACATTAAAACTTGATTTTCTTAATAACCTTTTCATCTCTTACAAATTCTCATTGCAGGAAACATGAATATAAACGGGTATTCAGGGAAGTCCCTGTTTATGCAGTGCAGGTCTGCTTGTGCTGCATAGGATCCAAGCCATTAGCTTTGGTTGTATGTCTTGGGCAAGAGAATTCTTGTTATGTATGGAGTATGCCTAGAATCATAAAGCTTGATTAGTATAATGGACTTTCTCACTACTGTGAGATACCAGCCCCAAAGAACAAGGCCCTACTCCAGATTATTAGTCATGCCTGAATCCTATTCAAACCAGTGGCCAAAGCTGATAATGACTAAGCTAAGAACCATTCAGTTATGACTACTTTAGCTATTTTGGGACTTGTCTGTGTCAATTTATAGCTTTCATTCATGATTTTTTACATGTATTCTGATGCTACAAAGAAAGGAAATTAATTGATTGTATTCAGACTTCTTGGCAAAACCTGGTTAATGGGGCCAGACACTTTGCTACAGACCTGGGGGAACCTAAAGTTTGCAGAAAAATCTGGAAACAAATTAAAATTAAATGTTTTGTTATATGACTGAGATTTTGTGATGCTATGTTGTAAGAACTTGGACACCATTTTAAAGAATGGAGGAGCAGCTGCAATGGCATGGGAACAACCCACCACTCTCTGTCCCCCCTCCCCCTTCATTACATGAGCCATCCATCCAGGGCTGGACTATGCTGGAGGCCCTTCTGCTCCTCCCCTCCACAGGCACACAAGAAGGAGGAGGAGCAGGATCCACTGCTTGAGTCATGTGCAGGCACTCGTTGTGGTATGGGCAGGTGATGTGGGAGCAGGAACTGCTACTGCATCTCAGTGCTGCAAATGGAGGTGGCAGTGCTGCAGATGAGCAGGCTGCCCAGCAAGTGGCTGGCTCAGCAGGCAAGGAAGCAGGGGAGATGAGATCCCCCCCTTCCTGCACGTCCCTTGGGTCCCCCACTTGTCATTATCTAATGCTGTAGATTGCTGTACATAAAAATCTGCTTATTATGCATTCTGAGTGAGTCATACCACATTTTAAGGAGCACTTTTCTCATTCCCAAAGAGAAAATATTTCACAGGATTTTTTTTCTCTTCCAATATTTCCAGTTTTTCTGTTTGGAAAAAAGGCTGGGGGCAGGTTTCTGGGCTTTCACATCTCTGTTCTGAGTGTTCTTATTTTGGTCAGGAGGGAAATAAACATTTCTGTAGCTTAATGTTTACTGAGCCTTCTTTTTCCTTGCAGTTATGCTTTAGTTTTAAATTGGAATTTGTGACCATTTTTTAAAAAGCCCTTTGCTTTTGGTAAAAAACAATGACTTGAAAAAATAATTTTTGTTACAATGTTATTCTAAAGTTACTTGTGTGTGTGCTTCAAATAGTTTTCTATGAAGATAGGCCATTAGTATGATTTGCTGGCTTGAGGACAGGCTAGAGGTGAACTCCTTCCATAGATGGGGAAAGGGGAGAACAGAATAGGTGGGAAGAGGGGTAACCACAGTAGTCATGGTAGTGCCAAAATTTCCAACTATTGAAGACATAGGAGCCCTGTTCCATTTAATACCTAGTAACCTTGCCTACTAATGCAAGACCCCCAAAGAAAAGAGGGGGGGGGGGAACCTAAACCAGCCAAGCGAACACCTCCAAAGGAAGTTAAAAACATAAATAAGTATAAACAATGGAGTATTTATTTCATAAAAACCTTGTAGGGGCCCAAATAAAGCCTCATAAAATGTTCAAAGTGACAAATGCACAAAAAAGAATAGTGTATGACTTGACGTGTTTTGGCTCACAAGAGCCTTCCTCAAAGGTCAAATAGTACAAAAGTAGAAAATACACCTAGCAACAAAGTCCCTGTAACACAGGTAAGGCTACTAGCTACTCATGCAAGAGCCAGGCAACTTGTTCTGCTAAAATAAGACTGAATTAACTTTCTGAGAAGATCATAGAAGCAGGTGGAATGTTAGGAGGTGCCAGATATTTTCAAAATGGAATTGACTGTAATCTTTTCTTCTTCCTCACAGAATGTTTCCAATGGCTTGGGTTCTGTAGATGACATTGAAACAGGTGACAGTTTTATGTTTGTGGCCATTTTTGTTCCCCTTGATGACTTGAGCAGGTTTGACCTTGGGAAAGCTATAGAACATAACTGGCAAAAAAGCTGGTTATGCACTTAGTATGTCACTAAAGCACATAGCTACAATGGCAAGCAGTAGTCCTGAGCAAAGGTGTGTGGGGGTCCTTTCTTCTGGGGTCTTGTTCAGCTTCGGGATGCTGCTGGTCGTTCTTCAATTGCGCCCCTCATTTGTGTGGATGTGCAGAAGAACAAGGGTGTAGACTTTCCAGTTTCCTGGGCTGGGGCTGGGCCAGAGACATCACAGGCCATTGTCTCCGGGGGAGGCTCAGCACTTCCTGGAAAAGTTTTTGGGGGGGCTCCAGCTCCCCAGCCACCCTGAGGTTGACGCAGAACCAGGACAGGGTGAAGCTCTTTGTGCATGTAAACTGTGGTGATGGAATCCACTGCATGAACACATTTGTTCCCAAAATACACACTGTTCAGCAGTGCTCTAAAATTTGGGAGTTATGAGTGAGCTACACATCAAAAAGGAGCTGTTAGAAAGGCAGGTTTAGAATGTAAGCTACTGGCCAGTTAACCACTCAGTGGGAAACAAGCAGTTATATTTTGAAGCTGATAGAGACACTTTGAAGACCACAGTTCTCTTGAGTTCTGTATTTTGTCACTTGATTGGATTGTGCCTGGGTCCTCACTGAGCTGTGATCCATTTCTTCACTTTGCAGACTGTTCTGTGGGCCTTAAATATGTCAGCGCTCCGAATGCTGCTTGTGTCCCTGTGAGCGAGGGCTCTGCCTTTTCGTCTTCTGACTTGGAAACAAAAGGCCCCTCAACTTCACTGCCTGCTGCTACCCTGCTCCCTTCTACAAACACTGTGTCTATGACAGGCTCTGACAGTGCGGATGACTTCACTGAAGGAGGAGTTCTTGGGGATGAGTTGGACTCAATCCTGGATTCTATTGCAGAGGGGTCGCAGTACCCACTAGTAAGAGAAGATTTCCTAGATCTGTCTGTCTGTCCTCTGCTCTCAGTTACTACTTTAGGCTCTTCTTGTACTCCTTATAATCTTCTCTTCTTGGGCAAAAGAGGGTTCCAGGTATATGCTGTTTTTTGTTACAGCTTTGGATACATCAGTCTCAGAAAGGATCCACACACTGGTTCATGAACTAAAGAGTTAAAGGAATACACACTGCCATGTGGCACTGTTTATTTCCTCAAATGTTGTTTTCATGTATAGGTACTGTATTGTGTGTGTGTATTTCAACTTTGTTTTAGTTGTTTAAATGATATGTTTTGTTTGATTGTAAAGGTTTTTATTGTGTATGTTTTTGATCTGTTAGCCAGCTTGGTGGCTGTGATGAGGCCAAAAGCAGGGGTATAATTGTTTAGAAATAAATGAAAGGCTTGTGCAGATGTAATCCTCATAGCTGGCTAACCATAGTTAAGCATGTGGAAGTGGGCTGCAGGGATCGTATGCTCCATCTCCCCAGATCTTGCCTATGTAAGCATGTTACATAGGCACTAGCATGGTTAAAGCTGAACAAGGCTCCCTCTTTTTCAAATCTCAATTAAGAGGGATACTCATTTTAGGAATTGGGATCTTCATAGCTGAGTGACAGAAAGGCCTAGATTCAGTCCCTGACACTTTTACTGGAGATTCTTGAATGAATAGAGAGGCTTCTGCCCGAGATCTTGGAGAGTTGCTGTTAGACCAAGTGGATGGACAGTACTAGTCTTGACTGATATTAAGTGACTTCATCTGTTCATGGTCCTCCTAAGCCCTTCCTTGCTTGGAGTGTAGGCTCACGTTTGCTTCCCTGCTCTGACCTCTTAACAATTCTGATAAAAACAAGCAGGAAGAGGCTGCTGGCAGGCTAGTTTGGTGTAGTGGTGAAGTGCGTGGACACTAATCTGGGAGAACTGGGTTTGATTCCCCACTCTTCCACTTGCACCTGCTGGATGACCTTGGGCAAGCCATAGGACAGTTGTCTCAGAGCTCTCTCAGCCCCACCTACCTCACAGGGTGTCTGTTGTGGGGAGGGGAAGGGAAAGGAGTTTGTAAGCCGCTCTGAGACTCCCAAGTGAGTGAAGGGTGGGATATAAATCCAATCTCTTCTTCTTCTTCTAGTTAGCAGCTCAGTGCCATTAATTTTTCTTGCTCTGCCTTGATCTCCCTGAACCCTCTTCTGAAACCCATTGATTCTGTTTACCTGTCTCCTGCCTGTTTTCTGCCTAGATAATAATGCTACCTGTGTCTTGACTTGCCCCGATACTTAGTTAGACTTAACCATGGTTAACTATTATTGACAATGTAATCTTGTAACATAATGAGGTTTTGTGCTCCTCTGTGTGCGCGTGCATATGTGTGCATACATCCATTTACAAGTTGGTAAGGCTGTCATCCGTTGATTGTATTGACTTTACTCTGTGCAATCCTGCCTTGAGTCTGGTGAGAAAGGCGGAGTATAAATAACATAAACAAACATTGGGAAACTCTGTAATCTAGTCTTTAGACTCCAACTTCATAGTGCCTTTGTAATCTGTGTCTGCCATATTTTATTTCTCTGCTCTAATTGGAACATGTTTTTTAATCTTTCATGTTAAAGTCTCTGGTCCAAGGTGCCATCCCTGCCAACCTGCCAAGTGAGATGCCGCAGCTAATCCCCGTCTTTCCAGGCGGTACTCCACTGCTCCCCCCTGTGGTGACAGCCAACATTCCAGTCTCCACACCACTCCCTCCAGCCTCCTTTGGCCTGGTGATGGATGCCACAAAACAGCTCTCCTCATCTGTTCTGGATGCTTTTGAACCCCCAGTGGGTGGTGATGGCAGCTCCCCATTGGACTCACTGGATTCGCTAGATCTTCTCCCATACACAGAATCTCGGCTTGATGTCCTGGATGCTTTCGGAACTAGCAGGGGATCACTGGATGCGCTGGATTCCTTTGCTGTTGGTAGGTTTACAGGTTATGGGACTCCTGTTCCTTTGTGATGCAGGAAGAGTAACACCACACCAAAATTCTGTGTTTGGCTCTAGGAGATTCTTCACTGCTATCTCTCTCTCTCTTCCTTTCCATCTCGGCACATCTGTTAGTCCCTGGTCTCTTTCCCAAACCCTTTATTGTCTAGTTTGTAAACATGCAGTGAGAGTCAACTATTACATTGTTGATGTAGTAGTAGGTTATTTCATTCATTGTCTTTGGATGAAAGGTTGTGAAGAATTAGAGGTGAACACTACAGTGAATCAGTAATAGGATTGGACTAAGAACATTAATACTGAAGGAACTGAAGGATGATTTAGGAAGTTCAGTGTCAGAAAATCCTCTTCTAACAATGGGACCTAGTGGACTAGATAATCACCTCCTCCATGAAATCCTGTCTTTGAAGTAATTTAAAATAGTCCATGGGCACAATGCACTTTAAATTCTACATTGACATTAATGGGCCCTGTTAAAACTACCACAGTGATGTTTTTATTTTTTAAAATATTTATTTGGGTTTTTTAAAGTATTTGCTGTGGGTGCTGAAGAGAAGACTGGTTTGTGAGAGCTTCTTTACATTTTTGTGTGTGATAATGCTACTGCAGGCACTGGAGTTTTGTATCCGAAAATTACCTTAGTTTTTCTCCTTGTTTTTCTCCCTCTGATTAGAGGAAACCAGCACCCAAGAGCCACGGCAGCCTGCTAGTATTCAGAAGCCTCCACTTGTGGTGAGTCAGTTTAACTACCTGTGGTTTGAGAGAGGGGTTTTCAGTTAGAATGATGTAGTGCCCATGCATGAGTATCTAAGTCTCTACCAACCTATTCTGCTGAAGTGGCACAACAAATACAGCATCTGGCCAACTCTTCTTTGCTCCTGGCTTACAGTTAGTTGGAGCACTCAGTGGACTGTATTTTCAACTGACCAAGTTGTTCCCATACCTTTGACATTTCTCCCTGCAGAATTTCTGATAATCTTTCTTCCATGTAGAGTCTTCACTTCAGAGGGTTTTAATTATTTTTCTGAAATATGGACTGACTTTTTAATTTTTCTCTTGCTCTTTCTCACATGCATATTCAACTTGTTTGGTAGTGACTTTATTTAGAAAGGTCTGCAGCTCACTGTATGAATAAATCTATGAACGCAACAGAAAGAAAAAGAAATTTGCTGTAAGTAGAGGGGCGTTTGACCTGTTGAATATACAGAATGCTGCCTTTACTGTCTGTTGTGTATCACTGAAAACAAAGTGGTGGTCATTTCTTAAGCTGCTTGCTTCTAGTTGGCAGTTGTCCTGTTAGATGGGGAACCAAAGAACCTTAGGAGAAGTGCTTGTCTAGAGGTCTGCAAGGTTTAAAATGGACTTATCTTTGTTCTCTCCTCAGGCCAACCACAGTGGGCCAAGTCACACAGCAGTACCCAAAGTGGTAGAGTTGCTGATGTCTCAGCCTGAATCAGTGATGTCGAACACAGCCCTTCTTGTGAAGAACCCACTGGCATCCACTCACATCTTTAAACAAGCCTGTCAGATCTGCTATCCTAAAACAGGTTATCTGCCTATGGTGACTTGGCCCTAATTCTGTTGGCAAACTTGGGCTGTTGTTAATTTTGTCCTCCCTTTATAGGACCCAAGGCTGGTGATTATACCTATCGAGAGGGTCTGGAACACAAGTGCAAGCGGGACATACTGCTGGGCAGACGCCGTAACTCAGAAGATAAAACCTGGAAGAGAATCCGGTCACGCCCAACCAAGACTAATTTTGTGGGATCTTACTATTTATGCAAAGGTAAGGAGGAAGACACAATGGAATGGGGACCATTTCAAGCAGGGAAGGAGTTCCATATGCAGTCTGTGCTGGTGGGGGGAGGCAGTGGGGAAGGGGAGGATGCTTTCTGTGGCAATGGCCTGTTTTCTTTTGACCCCCTCTTTTTCCCATGTACACTCTCCTTCAAGAAAAAAACTCTGGATGTCAGGAGGCAGAAAGCACCTGCAACAATGTTTAGCAGGATTCTCTTGTGGTGTCAAACAAGTAGATTTCAGACTGTACTCTAAGTAAGTCTGGATTCCACAGATGCTTATGAAAGTTTTCTCAGTTTGAAGTTAAATAATGGCGAGCCAGCTTCCTTTAAAGATTATTTCCCTCCCCCCTCCACCATATGTGGTTTCAAAAGATCGTTGGCTGTGTCATGGGTTGCACTCTTGGCTCATGAGGAGTGATGGTGAGGCCCAATAGAGCTACCTAAAACCCTGTGTGGATTGTTTATTTGCTAGAACACTCCCCACAGTTGTCACTGATATGAAGGGGAATCTAGAAAGTTTGAAAATAACTGTTAAGAGAGGGTGAATTATTTGAGAAGAATGGAAGTGCCTTTGAAAAGGCATGGAAATACTTGTGAAAGAGCTGTGTTTGACTTGAAACATCCACATACACCTGTGTTAGTTCTTTGAGTGATTGTGAAAAAGAGGTCCCCTCTCCTTCATTGAATTACTGATAATTGCTTTTCTGTCTGTATCAAGTTAACATCCCTATTAAATCTACGGTGATGTGTAGACTCACAGTTAACAGTGGGTTTCTCCCAATTAGTCACAGCTTCTGAGAGACCTACAGGTTCCTGACCATATGCTTTGATACAAGTGGTTTCAGAGCATAACACCAGAGTACTTTTCCTGAGAACTGCTAGAGGATCTCTCAAAAGAATTAATAAATGCCCTTGATAGAATCAGTTCCTATAAGTTAGCTTTTGTACTCTTGAGCGAGGTTAGTGTATGTCTCTTAAACTGTTTTCCACCTGGAGAGTGTCAGTTTCAGTTAAATCTGTTTTGTTCAATGGCACTCATAGAAGAAAGCTAGAATGCTAGATGGTTCCAGATTTAAGCAACAAGATTTAATCCCTGTCCATCAGGGGGGTAAAGATACCTTAGAAATTTCACACTAAAGGTATTGTCAGAGCCAAGCAAGTGTTCCTTGCCTTTTATTTGAACCATGGTCAGAAAGTGTGCAAGGACCAAATTCAGTAAAAACTGTGTGACCTGACACTTTGTTATCCGGACAACTTGATTAACTTTCATCTTTCTGTGTAAATCCAGTTTGTAAACTTGCAGCCAACAGTATGTCTGTGGTCAGAAGGTCCATCCCTGAACTTACTAGTAATTGGGAGAGGGTGGCCAGCCTGACTCACTGCCACGGATCCACTCCCTCACTTGGTGCCAAAGTTCCTGCTGAGGATAAACAATGAGCTGGTAATTTTGCCAGTGCTTCAGCTTGCAGCAAGGGTAGATTTAAACCTGGCACCCTTCAGGACACTGTAGAGTGCAGTGGGACTGTCTGGGTGGCAGCCGACCTAGCCTCATATGAGCCATGAAGGCTGCTCACCAGGCAAAATAAAACCATCATTTCCCCGCCATCTCAAGGGGGCTGCTTCTCTCGAATGATGTTGGGGAGGACTTGGGGTGTTTGCCAGTCAGGCCCTCTCTTCTCTGTTCTGAGGCCACTGTTTTAATTGTCTACTTCGTTTTTACGTACGGGGTAGAATTTTGTAGCCATCAGAGTAAAGTTCTATTAACTGGCACATTTGACTAATCTGCAGTACCCATCCCCCTTGAGTCCCAGATAACAAAGCTTATACTCCAATTTAAGTAAAAGGAACTCATATGTGCTCATTTCTGAGCACAGAAAAATCAGATATGTTTGTTTATGTGTGTTATAGGTTTTTATTAAATTGTCATATTTTTTTTTTATTTTAAATGTTTTAATGTTTGATATTCTGCCACCTTGGAGACCCTATTTGAGTAGAAAGCTGGCATAAAAACATTTACATTGAAATAAAATAAATAAGCATAAAATTCAATCCTCTTTCCATAAACCTGAATATCCCTATTTTATTATCCCACCGCTCATGGTACAAGGTGACTTACAAGTTACAGTTAAAACTTTATAATTTAAAACTGATCAAATTAAAAAATAAACCCAAACCCCTTCCCGCAAAAGATGCCTGCAGTTTATGCCCCATTAAACACACTGGCAAATAAAATGCCTTTGCAGAACCTCCTAAAGATTTCTAGATGGCATTCCCCTCACCTCCTTAGGGGCCTGTTCTACAAAGTGGGAGCTGTGGGAACTGCAATGGAAAAGGCATGGATTCTGGTTGGTAACAGGTGGGCTACCTTTTGTGGGGGAACAGTGGGTAAGTGGTGGCCTGAGGCAAGTATCTGGGGCACATGGACATATGGGAGGACACACAGACCAAGACTATAAAGGGCTTTAAAAGTCATAACCAGTACCTTGAATTGGACTTGGAACAAACTGACAGCCAATGTTGGGAGAAATATATTCCCATTGGCTAGTCCCTGACAATAATTGGGTTGCTGTGTGCTGAACCAGCTGCAGTTTCTGGGTTGTCACCCTGTTAGAGGATCTGTGTCAGTGAGTGTATCCCTTCTAATCCTTCTTGAGCTCTCAGTGGCCTTTGAAGATCAAGAGTGTCCTTCTGAGGTGCCTGAAAGGGACAGGCCTGGGAGACTCTGAGCTTCATTGGTTCCATTCCTTCCTGGAAAGTAGGTACCAGTAGGCGGTACACAGGGACTGTTATTTAGTCCCATGGTTTTTAGCGGGATGCCACAGGGCTCAGTCGTCTCCCTGATACTCTTAGCATTTACATTATGCCACTGGGAGAGATCAGAGAATTGGAGTAAGTTGTCAGTATGCTGCTGATGCATAACTGTATTTCTCCTTTCCATTATAATTCAGGGAGATGGTAGAAGCATGTCTGGATTTGATCATGGACTGGATTAGGATTTAATAAATTAAATCTTTATCCAGACAAGATGGAAATGCTGTGGGTTAGGACAAAGGCTGATCCAGGAAGTCCAGGTCATTCTGGATAGTGTTGCGTTTTCCCTTAAAGATTGGGTATGTGCTTGGAAGTACTTTTGAACTCAACATGGTTGTTGCATATGCAATTGTGAAAAGATGCCCAAACTCCTCAAGACTCCGCTGTCTTCTTTACTATCTATGCCCCCTCCGGGGGTGGTGGTGGGGGAGAACTTTGAAGCATTGAGGCTTGACTACTGCAACACTACCTGGTAGTGCCCTTGAACAGTGTTTAGAAAATATAGTTTGTACAAAATACAGCAGCTAGGTTCATTACTGGGATGTACTGCTGTGATATTTTAAACCAGCCCTGCATCACTTATGCTGACCCAGTTTGTTTCCAGGCCTAATGGAAGGTATTGTTCTTCACCTTTAAAGTCCTAAATGGTCTTTGATATTATGTTGCTCTGTTTTGGGGGACCAGCTATGGTCAAATGGCTGTCAACAAATTCCATATACCCAAGTTTTTATGCCTCTAATTTGGTCCGGTCTTGCTTAGCCATCCAAATCTGACTGAAACTGGTCATGGATAAAAGATGAATAGCTAAGTCAAGATGAAGAGCTTTTTAATTGTCTTTGAAGCTCAGGGTGGTGGGAGAGAGAAGGAAACAGAGTGAAGGGTAGCACGAGAGCTTTGTTTCTGATCCCAGCCTCCACTCCGTGTGTGGTGGTGTGATGTTTGTTGCTTTGTAGATATGCTTAACAAGCAGGACTGTAAGTACGGGGATAACTGCACCTTCGCGTACCACCAGGAGGAGATCGACGTGTGGACAGAGGAACGGAAGGGAACCCTCAATCGTGATCTCCTCTTTGACCCCCTGGGTGGGGTCAAGCGGGGCAGTCTGACCATTGCCAAGATCTTGAAGGAACATCAGGGCATATTCACTTTTCTCTGCGAGGTACGCAGAAGGTGCATAAGATGTCTTTCCACTGCATTCCTTTACTTGTCCATTCCAACTGTGTACTTAGGTTTCTGGTCTGTCTCACCTAGAATCTAGCATGATGCTTGCCTTAGACATTATTGGACTTAAAGTAAAAGATCAAAAAGGCGCACTCTTCATTGATTGCAGTTGTTTTTTTAATGGCAACCCTCTGGAACTGCAGTCTACTACAATTGCTGCACATTTCCTGGCTGCCCCTGTTCAGTCTTCAGAAGCAGTCTGTAGTGTTGAACATAAAGGAAAGCCATTCCCAACTTTCACCTTTGTGGAGTTCCAGACAGGTAGCTGTAGTCTGGCAGCAGAATAAAACAGGAATCCAGTGGCATTTTAAAGACTAACAAAATCTGTTCCAGCATAGTCTTTCATGAGTCTGAGCTCACTTTTTTAGACATATTTGGATGTAAATCTATCTGGCCAATTTATATACCCCTCTTACTGTTGTGTATATTGATCAGTCTAATGGATTTGCAGTTGAGGAGGAGAAAGATCTTGGTCTCTCTAAGAATCTGAGAATATATTGAGAACCGTTAATGGGAAGAGCACTATGCTTTATCCTGGGACACCTGAGCTCCTGTTTGTGGGCTTCCTAGAGGTAACTGATTGGCCACTGTGTGTTCAGAATGCTGGACTAGATGGGCCTTTGGTCTGATCAAGTATGGCTCTTCTTATATGCTTATGTTCTGATAGACCTGTTGAGTGGAACATGCTGAAGCTGTTCTAGAAATTATTAAAAATAATCATTTGTAGGAGTGTTAAGGAACTGATCATCTTTTCCTTTTGTGTTTTGTAGATCTGCTTTGACAGCAAACCCCGGATAATCAGCAAAGGGACCAAGGATTCTCCAGCAGTGTGCTCCAATCTTGCTGCCAAACACAGCTTTTATGATAACAAGTGAGCCAGGATTGCTTTATATTATCCTTCATGGTCTGTGTTTGTTTTCATTGGCCTACAGTAAAGAACCCGTGGAGCTGATGTACTCCCTGGCATTAGCAGCTGAAAGGTTCTGTAATAGCAGTGTGATGAGAAACTTCTGCCTTTCAGTGTTTGTTGGCAAGGTTTAGCTCAGTGCAAGGCTGCTGCTTATGTAGCCCCTTGTTTCTTCCTCTTTACGCATCATTACTGACCTGGAGCTTTTGAAATTAAATGCATTGATAATTTAACTGTGCTATGTACAGAGTGCCCCTAGTTCAAATGTCAGCTGAGCCACAAACTCACTGTGTGGCATTAAAGAGGATTTCTTGACTTCATCTCCTGTGTCGTGATCTGTGATATGAAGTGATATCTTACAGGGTTGTTGTAAAGTTCTACTGATGATTCACATGTTGTTATATCAGAGTAATAGCTGATGAAAATCAGAGCCATGTGAGTAGCCTTCTAGGAAGCTGCTTGTGGGAAGCAGCACCCACATGGCTGGATTATGGGTTGCATCTAGATTAAATTTTCTAACAGAAGGGGATGTATTAATTTTCACCAATTCCCCCTGCCTGCTTCAGATCCTAGATTTGCCCCTCATTCATCCTGTCCTCCAGGGGCAGCATTTTGGGGAGCTTGGGGCTGTAGCAAGAGGTGCGAGAAAGGAAAGCTGTGTTCTACTGACAGAATGGTCTTGTGTGAGTGGAAATTTTAGTCTGAATCTGATTAAAATCAGCACAACTGTGGATGCCATTTCAGTCAAACTCTTGCCCATATGTTTCTGATTTTTAGGTATCTGCTGTTGCTCTAAAATAAAGTAAGGACAAAGTCTGAGAAAATATGGATTTGAAAAACAATTGGAACACTTGGGAGAAGCACAATATATATGAGTACTGCTGGCATATTGCAAGCGATATTTATTTGTAAACATTCCTCTCATTGCTGTAGGTGTTTGGTTCATATTGTTCGCTCTACCTCCCTGAAATACTGTAAGATCCGCCAGTTCCAGGAGCACTTTCAGTTTGATGTATGCCGGCATGAAGTGCGCTATGGCTGCTTGCGTGAAGATAGCTGCCACTTTGCTCACAGCTTCATAGAGCTTAAAGTCTGGCTGCTACAACAGTACTCTGGTGAGTGTTCTATCTAGCTTGATGTGTGGGCAAGAAAGAGAAGGAACCCAGGATGGCAGGAAGTTTTTGCAGGCTTTCTCGTACAGTCTGTGAATCATTGAACTGTCTGTGGGAATCTGCTTCACTGAGTTAGGGGCAGTTAATGCTAGTTGTATCCCTTTTAAGTCAACCTTTCTTGCTGAGGCTTGAGGCAAGATACACAGTGTAAAGCAGTACAATAAACAGCATGAGCCATCAAATAAACAGTGCAATAGGACTAAAATCACAAAAATTGGAAACAGTGCAAAAAAAAAGTATCAAATGTGATATGTCATAGATAAGGCACAAAAAAGGGAATTACAAAAGTCGAAAACAATGCAATAAGAGTAGTGTAAGATATGTATAAACAGGGCTTTTCTGTGACAGTATTCCATGGTAATGAGAACTGGCACCTTTCGTAGTGGTTCTTCCAGGTCCTGGTCCTCATGCACTGGCTTGCCCTGCTTAGCCAGAGAAAGAGAGGGTGGATTCTCAGGAACAGCCTAGTGGGAATCTGCAGAGCTGGGGGTGGGGGGTGGAAATTGGTGCAACCTTGTATATAAGTATTGGCATTAAAAAAAAAAGCACTGCATACAATAACCAGTGGGATAGATTACAATACTGTTTCCTTTATAAAAGCTCCCTCCTGAACTGTTCTGTTATACTACAGCTCCGTTCAGAAAAGAAGCAGTGTAGGTATGTCCTCATGAGCATCTTGTAGCCACCTTCCAGACTCAACTCGCAACAGCTGGGATCAGATTTCCCCTTCCATCCTCACCCCCCACTGTAGAGGAAGCAGAAACTCACCAATGTTCACCAACTAATTTAATAAAAAGGAAAACTTATTTCCAATGGAAGATCTTCCACATGAGATTAAAACTGGGGGTTTTTTTGACACATCCTCACACACCACCAAAGAAAGCTTTGCTGCTTCTATATTCGCGTACATCATGCAAAATCCTGTATTATTTGATGGATTTTTGGTACTCAGTGTAGAATAGATGGGTCTTGGTTCCAGGAAGCATTCACAAGAATATCTCCCTCTGTTACTGGCAGCCTGGGCAAAGAGACATGCAGTATTTTGGTATGGCTCTACTGACAAGGGATATCGTGTGCCATATTGAGGCAGGACCTGTTGCTAACCTGAATTTCCAATTCTTACAACTTTTTAAAAGTCTCTTAAAAGATTCCAGAGGTTGGGAGTTCTCAACTTGTGTCTTCTGTCATTCCAGGAATGACTCATGAAGATATTGTGCAGGAATCTAAAAAGTATTGGCAGCAGATGGAAGCACATGCCATCAAGGCTAACAACAATGTGGTAAGGCGTTTGAAAGAGCCACACCCTACGACTCTTGGGCTTGTGTTCACATGAACACATATTTTTATTGGTCAAAGACAGACAATAGGTTCAGCTGGAAAAGATCCTACACTTGTGTATTAACGTTAAAAAAAATGAAGTTTGTAATCCTCCACCTTTCTTACTTTAACTTCTGCCTCATACTTTGTTAAACAAAGCAACCATTTTGCATGAAGATGGCTAAAGGTTGTTTCTTCTGTGTCTAAATGTACAAGATGTGATCTGGAATGGAAGTGGTCAGCCTTGAAGTAACTTCCAAGGAAGATTTTTATGGGCTACATTTACAGATGCTTTTTTGTGCTGCATTGGAGGTTATGGGGGTAGCTTAGAATCTGCTTTCCTGACTAGAGGTTGTATGGTACACTGTCTGAAGCACTTTATTTTATGATTGACTGTTAACAATTTCAGATTTTGATTGAGGGGCTGCGACTTAGAGGTAGAGCATCTGCTTGGCATGTTGAAGGTCCCAGGTTCAATCCCTGGTATCTCCAGTTAAAAGATCTTGCAGTAGGTGATGTGGTAGACCTCTGCCTAAGACCTTGGGGAGCTGCTGCCAATCCGAGTCTGATTCAGTATAAGGCAGTTTCATCTGTTCATGTATTCAATTCACTGTGTTACAGTTTCATTGATTTAAGACTTCTTTGCCCTGCCCCTTCTCATCATGCGTTCTGGTACCTGGTATGAAGCTACTAGATGCAGAGCTCTACTTCAAAACACTAAAAGACGGGAAGTGATGTCACCTGTTCACGGTGGATGCCTAACTCCCAAGTTCTTTATTCTGAATAAATAATTAAAAAAGCAAACCATGAACCAAGTAGAAAAAGGGGAAATCACATTGAAGAAGCCCCAGTACTACAGTGCAACCTGAAGGTTTTTCCCTCCGAAGGAATGTGTGATAACATTATGTTAAAGCTGTGGGGGTAAGTATAGGAAAAGGAAAAAGAAGGGCATGACTGCACAGATCTCTATACAGCCAGCTTAGATAGCCACCAAAGAGGAATTACAAGGGTCTAGCAGCCAAAATCAAGGCAAATCAAGACCAGCTTTCTTCTTGGAATCATTTATTGAACCACTGACTGCCTAGATCATGAATATTATTCTCCAAGAGACAGCCATTTTTTGAAACAGTTATGGATTTAAGTCTGTCACTGCATGAAGAAATAAACTTCAAATATCCGAAGTTGATTTGAAAGTGGATCTGGAAAACAGATCCAGAAGGTAAAAACACATTCCCAAAGACAAGATGAACCTAATCTTTTTGGCCAGGTGGCTGTCACAACTAATGCAGCTAGAGGATGAAAGTTCTCTTATGGGAGAGAGAGCATGGAGAATTGACCTATCCAAAAGAATACCATCCAATTCAGGAGCATAATTGCCATTTCCTTCGTTATAGTACAAAGTAAACAATTCTCAAAGAACCAGAATCAAGAGGATCTTTTCTTTTTCAAAACCATACAGGTATTTCAGAGTATTGCTCCAGAGATTTTAAAGAGGAGACAGTTGATGAAACCCATAACAGACAACTTGCAACTAAGATCAGGTACTGACGTGACCTCTTTAGCAAAATCCCAGGGGAGCTCCCCTCCAAGTAAGAAACAGAACAAGGATGTCTGTTTGTTGGTGCACTGAAACTACTTTATCTGAATTTACCACTAGGCTCTGAACTTCAGAAAGAAGTCTCAGAAGACAAGATGAATTTTGGGTGTAACACAAGAGCCACTTATAAAGAAAGCCTTGTGAGAATCCGCAGAAACCCTTAACGTGAAGCTCTACACTTTGTTATTTTCGGTTAAAACAGACCATTTGTATATTTATAATCAGGTATCTTGTTACATAGTGGATATAGCCTTATTTTTCTTTTTTAACCTGTGCAAAGTTCAAGATATATTATAACTTGAAGAATGGACAATTAGAACTAATTCTACAGAGAACTAATTCTACAGTAAAATGGCTCCTGTTTTCTTTTTTACACAGATTCAGCAAAACCCTAGTGTAAGACTTTCTAGACTTAGCTCTTTCTTTGTACTTCAGAAAAATCGAAGCATCAAATTTATTATGTAAATAATGTTCTTTAATAGGAAGAAAAGTCAACAAAGCCAAGGTGGTATTGACTGTTCAGCTGTATTGTCTTTCCTGTTCATATTTGCAAGTTGTAAATGATTTCTTACATGCAATTGTAGGTCCTGGCCACAGTTCCCTCTAAGCTATGCTAGGGAGAGCACGACATTTCAGAGGGCTGCTCAGAGCATTTTAACTTCAGCTCACATTTCCCCCCTTCCGTAGGAAACCATGAGGGATGGGGGCACCTCCTTCTGGGGCCCATAGAATTGGACACCCTGGTCCAGTCTTTTTGAAACTTGGCATTTTTTACATTACAGGTAACCTGTAATGCTGGTTGTCATGTTTTAGTAAAAAAAACCCAAGTAGACTGCAAGAGTTTTTTCTCCCCTAAGTGCTGGTATGTTTTCTAAGGGTCAACGCAAGGCAGCAGGCTGAGGCCAGGTCTACCAATATAGTGGAAAGAGGTGGGAAAATGGTTTCCAAAGGCCTGGTCTACCCCTATAGAAGACATTTAGTGTAATGAAATATGACTTGATTCTGTTTTCTCTTATAATCAGAGCTCCATTGGGGCTGGGGTGTGTCGGGGCACTGCTCCGGGAGAGAGGAGGGCGGGCACATAACCTAGCCCCGCCCCCAGCTCACTTTCCCTGGCCTGTGCTTCGGCGCAGAGCCGGAGGAAAGCCTCCCCCCCCCCCGCTCACCCTTCCCGGGCCGCAGCAGGCTGCCGGCCCGGGGAGAAGCCCCCATCCCTCCCCCCTCTCACTCTTCCCGGCCTGGGGAGAAGCCCCCATCCCTCCCCGCTCACCATTCCTGGGCAGGAGGGGGGAGGGAGGGAGGGAAAAGCTGGGCCCCAGTGCCCAAGCAAGAGGGGAGGAAGGGAGGGAAACACCGGGCCCGGGGGGGGGGGGGGGAGAAGCGCCTTGTCTCTCTCTCTCTCTCTCTCTCTCTCTCTCTCTCTCTCTCTCTTTCTTTCTTTCTTTCTTTCTCTCTCTCTCTCCCCCCACCTACCTACCTACCTTCCTGTTCCTTCCTTCCTTCCTTTCTTTCTTTTCTTCTCTCTCTCTCTCCCCCCACCTACCTACCTTCCTGTCCCTCCCTCCCTCCCTCCCTCCCTTCCTTCCTTCCTTCCTTCCTTCCTTTCTTCTCTCTCCCCCACCTACCTACCTTCCTGTTCCTTCCTTCCTTTCTTTCTTCCTTCCTTCCTTTCTTCTCTCTTTCCCCCACCTACCTATCTACCTACCTACCTTCCTGTTCCTTCCTTCCTTCCTTCCTTTCTTTCTTTTCTTCTCTCTCTCTCTCTCCCCCACCTACCTACCTTCCTGTCCCTTCCTTCCTTCCTTCCTCCCTCCCTCCCTCCTTCTCTTTCTTTCTTTCTTTCTTTCTTTCTTTCTTTCTTTCTTTCTTTCTTTCTTTCTTTCTTTCTTTCTTTCTTTCTTTCTTTCTTCTGACACACTTCCGGTGACATCAGGGGTGTGTGGCCTTCTGACACTTCCAGTGACGTCAGGGGGTGTGGCATATGCAAATAAGTTATGCTAATGAGCTCCTGCACCCCTTTTTTTACAAAAGGTCCCTGCTTATAATGTTTAAATTATTCGTAAAATATCATTTAAAAGAATTCATTCTGAGATTTTTACAAGGTTATGGAAATAATCTTCTACAAATAATTTATGCAATAGTCAAATGTAGACTGTCTACAACTTTAACACTACTAGTTTTTTTTAGCTCATGAAGTAGAATTTTTACTCACAACACTGTGGAGCTTAGAGGGAACCTTGGTCCTGGCCATACTTCAATTTCTTGTGAGCCTAAAAAAAGAAAAGGAAACAGCGTAGAATTTACATCAACAACATTAAACCCAACTGAAGCCCACAGGCGATGTGGTTTAGAAAGTTTTCCAGTGAAGTGGCTAGAGACATCCTTTGAATGGCTGGGGTGGAGGTTGAAATTGATTGTTAGAAGATCTGGTCGGGGGAGAGTGCCATTGATCTGTAGCTGTTTGAAGACCAAGTAGTAGGTTTTTGAGAACTGCTGACTGATTATAACCTGTTGCTCTCCTCTTGGGTGGCATTTTGGAGCATTGGGGAAGTGCCTATCTGGTGAGTAACAAAAAGAGCCCAACCCTGGAATCAGATTAAAACAGCTCTTGGACAAGAACACAAAGTTCTTTGCCCTTTAATTACTTTTGGAAGGTGTGGCTTCCTCCCATCCTTTCCAGGAGTTTGGAAGTTGTGGATTAGAATATTAAATTCCACTTTCTGTCACTAGGTGTCTCTGGTTCCTTCTTTCAGCCATTTGCAGCCTAGGAAGGCATGTTGTGGATATGACATATAGAATGTGCCATGATGCTACCATAACAAAGGGGAAGGCATTTAAACTTTGCACTTGCCTCAGATAGATTTTTGGCAACAGGCTCTGTGTGCTGCCTAAGGAAGAGCATGGCTAGAAGGCTTGACATGGTAGAGATTCAAGGAAGGACCAAGAAACTGCTGCGGAAGAAATGAACAAATATATTAATGCATCTGTGGCCACATGTGAATGGCAGCAGCCCATTGGGTGGCCACACGTGAATGTTTATCCCCATTGCCTGCTTAATCTGTTGTGCATAAAAAATAATTCATGTGTTACATCCAGTTAGTGTGTTGGAAGTTGAGTTTTTATTGTGCCCTGGCTTACTTATCAGAAACGTAGGGAAGCAAGCGGAGAGTAAACTAATTATGGAGTGGCCAAATTGCTCACTCACAGCTTTAATGCCAGTAGCTCACAAAGTAGAATTTTTGCTCACAGGACTCCAAAACTTAGAGGGAGCAACTGAGGAGGAATGGAAGAGCCTCTTTGTTCTTGTGTGTGGAAGAAGAAGAGTAGGTTTTTATACCCCACTTTTCTCTACCCTAAGGAGTCTCAAAGCAACTTTCAATCATCTTTCCTTTCCTCTCCCCACAACAGGCACCACGAGGTAAGTGAGGCTGAGAGAGTTTTAAGAGAACTGTGATTGGCCCAAGTTCACCCAGCAGGCTTAATGTGTAGGAGTGGGGAATCAAACCCAGCTCTCCGGATTAGAGTCTGCAGCTCTTAACCACTACACCATGCTGGCTCTGTGGGAGAGCATGTGCTTCTAGGATGGCATAGGGAACTCATGTAGCCTGTGAGGCCACACTTGGGAGGACCTCCCCGGCCTAGCTCAGAGGGGAGAGGGAGAAAGAGGCCTTGGGTGATCCAGGTTTTCTCTCACTCCTTATCAGAGAAGATGGAGTTATTCTCACTTGTCATTGGGTAAAACTTTTGGGTGTCATGTAGCTAAGTATGCTGAAGGGCATTGATATTTTTAAAATAGTGTTTTCGTGAAGTAAACTTTCCTCTCGCTTAATCTCACATATCCTCCGCTGAAGTTCAGAGATGATGGCTGGCTTAAGACCACCAGTGGTGGCTGAAATGAGATTCGAACTGGCCTTGTACAGGTCATAGTTGAAGCTGTTAATTGCCGCATGCTGCCACCCTGTGTTTTGAGGACCATCATGCTGTAGGTCTTTGGCTTGCAAGGTTTTGTCAAAGCCTGTTACCTTTTTAAATGGATTATAAGAGCTAGAACAATAAGTGATAGAGGGCAGAGGGAAAGGTGGTATCTGTATGCTCGTGCATACAAGTACAACTTCATTTTGTTCATTACATTTTTTAATCTCCCCAGTCTACCCTCAGTGGTGCGGTGTGCTAGGCTGAGAGCTAGCGACTGACCCAAGGTCACCCAGGGAACTTCATGACTGAGGGGAGATTAGGTTTCCCTAATCAGTGTTCAGCCCTGGCCTAGATGGTCCAGGTTAGCCCAGTCTCATCTGATCTCAGAAGCTAAGCAGGGTCGACCCTGGTTAGTACTTGGATGGGAGACCGCTGAGGAAGTCCGGGGTTGCTATGCAGGGGCAGGCAATGGTGAACCACCTCTGAATGTCTGTTGCCTTGAAAATCATACAGGGTTGCCATAAGTCAGCTGCGATTTGATGGCACTTTGAACCGCCAGTCTGTGTTTGACATTTGATGTACTACATCATCTTGGCCATCAGCTGCTTTAGGGTTATTGTGAGACACTGTATCCCACAATATATCCAAGTCTAGATTATGACTTGGTCATGGGACAGGGAAAAAGTGAAAGATATGATAGGCTCCCCATCTTGTGCTGCTGTTGCTAATTTGGCTTGACTATTTCAGTCACAAAGCCAACGTCTTGTTTAAAATGGTGATTCCCAAATGGTGGGTCAGTTATTTTAGCTGGTGGGGTTGACTTTACTTCGTTTCTAGTCCACCTTCTTTAGACTCAGGGCAGATTATAGAAGTGAAAACAATGCAGTAAAAACTAATATAATACAGTTAATGCAATAAAGTGAAATTACAAAATTAGAGAACAATGTAATAAATGGCATAGGACATTCAATGAACAATTTTTTTAAAATGTACAAAATATTTTATAGGCATTAAAGCTACAACCCAATTCCCTTTGTAAAAATGCCCTCCTGAATTTATGCAGCACAGGAAGAATTAATGGGGTATGTTAGTTTCTCTTAATAAGAAGCTAGAACTGCTACTGTACAGTATACAGCTGAGAGCACATTTGTTTAAAAACTGGGACTAGCATTCTGAGGGTGATCTGGTGATGTTTTACTCATAAAGGACTCTACAGGTTGCTGATGTACAGGGGTGTTACAGATTATTTAAAAAATGGAGCAAAAATACAAATGTAAATAACTTGTCTTAGAGGTTCATATCTCCTGGACCACAGCTCAGGCCCCATCCTATCAGCCTCTAGCTGATTCTCAAGCGACTAGTGCAGAGAGGGTGAGACTTAGTACAATCGACAGTGAAAAGTTTATTTTTGCTTTTCTTTTTCTCCAGTCTGGTATCATGTTCATTCAGCTGTGCTTCCAGCTAAAGAACTCCCCCTAGTAAATGAATTTCCAGAATAAATCTCTGTGTCTCATCCGTAGGATGGGTCCAGGGTCCCCACAATCAGTAGGTGACAAGTTCTGTTCCTTTTTAAGCTCCTTGACCTGTGTAAAGATGACTATGTGGAGGAATGACAAAATAGAGCAGAGCAGTGGCTGTTATGTTTTTTCAAAAAGTTGCGAAATCAGTATACCTAATTCTCAGCATGGCCAAATTTATGGATACTTGAATGCAGAGACTGGAGCCACAAACAGACAAGACAGATCATTCTATTAATCTGCAAAAGCCCCAGGTTTGCAGAAAAGTCAGAATTTAGCAAATGAATCTGGGTTCCCCCCCAAATGGAAGTGGTGCCCACAACTTTAAAAAGCAAATACCTTCTCAGTGGCCACTGTGAAAATTTTTAAGAAACCGTAAAAGTATTGCCAGCCTTCAAGCCTTGATTTCCGGCATTAAAAGGCCAAGAGAGAGAGGGTGTGGCCCTTTCAAGGACTATTTTGGCCTTGGAGGGAGGACTCGTTGGGGCCAGGCCCGGCTGCAACCACTAGGCAACTTAATACCATGCAACTTGCATGGCTCACACAGATCGGTCTACTTGCAACTGTTCAACAGCAGTCACCCCATGAAAGCTGTGTTGTTGCATAGTGGTTAGAGTTTCGGACTACGAACTGGGACACCAGAGTTTGATTTCCCACCCTGTCATGGATGCTCCAGTTGCACATTCTTAACCTAATCTACCTCTCAAGGTTGTTGTGCAGATAAAATGGAGGAAAGGTCAGTGATGTAAGCTGCTTTGGTCCCCATTGTGGAGAATGTTGGGGTAGAAATGAAGTAAATAAAAATAAATAAAGCAGAAGATAGGAGGCAGATAAAAGGTTGGTTTGTGAATGGGAAGGAATGAGAGAAGCAGGGAGAGGTGAGGAAAGGGAATTGCCAGAAGGAAGGAAATAGTGTGAGGAGGAAGTTGCAAAATTGATGTATCTAGTCCTCAACATGGCCAAGTCTGTGAATACTGTGTTAGTCTTTGTAGGCTCCCCAACTCTGCTGCTGGGCTGGCAGATGGCTGTGGGGGGAGTAAAGGAGGAAATGCTGGACACAGGGGTGGAAAATGTGGGTTGGCTAGCAGGTGGGAAGGAGAGAAGGAAGCAGGAAAAGGGGAGAGGCTAATGGGAGCTTTCAGCGAAGGGAAAGGGGAAGTAATAAGGAAGGGGAAAATGAGATTCCCCCCCCACACACACACAAGTATTTGCTAGTCTCCCACTTGTCACCTCATATTTGCCATCCAGTGATTAAATGCAAAACTGCCCTGGGCTAATTTTGTAATGTCTGAATATATTCACTTCTGGATAAACATGGAACGGTTCTTCCATTTGTCTGGCTTCCTTCCAACAGCCAATGGTGCAGTTCTAGGCTTAGTTGCTTGTTTTTTGCAAATAGTTGTGTGTGAATAACTGTGAATGGCAGGGACACAGTTGGTTGCAGGTTGGTTTAACCCCTCCCCCCCAAGAAGTTTGCAAGAAAAGAATGCTTTTCTGTATCAAAGTCACATCTGACTGACCCTGCCCTCCCACCTTTTCCCATGTAGCTTGCCAGTTGCCTTATTTGGGATAACAAATCCCAGCATTGCTGTGGCAAAGCTTTTAATCGTGTGGGTTGGTGTGATTTAGTTGCCAGCGTTATTTTGAAAAGTTGGCCCCATAACGATGGGTGCTGCTGTTACCTGAAGCTTCTTGGGCTTAGTTTAATCCACTGGATTCTTAGGAAAACCCTTGATTTCTATGTAACATTGACTTATTAGCAATCTGTCAGGTATGTGTGTCTTGTCCTTGCAAATACAGTCATGTGTAAGTAGGCGCTTTTGGCGGCTCACTGCAATTCCTTTCCCCTCTGTGAACATGGATTTATTTGGCAAGGGAATGCAGATATGCAGGGCCTTTGGCAACTCACCTCAGAAAACCTATTTGGTTTGTGCTTGCCTGATGTTCTCAAACAAGCCACCTGGAGTTGCTGATGTCGGGCAGGCAGAAGAAGCTTTTCCAGGCTCTAATCAGTGTGATCTTCTTATGTACCAACCTCCAGTCCCTAAGGCAATTTCATCTTTGTCACAGAGAGGGCTTCTGACAGAACTGCCTCGCTACCTAACATTTAAAATAGTAACATGTGCTAGACTCTCAGGCAACTGTATGATTCCTTGCACACCCTTAGTAAAAACTGAAGGTAGGACGTTGTTAGGCAGATATCTAAGGAGCGCATACCATTTACTGCAGTGCCTTAAGTAGATTTATTTGGTTGAAGATCTCTTATGGATCCTGAAACAGAGGCAGGCAGTAGCTTCTGCTGTGGCAAATTAGCACATTAGGAGGTGTCTAGCATTGCAGATGTTTCTTTTAATCATCACTCTTTGAGTGTGCTATTCCAGTTTTACCCTATTTCACTGTTTGTACGGCAGTTACCATCCTGGAAATTTCCATAGTCCCTGCCTGTCTTGTGGGTGCTGTGTGTACTGTTTCAGGGCATAAGTAAGCCATCTAGAAGCAGCCCCACAAACATTGTATAGTTGTGTCCATCCATTTCCACTATATCATGACACATTGCAATATTCTAGTTCTAAACTCTTCTGTAAGGATATGCATAAAGTAACAGGCAGGAACCTGCTCTCTAGGGAGATCCCCTTGGCATCTGGCATCAGTTCGTGAAAGGCATGAAAGGCGGCAGCCAGCAAGGACGATAAGTTGGTGAAAGAGACTTGGTGTGCTCTGGTGACCTGATTAAAGTACTCTGAAGGCTTGCCTGTGCAAGGCAGTGTGGTTGGTTCTGTTTGTTTGAAAGCAGCTTTCAATGCAGGAGACACTTTCAGAGCAATTTCATACGTTCCTGACCCTTTCAAATAGTGCAAATGAGGATCTTGACTCCCTCAAAATTGTGATGAACACTTCTCCTGCTCTCTCTCTAAGGGGCCAAAATAGACACGAACCAGGAGGTCTGTGAATAGTTCCCAGCATCTCCCTCCTTTAAATTGCAAGTGTGTGGGGCCCTAATTCATTGGGAACATGATCCGCAAGAAGGTTAAGCCTCCCCTTGCCATTGATTTGGAACAGTCCTGTGCCGCTCCAGCATGGAAAATAAGGAGGTCTGTAGGACTGTTTCAGGTTGAGAAAAAGATGTGCGGCATGACATTCCCTCCCCACCTTGTTTCATACCATCAGTTTGAATTGGGCTCTGTGCTTGCTCTTTAAAGGGGCGGAAAGCTTCTATTTGTGGAACTCCTAGAATCACATCCTGTTTGGCCCACAATTGTTTGCTTTTTCTGATCTTCATTTCCCCTCCAAGTTTGTGCTGAGACTTGCAGTCCTAAAAATACCAATATATGAATGCAGGCCATACTCCTGATTTTTCTTCCCTTTCACAAGTTCAGTGTTCACACAGGGAGTACTGGAATAATTAGGCTCTTTTCCTTCATCTGCTCATACTGTAGGTTATTTCAAACAAACACCAGTATCGTGGTCAATGCAGTGAGTTTCTACCTAGATCAGAGAGCATGCCGTTTCCCCAAATGGCAAGTGAAATAGCAGAGTTAAGCTGTACTAGAGTATAAATAAATCCATGGTGAAGTGATTGGTTTGGAAGAGAAGACCTCCAGGTTTGGATCTCTCTTTCCTCTTGGGACTTGTTTACCCAGATACACTTTGTTGCTCACACATATTCACGTTCTTTCTTGTGACTCTGTACATGAATGCAGAGGAGTCTAAAGCCAGGATCCAAGAGAATATTATCCTCAAAAGAGGTATTTTTGTATTAGATTTTCTGTCTTCATTAGAAGACTCTGGTGCTGGGTACAATGGCATAATAGATCGAATGGACCCAAAGTATGCCATGCCAAGGATCATAAATGTTGCTTAAATGTCTTGCTGGAGCAGCAGCAAATGAAATTTAGATCATTTTATTACTTGTAACAGCACAACTGTAAGTTGAGTAGTAGAATCACAAAGACTGCTTTTGCTTTGCAGCTTATGTCCTTTCAACCTCTCCTTGTTTAATGCATCCAGTTGTACTAGGAAATGGAAGCAGATATTTCTTCAGTTGCTCAGTGTGAAGCAGAATATATAGTTAGCACGTACGTTATAGCGGAGCTTTCTTTTTAACCTCTTGTAGATGTGATCACCTGCTTCTTTGTACTTGGGTAGAATGGTCATGTCAGTCTGGAAAATGGCAACAAGCATTATCACTGTCCACTCTTACTCTGTTGTATGCATTCGTTACACATTATTCTGCTGTCCTCATAAAATAGCATACGTGTGGAGGCGTATGTATTGTCTTAGTAAATCTAGATCTCCAGATCTTGGCATGCATTCTCAATTCATTTTCAGTGTCTTTGTTTCTCCATTCTTCCCAATGTCAGGCTTCTACCAGGACTCCCACATCAAACACATTTGACCTCCAGATGAAATTTGTTTGTGGCCAGTGTTGGAGAAACGGGCAGGTGGTGGAACCAGACAAGGATCTCAAGTACTGTAGTGCCAAAGCACGCCACTGGTAGGCACCCTTACCTATTTTTACCATCTCCCTTAAGCACAATGTGGAAATCTCTCTTGTTGCGTATTCTGTTACGTACTACTTGGCATTAAAATAACTGTTGGGAATTCCATTTTTAGAGGACTGCACCAATGTTGCTTACTGTTGATGGAGGTGGTGCCAGACACATTAGGAGGCGCCTGGGTAAAAAGATGGGAGTGAGGGAATCTACAGATGATGGACAGAGGCTGTGCCGGCCTCCTTCTAATGCAGTGTTCCACAAACTACTGTTACTGGGGCACAGGTTTTCTTTTTTCTCCCCTGGATTAAAATTGCAGCCCTGTTTACATTCCAAAAGATAAAGGTGTCTGTGTGTGTGTAATTCCCCCCCCCCCCCCGAGCAGCTTTCAGAGCAATGAGAAGACATCTCAGCTAATGTTGTTGCCCCAAATCCTGCCCTCTCCTTTGCCCACTTGGCCTGCTGTGCTTTCTGAGCAGTGATGATGCCTTGGCTTGCCACTGGCATACAGGGTTCATTAGGGGATCCTGGCATATCCTCCCTCCCTCCGTCTGTCTTCAGTAGGATGTTGCTGTTCATATATTGGCAGGGATCAGAGCAGCACAGGACCTCTTTGCTCTGAGGATCACAGACGGGAGGGGTGTGTCCATCCCTACTTTTCCAAGGGACTCTTCAGTCCCTTTCATGGCAAGCTGATATAACATGAATACTCTTGGGGGGTTATTGTCATAATGCATATGGACCTGGCTGTTGTTGAAGATGCAGGGCTAGACAGATAGTTGGTCTGCCTGAATAAGATGTTTTTCTTATGTACTTCTGCAACTTTGTATAGCTTACACTGATGGTAGAAGTGTTTTTCCTTTACAGCACAGAATTGTTCCCATGCAGAACTCTTGAGTCCCTGACTCAAAACTCTTGTTAGTAGTTGTGAAAGCCGGACTCTGCTAAAATTAATTAACTGACTATACATGCTCCTTTGTCATTGACAGACTCTTTTCACCATGTCTTCCCCATCCATTGTTTATGATATGTTTCCTCCCCATCATACAGTTGGACCAAGGAACGCCGCGTCTTGCTAGTGATGTCCAAAGCAAAAAAGAAGTGGGTGTCTGTCCGACCGCTGCCTTCTATCCGCAATTTCCCACAGCAGTATGATGTAGGTAGTTTGGTTTTGGATTGCGCTGACCTTGCCTTTTATACCTGAGCAGCAAGAAGGCAAAACAGGATGGTGAAATAGGTGGCAGTCTGTCAACAGCATAGTGATAAAAAGGAGGAGAGGAGAATAATGTAAGCTGCTTTGGGGAGAAAGGTGGAGTATAAATTAATTAAATAAACTGAGATTTTGGACAGAAATTAAATAAACTGAGATTTTGTAAACCAAGCTTAGTTAGTTCCACGATTTTGAGATGACTTGTTGCATACTGAAATCGCTGGTGCAGATTGGTCTTTGATTAACATCTCTGTTGTGTGAAAAAAGCAGTTTTAGAAAAGTATTTAAAAGTATTTAAAGGAAGTATTTAAACTGCTTTTCATTCTAAGAAGAAAAATAACAATGCACAAATTTTTCTTATCTCATTTCTTGAGGGAAGAGGGAGAGGACTTAAGCATCTTTGATAAATAACAAGCAAATGATATATGTATGTCCGCACACACATCTTCACACACATCTATACACATTCATGCTCCAGATTTTCTACATTCCCCATGGGTCCAAAGCTTCTTTTGGAGAAGCATTATTGCAGCATGTTTTGTAAAGAGCAGATTTCATGTGCTGCAGTGAAGGCAAATATAGTTCTTCGCCCACTGTTGCTACAAGGAGGTGGAGCGTTTCCCTGCTGTGTCTTTTTGTTGTCTATTAAGAGGATGGGCTGTGTTTTGGGAAGCGTTCATTAAATCTGTTTCTAATCTGAATGTCTGCCTGCTTCCTTTGAGCCCAAAGCCAACATCTTCTGTTTGCATCTGTGAGTGAGTAAGGGTAGGGGGGAGAGGTTGCTTTGGAGAGCCTTCTCCTATTACACATGAATTTTTTCAGCTGTAGATGGGCAATTGAGATGCAGCCTCAGGGTGTGGCCTTTAAAAACAAAACCTCTTCAGTTCTTAGATTCTTGAATGCAAGGAGGGTAGAAGAGGGACTGTGAAAGGGGCAACATTATGTCTTGACAAGAGAAGTGTCTCTTTAATGCTTCTCTTGCGTCCTATATATATTAATGCCTGCCTCCCAAAAGCTGACCTTTATTGCTAATGAATTATGGGAGTTAATTGACGTAGTTCTTAAATGTGTTAGGAGTGCTTGTGTTACAAAGTTTTGATCTTGAAGCCTTTTACCAGGTCTGGCTTTCTGTGGTGTTTTCTTGAGTGCTATTACAATATTACTTCCTCTCCACTGTCAAAATGATAAGCAGATTAGGTAACCTTTTTTTGACAGCCTGACATCCTTATGGTCATTTATAGAAGTGGCTTCTTTAGATGTCCTCTTGTGGGGACTTGGGGCAGCACATGCATGGAATGTCTTCTTGTTCTTGGGATCTTTAAGGTATGTGCCAGTCCACCATGGGAACTGGCTGGAGGCTGTGATGAAGCTGGAGGCCCCATCTCTCCTGTAGTAGTAAACTGGGGTCACTGCTGTGTGAGGCTGGATTGAAGCCATCAGCTAAGCCAAAGCTGGCTTTGCAAAATCTAAGCCACTTATAAAATGGGAGGAACTGGACATAGGTTGGTCTCTACTTCCAGCCTGAGAGAAGGGATCTGGCTCAGAGTAATTTCCTGCTGAGGCAGAAGACAGCTAGGTCAACAGGTGGGTCTCTGTCCAGAACCCGTTTTTCCTCTGTTGTGTGAAAAGCAGCAGACTGGACCTGGGTGAGCCATTCTCAGTTTACCGAGCCTGCTGTTCTTTTTAGAACAGATCTTGATGTAACCAGAGAGACAGAGGAGTAGTGGTCACAGCATTAGACTAGGATGGGGGACATTCAGGTCCCCACTCATCCATCAAGGTCACTGTCTCTGCCTCACAGGGTTGTTGTGGAAATAAAATGAAGGAACCATGCATGCTGTCCTTGGGAAATGGATGGGCTAAAATGTGAATGAGCTCTGCATGCTGGAATTCTTAAATTCCTGAGAGGGGGGTAGAAAGCCTTGGGTATTTTAGCAGCGTGCCCAAGGGCTTGGAGATAGAAAACTGAAGAACTGGGACCAGATCAGTCTGTTTCCCCTTGGAACAGGAAATGTGCTCAGAAATTAGGAAAAGGGAAAGATTGTAATGCCTGAAAATCCTGTTTAGATGTCTGGTTTGGTGCTGCAGTGTTAAACTGGAGATAAAGGAGAAAATGGGTTGAGAAACACAGACAGCAATTATGTAGAATTCTGTATAATGGCTGCTGTTTTGGACTATGCCATTCCCACTGGTCTTGCTAGTGCCTGCACAACCCTCTGGCACAGTTCTCCCTGTGTGGCTTGCATGGATTCGATGTGCTTGATGTCCAAAAAGCCTTTACCTGGAACTGCCACAGCCACCAATCTCAAGAAGGCTGAGAATTTGGCCGAAAGTACAGGAATAATTTCACAGCAGTCTATGTAGAAGCCTTCTTGGCAACTGCAGCGGCAGCTAAATAACCTCTGTGAGCCTCCAGTGCATTGTTACTCAGTTTGACTTTTGGATTTTATTCTTGTTATATAGCTCTGAAAAACCTTTGAGATGGCTTACAACAAACCTCAAGATGGCTTACTACAACAAAAACCGCATTAAACACCTTAACAAAAATAAAATTAAAATGTTTAAAACATTAGACACAGCAATTTAGCACTGAAGGAATATGCCTCCCATTACTAGATCTCAACTTTGATCTCTGCTTGTTTCTTCAAATTAAAAAGAGAGATGCCCCGTTGAGCTTCTTGGGGAGAGAATTCCATGAGGAGAGGGGGCCATTGTTGAAAAGGCCCTGCTCTTTATCTCATAGTGTGGTTGCTGATTTTACCATAGGACTAGGATTTGGGAGATCCAGGTTTGAATCCCCACCCTACTATGGAAGCTTGCTGGTGGGACCTTGGTCCAGTCACACACATGAGCCTAACCTACCTCACAGTGTTGTTGTGACAGTAAAATGGAGGAGAGGAGAGCCATGTATGCCTCTTTGGGTCCCATTGGAGAGAAAGGCAGGCTTTAAATGAAGTGAGTAAATATAACAGTGGATAAACAATGTGTTTGAAACAGTGTCTCATCTGAGAGCACACAGAGGGATTCATATGGGAGGTGTTTAGAGGTAGAAGAGAGAAAGAGGCAGAATACAAAAAAGTTATTCTGAAAATATTCTGGGGAAGGCCACTATTCGGTCTCTTAAAAAGGCTCAAAGCTCCTCATAGGCACCGCCACCTGTCAGGCTGAAGGGATAAATCTGGAAGCTGCAGCTGTTGAAGTGCTACCATACACAATTTTCTGTTTGCTCCTAATTAAAAGCATGAATTAATTTGTTTGATCTGGCCTTTTTGCTGGTTGCTTCTTTCCCCCCTCGTTCCTCACTAGTGCAGAGGCAGCAGGGTTTGTTTTTTGAAGTTCGTGATGTTCTTTCTGTCTCTTCACAGCTATGTATCCATGCCCAAAATGGCAGGAAGTGCCAGTATGTTGGAAACTGCTCCTTTGCTCACAGTCCTGAGGAGAGAGACATGTGGACCTTCATGAAAGAAAATAAAAGTGAGTGAGAGGAGCAGTGGAAACTGGAGGAGGCCCATTGCAGACATAATGGTAGCTCCCTGCATACCACAGGTTGCAAACTGAGAGTCAATTTCCAAAGTCTGTGCTGGAGTTCCTGCTCCCCTTCAAAAGCCTCTTTCACATGTGGACCACTGCATGCCTCTTCAGTCAGAAAGAAAAACTGTGAGTCGAACTAGGATTCCAAAGGAACCTGGTCTGCATTAGTTATGGTTTGTGTCAGTGCCTGCGTAATGTGAGATGATGGTTAATTCTGGGAAGGGGTGGTGGTGGAGATCACTCAGGGGACAGGGAGTCGGTGGAAGCATAACGTTTATGAGGCTGGCTTCAGATTTACAAATAGGAGTTCATAGGAAATTGGCTGTGATGTGGAGCTAGCGTGGGCTGTGACACTGTGCCCCAAATCTTGCACAGTCATGCATCTGTCTGCTTTTCTGCCAGTGAAATGCTACCTTGCTCCCTGTGCTGTGCCCGGGCTTCACTTGCGTCCTGCACCTGACTTCCATGTGACCTGATCCAGCTGTTCCAGTCCAAGGCATCAAACACAGACCTCCTCTTATATCATCCTGATAATCTGTGCTGAGCATCACATGACCATGTGCATGACTGAAACACTGTTGGGCAGATCGTTAAAATTCAGTTCCTCTTGAATTGCCAGCCTGGCTTAGAAAGGCAGACACCCGTTTTATCCATTTCCAAAAGTGAGGTTGGACAAAGTGTGATCGGTGGCATTGGAGATGGGGACCTGAAAGGAGCAGACTGATGGCCTCTTCTGACTTGTCTGTCTGGTTTTTCTTCACGGTTGGGTGAAAATGCCTATTTTTGTCATTCAAAACTCTGAGTTATCCTCTGGCCATTTGAATCCTAGTGCACTTGGTGGGGAATAGACTGACTGCAAGACTAGCAAAAGCTGCATACAGACATGCATACCTCTGGTGGTGGAGCCTTCTGTGGATCTGCACTGAACTCCTGTTGGCCAGATGTACAACCTGTGAAGCAGAGTTGAGCTTGGGAACAACTTTTGTTCCTGTTTCCAGCCTAATGCTTATTGGCAGTCATGAAACCATTATCTTCCCCCTTCCTTACTTCTCAGAGCATTGTTTCAGGTTGTTGTTGTTGTTTTTAATTAAATTGACTTTTTAAAAACAAACATTTGACTGAGTGTGCTGGGCACTCGAAACAGATGTTTTTAAAAGCCTGTCTGAAACAAAAACCTGATAGGGATGGAGGAGAAATACCATCTCCTGTTAGGCAAACCTGCACATAGTCCAGGACTGCTGAACACCTCTTTCAACAGGGAGCAGAGTTTCTGCAAAGCTTTCTCCTTTAGAGGGGTAGCGGTTTTGGAATGATGGGAAGGAGACTCTCTGACTAATCAAACTTATTATTTCTTGCAGTTTTGGATATGCAGCAGACCTATGACATGTGGCTGAAAAAACACAACCCTGGGAAACCAGACGAGGGGACACCACTAACATCAAGGGAGGGAGAGAAGCAAATTCAGATGCCCACTGACTATGCTGACATGGTATCATCTCTCTCTTTCCTATTTTCTCATCCCTGGCCTCTTCAGGAAACCTAGAACACTCTCTTTGGAATGAGATGGGGGTGTCACTTCATATGTTTTGCTGAGAAGTCCTAAATGGCTGATTTCCCAGCACGTGCATGTGTAGTGAAATACACACATGTCTTAGCTATCTTTCATTTCCTTTATCCCACCCTTCCTCTGATCTAAGGCATACAGGGCATCTTATATGGTTCTCCCGTCCCTGTGAGACTGAGGGGTGGTCACTGGATCTCTCCAGTCTAATCCCAGACCCACTGCAGTAAGATGGCTCACATTATGAATTATGTTATTTCTTAAGCAGAAGTGGTTTCCCTGTAGCAAAAAACAGAAGGTATAAAGCAGTCCTGAGGACATGTTATGAGGCTAGGCCAGTTCTGTTGTTGAGGCTGCATGGGGCCTTCCTCGCATTCAGATGACCTTTTTTCCTCCAAGGTGATATTTTCTTCAGTTACCTCCTGAGAGCCTTACATGGAGCGGGGTTGTCCCACATTTATTTCAGCTCTTCTTTTGCAGGAGTTGAGCTGAATTGTGTGGGGTAATGTTTGAGAATCAAGCTGCTGTTGGGAACCATGTGGGGCCTTTCCAACAGGCCGTATGTGACTCTGAGTATAAAGTAAGAAAATAGATCCTGAATGTGTTGCTCTGAGAGGGAATGGGTAAAGCATGCTGTCTTGAAGAGTTGGGTGCAAATGGACTTCAAGCAAGTGTACGTCCTTTTTCAGTTCAGCCTTCTCCCGTTAGGCTCTTGTCCTTCCCAAAGAACCAAACTCACTGCCAGTCATTTTGGAAAATGAGGCCGTAAAAGATGATGGTTATAAATGTGAATTGAAACAAACAGGACATTACAGTAAATTTTTATTTAAACATTAGGAGGGAAAAGCTTTTCTAATTTATCTTTAAGAGAAGTTGGACAGTGGAGCCAGGTGAAGTAACAGAAATGGCCACATGTTGTTCTCTGACTGCCAGATGGGTTACCACTGCTGGCTCTGTGGAAAGAACAGCAACAGCAAGAAGCAATGGCAGCAGCACATCCAGTCAGAAAAGCATAAGGAGAAAGTCTTCACATCTGACAATGACTCCAGCTGCTGGGACTACCGTTTCCCCATGGGCGAGTTCCGGCTTTGTGAAAGGTACAGCATGCAAAGCTCTCCCTTTCTCATGTGGTGGTTACGGGTGAGAAAGGAGTACATGAGATGGGGTCAAGTTAGAGAGCTCCAGATTTAATGGGGGATATCTGGAGTAGGAGAAAGTTTAAAGCCCTAAAACAGTTATTGGTGGTAATTGCTAAGACGAAGTTCTTGATTCCAGAGCCCTTGCATTCAACCTGCCACGTCACTAAAATAATAAAAGTGAAAGTACAAACCAAAAGCAGGATCTCTTTAGGTGATGTTAAGGGGCTTCCTAGTAAAATGGTTTTGCAGATGTTAGATGTGCTGAATTGAGGCACTAGGCAGTTCATGTGTGGTGATCCCACCCTCAGTGCTGATTTCTAATATGACTGGTATGTTTGGCACCAGCAACCCATGTGCTGCTCAGTCTGTCCTTTTAGGAGGTGTTTTTCCTCTCACTGCTGGAAGCAATGTCCAGAAGCATCCTTAAATGGGAAGTACAAGGGGAACCCAAACCATACGTGAAAACATGTTTTGTTTCTGTGATTCTCTCGAAAGAACATGGTGCTTTTGAAAGGCATTTCTCTTCAGGGAGATCTCTTATGGAAGGACAGAAGTCTTATCACTTGTATGCACTTTAAGATAACATAGTGCTTTCACCAGTTTGGTATAGTGGTTAAGTGTGCGGACTCTAATCTGGGAGAACCGGGTTTGATTCCCCACTCCTCCACTTGCACCTGTTGGATGACCTTGGGCAAGCCATAGCTCTGTCACAGCTGTTCTTGAAAAAGAGCAGCTTCTGTCAGAGCTCTCTCAGCCCCACCTACCTCACAGGGTGTCTGTTGTGGGGAGGGGAAGGAAAAGGAGTTTGTAGGCCACTCTGAGATTCCCTTGGGTAGTGAAGGGCGGGGTATAAATCCAATCTCTTCTTCTCATTAAGAGTCAGCCCTTTTGCAAGCCTCAAAATCTTCAGGTAGTATTACTAAAATTTAAAAAATGGAGGATGCCATGTTGGTCTATTAGGAAAAGAAATCCAAACAGCAACAGTTATTTGCAAGTGCTAATGTTTTCCAAGAAAGAGTAGCCTTTGTTGCTCCCTGAGATCTTTTTGCACCAGGATCAGTGTAAACCTCCTCCAGTCCATTTAAAAACTATTACAAACCTGTAGACTGGCAGTGTAGTCCTGAGCACAGTTGCTCCCTTCCATGAACTGCCCATTGACTTCACTGGACGTAGAAAGGTATAATTCTGCTTAGAATTGCCCTGTTAAGAGGCTTTTCCATATTGCCCAACAGCATCTCTTTCTCTCGCTTCCACCACTTGTTTGTTTGAACATCAAGCATAAAGGAGAGTTCTGAAACACTATTTTGTGTCATTTTAAACTTTAATGGGAAATTGGGGTTGATTATTTTCAGGTTGTTAGTTTAGAATCAGTTGCATCACTGGCTGCATATTGCTGTTCTATGTCTGAAGCTGTTATTTACTGATAAATGGCCTGGGTTGTTGTACTAAAAAGAAATCTGTTGTACTAAATCTGTTGTGCTAAAAAGAAATCCCTTGCCCTGGCATCTAGTGAAAAGTCCCTAAGCAATCTGAGTTTAGTTTTCAGTCTCCAAATGCAGCAGAACTGAACAGATAGCAGAAAGAGGTTGTTTAATCTGTAGTCCTTTTATGCCATGTGTTGTCCTCCTGGCAGATTCCAGAAGACAAAATCCTGCCCTGAAGGGGAGAAATGTCGCTTTGCTCATGGCCAGGATGAGTTGACAGAGTGGCTGGATCGGAGGGAAGTAATGAAGCAGAAGCTGGCCAAGGCCCGCAAGGATATGCTGCTGTGCCCCAGAGATGATGATTTTGGCAAATACAACTTTCTGTTGCGGGATAGCATATAATCACTGGGAGGGAGGAGAAACAGGTGGATTTGCAGAGCTGAGTATGGAGGGAGCAGGGCAGTGACAGAGGGGCTAATACCTGTTCCACAAGAACCTTACTTCTGTTGTAAAATAATCAAGATAATTTAGTGGGGTTCCATGGAATTATAAAATGATTCATCAATAACTAATGAACATCATGACCTTCGATTTTTTTTGTTTTCTACATTTTTCCTTTAAATTCCCCCCCCCCCCTGTTTGCAACCACCAGTCTCTTTATTTTCCCCCTCCTTAAAAGAGACTTTGCCGTGATGATATACTTGTATATGAGAGGAAGAGGGTGGGAGAGAGATTTTTCATTCTGAATCTCTCCATCCTGAATCCTTACTTTGGACTGCCTAGTTTTGTTGGGATATTGCAGTGTCATGGAAACAAGTATAGAAGAACCAGTGGACAAGTGAAGAGAAAGTGGGTTTTTATTTGGGGGAGGGGTATCCCTCATCTTCACGGGCACCCCAATCACTGCGTAAGTAGTCTCTAAAAAGAAAAAAAATTAAAATACCAGTGAGGTCTTATAAATCAGTGTGGTTTTCAAACTTTGAAAATGACTCTGGTAGTCCGTAGAATACAGTGGGAGAAATTATCTTTCTCTTCCAGCATCAGTGTTGTCCGTTCCCTATCAAGTGAGGGAGGATACTGGATTCCTATTCTGGCCTTTGTGTAGCTCGTATGTTGTCTTTGGCAGAAGCAGTGGTTGATTTTTTTTTCCAAATTACATACTGTATATTATGCAAAAAGTAAATAATGGTTTGTTGAATTAAAGCTGGTTATTGTTTGGTTTAAGCATAGCTCTGAAGATCTGTCTCTACGACACAGATACAAAGAAGCAGCCACTTAAAATCAGGATGCTCTTACCATTATGCTAGGGTGCACAAACTTGTCTTAAGAAAAGTGAATAACAGGGGCTTGGAGCCTTGGGGGGGGGGCTTGTTCAGTCATTATGGAAGGTCTGTGCCTTTCACCTTCACTGATGCCCTTGGTGCGTAAAAGTATGCACTTGATTACTTGGACACAGAATTTGTGTGCCCAAGCCCAAACATGTTGATAGTGGAAATTGGCAGAAATCATTTAAAAGGATTTGAAATTACCATGCAGAAGTTTAGGTTGAAAAATGTGCCCCTGTGAAAACAGCATTTGATAAATCCAGTGCTAAGGATAACGAGGCCTGGAACATTATTTCACCCCATAATAACCCAGCCCCAGATTATGAGAAATGTAACCTCATTTGAAATCAAAAGTTAGAATTGAACAGGGAGCAAAAACAAACCAGCAAGTAACAGAAAAACAATGTTTCCAGAAAAGAAAACTTAACTTTTAAAAGTTAATATAATTTAATAGAAATCTCAAGGAAAGGAAGAAAGATGACTTAACTGTGATGTTTGCAAAACTAACAATCTAATACCTAAAAATAGCCACTAACAAGAACATCAACTTTCTGTCCCCTTTCTCAGACTGGAAGACAATAAGACCTTTTATGTATCAGTGCTATTTAGTATGATTCTGAAGTGGGCATTCAGAAGCTATAATGAAAAGCATGCATACAAGGAATGAAGTCCCCTTGAGCTCAATGGGACTTTCCAGTTGTTCAAGACTGGACTGTAAAGTCTGAAAAGATCGAAGTGATAGGAACCTTTGGTGGCGTGGTCATTCTGCGAGGGATGGTAAGAGGAAAAACCTTGTCACTCTAGCATCATGGCACTTCTCTGAATGGTGACAACGTGTAGTCTGGGTAAGGGAGCAGATGATCCAAAAGAAGCACGTTCTGGTGCATTAGCAAGCTAAAACGCTCAGGGTTTCGGTTAAGCATCATGATTAGCTGAGTTAGTGTGGTCCTCCTTGAGTTCTAGGAAGGAAGGCATTCATGTACGGTGTGCTTCATCCACAGAACAGCTGAGATACAATTTTCGTGTTCTGCAAGCTGAAGTATGACACCGTAGGATTTAAGTGGTGAGACTTCATTCTGAGATCTTTCAGGGGTCTGCAGTATTGGTTAGATACTATTCATTTTTCATATCTTTCCAACTGAGATGTTTTGGTATTTCAGTTATTTGTATCCCCCTTCCACTGCTGAGTTAATATGAAAGTATAAAATGGGCTACCACCACTCCTTCATATGGAGAGACCCAGATAATTGAGAAGACAGGAAATGGGATGAGTAGTGGAGGGGGCAGTCATTGGGTCAGGAGTCAGGAATCTCTGGAAGCTCCTTTTTGTATTCCATCCTGTCTGCTTTTCACTGATGACCAGATGCCCTGCCGCTGCCCCGCTTGTGTCAGGAAATGCCTGGCCCTTGCCCTGTAACTTCTGTAGCTCATAAAACCAGCCTGAGGTTCCCTGTATAAACATGGCTACTTTGGTTTATTTTTGTGATATTAAAAATTGTGTTTCTCTGCTTCTTCACAATCTTCTAAGGAAAGGAAGAGGAGAGGAAAGGGTTTTTTGTTTTTTACTATGCCGCTGAATATACCCTGAATATCGCCAGTCAGTGGAATCTACACATGCACTTCATTTGGGAGCTGTGTTGATGTAAGCAGGCACCGTATATGCATCCTGTTGAGTTGATTGTTCTGGAATTTGAAATGAAACTTTTTAGATCATGTTAGGTGCTTTCCATTGTCCTTGCTTTGATAAAAGGGGAGTGTGTACTTGTCTCCTGTCTTGCTATTTTAATAATCTTAATTAATATGACACTAGAGTAAGCAAAGCCACAAGGATCCAACTGCAGTGAAATGAGCCAAATTATCCCCTTCCCTCTACACCAGACATTTCGAGTAGTTGCCTGTTGCCTGCTTTAACCATTATGCCTTCAACCTGTTGGTCTTACTTCGGAAAGTACCAACAAGAGCAACTGACATTAGCTTCTGGGGTTGAGCTGTTTGGAGGAACATATATAAGAAATGGATGTTTAAAATTCTTAAACTATCTGTATCTAGATATGTAACTGTATATGCTCTGCCATTACTTTATGATATGTGAATTTATTTTAGATTATGGGGTGGGCAGTGTTTCCTTTCCTCTTTCGTTCAAAACTGCTTTGTGGCCCATCTTACCCTCGTCAATACTATTTGATGCAGGGAGGAATGGATGTGGTTTAATGGAGGCAGAGCAGCGGGTGGGGAGCACATATTCGGGGGCATTGCAATGAGAATCAACTTTTGTTGTTTTTTTCCTGGTATGATAACCTGATATGTGGTGTTGCAGTATCTTGTCACCAGACTTGTTCTAGTGTGTATATATGTAACTCTTCCATAAAGCATATATACACAGGTATTAAATATATCACTCTATATAATATTATATATGTATGTGGTATTGAAGGCATCTTTTGTTGAGGGTTAAGGAAAAGGACTCTAGCTGGGGAACGCAGCATCTCTCATTGATATAAAGCTGATGTTGGGAAGGGAAGAATATTTCTACTAGATTTTTTTTAAATCGTTAAAAAGTGATCATTATTCTGATCAGAATGAACTTGTTCTTCATAAAGGCCTGTCAACCTGAATCCATAGGTGAAGTCTAATTAATAATGTGTTTGTTAGAGAGAGTCTTTAATTTACTGGGGGGAAAGAGGCATTGCTAAGGTCAGGAAGCTCCATTTTGTCTTCCTGATCACCACCCCCCCTCCCCGGGGTCTGCATAGGATATATAAGCTTATTTGATTTTGCCACTCCATCTTGCTGGATCCATGGTACTATCACTTCTGCAGTAATTGCTGAGAAAACCCCAGTACTTCAAAGCAACTGAATGAAACCAATAAAGAAAGGGTTTTCAGGAAGCATACACATCTGAGAATAATAACAAAATTGGGTCACTGTTCTGTTTTTTAATACTGCAGCTATGTTCCAAAAAACCCAATCTTGGCAATGTCCCTTTCTTTGCATGAAAGAAAGTTATTAATTCAATCATCATATAAGATGCTGGAAAGAAGCAAGCCGGACTCCTTTCCCAGGCCTTTAGAGCCCAGGAAAGGGTATTTGCAAATGAGATGCTGGTTAGCCAGGCCATCCTTAAGAACTGTGGTGACAGAAACATACAGAGGAAAACCAGCAACGAGGGATGCTCTGTTTCTAAGCTCGACTTGTAATAAGTTGGAGAGTCCTTCAAAAATGTCTTTGTATTAATATATTTTAAGAATACCACGCTTTACTATTACAAAGAATTTAATAGTACCTTCACAAGGTCTAGAATCCAAGATAATAATGTAGATGTTCTAACAACTTTCTTGTTCTTAATAAGACAGATTTGCTTCTTTTAGCCTTTGTAATAGAAAATAAAAGTGTGCACTTTAAACCCTCTCCATGTGGTTTGTGTGTCTGTATTTTCTACAGTAAGAACTTTAAGATGGCTCTTGTGTCTTTCACACAAACAATTTTGATAGGTCAAAATGACTGCTACGAAGTGTAAGTGAAGGGATTAAACTGGCTCGAAAATGGATAGAACTTCCAATTAAGTATTTTGCTACACCAGGTCTGAGCCACACAATAGCTGTGGTGTTGTTGTTCTTGCACCTTGTACATGCATTCATTCATTGCATCTGATCAGATTTTGATTGTTTCTACTTCCATGCACTAGAATTATTTTGGTTTTGTCATTGCTTTGAAAACCAGGTCTTGCCACTTGCACAAGACTGTGTGGAAGCATTAAATATATAGCCATGTGTGCAGTGTTCCCTCTAAGCTGAGTTAGTGTGAGCTAGCTCACAGTTTTTTAGCCCCCGGCTCACACATTTTTGTCTTAGCTCAGGAAGGATGGCTCCAGAGCAAATTAATTGATGCAGTAGCCAGATCGCTCGCTCATAACTTTAATGCCAGTAGCTCACAAAGTAGAATTTTTGCTCACAAGACTCCACAGCTTAGAGGGAGCATTGCTTGTGTATAGTAACTAATATGATGGTCATGCTTGGGGAAAATGAAGCTGGAAGTCCAAATGTGTGATGGATTGAATTCAAATAGTGTTTGATGTGTGCATTGGGAGTGGGGAAGCCTGCTGGAACTGCATCTGATTAACATGGTATAAATTGTATGCATGCATGTATATGGTGTGTAAAGACGAGAAAGGAGATGCTGTTCATTCATATGTGCTGTGGGCATCACTTGCATGTAAATACCTCCTGTTCTAAGGGGTACTGGCCATGCAGTGTAAGTAGCCGGCAGCATGTTTTGTTTTCTGTTCGTACTACAGAATGTAAGCATATGATCCATAATTCAACAGTGCTTGAGGCCATCATGTTTAGAGTTTATTCATATGACTCAGTTGTCAGACCATGACTGTAGTGTAAGTACTCCTGAACTTTACAGCTTATTATGCTTAACTAGCTCTTCAGCCTTGGAAACTTCGGCATAAGGACATCATCTAAAAGCACTCCTCTATAGGTATGAAAGTACCATAGGAATATCCAGAACTATGGGTCATATCCGATAGTTAAGTATAATAGTCTTGAATGCAGGGACAACATGAGATAAACAGGGTACTGTTTCCCTGCTTTCTATAGAAGGAGGAATTTGTTAAAAGTGCCTAGCTGGAGATATGCATTTTTATAGGAACTCTATTAAAGAATGTTCAGGCATGCTGTTCTCAGACATCCCTGCTTGTGTGGGGCTCAGAGTGGTTCACAACAATTTAGTACAATACATGCTAGTCAAATTATAGCAATACTTCCTCCAACGCAGATTTTGTAGTTAGAGTCTCTTGCTATCAGTGTGCATGAGTGCAAGGCAGCAATGCAGTTTTAAATGTGCCCACATCAGCTTTGTAAAGTAATGAGCCCAGCAGAAGGTGAATTTAGAATGGTGTTTCAATGTTCATTTGTGTTTTGTGTCTCCTGTAAGTATGTTCATTTTCTCTAAAGTATAGTTTTAGCTTTTCTACTTACCACTTTTTCTTCACATACTTGTTTAGCAATGGCTTTTATCTTATCTCTGAATGGAAACCTCTCTTTAATCACTGTTAATAAGCAGGGATCCAAAATTTGATTTCCTCCTCTATTTATTTTTATTATTTTCCTGTATAGCCTGCCTTTCTTACTGAAACTCAAGGCAGATTACAAAATATGAAAAACAATTCAATCAGACAGCAGAGGCCTCCAATAAACAATGCAGTAGGACTAGGATTACCAAACTAGGAAACAATGCAAACAAAAAACTTATCTAAGGCAACAAAAAGCCATCTGAGACCTAACATACATAATACAGAAAAACAGGGAGACGACATTGTAGAAAAGGATGTGACAGTTTTGGCTGCATGGCCGTTTCCTTCACCACCTTTACTGAAACCAGCAGTCTCAAGGGAAGCTTGGTCAATTTCCTGTGAGACTTCTTAAAAACTTGATACAAGACCAGATTACTAGAATCATCCATCAAGGTTTCATTCAAAGATGCCAGGTCTGTATGCTCTTCCATTCATGCAACATGGAGCTCCGCAATCTTATTTTGTTACAGATCAGACTTCAAACCACGTCAAGGGTGAAGAGGGGATGAATCCTGTCTGCTGGCCTTGGGGTAAGGATCAGGCAGCAGGTGAACCTCCCTGTCTCCCAACGTATACCTGCTCTCCCACTGGCGTGCCTCCCAAGCTTTGAGGGACCGAACTGTTGCATGCCTCTCCATATGCCATCACTCTGCTCCTGCTGCAAAACAAAACAGTGACAGCTGTCAGAAGATGGATCGCAGCTTGAATCTTGCTGCACTGCAATATGGGCCAGCATCTGGGATAGGCAGCTGGGGGGGGGGTTCCTCCTGCGTTTGCTGAAGGAAGTGTGGCACTGTTCTTTATAAACGCTACTTATACAGAACAGCAATGCATGTGAACTGGAGAGGGGGAAGTGAAAACTGAAGATGCAATAAATGATTTTCAGTTTAGGGACCGGGCTATGGCCACAGGTTGCAGGAAGCTTGGCCCTTTGTGGATATTGTAGTGCCCCCCTTTCCCGTTTCATTATTTAGTAATAAATCCTCAGTTGTTTTTATTCATTGAGATAATAAGAGAGAAAGGGGCAGGTGTTGTTCAACACAATTGCTTTTTTCCCCTGACAATAGATATGCAAAGGAACTGACAAACCAGCACTTCACTGTATTACATTTTCACTTGTAGATCACGCTCCTTGTTTTCATGTGCTTGCCGTTTCGGAAAGCTTACGGCTAAGGACTTGGAGGCCTTTCCAGGTGATTAAAAGCGGGATTTTCCTTTTAGCACTCAACTCATGCTAGCTCCGATCAAGCGCCAGCCGTATGATCTCCTGTCCCCATGTAATGGAGAATGAGGAGCTTTGTTGCCAGGGAACTGGTCGCCTGGCTGCCAGAGCTGGCCTTGCGTTTATTTATTGTTATTCACAGCGCTCTGTTCTAAACAGGGCTGTCTGAGTGCTCTGGTGCCATGTAGCAGATGAGCACACAGCCAGTGAGGAAGCTGAAAAGATACACCTGTGTACAGGGTCACCGATAAGACCTTTTGGAAAATAAGGTTGTGGGTGACCGTAGGAGCCACTTGTAAGCCAACTGGGGAAAAGTACACAGCTTCTCAGAACTTTGAAGAAAAAAGGCAACTGAAAAGTGGGGCATAGGAAGCAGCTCTTGCTCCTCACTTTGGATGACACAATCACCTTTGGATGGGCAGGTGTGACATTCCTGCAGCCACATTCTGCACAGCACTCAAAAGTTTGGCTTTGGATGCCAGATGAAGAACCATCAGGCCTTGGCCAGCGGACTGTTTGAGGATTTCACCCCTTTCCTTTTGGAGACAGCTCTGCTTGTCTGTCAATGGCCTGGTGGGTTGCTAAAGGGGAGGGGAAGGATGCTGTGGCTCCAGCTACTGGCCAGAGGACCAAGGACTATGAGAGGTTGTTCTCTTCCCTTCTCAGCAGGAGAATGCATGACAACGACCAGCTGCGATTTCTCCAGAATGGGCTGCAGGGACATTGGAAGCACTCCTAGAACTTTTAGGGCTGCTACTCCATTTTTCAACTTTTAAGAAAATGTATGTAAGCCATTTACAGCATAAATGGTGTCCAATTTGCCGTATTTGGGCAAATTAATTGAGAGGGCGGTGGCGATACAGTTACAGGGCTTCTTGGATGATGCTTCGGTGTTAGATCCCTTCCAGTCTGGCTTTCGCCCGGGGTTCAGAACGGAGACTGCTCTGGTCGCTCTGACGGATGACTTCTGGAGACATCTGGATCGGGACGGCGTGGCAGCTTTGCTGTTGCTTGACCTGTTGGCAGCGTTCGACATGGTCGATCATCAGTTGCTGACCCGTTGCCTCGCCGACGTGGGGATACAGGGGCTTGCTTTACAGTGGCTCGCTTCCTTTCTCCAAGGTCGGGGACAGAGGGTGGTGCTTGGGGATCAGCAGTCCTGGAGGCATCTGCTGGAATGCGGGGTGCCCCAGGGGGCTGTCTTGTCCCCCATGCTTTTTAACATCTATATGCGCCCCCTTGCCCAGATTGTCCGGAGGGAGGGTTCGAATGCCACCAGTACGCTGATGACACCCAGCTCTACTTGATGTTAGGTGGCCAGTCTGGCTCTGGACTGGACGATCTTGACCAGGCATTGCACGCCGTAGCTGGATGGCTTAGGCTGAGTAGGCTGAAGCTGAACCCGGCGAAGATGGAGGTCCTGTACCTGGGCAAGGGCGGCCCTTGGTCGGGGCTCCCGCTCCCAGCATTCGACGGGGTGCCGTTGGTGCCTGCGCCGGTGGTGAGGAGTTTGGGAGTGCTCCTGGATCCCTCCTTAAATATGGAGGCCCAGGTAGCAGCCACTGCCAAGTCAGCCTTTTTCCATCTGAGGCTGGTGCGGCAGTTGGTTCCCTTCCTGGACCGCGCTGACCTGGCTGCAGTGATCCATGCAATGGTCACCTCGAGGCTAGACTATTGCAACACTCTCTACATGGGGCTGCCCTTGTCGCTGATCTGGAGGCTGCAGCTGGTGCAGAACGCCACAGCAAGGCTGCTGATGGACCTCCCGAAACGGGAGCACATCCAGCCTGCGCTGGCGGCGCTGCACTGGCTGCAATAGCGTACTGAATCCACTTCAAGGTACTGGTGCTTGCCTTTAAAGCCCTAAATGGCCTGGGTCCAACCTACCTGAGGGACTGCCTTTACCCATACGTACTCCAGAGAGCACTACGGTCTGGGGCCCAACATTGGCTGACTATACCTGGCCCCAGAGAAGCTAGGCTCGCTACCACGAGGGGGAGGGCTTTTTCAGTGGCGGCCCTGACCTGGTGGAATGAGCTCCCGGAGGAGATCAGGGCCCTGCAGGACTTGGTGCAGTTCCACAGGGCCTGCAAGACGGAGCTCTTCCGCCAGGCATATGAGTAAGGGCTGCCACTCCTGCCTCCCCCCCATCTCCGCTGTATATCTATTAATACCTGACCGCCAACTGTGTCAGTTGCCGCTAGGAAAAGGGCACCGGTGTGATCAGACTGTTGCCATCTGAGTTTGTATTGACTGTTGAGCACTTTAAATTGTTAAATTGTTTTTAATGAAATGTTTTATATTGTTTTAATATTTATTATGTTTACGGAATCCTGGTGTACCAGGTCTTGTACGCCTCTCTGAGCCTGCAAACGCGGGGAGAGCGGCTTAGAAATTAAATAAATAAATAAAGGATGGAGTGGAATATAAATCAGTCAAACAAAAAGCGGATGGCAAAGGGTATGGAATCTTTTTGTAATACCTCCTGCAGCCATACTGGATCCTTTTGAATATGTTCTCAGATTTTTATTTATTTATTTATTGTGTTAATCACTCTGCAGTGAGTAGGTTGCCAGTTTTGACCCTGTGTTTTAAACCCTACCCAGGCGCATTAAACAGCTGTGTGTTACTCAGCATGGCACAGTGCTGCTTCCTAGTCTCTGCTTATTAGCATCGTTATTGGAGCAACTGATATTAATTACTCCATCTTATATCTACCTAGATCATTCAGCCACCTGGTTGCCATCTGAATGTCCTTTCTCCTCATGGTTTTCTCCTTTTTATACTTCAAAACAACCATGTTTAGTGTCTTCTTGTGCTGGTCTGGTATTAATTTGGGGATGAACAAAAATACCCTTTTGTTTTTTAGCTTTTATTCTCTTCCCTTCTGCCCCAAACAGCTGCATTTGATCTATTGGTGTATAATGTGAAATGTGTCCAGTCCAAGACAGCTTGAAGACAGTCTGGTAAGACAGCCACGGGATGTGTCGGTTTTGGATGGACAACGTGCCGAGAGATCCAGGATGCAATCCCCATTCAGCCACAAAATTCATGGTGCTTGCTTTCAGCACTGCCATTTTTTCAGTTTATCCTATCTGTCAAAAGTTGTTAGATTAAAAAAGAATTATGAAGAATTTTATATGCAATAGAGGGCTGTGAAGAAAAACTGTTTTGTTTTTTTTTTTTAAAAAGCAGTGCTGGAACTCTAGTATTCACTCTGACATGAAATGTGGGAATTGCTGTGTATTTACTCAGTGGTGAGGAAATGCACTCTGTACATGCTTAGAGACACACTGATATTCCTTCGAATGTTCCAGGACTGAAAACACCAAAAACATAATTCATGTAATTCCTTTATTAGGACCGTCCTAAGGACACATTACAGTGTACAAGTTTTTGAGTTCCCCAGAACTGTTCATCAGGCCAGATGTTATAAAAAATGGGGGGAACAGATTTTAAGCAGACTTGAACCCTTCTTCAAAAACAGACTCCAGGCCCAGAACTTTAGCTCCAGTGTATTAATTTATTGTATGGCAGGGTTATATACAGAAAGCATATAATAATATAAAATATCTAACCAAGTCCATGCAATGGGTATGCAGACTGATGGGCAATCCCCCTAAATATTAATATCTAAATTTTCAATCCACTCAGTCGCAGCTGAGGAGAGTTTTTTTTTAAAAATAATTTTTATTGCTTTTCTGCATACTACAATACTAAAATCTTTACAAAAACTAACCCTAAAAAGCTAAACAAGGATTATAAATTTGCTTTTTACATAGTTTAAACAAAGTTCCCTTATTATTAAAAAAAAAAAGTATAATGAAGTGTGATATTATGCTTTCTTATTTAAGCTGGTATTGCATAAGTAAAATCAAGTATTAGTTTAAATTTCTCAAACTTTCAAATTGGACACAATATTATTTCCCCTTCTTCCCTCTTCGTTTTGGTTGATCAAAGTCCCATTTGACTGCCAAATGCTTCAGGTCAGCCGCCCCTTTTTCAGATTCTGAGTCCTTTGAGGAACTACTCATTGTGCTCTCAAAACTTTCTCCGTCATGTATAACGCCTTCTTTTTCTTCTGCTGTCTTCTTTTCTTCTGTAGATCTTCGTTGCAATTCCAAAAAAGTCTGCACTTTTAGGAGAGGTAATCTTTTTTTCTTTCTCTTTGTAAGTGAATACCAGTCCTTCAGGAAAAATCCATCTGTAAGGGGTAGAGTTTTTCTGCAGAAAATTTGTCAAGCTTTTATACTGCTTCCTTTTCCCCCTTATTTCGAATGGAATGTCTTTCAAGGCTCTGATTTCAACTCTTTGATTTTTAGGGTTGTCCCATTTGTGGCCTTGAGCACCACATCTTTTGTAGACCTCTTAGAGTATCTCACCACAATCTCTCCAAGCAGGTTTTTCTTCTTCAGAAAATCAGGATATGTCCTATAGATCATATCCATCTTGCTTTGTAGAAAATCCGCTTGTAAACCTGTCATTGGAGCTAATGTTTCACCTAAGATTTCTTAGAGATTCTTTTGTTCAGGGACACCTGAAATCATAGAACATACACTGATCTTTCCATTTGTAGTCTTAAAAGTTGGTCCTTATTGGTTGCTCTCTTTCCACCACTTTAGTCTTTGGTCCATTACTTTTGTCTTGGTTTCAACCAATTTAGCTGATTTAACCGCCTCCTCCACTTTGATGTTGGTTTCTTTAATCTGCTTCTGGAGCACATCAAAGTTTTGATTCAAGTTAGTCATCTGATCCAGCAGAGGGTGCAGTGCTGAGGATAACATATTGGGAAAGTCCATGATAGCTTCTGGTTTAGGGGCCGGAAGTGTTGAAGATGTAGTTTTTGGAGAGGGTTTTGCTCTGGTCGCCATTTTCCCCCCTCTGCCAGTCATTGTTTACTTTTCGGGAAACTTCATAAAGTCTAAGAAAGTTTGTTTAAAGGAGCCGTTTTGAAAGAAATCACACTTTGCTTGATTTTCCTCTGCCGCACCAGCAAGCCGTCCCCTGATTTAACCCAGTTTGTCTAAGATGGGGGGAGGCAAACCGTTCCCTCCTCCCTCGCCATTTTTTTTTGGGGGGGGGGACATAGGTATGCTTTATCACTTGTCCAATTGAGTGGACTATTAGACTCACACTTCATTGATTACTGGACTGCTGGTAAGGGCTGCTTCATTTAAATGCTTGATCCTTTGCTCACCAGTCCGGTGTGTGCCTCTTAGTGCCATGGCGGTGGTGCAGCGATGGGACCTTTCAGAGCAAAGAGGAGCCTCAATCCCTTGGCTGTCGCCTTGGGAGAGGCACCCCTTGTGCCCAGGTTAGAAGCCCTCTACAAGGGCTCTTGGGGGGCGGCAGAATCATCCGGTACCCCTCCCATTCACTGGGGTACAGGCCACCCCAATCGGAGCACCGAAGGAGCACACCTGCCATTCAAGAAACTGGAACGCAGCTGAGGAGAGTTCAAAGAACTCCGTCACATCTCCCTGGAAAGCACGATGCTCACATTCCTGTGACAGGTAGAAAATAGTTTGGCGGGCTACACCACAATCACATTCAGGTCCTGGTATTTTGCCCCATTAAAAACAGATCTGCACAACTGCCAAAGTCTGTCTGTAGTCTATGAGCTGTCTTCCATACTTTATGTGGCTAGTCAAATCCTCCAGGCCTCTTGGTGTTTATCAGGTTATGGATATCAGGTAGAACTGATTGCATCTGTGTTCACAACCATTAATTCCCTAGATCAAAATTTTGTGATTGCAGGATTTGTGCAGATCTTATTGCTGGGTGTTGGGAACTTAGTGGGGATAGGCCGGTGTCAGCCATGTCTTTGTCGATGGGCAACTCTGTTTTTGGTGATCTTTCTGTATTAACAAAGAAGAGTATCTTGTCTTCGGAGATGCGGGAGTGATGTGGCACAACATGGGTAGCCAGTAGGTTGGACTGGGTTTAATACATCCACTGATGGTTCCCATTGTTGCATTGAGTTGGACATCAAGTTTGTGGACATGGAGGCTGTTGAGCCACACTGCAGCACCATATTCCACAGTACTATACACCAACCCCAAAGCTGAGCATCAAAGCATTGTAGCAGACGCATCCCAGGTTGTACCGCATAATTTTTTAGATAATGTTGTTTCACATGCATATTTTCACTGCTACATTGGTAAGATGGTGTTTATAGCTCAAGGTCCTATCCGGGGTAATGCCAAGGTACTTCGGTACACGGTTGTGCGTAAGTCAGGTTCCATTAAGGTAGACATTCACTTCACGGTTGTCTCCAGTGTAATTGATTTGTATAAGTTTGTTGTGTTCTATGTGAATTTACAGTTTCTGTGTGTGTGGTTAATTAACAGGCTTTCTATTCCCAGAGCTTTGTGTGACCAGCAGGAAGTTCCAAGCTTGTATGTCCTAAGACCTCTTTGGTTTGAGTAAATATTTTGTCACCAATGAGCAGTTCCAGAGTGGGAAAATGGGCTTCTCGGGGTGGGGTGGGGGAGGGCTTTCCTGAAAATTGTCAGTGTCTCCAAGGAGGAATCTTTCCCTTATTTAGATTTATAGCTGCTCACAAGGGATGGATATGTGCCAGCTAAACGGTAGGAAATCTAGCCACCACGTGAGCCCTTGGAAAGTTCTGCTTTGATACCAGGTTTGGTATGCCCCCACGAGCGTAAAGGCAGTTTTCTTTTACCTTCGGAGGGTGGGAGCAGACAGGCGATTGGCTTACTTACACAGAATTGTGGCCCAAGAGGTGAGGCCTCTCAGCAGCATACCCCTTGTAGAACAGGGCTTGTGTCAAGAGTGCCAAGGGAAATGCAGAGACTTGTTAGCGTTGCTTCTGGGTGACTTGGTTACATATACAGCGTGACTGGGGGAAGGGAAGGGACTGCTGCTTGGAAGATGCCTTGGTTTGAAACAGGCCTGGAGCCTTGCAGCCCCACTGCCACAAATCCGTCATGGGCCACACAAGTCTGATTAAATGCTGAAGAAAACATAGCCTCCATCTCTTAGGCGTGTGGTCTATTTCCAGGATATAGAACAACTAATTGTCATCTTCATACACACAAACGGTGCCATATCTTATGCTAAAGCTGTTGTTAAAAACTGGTTTTCAAAAAGGCGAGAAGTAAACAGTTGGCAATCTGATTATTATATTCCTATAACGTGATAAATTATTTATTTACTCTGTTTTTATCCTGTCCTTCTCCCCAATGGGGACCCGAAGTTCTCCTCTCCTCCATTTTATCATCACAACAACCCTGTGAGGTAGGTTAGGCTCCAAGTGTGTGGCTGGCCCAGGATTACCCAGCATGGGTTAGAACCCTGCTGGAGGAGGTCAGACTGACCCAAACCCTGATCTAGCACATGTGGTAATGCAGAGTTGCAGCTAGTGGGCCACAGGTGACTTATAACAGAAAGGAATGACAGTGCCTATACCAGCCACTCTGGTATCTGAAAATGTCACATGGGAATGTTTCATGCACTGTATAGCTGTGATACCTAAGTTTGTAAGTTCTGTAGCATAGAAATGTTGGTGAACTTTCACATATGGCTTGCAAGGAGGTAGAATCTAACCTTTTCCCTGTGCTGAAGCCATAATACAGCCATACAACCGAACAACTTGGCATCATTATTTAATGCTTCTAATGTGTGAGGTTCTGTACATTGCTCAAATTTGTCCTTGCTCATAAAAGTTAAATCTAAGAAGGATACAAAAGAGAAGAAAGGGGGAAATGGCACCGGGAAAGGGAAACAACTGCTCTTGGAATGCTCTGATGCCCTGGACACTTAAGTTGACGAGCAGGAGGAATTGCACCTAGAAAACACAATCTGTCCAATTATACGGGCTTTACTGCCTTGCTAGAAGAGGAGGAGATTGGATTTATACCCTGCCCTTCACTATCTGGAGTCTCAGAGCGGCTTACAATCTCCTTTCCCTTCCCCTCCTCACAACAGACACCCTGTGAGGTAGGTGGGGCTGAGAGAGCTCTTTCCCAAGTTGTCCTTGAGAGAACAGCTGGTACAGAGCTATGGCTTGCCCAAGGTCATCCAGCCAGGTGCAAGTGGAGGAGTGGGGAATCAAACCCAATTCTTCCAGTTTAGAGTCCGCGCTCTTAACCACTGCACCAAACTGGCTTTCAGTTTGCTATTAATTAGCAACTCATAGAGCCATCTCTTCTGCTACCTATTCGCCTATTTAGAAAACTCTACCTCTACATGATCAGTTGGGTGCTGTGCATTCCATGCTGCTAATTCAAAGGGATTGGTAGTGATCCACTAGCCCAGAACATGGCTGAAACTACTGATGCATGCTATGGTATAGAGACGATTCTGCAGCAATCAGGACTCCCTTGATCTGCATCACTGACACCATTCAAAGGAATGTGCTGAAATATGCAGAAAAACATGCAGTGAGTTTATTTGACAAAGTGTACCTTTTAGTGGAAGCTTCACTACAGCTGCTGCAAGACACCCCAAAATTGCTGATCATTTCAACAGGTACACAATAAGACTAGTGTTACCATTGGCATGGACCTGATTGTTAAGCAGCATATGCTGAGGTTCTCTGTGCTTTCCAAGGCACTGCATTTTATCACTGGTCAAAATATACTAAGCCTTTGGTCCTTGTGCTCACCCGCCCTGTTCTTAGTGTAGGCAATGGCTGGTCGCCTATGGGGCCAGGTAGGAATTTTTCACCTCTTCCACAATTGGCCGTAAGGGAGAGATGTTTTTGCCTACGTTACACTGAGGGCAGTGGATTAAGGGCTATAGGTGGTTGTTGGGGGTTAATTAGGTCACTTGGCAGGTTTGGGCAAGCAAGTAAACAGAACTGGTGAGCACCTCACGGCATATCCCGTTAGGGAACAGGAGATTGTCAGGAACTGCCTTCGGGTTTTAAGGTCCAAGGTAGGGAATGATGATCGCCTCTGGGAACCTCTTAGGTCGGTGCCTCCATGCAAGTTGTAAGGCTTCAGGGGTAGGCGCTCCTAGGTGGCAACCAGCTTGCTAGGCTGCCAGGCATGAGCTAGATCCTTGGCTCAAGACCGGAGCTGGGGTGACCCGCCCAACAAGGGCAAGGAGGCAGGTCAGGGAATGATGCCTGCCTTGCCTGTTCCAGGCTTGCTTTTTTTCCCCCCATTGCTGCAATGTTTTATAAGTTAATAAAGTGGCCCTTGTTCAATTCCAAGACTGTTGTCTGTCTCGTTATTTCTGCTGGCGTGGCAAATGCTGAGGTTCTCTGTGCTTTCCAAGGCACTGCATTTTATCACTGGTCAAAATATACTAAGCCTTCCTAAAATTCTGGAGTTACTGAACACCTCCTCTTAGATCCAGATTCCCTTGTTTAATCTCCTATACGTGCCAGACATCTGTAAAATTTAACATCACTGTTAAATAGTCAGTATTATACCCCCAAGCTTTTCCCTCTCCATTCAATGCTTGGCTGTTTCTCAGTCACAGTCTTGATTGGGCTTTAGTCGCAAGCTTACAACAACAATAATTTGCACATACAGACATAAGCAAAAAAAGGAGTACATAAAGAACAGGGTGTATTGGAGAGGACTTTTGTAACAGGTTTTTCTTCTGCAGTTCTGTTTCAGCCTATTCTGATAAGTGTGGATCCTTCAGAGCATCATTTTTGATTTTTTTCCTTTAGCCACTTGATATCCAAGCTGAATCTGTGATCCTGAAAATTCATTCAATGGACTAAAGGACTACATATTGTTTCAGAACTAAATGTTAGGCCTTCATACATCTGTTCCTCATAATGAGACTAGAGTAGCCATTAACATTTTTGACAACTGAGTTTCTCTTGATCTGCTAATTAATTTTTGGATTTGTTGGGCATTATATTGCACCAAAATATTTCCATTTAGGTACCAATTTTGTTACTGGATTAATAGGTGTAGCTATGAGTAAGCTGGTGGTACCAAATGCAGCTAATTTATATATGAAGGAGTTAGAATGTAAGGTTATCCTGAACTCCTTTATCAATCCATTTCATTAGTATTTCATGTATTATGGATGGTACAATTTTTATTGTATTTTCAGACAACACTTGGGTTCCAGATTTTTTTAGTGGATCAATTAAGTTAGTGAACACACAAGTCATATATCCTAATAATGGAGTCTAGTGGTACCTCAGAAACTTACAAAATGTATGCCATTTTAATTGAGTCACAGGTCACTTAATCTGAAGAGGAACAACTGTTACCCTACATTCTAGGTTAAAGAATATTCTACTTCTGTGCATAAAGATTCTGTTCTTCATGATGGCAGCTGTCATGCAAAGCACTTTCCTTGATACCTTTTCATCCAACCAGTACTTAACAACTGAAGAGAAATTGCAGCTGATAAATTTTCTAGCATGAACAGGGTCATTAACTGTGCAATCCTAAACAGAGTTATTCCCTGCTAAATCCATGGATTCAGGAGGGTGTTCTTCGGTTTAGGATGGCACTTTTACTGATTCAGAGCAAGAACCATTCTAACTACCAGAATTAATCTTCTTTCAGATAGCTCTTTGACAACTAGGGCACATCAATTTGGTCCATAGAATTTAATCAGCTTTCTTGTGATATAGAATTAAACAGGGTTACTTATAAACATTGGCCCCTAGTAGAGGTTGTTCCAGGATGCCTGATTAATTTTTAACAATATAGATTCTGCAACAACTTTTATTATGCCACATTGAAATACATGTATTTATATTTTCTTGCTTGGTCCTTCTTTTTCTAGCCTTCCGCATAAATGGATATAACCTGTGCTTTTGTCACAAACAAGAAAAAGTGAATAAGTAAAGTCTACCATAAAAATGAAAGAAAAATACATCAAGAAGCTGAAATTCAACATAAATTACGTACAGTTGTGAGAAATACACTTTGCAAGATAAGTGTAGTGATACAAAATCTATTAAATGTGTATTATTTGTGATAACAATATTCTGAATTAACCAGAAGTCAACCTAATTGTCTTAGAGCACAGTATCTAATCTGCTACCAATAGTGGTAAAATATATCTATGCAATGCATTTTATTTTGCCCTGTCTCCAAAGAGCTCAGGGGCTGTATAGCTGATTCCCCCCCCCCTTTCTATATCATGAGTTTAATTAACGTAACTGTTTTTGAAATAAGAGTTTATACAGAGTAGAAGCTTTGCTAAAGTGGCAACAATTATTTTGGGCAAATTGCACTTTGATTTCAAGAGGTATAGTAATTCTGCTTGCCACATCTTTGAGCAGGGACCTATTTTAAAATGTTGCCCAAGTTCTCTTGCCTCTGACTTCTGCACACTCACTCTGAAGAACTGCCAAAAGTAGTAAAGTCCACAAGTAACAGATAAGCAGGGATGAAGGATTCTTAAAGGGTTTCAAGAATCCTTTCCTCAGGCATATGAAACATACAGCATTTAGCAAAAAACTAAGACCACAAACAAGCCAAAGTTGCAATAGTGGGATTTCCCTTTGGTTTCATGGAGTTGGAACTGAGTCCTAAACAGATTACTCAGAAATCTTGCCAAGTTCAGTAGTGTCCACTCATTTAAGAGTAAATGTTGATAAGGTTGCAGCTAAACACTGTTATCCTACACAGAGCTGTACTCTTCTAAACCCAGTGGGTTTAGAAGGATGTAATTGTCTTTAGAATTGCACTGCAGAGCTTCAGTTTGATGTTTGCCTATATAGGAGTTGAATGCAGTGGGATTTACTTCCAAGTATTATATTGCCCTGACCTGGATGGCCCAGACCAGCCTAGTCTCATCAGATCTTGGAAGCTATGCAGGGCCTGGGAGACCTCCAAGGAATAACAGGGTTGTGATGTGGAGGCAGACAGTGGCAAACCACCTCTGAACATCTCTTGGTTTTGAACACCCCATGGGGTTGCCATAAATTGGCTGCAACTTGATGGCACTTTCCTCCACCGCCACCATATACTGAGGATCAGGCATACCCATGATGCTCAATGTGACCGAACAAAGGCATACCAACCTCACCTTTGCCCTATCTTGCAAGCTTGATGTTACTGTCTGAACCTTCCACATGGAAGGAAGTAGAACAGATGCCAGCAGCTGAAGCCAGTAGGTGGAAGAAGGCAGAGCAAGAGAAGATCGATGCTTTACACAAAAATGAAACTTAGACCTTGATGAAGCTAGCACCAGGAAAGAATCTTACTGGATGCAAAGTGGTGTTAAGGTAAAAAAAAAATGCAGGCAGAAATATGGAACACTACAAAGCAAGATTAGTTGCTAAAGGCTTCTTACAAGAATATGGTCGGGACTTTGATGAAACTTTTGCTTCGGTGGTGAAACATAGTACAATCAGATTACTTTTGAGCACAGCAATGTCCAAGAAGATGCAGGTCAAACATCTAGATGTAAAGACAGCATTTCTTCACAGGGAGATCTGTACAAGGAGTAGACAGAAGGTCTTATAGACCCCATTACAACCAAATTTAGTCTGCAGACTGCAGAAGGGGCTGTATGGACAAACGGGCAACACGTGCCAGGAATGAAAAATTACACACAATTCTCAAAGCACAAGTCTTCGAGCAAGGAGAAGCAGATTAATGTCTGCACACTAAAAACAAAGATGGATATTGTACTTTTGTTCTCACATATGCTAATGACTTGAATCTGACAGGCAAATGGACTATAGCATGCAGAGAACTGTTGTTGCTAGACCAGTTACTAAAAGATTTCAGAATTGAGGAGCAAAAGCCATTTCAGTGTAAATAAGACAACCAGAGCTGCATTACGATTTCTCGATCAGAAAAAAATGGCTTCATGCACTAAGCACATTGGTGTGAAGTTTCACTTGGTGCATGACCTAACTGAGAAGGGTCTAATGGAGATGGTGACCGACATCCTAACCAAGCCTCTATCAAGAGACAGATTTGAAAAACTATGAGATAACCTGAATCTTTAGAACTCTTACATGCAACATTAAGAAGGGGTGTTGGATATTGTAACTCTGCATGCAAGAGAATCTGGGAGGGAAAGGATTAAGAGAATTCTCTCACTCCAGTACACTTGGCAGTTGGCCCCACCCTCTCATTGGTTAGATGTTGAGCCTCTTTGACCTTTGATTGCCTTCTGTTTCATCTTGTATGGGGCCTCTCTTCTCTCTCTTACCTGGGCTTGGCGCTGGAGCAAGGTAACCTTTTTGAAGTTAATCTGTTCACAATAAGTTAAATGTACCTACAAGATGTCATGTAAGATATGCTTCTATTGTTGTATGCAAAATTTCTTTCTCCTGTTACCATTGTAGTCAGATCATCTTTGCAATTTATTTGAACAACATTTATTTCCACCTTAACTGGAAACCTGGAGATTTGTGGATACTGCCTGAAGATCCTGTGCTTCCAAGGCAATTGCTTTTTTTTTTTAGCATTTCACCTGTTCCAAATGTCCAACTCCTTTCCGTAAAACGGCCAGTAATTTGCAAAGCCATTCCATACTCCCGTCATGCAGCAGAAAATAGGCCGGGGGTAATGACTCCGGCTGTAGAATCCTCTCCGATCGGATCTCTTAAGAATGTGTGCTGGCGCTATCGATCATAACCTGCCGACCATCAGAATCCGTATTTGTTGCCCGCCTGCCCTCTCGCCTGGATAGAAGTTCCTTCCTACGGTCACTTCATTTGTAAAGTTAGGTAACAGGCTCCATTATCCGCAGCCTTCATGGCTATAACAGCCCCTTACAAACTTCTCCGGACTGCTCGGTCTAGCTTTGGCTGATTGGCCGGCTGGAGGGAAGGGGCGCGGCCAAGGGGCCTGGGCTGCCTGTGATTGGCTGGCTTCCTCTCAGACTCTTCACTTTTCCCAGCTTGAGCGCGCTTGGTTTGCAGTACAGGTCCGGGCATCTCTCGTTCAGTGGCTCTGGTGATTTCTAGGGAAAAGCAGCTTTTGGCGCTCGGACGCACATCCGCCGATCCACGTGGCCCCTCTTCGGGGGGAAACAAAGAGGATTTCTCTCTCTCCTCCCCCCCCCCCCTCCCGCGGCCGGGATGTCCAGCTGCGACGCGCTTGGAGGCTCGGCTGCTGCCATGGACTTCCCGGAGGTCCTGAAGTCTCTGCTGGAGTATTCGTTACCTTGGACGGGCAACCTGAAAGGTATTTCCCGAAGCCTTAGGAGGGAAAGGGGGGGACGGCGTCAGTACTTCTGCCTGAAGCTCAGGCCGTTCGGGTCCCTGCGGCTATCTCCATTGCCGGAGCAGAGCCAGGCGAAAGGGCGCGTCTGCACGGTCCTGGTCCCTGCTGCTGGGCTCTGCGGTGTGTGTGTGTGTATATATATATTCATTTTGGAGAGCGTTCCTTCTTGAGAGATCCCTTCTCGCTGAGATTCCCACGCGCCATCGGTCTGCCCCGGTATATCAGCAGCGCATCAAACAGTCCGCCGTTCGGGCCGGGATGTCTTAACCAGAGCCACGCACCAACTTCTCCCTCGCAGCGCTGAAAGTCGTTCAAGGAAGAGGCTTTGTAATGGTACCTCTAAGCTGCGGAGTCTTGTGAGCAAAAATTCTACTTCCTGAACTACTGGCATTAAAAGTTGTGAGCGAGCGTTTTGGTTGTTGCACACATTAGCTTGCTCTAGGGCCATCCTCCTTGAGCCAAGACAAAACATGTGTGAGTCGGAGGGCTAAAAAAGTGTGAACTAGTTTACACTAACTCAGCTTAGAGGGAACACCGTAAAATTGTGACATGTATGCCTCTGAAGCAGCCATTGCGGCCTGTGGGTGGTGAAACCGGGTTGGGGGCGGCAGGCTCTTTTTCTGTCCTGCTATTATTAGAGGGGAGAAGGAAAGGAGGAAGAAAGGGACAATCATCTTGTTACAATGTGGGACTTCCCAGGCTAGGATGGCACAAGTGTTCACTGGTTGGTTGGAACTGTGATGAAGTTTGAAAAACTCATCTTCCATATGCTTGTGTTTGGTTATTTGAATTCCTGAGCACTGGTCTGGAGCACCTGCAAATATCTGCTAGAATCGTACCAGGGGAAAGAGCCCATCAGAGATTTGCTTGCAAAAAGTCAGGGATTCAGGCACTGGTGCCTATTTTCTGGGGAAACTGCTGACAGTCAGATGAGATGGCACTGAGCTGGGTGGGGCCCAATGCCCTAAAGAAAATTTGGTATGCTTGTGGTTACATCTGAGAGAGAAATTGTAGAGTCACTCTCCTAAGGGCTCCCTAGATGGAGTTTAATTGTGGTCATGTACTCCTGGTTATTTTACCAAGGCTGATGTTCACTTTTGCAACACAATAGGGTAAAGTAACAGAAGAAGCCAGATCAAGATGGATAGCCATGTAGCAGTAGCAGTAGAAAAGAGCAAGAGTCCAGCAGCACCTTAAAGACTAACAAAGTTTGTGGCAGGGTGTATGAGCTTTCATGAGTCACTGCTCACTTCTGGACTCTTGCTCTTTTCTATTGCAGGGAAGTTGTCATGGTGTAGGTGGGAAGGCAATGTCCATAAAGCTCAGCGAAGTATACGGCTCAGTAATGTACATATTTTACATTGTTGGGACACCCCCCACCCCCACATTCTTTGTTAATCTTCGTGGCCTGTTGATTATGTTTCCTCCCTGGCTTCAACTTGCGGCAATAATCTGCCTACATAAAATAAAGATAGCTGTCTTGTCCCCTGAGCTCCCTGGTACCACTATGAAAATCTCATTGGAAACATGAATCGGTAGCTCTGGAACCCATAAACTGGGGATGAATAGACCACTGGGTTCACAGAACAAATAATGATATTCTGATAACTGGATCGATAGCATGTCAGCATTTAGATCTGAATGACAGAACCAATTAGGAGTTTATGTATGTGTGTGGAATCATATAGAAAGGAAAATCAGGAGGATCTTTGAGAGCAATGATTTCGTCTCAGTCGGGTGTGGTTTATTTTGGCTGCTCTGAAACTAGCTTCTTGGGTTATGATGCCATGGCAACACCCTTGCAGAGAGCCCTTCCTATCTCTTAGCCAAACAGCCTTCCTCCCTTACTGAACATTGATGCTACTCAGCTTTGTGAACCTAGACCACTTACCTACCCAGATAGAATATGCTTACCTACCCAGATATAATATACGTTTCTGGAGGAATTGGGAGAAAAGTTGAAGCACATTACAAATCAGTTACAGCAAATGCTACGTTTCTATTAATTCCTTTCTAGCCCTAATGACATACATAGTCCCATCCCATAGTTCCATACTCCCCCTGGACCCACGTATCTTTCTACATATCCACTGGTTGCATCAGAGCTGAACTTCTTCCTGTCCAGCATAAAGTGGAATACCCCATCACAAGTTTCATTGTGAAGCAATTACTGCCCTCATCTTCCTCTGTATTCTCTCACATCCCACCCATGACTAGTGTGAAAACTAAAAAGGAACTGAAACTGACAGGCTGCCAAATCTAAGCAAACCATAAGGGTGCACAGAGACTTAACACACTGCCCTATTTAATGTTTGGCAGTCGAAATATCTGATTCCAGAGGAAGCTTAATTAAAAGATCCCACAGTAACCTCACTCATCACTGGTCTGGCAAATCTGCAGAATCAATCCCTGTGCATTTTGTTGTGTGGGAGGCTTCTTAAAAAGCACCTGCTGTGCCTAATTACTGTACTGCTACTTTTTACATCAAACTCTGCTACGAACAACACTATATGCCTGGAGTTAGGCATAATGGATGTCATCATCACAGTCTGGAAGTTAAACCAAATGAGCCAACTTCTGTGCCAAAAAGGGGCGGGGGAGTCACTTGGTGAACTGGGCCCTATATGATGATGGGTGAACAAGATCTTCCCTCTGTGGAGCTCCACACATCTTGTTTAAAGGAAATCAAATTGCTTTGCCAGTATTAGCATGCCAGATATCTTTGGTGCAAACAGGCAGCCTGCTGATGTTGTATGCATAGTAGCAGAGGGGATGGTTTAAAGAAAATCTGGAATACCTGGAAGCCCCACATGTGTAATCTGATGTGTCCAGCATCCTTTTTATTTGGGGTAGGAGGGAGGATTGTTTTCTGTTTGGACACATGACTGCCCTCTGCTGGATAAAATATTCGATATTATTCATTGCACACACACACACAAAGGCAATTTATATAGGGTAGAATGCTGCAAGAGAAACCACAGGCCCTAAAACCTGGAAAAGTTACACAATTCAATTTCATTTACACTTTACAGAAGTCTTCTTAAGTGTTTGTTTCTTGGCCTCCATTATTATGATGTTACCATGTATTATACCAAATGATTCTTGCTTGTTTCCAGCACATTATGCTTACTTACCTCTTTACATTTTTCTTTCCATCTGTTTAGGCCAGGCCTCTGCCATGTAAAAACCAGGAATCAATTATGACACTCCTCCTAACTATCTGTAGCCACAGGCCTGTCGAGGGTAATGAAAGGAGAATGTTGCTCATCTTCTCTTAAGGTTCAGAGGCCTATCCAATGGAGCTGGTATCAGTTTTTCCAGCCAGTCAGCTATGTGGCTTCCCCTACCTGTGCCTGAGACTCCCTCAGTGTACTGATTGTTGGGAGAAGAAACCCTTGGGTGCTGTTACCAAAAGCAAGGGCCCAGAGGTAAAAGAGCTGGCAGAATCTGAACAAATCTGAAAGGAAAAGAGGAAGGGAGGGAGAGATTAGGATGCAGAGATCCCTGTGGGGCATTAAAAGAGAGAAAGAGATGAGTGACTGAAAAATGTCCCAGAGCCCTGTAAGTAGAAAAGAAAGAAATGGGAGGGTACATGAGGTGCACAGAGAAAAAAGGGACAGCATAGCATGACGGAGAGAGAGGAAAAAAAGACCCCACCCCGGCCTTGGAATCAAGCATCTCCCTTGCTGGAGTGGCATTTTACATCACCAGAAGTTGTCCACCATAACTGATACATTTGTGATGTAAAAACAAAAAGAATTCAGATGACGTCATGGTTGGTTAGGTTCAAATTAAGACTCAATGGACATATGACATCAATTGTCCACACACACAGAGTGGCCAGTCAATCTTCATCTGGGGAATAGAACATATATGGGAAGGAGAGAGAGGGGAAGCATTTAAACCCTTTCTTTTTTGCCAGTTGTCCAAATCAACTCTCCCCAAATGCTTTTCATTTGGGGGGTGGAGGGAAACAAGTACTCATTTATCTTCCACCATGGGCCAAAAGCTGTTTGGAGAGGGGATGATCTGGAGGCTGAAAACTGGTGGCAAAGTAAAGCTTAAGCTTCTCCTCTTTAATTTATTTGTTTTAATTGATTATCCAGAGACATACACATCACAGCAAGCACTATCTTAAAGGAGGATTTTTCACTGTTGCGTCAGTCAGACTTCAGTAGCAGAGTGGGCCAGAATTCAGTAAGTTCCAAAGGCCCAGTATTAGATCATATAGGGCTTTAAGGGACGAAACCAACACCCTGATTTGGGCTCAGGAGCAGATTGGTGAAATTGCTGTAGTACTGGGGACATATGCTTTTGATAGTTGGCTCTGAGCAGCAGTCCAGCCACAGCATTCTGCACTAGCTGCACGTTCTGAACACTCTTCAAGGATAGCCCCAAGTAAAACGCTTTTCAGTAGTCCAGTCTTGATGTAACTAAGATGTGGATCACTGTGGCTAGATCTGACTGATCCAGGAACGGATGCAGTTGATGCACCAGCTGCAACTGAACAAATGCAGTCTGAGCCACAGCAGCTACCTGGCTTTCTAAGGTGACTGCTGTGTCAAGCTGCACTCCCAAGCTGGGAACCTGGCTTTTCAAGGCGAGTATAACCCCATCCAAGTCAGGGCAGTTCTAAAGTCCCTGATTTGCTTTTCTACTAGCCCAGAGAACCTCTCTTGTCTGGATTAAATTTCAACTTGTTCACCCTCATCCAGCACATTATTGACTCCAAGCACAAGTTCAGAACATTACCAGCATCCTTGGAATTAGGTGGAAAAGAAAGGTAGAGCTGGGTGTCATCCACCTGTTGGTGTAATTGCAACCCATACCTTTTGATGACCCCTCCCAGTGGCTTCATGTAGATATTAAATAGCATAGGGGATAAGATGGAACCATGCAGCACCCCACAGGTCAAGGGCTATGGGGCAGAGCACCTTCTGAGAGCAACTCCCCAGACAGGGGAGTCCCAGTGCTGAGAGGCCACTCAGTAGGATACTCTGGTCTATAGTATCAAAGGCTGCTAAGAGATCCAGCAGAACAGTCTAGTTATTGATAGAGGTCATCAGCCAAGGCAACCAAAGAAGTCTCTGTTCCAAATCCTGGCCTCAAGCCAGGTTGAAATGGTTCCAGAAAATTATTCTCTTCTAAGAGATGCGAGGCAACAACCCACTTCTTGCACCTTGCCCCAGAGTGAAAAACTGAAGACTAGCTGGAAACATTCTGACATAGTGGGGTTCAGGGACAGTTTTTTCAAAACAGGTCTAATCACTGCCTCTTTAAGCATGGGCAGGACAACTCCTGCTCTCAAGGAAGCATTTACCACTCCCCTTACCCACTCAGCCAGGAAGGGCAAGGGTTGAGAACACAGGTGGTAGAGGTCTCACTTGCCCAGAGATCTTGCCCACATCCTCAGGATCCACAAGCTGAAAAGTATCCATATAAATTGGGCAAGCACACACCAAAGAATGGTAAAACGGAGGATTAGATAGTCGACAACATATTGAAAAATGCTTTGATAGCTGATGTTTTGGATATAATCTCAATGCACTGTTCTGATCCTCTGTATGTAAAATAGGTTACTAGAAAAATCTTCTGCTAGTTCAGAGACCAAGAGTGAACAAGACATCCCATAAATGGTTGTCCTGTTTGTTTGTTTTTAAATGCCATGTATTCATAGCAGGGGTGTATGGAATGATACAATATAGCCTGACCTTCTCAGATCTTGGAAGCTAAGCAGGGTCAGTAATTGGTTGGGAGACCACCAAGGAAGACTTTGCAGAGGAAGGCAATGGCAAACTACCTCTGCTTAATCACTTGCCTTGTCCAGTGCAAACTAATTGATGCAGCAGCCACATCACGTGCTCACAACTTTAATGCCAGTAGCCCACAAAGTAGAATTTTTGCTCACAAGACTCCACAGCTTAAGAGGGAGCATTGATTAGCGGTGCACTCCACTTATTGCCCTGAGCTCCAGATTTCATGCTGGGACAGTTTCTCTACTAGCCTCTCTATTTAGAGTTGAGGAGCCTACAGCCAGGATGTGGCTATGCAGAGATTTGCATGAGTTACAGTTGAGTGATCCAAGGAAACCCTTCTGCACACTGGAATGACAACAGCAAAAGTTGGGAGGAGCAATATCCCTTTCGCAGGACTGCTGGGGCTCCAAGTTGCCTTGTGATAGATCTTCTGGAGACTGTGGAGGAGGCTGATGGTGGAACAAATTGTTGAAGGCTATCTGTGCAGGACACAAAAGCAATCGAAGTTTAGGAACTGTGGCTCTTTTGCAAGCTAATTTTAAAATTGTACTATAAGCTCTTGCTCCTTTCTAATTGCAGAAAAGGTGGCTGAGACTTGGGCAATATTATGCTTCCTGCCAACCCAGATATACACTGTAATGAAATCTAACAAGTATCCCATCCTATATTAAGAGTGATTTATGATGTAGTAATTAGTATTCCGACTGTGGTGGCTGAGAGGTTAAGATGCTGAGCTGCAGACCAGAAGGTCAGTAGTTCAGCAGAGTGCCATGTGACGGGTCTCTGGTCCCAGCTCCTGCCAATCTAGCAGTTTGAGAGTGAAAAATTGCAAGTAGATAAATAGGTTCCACTTCGGTGGAAAGGTAACAGAGTTATGTGTGCATTAGCATCCAGTCATGCCGGCCACATGACCACGGAGAAGGCTTTGGACAGCACTGGCTCTTCAACTTGAAAATGGAGATGAGCACCACAACCCTAGAGTCGGATGTGACTGGCTTTTGAGCAAGGGAAACCTTTTAAATTAGTATTCATAAAAACATGATTGCTTTCAAATTTCAGTGGATGCTATTATTGGTACAGTGCTATCAATCTCTGTGATCAAGAATTGTGCAGTCTAAAGGAGAGAATGGGGTAATGGGGGAGGGGGAGAGAAACAAGAACCGCAAGTAATGAATATAGGAACACGCAGTTACATGTGCTTAAAACTTGGTTAGAGGTGACAGGATTAAGAGTCTAAATCAGAAGTCTTACAGAAAAGCTTTTGAAACAGGCTTTGATGGAAAGAGGTAGCACCCTGCACTTGTTCAGGGCGGGAGAAACAAAGGAGAAATGGCAGATTCACGACACAGTGCAAGAGATATCAGGAAACTGTTGTCCACTTGATGGAAAACTTAAATTTGAGGTTGTAGTAGCTATGCTAAGCCAATAAGATGTGTGTGTTACATGCTCTCAAGTTGCTTCTGATTTATGGCAACCCTATGAATTAATAACCTCCAAAACATCCTATCATAAACTGCCTTGCTCAGATCTTGCAAATGAAGGCTGTGGCTTCCTTTATTGGGTCAGTCTATCTCATTTTGGATCTTCATCTCTTCCGATTAACTTCTACTTTTCCTAACATTATTTTTTCCCATGAATCTTCTCTTCATGATGTGACAAAAGTACAATAGCACCAGTTTAATTTTAGCTTCTAGGGAGAATTCAGGCTTAATTTTATCTGAAACCTACTAGTCTTTTAAGAGGTCCAGGGTATCCATAAAACCCTCCTCTAACACCACATTTGAAATGAATCCATTTTCTTGTCAGCTTTTTCCACTGTCCAACTTTTACATCTATACATAATCGTGGAGAATACAATAATATTATCTTGATCTTGGTCTCCAGTGAACCCTTCCTTACACTAAGAGAGCCAATTTGGTGTAGCAGTTAAGAGTGGCAAACTCTAATCTGGGAGAACCGGGTTTGATTCTGCACGCCTCCACTTGCAGCTGTTGGATGACCTTGGGCAAGCCATAGTTCTGTCAGAGCTGTTCTCTCAAGGACAGTTCTGGAAAGAGCTCTCTCAGCCCCACCTACCTCACAGGGTGTCTGTTGTGGGGAGGGGAAGGGAAAGGAGTTTGTAAACCGCTCTGAGACTCCAAGTGAAGGGTGGGGTATAAATCCAATGTCTTCTTCTTCTTAAAGGATTTTTTCTAGTCTCAATCTCCTTCTGATTTCTTGATTGCAGTCTCCCTTTTGGTTGAATATTGAGCCAAGGAATAGAAAATCTTTAACAGCTTCTTCATTGTCACCCTTAAACTGTGTAATTTCTCCAGTCATTACTTTTGTCTTCTTGATGTTCAATTGTAGTTTTTGTCCTTTGTCCTTTAATCTTCATCAGTAGCCATTACCAGTCTTTGCTACTTTCTGCCAGTATGTGGTATTATCTGCTTATCTCAGACTGTTAGTGTTCCTTCCTCCAATTTTCACTCCACCTTCATTAAATCTAATTCAGTTTTCCTAATGGTAAATAATGATGATGATGATGTATGGCATTGTGTGTAGTATAGCCAGGTGATCCAAAGATTGTCTGGCAGCCTTAAGTTCTAGCTCATTAGCGTCAGTCACCATTAGGCGGTGAGCTAGACTTATGGTGGGGGCGCTGAGAGAGCTCTGAAAGAGCTATGACTGATCCAAGGTCACCTAGCTGACTTCATGTGGATGAATGCCAAACTGAACCTGGTTCTCCAGATTAGAGTCCATCGCTCTTAAACTCTATACCACGCTGGCTGTCTTTTCTTATGGTATGTTCTGCACATAAACTGAACAAACAGGGAGATTAAGACAAGAATGTGTATACCTTTGCCAATAGGAATCCATTCTGTTTCTCTGTATTGTTGTCCAGAGTAGAGGCTGTGCATCAAAACAATCAGATGTTGTGGCATACCCATTTCTTTTAAAACCATCCAAAGCTTTTCTTGGTCTGCATAGTAAAAAGCTTTGCTATAATCTATAAAACACAAAGTGATTTTCTTCTGATGTTCTCGGGCATTCTCCAGTAACCATTCTAAATTTGCAATACAGTCTCCAGTGCCTCTTCCTTTCCTGAATCCTGCTTGAACATATGGCATTTCTCTCTCCATATATGGTAAATGTCTTTGTTGTAAAATTTTGAGCATCACTTTGCATCTTTGGGAAATTAACACAATGGTCTGATAGTTGCTACAATCTTTGATATCTTTTTTGAAATTTGAATGTAGATTGTGCATTTCTAGTCTGTGAACCATGGTTTTGTTTTCCATAAGGCATAAGGGATAGCAACTGTTTCCTGTCATTCATAGACTGAATGGGAAGCAGGATTTGATTCTTGGGCAGCCAAGAAAATTAAACATATAAAGAAATGTATATTAATTGTAACATGTGATCCACTGGATGCAAATTGTACTGCATTACATATGACAGACTCTGTGTTGTTTATTTAGATGTATAAGTAGTTCTGTCCTTCAGGGCAAAAAGTGGGGAAGAATATTTACATAAATCAAAACATAACAATATTTTCTTATTCAACTGTGTTAATATAAGTGAAAGTAGTGAAGCCTGAAGTTGGAAAGTCTGCAGTTGGGTCAGTTGCCTGGAGAGGCAGCAGAAAACTTTGCTAAACAAATAAACAATAAAAGTAGGGATTAATGGGGTATCAAATTCCACCTTTTTATGGAAGCACTTGTTTTTGAACCATGTTCCATATGGTTTCTACAGGGCCTCTGGGAAGTGAATTGGAACATTATTCTTTTATATGATTTAAACTCATATCCTGCTTTTCTGTCAAGATTCCTAGAGCGACTTACAACAACAGAAACAATACAAGGAGACACACAATGCATTAAAATACAGAACTATACATTAAAAATCAACAAGCCTTCAAAGCCATAAAAAACTGCAACTTCTTGAAAATATTAAGTGAACAGGCCTGCTTAATATCAAAGGAGCTATCACTGAAAAGTGCATCCCGTTATATGACTATGTTACATTTGATAGTAGTGGCACCAGTTACACACTTGCTAGGGTTTTTTTTGGGGGGGGGAGCATGTTGGTTGTTGCTAGTCTTCCCTCTAAGCTGAGTTCGTGTGAGCTAGTTCACAGTTTTTTAGGCTCCAGCTCACACATTTCTGTCTTAGCTCAGGAAGGATGGCTCCAGAACAAACTAATTTATTCAGTAGCCAAATCGCACGCTCACAACTTTAATGCCAGCAGCTCACAAAATAGAATTTTTGCTCACAAGACTCCACAGCTTAGAGGGAGCATTGGTTGCAAACGATATTTTGGTACCTTCAAGCAGGGGTCCTTTCATAAAAAAAGAGGTGCAGGAGCTCATTAGCATAACTTATTTGCATATGCCACACCCCCTGATGTCACCGGAAGTGTCAGAAGGCCACACACCCCTGACATCACTAGAAGTCTGTTAGAAGAAAGGAAGGAAGGAAGAAAGGGAGGGGGGAAGGAACGAAAGGAACAGGAAGGTAGGTAGGTAGGTGGGGGGAGAGAGAAAAGAAAGAAAGGAAGGAAGGAAGGAAAGAAGGAAGGAACAGGAAGGTAGGTAGGTAGGTGGGGGAAAGAGAGAGAGAAGAAAAGGAAGGAAGGAATGAAGGAACAGGTAGGTAGGTGGGGGGAGAAAGAAAGAAAGATAGATAGATAGATAGAAAGGGAGGGAGGGAGGAAAGGAACAGGAAGGTAGGTAGGTGGGGGGGAAAGAAAGAAAAAGAAAGAAAGAAAGAGAGAGAGAGACAAACAGACAAGGCGCTTCTCTCCCCCCTTTTTGCTTGGGAGGAGGTTTCTGTCCCCGGCCGGCGGCCTGCCGCCGGCTCGGGGACATTGAGCGGGGTGGGGTTTCTTTGCGTGGGGTGGGGTGGGAGAGGGGTTTTTCCCCGGCCGGCAGCCTGCCGCCGGCTCGAGGACATAGAGCGGGGTGGGAGGGAGGGAGGGGGTTTCTTTGCACGGGGGGTGGGAAAGGGGTTTTTCCCCGGCCGGCGGCCTGCTGCCTGCTTGGGGACATTGAGCGGGGTGGGTGGGTGGGAGGGAGGGGGTTTCTCTGCGTGGGGTGGGGGGGTGGGAGAGGGGTTTTTCCCCTGCCGCCGGCTCGGGGACATTGAGCGGGGTGGGGGTTTCTTTGTGTGGGGTGGGGTGGGAGAGGGGGTTTTCCCCGGCTGGCAGCCTGCCACCAGCTCGGGGACATTAAGCAGGGGTGGGTCGAAGGGTTTTTTTCCCTCGGCCAGCGGCCTGCCGCTGGCCCGGGGACATTGAGTGGGGGTGGGTGGGTGGGGGTTTGTTTCCCCAGCCAGCGGCCTTGGGGAAATTGAGCGGGGATGGGAGGGGGTCCGACCCAGCGGCAGCCATGCTGGGGGTGGGACTTCGTGATGTTCCCGCCCCCCCAGCATCTTCACTGGTGGAGCGGCGCTCCGCTTCACTCCGGCCCCAACGAAGCCCTGCCTTCAAGGCTCTTTTTAAAATTCGAGCATAAGCTTTCCTGGGCTACAGATGTGTATCTCTCTATATGTGGAAATGATCTTTTAGGCCAGGGGTGGGCAATTGTTTTGGCCCGGGGGCCACTTTGTGGGAGTGGAGGTTAGCGGAGGGCCACACCTTTTAAAATGATTGCATTCATTAGTTAACTTTGCATTTCAGAAAAGATATAAATTGTATCATAAAAATCAGTAAATATAAATTAAATAAAATAGTGGTAGTTTTATTCCATTTATTTATTGTGCTAATTTCATATCATCTATAGCTGCAAGCACATTTAATTTTAGAATCAGTTTAATGAGAGAAATGTAACCTATCACACTTTTCTACAATTTTTTTGAAATCAGGAGATTGCTTGTTGAGAAACCACGTGGCCGACTGTCTTGGTGGGCCGCAAAAAACTCTGTGTCAGGCCGCATGTGGCCCCTGGGGCCGCAATTTGCCCACCCGTTTTAGGCAATGGTGTCAGAAGGGAGCATTACTTGTAGTTTTGAATTCATTTTCTACCCGCTTAGCCGAATTGATTCGATCTACAAGTAGGGGATGTAAACTTGGGAGTTAACAAGGGGAGCTTGTTCATCTGTGTGTGCGTACATACATACATCTGTCCGTACACACACACACACTTGTTTATACGTTAAGGCGCGTCTCTCTGTTCCGCCGTGCGCTTGATCAGAAGCCTAGAAACCCCGTTCACTTGCTTCCGGCGTGCCCTCTCCTCTCCCGCTCCCCGCTGACAGCTTGTGTTCTTCATCCCCACTGGCGGAGTTCTCCCATTTTGGACGGAGTGGGCTTGTCTTTCGAGTCTTTCCCGTTCTCAGCGCCGTCCCTTGGTTTCGGCCCCTCTTACGTCACCCTTCCGGCCTCCCCATCGCTTTCACACGCAGGTAGAGAAGGCCACGGACTCCGCCCCCTCTTCCTATTGGATGCCGCGACGAATTCACGCGCGCCTCTAAACGGGCAGGCCTTTGCTGGCTCCTTTTGGGGCTGTCGAAGAGCGGCGCGCGCATGCTCAGAAGCGTAAAAAATGCCGTCGAAGCCTCGGCAGAGCTGCCAACGCCGGGGGCGTCAAGTGGGTGGGCCACCATGCTAATAAGTCGCTCACCCTTCACCGCACGTGCCGGATCTGCGTTGAGGGGACCGTCTCGGGTAGTCTCTGGCGGCCGCGGTATTAAACTGGATGGACCGGACCCGCCTTTTGGAAGACTTAGCCAATCACAGGGCGTAGAATGAGTGGGTGGCCAAGCTGGGTTTATGAATAGTAATTACTTTGGGGCCCTGGAAGGAGCAATGCTCTGAAGGGGGGCGCATGCGCAATTGATAGTATCGAGTGGCGGTGACTTTTATCTCTTCTTTTTTTGTGTGTGGTGGGAGCCCTTTAACTGCCTTCGTCCGTCGCCTCAGCTGGCCCGCCACCCGCCTCGGGGGGAGTCTCGGTGCCTGCCGGTCCCCCCCAGACCGGGTACAGCATGTCCAGCCGCGCCGCGCACCCCCAGGAGGCCGCGGCCGGGACTGCGGGAGCTGCTCCGGGAGAGCGGGGCCTGGCGGGCGCTTTCCCGTTGGTGCTGAAGAAGCTGATGGAGAACCCGCCGAGGGACGCGCGCCTCGGTGAGGGCGGCCGGGAGCGCTGCTGTCTTGGGTCGCCGCCGCGGAGCGGACGCGCGTGCCGGGTGGGTGGGTGGCTGGGCGCCAGAAGCGAGCGAGAGGGGAAGGGAAGGGAAGGGCTGGGCTGGCGCTCTCCAGCGGGGTAGGTCGCTGCCCTGCTTGGCTCCTCGTTCCTGCCCCTCGGGGGAGAGGGGAAGCGAAGCGGTGTGGGGCCGGGCGCCTCCTCAGCGGCTTTCTTTGCTTCCTCCGATTCGTAACTCGCCGTGTCTCAGGGGCAGGAAAACGGGGCGCCCTGCAACGCTAGGGACCGATTTGATCTGAGTTTCCAGATGGGGCAGCTGTCAAATCACACGGGAAGCCACGGCCCGCGCGCGGGCACACATCCCGGTGTTCGGAGGAAAAGCCCCGATCCCCCCCCCCCTCCTGTCCCTTGCGGCGGGGGATGTATTGGGGGCGCCATTTCAGAATTTGTTGGCGGGGAGGGGAGCGAGGTAACAGTAGGAGAGGCCGGGTTCAAAGGCCTGCTTTTGTATGTAGTGCAAATTAACCTTCCAAAAAAGAGAAGAGACGTTCGACTACCTCATCATAAAGCAGAGGTAGAGATCTCTTAAGGAATGTGGTCTGAAACGGCTGCCCCTGACAACACATACATTTTCCCATCCACCTTGCAAGACAGATGTGAAGAAACATTCCCACTGAATTTCCAGTGTAAATGGCGATTTCACTCAGTAATTTACCAACCTATGTGCACAGCCCTGCAATTTATTTGATTCTTGGACTACTCTTGCTGAATCAGGATGAATACTTTGTCTTGTATTCAGTTCTTCGTGGTCTCTGGCACTACAAAATAGGGAGCTCAAGTGTGCACAGAACTATAGATCTGACACTCAAAATTAGTGTTTGCTTAAAAAGAAAATATTAGGGCATTAATTGGTGGAAGAATTTAGAGCTGTTGTCTAGGTTCTTACAGGAGTTTTACACATTTTTGCTTGATATGATTTGAATATTTGATATAATATTTGTTTATTTATACACAGGATTTATGAATCACCCAATTTCTGAATACACAGGGCTCTGGGTGATTTACATCAATAAAATGCATAAATACATCATAATTACTAGTTAAGATACAATAAATATAACATTACAGTCTTAATGGTTGAAGGCAGAACGGGATCTTTAATTTATGGATCTTTTTAATTTTTTCTGTTAACTTGTATGGCTAGTTGCGTATTTTACGTGCTTGAAATGTAAAGGAATGATTTCTGATGCTGATCATCTACATTGCAAGAATGCATGTGTGTAGCTTCAGCTGATGCACCAAAGGTTCTACTTATAGATAGGCTTGGAAAGGTGTATACCTGTTGATCTTAGAGAAACAAATTATGCATATTTACTACATTTCTATATAGCTTTTTTATTGTTGCTTAAAGCAGTTTACAATAAAGCAAACAAATTATCTCTTCCTTCTTCTCTGCCTCCAATCCCATCATTAATTCCTTTGGTTGAGTGAATGTTTTAGCCCTTCCTTCCAGGATGAACAGTCTGTAATGTCCTAAGAATACAAGGAGCCAGGTGCTGGTAGAACAGCAGTCATATATGTTGATATCCATGTTTTTCTGGCAAAGTGGTTTTTACTAATATGACAGCTACTATAATGTTTAAATGTTTTACTGCCAAATCTCATTAACACTGAACAGACCTGGCACTGTTTCTTTGTTAGGTCTATTTATATGGCAGCCTTGGCCATCAGTAAACATGGCACATGAAAAAAGGAAATATGCATCTCCAAACATGCATGTGTTCAGAGCGTTTTGTACAATCAGGGCTTCTCAGTGGATACACACTATGCATGCCCTCTCCTGGGTTGCCACCCACCTAATCTCAGAAGGGGCCCCTGAAGCAGGGCCTCTGATGATGACCGTAGTGGTCAGCCAGGTTCATAAGGGAGTATATGATCTACTGAAGGTGCATGTTTTCCTTTAACAGTTGAAACATGTTGATATTGGTGTAATAGTACCCGAACAGTTTAAAGCATCTCTCAGTGACTTACATTCTGAATCTATATTTTGGCAATGTTTACCCTAATAATTTTTAAATTTTCTAATTTATTTTTTACAAATGTATTTAGTGATGGTGAGGTTGCATTTAAGTGACAGGTTCTGCAACAGCTGATATAGTGCTATATCATGCAGTTCTCATTTTTTAAAAACTGTACCAGCTGTGCTTATCTGATAAATCCCACTCACTGTTTGAAGTGGCAGCAATCATCACAGTCTTCATATGGGTTATGGGACTCGGGAGCCCTGGAAACACTCTTGCGTACAGGGCTGCCTCAGTCATCGTAGGGTCATTTCAGGTTTTGCCTCTTCAGTTTACAATTCCTCATTTCTGAGTCCATCTGTTGTAACAGTAGTAAAGAAAGACAAGGCAAATAATCAGCTTGGTGAACACATACTAGACTAGCAAATCTTGTTGTTTCTGAGGTGCTTGTGAGTATGGTTTTAAATATAAAGTGTATAATTGAGTCCTGATGTGGCACACCAACTTTAATTTCAGTATCTTGATCTTGGAAGACAGATACCACATTGCACTGTGTCTTGTATGTTTGCTGGAACCCTTGTAAACACACATGGGGGTCAAGGCAGGCTTTTGATTTTTAACTTTGAGTGGTCCACTGAACACTTACAGACAGATTTCTTTATCCTCAAGACAGTCACTTGTTGCACTGTCTTCTATATATTTCACATGAAGCTGGCTTATAATCTACTATTGGCATATCAAGTCAGTATCAGCTACTCAAACTGGCTGCAGTTCTCCAGAGTTTCAAACAGATATTTTTCAAATCACCTACTTGCTTGATCCTTTTTTCCCCTAAAATGAGGAAGGCAGGGTCTGGGTTCTTCTCCATGCAAAGCATGTGCTTAACCAGTGAGTCACAGTCTCTCCCACGGCCTTTCATCCTGGGTCTTTCCTGGCTCTCTTGAAAGGGCTAAGCTAAATTTCATTCTTGAAATGCAAAATAATAAACAGTTTGATTTTAATTTATTGTATTCTCTATCTTCATTTCTTCCCCTCCCCCCACCGTGTCTAAAAATGGGTACAGGGGTCAAACTATTTTTGTTTGTTTGTTTGTTTATTAAATTTGACTTTTAAGTCTCCCTCCCCTGAAAAACAGGGCTCAGTGCAGTGTACAACAGTAATAAAAATTTACAAAGATTTCGAAGTTAAAATAGTACATAAAACACATTTAACAACAACCTAAGCCAGTTTGATGGTGATGATTCCAAGAAAGTGCTGTTGCTTCGTAGAGGAAGGAGGTGGAAGAAGAGTGCCAGACTATATGGGGAACTGTCGCTGTCCTCAACCAAACACCTGGCGGAACATCTCTGCCTTACATGCCCTGTGGGAACAGCACAAGGCACAGATGTTGTTCGGCAGAGAGTTCCTCCAGGTAGGGGCCAGGACAGAAAAAGACTTGGCCCTGGTTGAGGACAGCTGGATGTCTCTGGGGCTGGGGACCACCAGGAAGTTCTTATCTCCTGAGCGTAAGGCTCTTCTGGGGGTATAACAGGAGAGGTGGTCCAGAAAGTAGTGGGTCCCAGGCCATTAAGAGTCTTAAAGGTTAATACCATAACTTAGAATCTGATCCAGTGCTACACTGGCTTTGCGCAGCACAGGTTAAATGTGTGCCATACGAGGGTCCCAGTAAGGATCTGTGCAGCTGCATTCTGGATCAGTTGGAGCTTCCAGGTCAGCCTCAAGGGCAGCCCCACATAGAGCAAGTTACAGTAGTCTAGCCTGGAGGTGACTGTTCCGTGGATTACCACAGCTAGGTACTGCAGCTAAAACTTGAAACATATAATTGTGCCTGAGCACACCATATTGCATTTTGATAACTCTATGCTTAACAAGTTATTGTATTACAGTCAAACAATATCACTAGCAGAATGACTGAGTTAACTCAGAGCCCGCCCCTTACTTGTTCAGTGAGATGAGGTTGAAATTTATGAATCATTTGGCATAAAAAGTATAGTGATGGATTTTTTTGGCTGGAAAACAAGTCGCGGGGGGCAGCTGTGGGCTTATTAAATGTTTGTTTATAATGACTTGTTCCCTGCTCAGCTGTAAATAGTACTGGGTGACCTTGAGCCTCTTGATAAGTTTTGGTATAACCTACATCACAGATTTGTCCTGGTGATAAGGTGAAAAGTCTGGATGTATGAATTGTATATTTTATTTTTCTAATAATTTCTACATTTATTGTTGCTATTTGAATAAGGGATTTTTAAAAAGTTTGAATTTGTTTATAGACAATTAAAATATAAACAATTTAAAAATATGATCATAACATGACCACATATTTGCATTCAGATGTCAGAACAAACTGCGGTGTAGAGTATGAATGGAGCTTATTACTGTGCTCATGTACGCATCTACCCATGTGGAGCATGAAGCATCCAGGCTTGTGGGAAGTAAGCAAAAGGCTCTTCTGCATTGTCATTTTTGTCACTTGTTTGTCCATATTGCTTTCGGTTGTCGCCCCCTCCCCCCATTTCCACATATGTTTGGCTTCCTCTGGGACTACCAGAGAGAGCAAAACACATTGGAGGGAAAAAAACTCTGAAGCAGTAGGGACAAACAAGTGACAAAAAGGACAATGAGGAAGAGACCAAACTCTGACTCATTTGGGCACCTGCATTCATATGTCATTGGAAACCAGAGTTTGTTTCAAATCAGGAATCCTTGACTACCATCTGTGCAAGAAGGGAGGAAGGAAACTCATGAGCTTGGCAATAAGTTGTATTTGTGGACAGATTCTGCTTGACTGGATCTTAAATTTCTTAGCAGCCTATGAACAATGGAGCAATAAATAAAATAATATCTAAGCTATCAATAATATTTGAAATTAACTAGCATGTGTTTTGCTATGAATTCCCTGGAGGAAGGGCAGGATAAAATGTAATAAACAGGGTGGATCTTAAGGGCTTGTATTCTCTTGCCCCTCATTATCATTTATCTCATTTTGTTGGCATCTTTCTAGTCTTCGTTCTCCCATCCCTGCCTTCTCCAGGCTCTTCCTTCTCTTCACATGGAATGTTTTCCCTTCAGATATACAAATTTCCATTTATATTGTGGTTCTTGATAGTCTTCTCCAGTCTCTTACTCTTTGCTGTAAACATTTATTGCCTACCATTGTCTGTGAGTCTATGGGCATGGTATATGTTTTATTGTTATCTCATGTAAAATGCTTTATTTTTGAAATGATAAATAAATAAAAAATCACCCATCTTATTAAAATATTTTTATTCTGTCTATCCAGATATGTCCAAGGTGGGTCAGAATAACATTAAAATGAAATAATTCATTAAAAACAAAATCAGTTAAAAACAGCTGCAGCAAAATCCAAGTCAGGAGATCACATCTGCAGTAAAGCCAACATAAAAAGGTAAATTAAAATTACATAATAAAATACATAAAATAATTCAGCATTGGGACAGAAACAAAACCCTGTGTTTGTGTGGTGTATGTGTGTGCGCGTGTAAGTAAGTAGAGTGTTGTTAAATCACAGCTGACTTATGGTGACCCCAGCAAGGGGCTTTCGAGACAAATGAGAAGCAGAGATGGTTTGCTATTGCATTCCTCTATAAAATCTTCCTTGGTGGTCTCTCTTCCTGGTGCCAAGCCAACTTAGCTTCTGACATCTGATGAGTTTGGGCTATACCATGCTGCCTTCCCTCCTGACAAAACAATACCAAAAGCACACTGAAATAAAAGTGAAGCAAAATAGTCCAATGAGCATATTCACTGCACTGAATATCCAATTTAAATTTAGGATTTCAGGAAATTTTTCTTGAAAAGGACAATTATATTTGTATATTATATTATAAATTACCTAATTTACTGAAAGTTGTTTCCTACAGTATAATCACAGCATAACCAACGTAATCTTTTAAAACTTTGAGGGCATGTCCTTTGATTTATCTTGGATATTAGCTATCATTCTGTGAGATCTATTCCCTCCTTCAGATACCTTTTACTTTAGAAAACTAAGAATCATGTTAATTCCTTTCTTCCAAACAGTCCAACAGATCTCTGACATTGATTGGTTTGAAACTTATCCAAGGCTGATGACCTTCATGGGGATGGGCCCAAATCACATTATTGTATTTTGGCTCATGGCTGAACTGTGAACCAAACCATGAACAGATATGCTGGTTTACAAACCAAACCAGTTCGTATTGGTTCGTGATCCATTTAAACCCCTGCTTTCTGCTCCCTGCCAAAAGATGCAGGGAGCAGAAAGCAGGGGATTAAGTGGCTCAGCCATTTAAACCAAACAGCTGAGCTGTTTTTCTTGAAGAGCAGAAAGTGGGGGTGTCATGATTCAAATGGGGTGTCCTCGGATGCTGCCATCACCCTGGATATAGGTTTCCTTGGAAAGGCCCAGAGTACCCTCCCAAACCTTCAGACCTCCCTTGTTTGGCCGAATAAAAGAGCGTGAGGACCAGGCAGAGTGAACAACAACAAAAGGTTGATTGTATGGGAGGTCATCCCAAAATGGGAAGACAAACAAGGTGCAAGGATAATAACAGTAAGTGGGTGAAAAGAAAAGGAATCAAATGCCCTAACGCGACTAGGCTCACAGTCCCTAGCTCTCTGTCTTTGTTAGGCCTGAGTTTATTCCCCCTTACCTCAGGGCAAGGGCCTTTCCTACAGCAACCTTTCCACAGGCCCTGCACCCTGGAAAAAGAACAACTTCCAACCGCTCCCAGCTCTTTTGTTGCAATGCTCTCTTCCCTTCTATTGGCCCATTTTGGTTCCAAAACACACACAGGGGCCCCTGGTTGTTGTAGGTCCAGCACTTTCCACTCCCAGCCAGGCTCCCCGGCCTACCAGGCCTTGCTGACACAGCAAGGGATTAAACGGTCATGACAGGGATTAAACGGCACCAAGCTATTTAAACCCCTGCTTTCTGCTCTTCATGAACTGCCACGAACTGCATCAAAATTAATGGCAGCTCTTCTGTTTACAATCATTGCTTCACAAGCCATGAACTGGCCAAAATTTGTATTGAACTTTAGTTCGTCAGCTGGTTTGTGTCCATCCCTAGACATTCGCAGTTAAGCAGGGGTTTGAATTTGGGACTCTGTAATATACAGCCAGTTCTCTATATCAGAGTTAATCCGAGTTGACTACATGTTGCATTTATAGCAACATGTAGTGTCATATTTATTTGTTTATTTTTTTCCTAAGACTCCTATGGGGGTGATGGAAGAATTTTTCGAATTTACACATTAATGGAGAATAAACATGAAAGTGGCTTGATCAGCAGTAGCTAAAACCAAAGCTCACTCTAAGCTGTGGAGTCTCGTGAGCAAAAATTCTACTTTGTGAGCTACTGGCATTAAAGTTGTGAGCGAGTGATGTGTCTACTGCATAAATTAGTTTGCTCTGGAGCCATCCTTCTTGAGCTGAGACAAAAAATGTGTGAGCCAGAGGCTAAAAAACAGTGAGCTAGCTCACATTAACTCAGCTTAGAGGGAGCACTGGCTAAAACATATGTTGACAGTTTTCTCAAAATACTGAAAGTCTGAGAAAATAGGTATGATGCATAAATGGTTGTGGTATTCTTCTGGAGTGATAGCTGAGCTGGGAATTTGGATACTGTGCTTTAGTGGTTCTAATATTAATTGGCTGACCTGTTCTAGAAGGTTGTGCTTAGGGACTTCTGCTTGGCCCCGTGGCATTATGCTGTGGGGTCATGCAGGGATCTAAATGTCCCCCAAACTATTTAACATCTGCATGAAACCACTAGGATACACTGACTGAGGATTTGTAGTGAGGTGCCACTCAATACACAGCTGACACCCAGTTGGATTTCTCCTTAACAGCTGAGTCAGGTGAATTTGTGGAACTCCCAAGCAGATGCTTGGAGAAGGCAATGGGTTCAATGAGGGCCAATAAATAAGTTCAATTCAGACAAGACTGAGGTGCTGTTGGTCAGTGGAAAAGCTGCTCAAGGACTGTGGACTCAGCCTGATCTTGAAGGGGTACACTCCCCCTGAGAGAGCAGATTTGTAGCATGAGGGTGTTGAATCATGGCCTACAGTTATGGACTCATATCTCCTCTGGTGCACACCCATGGTGCTTTGATTACTGCAATGCACTCTGTGTGGGGCTGCCTTGAAAAGTGTTTGGAAACTTTAGTTGGTACAGAATATTGCAGTCGGGATGTTGACTGGAGTGATTTGTAGTGACCAGTCTTGGTTCATCTTTACTAGCGCCTAGTTTTTTCTGAGCCAGACTGTTTTATGGTGCTGGTGTTGAACTGTAAAGCCTTTATTTATGGTGCTGGTGTTGAACTGTAAAGCCGTGTACAGTCTGGGACCAGCATACCTTAAGGACTGCCTGCTCCCTTATGAACCTACCCGACGACTCTGGCCATCTTCTGAAGCTCTGTATTGGGTGCCTCCACTTTCTGGAGTTAGTGGCAACTCAAGGAGGGCGTTTTCAGTCATGGCTCAAAGGTTATGGAACTCCCTCCCTAGGGATATTCATCTGTCCCTTTCTATTTTCCTGGGTAGGTGAAGACTTGTTTGTTTTCTTTGGCGCTTCCTCAGTAATTCAACCTATCTGCCCTATGTATTGAATTGATGTTTATCTCCTTTATATATAACTATGGGGATTTCAAGACAAAGAGATGTACAGTTGGCTTTCCTCTGCATAGCAATCTATGCATTCCTTGACGGTCTCCCATCTAAGTACTAACTACGGCCAACTCTGCTTACCTTGCAAGCTCTGTTGAGGTTGGGCTAGTTGGGGCTATTCAGGCTGCTATGTATTTTAGCTTAGGCTTTTAACTTTTTTTTTTAATGTATATGATTTGATGTATTTTTATAGTGTTCTGTTTTTAGTTCTTAACTGCCTTGGTTGCCCTGATTGGGCTGAAAGGCAGGATATAAACCTTTTAAATGAATTAAAAACTAAAACTGTTCAGAAACTTCAGTTAGTCCAGGGTGTGGCAGCCAGGTTATTGTCAGGGGCTGGATGCAGGGATTGTATTACCCCTGTACTGAAAGCTATACCTTGGCAACCCACCTGGTTCCAGGCACAGTTCAGAGTGCTGGTTTTTACTTTGTGCCTCTAAATGGCTTGGCCTGGGGTACTTGAGAACATAAGAAGAGCCCTGCTGGATCAGACAAATAGTCCATCATCCTGTCTCACACAGTGACCAGTCAGTTCCTCTGGACTGCCAACAGCAGGGCAAAGAGGCCGAGGCCTTTCCCTGATGTTGCCTCCTTAAAGGACCACCTTCTCCAGTCCACTAGTTGAGATACTCCTTTCAAGTCCTGCTCTCTGTGTCTCTGCCTTCAGAGATTGAGTGTCAACCAGAGACAAGATTCAGGTGGGTAGCCATGTTGGTCTGAATCAATAGAACAAAGTTTGGTCTTAAAAGTGCCACTGGACTCAAACTTTGTACCAGAGACAAGGTTCTCAGTGGTGGCATATTACCTTTGGAACTTCCTCCCCCTTGAGGCTTATCTGGCACCTACTTTTATTTCTTTAAGGCTCCAGGCCAAAACATATCTCTTTACCCAGGCTTTTAACTAAGGTGTACTTTTTCTGTTTTATAGTCTGCTCTTAGCCTGGGGTCTGTTTTATTAATATAATTTTAGATCATTATCCTATTTTATGTGCTTTTATGACTTGGTCTGCTTTTATTGGGGGCGTTTATTCATATGTTTTTAATATTGTTAACTTTGTTTTATTTGGTTTTTGTTTTATGTTTGGTTTGCTTTATTGTTGCAAGCCACCACAAGCAGGTCCAGAGAGGTGGCATAAAAATTTTAAAATAAACAAACCCCAGTGTAGAGGATTGTATGTATTTTTGATAATTCACATATATTGTTTCATTTGGCCATCATGGCTTATAGTTGTTGATGGACCTATTTTGCAGGAATTTGTCTCTATCCTGAAAACTTCATTAGGTACTTCCTGGGAAGCGGGGGGGGGGGGGAGTTCTCTATCCACTTTCTCTTTACCATGCATTAATTGATTGAGTGCTTGATCGAGCAAGGGTTTGTTATTCTTTTATACTGCTTTTTCCTCTAGGAAGCTGAAAGCAACATACATAGGGTTCCCAAGCAGTCTCATCCAAACATTGACAAGACTCTAGACATCGGTGTTTTCCACATGGGGCCCAGTTTGTGTGATTTCCTTATTGCTGCTATCAGTACAGCACAGCAGCAATGGGGTTTCCACATGGCGGATTTCCCCTCAGTCTCCCTGAGCAGCCCCAGATCAGCCATTTCTCATACCACCAGAGGGCTTTGTTGTTGTTCGGCATGTTGTTATAACATTATGGCAGTATGTCTATCATGTTCTCTGAATTCCTTCCTCTCGTTTAAAAAAAAGGGGGGGGGGAGTAAGCCTCTATCCCCTCCCATTACAGAAATATAAAGATAGATGTGCATATCTCTACAATAAAAGGGGCTGGATATTTACTTTTTAAAAAAAATGAAAGCTTGGAGTTCAAAGAACATGATAGACAGATTGTCATAATGTTATGATAATATGCGGATTGCCAGGGTTTGTTTTTTTTGTTTAAGGCAAAGCCCTCTGGTGGTAGGTGGGGAAATGACTGCTGCAGAGTGGGTGGGTCATGGAAAATGACACTGATGTGGGAGGAACCAAGAAGGTTCAGATGTTCTCATTGACAGTGTGCAAGCCTGGTTTTGCTACAGTCTTTCACAAAACAGTGCAATAAGTCATGTTTGGGAAAGATCACAGAAAAGATGGGGAAAGCCATGGAGGTGTTCAGAAGCTCCACACTGCTGGGGAGGAGGACTCTTCTTCCCAATAGCATCCAAAGCTGGGGCAAAACCTGGACACATGAAGCTGCCTTATACTGGATCTGACCATCAGTCCCTCAAGGTCAGCATTGTCTACTCAGACTTGCAGCAGCTCTCCAGAGTCTCAAGCAGAGGTCTCCCCCATTACCTACTGCCAGATAACTGAAGATGCCGGAGATTGAACTTGGGACCTTCTACATGCCAAGCAGGTGCTCTGCCACTGAGCTGCAGCCCCTCCCTGTGTGTAAGAGTCCTTAGACTTGCTTAGGGCTGTTGCTGCATTGGTCAGATCATATTTGGCTGAGTAAAGAAGTGATGTGTGAACCATTACTAATAAAACTCATTGTTAGAGAATATAGATACTTCTTTAATCTTCTAAACTACATTGAGTTTTTTATTGGTTTTGCTTTTTAGATAAAGAAAAAAAGGAAAAATTTGAGGAAGATGAAGCAGCAGCTGCTAGTACAATGGCCGTCTCAGCCTCCCTCATGCCTCCAATCTGGGACAAAACCATTCCTTATGATGGGGAGTCTTTCCATCTGGAGTATATGGATTTGGATGAATTCCTTTTAGAGAATGGGATCCCTTCCAGTCCTAATCACTTGGACCTGAATCAAAACCCACTCCTGCCTGTGGCTGAACTGGAAGGAAAAGAACCTGCCAGTGCTTCTACTGCATCCCCAGCATCCCCATCTTCCACAGTGGTTTTCCAGCCATCAGAAGCTACCACCACAAGTGAAGGTAGGTGTAACTCAGAAGGATCAAGCAATGTCTTATGAAACTGTTTGAGATGTGTTCTACTCCTGGGCTACTTGTTACAGATTTAGACATCAGCATCCAGTTTTCATGTACCTTTTTGCCACTTTAAATTTTCTTTAGTAAAAATCAATTTGATATGTTTGCCTGTTGCTTCCTAATGAGTTAATTTACTGTAAAGATGTATAATCAAGACAAGTGAGTAAACGTCAGCCTAACTTGTCCGTGTAACTTGCCCTAACGAGTCCCCTAGTAATTACATATTTTCAATATGTACTTCTGAAGTGCCATGTACTTCTGAAGTGCCATGTCAAATCAAGTTATCCTCATCTTACTGTTGCTTCTATCCATCCATTCTCGTCTGTGTTTCCCTGGTTCTGTGACATGGCCCTAAAACTCCGGAGCTCTACTTGAAAATTCTTATCTGATACACAAGGGCTTTGATCCATGTTCTGTAGTCTCTCTACTTCAAAATATAGACATTAGCTAGGGTTGCCAGATCCCCTTACCTTGCCAACACGGGCCTTTGGGGGGGTGTTCCAGGGCGTGGGCAGGGATGTCTCGCCCCCAATGACATTTTGGGCCACCAGAAGTGGCCCAAACCAGAAGTTCTGCCCCTGACACAGCCGCTCTGAGCCTGTTCGCAGGGAGGGCAGGATACAAATGTAACAAATAAATAATAATTAAATATATAAAATTTCACAGCCAGTTTTGCTCCCCTCCTGCCGCTTCTAATCGGGGGGGGGGGGGGGGGGGAAGCGAAACTAATCACTGAAAAGGCTTGCAATCGGCTGCAAGCCTTTTCAGCTATCAGTTTTGCTTTTCCTCTGTTAGAAGCGAAAAGGCGTGACACTAGTCTTGAAATGGCTGCACTGAGGGCGGCACTTCCAGTTTTCAGGCTGCTTCCGGTTTTACTGGAAGTGGCCTAAAAACGTCATTTTGAGGTGGGATCCCCCCAGCTGGCCAACGGTGGGGAAGCCCACTCTAAATTAGGGGATTCCTCTGCCTGGAAGAGTGGGGGCTAAGATCCCTAACATCAGCCTATATTCAGGCCCAAAGTGAAAAATTGCTTCTTCGTTGTTATGTTTTTGAGATACATCACAGTCAAGTGATCAAAGAGCCCAATAGCAATAGATACTTTCTCCAAAAGGTTAGGTAGCCAGCCTTCACTATTGTGATCAACGAATCCTGGTATTCAGAGGATGTATTTTTTGACAATGGCTGAACTCCAAAAAAAATGCTTACTCTGCATAATTTATAAAACGTTTGTAGTTGATAATTCTGTGGCACACAAATGTGCTTCCCAAGACAATGGTGGTAAACCCTAGCTACTGTTAGACTGATTTCTTGATTATCCTTTATACCTTCTCTGGAGCCCCTTATCATGGCAGTGGTATCAAGCCATAGTTTGGTTTTCACAGTTTTTGTCACAGAGTTACTTCTAAGCCTACCATGAAGTGGCCTCTGTATGATTTAAAACAAGTCCATTCAGTGGTATGATGTGTCTTCTGGCACCCCATGAGGGAAAATGTTGGAAATCACCCTAATTGCAGTAATTGTGTTTCAGGAGTCTGCACAGAATGCCCAGCATTCTGATGGAAAGTTGTAACTCTGCTTAGGATTGCACTGTGAAAGCTGCACTTCTCGGTCCACTGAAGTCAGTGGGCTTAGGAGGATATAATTGTTTTAAGTTTGAACTGCTAAGTTTCCTGCTGCAACAGGATATGCTTTTGGATGTAATGTGCTGTGGCACAAAGCCTACATCATGATGTGCACTTCATGTGCTCTAAATGGTTGCTAGGACATGTTATGTGGAAAAGAGAAGTATGCTTCTTGTGTGAGGTAGTATTAATTCAAGCCAGCTTCCCAGAAGAAGAGTGAATCTTGATTTTTATTTTGAGGAAGCAGACTCTTTTGACGTGCCAGGGTTCTATGTGTTTCTGGCAATATGAATCTTGTAAGACTCTGTTTCGGTTTCTTGAACCAGTGCAGTGAGGTGAAGTTCTCAGACTGGATTCTTTAGAAGGTGTTGGGTCTCATTTGAGAGTTTGTTACATGGGCATGTAATCTATAGGAGGTATGAAATGTTGAATGCTTTCATAATTTTAAAGTGCTCACTGCTCCAGCATGAGTCTGTCTACACATTAAGATCTATCTCTGCCACTTTCAGTGGAAGTTTTGAATGGTGACCCCAAAATTATGGAAGGCCCACTCCAGGGAAAATTACACTGAGCCTTCTGTTATGATATTTTGTCATTAGATAAAAACTGTTTGGTCTCCTGACATAAATTACATTTGCTGTAATTTTTTTTATGTTTGTCAACCCTTCTGCTGTTGGATGAATGTGTCAGTTAAAGTGCTTGCTGCCCCTAAAAACATCTGTTTTGATTGTTCATCTGTTTTGATCATTGTATTGTTAATCGTTACTGTTTTAAAGTGTCTCCCCCCCCCCCCCGTTTTTTATTAGGTACCTTGGGGATTTAAATTAGCCAAAAGGCAGAGTATAATTTTTTTAAAGTCAAATAATCTTTCCCACAACTGGCCCCTTTGTGACCTATTATTTCTCTGTTGCTTTTTTACTCATACTGACCAGCTATTGCATTGTCTCCTGCCTTTGCCAGAGTCCTCGCCTGATAGTGAGAGACTGACTCCCAGCCCCATTGATCCAGACTGTGTTGAGGTTGATGTGAATTTCAACCCTGATCCTGCTGATTTAGTGCTATCTAGTGTACCTGGAGGTGAGCTCTTCAACCCTAGAAAGCACAAATTTGCTGAAGAGGACCTGAAACCACAGCCCATGATTAAAAAAGCCAAAAAGGTCTTTGTCCCAGACAATCAAAAGGTAATAGGCTTACTTTATCACAGTGTGTTAGCTTAAATTCTTTTCCCATATGTCTTTAAAATGTTATTATTTAATGGAAAGTAATATTCAAAATATTTTTCAAGGCTGGTTTCCTCACTGTAGGGGTAACGGTTCAACACGGAGGAGCCATGGCTCAGCGGTCGAGTGTCTGCTTTGCATGCAGTAGGTCCCAAGTTCAATCCCCAGCATCCCCACTTAAAAGGTTCATGTAGTAGGTGATGGTAAAGAATCTTGTTTACAGTACTAGTTGTTTCCATAGTTAGCTCCTTTTTGTCTTGTTGGGTTTATTTTTGCTGGAACACAGGTGTTAGAAATGTGAGCATGTTTTATAACATTTAGTTCATCCATGGTTCAGTCTCTCAGCACTGACATTTTACAGATTTAACACATCAGTTTTGGGGTCCACCATAGTTTGAAATAATGGGGGGGGGGCCCCGTCTCTGTTATACCTGTAAATTCAGCTGTTAAGAAAGTATTTCTAAGGGGAGGTGGGTTTTGTTTTGCTTTGTTTTGGGTTGTTGTTGAATATAGCTTGATAAGCTTCTCGGGATGATAAAATTATGCATTGCCTAGTTTTTGGACATTAAGCTCATGTCTTTATCAAGTTTGTACAAGAATGCTTTAGGAGAAAGATGATAATTATTTTCTGGATTTTAAATAACTGTCTAAGGGATATGTTTTCTCTAGGATGAAAAGTATTGGTCAAGGCGGAAGAAAAATAATGTGGCAGCCAAGCGATCCCGTGATGCTCGGCGACTGAAAGAGAACCAGATCACAATCCGAGCTGCCTTTCTGGAGAAAGAGAATACAGCGCTGAGGACAGAGGTGGCAGAGCTGCGGAAGGAAGTGGGGAAATGCAAGAACATTGTCTCTAAATATGAGAGCAGATATGGATCTTTGTAAGCAAACCATCTTTCCTTATTTTGTCCCTTTGGATCTCTCTGCTTTCTGTAGTGGCTTCCAGAAATGATGTTAGTGGAGTGGTATCATGTTTCCCTAACAAAGATTACCTGTGCTGATGCTACTTGGTCAGAATATTTTCCAGTATCTATCCTAATATATTTCAGAATTTTGTACAATTTAACACACGGAATTTGGTGTTGCTAATACAAGAACACTGCTTTGATAACTGGAGAAATTCAGTTTAATTTTTCTAGAAAGTTGGACAAGCAGGGCTTTTGCTGTTCTGACCTTTGTTTGGAACAGAAGGAAAATGATGTCAAAAAACTTCCCTTTTGGATTAAAACCAATGATATAGTGTGGAAGAAATGGTGCTGGGAGTAATCATAAAATAACTGCTTGTGTGAAATCATTTAAAAAGCAGAATTATTGCAAATTTCCCCTTCTTATCTTGAGAGTAGGTAGGCATCCTTTTTCAGTCCTGGGAATTCTGATTCCGTGGGGACAGCAAGATGGAGACTCTAGTGTGCATTCATATAAACCATACTACTGGGTCTGTGTCTCTTCAGAAAATTAAATAACTTTACCTATTGTAAACACAAAGACTCCCATTTTGACTGATTGACCTACGGATTATGACATCTGCCTCTAAACCACTTGCATTAGACAGAAGAACCTGTATAAGTGATGAATATGTTATTCACTTAAATGACTAGGTCCCTTTGGTAGACATTCTTGTACTTTGTTCTTCAGAGGAGTGTATTTATTTATGAACAGCAACAAGCTGTAATGTCAGAGTAGTAGTAGGCCTTTGCTTAGGGCCTATCCTCATGATGTTTTGCCACACGCAGAGGCCTCCAGACACACATAAAAACGACCACCTTGATGTGGAACTACTTAATTTCATTATTTCCTGGATTGCCTAGCATCAGGCTTTTCCACGATAGCTGCTTTTCCCCACCTCTCAAGCACATTTTTGATCTCATAATAAACAGAACTTGAGTTTTCCAATAGTTTATAATAGTTAGTTATGTCCTCCATCAGTAGTGCTTGATGCTAAAGAGATGTGCATTCAAGTATAATACCAGGGATCTTCTAGGCCATCAACTGCAAAGATGAATAAGATTTTTTTTGCCGTTTTGTAATAAGTCACAGCTGACTTATGGCGACCCTGTGGGGTTTTCAAGGCAAGAGACGTCCAGAGGTGGTTTGCCATTGCCTGCCTTCACATCATGACCCTGGTATTCCTTGGAGGTCTCTGTTCGAAATCCAGTGCTATCCAGGTCAGGGCTGAATAAGAACTTTGCTAAGATGGAAATAAATGGGTACCTTAACTTTATCTTGGAACCAGTTAGTATGTTCAGGTCCACATATCAGAATGCATGTGTTAATCAGAACTACACATTCTGAAGCCCTGCTATGTCAGAACCTCCCTGTATGTGAAAGTCTTAAGCCATCAAGGAGAAGAAGTCTGAATGTTTGAACTGACTGTTGAAAATGGAGAATAAAACAGCAGTTCAGTGGCACCTTAAAATCAACAAATTTTATTCCAGCATCAGATTTCATCACATGTATGAAATGTATATCTTGAAGATGTTTCTGTCCCTAAATAAGAGACAGTGGGGTTGCTACTATTATTCTAGGACAAGATCACTTAACAATACCAAAAGCCTTTATTCTTTTCTGTAGGGAGGTCAAATCAGTTTCATAAAAGTCACTAGGACTTAGGATGGATTATCAGTTAAAACAGTAGCTTTTTATGGAAACAGGAAGCAGTCTCCTCTAATCCTGTGTAATTAGTGTACATTTACTAGGATTATTGTTCCCTTCATAATTACATTTGTCTCATTTAAACTGGCTTTCTTGCCAGTGCTAGCTTAATGTTCCTCATATAGCTTCCTTTTTAATGGGGAATTGGTGACATCCCAGAGAGTGCAATGTAATAAGATACTGTTATTAAATATACACATATATAGTCACATTCTTGCTTTGCTTTGTTTAAAGTGACTTATCCGATTCCGAGTGATGCAACTTTAAAGACTTTTAAAATCACAAAGAAACTAAAACTACACATGAAACCACCTGTCGTCAGAGTGAACAGTGACAGATGTGAGGTATTCTACACAAACAACTGATGGTGACCCTGCTTCCCTGCAAGTACCTCATCTGAACTACCTAAGGGCTGAGCATGATGAAAAGGCTAAGGTCTCTAATGCTACTCTTCTTTTTGTACTGCAGTTTTTCCTTGTAACCACAGCCTGCAGTACAGTTAAACTCTTTTCATTTGCATTTGGTGCTCATGTCCTTGAGTTCAGTTTGATAACAAACAAGTGGTGTTTGGGGAGGTGATGGGAGAAAATGGCAAGTCTTAACTGAAAAAAAGGCTTTAACTATAATTCTTCAAGAATTTTATGTGTTCTCATCTCTGTGCTTTATAATTAATATTAATATTGCAGCTAGATCCTGTTAAGCTGTTATATCCTGTTCTCTTGGAGCAGAATCAGCATATGTTGAGAACAGACTAAGAAGATATATGTTTTAGTATGATAAAGTAGAGTCCATATAGTGATTGAAATTGAAATAATGAGAAATAACAAGCACCCCAAGATATTTTGTATCTTAACGTTAATGAATAAAATGCATCTTAGTTTCTCAGATAATAAAAACTGACATGTTTTCTGAAGCTAGTATTCTGTCATGCTCACTACCCACTGACATTACTGTACTAAGAGAACTGTGACAGTAAGATTTTTTTTTCACAATATACTCTTCAACATAACCTAAAGCACATATTTATTTCCTTTTTTCATACATTGCAAAAGAAAAAAAAACCTCCTTTCAGATCCACCCCTCCTGCTGTCACTCACCTTTTGGAGGAGGGAAGACAAGAGTTATCTACTCTTTTGGTGGACCTCCTGATGACACATGGGTTTTGGCCACTGTGTGACAGAGTGTTGGACTAGCTGGGCCATTGGCCTGATCCAGCACGGCTTCTCTTATGCTTTTATGTTTGGGTTTTTTATCTTATTGAAACAAATTGTATCCTGTCAAAATGGGGGAGGCATTTTCTGGTTGTATCAACTGAATAACATTTGTAGTGCTGATTTTCACCTCTACCTGGCTATGTACAGTATTAGTAGAGCAATGTTCGCAACTTTTATTCTTCCCTTCCAATGCTTTCCTTTGAAGCATATTTTGAATTTCACTGAGTGCCTCACTAAGCATGCTAAACATTGGTGTGATGGACCATCACACAGGGCACAGTGAAACCCCTTTCAATATATCTGCCTATAAGGCAGAAAAAACTAGAGTGGCCTGAAGAGAGCAAAGTAGGCTGTGCTAAAGGATTTCCTATGTAGTATGTCTTACCTGTCTTGTAGAAGTTACACCCTGAGCATGATCTACATGAAATTATGAAATATATGAAATATTTCTAGTAAAATATTGATGGACATAGTTTTATTCACTGTAGTAAAACTAGCAGAAAAGGAGATAAAGAATAAGTGGATATATTTATTAATACAAGTAACTTGTAGCACTGGGGAGAAATAGTCTCTTGAGTGGACATACATTTTTTCCAGCCAGACTATAGGAGCTGTTCCCAAGATTATAGGAGCCATACAGCTGTATCAGCAAACTTCTATCACTGGATGCTGAGGACATTGGAGCACAAGGGGCTTAAAGGGATGTTGAATTCTGGAGTTGGAACTGGCAGGCAAGTTCCAACAAAGCTATACTAGTAGATCATATTTTTTAAACACCTAATTTTGCCTGCTGTATTCAGTGTTCAGTTCCAACAAAATCTTGAGAAATCACAAATTGCCTATTCTGCTCAAATGTAGATATTGTTTCTAATTTTTATGACAATATGCATATTGTATAACATGTTTTTGACTCTGGACTGTTAATAAGAGTCTTAAATATATGACATAATTAGTAGGAGGATTAGATGTACCAGGGAAAAAAAGATGTGACAGATCAGAATCTTATTGTTAATCCAGGTGATACAACTTCTCTATAATTTGTGTTCAGAGCTAAACTTTCAGTACCTGATTGTTCCTACATTGCACGTGTAGCTTTTAGAGATGCTTGATCACTTAACAGTTCTTCTGCCATACGTTTGGGAAGATGGCACAAATGAACAGTAACATAATAAAACTGCCTTTCATCAATTTTCATATTATCCCATGTTAGCAAAAATAACGGATTTTAAAAAAAGTATTATTCTATACCTTCCTGTCCCTGAAAAAGTTGTAATAGTGGAAGTGTTCCTGATGATCTCCATCAGTAAAATCTCAGGCAGTACAGTCTTAAAACAAATTCCCCCACTTCATCTGCAAAAATTAGATGCTGGGAGGATCTGCATTCAAAGCTCATATTAGACTTGGCTGCAAAGGCTACATGTATGAGTGCGCCTGCATCTTTGTGCAGAAAAGCAGCTTCACTCATTTCTCATGGAATAGTTTGAAATTTCAGTCATCTGTGTGTGCTTTACTTCTCTTCTCTTAAAATATATTCTCTCTTTGCTGTAGAATATACATAATGTGGCATAATTAGGCTTGCTGTTTTCTTTTTGCAACCTGTTCATTTTGGTAACTAGTTTACGCTGATAACAGTAGGAGATTAACCTTCTTCTTTTTTTGCTGTCAAGTCACAGCTGACTTATGGTGACCCCGTGAGGTTTTTGAGGCAAGAGACATTCAGAGGTGGTTTGCCATTTCTTGTCTCCCTGTCATCACCCTGGTATTCCTTGGTGGTCTCCCTTCCAAATACTGTCTGGGGTTGACCATGCTTAGCTTCTGAAATCTGACAAGATCAGACTAGCCTGGGCTATCCAGGCAGGGCATTTGTACTAGAGTCTAAACTTATTTGTCCAACACAGTAGTGTAAATTCAGGAAGTAATTGTGTAGATTTTGTTTCCTATTTAATTGCATAGTTATATGACTTCTAATGGAAAACTGCTGTGCAGTCTGCATGACTACTGTTTTTAGGACCAGCTTGTGAGCAACAGTAAGTTCTGAGCAGCCAAGAGATATAGATGGTCAAAACTTTAAAATAGTATATTCTAAATATTAGGGAGCTAAAAATTCACATTAAGCGAGTACTCTTCTTATAACAGAGAATTTGTTTGGGTTAACTTTTGTAGGTCATCTCATGATAGGATGGATATTTTATTCTTCATTTTAACAGAGTTTGTCCTGTAAATTAAACAAGACATTTGTTATTATTATTTTTTTAATTTAGGAGCTAATCCTCCTCCTGTTTAAATCTATGGGGAGAAATCTCTTCTAACCTTGAATAGGCTTAGCATAGGCATTTAGTCTGGTATTGAATCTGAATTATTGAGGTTTTTAGTCCCATGTAAAACAGTGAGCTATGATGAAAGAACACTTTTTTGTTCTTTTCCGGGATTTTCTATGTGGGATTCATGTACAATTTTTAACAGAGTTTTCTCTTTCACATTACTTAGTATTATTCATTCATGAGATAATGAATTTTACTAATTTTACTTGGTGCTGTGAATACTAAAGCATTTAAAAGATTTGATGTTAAACCTGCAATATTAATCTTGGTTATAACTGTTAAATTCCCAGGATCTTTGAGGTTTTTTTTTTAATTTAAATACTTTTCTTTAGATTTCTTTATTTCAGTTCTGAGCTGTGTTGTGCTATCTGGAATAACTAAATCGTCTAGCTGTAGAAGTTGTTCGTGGTATTACCTGCTATATACTTCTCTCAAGATATCATGTGCAGTATGTCATGGGCTGTGCTCTGGCCCCCACCAAAGAGCCTGCTCGCCCCTCTGAATCCTGCCCACGAAGCCTCAGACAAAGAGAGGAGGGAGTTCTGAGTCACTGTCACTACTGCCTCCACCACCCCCTCTTCCTCCTCGGTAGCCTGGTGCCACACCTGGTATGTCATTCTCAGCCTTCCCCCCTTCTTAAGAATGGCCCAGAAACTAGTGTCTGCTTCCTAGGTATCACGTAGCTCTTCCCCTTCTTCTCCCAGTAGGTTGCTGTTGTACAGCTGATCAGCAAGTGTGTGTGTGGGGGTTCTTAATGGGCTCAGCATTGCAGATCAGCTGAGTCAGGCAGCACCTTGAGGGTGCTCAGCATTGACAATCAGCTGTGGGTTTTAAAGCGTCCATCCCGTGTAGCAGCCTCCCAGGTGAGCAGCATCATGAGGTCTGCTGGAGCAGACCAGTGGTCCATCTAGTCCAGCATCCTGTCTCACACAGCAGCCAACCATTTCCTCTGGAGGGTCAACAACAGGGCATAGAGGCTGAAACCTTCCCCTGATGTTGCCTCCTGGCACTGGGATTCATAGGCTGACTGCCCCTGAAAGTGGAGGTTTCCCTCAGTCTACATGGCTAGTAGCTGCTGATAGATCTATCCTTCATGAATCTTTCCTGTCCTTGAGGGCTGCAACCACTGTTGGGAACGGCACTGCCTCCTGACACAGTGGCAGTAAACCAATGGCCAGAGCTTAGAGGGACAATGTAAAACCTTTAAAGCAAATATATTACTCAAAAAGCTGTAGGCCTTCATTCTCATGTTGAGACTGATTCAGTCAAGCAAAGAGGTAGATGTAAAAAGTGAGTTGCTAAATCATTTTTTATTATATCAGAAATCTTACAGTAAACTCAGTGTTTACTATGGAAGGAATTGCATTCTTGTGCTTGTTCTATTGGTACCTCTTATTTCCCCAAGAAACATCTAGACCTACTTTGTTAAATTTCAGCAGTTCTTCAATTAGAGGGTGATCTTGAACATTTTAGGTGTGTACCTAAATACGTAGTGTGAATGTGACAAACGAATGTTTGCCGCATATGTTCCAGTGCAATGCACTTTTAAACAAATTTTTATTGTACCCATGTCCTTCTCTTAGATGGGGTCTCCAGTCCAAGGGAATGATCAGATCCACATCAGCTTAGCTTCACTAATAGGTGCTCTCAGATCCCATGTACAGTTGGCTACAATGATGAATATGCACTCTCTGCTACAAACCCAGATTTATTTCTGTTTATAGAATCTTCTTTTTTATGCACTTACAGTTATAATGCTGATAACTCAAATAATGTAACTAATTTTCAGTAGGAGAAGACTGGTAATCAGTTTCACAGAGAAGACATAGTGGAGCATACCTGTTCCCCTCCAGGGCTGAGCTGTCAAAAAACAAACAAACCCTAGTTCTTCTGGTTTGCAGCCAAAGTCAGCTGTGTGTGGCATTGATTGGCAACAGCTGTTACGTCCCCAAGATAACTCATCTCTGAAGCAAAACATTAAGACATTATTTTTAAAAATAAGGTGATGATGCTTTCATTTTAAGTGCAGACAAGATCCCCTAAGTGAGTAGAAGAAGGAATAAGATTGGCTGATGTGCGAGCATTAAATTATTTGCTAGGCACGTCCATCATTTAGGTTGCAAAGCAAAGAGATGAGGCTCACTCTGTGGCTGAGAGACTTGCTCTTATGATGCTACATCTTTCTTGACTGACAGTGTTTGATTAGTTACCAAAGCTAACACAATTGTGATAGCATTTGTCAGAAACTGCTTATGTGAATGTGACTATATGCCTGTAATACAGGTGCATCTCTCTTATACATAATTCTCTGTTGGTGGTGGCATGCTCCTGAACATTCCACACACCACCCTAGCCTTTGATCCCCTGGTCTGTCAGTCAGAAGCTGTCGCTATCCATTGGCTGTGAATACTCGCATGCCATTGGCTAGGTGCTGCTCCTCTTCCCCACCCATTCCTTCAGCCTCTGTGCCCTGTCAGAATCTCTGCCAGACGACTTTCTCTCTTGACGAAGACACTTCTCCTGCTTTCTTCCTGTGGGGGGATTAACTGTTACCTCAGTGGCTGTTGGTAGGTGAAATGAAATGGCAGTTACCCGTGTTTATAAGAGGGGCTTCAGAACAAGGTAGGTTGATGCTTGGCTGGGAAGGAGATGGGGTTGCTGACTTCAGGTGGGGAATTCCTGGAGATTTGAGGGGTGGAGCCTGGAGAGGGTGAGGCTTGAGGAGAGGTGGGGCCTCAGACAGGTACAATGCCATAGACTCTGCCATCCAAACCAGCTATTCCCTCTTGGGGAACCACTGCTGCCAATCACCAGGTGAGGGCAGGAGATCACACAGAATTACAACTGGTCTTCAGGTAGCAGAGATCAGTTTCCCTGGAGAAAATGGTGGACTCTGTGTCATTATACCCTGCTGAGGTTGCCACAGCAAATTGACGCTGAGTGCCCAAGGCCTTGGCACTCTCCAAGAGCCTCTTTCTAGAGCTCATTGTATTTATTCCCACAACGGGCCTTATTCCTAGTCAGTCATATTTTCTAGCTTAATTTTACAATAGCACTTTCTTCTGCAAATTATAGACATTAGTAATGTCACGGCTGAATGGAGCACCGCAAAGCAGAAGCAAAAAAACCCATAAAATGAAAGGAATAGAAAAACAGAGACAAGAGCCTAAAGTCTCTCATCGTGAATGCTTCTTCCCAGATCTCAATTTTATTAGCAGGGCTCATTTATAGTGCACATTATTCTTGATGTGAAACCTTAATATCTTGGGCATGTTTTTGAAGTTCCCATGATATAAAATGGCTGCAAGAAGAATCTTAAGTCTCAGGAGGAAAGTTTGTTATATATTTTTGAACTCTTAATAATATGATACAAAATTAACATTGTGGGTGGAAGATACTAATTTCATCAATAATTATGAATATATGCTTTTACTGAGTTGTCTTGGATAACAAATTAACGTGCTTTGAAGCATCAACTGAGGCAATGTTTAGTAGAGTCCTGGACTGCAGAAATAGCTTGTTTTAAATTTACGTGTCTAGAATATGGTGAGATTAAAGTGATTATTGGAATACTGTATTTTGTATAACAAAGAATATGTAAATACACTTTAATATTAATCTTAGTCCACATGGAGTAATAAGTGCTTCCATTGTAACCTCTGCCAACTTGTGCATGGCTTGAGAATTTTTCTTAGAAAACTATAGACATCAAAATTTAAGTTGGTGTTGTAGAGTTCTGGTTTGTGATGCTTTCTATTTACAAAATGTTTATTAAACCACAGAAGCAGAGAAAATTAGAGCCAGCATGGAAGGTATTTCCATGATCACTGAGTTTATTCACAATAGTACTCAATCTTATTTGGAGATAGCCAGTCTGCCAGTTGTCAGGATCCCCATGCATGACTTCTACGTGAAAGAAAGTATATGGCTGTTTCAGAGCTACCAAGTGCTCTGTATTTTGTCTTAAGTATAGTGCTTGTGCATCCTGTATCAGTCTACAGTGAATCACTATTGGCCACTCAGGTGTTTTAATACAATTGGACAGGAATTATGCTGGATTAATTAAGAAATCATTTTCATCCTCCAGTCCGTCTAGCCATTGCATGCAATAATCGTTCCTTGATATAGTTCTGGTTTACTAACGTTATCTGCTGTTGATACAACTTGTCGTCATTGGCATGGTGTTGAAACTAAAAGCAAATCAGTTTTCCATTGTTAAGTAGATGGATATGGAAGTGCTTCTTAAAATACATGTTACTAAATAACCACATACCAGCAGCATCGCTATATGAAAGACATTTAGTGGAGCTGTGCGCTTTTTAGACCTTTCAGCTTATGAGTCCTGTAAAAGCTTTTATCCTCGATCCATTCGGTTGAAACTAATGTGTCTGCCCTTTTTATTCTGAGTTAACACAGTTGAGTTTTAAGTTCCATTTGTCAATACAGAGAAAATTTGACTGTGCACTACAAAACATTCATTTCTGTAAAAATGAAACTTTGTGTTTGCTGTATGGTATTAAGATTTGCTGCATTTCACCTCTTAGATGTGCTGAATCCATGGTGGGCAAAGTTATTCCTGTATATAAGTTTTGTAGATCAGTTTGTAAATGCTTTTGTGTCCTGCAATAAAAGCACTATAGTAAGGTAAGATAAATAATTATGTAATTATGTTTGTAAGAATATCTGGGCAAAATTATTCCTTGCCACACATCTGTTTATTTCTTCAAATATTCTATCCTAGTTCTTTTTTATATGTACGAATGCTTGGCGGATGACTGATGAAAGGGCTTAGATGGTGGTCCTGGTAAGGAAAGGGTGTTTCCATGCTCAAAAGTCTGCCTGGTGTTCACTTATGTTTCCATTTCTTACACTTTTTTCAAATGACAAAATAGTAGATATGAACTCTGTGGTTGTGGAAACCAGGCTGGATTTTTTGGGTATATTAAAGCCTCTGCTCTTAAGCGTCCTTTTTTTACATGCTCTTGTTTTAAAAATGTAAAGTTTTGATTGTATTGAATTCTGTTAGTATTTTTTCTTTTAAAAATAAAGTGTATATTCTACTAAAGATGTGATTGCCTAGACACTGTGTACACATACCTTACCGACAGCCTTATGGTGTAGAGACTTCAGCTCGTGTAGGTGTCCGTCAGTAGGAGTTTTCTGGGGCCAAGTAAATTCAGAAATGGGCTCTGACTCTGCACTGCCTAATGTACATTGGTTCTGACCCATGGATGCAAACACACATATTCCTTTCCCTTCCTGGTTATATAGTAATGGTCTGCTGAAACAAATCCTCAAAAATGTCACTCAAGGATATTATGTTCTTAGGCTGTGTTTTTTCCAACCCCTCTAGAGGGTGCCTGTGCTCTCACAGCCATCTTGAAACTCTTGTGGGGATCTGATATAGTAAGTCAGGCTCTGTTTGGGCGGGGGGTACCAACCAATGTTCCCTCTAAGCAGCGCAGCCCCATAGCTAACATCTTTTTGCTCAGGGGGCCAGTGTTTTTCTGGGCGGGCTGCAGTGCTGCAGAGAAATTGGGGGGGGGGGGGCAGGATTCCACTTGGCTGTAGCCCAGAAGTCCTGGAAGGCCCCCTCCGCAGCATGGTGAGAGACTGTGCCAGTATGCTTGGCGGCCTCTACAGAAGCTGCTGCCTCCACCCCCCCATTACCCACTGTTGACCCCACCAGTGCCGCCAGCTTCGGAAGGGGGGGGAGAAAGAGAAAGGCCAGCACCAAGCCCGCCCCACACAACCTGTCCCTGAGGCAGCAAGGAGAGGAGTCCCCCCCCCCGGCTGGTCTCCAGTGGCAGAGGCCAGGCAGGGGGAGAGAGCAGGGTGCCTCCTCCTCCTCGTGGGAGCCCAGCTGGCTGCGGCAGGCAGGCAGGAGGTGCGCAGGAGGGAGGTGTGGTAGGTGTCCCCACTCAGCAGCCCTCCCCTCTGACCTCCTGGCAGCAGCAGGGACGGCTGGGGCAGCAGCAGGCGGCATGGAGTCACCGGCTGCTGGGCTGAGGGCAGCGACGGTGGTGGTGGTGGGGAAAGCTGAGGATTGGGGAGGGGCCCATAAAAACCAGGGGGGGCGGGCCCCGTGGGCCCCATGGGCCCCATGGTAGCTGTGGACCTGAAGCAGCGGCATCTCATGAGCCAAATTTCTATTCTGTGAGCCAAGAGACTTACTAGAATTAAAGTTGTGAGCAAGTGTATATTTTTTAAAAAGGGAAGAAATAAGAGATGGAAAGAAAGCAGATAGGGAGAAAGGAAGGAGAGGTGGAAAGAAGGCAGATGGGGGAGAGTGAAGGAAGGAAGGAAGGAAGGAGAGAGGTGGAAAGAGCAAATAAATGGGGAGAGAGGAAAGAAAGAAAAACGGAGGGAGGGACAGGTGGAAAGCAAATAGATGGGGAGAGAGGAGAGAAAGAAAGAAAAATTAACAAAGAAGGGAGACAGGCAGAGAGGGAAGGAAGGAGGGAGAAAGAATGAATGAATGAATGAAAGAAAGAAAAAACAATCCTGCAACCGGCCACTCCTGCAAGTGCTCCAGGCTTGGACTCTGCCTTGCACACACTGGAGAAAAAACCGCCTTCTGGAGTGCCCGGGGGTGCTGTGGGAGGAGAGGCTTAATGGAGTTGGGCAGCCATACCCCCCCCCCTCGCCTTGATCATTTCGCTGGCCTCCCATGGCAAGGCCAGGAGCCCAGTGGCCACCACGCAGGTTCCTTCCTGCTGTGGGGGTGGGGGGGGGGGGCTGGCTTCCAGCCATGAGGGATTTGCCATGGGGGGAGGTGAGGCTTGGGAGCCATGGCAGCCATTCCTCCACCCCACCCCTGGCCCCGTCTCAGACTCAGTTGTTTCCTGAGCCTCCTGCGGTGAGGCTAGGAGCCAGCAGCCACCTTTCAGCCATGTCAGATTGGCACAGGGGGAAGTGGCAACTCACCTCCCCTAATGCAGCCTTGGAGGCAGGCTGGGTGCACCAGCATCGGCAGGAGGAAGACAGCGGTGGGGCAGGGAGCAGGATGATGGCCACACAGCAGAAGGCGTGGGGCCAGGCACCAGCACCCCCTCTATAGGGCCCACAGGCACTGGCTTACTGGGAAGGTGGAGCCACCCTCAGAGAGGAAGAACCCCTGCGCTGAGATAAATATCTCTGCGCTGGGGGGTAAAAATGGGTGCACCAAGGCACAATATCTCACCTTGGAGGGAACACTGGACCAACCTGTGCTTTCTCTGCTGCCAAGAAAGTCTCTCCGTGTCACACACCTGTGTTAGCCTTACAGCTGTTGTCAAGAGCAAAAGTGGGGGGTTTGTTATAACTTCTCTGAACATGGGTGCATATTTCTCAGTTTAGAACATGCATGAACAATAGAAAGAAGAAGAAGAAGAGATTGGATTTATACCCCGCCCTTCACTACCCAAGGGAGTCTCAGAGCGGCTTACAGACTCCTTTCCTTTCCCCTCCCCTCCCCACAACAGACACCCTGTGAGGTAGGTGGGGCTGAGAGAGCTCTGACAGAGACTGCTCTTTTTCAAGAACAGCTGTGCCAGAACTACAGCTTGCCCAAGAAAAGTAAAATACTGCATTCCGAGGAATTCTTTCAGAGGGAATCTAACATTCTCATGCTTGGTTATGTCACAAGTGGGATCCAGAACCATCTTAAAAGAGAATGTACCAGGAGCTATGTAAGGATTAATCCACATTGCTGCTGATAGTACATGCCGTGGAATTAATCCACGGTAAAATAATCTTAAGCACCAGAAGTGTTGCTTAAAAGATAGCTGAAGTTTTCTCATGGAGGATAAAGACTGAGATTAGATGCCAGTTATGTAATTTATTGAAGTCCATGGATACAAAGACAAAAGACCAAAGGTCCAGTTGGATCCATAAAATACCTGGAGTTGCTTCTTAGGAAATATTGTCAGTTTCCAGTAGGTAAAATGGTGTATTAATATGAGACAGCAGAGGACCAAAAAGTTTCTTGTTTGAGTTAGAACTTCACCTGCATGATACATAGATAGATGGGCACTAGTTATTGTTTAAGGGTAATGTATGTGTCTAGTAATAGAGTAAGTAATACTACTCTTTTGGTCAGAAATTTTGGCTTGTACCCTGCTACTCTGCTCACCTAAATGTGAAACATTCCTTCCTCTGGATGAAGAGCTCTTTCTTGAGCAGAGTGATAGGATAAAAGCTGTTGACAGAACAAAGTAGAGTCCAGTGGCACCTTTAAGACCAACAAAGTTTTATTCAAGGTATGAGCTTTCATGTGCACGCACACTTTTTCAAATACATTGGAATGGTAGGTAAGGCTCAAACTTATAGATGGGCTGAACAGCAAATTAACATGTAACATGATGAAGATGTGCAAAGACAAAACTGGTTATAAGGTCAACAGTTGTAAAGCAATAAATATGTCAAAATAGCAGATAAATGTGTAAAGTTATCTTTTCTAATCGTGGGAAGTAACCTTCATCATGTTACATGTTAATTTGCTGTTCAGCCCGTCTATAAATTTGAACCTACCATTCCAATGTCTTTGAAGAAGTGTGCATGCACACAAAAGCTCATGCCTTGAATAAACCTTTGTTGGTCTTGAAGGTGTTCTACTGCTTCAGACCAACACGGCTGACCACCTGGATCTAAGCTGTTGACATTTAACAATAAACATTACGAGCTTTTCCTGGGAGAAATTGGTGTTTTACATAATGAAGCATGGGGATGAGAAGTTTATTTCACAGAGTAACAAAAGATAAGGCTCAGTGTGGCTAGCTTCAGTATGCAATTCTTTCTGCTTGGAATTGCAGAGTATAGACTTCATTTCGGAGGAGGGTGAAAGAAGAACTGTTATGGGCAGAAGTAAATATATTGTTCCTTTAAAAAAAAAACTGCATTAGCCCTTTTGTCATCTCCAGTAGCAGTCAGTGCCATATGTTTCAAAGGGAACTTAGAGAAACATGGTTGACTTGGACTAGAGACAGATTTATTATTCCTGCAGAGTTGAGTGTGGCTTGAAAGAAGGATTACTATTTTCAAACAATTTAGGAAAGAGAGGACAAAACACACACACACCCATATCTATGTCATGGGAAGCAGTATTTCACCCAAACGACTTTTAACTCAAATTATTATCCACCTCAGGCCTTGAGGTAATTGGTTTCTGTCCTTCCATTCTTCTGCCATTTGGATATGAGGCCTGTTGATGCAATGATGGGCCTTCAGAAATTTTATACCTTTTTGCCTCCTCTTCAGAATGAAGGAGCTACACAGAGTCAGACTATTACCTTCTGTGAAAGGGGAGTGACACATAAAGAGCTAAGATTGGTAGAATGGAGTGGGCAACAAGACTTGTCAGCTTCAGGGTAAAGGTAGAGAGATACTGGCAGCACTCCAGGTATAGCAGGTATAGCATACTCCATGTATGATTTACATGGAATGAACTTATCTGACATGGTTCTGTGATTTTCTGGCTTTGAACTTTGCCTCGAGGAAGGAGAGCATAGCAAACAATCTTAGCTCTTTGGCCCCCAAACACCTTGCCACTCCCACAGCACGGTCAAAGTTCAGAGTAAATGAACAACCTTGCTTTTTCTTTGATTTTGGAGGGAGGAGTTTGGACACGATGGCCTGCTGTGTAGCCCTCTTTGTTCCCATGGCATCCAAATAACATATTGTACAAACTTGAACTTCCCAAAAGACTGACTTGAAAATCTTCACACTCATCTACCATATATGTTTTCAAATCTGACTCAATAACTCTCTTCTGAAATAGCTGTTCCTTATGAGTCAATATCCAGTAAACCTAGGGCTTTTTTAAAAAAAATGGAAATATCCTTCCATACCAAGATAGTGTATAAAGGCCTGTGCCTTACCACTCCACTCAGCATCATTTGAAGACCTCCAATCTAAGGAATTTTCATCCCTCTTCAGGAGTCCTTTCTCTGCCTTCAAACTTTACTGAGTGAAGTGGTAAAATACCCACCATTGTTTCAACAGCTTAAAATTTCACTGGATCGTAGCTGATCATGTAACATTCTAAAAGATTTTAAGTGGGTTTTTCTTTTGCAGAGTGCTAAATAATTCCAGGGTCACTCTTTTTGCTAAGGAGAAATCTGTGGACTTTGTCCTACCATTGTGGTGGTCATGGTAAAGACCTTGGTGCCTTGGCGCAACAAACTCAGTGTCATTCTGTTCTTTCCCCATGACCAAGCACAGGGCTTTTTTTGTAGAAAAAGCCCAGCAGGAACTCATTAGCATAATAGGCCACACCCAACACCAGAAATTCATTAGCATATTAGGCCATACCCCTGACAGCGCCGCTCATTAGCATATAAGGCGGGGGGCTGGGAAAGCATAGGGCAGGCATGGAAGCTTGCCTCCCCGCCCAGCTTCTCTGCCCCACTTCAGCATTACCTTTCTAGTCTACCCCACCACCCCAGCCAAGGAAAGGCTACTGAAGTGCCTTGGATCTGAAAGTGCCGGGGATTTATTGCGGAGAAACTCAGGGAAGTGTGGGGAGGCATGGTTAAATGCCTTTCTCTCCCTCCCCCAGATCGGGGAGGGAAAGAAAGGCATTTTCAACCTGCCTGGGTTCCCTGCCCGCCCTTTTCCAGCTGCCACATGTCAGCTAGAGAAGGGAAGGCAGAGAGAGGCTTTTCCTTGTCAATTTCATTCTCAGCTGACTCTGGGGGAGTGAAATTGACAAGGAAATCCCAAGGGGCTCCCCAGAGGGAAAGGCGGCATTTTAACATGCTGCCTTTCCCTCTTGTGTGTAATGTGGGGAGGGCAGAATGCTCTGTAGCCATGCATGCCAGAGGTTTTGGTTGTAGGTGTGGTCAACTCAGGAGTCAGCCGGAACTCTGTTCCTGTGCATTCCTGCCCAAAAATAGCCCTGACCAAGCATGGTGCACTCACTAGCTTTGTAGCCGGTGGTCTGTCCTTTTAACTGCCTTAGGACATGACGGTCACTTAGGGTCACCTATTTGCCGTGGCCACCTATATGCCTCATTCAGATGTAAAGAAGTGTGGTCTAAGTTTTATGTGAAAGGGGGAGTGCAGCTGGGGAAGAACCAAAAACCCCACCTTGTCTCCCCTTTCTCCCAGCTAAGCACCAAAGCCAGAAGAGAGTTGGGTTGGGAGGCAAGTGACAGTGGGGGGGGTGGGGGGGGTCAGGTCCTCTCCTCCATGTGCCTTTTTGTATAAATATTCTACCACCCCATTTCATGCATAAATGGGGCAGATGCATGAATGCAGACACACACCTGCCCCAGCCATGTCTAGCTTCATATTACAAGACCAGTTTTTTGTTTAAGGAAGGTCCAGGTCCAGTTCTCTAGCATCTGACCACCAGATGGCTCTGTTGCAGCACAGCAAATGCTGTGACCTTGTCACTAAATGAAAACCTGAAATGAAAGGTTTTTGGGAGGGAATTGAAGAGGAAAAGAGAGAAAAGCAAATTGCATTTGCTGACATTAATCCAGTCTAAACTCAGCAGCTTCTGTGGTGGTTAAAGACACAGGATGTTTGCTCCCATTAGACCGTCATCGTGTTTTCTTTTCCTACACAACTATTGAGCCAGCATGATGGATGGTCAGGCTGTAGTCCAACTGCTATACATTCTTGTCTATTTCTTCTTGGATTAGTTTTATCCGGACCAGTGGGCAGCTTCAAGGAAAGCAAATGACAGAAAAAGACTTTGTGCCACAAATGAAAAGCCCTGAAAATCTTGAGTTGCCAAGTTGGATCAGGGAGTCAAACCTAGTCTGTTGTTGAGGGGGGCAAGATAAGATCTGCAGAAGAATATGTGATAGATATCCCAAACTGGAGGGGATAATGAAAAGAAAACTCGCTTTCCTGTAAGCAGTTTCTTTTGTTTGCTTTCATTTATCCTGCCTAATAAGCACTGGAGCTTGCACAGACAACACACTTGGACAGAAATGTAAGTGCCCTTCTGTTCCTCCTTGTGTGTGACCCTGTTTATTTAAGCTTCCATGAAAGAAACCATTTATCCACTCAACTCCAAGAATGGTCTTATAACCCTTTTTAAAAAATTGGTTCAGGGATGCCCCTTCCTCTGCTACAGAATTGCCTTGCTGTTCAAGAACTTTTCTCCCTGGCCACTTTCTCTTCCTGTTTGCCACCAGGAAGTTCCATACACCAGGATTCTCCCATACCCAGAGCAGAGACAGAAGTAATAACTTTTATTTTAAATAGAACGGGGGCTTCACATCCATGAAAACAGAATTCTGCATATATATTTTTTTTTGGGGGGGGGGAATGGGCATACATGGATTATTATTTTTGTACTGTGAACACAAAGCCACTTCAGTTTAGGAGAGATACCGTTTATCCAAAGTAAACTTAGTGAAATTGACCCTTGGATTCCCCATTCACAGTCATCTTCAGTGGAAACCTTAAGTTAGTTCAGACCATGTACTTCTCAGAATTCAACATAAGTCTTCATATGGCATTTTTATTGTTTGCACATGACCTAAAAGGTTAAGTCTCAGTGGGTAGCTGACTCAATTGGGCCACAACTCCAAAGATCCTGACCTAACACACCTTCTAATCCAGGGGTGTCAAACATGTGGCCCATGCGGGTTTTCCTCGGCATCCCTTCTCCAATCCATGGGGTTTTGCAATGAGGATGCACCAACTCAGAGCTTACCAGCTGCTGTCCTTTATAAAATTTATATATCCAGTACCTGGCATTACATTTTATGACACACATGGCCCGGACCAACAAAGTGACATTTATGTCAGATCTGGCCCTCGTAACAAATGAGTTCGACATCTCTGTTCTAATCACACACACACACACACCCGGCTGCTGGAAGGAGCTTGGTAGCAGAGCTAGTTGAGCAGGGATATGAAATGGCCTGGAAGAGATTTCAGAGTTGCTTACAGAAATAGAAAAAGACCAGCATCACACAAAACCTGAACTTCTAGAATTCAGATGAAAATCACCATTGGCTATTATTGTTTACTTTGGTATCTCACAGGTGTCTTCCAGACTGTAGCTCTGGATTTTCCTAGCCTCCAGGGTGCCTCCGATGATAGTGTGATCAGGATAATTGTTCCATACTGCTTGTTTTTATTGGAACTTTCCTGTCCATGTGTTTTACTTTCTTTTAAGTATTGAGCAGGAGGCGATGAATTCAAACAAACAGGCTTTTATTCAGTGACATTGTTCAGCTCAAAAAGACAGCTCTAACTGCACTACAGCATCCCAGATAAGACTGGAACTAATTTTATTGTTTTTGCTTTAGTTGCTTCATTTATAGTCTGCCTTTTGTCTGACCCTCAAGGCGCATTACAGCTAAAAATAATGCAGTAAGGATCGTATAACACAGAGAATCATAACGCAGACGACCGAATATGGATAATGGCCCTTCTCTTGCATATGATACCTACTCGCACCTCGGTTGACCAAGTTATCACAGAGGACAGGGCCAATGCTCCCTCTAAGCTGTGGAGTCTTGTGAGCAAAAATTCTACTTTGTGAGCTACTGGCATTAAAGTTGTGAGTGAGCAATTTGGCTGCTGCATAAATTAGTTTGCTCTGGAGCCATCCTTCCTGTGCGAAGGCAAAAATGTGTGAGTCGGAGGCTAAAAAACTGTGAGCTGGCTCACACTGACTCACCTTAGAGGGAAGACTGGACAGGGCATCTGCACCTTTCAGAGTTGCACAGAACAGGGAATTTGAATCAATACAGCCTTCCTAATTCAGGGCTATGTTGTGAAATAACAACTGATGCCTGTTGAAATGTCCTTTTTGACTAGTTAAAAGTACAGGAGGAGCCCTGTCTGTCCTCAGTTCGATGTGTTTGCTCTGCAGGCAGTGGCGGATCCTCTCATTGCTTGCCTTGATGCTGGTGGATTCGGCAAAGCCTGGCTCCAAAGCGGCATTTGTGCAGGGATTTCGAGAGTGGGTCACGTCACCCTTAAGCACAGGGTTCTCGTGCTTCAGACCATCTGTCTCTCCATCTTAGTTCAGCTGATGGCGCAGTTCTCGAGTATCAGGTTCCCAAATGAGAATGCAGTTTTTCCCCCTCGGAACCCTTCCTGCACTGCTCCTGGATGGGAAAGGACAGGAGTGACCTTTCTAATATTACAGCAAATGAGATGGGGTTGCCAGGACTGCAGGGGGCATAGACAGGGGTTAAGAAAAGTCAGCAGGGGAAGGGATGGGAGGAGGGTAGTAAAAATGGGAAGGTAGACCACTGAAGGACTACGATTGGGACTAAGAAAAAAAATGTTTTTTACTGGCATAATTTTCAGCTTGTCTGCCATGCGAGCTGCTGAAATGATCGGGCACAGGCCATTTCCCCCAGTGTGTCCTCTTGCCCTTGTGCCGTTGACAGACTCCTGGCAGTCCACCTGGAGGTCTAACTCTTCACTTTGGAATAAAAGTTCTTCAGATTTCTTAAATGCCTTGAAGGCAGTGTGAAGACGGAGTAGCAGCTTAAAGGTGAAGGAATTCTTCCTGTTCCAGGTTTGACAAAAGCTTGCAATAGCTTCTGTCTCTGCTCAGCTCAAGGATGAGTGAAGAGGGCCATACTGTGTGTGTTTTGGGGGGAGGGGAGCTGAAGATGGCCAGATGGAGGTGAACTATAAAAATAGCTTTGTCTGATTTCTGTGGCCATCCCACTTGCTCCCTGCGATCCACACCGATGGCATCCGGGTTCCCAGGTACTCTGTGAGTTACGCAATGGGAAACACTCCGGCATCACTTCAGAAAAGGGAAAGAGTGACATGACATTTACACGGCTTGAGTTTCCAGTCTGTTTCTCTAGCTGGGCTCCCTTCCAAATCCTGCAAATGCCAAGCTGAGCTGACACCTGGAGCGGCATTAATCGCGGAAATGAGGGGTTTCCTTCCTGTGTCTGGGGAGGGATGAATGGCAAAGGTCGCAAAGCCCTGCAGGAGAATGGATGACAGGGGAGGGGGCTGAACGGTAAGTCTCCTGTTAAGGACGATGGTTGTGGTGAAAAGGACATAGGCCCCTATGAAGGGACCAGGGCGAGGTTGCTCTAAATGAACAAGTAGTTTCCTAGTTGTTATGGGATACTAATAGCCATGTGCTCAAGAGAGGTTTCAGAGTCTGGAGGGGCGGCAGAGGGATTTGCTCTTGTGGGAAGGCTTCACAAAATACTACAAACTGATACTGCAAACTGAAGGATAAGTTAAACTATTGGGAGCTAAGTGGAGCGGGCATGCCACAGCCACTCTGCACTCACTCCATTGGTTACCAGCCAATCACCAGGTTCAGTTCAAGGTACTGGCCATCCCAGACAAAGCCTTTCCTGGCCTTAGACTCACACACCTGCGGGACTAGCTCTCCTACTTGGTTCCGTTGCAACAGCTTTGCTCATGTGAGCAAAACCTTCTGAAGGTGCCACCCTGCAAATGGGCAAGGTTGACAATAGCCTGTACCTGGGCATTCTCTGAGGTAGCCCCCCATCTTGTGGAATAGTTTGTCTGGGGAGATCAGGAAGGCACCCACAATTGTATCATTTTGTAGAATGTGCGTATCAGAAATAGATGGAGATGGAGAGTCATGCTAGTCTGTCTGTAGCAGTAGAAAAGAGCAAGAGTCCAGGAGCACCTTCAAGACTAATGAGATATGTAGCAGGGTATGAACTTCCATGAATCACTGCTCCCTTCTTCAGATACTGTATCTGAAGAAGTGAGCAGTGACTCACAAAAGCTCATCCCCTGCCACATATTTTGTTAGTTTTAAAGGTTGCTACTGGACTCTTGCTCTTTTCTACAAATCAGAAATGTTCAGGAGGGCATCTTTACAAATGGACTAGAACTGTAGTATAGAAGAACAGCTCAGGAGGACTCTTTTATAAGGGAATAGGACTGTAGTCTATCGTGATGTTTATTGTATGGATCACCTTTGTTTTACCGCACTGACTTCTGCCTTTGTATTCCACTTTTTGTGTTATGACTATGTTATGCCTTAAAACAGGTGTGTGTGTGTTTTTTGCACTGTTTTGTAATTCTGCATTCCTGGTGTCATTACATTGTTTATTGGATATCTTCTGCTGTCTGTCTGAATTGTTTTTCATATTTTGTCATCATCCTTAAGTCTCAGCAAGAAAGGTGGGCTATAAATCAAGTCAGTAAATAAATCAGTAGAGATGGGGAGCCCTGCCTGAGCTGGGAATCCATTAGGAAAGTTTTAAGCAAGATGGTGGATTATGTCAAGCATGTGTATTTATACACTGGGCTACATATATACACAGAAACGTCCTTACTCTCACCGGCCCAACACATGTCTAACCTCGTACACTCTTTCACTGGCACACCCAGGGGTCCTTTCGAGCAGGAGCTCAGGGGAGCGCAGCTCCGGGAGTTGGTGCCAGCGCCACCCACCACCCACCCCCGCGGGGGAATGCCTGCTTGTGTCATGGCTGCAGCAAAATGACCTCGTCCCCTGGAAAGGTCCTTGTTCCTCTGACCAGCCTTCTGAAGGCTTCAGCCACGACTGAAGCTATCCTCCCAGAATAGTGGTATTTCTTAGGCTTGGATTAGTAGCTGTCCCCTCTCTGCCAGCTCTTTCTTTCTTTCTTTCTTTCTTTCTTTCTTTCTTTCTTTCTTTCTTCCTTCCTTCCTTCCTTCCTTCCTTCCTTCCTTCCTTCCTTCCTTCCTTCCTTCCTTCCTTCCTTCCTTCCTTCCTTCCTTCCTTCTCTCCCTCTGTCTCTCTTCTTTCTTTCTTGCCTTCTGACATACTTCTGGTGATGTCAGGGGGTGTGGCATATGCAAATAAGTTATGCGAATGAGTTATGCTAATGAGCTCCTGCACTTCTTTTTCTACAAAATGACCCCTGGGCACACCTCTTCAGTGGCATACTCCAATATTTGTTTTTAGCTCCAAAATGAAATATGCTAGGATTCAGCTCCATTTTGACTGCTGTTGCCTCCCGGTATCAACTCAGCCAAAGTTGCTCTCAGGCTCCCTACCAGGGTTCCTTCTGCCGTGTTCCTTTGCTAGGAAATTTCCTTGAACCTATGAAGAAGATTCTGGGCTCAAGGAGGCTGGGGCCAAATTAACTGAAGGGATGGTGAGAAAATTACAAAGGGGCCATGTGGGTGCAGGAAAGAGGCAGATATGGGCGAAGGGGCCTGCAGCACCCTGCTGTATGATTGCACTAATTAGAGAGGGGCCGTAGCTCAGTGGTAGAACCTCTCCGTGGCATGCAGAGAGTCCCCAGATTCAATCCCTGCCAGTTAAAAGGGTCAGGTAGTAGCCGGTGATGTGAGAGACCCTGGAGAGCTGGAGACCCTGGAGAGCTGCTGCCAGTCTGAGTAAACAATACTGGCCTTGATGGATAGGGTTGCAAGCTCTAGGTTGGGAAATACCTGGAGAGTTTGGGGGTATATCCTGAGAAGGGCGAGGTTTGGGGAGGGGAGGGACTTCAATGGAGTATAATGCCATAGAGTCCACTTTCCAAAGCAGCCATTTTCTCCAGGTGAACTGATCTCTGTTGCCTGGAGATCAGTTGTAATCCCAGGAGATCTCCAGCCACCACCTGGAGGTTGGCAGTCCTATGGGCGTCTGTCTGATTTGGCATAAGGCCGCTTCATATGGCTATATGGAGATCTCTGCGCTGAACGAATTCGTGCATACCTTCTGTGCAATGCCTGCTGCTGAGTGAAAGTCACCCACTTCAAGATCACCCTCTTGCTTATGCCTGCAGCCAGACTCCCTTGGGCTTCCAATGATGACTCATTATATTATTATTATTATTTAATATGCATGTGTTTAAGTGATGCCTGTAGATTCAGACCCATACAAGTGGTACAGGAAGAAACAGCAGGGCCTTGGGGAGGGCAATCACGGGGCCAAGTGCTGAGTATTCTCTTCCAGCAACCTTAGCTGGACTGCAGGTGGCCTCCTTGTTTCTCTGGGATCCAGCCTTAATTAAGCCGAACAATCTGGCTATCAGATGTGTGTGTCCATTTATTATTATTGTTTTACGTATACAGCGTTGTTCATTAACAAAGTATTCTAGGTTGACAACAAGAAGATGCCCCTTTTCTGAGAAGCTTACATTCCATTTTATTCAGTCTGGAGCCCCAAGTGATGGCTTGGGTCACTTGGTGTCGAACTGGCTCAGTAGCGAGCCACCACAGAAACTACATTTTGCCCGTTCACTAAAGCACTACAAGCACCTGGTTTTCATCACGTGAAAGATGCCTGTATTTCCTTTGTGGTATGTTATTGAGCATTTTAGCTAGCTGGCGCTTCAAGTGGGAAACGAGCATTTCTTGTGCATGGCAAAAGTCTTTGGGGTGAGAAATCCAAGGGCAGAAATCGAACATTTGGAAATGTCTTGCTTCTGTTACCTGAAATACATCTGCTGGGGAGATGCCAGCGGATGTCTCACAATCATGCTGAATGGGATTTTGAGAGGAGGCAGGCAGACGGAATACTATTTATTTTATTTATTTAGTTGACTTATATCCCGTTCTCCCTGCCAAGGCAGGCTCAGGGTGGCTTACATAAAACATTTAAGAACACTAAAACAAGTTAAATAAAACTGCAACAATACAATCATAAAACAACAACATAAAGTGCTAGTGCTTTTTGTAGCCGATGGAGGGTAATAGCAGCGTCTAACATAAACATGTTAGTGATGATGGTAGTTTGAATCTAATGTTGGCATATTAATGATAATGTTAGTTTGGGGCCAGGGTCTTGACTTATTGGGGTGGCTCCCTACTCAAAGGCCTGGTGTCAGCTACGCTGCCATTTCCTGGCCGGGGGTTGGGACTCAACCAGTGACCCCACCCTCTGGAATGTGCTCATGTGCTGTTTAGCTGTCTGGCTTCCTTATCACGCTCTGCTTTTGCTCCGCTCCCAGCTTCCGCCTGCTCTGCCTGCTCCGCTCCCAGCTTGCTCAAGGTCTGGGATAAATCTCCCTTACATGTTATTCTTTCTACAGCTGGTCTCAACAACATTTTAGTAAAAGTTCCCTGGGAACAAAAAACACAATAACCTGCTTGCCACCATTTCTGTGTGAAACCTGTTTAGGGGGCTGGAACAACTTTATACATTTTATGATTGGTGTAGAGGCAGTGAAGGGGATTCCAGTTACTTAGTATAATACTAACTGTTTGTTTACAATAAAGTCATTACTAACAGAAAAAGTGTAACTATTCCAACAAGAATCTCTTTGCAAATAAAAGACTTTCTAGTTAAGGAGACCTGTTGCAGACAGCATCTTTTGGGACAATCTCACACTGGTGGAAGAGCTCCATCTTGCAGGTCCCGCAGAACTGTATTTATACGTACCCTTCCTTTCTCCCCAGTTGGGACCCAAAGTGGCTTACATTGTCCTCTTTTTTCTCTCCACAACAACCCTGTGAGGTAGCTTAGGCTGAGTGTGTGTCTGGCCCGTGGTCATCCAGTCTACTTCCATGGTGGAGTGGGGATCTGAACCTGGCTCTCCCAGGCCCTCGTCTGAAACTCTAATCACTGCACCACACTAGTTCTCTAATTCTATCTAAAATTTGTTATAGGAGGCTTGGATCTTAGTTATCATGAGCAGATCACCATTCACAGAAGTGATCTTCTGATATCCATCCCCTCCTGCTGTGCCCCCTGAAACAGTGGCCCTGGAGTCAGAAGACTCCTAGTAACAGTTTGGGAAGGGAAATGGAGACCTGCCATGGGAGAGGAGATACTGGTAACAATCCCCCTTCCCTTTTTTGGTAGTGTTACTGTGTTCCACCAGCAGAAAACATCGTTGATATCCAGGCTGAAGGCAGGAGAGGATATTGTAGGCAAGGATAAATGGGCATAGCGATGCTGTCCATATATGAGAAAAGGTAAGGAAGACTTATGGGAAAGTTGTGAAGTTCTACCTTGGATGTACAGCATTTGAGATAGTGATAAAATGTAAAAAAAAAAAAAATTAGGCAGATGAAGATGTGACTTTGAATGGCAGGAGAAAGTTCGGGGGGAGACAGGGTTGCAAACTTTAGACTGGGAAATTCCTGGAGATTTGGAGGTTGGAGCCGAGGGAGGACAGGGTTTGGGGAGAGGGAAGAACCTCAACAGGATGTAATGCCACAGAATCCACCTTCCAGAGCTGCCATTTTCTCCAGGGGAACTGAACTCTGAAACCTGGTGATCAGTTGTAATTCTTGGACATCTTCAGATCACACCTGGAGGTAGGCAACCCTAGGATGAGAACAGGGTTACCAACCTAAAAGTGGGGCCTGGAGTTCTCCCAGAATTACAACTGATCTCCAGACTACAGAGATCAGTTCCCCAAGAGGAAAGGGCAGCTTTGGAGGGTGGATTCTATGGCATCAAATCCCTGCTGAACTCCCCTCTCCAGACTCTGCTCTCCCCAGGCACCACCCCTGAATCTCCAGAAATTTCCCAAGCCAGATTTGGTAACCCCAGTGGAGAGGGAGAGTCAGGTGAGGTGTCATCAATATATTAGTGGTACTGAAAAGTGAGAGATTCATTAAGGTCTTCCAAAACTGTTTTTATTTAGGTGTTTAATACATTTCTGCCCTTTCCATCCAGCTCAGGGCTTCAGGGCAGTGAACAATTGAAAACAATAATGAAAACACATAAACAGGGAGGAGGGTCAGTGACAGACTGTCAAACAAAACTGAGAAGTCTTCACTCACTGGTGGAAGATGATGACAGAGAGGAACAGATGAATCTCCCTGGGTAGGGAACTTGAAAGGTTGGTGTCATGACCAAGAAGGCCCTTTCTAAGGTTGCCACCCATCTCATTTCAGATGGTATACAGAGGAGGACAGAGTACAAATCCCTACAGTTCCAGCTGCTTTTGACCATCTTGTTTCTATCAGTTTATTGTCAAGTTTGGGGGGAAAGATCCCAATCAGAATTAATTAATTAATTGTCGTATGGCAATGTGTGTAGTCAGGGGTCATTTCGAGCAGGAGCTCGGGGGAGCTCAGCTCTGGGAGTTGGTGCAAGCCCCCACCCCGCGAGGGAATGCCTGCTTGTGTCATGGCTGCAGCAAAATGACCCCGCCCCCTGGAAAGGTCCTTGTTCCTCTGACCAGCCTTCTGAAGGCTTCAGCCACCACTGAAGCTATCCTCCCAGAATAGTGGTATTTCTGAGGCTTGGATTAGTAGCTATCCCCTCTCTGCCAGCTCTCTCTCTCTCTCTCTCTCTCTCTCTTTCTTTCTCTCTCTCTTGCCTTCTGACATACTGCCGGTGCTGTCAGGTGGTTTAGCATATGCAAATAAGTTATGCTAATGAGCTCCTGCACCTCTTTTTCTGTAAAATGACCCCTGTGTGTAGTATAGCCAGGAGATCCAAAGATTGTCTGGCAGCCTTAAGTCCTAGCCCTTTAGCATTATGCACCACTTAAAATGGCAAGTTAGTAGGGTTGCCAGGTCCCCTCACTGTTGTGGTGGGGGAATTTGGGGGGCATTCCGGGGGTGGGCGGAACAGCATTGGGCTATGTCCCAACACAATGACATCACCTGGAAGGGACATCATCGCATCAGCACTGCTATGGTTTCTGGGCAAAAACTCTTTTTTTTTTGCTTCAAAACCATAGATTTTGCCCCCAAACCAGAGTGTTTTGTGCGACATCCTGACTTGATGACATCACTTCCGGGTGATGTCATCATGTCAGGGATGTTGCTTGATGATGTCCCTATTTGGGGGTGGGGTTTCCCACCGGCCAACTGGCTGGCAGTGGATCGCAGTCCCTGCTGGGACCTGGGGGCTGGCTACCCTACGAGCTAGACTTACACCCAATCAGATAATGTACACTGGATGACTGGACTGGGAAAAGTGGATGTTGATCACATTAAAAAAATCTGGAGCATTTCCACTAACATAAATGGGACTAATTAAGTAATTGGGTTAGAATTGTAGCATTAGCCTTTAGAAGGCTTCTGGAATGAGGAATGGCATGATTCAATAAGGGCTTCCCCCTTTTATATTGGGATTGTGTTGGGGCAGTCTCCTATTTCACAGTCCCTTTTTCTTCAGCCCCATTCCTACTGGCCAACAGAAAGGGGAGATGAATCTGAGAGTGGTCACACGATCTACAGAAACTTATTTGTCTTGAACAGGTTAGATTGTAAACAGCTGCTTGCTTTAACGTATAGAAGCTTGCTTAAAGTATGTACCACCTCTGAGAGGGCATTGATGAGGCCCAAGAGGAAGAAAGTGAGTGATGTGGAATTGCTTGTCTCTCCTGAATATATATCATTGTCTCACTGGAGTTTTAAATAACATGTTCAATGGGATTGTAGTTAATTGTTTGTTCAGCACTGCCAGGAAGAACAAAGATTTCCATGAAGTGACATTGTGGCTGGGGAGATAGTTTGCTCTTGAAGGCCTCTTCTGCCTCCAGACTTTCCTTCTCTATTTTTGTTTTGTTTAATTCTTTCCAATCCACTTTTATATTTGGGAATTTCCCTCTAATTTTCTGATAGTCACGGAACTGACAAAAGGAGCAGTGACCCATGACTTAATCCTAAGCAATGCACAGGATATGGCGTGAGATGGGGGTCACCAACCGAAGCTGTATGGCAGGTGGAGACACACACACACACACACACACACACACACACACACACACACAATTAGCAGTTTAGTGAATATATAACATAACATAAAGAATGTGGAATTTGTGGATGGTTCTGTCGTATATGTTTGGGCTCTGGTCACTCCTGACAAAGGAAACAGGGATGCATCTTGCAGGTGCGCCTCCATGGCCACTTCAGTCTGGAGGCCAATGCCACATTAGGGCCACCCCAACTGAAAGAGAGGGGCAGGCGCACGTCCCCACTGCCATGAGTCAGAGCTGGAGAAAAAGAAGTGCCTGGCTCAGACTCCCCCTGCCCAGCATGGGGCTGGCCCTGGCCTTACTGTGGCAAGAGCCATGCCTGGCTGGCCCAGTGACTTTGCCACATATGTCTTTCTCATGGCAGGCCAGGCATGGTCTCCCTCCCTCCCGCCTGTGTGTGTGGGGGGGGGGGCAGGGCCCTTTTCCAGTGCCTTTCTCCCCTCTCCAATCCACCCCTGCCACTAAAAGAGAGGAAGAAGAAGAGATAGGATTTATACCCCACCCTTCACTACCCAAGGGAGTCTCAGAGCGGCTTACAAACTCCTTTCCCTTCCCCTCTCCACAACAGACACCCTGTGTAGTAGGTGGGGCTGAGAGAGCTCTTTCCAGAAACTTCTCTTTTTCAAGAACAGCTGTGACAGCTATGGCTTGCCCAAGGTCATCCAGCAGGTGCAAGTGGAGGTGTGGGGAATCAAACCCGGTTCTCCCAGATTAGAGTCCGGACACTTAACCACTACACCAAACTGACTACACCAAAAAAATATTATTTTCCCACCTAGCTTGGGGGGGTGGGGGAGCTAATGAGTGTCCATGTGAATTGAGCCTGCTTGGGGAGGAGGGTGGGTTAGAAATGTAATAAATAAATAAATAAATAAATAGTAGCATTATAGCTGGTGAACAAGACAAGCACTACTGCGAGGTGGCTGAAGCATCTTTCGGGGTGGGGGGGATACAGGATCTCTCTCTTTCTCTCTGCTTCTGGGATCTGATCTGAGGTGGCGGATCTGCTGCCCTTCAGGAGTGCCTCTTGCTTCCACCTGTTCTCTCCTTTTCTATATTTATAAAGCCAATAGTACAAAAACATCAGGAGCCTCTAGTGCTCACTGTCCCTTTCTCCCAAAAGCAGTCAACAAAGGTAAACGAACACTAGTCCTTGGGACCACCATGGGGATGCTGCCACCATTTTAAAATTATTTTAAAATGTGATGAGGGCCTGCCTGCAATGCAATGGGCTGAGGTGCTGTTCCCTGCCACTCACACCGTGCCTGTAGCTTTAACAAACAGATTCCCTCAGTGGCTGTTGCTAGGCAACCACAGTATTCTAGGTTGTGTTTATGTGAAGAAAAAAGAGGGGAGGGAACAGGCCCCTTTCCAGGCCTATTTTGGCTTTAGAGGGAGGACTCATTAGGACCAGGCCTGGCTATGGTTGCCAGCCCCAAGTTGGGGAATTCCTGGAGATTTTGTGCTGAGTCTGCATTTGGGGAAGGGAGGGGAGAGGAATGGGGAAGTTGGTGAATGGCCGAGAAGGATAGAATGGGGCAGGGATCTATGGCACCACACAACTGGGCCATAGTTTTCCTAGGTAGAGTCTGCTTGGGGGGGGGGGGGGGGGGAGCTGAAGACAGAGGGGCAGATAAAGCTAGGTTAGCTGTTGGGTGGGAAAGAGATAGGGTTGCCAACTCCAGGTCAGGAAATTCCTAAAGATTTGGGGTTGGGGGTTTTTGAGGAGGGGAGAGATCTCAGAAGAGAATAATGCCATAGACTTCACCCTCCAAAGCAGTCATTTCTTCAAGGGGAACTAGTGTTGCCAACCTCCAAGTGGGGGCTGGAGATCACCTGAAATTATAGCTACTTTCCAGATGACAAAGATCAGTTCCCCTGGAGAAAATGGCCGCTTTGGAGGGTGGACTCTGTCACATTATACCTGCTGAGGTCATTTCCTTACCCAAAGCTCACCCTCCCAAGGTTCCACCCCCAGATATCCAGGAATTTTCCAATCTGGAACTGGGAACCCTAATAGGGTTGCCATCCCCCTGATGGGGGTGGGGGTTCCCTCAATTTCAGGGTCCCCAGTCCATCACTGGACACCTGGCTGGCAGGGGGATACCTGCCTCTGAAGAGCACGCTCTATCATTTAGCTAAAAACTCTATGGTGATGCCAGAAGCTCCAGGAACCCGGGCTGGAGCCCCCTGCCGGCAGCCAGATGAGACCTGGCAACCCTAAACCCTAAGAGGAACAGATCTCTGTAGTTGGGATATGTCTTGTGATTCCAGGAGATCTCCTGGCCTCACTTCAAGTTTGGCAACCCTAGGAGGAGAGGAGGAAGCAGGAAAAGGGGACTGGCTATGGGAGCTTTCAGGAAAGGGAAAGAGGAGATAGTGGGTGAGGGGACAACGAAATGCCTCCCACAAGCCCTTCTCGGTTCCCACTTGTACATATTAAAACTGATTTTTTGGTATGCCTGCAGCGATGTAATTGGGTCTTTAGATGCAGTTGCCAGTTACCAGAGTGTCAGAGCTGACGTGGATCAGGGCCACCCATGCTGGGGAAGGGTTTACAATTCTTCCTTCCCCATTCCCCCCCCCCCCCGCCCCCAGCACCATTTCTCTGCTCAGAAATTACCTGCTTCTTAAGTCACATGAACACATGAAGCTGCCTTATATTGAATCAAACCCTTGGTCCATCAAAGTCAGTCTTGTCTACTCAGACTGGCAGTGGCTCTCCAAGGTCTCCTCAGGTGGAGGTCTTTCACATCACCTCCTACCTAATCCTTTGAACTGGAGATGCTGGGGACTGAACCTGGAACCTTCTGCATGCCAAGCAGATGCTCTGCCACTGAACCATTGCCCCTCCAAGTCAGCTCTAAACCCCAGTAGGAAAAAAATTAGGGCCCAGAATGGATAGTTATATATATTTTTCTCTCTCTACTGGAAATTAAAGCAGCCTAGAGGGCACTGTTTCGATCAGGGGAATTACATGTAGAAGGAAGAGCTGAAGCCCCTTCCCCCGGTGCTGTGACCCTGATCCTGTGGCCCTTCAACTCCAAACCAAATTCCAGAGCCCCAAATTCCAGCACCCTAGTTAGCTTGTTTCCCAAGACACCTCCTTGAAGAATAGGCAACAAGGTGAGCAGGAGACACGCCCCCCCCCAGGCCACCTTCTAGCTGACTTGAGCAGGAGCAGAAGTCTAGCAGAGTAGCTTTTTTTTGCCTGTTATGCCAGCTGTAAAGGCACAGGAGCGATGCCTGCAAAAATGTCAGTCTTCACATGATCCAGTGATTTGGTTGTGAGACTGCGGCCAACCATTTCTACCCACACTGGAGCACATGAAATGGATGGTGCAACCTGCCATAGGCAGCCGGCTACAGAGTGCTCTGGGCATGCCCATTGTGGGCTGTCTTGCAAAGCAGTGAAGGACATAGGAAGGACAAGGAGAAAGTGAAGCCGTGGTTAGCACAGGCCTTCACTTCTCAGCACGAGTCTCTGCTAGCTGGTGCCTGGCTGTGATCTTCTCTTCAGATGTGTCCCAGCCAGACCAGCCTGTCCAGTTTCTCAAGTAGGCTGAGCTGCCTCTGGGCAGGGATAATCAGGTAATGGCAGAATTACAAAGCAGATGACAGAAACCAGGAATGAGTTCTTGCAGGTATGTGCAACACATCTCCCCAAGTCCATACTTAAGGAGTGTGTCATCAGTTTTTCAAGTGATCTACTAGTGATAATTGAATGAGAATCCAGCACAGGCCATAGCGCATCTGGTGTGAGTTGTTACCGTTCAACACTCCAGGAGGATTCCCCCACGCCTACAAAAAGCTTGTGCCTCATTGAGGGTCTCCAGATTACTCATTTTGTTTCCAGTATTCAGAATAGTCTTGTAGAAGAGGGCGTTTTGGCAGGGGTGGGAAAGGGTACTTTTAGGGATGATGCTGGGAACCAGATCCTTGGGTAGCTGCTGAGGCCTCGGTGCCCAGGAAGTAGGGTTGCCAGCCCCCAGGTGGGGCCTGGAGATCTCCTACTATTACACTTGATCTCCAGGAGACCAAGATCAGTCCCCCTGGAGAAAATGGCTGCTTTGGAGGGGGGACCCTATGGAACTATATGCTGCTGAGGTCCTTCCCCTCCCCAAACAATGCCCTCCTCAGGCTCCACCCCCCAGATATCCAGGTATTTCCCAACCAAGAGCTGGCAACCCTACCAGGAAGGCCCACTGTTGAACCCAGACCTGCCCCCACTAAGAAGGAGCAGAAGCAGCCACCGCCGTCTACCTGCCCCTTCTCATACTGGGCCATGGTGAGGGAGGGCTGCCTCCCTTGGGAAGTCTGGGCCTTCTTTCCTCCTCAGCATTTCTCCACTCCATTCCTACGCAAGAGAGAGAGAGAGCTGCTGCAACCAGGTGTGTACCAGTTGCAACGCCTTGCAGCCATGAACTTATACCCCACCTTTCTCCCCCACTGGGGACCCTGAGTGACTTAGACTGTTCCCCTCCATTTTGTCCTCACAACAACCCTGTGAGGTAAGTTAGGCTGCTGAGAGCGTGTGATTGGCCTCAGGCCACCTAGCAAGCTTTCATGGCAGAGTAGGGATTTGAACCTGGGTCTCCCAGATCCTAGTCCTATATGTGAACAACTCATTGCTTCTGCCAACAACTGTCCTTTCTCAGCCAGGAAAGTGTCCCAAATGAAGGGAAGGTAATTAATCGATTTTAGGCAAAACAGCTGAAATCAAATCTAAACCACTGAGCAGATGCATATTCCAGAGCTTTAATCCGTGTGACTAGAAGGCACAACTCGGGTGAGCAGATGAAGTTCTTAACTGCATGGCAGACGGCTCTCTCTCTCTCTCTCTCTCTCGCTCTCTCTCTCTGCCTGATGGCTCCTGGAGGCCAGCAGAGAGTTAAGGAGCTGGAAGTCTGACGTCAAGAGGGCCAGAATAGAAGACTCTATTTATAGGCCTGTTCCAGAGGGAATGGGAGCAGCACAGACAGAGAGGATTTTTCGTTCATTTATGCTTGCAGGGTTGTTTTCTCTTCTTTACCCTGAAGACGACTACCCCACTAGGCAACACATCTGGCTTGTGTGAAGGAGAATTGGGTGGCAGGGGTCACTGGCCACTTTTACATCCATTCAGCCCTTCTTTATCATCTTTATCATATGACCCCTCTCCCCTTGATGGTTTTCTGGGCCATTCACTGTGCCTGTACACAGTAGATATTGCCCCCTTTCTTGGGTTTTCCATGCTCGGTGTGGTCTGGAAATGACATTATTTAACCTTACCTTTTCTCCTAAACCCAGATGTGAGGGAGATGGTAGTCATGTACCTTGCACATGTACAGAGGCACTCTTCTGTCCCAAGGCCTCTGGGTGAGCCATACAGGCCTTTGGCATAACTCAGGCTTGGCTCAAAGCCCTGGGAAATTATACCAATTCTGGTTTGAAATGGGGCAAAATATATCAGGAATATCTCCGGCCCCGAATTGAAAGTTATGGGATTTGTGCAAAAGCAAAACTCAGTGCCTACAAAGCAGTTTTGCCTTTCTAAGGCTTGAACATGGGTGCCGCTGACACAACTGTGCCAGGCTAAATAGTGGCTTCTTTTTTTTGGTGGAGTCATACAGGCAAAGCAATTGGTCCACGCAGCTGAAAGGATCAGTTTACTGGTGTAGTCAGTGTTAGGAATGGGTCACTCTGCTATGATGATCAGCGGCTGGTTTTTGCGTTTGCAATGGAACACTTTCAGGGTTTTTTTTGCTTCTTCTTCTTCTTCCTGGTGTGCCAGGGTGCAGTCTAGGGTTTCCGACCTCTACATGGGGCTTGAAGATCTTCCAAAATTATAATTGATTGCCAGACTTCAGAGGCTGGTTCCCCTGAATATGGCTACTTTGGAGAGTGGACTCTTTGGCTTTATGCCCCACTGAGGCCTCTCAACAAACCCCACCCCAAATCTCTAGGAATTTCCCAAACTGGAGTTGGCAGCCCTAGCATCTGATGACAGCTACTGAACGCAGTTAATATCCTTAACATCATGGCCTGAAAGATGTGTCCCTCCCCCCACTAAACATACAGCCTAATGAAAAGTTCTGGAAAACTCAAGAGACCCGCATGTTGCTTTGTGGCATGCTGTTCTGCGTCATTTTGGTTATTTAATAAAAGGTATTACACAGCTTTTGTTTCTGCCTTCAGCTATAGTCAGTCTCTCCTCTTCGCTTCTTGAGTACCTGAAACAATTGAGAAATATGGCTGTTCCATTCTCTTTGGGCAGCAGGACAAAGGCGTTTCTCCTCTGCCCTAGTTATTGTCTGCTCTTTCTATATAAAGCAGAGAGATGTTTGGTGCTCTCCATTTCCACTAAGAGATAATAACAGCATTTGACAGGAAAGGAGCATTTTCTTTCCATGTGCACATTCGCTACTGGAAGGTCATCTTCTCTGCAGAGATCTGTAACACCAACTTATGGGAACATCCAGAAATATACCATGTGTGAATGCAGCAAACATGTGCAAGCAGATAAATCACATGGGTATCTTATCTGAGACACATGATTGACAGCTGCTCCCTTTGGAGTATATAATCAAGGCTGAACTGCATGTGACGAAATTCAGGGCTGACATCCAAAGCTTCCAATAACATCTAGTTCAACTTCTTTCATTTAACTGCCAAGTTTCCCCTGGCTCTGCACCACATGATGGGGGCAATAAATATGCCCTGGGCTGTAACTATATTATAGGTAAACTGCACCCTATAAGGCTGCTCAGCATGGGTCTGCCCCTTTGGGGGACTGATCTTCTGTTCTTTCTAGCATGCATTCAGCCCCCAGAGGGGAATCTGGGTTTGCCAGTACATAATGTGTGAAATGGGACTATCTGTCATTGGGTGTTTTCTTTCTTCTGGATGTAGTCCTTTGTGCCACTGTTTGCGAAACTCACATTGCTGAATCCTGGCTGGCAAACGTTCACTCAGATTGATTTAATAACTTGTTATTGTGCTGCACTCTGGAGGGAAGGCTTTCTGTCCTTGTTGGCAGGTCGCTGGGGGAAAAAGGTCTTCTGTACATGAACACATGAAGGTGCCTTATTCGAAGTTAGACCCTTCATCTATCCAGGTCAGTCTGTCTCCTCTGACTGGCAATAGCTCTCCAGGGTCTTAGGCAGAGGTCTTTCACATCACAGGCGACACGATCCTTTTAACTGGAGATGCTGGGGATTAAACCTGGGACCTCTTGCATGCCAAGCAGATGCTCTAACACTGAACCCTATGAAATGCTCCTCTAGCTTCATAGCTGTTGCCGCTCCCATCTTCCATGACAGCAAAGGGCCTAGACCCTATCAGAATGATGAAGAGTAGGAGCGTGTTGAATTTGGTTGGGTAGGAAGCCTGATGTTGCCACAAAAAGAATAAGAAGGGGGCAAGGCAAATGCACCTGCTTTCCACTCTCACCGTCCCCAATCCAGATGAAGCAAACCAATCCCAAGCCTATTCTTACCACTGTATTGCTTGCTCATCTTCCCTTCTGCACTACATACTGGCTTGCACGTTCCCAGTAACACACGTTATCTTCTCAGTCACTGGTCCTGAGGGTACTGCTACAATTTCACAGTGTGCTAAATGTGATATCATCCGCACGACTGACAAAGGGTCTGTTCCAGAGGCTGAAAATCTGAGACCCGGATGCCTCCATTTTCATTATTTTCAGATTTGCCTGCATCCAGTGTTGCTAACTTAGACGGTGCCATTGTGTGGGCTAAAGACAGATTTTGTAAGAATGCTAACTGGAGTCCCCTAAGGCTACCCTTGCGCAGTAGGGCTAATATGCTGTGAAAAATTTAGCGATTGGGCTCTGAATTTTTGAGGAGCATCATGCATTGTGTTATGTTGAAGATGCCTTTCTCAGCTCATGTCATTTCTTTCCTTCAGTTGTGGAATAATTACCTACCAGACCGAGGCCTTGTTTAAACACAATGGAGTTTATGTGATAAGATAGCTAAGGCTGCCAGCTGCTTGGAGAAAAAAAATGTCCTCCGCCTTTAATAGAGGCTTAATGAATAACAATTCATTAGCAGCTGATGTTAATTTACCTTCATGCAATGAAAAACTTCCCCTGCCCACGTCTACACATTAGGCCACTATGAAAGGGACATTTTTCTCCTGACCTGTTGGCAACCCTAAATATCACTGATAATGGTAGCACAGCTTTTCGATTTTGTGTGTTGTAGGCCTACTTGTACAATTTGATATAATGTAATGCCATAGGCAGAGAATGGGACTGCTCAGCCTGCCAGTTAAGACCTGTTCCCTGAGTCCCTGCTTGACACAGGACTTTTTTAGTGGCAGCACCTCATAGCACTTCACCTGTGGAGTCAGGGTTGCCAGCCTCCAGGTGGGGCCTGGGGATCCCCCACTTTTACAACTGATCTCCAGCTGACAGAGATCAGCTCTGTCTCCATGGACTCCATGCCCCAGTGAGATCCCTCCTTCCCTTCCTCAAACTCTGCCCTCCCCAGGCTTTGCCCCCAAATCTTCAGGAATTTCCCAAACCCATACCTGGCAACACTGTGCATAACCCAGAACGCTGCCTCAATTCATTATTTGCTCCATCTGTTACAACGGAGCTTGTGTCCCTTTACCATTAAGTCTGAACGCACCCGATTCCCTCTCCCTTCTGTCATGTGTTGCTTCCCCTCTAAGGCAAAGTTTGACCTTGCTAAGGAGACTGTGCTAACAGGGAGGGCACTGGTGACACATCCCTACATGGGATCACACTGCTTTTGACATGAAAGTGATGCCCAGTACTGGGGGTAAAGCAGGGAGGGAACACCTCCAGATGCTTTAACTTCTTACAGCAATGGTTCTGCTACCCATTCATTGCATTGCCCTTAGTCTTCTGGTGGCTGCAAAGCCAAAATCCATTGAGCCCTCTCAGCAAGGAACATTTTGGCCTGATTTTCAAATATGCTGAACTCCCCCCAATCTCTTCAAAGTCAGTGAGCCCTGCAGATAATTCAGCACTTTTGAAAATGAGAATCAGCATCTTTTTGTTTAACCTGTCACAACACACACTCAAATGTGCCCCCTTTCCTGTACATACGGCTATTTCTGTCTTACAAACAATCCCTGTTTGGTTTCTACTGGGAAGAATTGAAATATTAAATAATCCTAGCTGTTCATTAGAAGAGTGAATTAGTTTCCTCCTTTACCTTAATGGAGGGCATTGGTCTTCAAGGCACAAAAGGTTTCTCGGGGTGAATGTGCTGCTGTCGTCACAGTAGGGGGAGAGAGAAGGCGAAGGCCCCAGCGGTCTCACCCCCTCCAAGTGTGCTGGTGGAAGGGTCAGGGTGAATGTGTTCCATTTGCTGTTGGAAGTCAGCCAAGATGGTTGAGATACAGCAGCGTGCTCAGGCATTGTGCAAGTTAACCTTGGCCCAATCCTCCCCTACTTGTCTGTGGGTTTGTGAGCTGAAATAGGAACAAATGAACTTGCATATGAGGAAGAGTGCAGAACAGTGGTTAACAGCATGAATCTGAAAAATCAGTGGAAGGAATATCCAATAGCACAGGGAAAGGAGAGTGGGCAAAGGAGGATTGATTAAATAAGTGCTGCACAGTGTCTAGTATATGAGAACTGCCATTTATATATGTCTATATACACACATACCTGGTATAGAGCCCTTGCACTATTGCCAAGAGTGATGGTGGAAACAATAAGGCTAGAGGGATATGCGATGCATCTGGTTCTGGAGGATCTTTGTTTTTCCACTCACCCCACTTGTAGAGGGTGACTGCATTCAGAAGCAGGCCAAAGTCAACCAGCAGGAGGGTTTGGTCACAAAGGACAGGCAGGAAAACCACTTCAGTGCTCCAGCATACAGGCTGAAGTGTTTGGGCCTGGCACAAGTAGGAAGCCATCTTCTTCCCTGTGTCTTGTTCAGCTCCTTCCTCCCTGATTCTTAAATCCATAAAGGCTATCCAGCAAAGCTGCTGGGGGACAGGGTGGGGACGGGACGGACATTTCTAACCAGATGGAGGCCAGGGCTCATGCTAACTTGAAAGCTGCAACCACAGATGCATAGAACCTGTCCCTCAGCAGTGAGATGAAGGCCTCCACACAAACAAATCTGAAGCTCCACCAGTACATAGCACCCTTTCTTTCCTAATTCTGTCACAAGTTGCAGGTCTGAGTTAGGGTGAGCTGAATTCTTGATCAGTGCCTATAATTCTAGTAACCCATCAAAACCCTTTTCAGGAATGTCACCATATATAGTGCATAAGAGTGCTGGATTAGGTCCAGGAAGGCTCAGAATCAAATCACTATTTGTCATGAAGCCCATGAAGTGACCTTGGATCAGTCATTCTCATCCCAAGCTACCTCACAGGGCTGTTGTGAGGATAAAAATGGGGGAGGGGCATATACACTGCCAGGAGCTCCTTGGTGGAACAGTAACATATAAATGTTATTAATGCTGTTAGTTCTTTCACTTGGGCTGCTTTCTGCTGACTGGGAGAAGACTTGTCATCTTGAACTTCAGAGGACCTCAGCCTTTCTTTCAACAATCTCCTCTAAAAGGCACTTCCATTGAAAGTACTGGTAATATACAGATAACTGAAATTGTGAGTTAAAGGCAGCTAACTGAAAACTAAAAGGGACCCCTACTGATGTTTTGTTGTTGTTGGTTATTGAAGTTACATAAAGTACTCTTGAGGCTTTGGAAAACTGTTCAAATTTGAAGCAACCTCCAGGACGAACTGATTATCACCAGTCCAGCCCTGCTGAATTGGCCACCCAGGTTCCAACCACAGAAGCAAAACCAGGTTCCAACCACAGAAGCAAAACCAATCTCAGACTGGTGCCAGAAATATAAAACAGCTACATGAGATTGTTTAGCAAAATCTAGGTGCATGCTATCTAATTTAAATTCTTTCCTCCTTTTAAATGAAGACTGTCCACCTCCTTGTTGTATGTGGGCTGCCTACAGCTTTCTACTCCTGCCCTTTGAATCCAATCATCTAAATAATTGAAAGGTTTCAGCTCAGTCATAGCTTCCAATGTGCCGTCCCTCAGCCTGCTGGGCTGTCTCCACAACAACATTCCAAGCATGGCAACATCGCCCTCCTTTTCACAGCCCTGCGCAAGGCTTCCCCTCCCTTCAAAGCTGACTCATGCCAGAAATTACACTGCCCTGGGAGAAGGAAAGGCTGCAAGCAGGAACACTTTGCATCTTCTAGTGAAGCTGTTCAGGTGGGATCCAGTGACTCAGGCTCCAAATCCTCTTCACAGCAGCACCTCTTAGGATGAATCTCAAGAACCCCCCCCCCCCCCCCCCCGGCCACAAACCATCTCTCGGAAGAAACTAGACAGGAGCTTCTGGAGATGTGTTAGAACTTGTTGGTATTCCTACCGGGCTCCAAGAGTACTGTGTATTCTGATCAGCCTTGTCTTTACATTATTTACGGCATGGTGTTGAGCTTAAGGGATCAGTTTTCCCTGCCCTGCAGGGTCTGATGCTAATGACTGCAAACTTGCTGCTTTCCCTGCCTACTCCAAAGACAGGAATAGGATGTTGATCTTTCTCTGCATGACAAGCAGCTGTGTAAATCTTTCACCTAAATGCTGGATTTCTAACAGGTGCATAATATCACCAGTAATAAAAAGGGCAAGGAAACTGCTTGTTAACTACACACCATTGACTAAAAATATTAGCACCCTTTAAAATTCTAGGCTTAGCAAGTTCTGCCCATGTACTGGAGCCAAAAGATTCTTTACTCTGCAGCACGAGAGCGGAGACCCTGGCAAGCAGGGTGGCAGCGGCTCCCTTAACCCACCCGTGTTCACTGGGCCAATGGAAGAGAAACATGTTGCAATAGTAGGTACTCATGGGGCATTCTTATACCACCCAGAGCAGGAGGAGTGTGACAGAGGCAGATTCCTAGTCAGGGAATGTCATGGCTAGCATCAGTTCATTGCAAGACAGGAGTCTAGCTTATACAGTATCAGGAGCAAACCACTGTTTTGGCCCAAGTGCAAGAAAAGAGGCAGTATGTGTATGTTGAGGAAAAGGGAAATAATAATGGCAGTTGTTACTTGGTCACACCCATCTATATCTACCCCCCCACCCCCTACATACAAGTAAGGCTCTAAAATAATGTTACCTTTGAAGATCAGTATGAAACATCAGTTGTTTTGGTTGGGATGCACACACTTAAGAATGTGACTGCAATGGGTGAAAATAATGTCTGGTCCCCGAAGATGCTTTGTGAGCAGGGTCCTTGTGGGGCACGAGGGCATCAGTGGTGCAGTGCTCCAAATTCTAATTTTAAATGATTCCTGCTCTGGAGGAAGACACTCCCTCCTTAGGATCCTGCTGGCTTTGAGCCTGTCCTTTTGCCTCCTGGCTGCGCCCATCCCATCTCACTACGCCCCCTCTGGGTCACACACTAGAGGCTTGTCTGCCATAAGTGTCAAGGTGCGCCGCCTGCCCTTGCACTATACCGTAGTTAACATTCCTGAACCTCTTTTATGCTTCCAAACACGGCCCAGCCCTTCCAATGTGGAAAGGAAGATTGTTCTTGCAGTCATCCAAAGGAGAGCCATAATAGGCATGGTACTTGTTTTATTCTAACTGAATTGACTGGGGACACTCAAGATTATCATTTACAGTTACCATCCTGCCATGTTTTGAGACATCTTTTCAGAGGAAAGGATATTTAAAACTCTTTCTTTAGGCCTTCAACTGCACTGAATGCATGTTAAAGGATAGCATGGTTAATGGCGCTTATAAAAAGATGTTCTTATGAACGGACACTCTTTTCAGTTAAGTCACTCCTTCATGCATATCTCGCTCTTACTTCACATTTTGCATACAATAGGCTGCAGTTTTCAGCCTGTCAAAATCAAATTCTTCACCTCCTTTGGGGATACTTGAAGGCAGGATCTTTATAATGCCTAGAATCCCCGAGGCTCACACTGAACTCTTAAAAAAAAGTCCAATGATTTCTGGAAGCCACCCACCTGCCACTGTGACTCAGTGTTGGACTTACTTTCCCACCAAGTAAATAAGTAAACAGTGTTGGATGGCGTAAACCTCATGCTGCTTTAGGGAACCAAAATGCCAAACATAAAAATCAATGGCACTTGTATGGTTTCCAGACCAAGTAGGAAGTTGACTCCAGTTAACCAAGGCCCTGCTTTAGGTTCTCAGGAATAAGTCCCACTGAATTAAATGGGATTTGTTTTCCCAAAGCATTGCCTTACACAGTGCGATCCTATACAGTTACTCCAACCAAAGCCTATTTCTTTTGACTAGAGTAACTCTGTATAGAACTGCACTGCTATTCTACTAAATCTTTGTATATTCTCTGCTATAAGAATCCCTCTTTAAGGAAATGCAGGTAATTGACAAAGGCTACAATCCTATGGGGAAGACAGTTCTATTAAATTCAGTAGAACTTGCTTCCACTGAACAAGTATATAGCCAGGCTGTTAGAAATGCAGCTGTCACCCCAGCCAATATGATGTTGCAATCCTCAACAGTATGTTCTGGCTTATACATCCAGTATGGCTGTGCCATTTCCACAACTACATCCTTATGCTCTCCATGGTCTGTGCCTCTAGAAAGCCTTTTCTCCTAGTGTAAGCTACAGCACCATCCACACAGAAAAGCCACAGTGTACAGAAGACAGGGAATAGACTTGGGGAGGAGATATTATTTTAACCCTTGATACCCTCTAACAAACCACAGGGACAAGAGGCTATTATATATCATGCTTTTAATACAAACTTAAAAAAATCTGGAACAATAGAAACTGTACAGATTTGATCAACCTTTGTTGTTTTTAACTAAATCTCTAGACATGCCAATGTCCTGTTCCAAAATATTGCACAACTTTCTGAATACAAAACTCTGATTGTATTCCTCCTTCGCTAGAGAAAAGAAAAAAAGAAAAAGAAAATACCCCCTCTGGATCCCTACTCAATGGCCCCCAGCTGTTAAAAAAAGGAAGGAAAAGAAAAAAACAACCCAAACAAGAGAAACAGCATGGACCTCTGCATTAAAAAACACACATAATTCTGTCTTCTTTGCGCTCATCCATTCTCTAAGATCACATGTTGTTGATTCACTCTTCAAAAAGGGTCAGGAAGGAGGGAGGCGAGGGGAGAAAGGAGCTTTCACTGCTTCTTTTTTAAAATTTTCCTGAAAAAATATTTTTTTCTCTCCTCTAAGAAAAAATCTTGAAAAGAAAAAATTTCAATTTTTTTACGTTAGAAATATACATATATTATATATACCTCTTACATTTTACAAATGTAGCAAATTATTCAATATAAACGGACAACAAAAAAAATTAACACAAACGCATAAAAATAAAAGTTAAAAAAAATCTCTTTTTTTTTCTTCCTAAGAAACCAGGTAAATTAGTGCAGGTTTTAAAAATAAAATTGAAGCTGAACATCTAACTCTTGAGACAAGAAGACCAAAAAAGAGGCCGTGAGTTTCACTGCTGCCAGCACTGGAAATGCTTCTGAAGCACGTTGGGATTTCCTTTAGGAGATAGATATTGGTCCCTCCCCTTTCCCTCCTTATGTATGCAGACTTCTTTTCAAAAAAACAGTTAGCAGGATAAAGCAGTGTCAAACATCACACATTGCGGGTGCTAGTGAGGTTCCCCCTCTCCCTTCAATGTGTTAAAGCCTTAGAAAGGTACAGGATCCCACCCAGGCAGTGGCTCATTGCAGCTTTCTGCTGGAGAAGTTACCAAAGGAGATTATACTGGGGGGACAGGAAGCCAGCAGCTCTCCTAGTGAGGGAGATTGTGTTCAAGTCCAGTGTAATAGCTTGGCAGTCTACAGTACATTCCAGAGGGAGAAGTGGGTGGCAGTGGTAATGTGAAGGGGAAAGGCAGACTACAGTTGCTTTTGCTGAACAGGTCTCAAGCATCTCATTCAGGGTTTGGACCTAAAGCCCCTGGAAACTTCCCCATCACACTACTGCCTGACAGTGTATTCCCTCTGCATCCACTCAGTGGGTAACAGAAAAACAGATGACCATTAGTGTTGTCTTCCTCAGCCCAGCAGAAGATGGGTGAGGAGCAAGAAGAGGTACATGGGAACAAAGGGAATCAGTTTGGAGGCACCTTGAAAACATCTGCTGCACAAGCCCCAGTCTTTACAATTTCTATTTACATCAATACGGCTTGGGGAGCAGACATTCTCTAAGTATCATGCCCACCATCTTTAGTGCTTCAAGGCTAGAGCATCCTTCAGGGGAGGGGAGATGCTTACGGTACTTAAGGCTCATAGAGTTCTGTAGGGCATCTTCAATTTAGCTTTTGGAGAGAGACTGGGAAGTCAGTTTCCTCCCAAATAACTGAAGATCCTCTAGAAGAACAAATTGTAGCTTATGTATTCAAAATGACTTTGCCAGAGAAACTGCTAAAACAAGACTTTGTGCACTCAAAGTATGCTGTGGAACAGAGTCCCCCCCCCAAAAAAAAAGGTGGGGTGGGAGACTAATTTTGAAGCCTGGAGTATACACGCCAACTCCCTGCTCTCTACCCACCTTCACTGCCCTCATAGTGACTCAGTCGAAGATCTCTCAGCCCTTAAAGCCATTGCTAGGCTCCCTTGGGGGATGTACTAATAATCTCACAAGGCTTAGATGGGGAAATGTTTACTGCCAAAGGCAGATTTTGTCATCTTCTACAAAAAAAACCCCTCACTCTTAAAGGCCACAACTTTCCCTGTCTTCCAGGCTGCCCTTTCCAACAAGAAAGGGGAGATGCAGGGAATAGCATTAGGATTCCTAGCTCACTAGCAACAGTAAGGATAGACAAGACACTCTACATTCATATCACAGGAAACCAACCCTTTTCTCCTCACGACACCTGAAGTCACTTGGAAATTCTACAGCAAGCCCACTCCATCTCCAGGACAGAGTCTTAAGATGGAAAAGGTGCCTGCTCGACCTGATATGTGGGGAGCTCTTCCAAATGGGAATGCCTGCTTCCTTTCATGTGAAAAAAATCATAAGGTTTTTGGTCGAAAGTCTTAAGAGACATGAAATTCAAAGTGCAACCCTTCATGCCGTCCCATCCAGAAAGCAGTTTGCAATATAACTCCCTTACCAAGAAAGCATTCCACAGCAGGAAAGGAAAAGAAAATAACATCTTTCCTGTAAGAACCAGTGGCTAGAGGCTCAGTTGTCAACAGAAGAGCTCAGAGCCCTGGAAACCTAGGTGGTTGGTCCAGAGGAACATCAGCAGGTGCTGCTCAGGTACAAACACCAGAAGATCTGTGTTCACTTCTACAGCAAACATGGATCCATTTTTCTTGTAAGTCAGATTCTACAGCCCTCATTTATAACCACAACTGAAAAAGAGTCCAAATTGCCCAAAGAGTTCAACTCACCCAGGATGGTCAAGGAGAAGGATGGTTTTGAAATGGGAAACACTACACTAAATTGTCCCCAACAATGCTGTCCTTCAGCACTTTCCTGGGGCTTGAGGGACCTTTAAGACAAATGTCTCTGCTATAGGACCCTGCCAACACTTAGCACAGGTTTTTAAAAAAAGACTATTACTCTCTTGCAATAGGAATACAAATGAGGGCAATGACAAATGAATATATATCCCAAATCTTCCTCTTAAGTAGTACTTGAGAATTCACAGATCCAGAAGCAAACTAAATCCACATTAAAGGGCCGGGGGGGGGGGGGGGGGGGGGGTCAACACATATGGACCTAAGAGACGTGACGGTGCCCTGAACAAGACCATTCTTATAAGTAAGCACACTTGAGAACCAGTTCCAAGGAGCAGCACAGGAGATAAAGTGATGCTGGTTCACACCACTGCTGGGCTGAGGATAGATTCCCTCATTAAGTGTAGGAGAATGGGTAGGAAAGAGCACAGGAAACAAGTTTTTAAAAAAATCATCAGTGCTTCAGCAGCACTCCCTGGCATGACGCAACGAATCAGGGTTTGTCTCTTTCCAAGAAGCTATATTTATAAGATTTCAAATATTTCTAATTATTTTCTCTCTTTCTCTCTCTTTTTTTTTTTTTGGAAGTTATTTTCCCCAGAATACTCTCATGGTGGTCAGTTGGCCAAAACCACTGGCTGGAACGACTGGCTGGGATACTGCATGGCATTCAGATTGTAGCTGAGTCCTTCCACGAAGGGTGTCTTCTCCAGAAAGAGGCTGTTGGTGCTGCCACCAAAAACCTGAGCCATATCAAAGCTGCCGCCGCCGCCACTGGCACTGAACTGGGATGCAGGTGGGATGCCACCAGCCTGGTTTTCGGCAGCTACGCCATCAAAGAAGAGGCTGCCAGCTCCCGGGGATCCACCGTTGTAAACAAACTCCTTGGCATTGGGGGAGAGCTGAGATTGAGGAGCTGGACTGCCCCCAGTGAAGTTCAGAGAATGCATAGAGAGGGAAAGGCCTTTGTGCTTCAGCAGGCCATTGGTGGGTGACCGGGCCAAACGCTGCTGTTGCTGCTGCTGCTGCTGCGGGACCCCTGCGCCATTTGTGCTGGCTCCAGCTCCTCCGCCTTTCTTCATCTTAGTTGAACCAAACTTTGTGGCAGCAAAAGTGGCAGTGGTGAAGGTGATGGGCTGGGCAGAGCGAGGGATGAAAGTAGGGCTAGGAGACTGGCCAAAAGATGGGGATGGAGAATTAGACAAGGAGTTGTCCTGGCTTCCAATGGGGACGAACACCTGGGCATCAGGGTTGAAGCTGCTCTTGATCTCCTTGTCCAACTCAGCTGCACTGCAGCCCTCACTGTCATCCAGATACAAGACCTTGACCGACCCCTTCTCTCCAATTTGGTAGGAGACTTCAAATGGGTCAATCCAGACACTCAATTCTTCAGGGACATTGGCCCGCACATCCTCTACAGCCAGTCCACTCCTCTTGGCAGCTAGTTCCACTACAGGGTCTACTGTCTCTCCAATGTGAACACAGCGATAGCCTGAACCCTTCAGAGGCTTCTCTGGGTACCAGTGGCCTTCATATTTCTTCTTCAGTAGTCGCTCTAGCTCTTCACCAAACAGGTCAGCCCGCCTCCGTGGAAGCTTGTTGTACAGGTAGGAGATGATGAAGTTCAGAGCAACTTTGATCTCCAGATGCATACTCCCTTCACAGCAAGCAAGTTAGGGCAGTATATTAAAAGAGACAAGGAACACAAACATAGACGGATTTTGGCTCCAAACAACCCTGAAAAGAGAAGAGAGAGAGAGAGAGAGAGGAAAAAGAGAACAAAAAAGAAGAATAAATATGCATCTTTTGTTGCAGCACAACAGCAGTATCTGAAAACGGTTCAGACATTAACATCTAAAGATCAGACATAATGCTATTTACATTAAATAAAGGGCTATTAAAGTATCCAAGCCAAGCTATGACATAGGTTTACAAGCCAGTACCCCCACTGCAATCAGGATGCTTTGATCTATTGTTTTTGTTTCAAGACTCACCAGTTGAGAAGGTTCTGCTCACACTTCACAATGTGCCAGACATTAACTATGAGAATTCAATGTCACATCTGGCAGAGTGTTAAAAACTGAAGGAGCAGGGGCAACAAACCTTGCTGATCAAAATCAAAAGAATCCCCCTTTCTTATTTTAAGGACAAAATATAGTTAACAGTTAGATTATTTCTTAGCAGCTTCTCCAGGGAACTGCATGAGACAGCTTTCAACAGATTAACAATAAAAGGCAATCAGCCATTTAAAATAACTAGACAACAGCACTGAATCATAACAAAACAACCTAAAACCAACATAAAGATGAAACAATAGCCAACGTGGCATGTCATATGAACACTAAAAGCATTTTGTCTGTTGTTGCTTTGTGAGCAAGCATTTTCATATTTTATATCACATTCATTTCTCAGGGCTCTTGGGTAACAATCTTATATTTTATCCATAATATCAAAGAAACCTCCACTTTTAACTTTCTTATCACAGTGCAAGTCACTGAAGCAATGTCTATCCATGCAAATTACCTAAATAACGCCCAGTGCATGTATGTTTGTCACAGCCCTCCAACTCATGGTATGTTTCCACAGTGACAGTGCTGAAATGTCAACCCAGATGTAACCTACAGGCCACCCTTTAGGTGGTGGCCTATAGTCTTAATGAGCCCAAGTCTCATTTTAACCACCAGGACACAACAGATCTCTATCAGTGTCAAAAACAAGCTGTGTGAGATCTATTAAGTGTTGTAAGTGGTGATTCACTCCCCCAGTATGGACACTCAAGTGGTAAGTAGGTAGCAAAGGTATGGGGAACAGCTGTTTCTTCTCATGATAGTGTCAGAAAAACAAGAAGAATGAACATAAAATAACCTGGGTAATGACCTGTCAGCCACTGTCTTAATTTTCTGACCCCTAGTCAAATCCATTATCATCAAGAAGTTTGCTCGTGAAAAGCCCAGGCACCCCCATAAGGCTCCCAAGAAGTTTCATGGGGTCTGAAAGTAAACCCAAGTCTCTCCCCTGTTGAGATTTTAGATTGCAAAATCATCTGCTGGCTTGCCATATGACCTCCCCCCCCCCTGCATGTCCCATGCACAGCCTACCAAATAATCCTTTCAAATGTCCCAAACCTATGAAAAGTAAGAAGTGTATGTGTTGCCTTGTCTGTTCAGCAGAGGCAGCACACCCAGTATTTAAGTGGCAGCTTAGTCAGATTGCAGACCTGCCCTCTGCTTCTTTAGAATCTTCTCAGACACAAACTCAAGATATTCAGAGATGCTTGCTAAGCAGGACTAAGCTTAAGTTTTGCATTTAGTTCCACCATCAGCATCTTCTGATGTGGGTACGTGGAAGCTAAATTTTCCTAAGGAATTCAGAACCATGTCAACAATAATTAATTACAGCATGAGGAAGCAAAGAAGCTAGTAGGTTAATTTCGGCACTAAATATTTTTGCCAATTTATCTGACTAGTGTCCAAGGGTGTACTAGCAAACCAGTTCTTGGAATTAGGCTAAACTGTGCCAAAGAAAAAAAATATTACTTTTTGACAGAACTAAAAATTTACCACCACAGAAATCTGCATTAAAATTTAGCTATTTATCCGTAAAAAATGCTTTGGGGACATATCTAGAGGTTCTATGCCATCTGTGTGCTCAAGAATTGCTATGCTGAACACAGGTATTATTTAGATTACTTCCTCAAAATTCACCCTACTAGCCATGTGATCATGGAGTGGCTGCTGACAGCACAGCCCCAACCTTCAGAGCTTGTATTTCAGGAGTTACCAGACCATGAAATTTTATTACAGCTATTTGATTTTGCCTGTTAAAATAAAAATGGAAATTGCCACAGGAGAAATCTGAGTACTGCAAATTTCAGAAAAGGTCAACTAGACCATTTTTAGGCTAATATGTAGGCAGGAAAAAACACTCTTTAAAATGAAACCTTCCAGTGGATTTTTGGCCACAGAACAACCCCTAGGTGCACACAGTGCAATTGAGAACTGTGAGAAGATCGGCCCACATTTCCTCGGGTACACAGCCTAACTTATTTCTGAGCATGTGTATCTGAGTATATAAGCTGCCTTGAGTATTTATTGTTCAATAAAAAGGCAGAGTATAAATCACATTCTAGTAGTAGTAGTAGTAGTAGTAGTAGGAAGAAGAAGAAGAAGAAGAAGCAAATTTATCAACCTGTTGCACCAAGAGCTCAAGTCTGGGAGGATAGCAGATGAAAGGGACAAAATCTTTCATTTCTAGTCACCAGATTCCCATGTGAATGTAATGATTTAGGAACTAGATGCCATAATTCAGGCAGCATAAATCCAGCACCTCTTTACAGGGAGACAAACAGTAGTAGAAAAATATAATCTTTTCCATGAAATAAACACAATGATTGTGCATCCATCAGTTCTCTTGGATAGGATACTGGCAAACCTGCATTTAATCCTCTACAGATTTAGTCAGAAGCAAATGCCAATGATTTAAGTGGATACTTACTTCAAAGGAAATGGTTCTGGATTTCCAGTTTTAGGACTGAAAAAACAGTTTTCTGATTTAGACAAGCTTTTCCAGCTAAAGTTATACTGTGATATTTAAGAGTGGTAGCTCCCAAAAGCAACTTATCAGCAATGGGGTGGAGGGGAATCCCTGTCACTCAAATCATCTCACTTAAAAAAAAAAGCATTTGAACTTCAAAAAACATTTTCTGTGTTTATTAGCTCTACTTTAAATTTGAGAGAGCTCAATTCACACACACACACACACACACAGAGTCAAACATCAAATGATCCCCTCTGATTTGGTATAAGTGTATTTCTGACAAACTTCATACAAGGAAAGGGATTTACACAACATCAAGAACCACGGTTTGCCTGTCAGCAAAATAAACTGTATATGCATCATGGTCCCTTAATCCCTAGATTGTTAACATGGCAACCTACACACAGGGGACATCTGCAGGTGGCAAAGCATAAAACAACACTGAATCCCTTGCAGAAGGGCATTTAAAGGCGTATGTTAAAGTACCTCATGACAACCTATGACCTGAAGGTGTCTGAGGTAAGTGGCAATGTATTTTGCATGTGACAATTACAACCGCAACATACAAAGTGAAATAATGAGCTCTAAGGTATTAGCCTATGATTTGGCTCACAACAATCCCCATTAAGTCTATTGTGTCTCAGAAATACAGCAGTGTTCAGCTGTTTTTTTAATGTGTCAAGTATGTACAGCAATCCATTCATACTGAGGAAGTACCTTTGTAACGTGGAAAGAGGTATGATTAAATCATGACCTTGGTAGCTGATGCTTCCATACTTTTTTTAATGCTCAGGAAGAGCTTCTGGAAGAAACACCTGACACTGCCAGCGCAAAGTGAGGCCATGCCTCCAATTACTTTGAAGAAGTCTGAATCTCAAGCGCTGAGTCCTACAGCCCCACCCAAGTGAGAAAAGACAGCCTTCTTGTTCTGCCAAGCCCCCTGGAACTAACCCCCCCATTTCAGGGGCCCACCCGAATACTGGAGCGCAGAGAGGCCGTGGGGCGAGGCCCAGGGAGACCCATCCTAGAACCACGGTTGCACAATCCACACGCCCTCTTCTGCCAAAAGCATTTGCGTCTGTGGGCGTTATTTGTCGGGGCTGCCTCCCTCCCCAGCCTCCTGACGCAGACGAAGTCGGCCCTATCTCCTCGGAGGAGACCTGCTCTCCCCACTGCCTCTTGTGGCCTCCCCTCCCCGCCCTTCAATCGCCGCTGCCGCCGGCCAGCAGAGGCCATCGAGGCTGGACAAACCAAGGCGTTCGACTGACCCTGCCGAGGAAATCTCGGCCCACATTTCCTCGGCCTCTGGTCTGCTTGTCTTCAGCAAGGGTATCCCGGGAACCGCAGTCCCCAGACAGCCCGGCTTTTCTTACACCAGGCCGCGCCCGGGCGAGTGACCTACTTTGCCTTTTAACTCCCCTTCTCGATATGCTTTGCACCAAAGCTGGCCCAGACAACCGAGCGCTTGCTCAGCGGAGGACAGAATTTTCCAACGCGCACGCGCTCTCCGCGCTCCATTGCTCAACTCGAGGGAGAAGACTCCCCTCCCCCCAATGCCATTTTGCATTGTTCGTTTATTATACCGAAACCCGTCTTTCGCCCCAACTCCTTTCCTCGTGCACATGCGGGGCTTTTTTGGGGGGGGGGGGGGATTGGGACCGGCGGAGGCCGCCTTCTTCTGCAGGGAAATCTGCAAACCCGCATCTAGCTCGGCGGGCGTTCACACACGTACACCCCCCTCTCGCGCGCGATTAGGCCCACGGGGAAGAGGAGTGGGGAAGGCACAACTCTCGGGGCACAACTACTCGAGAGGAAGCGGCATCCAGCGACTTCGGCGGGCGCTGCTCTTCCCAGCCAAATACGCCGCCAGTCTGGGGCTGGCAGAAACCTCCACTTGACAGCGAGGGCGGAGGGGGAACGCCGCCTTGACGGAAAGGCAGCTCCCGGCAGATCCAGCCTCTGCTCCCGGCCCGGCATCCTCCCCCTCCGTGTGGGGAAGAATGACGCCCACCCTTGGGGGGGGGGAAGGGGCCCCCGAGAGGGAGAGGGGGCGGGGTGGGTGGAGGCGGACCGCGCAGCCGCTGCGCCCCACTGAAGGTGACTCCAGTCGGCCCTGACCTTTACCTTCGCAGCCCGGCTGGCCAGACCCACCTCGGAAAGGGCCTGCCAAGTGTCCCGTCGAAGCCAGGAGGGCCAGGTCGCCCCCTGCCCTCCAACCCCCTCGGCGAGTCCGACCGCTCTCCGCCCCACGCGAAGGCCGTGCAGGGGCCGAGGCCTCAGGCCGCCGAGCGATGGGCCAGGGCCGCCCCCCTCCCCGGTCTCGGCCTAGTGAGCTCGGGGGGGGGGGGGGGGCGGACCGACGGGACGGGGAGCCTGGCGGGGCCTCCTTCCCCCTTCGCAAGGTTGCTGCCAGGCTCGAGCGACACCCAGCCCGCAAAAAACGGGCACTTTTGGGGCACAACCAGCGCCGGAGCCGAGGCGTCCCTGGACTGGCCTCCCTCTTCCCCACCTTTCCGAGTCCTTCAGGAAAGCTCGCCCCACTTCAGGCTGGGGGGAAAGGGGAGGGAACCATTTCTCTCGCCTCACAATTTGGGAGGGGGGGTGAGGTGAGCGTTTGTGACATACGAAACCCGAAAGAGGCCCTCCTCTGCCCGTCGGGGGCGGGGGGGGGGGGGGCGGCGGGAAGAAAGTTCCAGCATACGCTGTAATGGAACCATCTTTTCCTGACGGAGCCGTGCCTGTGCGAAGCACTGATTCCGCTTACACTAAATGGCACTGAACAGAAGCCATCCTCCTCGCTCCCCATCCCCAGATATTCTCCCCCCCCCCGCCACACACACACACACACACACACCACCTCGCTCTCCCCGCACCAAATCGCCTGTTTTTAGAGCCACCGCTTTAGAGAACACCAAAAAGATCCCGGCTGTCCTCTAAGTACGGGAAGCCTACAAGAGGGAGGGGACATTTTATTCTCCGACAGAAGTCCCTGGGACTCCGTTTGATCGCTGAGTCTGGGGAGGTGTTCAGAAGTCCGCTCACGGCTCCAGCAAAATGAGCAAAAACAAAATGGTGAACTGGAGACATCTCCCCCCCCCCCCCCCACCACAATCGTTTCAAACCCCAGGCACGCCAACTATCCTTTCCTTATTTTTAAAGGGGGGGGAATGTCATGAAGAGGGGGGGGGGAGGCAATCAAGCCACAGTGAGCCGAGAATGCTCGCTCCCCCCCGCCCCCCCCCGTCCCCGGGAGGAAGAACTCCACCAGAATTAGCGCTCTGAAACAGAGCGGCGGCTTCGGAAAATCGCATTAAGATACAGCGATTAAACCGCTCCACGAAAAGAAGGCTGGGGAAAGCACAGCCTGAACCTCCAGATGAACCGGGGCGGGCAGAGGGAATACACTTTCGACCAAAAAACACGAAATCTAAATGGTGTGATTCCCCCTTTTGTCCCCTCCCTCCCATTCGAGCTTAGATAAGCCTTCACTTACTTCTTCCTTTCAGCACCAGGTGAGATGGTTTGGTGGCTTCTTTTTCTTCTTTCCAGGGTGTTTCTCAGTGTCTTTTTTACAAAGTGCTGATGTGGTGGTGTTGGACGTTCGGTTTTTTAAAATTATTTTAATTAAATAGATGCTGTTCGGATAAGTTCTCCCCCTTCTATAGGCCCAATCAGAAGCGGGGTGGGGGGATGTTTACTGGGGCGCCCCCTACTTCCTTCTTCCTCTCCCTCCCCGGGGAACCTGAAGCCACCCTCTCCCTGGCCCAAAGTGAGCAAAGTAAATGAAAAGTTTCACCCTTAGCAACCCTGGGCAAGGATATCCTCTTCCACACCCAGGGTGACGCGTCCTGCAAAGGACAAGGAAGGGGGAAAGAGGAGGAGGAGAGGGCGGGCCGGCCGGAACTACTTCCCCAAACGCCAGCTTCAAATTAACCCGTTCTGTGCTGGGAGCTTCGAGTTGTTAGATGCTTGGAAGAGCCAGCGGATTGGAATGCGCGTTTTCTGCCGCGACTTTTTAACGTGCGTTTTAATTGATTTCCGCTCTTCGTGCTGGAGCTGCTGATAGCCAACAAAACTAGTACATCAGTGCTTCAGATAAGAACCCTGCTAACTGAGTTAAATCAAAGGCAATTAAATGCGGATTAAACTTCCCCTACCTTCTTTAAATACGAATACGATCGGGGAGCACAATATGTCGTGCTTCGTACGTTTTCCCCTACCACTCTGTTTAGTATGCAAAAAATACCATCTCTTGGTTCCGTAGTCACAATCAACAACGTGTGGTTATACAACTGGAGTGACTAAAGGCTGGTTAAATAGGTGAAACCCTCACCGTGCATTTGGACTCCAATCTTTAACCTTTCAATCTTTTACCTAACAGCCGAAAATAAGAAATAAATAACTCTATATTAGTATTTGCTATAAGGGAAGCAAGAAACTATGCTGTCTGATTGAATTATTTTTCTATATTTTGGAATCCATCTTGAGTCTTACTGAGAAGGGCTATCAATCAAGTAAATTGATTCCCAATGGATTAATAGATGGTACAAATCAGAGTCCTGTGTAAGAAGCATAAAATCTCAGGCAGGCAGATTACTTGGAAATAAGTCCCACTGAGCACAAAGCTGTTTACTCCCAAACAAGTATACATGGGTTTGTAACCTTAAAATGAAGTTCCATAGAATCTCTTACATTCAAAATAGATCCTGCAGATACCTATGGATAATGCTTGTATATCTTGTGAACACAAAAGATTGCATTGGAATTAAACTGAATTGTCATCTCCTCCCCACTTTTCTACTGTAGATTTCTCACAGCTTTTTTTGTCCTAGACTGTGTGTGTATAGTTGTGGTACAAAGAATGTGTGGGTTCAGATTTTTTAAAAACAGCATGCCAGAGAGATACCAGAATTATTCATTTCAAGCTGTGGTCCTAAATGTGTTCAGGGTGGCTTTGGGGATGAAGAGTGCAAAGCTCTTACTCTGCAATGGGGTTCACTATTTCTAACTGTGTTACTCAAGTCCAGGGACTCACTCAAAGCTCTTAATGCAGTTTCTCTCTTAATATGATTTAATCATCATTTTAGTCAAAACTAAGTTGTAACTAAGTTGAGTTGTGACAGTCTTCTAACCTATAAAAACAGTGACTAGGAGAATTGAACCAGATGGCTTAATGAAACCATGAAAGTGTTTATGTGAGCAGATTGGGTGAATTGAGGATTAGGGTTAGAATGTTGTTGTTCAATCTCATCTGTTCAGTCAGATCCCTGTATCTGTTTATTTATATTATATGTACCACTCGGAGGAGACTATGATCTAACAAATTTTATTAACCTTTAGTGTGTCACCAGACTCCTGTTTCATTTTAGCAAACTCTTGTTTCTTACAAACTTAACACAGCTATCCAGATGGAATTTTCTTAATCTTAAATATGTTCCATTTTGATGGGTGTGAATTAGGGTTGCCAACTCCTGCTTGGGAAATACCTGGAGACTTGGGGGTGGAGCCTGGGGAGGAACCTCAGCAGGGTATAATGACATAGACTTTACCCTCCAAAGTAGCCGTCTTCTCCTGGAAAACTGATCTCTGTAGTCTGGAGATGAGTTGTAATTCTGGAGGATCCCCAGGTCCCACCTAGAGGCTGGCATCCCTAGTATGTATAGACACAACAGATAATTGATTTGGTGTTCAGGCACGCTCCTTTTTATAAGCACAAATGAACACAGTGCAGCCTACCCTCACCTCTTTACCTACAGAGTGTCAATATAAAAGATGGAAGGGGGGTTGTTAAACGCCATGCAATAGCACCACAAACCACATAAACTGTAAGAGCAACCATTTGAAGGGAATGGGGCAATTGTTTCAGCCACCTTCTCCTGAGAGGGTCTTAATAATGTACTTCTCAGATCACTTTAGCGACTATGCCAGGGTATGCTCTCCAAAGCAGAGTTGGCTAGATTATCCTGCCTAGTTATGGGGCCTTCAAACATCGGGGGGGGGGGGGGGCTTGGCTGTTCCTAACTGGACCCGTTCATAACTCGCTAAAATTGGCTTGTCAAGGCAGGAGAGAGGAGGTTTGGAGCCCACACCAAAGGATATGCTTTAAAAATGGCTGCGAACAGCTGTTAATTTCTAAAAAAGAGAGAGGTTGCTAGGAAACCAGAGTCTGCCAGTTGGATTCCTGTGGCACTTTAAAGATTACCTAATTTATGATGGCATAAACTTCCTTAAACGGCTCCTTTAAGAATCCTGAAGAGGACTGGAACTTGGGAGACCCTTCAGAGGGGGGAACTCAGTGGCAAGAAAGGGGCAGGATAAGCGTTCTCTAGGGAGTCCTATTTATTATTGCCTTCCACAGAACCATTGCAATGGCTTTTTGGTCGCATTCTTTTCAAGACCCTTTACATCTCCCGGGCTTAAATCGTATCTGTAGTTGAAATCCAGGCCCACCCCCCACCCCCGGTGTAAATATGTTCTATAATTCTAGTTTAGACTTTAACCCGTGGTTTAAAATCAGAACATTTGGATCTAAATTAGGAGTTGCTGGGGGGGGGGGGGGGGAGGCGGGGGCGGTGTTGCCCAGTTAGTTGAGTGACGGCTCTAATTTTTGCTTTACATTAACCACACAGTTTATTAAATACACGCTCAATCTGACCATTACGTTTAGATTTTTGTGGCGCTGAGTGCTCGCCATCAGATCTTCTGGCTTGTTTTCTTACGCGACGAGCCGGCTTAATAAAAACGCTCATATTTTTCTCTTTATTTTCATACCTCAAATGCTAGAAGGTTTGCAAATCAGTTCGCATCCCCTAAACAAAACCCCACAAGGCACGGATGTCAGATGGCATTTTAACTATTCATTGGGTACATTTCCCTCCTCTGAATTGCAGATACCACTCCGCACAATTTAGGAACTACTTTTTCAGCAGTGCGCCTGTGCAATGCTTTCATCGACGTAACTTCAGACGCAACGACTGACATAGGCATCACAACCTGCAAGGTGTAGAAACGCAGGCAAGTCTAAAAATAACACCACTAGGCTAGCAACAGCCTTCCCATTGGATGAAGATGTCCGAGGGCTCTAAAGATTGGTTTACTGCATTAACCAATAAGCAGAAAGGGGTGTGTAAGAGACCGGATGACAACTTGAGCAATTATAAAAAGGCTGATGGGAAATGTAGTTTTTGTAACAAGGATCTTTAGGCCATAGGACTCTAAGTTAGTATTTCAGTAATGTGGATCAAAGGTTTGGAACTGCGGTATTTGTAAAAAGAGACATATTTGAGGTGCTCTCGGGCGGACAGATGTTCCGTTTTGAATTCCTCCCCCAAGAGGTGGCAAGGCATGGACGCATACATTTAGTCCATCTGATCCATACAACACCCCCCTTTTTGTCTGGTTGTAGGACAGATGGGATGAAAACACGATCAGCATGAGGTTGCTTTAGGTGAACAGCTTAGGATCATGGTTGTCTCTGCTTTACTGTATTTCTTTCTGCACTGTTTCTTTGATACCACTAGTTTGCAGGTAGGCATGCAACAGAGTACTCATCTTAGGTACCCCCGTCTGTTACTTATTACAAGTAAATATATAATATTTGCAGGAAAAGTTCCTGATATATTAAACAATAAAAGAACAGTTTTACTGATTACTGTAACAGCTCTGTCCAAACTGTGCTTACTCAATAGCTTTACTTGTTTCAATTAAGACTTATTTGTGAAGCAGCATTGTATTGGTACAATCGTAAAACACACATCCTTCTGTGAGACAGCTTCCAAATCGGTTCATCCCACTGAAAGCATATCATGGAGGATTTATTAAAATATATGGAAGCATAATTACTGCATATATTAAGAACAGTTCTACATGTTTTAAATCTGATCTCATCACCCACTGTGCTGCACAACTCCTGTTAAATCAATGGAACTTGTGAAGTTTCCTGTGCACACCAGGAGGGCTTGGAAATGAGCAAACCTGCTACTCCAGACAACAGAACTACAGCATGAAGGCACCCACAAACTAGCGTGACCTCAATGGGAATACTGTAGATTATGTCTTGGTCCTAAATACATTTACATGCAAATCCAAGTTCCAATCCAGTTATCCTGCTCTAGAGAGGGAATAATCAAGAGGGCTTTTAAAATAAAATGATAGGCCAACACCCAACCCCAATAAACACAGATTAAAGAAATTTGACTTCCATGGGACTAAACTGGTTTAAATTCTGGCATTTTCATTTAATTGAATTGCATACTGAACTATTTATTACAATCTAGACACTCCTATAATAATGGTATATCCTTTTGTTGGGATCTCCTGTATATAACTGCATGCCTGCCTGCTTGGGGACATCAGCTTCAGAGACTGCTCTGTGTGCCTGCACATAGTAAAGTTAACTGACCCTGACAGTACAATCGTAAACACAGTTACACCCCTCTAATCCCATTGATTTCAATAGACTTAGAAGGGTGTAACCATTTAGGACTGCAGTGAGTCTGTGGTGGCACCTGGAATGTGGATTTTTCTCCCTTGAGGGGTTCACATTCTTTTAGATACCAGGTGAAGACATTTTTATTCTTCCAAATGTTTTAGATCCCCTACACTTGGTTTTTACGACCCATCCACTCCTGTTTTATCATGCTGTGGTGAAGCTCTGTAGATTTTTAACGCTTTTTCTTTTTCTTTTAGTCCAGTGTTGGGAAGCTCCTCCTTCAGTCTGAAATGTATTGGTTTTCTTGCTGAATTGGTTTGGGGCAGCTCTGCTTTGAGGGAGTGGCATTTTAAAGATTTTAATTAGCTACTGTAATTTTAATGTGTTGTTAAGTGGCTTCTGTTACAGTTTGTAGAGAGACAATATAAATATTTAAATAAAACATTGATATTTAAACAACCAGTTTCCAAATATTTCATTGAAGGAAATGGGAATGGATCCCTCCACCTGGACCCTCCACCAGCACACAATTAAGGGATGTTATAGGCGATCTCTTCCATGTTATATTTCACCTCATCTCTTTATATTCATCCCAATCATAAACACTACTGTTAAAGGAGCATATATATATCTCAGTCCTAAGTACATTTATTCACATGTAATTCCAGTAGGTACACAACACTGCAGTTTCCAAAGGCTAATAATCAGCAATTACCTCTATAGCATTCCCAACCTTTTCTATTCATTGTGTTGTTTGGAACTACATGTGGAGAATTAGGAAGCCATCTTTGAATAGATAATATTTTCAGAACTTTCAGGAGCACAACTGACAAATCAATTAATAAAAATGCTAATATTGCCTTTCTTTAGATTTACACTAGATAGTCCAGTTTCAGCATAATTTGCACTAGGATCCATTTATATATTCTTAAGATTCCATTTTATACCTTGCTTCTAAATAGACTTAAACAATCAGACTAATTCACAGGCATTCATGCTTAGATTCTAATACAGTTCGAGTTTACTAAATAACATACTTTTAGAAACTCAATTATTTTTAACACTGAAATAATTTGTTTTAATTATTCCAAGTAAAATACACGCACACGTAAAAAAGAAGCCAGATCTGAGGTCATCTATGTACTCCTTAATGTTTAGTTAATATTACATCAATATTGCATTACTGAATAAGTTATATATAAATATAAAAAGCCATCCTTCCATCACACTAATTTGTCTGGGACTTTTTAATACCAGGAAAGATCAGTCAGTTTATAATTGGGTGTAATTAACACTCACACATAGCCCAGCATTCTTCAACTTCACATCACCTGACACTTACACCCATGGAAATGAGTTCTTTCCTGCCTTTCAAGTGAATAAACAGCTTGCTAAGAAGCTCCTACTTAATCACTGAGAAGGGGCAAAAACACAACTGGTACCAGAGGCAGACATTCATCCTAAATTATCCACTCATGTAGGTCTCTCTTTTTTGTATGAAACGAGCCTTCTATAGAGGTGTAGGCTGTTGTGAGAAGACAGACAAGGTATTCTCCCCTCTCCTGTTTTCCTCATGCTCCTCTCCAGTCAGTCCTGGGAGGAGGCTTCATATCCACCTCCCCCCCTCAATCAGGTTGATTAACAAATTTGGGAATTATGGAGATAACCCTGCTTTCCGCACAGTTTGAGCCTTCTCTGGCATCTCTTCTGCAAACACATCCTGCCCCACTTGGGAAGATATGGACAGTTTGTTTGACATTGCTGGAACAAAGTCTGAGAAACCCTGGAGTCATGCAGTGTGAATATATGGCACGGAACCACATCCATTCTAAAACAGAGATATGTAATGCTCAGAAAGGTGATCAGGCATGTGATTGAATGACTCAAGTCATTACTAATAGGTTATTATGAGCTCCTCCCTGTTTCCTCACATGAACCAATCCAAGCTCAGTAGTTATCGTGAATCCTTTCTTGGTTTGGGCAAAATATTGCAAGTGTTTTCATTTAGTAGGACACAGCCAGCCTTCCATTTGAAGAAGCACAAAAGCCTAACCCAGAATACAGCAACTCAGCTTTATCTGCACGGCTACACTGTGTGTCAACAACACTCTCACAACACAACCAGAGCATTTCCTATGCAAGTTCCATCTAAATGTTTAAGAAGGGTAGAGAAGGACACCACAGTTCTTGCAAAGCACCCAAGCTTTGTTCAAGGGAATTATCTAAAGGATTGCTTCCTGGTTTTCTAAATATCTGTTTAATTTTTAACATAACATTTTCTGGCAGTTCCCCTACTATAATTATGAGGAAACTACATTATTATAAATAATACAGAACACTTAGCAAGTAAAGTGCTTAATAATACCTATGTAAAGCAGATAAAAATGATCTCTCATTACACAAAATTCTACCTGTTCAAAAACTGTTGCCAATTTTTGCCAGGATGATCTTCCACATCTTGCTGGAAACAAACAAATTAGTATATAGCTACTTATTAAAATCTCCTATGTTTTCACCTGGTTTGTTTCAGACTAAAGACAGTTCAGTTAGGTCAGCAGGGGGAGGGGTACTCAGGTTTCCAATCCTTTAGAAGAACAAAACAACAAACATACCTTGCTCAGTATTTTTCTTCACTCCATTTGTTTGGAAACTGCAACTGGATAAAATAGATAGTAGGAGAAAAATCCCAGTAAAAATTATGTGAATCTAAACCATTCACCCAAACCGATTCCTAACATCTTGCTACACTCTTGTAGTAAAGAGAACCCAAATTGAGTGTGTAAGCAGACAAGGAGAGGAAGCAGAGTTAGACAAGGATTGGTTCTCAGTGGCTAGGATCACCAGGAACAGCACACAAGTTTAGCTTCCATCTCAATAGTGTCCTCAATGTTTACTTTCTCCCAGAGAGGTGGTTACTATTCTCTCCTCTGTGGAAAAGCAAAGGACTCCCGATGGGATGTTACTGTGGTGAGGTCAAAAATCTGTATTCTGTCCATGACACTCGGTAACCCAGTCATTCCTGAAAGGGACCCTGCTAGATGGTGGAATGTGCAGGGCACACAGTGATGCTCTTCACCCCCGAAGGACTCAGACCTGCTTCCGGATACACACCATCCATCCAGCATGACGACTGTCATTTTGCATAATGAGCCACTTGGTTTTCAGAAAGCGCCAGGCCCTCTGCAGCATGCACAAAAGAACTACAGGTGCTTCAAGAAGTACTTAAAAAACCTATTCTTTCACGTATCAGGACCAACGCAGCATAGCAGGTATAAAGCTATACAATGCCTGTTAATAGTTATTTGACCATATTTACATAAGGTAGACTTTTAGCCCTGCTTTCAGAGGAGGATCCGAAGCAGAGATACAGTGATTAACTTGCCAGAGCCACCTCCATGTGAACCATTTATCTTAATTCCATCAAGAGTTGACAGCATGGTGGAAAAAGAAAATTAAACAGCACTCCTATCAATACAAGCTGTTGTCCTGTTAGCAAGTTTTGCTTCCACTTGGCACAGAAGCCTTAAATCTATTATGTTTCTGTAATGTTTCGGTTCCAACAACAGTGACAATGAAAAAGTAGGAAGATTTTTGGTTGATTGATTCCCAGAGCTTTTAGTTGTGGAAACTGTAAGTCAGGCTGCTTTTCTACTAAAAGTCTACAAAGCAGCTCACCCCCCAAAAAGAAAAACATTAAGACAACACAATGCTAAATAAAGCAAGAAGCAACAGAACAAGTAAAACAATCAAGTGAGCAGAAAATGAAATAAAAACAGAATCAGTAAACTCTGTCAAGTCAATCTGTAAAAAAAAAAACCTAGCAAATTGTCAACCTTGACAGCTAGATTAAACACAGACATCTCTTGCAACTGTCTAGGCCAGTTTAGTGTAGTGGTTAAGTGCGTGGGCTCTAATTTGGGAGAACCAGGTTTGATTCCCTAGTCCTCCACTTGCGGCTGCTGGATGACCTTGGGCAAGCCATAGTTCTGTCAGAGTTGCTCTCTCAAGGACAGTTCTGGAAAGAGCTCTCTCAGCCCCACCTACCTTACAGGGTGTCTGCTGTGGGGTGGGGAAGGGAAAGGAGTTTGTAAGCTGCTCTGAGACTCCTTCGGGTAGTGAAGAGTGGGGTATAAATCCAGTCTCTCTTCTTCTTCATAATTAGGGGGCTTCTAACTGCTCAATAACGGGGGTGGGATGGGACCAGCTGAAGAGCCTCTGCTGCACTGACTTACGTTGCATGCACCTCTGACTGTGCATAAGAGCCCACTAGTAGCTACATAGCCTCCTGGTTTTCTGCCTTTTTGAGACTACAAACGAGGGAGGCATCATAAAGTTCTTGGAAAGCCTCACTATGTGACCTACTATTCTATTAAACACTTTTCTGCTCTAAAGAGAAAGTTGTGGATAGCCAAGAGGTTTCACAAAAGCCCCCCCCCCCTCCTTTGCTGCTGGTTGTGGTCCTGGCAGTGGCAACCATCACATTCCTACCACTGCTTAGCACCCTCCTTTTTGATGACATCATGCTAGAGTTTGGCTTCAGTGATCATTATACAGCCATATCCAACTGAATAAAAGCGATGTCCCTGTTCTTCACTTATCTCCTCGGTTCCAGCTCATTCTTCTCTTCTTACGCATCCTTTTCTGTCATTCTCACTCATATATCTTTCCTTTTCAGGTTTAAATTTCCAAATGATGCAGGATCCTATGTCAAATTGCCCCTGAAAAGGCACGGAGCTGAGGAAAGAGATTTTACATTTGAAGATGAAATAGTGTTGAGCTTATTACAATATCTCACTATTTTGAGTCTGGTTATTTGCATTCCAGCCCAAGACACAATAAAGATCATAGATCAGACTGGTCTTTCGCATTATCTCAGTAATGGTCACCTGTGCCATTATTAGGTAAAAATCATGTTTTATTTAAAGCCTGGGAAAGCCAGGAATATTGAGAAACTACAGCTACAAATTCCAAATAAAAATTGTATCAGAAAACAGTATAAAGAGCAACACGTTCTATCACAATATTCGAGAAATGTCAGTCATAACAACAATGCTGTCTTGATTTCATCTCTTTTGTCTAACAGCCACCCAATATAGTCTGGAAATAAACAAGGTCAGTTGAGAATGACCTCCTTTCTGAAACCCTAGAAGGAAAGGATGAGGCCTAGTGTTAAGAGTAGTTGGGAAGCCACTGCTCTTGCTGAACCTGTTCCATGGACTTGCTCTCTAAGGCTCTCAGGAAGGTGTTTTCCAGCACACAGAAGCCACTTCAGTACTTCAAAGCCAATGTTATTGCCACACCCCTTTTTTTGTAGCCCAATTATTTTCCTATAGGAACCCCAAGTTGTACACAGCATGTGGCTGGGATGTGGAAGCAAGGTAATCATAAACCACAGCAGTTCCGTATATGGAAAGGAAAGATTAACCTCCGTTGGGAACACCCATCCTTTTATAGTCTGCTTCACATGAGCCTTTTGTCTATACTAGCAGGAAGATGTTATTACGAGATGAACTAGTTCCAAGTGGATAACCTCATTGGGTAAGAATGGGGTAAGACTTAACAGACAAGTAGTTTCAAGAGCAGGAGCATCTGATCCATACTGCATTGATGCAAGGAAAACAATTTACAGCAATACTTAGTGCTGATTCTTAAAATCTATCAGTATTGTGGACTTCACATACCACTACTGAAAGTGATCATACTATAGCTGTGTGACCCTGGTAATTTCTAATAAGGAACATCCAGGAAAAACAGAATGGACATAAGCAGAAGAGTATTTTTTTTAAAAAAAACCTTTATTGATGCATAATCTGCAATGACAAAGAGTATTGATTAGCTGTTCCTTCAGGGAAAACATGGGAATAGTCATAAATTTGTGGCATAAGGCATCAGCCACAAGATGTTAAGATACTCATGGAAATCATAGGGGTTGAAATCTAAACTTCCAGAATTTGAGGCATAGATGTAGAAACAATACTCTCCGCTCTTAACAGTAGCAACAGCTGAGGAAAGGGAGGTGAGCCAAGAGTCTCCCAGCATTTATTTATAGAGACTAGCTTTCCCAATGGTTTTCAAGGAGTGAAAAAAGAAAACCAATCAACTGCTTTCCAAAGGGTTGGGGGTGGGGAAATGTAGTCCAAAGATATGTGAAGAATCCTTCCCATCTCTGGCAGGTGCATCAGGATGGAAACAGTATCACCTTTTCTTGAATCCATACTTCTTGCGCTCATAGAAGAGATCTGTTTTTGAGCTACCTAAGTTGACAATCTTGGGGCAGCCATCCCGCTGTGAAGGAACACAAGAGAGATATGGGTTATGACTGGATCATACCAACCTAACAGGCTGATCACGCTGGCTACAAAACTCACAACTCACTCTGACTACAAAACTGACATCACAACTCAAATTGGGAGCATAAAGGAGTATGCAAACCACCAAAAAAACTGTACAAATGAAGTATTAGACAATAAATTGTGTCCTTAAGGTGAATTAGTATTTTCTTTTACAGTCCTTTTTCACAGAAGTTATTAATCACTCCCTCTTTGTCTCTAAACACAGTCACAAGTGAAGCGGCTACGGATTGCCTAGGTTGCTGACTGTTTCCTCTGACTTCTTCAGGCTGCTGTCTCAGTGGTGGAGCCCCAAAAGCTCTAGAAGTTAACTTTGACTTTGCAGTCTATCTTGCTTCAATTCATAGGGGTTTTTTTGGTGGTTCACAAACTTGCATATGCTGTACATCTGCTGGTATAAAACAGTAGGCTGTGACCCAAGTAAAGAAATCTCAGTTGATTGACCAACACGAATGAAGAAAAAAAAATACACTTTACTTAAGAACATAACAGCCCTGCTGGATCAGACCAATGGTCCATCCTGTCTCACAGAGTGGCCAACTAGTTCCTCTGGAGGGAATGGAGGTCATGACCTTCCCCCCGATGTTGCCTCCTGGATCTGGGATTGAGAAGCTTTTAATGCCATTGAATGTGGAGGTTCCCTTCAGTCACCATGGCTAGTAGTCATGATAGACTTATCCTCCATGAATCTATCTAATCCCCTTTTAAAGTTGTTTATTCCTGTAGCCATCACTACATCCTCTGGCAACAAATTCTACATTATAATCACTCACTGTGTTAAGAAGTATTTCCTTTTGTCCATCCTGAACCTACTACCCATCAATTTCATTGGATGCCCTCGAGTTCTAGTATTTTGGGAGAGGGAGAATGATTTCTCTTTGTTAGCTCTCTCCACCCCATGCGTAATGTTATAAATCTCTATCATGCCCCCCTCCCAGTCACCTTTTTTCTAAATTATAAAGGCCAAGACTCTTCAGCCTTGCCTCACAGGGAAGGCACTCCAAGTCCTACTTGCTTTCAGCTGATGGGGAAGTGTGCTGCAGCAGGCATTTTCTCAGAATCCCCGTGTGTTAAACGAGAGGGAGAAAGCTTCTTTTAAGACAGGGGTCCCCAACCTTCTGGTACATGGGGCACACATTAGAGTGCCCAATCCCTAAAGAAGGCTACATCTTAAATCACAATGTAACAAAACTATTACCCTACCTAGTTAGATCAAAAGTAAACTTTCAGAGGTCAATGAAGAAATGCTAACATGAATGCAATCCATTTTGGAACAATATTCTACTGTGGAATCCTTTTGTCTAGCTACACATGCTTACCTAGTCAGTGTGATTTCTGTGGCTGTTTTCTATTAGCCAAGGCATTAATGTCCAAGTCAAGGTTTGTGACAGACACCCTTAAAATCTCGTGTAAATGTTCATCTGTAAGTCTTGACCTACCCTTGGATTTCACAATTTTCATCTTGGAAAATGTCTGTTCACAGATGTATGTGGTGCCAAAGACTGTGACCATGCCTGCAGCAAATTTCTTTAGGTTGATATAGGTAGACCAGAATAGAAATCTAACAGACTATTTTCTTCGTAAATTTCTCTGAGATGATCACTGGCTTGCAAATCAATTTGTTCCATCTGAAAAAAGTTATTTGCATCTTCTGGTGCTACTTCAAATGGATTCTGAAACATTCTTATTTCCTTTCCATGTTTATTGCAATCAATGAATCTATTCTGGAATTCTACCTGCAACAGGTTCAGTGCTTTGATGTTTCTTTCAACATTGAATTGTAAATTCCTGTCCTTCTCATGCTGCAATGGACTAAAATTTGAGAAGTTTGAAAGGTTATCTTCACTAACTTGCTTCACAAAAAACGTTTAGTTTTGCCTCTTTCAATTCAGGATATATGTCACACACAAGCTTTCCTTTTTCCTGCAACCTTAGATTCAATGAATTCAGATGCTCTGTGATATCAGTTAAGAAAGCCAAATCAAAAATCCATCCAGGCTCAGAAAGTACTTCTTGACCTTTTCCTTTCTCTTTGAGAAAGCTTTGCATCATCTTCATGATGAAGACTGAAAAAACGTTTGACAGCTTTGCCTCTGCTAAGCCACCTGACTTCTGCAGGGTATAATACACCTTCATATTCTGCATCTATCTCTGAGAGAAAATTTTGGAACTGATGATGAGTAGGGCCATGATGCCTGATGTAATTAATGTTGGATACAACAATATGCATTACACTTTCCCACTGAAGAACCTTACTACACAAGGCTTGCTGATGGATGAGACAGTGAAATTGCATGGGAAGTATAATGTTTAATTTCAGGATCTCTTCACTGATTCCTGCAACTACACCAGTTTTACTTTCTATTGTATTTCTTGCACCATTAGTTGCCATGTTTTTCAATTTTTCCCAACCCAGACCAAGATTTTCTACTGATTTACACATCTTCAAGGATATGTTTTCTACAGTGGTATGAGTACCTGAGCTTTGCTGGCTACCAAAGCATTCAGAATGGCCAAAATGCTAGTATGGAGGATAAGACCCAGAGGGGGCTGACAGAAGGAACCATGGAGATCAGAAGAAACAATGTTGCTATTGTGTTTTTTGCAAGAAAGGAAGAACAGCAATAGAGATGGTGCCTCTTGAGGCAGGAAGAACAGTGTAGGTCTGAGGGAAATGCCTTGACAGTGAGAGCAGCCAAAAAACAGGCCGGAGGGCTGCACAGAAAGAGCTCGGGGGCCACATGTGGCCCATAGGTTGGGGACCCCTGTTCTAAGATGTTTCTTGCTGCCCAGTTTTTAGAAAGTTTTTATGAACCCCAATGAACTCAGTGGGCCTTACATCGGTATACACATTAGGACTGTGATGCGATTCAGTTTGTCTGTCAAAGGCATGCAGGCTATTTTCAGAAGCAAATAACACGGCATATGGCTGTATTATTTAAGTAGACTGCTATTTGCAGTGCGTGGTTTTACAGAATCTTTTTGCAATGATCGGGGAAGTAAGAGACAGGGAAAACAGGCATGGGCTGAGAGGAGGGAGAGAGAGAACCATACAAAACTAAGGGTGCAATCCTAGGCACACTTACCTGGGAAGCTCTGATGAACATAGTGTGACTAATTTCTGAGTTGTCATGGACAGGACTGCACTGCACGCAGTCTAACTGAAAACTTATGTTTGGCTGAGCTTTCAGGAGATAATTCCCATGCATTTTAACAACCATGACGGGTAGAAACATGGTAATTTAAAAAAATCCTGAGCTCCTCAGGAAGTTTTGTTGCATGCAGTTGGGTCAAATGAAAAACAAAACAGCCCTGGGTTTAAGGAAGAGAACTGTGCAGACACTAACAACATCATTATTCTCCTTTGGGGAAAGAACAGTTCCTATACAGAATTACTAGCTTTAAATAAAGTGTCTGAAAGTTGGCAGTAATGGGACACCACATGCCTTATGGAGTAAAAGAGCCTTCCCCTAAGTTAGTAAGTCCTGGTTCCATCAATAGATTCTTTGCTTCCATGCAACTGCAGCAGGAAAAACTGGCTTAGTCTATGCCAGATGCCATGAGGATTAGAACTAAAAGAAGGACAGCAAAGATCACATGGCTATTCTCCAGCAGCAGCATTCTTCCAGTCAGCACACCCCAGCCTCTTACCACATTTTGCCACCAGACAGTGATAAGAAAGGAGGTTACGACAAGGTAAGGAAGAAGAAAATCTGTGGGTGCCATTGCAAGCTATGGGGATGGGGTGGCGGCTTTAAAACACTTTGCCAAACCAACAAAACCTAATCAGGGATAACATAAAAGTTTGTGCATTATGTATCAGTGTTACAGAACACTGGGTTATTTGCAATCCTTTACATGTTTGCTCAGAAAAAAGCCCTTCTTTGTTCAATGAGGTTTTACTGTCAGGTAAAAGGTGCACAGCACTTGAGCCTTAATGTAGAAAGTAACTGTTGCCAGCATGGCAACTACAAGGTTGCAAGAGACCAGGCAGCAGAAGAGTGTGTCTCTCTCTGGCAGCTGAATAATCCAGAGGGAATGAGATGCAACAGCCTCAAGGCAGATGCCATCTCCAGCTGCTAAGAAAGCTGAAGGGAGGAGAAGGTGCCACCGGAATAACCCCCTTGCAGGCAGCCATTTGCTAGCATATTCCAGTGCCACTCTAAACCTTGGTGGGGCATCTTCTTTCTCTCTCTGAAAACACACACATAAGCCAAAGTACAAGGTTAATACCAGGGGTTTTGACCTCTCCGACTGGATCTCCTTCATAATCCTGTCTCCTCAATTGATGCACTATGTCTCTTAACACTTTATTTTCAATATATCAGCATGCAGCTCCCCAGTCAGAAACCAACCCATTTTTTAAGAATTGGATTCTTTTTCTGGAGGACACTCTTGATGATTTAAGATTACCAAAGAAAAAGTCTCACAAGACAATATATATAACATTGGCCTTAAATTCAGCGCCAGTTATCTACCCTGGCCTTCCTGTTTTAGCACCTGCTGATGATCTTCTTCAGTGCATCCTATCTTAGCTAGGATGCAGCAACGCTCTGGCTTAGGTTCACTTTGTTCATGTTCCCCAGCAGCTTTTGTGCCTACTATGGCACAGAAGAGTTCACACGTGCACTCACTTGCAGCACCAACTGTTGATCTGAGCATGGCTGATTAACAGAACTGGGATTAATTTCACATCACCTCTAGCGCAGCACTTTTCAGTGAAGGCAATTTACACATTCCACTGCAGATCACCAAATGATGAGATACTGGAATGTATACCCGGAATGAATCAGGACTTTCTTTCAAAAACCACCTCCTCAAGCCCTTCTTACTCATTACTACACCTTCCCACGCTTTTGGATAACAATTAGATGTTCACTTCCTCTTTCTCAAGCCCTCTGCTTGCTCTTCATCTCAAACCTAAGTGGTGATTCCCTTGTACAAAGGAATGGCACCTTTGCTAAAACAACATTATAATTTTGAATATAATATTTTGTCTCAGATGAGAACAGGTATTCCACTTTTGAGTCAGATGAGAAAGGGACTTTAGGACCACTGAAAGGACAAGACTGTGGTTGTAGGTCCAGCATATTTTAAGAATATCATTGCACTACAATGGCGAAATAGTTAATGCTATATATACTATGCCAATTATTCAACATCGGGATTTTTAAAAAAGTCTGTTCCTGATCTATCCCTGATATTTTCCATGCTAGAAGGACAGAATCACATGTTATGCATTAACACAGGGATGAAGCCAAAATCAGCATCCCTCTGCTGCGTTGTCCCTATCACTATATAGGATAACTTACCGATTGCATCATCTGTTCCCTCAGGTCCACTATGGATGAAGTTTAGGACAGAAAAGCACACGATCTGATGACATTACAACATGGAGTGTTATATGCACTATGGTAGCAAACTGGGGTTGCCAACAGCCTAGAGAAAAAAATGTCCTGTCTCTTTAATAGAGGCTTAACAGGCTATTATTTCCCAGGTGATATTATTTACCTCCACACCATAAAAAACTTCAACTGCCTATTTCAACACATCAAATCTCTTTTAAAGAGACATGCCTTCTTTTTCTCTGGGCAGCTGACAACCCTGGAGTGGAGAACATGACATGATGATGTCTTTTCAACAGCACCCTTATGCTGCACAGAACTTCTACTTCCAGCCTTAGGCATCTGTTAAAAAGGTCAGTTGGATAACCAAACAATTTGCACATATGCAAACAAATCCCATGTATGTTCACCTGGAAGTATGCCACATTCCCAAGTTAAAGGTGGATAGGATTTATTTAAGGCATAAATCAGTCCTAATCACAGGATTGCAAGCAGAAGACAGTTGAAATTAGAAGCATGCCAACTGTAAGGTACTTTGCAAATACAGTCAAGTATGGTTAGGCCTTTGTTGTAGCAGGCAAGCACAGAGCTAGAAACATTAGAACCCCAAGCCATTTCAAAGCTTCAAAGGTTTACTCAGCACGCTAGAGAACACTAATGTTTAAGGAGAACAATAATAACATCTTAAGGAGAGGACCGTAAGTGCCAGTAACAATCTTACATCCTTTTCCTGAATGGTGCATTCTTTGCAGTAATAGGCATCAGAGACTCCAGGACCTCCACATATCACACAGCGCCCTTGGTAGGAGCCATAGTTGCACTCATCGCATATGCGCACCAGTGTGCAGGGCCGCACATACGAGTCGCAGATAACACACTTGCCATCACCTGCAAACACAACAGCAGATATCACTTGAAATGCCTTTCCCATCATACACAAAGCTAAGGTACAGTTGACTAGATTATCCTACCCTCCCCACCCCAAGAAAGCCAGTGAGACTTGTTTCAAACAGATGTATTTGGGACTGAGCTTCCAATTAAGCCAGGATGTACATATTTAAGGTAAGACATCTGTGGAGTGCAACCTAAGGCACCTGGCACTTGGCTGTATTTTTCAGCCATATAAAACAGCTTTTGGAGGATAAGTTTATCTGTAGCACAAATTAACATCACTGTTTGTCAAAAGAGGTCCATGGGGTTGCGAAGAGTCGGACTCGACTGTGCAACTGAACAACAACAAAAATTGTCACACAGGAATGTTCACTATCTATCTTTTTGTTTTAATGTAAACAGGTAAGAGAGAAAGTTTACACACTGCACTGAATTCATGCTCACCACAGATTCCTCCCAAGTTAAGAAGTTCAACAAGCAAGCTAATAGTTAACAGATGGTAATAAAGTCAACAGATGGTACAAACAAGCACTACCAATCTGGATCATATCCAAGCTAGCAACATAGAGATGAAAAAGGTTCATATCCCATTACCAATGCCCTAATCCATCTAATCGTCCATCCTCCTAACGATGTGTTTAACCTGCTTTTTTGCATAGTGAAGGGGCTTAAACTGCTTCCTTTGGCAGCTGAATTCTCAATGAACTGCAGAAGCTGCCTTTCTCCCTTTTCACAGGTTATCGTTTTCCAAGAGAGAAACAAATACTCTTTTTTGTGTGGCAAGATACAGTTGGCCGTGGATAAACATGTGACTAGCAATGCTGCTTCTTAACCACTGTTAACTACCTCTCCCTGTTTTGGAAAAAAAACCTGATGTAATGCTACTACGGTAGCTTTTCCTGAATATTTAGGAAAGGAAGCCCCATAGCTAGACCTTTTTTGGGGGGGGGGGGAAGAGGAGGCACAGTGGCTAAGTAATTAAACAAACACCATGGGGCACCCACCTGCAGCTAGTATCTTGGTGAGAGAGGGAGAGGAAGGGAAAGAGGGAGCCACAGCCAATGGCATAGGGAGAAAAGGGGCAGGCCAGCAACCTGTCCAGGGCATTTTGAGCTTTGCACTTCCAGCGACTTAAAAGCTCATAATGCGCACTGCACTTCCTCTTGCTAATTTCCATGGGGGATTTAATGCTGGGGCCAGTTGATGGGGCTTTTTTGGTATCCGGGATTTATTTTTTGCCAAAAGCAGTCGCCACTGCCAGTCTGGGGAAGGTGGGACTGAAGCAGGCGGGATGGTGGGAGGTGGAGTGAGGGAAGAGGAGGGCTTTGGGCCTCTCACCGCCCCTCCTGTCAGGCTTTTGAACCCCAGGCTGTCTCTCCTACTCTTCCCCCCCACATCCCAAAGCCACAAGATTTCCTATTCTACATCTCTTCTCACCTCTCCTTCCTGTTGTGGGAAGCAGCAGCTTCTAATGGCAAAAGAAAGAAGAGCAAAGCAGTTTCAGCTGTTGAGACTGAGCATGCCAGGCCATCCAGGCATGCTCCACAAAAATAGTAGGGCAGCTGAAAACTGCCAAAGGATGAGAAGCGAGAGGTTACACACCCTGCAAGCAGCGATGGTTTTCAAAAGGAGAGACGGGGCGGGGGAACAGGGGATGCAAAAGAGCCTCCAGAACGCCTACAAAGCTTTGGAAGGGCATGATCTTGATTGAACCTCTGAGGAGGCTGGTGGCTGGAATCTTTTCCCCCTCTCTCCCTGACCTTCCAATGCAGCTCCAAGATGAGGGATGTTGAAAATTCAGGAGGGGGCATTTCCACATATGCCCCGAGCTAGCTACAGCCGTGATGTGTTCCTTCAAGAGCAGCGCTGGGTAAAAAGGTTTACCAGGTCACTATTATAATAATATCTCCTGCCTTTCAAGGGTGGGGCAAATAGCTGCAATGAAGCCTCCATATTCTTCCTGGTTTAAGAATTCAGCACTGTGGTGCTTGAGTATCCATGTCTACTAGACTTAAGGGCCAGTAGAGACAACTGAGCATGTCAGGGGTGCTGGGAGTCATCAACATCACAAGCTTCTAATGTTCTCCTTCTTTCTGGGAAGGGCAAGTATGGCAGTAGTAGAGCAACACACACAGGTCAGAAGAGGAAGCCACACTAGTATCCAACAGCATCAAGGAAGGTGGCAGGGGTAGACAAGAGGGATGGGCCAACTTTTAATGTTATAAGTTTAAAAACCTATGTTTCTTTTCAAAAGAAACTCCAAGCTTCAATCCTAATGACAAACCATATTTTATAGGCACAGATTTTAAAAATTTCAGGTTAAGTCACAGTCTTTTACTATAATTCTGTACATATACTTTATCTGATGTTTTTGTTGTTTTGGTGTAGTGGTTAAGTGCACGGACTCTAATCTGGGAGAACTGGGTTTGATTCCCCACTCCTCCATTTGCACCTGCTGGATGACCTTGGGCAGCCATAGCTCTGTACCAGCTGTTCTCTCAAGGACAGTTGTCTCAGAGCTCTCTCAGCCCCACCTACCTCACAGGGTGTCTGTTGTGGGAAGGGGAAGGGAAAGGAGTTTGTAAGCTGCTCTGAGACTACAAGTGAAGGGTGGGGTATAAATCCAACCTCTTCTTCTTCTTCCTGTACAAATCAACTAGATGCTGTTATTCCCAATAAAGAAATAGATTTGGCCAAGTTCCCATTTTTAAAAAGAAAAACTGCAGAAAACCTAGATATTTGATATTTAGTTTTGGAGGGCTAATAATAAAAGGCATACCAGACAGATAGAGAGCTGCTATACTCACATTTTTCACACAGTCGTCCAATAGCTACAGCAAGTAAACAAAGAGACAAAAAAATTGTATCAGTATTTATACAAAAATTAAGTACTCAAAACATGCCACATACACTATTTCAATATTCCTTACAACAACACAGCAATGAAGTTACAGAACTGTAGTATTCCCAGACACAAAGAACTTAAACATAAATGTAAAATAAAGGCTTAACTGTTGATATCCCAGGAACAGGCCTCTGTTTGTCAGTTTCTTACCACCCGCCTACTCCTGGTTATATTTACTGATAACTGAGGCCCATTTATTTCAATCACAGAGCAAGCAGATAGACATTTAAGGGTTTTATGATAAAGCAGCTAAGCTGTAAAGCACCACACAGCAAAGTACATTTTAAGCAACTGTTTGATTTTGTTCTGTTTCAAACAGCTGGACTTGTTTCCAGGTTCCTCGGACTGCAGCCTACAGTAAATGTTAGAAGGAAAACCAAAGCAAACAATCTTACACTAAAAGAACATTAACTTTCCTCTTGTTGCCAAGTATATATTTGCCAGGATTACCACTTGTTGATTCTAACTGACATTAATTAAAAACAACTTAATGCCAGTCAGGGAGCCATGTACTATTATGATGTAAATACAATAGCAAAGCTTTTATTCCACGTATGTCACAATGACACACAGTCACGTAATAAATTACGTAAAACTATGTTTAGCAATTCTGCCACATAGGAAAGGGTAGCAGGCCCAAAACTGGTAGCTACTTGGAACGAGATTTCTTGGCCAAAGGGATTGTTTTAGCCTGCTACTACAGCAGTTACCAAAATCCCCATAGGACAGTACACTTTATATACAAGGGGATGTACCTCTCCCCAGCTAATGTGGAAGACTACATAATAAAGGGAGAAAGGCATACTGCAAGTTTGCGACTTTATGCATAATATTTGTATATTTTGATAAGAAAGTTCAAAGCATTTATCATGGCAGAAAGTCACATCTAACTTTAGTCACTTGACTGGCATATTGTGTGAACATGTGGAACTGCCTTTTACTGATTCAGGTTCTTAATTTCAGTCAAGTACTGTGTTCACAGGAAGCTCTCTATGCTTTTAAAGCAAAGATCTTTCACCATCTTACTACCCAATATCCTTTTAAATGGAAACAAGAGGGGCTGCCTTGAAGTACTATAAATGTAAATCATGCATTGACATTATAGCAGCATGCTCTAATTTACTGGGCCCAATGGTGCAGCAAGTGCTTTTAACACTGATTATGACTGCTGTAAGGTGACAAAACCTTTTTTTGCAGTATTTCACAATAAAGAAAATGAATACCCTCTCCTTAGTGTAATACTAAGCAGAGTACTACTCCCCTCTATAATGACTGAGCAGTGCAGTGGTGTGTCAATGATGCAATAGCGCAGTAGAACTCCCAATTCTTTCAGCTAAGAGGCATTTGACAACTTGAGGAAGTATGAACTCATTAATTGTAAACTAGCTCACACAGAGCACAAACCCAGAGTAATCCTCATAAGAGCACAGAAAGCAGTCTACATTAGCATACCACAAACTCACATACTACATGAGCATACCACAAACTCACAGTTCAAAATCTCACTTTCAACTGTGACTAGAAGATGCTTCTGCGAGGTCCAGAAGCCAAGACATAAAACCAGCCACTCTCCTCTGCTGTTTTCCTCCAATAACCAGCCTTCAATAGCTCCTCTGAGCACAGAAATTTCATTCAAGTACGATGGTTAATAGTTATTGATAAGAGCTATACATCATGATTTTTTGATTCTAAACAAAACTTTACAAAACTTTTGTAAATCCAAGTTCACCTCAGTAGACGGAAGCTATCTTATAAGGAGAAGAAGAGATTGGAATTATACCCCGCTCTTCACTACCCAAAGGAGTCTCAGAGCACCTTAAAAACTCTTTTCCCTTCCCCAGCCCACCCACCCTGTGAGGTAGGTGGGGCTGAGAGAGTTCTGACAGAAACTAGCCTTTTTCAAGAACAGCTGTGCCAGACCTATGGCTTGCCCAAGGTCATCCAGCAGGTGCAAGTGGAGGAGTGGGGAATCAAACCCGGTTCTCCCAGATTAGAGTCTGTGCACTTAACCACTATACCAAACTGGCTCCCCTACATCAAACTGGTTAGTGGCCATCACCATATCCCGAGGCAGTGAATTCCATATGTTAACTGTAGGTTGTGTGGCCAAGTACTTCATTCCCTTGCTCCGTATCTACAGCTAATCAATATCTTTCAAAGTTATAAGACATCTATTAAAATTAAACAGGAATCCAGGGACACCTTAAAGACTATCAAAATTTACTCCTGTTACCCTTATGCCTCTAGCCTATAGTTTAATTTTGCTGCAACGGATTTACAGGGCTACCCCCTCTGAAAGCTTCTAGTGTTATCAGAAACCAAGGAAAATTCTCTCTCATGTTCGATTTCCCAATGTGAAATAAATAAATAAATATCAAGAATCACACGCGCCCGTAACTTTACCCCATACGAGCTGTTTTTTCGCAAAGTTAGTAACACCCCCAACCAATGCTCCCTCTAAGCTATGGAGTCTTGTGAGCAACAATTCAACTTTGTGAGCTACTGGCATTAAAGTTGTGAGCGAGCAAGTTGGCTGCTGCATAAATTAGTTTGCTCTGGAGCCATTCCTTCTGAGTTAAGACAGAAATCGGTGAGCCGGAGGCTAAAAAACGGTGAGCGAGCTCACACTAACTCAGCTTAAGAGGGAACATTGCCCCCAACCCCTTCAGGCTCCCCCTGCCTCGTTCACACGCCGCCTCCGGCCAGCCAGTGAGCGCGCGCAGACAAACCACCCGGGGAATGTGAAAAGCGCGGGTCGACGAAACTGGAAGAAACCGGGGTCTCACCCACTCCCGCCTGCTTGCGGCAGAAGATCAGATCGGGATGATGCTTGGCCATCCCCCGCGCTTCTTGTCTTACGCCGCCGCCGTTAGCGTCCCTTCACCCTTGACCTTTCCACTCTACAGGTCCTGACACAGATGAAGGTCTTCCACATTAACCAGGATTTGTGAGAGTTACTACAGTGCATTAAACACCAAAAACCCATAACCCCCCCCCCCCGCCTTAATTCTGTCTCGAACGAAAGTTTGAAAACACTGATAAAAGCAGTAAGAGATGGAGGAAAAAAAGATCGCCCTCGCACGTCGCGATATACTCTTCCAGGACCTTACGAACCCAGCCGACTCAACTGTCGTCACCGGCACCATAGAGACTGAAAAAGACCAGTCACCAGGAGTACACGCTCCGCACAGTTTTCACTTCCGGTTCCAAGTCGCCATGTGACTGGCAAATATGGTTGAAATTAAACAGAGTAATTAATGTAAAATTCAAACAAAGCAGGTAGGGGCAGGGCTAGAAACTGCCTTTCGCTATCGTGTTTTCAAATCATAGTGTCCTCTATTCCAGTGTTCTATCGTGCCTCTGGATGTGGCTACGAGGATGTAATGGGAGCGTGGATTTAATTCATGTCTTTCTCTCTGAGGTTTAAGAGGGATTACAAAACATGAAATCCCAGTTTGATGAAACAGAACAAATTCAATAGGACTAGGATAATAGGGTTGCTAGCTCTGGGAAATTGGTATGCAGAAGATCCCAGGTTCAATCCCCAAGATCTCCAGTTAAAAGGATCAGGTCCTTGGTCAGGACCTCCACCTGAGACCCTGGAAAGCTGCTGCCGGGCTGAGTAGGCAATGATGACTTTAATGGGGCCAATGGTCTGATTCAATAAGAGGCAGTCTGGTGTTCCTGGAGATTTGGGATGGGGCCTGGGAAGGGCAGAGTTTGGGCAAGGGAGGGAGCCCGGCAGGGATGTAATACCATAGAGCCCACCCTCAGAAGCTGCCATTTTCTCTAGGGGAACTACTAATTCCTGTACCCTAGAGATAAGTTGTAATGCCAGAAGAACTCCAGGCCCCACCTGGAGAATAGCTACCCTAATCACAGAAGTGGTAAACAATGCAAACAAAGCACTTGTCAAAGGCACTGATTTATATTTATTATTACAACATTGATATCCCACCTTTATGCCAAACCATGGCCACTATATGATAATGCAGAAAAGTGGATTACAAAGGCAATGCAATAACAGCAAGGGGATACCTACAGTAATCATTGCAATAGATTGCAATCTTATTCCCTTACAAAAGATACCTCCTGAGCTGTTCCATTATACTAGAATTCTAATCTCTTCACAAAAATGCCCTCCTAAACATTCCTGTTTTGCAACTCCTGTTAAATTGATAGGAGCGCATGAGCCTTCCCAACCTTCTCAGGTGAGCTGTTCCACAAGTTGGGACCAAGCACAGAGAATATGTGTACGGGCAGTTACCAATCTTATTTATTTTCTGTATTCATTTGGAGGGTGGCACATAGGGTTGTCGATCTCCATGTGAGGCCTGGAATTACAGCTGTTCTCCAGATTGCAGAGATCAGTTCCCCTGGAGAAAACAGCTCTGGAGAAAAGTACCTTGAGTATCACCAGGAGTTTCTGTATTCAGTGTTAGGGAGTGTGAGAAGGAAAAATACAAGCAAATAGCTGCTACCATCATAATTGGTCATTCTATGAGTTTAATTTGTTTTCTTACAAATTTGAATGACAAAGATTATTTAAGAAACACTCCCTTTAGACCAAAGTTTGAGTCTAGTGGCACCTTTAAGATCAACAAATTTTAATTCTGGGTATAAGGTTTTATGTGCATACACGAAAGCTTTTACGTGGAATAAAACTTTGTTGGTCTTAAAGATGCCACTGGACTCAAACTTTGTTATGTTGCAGAGCAACACAACAACCCACCTGAATCTATCCCTTTAGGCCAGCTGGTGTTAAGAAATGTATCTACAGGCACCTATCAGGGTTTGAACTGAGGAGGAGGAGGCTAATTTGTGGCTGGGCATGAAGCAGCAGCAGTCTTTGGCTGTGGTCACACATGCTAAATAATTCACTTTCAATGCACTTTCCAACTGAATTTTGCCAGTTCACACAGTAAAAATCCAGTTGGAAAGTGTGCTGGAAATGGATTATTTAGCATGTGTGACCACAACCATAGTCAAGTTGCTGAAAGAGGCAGCAGCAGACAGACACTGCTGGCTGCATCACCAGTTTGGGGAGTTCAAGATCTGATGCAGGGCTGTGGATCTGTTGCCTGATAAGGATTCTCTTTGACTTCCAACTGTATTTTACTTATACATTTATAATTAAAGCAAACATTACAAAACCCAAATTATTACCAAACTCTCCGATGCTTTTTTTTTCCCCCCCAAAGGAGACCAGCCCAGGTATGTGTCACTGCCTCTGGAACTTCTCACCCTTTTAACCCTGTGCTGACTTTTTCCCTGTGAGAAAGCATTACTATCTATCATTGTTGTGATGATAAAACAGCAGGGAAATGTATGTATGCTTTGTGTAGTTCTCATTGGATCTTGTAAAATAAATACATACCCTGGGACAGAAGCCCTGCAAAATAATTGTTTGCACTCTAAGTCCCTTAGCTTCTTTTGAAGTTTTCCAGGCACATATCATGATTATCTGAAGGCAATGCAACAAAACCCCTCTAACCCGGGGTGAGTTATTTTGTGCTGTACATCAATTCCTATTTACCTCTCTAACTGTTGCCTCAAACATGGAAGACTCTTATTAATTGCAATCGAGAGCTGGAAGTTTCGAAATGGTACCATTAAGACTGTAGCCTTTAAAAGACGACTGTGAAAGTTGCCCAGCTCGAACTTCCGACTTTCAATTAAAAGTCCGCATTGCCCAGACATTGTTCTACCCGTGCGCGGAGCACTACAAAGCGAGGGAACGCCGTCTGCCGGACTTGCCACTCTCCTCCGGCGCCCGGAGACCAAAAAACAGAAACGCGATTCGTCCCGCAGAGGCCCCGCCCACCGGAGCACGTTATTTAAAAGCGGCACGTGACGCTATCGTCGGGCGACTTCATCTTTGTCAGTGAACAAAATGGCGCCGTACTGTGTCCTAGTCAGTCGGTTGCAGGTGAGAGCAGCGGCGGTCGCCTCGGTGGTCGGCAGAGGAGGGTGCCGGGGAGTGAGCGTGGCTCGCGGAACCGGGTGTGGGGCTTGAGGCCGGCGGTTGCCTCGCAGTGCTCGAGTTTCAGCCTTCCCGTTCCTTGCTGTAGGTCAACGTGTCTGTCCCTCGCTCCGGTCCCGGCCGTGGCTCCCTAGGAACAGCGAGTGGTATTCGCCCGGTAGCAGGCTACAGAGCTCTGGCCTTGCCCATGTGCCGTGGGAGGATTCGTGCCTCCTTTGGGGCTGACGCGTGGCCTGGTGGCTACCACCCTCCCGCTCAAGGTGAGGGCAAGGTGACTGGGGCTCTGCAGTGCTGCTCGCAGCCATACCTGCTCTCTGGGTGAGGAAAGATTGACAGGCAGCTGTTCTACACCCTTTTTGCATATGACTGAGCGCATCACTTCTTCTTTTCTCTCACGCTTGTGATCTGGCGGCTGTTTTCTGGCCAGTTCGGGGGGCTCTGCAATAACTACTTTTCTAGCTCTTATTAAAGTGCTTATGGCCCCTGTGTATATTCCATTGAAATAAAATCCCCCCCCCCGTATGTTAAGCTGCTTTGCTGTCTTCACCTTTTTCAGATAATCCTGTCTGCAGTATTATGCACTGTATGAAGTATTTTTATTATACATTTTCTGTCTAGCATTGATCTTATTATGGGTTTTAAAATAGGGAGATTAGAAATTCTTCTTCCCTCCTGGAGAAACCCAAGGCAGGCTATATGGGGTCCTGTCTCTCATCCAGGCATCCATTGTGCTCATGCCTGCTTAGTTTCAGCAAGGCTGCTGCATTGTGTATCTTCTAACCATACCTTGTGATCATATTTTGCATCACACTTATGGCTCAGTCCCAAACGTGACTGGAAGTCCCGTGGGGCTAGAATGGTTAGTCTCAGACAGAAATGCAGAGTTTGTGGCTTTAGTGCACAAAATTGTTTAATATAACAGTTAATATTACTACATAGTAGTAGCTAATGTTAAAATTATGCTGTGACAGTAGGATCTTGTGAGAAATACTTATCTAACTTTACAAAAATATTCTTATAGAGTCGTTGCTCTCAGCGGTAAAATGCGTAGCATTATACATCATTTCATGGGCAGAGTTGTCCTGTTGCTTAGTGAATAACCCTTCGGGTGTATGGTAACTGGGAGGAAAGTTTAAAGAAAAAACGCAAGTTTGCTTGGGTTTGGGCACTCAGTGTGCATCTATCAAGCACCACTTACGACAATGACACTATTGTTAGTCAAGAGTTCCTGAGGCTGAACCTTGTAGACAGCAGTAACAGCACTTTGTAAGCATGTCACCTTTCTAGGAGTGATGTCCAACCCACTCAGTGTTCCTTGTGTAATTTGTATTAAACTGAATGTGACACTAATTTCTGTGGTCCTGAATGACACATTATGACCTGGCCCAAAGTGCCAGTATGAACACAAAAGTAAAATTTCCTGTAAACATAACACTGCATAATTTATGTGGGTTGTATATTGAACTTCAGTCCAATAGTAACTCCATTTCTACAGAACTGTAGGTAAAAAATTTATTTATGCACTGAATAAAACATACGTCTCTGATGTGGTTTGCACAAAGGAATGTTTACAAGGTAGAAGAAGAAGAAGAAGAAGAAGAAGAGAAGAAGAGATTGGATTTATATCCCGCCCTTCACTCACTTAAGAGTCTCAGAGCGGCTTACAAACTCCTTTCCCCTCCCCTCCCCACAACAGACACCCTGTGAGGGAGGTGGGGCTGAGAGAACTCTTTCCCAAGCTGTCCTTGAGGGAACAGCTGGTACAGAGCTATGGCTTGCCCAAGGTCATCCAGCCAGGTGCAAGTGGAGGAGTGGGGAATCAAACCCGGTTCTCCCAGATTAGAGTCCACGCACTTAACCACGACACCAGACTGGCTCTCTACAGCCAGTATGCTACATAGATCACTAGATCTCCAGTTTTGGAAAGTCTAGTTTATTAGATTAAGTTGCTCCCTTTTTCCATAGTGGTAATCAAAGCAAAAGCACTGTAAATTTTTTCCCTTATGCTTGTTGGCACTTACTTGAGCAGAATGAAACACCGTGCTGTTTCAGAACCATCTGACTTTGTCTTATGCATGTTCCAGCCATATACTAAATACAGCCCTGGCTGGGAATGGAAAGCTTTTGTCATTTAGGATAGCAATAAGCAGTAATGTTAATCTTTACTTAAGAGAGAAACTGTCTTCGTTAAATACTGGCCATGGTTGTCTCAGATGAATCCTGTAATCTCATATATGTGGGTCTGGCAGAAATTCAGAAGTGGCTGTCATTAATTCTCTATGAACAAAGTTGCTGCTACATTTCCCTTTCTCGGAACCCCTCTAGCCTAGTGTTATATTTTTACCTGCCCTTCAAGTAGTCAGTGGCATGGCTCCCCAAGATAGTACTATCAGAGAAGGTTGTTTTAGAGAGTAGCACGCTCAAGGACTTCTAGTGAGCCTAGACTAACCATGTATTCTGGTTGAAGATCTATGATTTCAACCTGGCTTCCATGTAGCTGAATAAGGAAGATGTGCATTAATAGAATGCAGAGCAGTTCCCACATTATTAAAGGTGTATACATCCAGCATTTGTTGCAGTCTTTACCAAATGGATTTTTGGTGAGGGCTGATGTGGAAAATAGAAGTATTATAGGCTTCACTTGGAGTTTGGTATGCCCAAGCGAGATTTAATTGGGAAGGGTCTTGACGCTGGGAGTAGGGAAAAGAGAAAATTCATACAGTGGTGCTTCTAACCTCCTGGCTACTGCAGAGAATGCCTAAATCTCCAGAAGTTCTGTAGGAGGCTGTCACTATAACTGGTGTGTGTATGGGGGTGAACTTCAGGATTCTGCAGGAACAAAAAGTTATACTGTTGTAATGTCAAGCTCTGCACCTTTTGCTAATACAGGTAGCTAATTCATTTTTGTCTGTCTTCTTCCAGCATGCTTTGAGTCAAGGTATTCGGAGGTACCATGTTGCTCCCGTCCTATGCCAGCGGGCCAAGGTGGCCATGAGCCAGTTTGAACCAAATGAATACATACATTATGAAAAGCTTGAGAAAACCATCAATATTGTTCGCAAAAGGTAAAAGTTGAACTCGAGGGAGCTGTTGATACCCAAATGTAAACGAAACAGACTAATAAAATTACTTTGTATTCTGCATCTCGTCATGGCTGATGTTTACAAGTATTGTTTGAGGTCTGGTTACTTGAATGAATGTGGTGAAAGAGAGCTTTTGATTTTGGCTAGCATCCATTTTGTTTCCAGCTTGGGTTCATTAGAACCATTTGGAAAAGTTGCATTGTCAGTTCCTAAACAGGTGCTTCTTTCAGAATGTTGGTGTTGTTTACTGCTACTAATACCGCTTTTTAAGCAGAGCAGTGAAAAATGCCTGGAGTTATTGGGAGCCAGGTATGCTTGACTGGTGCAGTTCACATGGGAATTACTTCTATTGCAAATACATTTTGGCAGCTATCTAAATTCATTCTCTTCAGTGTTGGCTCTCATTTGTAGCCAATCTGAACATGCAAATATTTGCATTAACGCATGGGAAGAAGTCATTAGTATCCAAAGAAGAATTATCACCAAGTCTTGCCTCAGTCGAAATTTAATTTTGAGGTAATTTCTTTTCCTTCCATGTATGTGGTTACAAACCTGTGTGCAGAATCTTGTTGGGATCCATTAGGTGGATGGTGCATGTGTAGAGTAGCAGGCTTCCATGAAGAGTCCTGATTGGTTGCACTGCAGCTCTGTTAATCATGTCACATATTTAAGGTCAAGATGCTTGAGCTGAAGATATAAAATTCCCTTTGTTTTCTCCCCAACAGGCTGGACCATCCCCTCACTTTGTCAGAGAAGATTGTATATGGCCACTTAGATGACCCTGTCAAACAGGATATTGAGAGGGGCAAGACATATCTACGTCTGCGACCAGACCGTGTTGCCATGCAGGATGCCACTGCTCAGATGGCTATGCTGCAGTTCATCAGCAGTGGATTGCCTAAAGTGGCAGTGCCCTCAACCATCCACTGTGATCACCTTATTGAAGCTCAGTTAGGTGGTGAAAAAGATCTTCGAAGAGCAAAGGTCATTATCAAACCTTTATTTACTTAAAGCCTGCAGACAAATAGTTGGCTGTTTAGCTAAACCTCTTAGGTTTGACAGATCCCAATACAGCAGTGACAGCAGATGCCACAAGCAGTAGAAGTTATCTATTGGGGATTTAGATTTTAGGTCTAGCATTCTCTTTCTTTAGCCAACTTGGGGTTGGAACAGGCTTCCTAGCATTCCTGTCTCCCATAACATAACAGCTCTTCCTAACCTTAAGATTTTTTCTCCTTTTTGCCTCAGTTTCCTGTGTCACCTACTCGTTTTCTCAAGCCAGCTACCCTTCCTTCATGTTTATTTCTTAGTGTCCTGTTCTGAATTCTTCCATCAGACAACTTTACTCCATGAATCCCTGTCCCTTAGCTTTCCTGCATCTTGGGACCTCTCTTCCAGTCAGCCTGCCCTGTGTGAAATTTTAATCCCAGCCAAACTGGCAACTTTCCCTTCGCTCATGGAATCTGAACTGCAAATTGTTTGATTCCTTAAGCAATGGTCTTTCTACCCACTCCCATCAATTCGTGTTGAAGGTAAAAAAAATAATGTTGGAGGTTTCACTGCAACAAACATGATACAGTACTTGATCTCAGTTCTTTTTTTTTTGTAAAGAAATTTTTATTTTTCAAAAAAAAACATCGAAAATAATACATTTAACCTTATACAAATCCCTTTTTCCATATTAAATAACATTTTGTTCTATTTGTACATTCTATTATCTTGTTTTGGTGGTTTCCCACCACATCTGAAGCATAACACATTTTCCATTTTATTCAAAATAGTAATACTTATATCTATGTTTCGTTTCTGGTAACGGTTATATAGCTTTAAAATACTTATACTTATACACCAATTCTTATTTTCTATACTCTTATGTATTTCTAAATAAAAACAGTTTCATTGTCTAATTTTAACTAAAACATTCATATAATATATTTCAGTTCTTAAGTCTGTACTTGAAGTGGTTTAAAAATCAAGGTGAAACTATACAAATCACTGAAATAACAAAATCAACTTAAAAAATTAAACTACAATGCATTGCACTTAAGTAACACTAAAAGCAAATCTAGAATCATAAGTAGTCTCCAAAGCTTCCAAACTGCATTCCTAGAAAGTTAAAGCCAGAAGGTCTTTTAGTACCTTAAAAACTAACACATATTACGGCACATTTTCTGGAGTAGAGCTTGCTGTATGTGATGAAGCAAATAAACTGGTTATTCTTGAAAGTGCACATTCTACTAACCAAGCTGAACACATCATACCAGCCATGTACAGTGACTTGGGGTTTCTGAAGTTGTTAGCGGTCTCTGTTCACCTTGATCAGGCTGCTTCAAGTTATAAAAGGGCCATGGAATTGGAAAGCTCATATGGACCTAGGTGACTGTCTAGTATTACATAAATATATAAGAGACTATAGAAATAAAAGTAGCTTTCCAGGTTATTGTCACTGGGGTGGGTGGGTGTATTTGTCCAAGAATTTCAGGTTAAGGAAAAGCTCTGCACATAAGGTGAATGAATCTCTCTGCCAAAATGCTTACAATCTAAAGGGCATGGGGAGAACAACTCCCCCCCCCCAGTCCTATTGTTGCAGTGTCACTAAGGCAAAGAATACCGACTCCAAATTCTGGCTAGCCTTGCATGATTTTTAATGCATCAAACTTTTTTTTTCCTGCTGCCTTTCTTCATCCAGTCTCTCACTCTTTGTGAGAAGGCATCTAAACATACTATCCCAGTTTGTCTGTCCAAGAAAATGAAGGTTGCTTGTGTCCTGCAAGCATATGATGGCATTTTAAGAAGGGATATTGGGCCCAGAGTTCAGCGTACTGAAAATCATTGCAGATTTCTAGTCCTCAGTATTCTGAACATAATAAAGTAGGTGGGTGACAGCTGAGTTCAGAAACAGTTCAGAAACCATAATGGATGCCATCTGGATTCTCCAAAGGATAGGGACTAGGAAGAGGGTGTTGCTCAGATGTTCACTTTAGATGACTAAAATTATGAGAGAAGGCACAACAAGCAGTTCTGTACAAATTTGTTTTACCTGTGTACCTTATACAGGTGACTATCTTTTTAGCCCACTTGGCTGTGATTGGTGCATTCCCCTTTAACTGCCATATTTTTTATCTTTGGGGTGAGGAGTTTCCACATTAGACGTGATGTTCCTCACTTTGTATCTCCTGTACAAAATTCATACAAAAATCTTTTAATCTGGAGTGTTCCTGCTAAAGAATACTCATTCCATTAATTTTCCTGACTTCCATTCTTGTGTAGATGATCGGTTTTCATTCTGAGCATTGAACGTACTGCTGTAGATGATCATTTTGGAAGTTACAGGCCTACCACCCCCATTCACCATCTGCTTCTTGGCTAGAGTAAATAAAGATCCTGCCTCTGCTGTCTAGGTTCCATTCCTGATGTGGCCATTTGGCACTGAAAAATTCTGGCAGTCTGGACAACAGGGTTGGCTCTCATCTTGGTACATGAATAAGGGTTGTTCAGCCATCATTTATTGTATTAATTTGAAGCAAATAAGATTTGCAAAGCTGCCAGTCTTGCTGGAATCTTCAGGTTTGTGGAGGAACAACTTTTCTGTCTTCAGGTGTTTGTTCTTTCTCTTAATGTCCTTGAAGTGATGGCATGCCAAGATAGTTAATAATTTGTTGCACCCTCTCTTTTCACTGGTGCTCGTAGGAGTACCTTGGGATACAATGCATCTCTTCTCTATCCCAAACAAAATTAATGTAGTAAAATAGTGAAAGCAGTGTCAATTTGACTGCTAATCAGAATAAATCAGCATAAGCCATTGAGTTCATAAACTTCTTTCTTCATGGCCTTGGCAAAAGTAAATCATAATAATGGATATGAGCATTTTACAGTATTTTTAAAACTGTTCCTTCATATTTTATAATTATAGTTGTGCAGTTTCATTTAATGGTATCAATCTTTTCAAGACTTTTGCCATTTGTCTGATTCATTATAATATAAATAGTATGTCATTGCTCAGCACTAATGTTGTAATTTATTTAGTTCGATTTTTATCCCACCCTCCCTGCCAAGTCAGACTCAGGGTGGCTTACAATAAAAATTATAATGCATTAAAACACCAACACATTAACACAATGCAGGATTGTAAAACTAAATACATAATATAACACGTAACATATGACAAATAAGTACAAATAATATGCTGGTGGCAGTCGCGTTGCCTCATAATCCCTGTAGGCCATAATATGATGGTAATAAAGAAATATGGCTGGGGCTGTAGCTTTTGGCATCACAGGCTGATTGCTGTTAATATACACTGTTTCCCCCCTGCCCCAGCCCTAAAAGCATCTTTTGCTTTAGTAAATAAAAGGACTACTCTTGCATAATATTGCAAATCTTCAAACTGATGGCTTTTCAAAGTCTCTGTCATTCAAACTAGCAGTCCTGATAGGATCTAAGCCTAGATTTCTCTTTAGCATGAATGGGGCAGAATTTTCAGCTGTCACCTTTCTGTCTCCTGCTATAGCCTGCATTGTCCTTTGAAATCATGCCCATGAGAGTTGATGGACTAACGTCAGGGGTCATTTGGGGCCGGAGCTAGGCAGAGCAGAGCTCCGCCAGCCCAGGAGTGGGCACTAGGGCAGCCACAGGCCGAATCAGATTCTCTGATCTGATTCGGCCTGCCGCCGAATTGTCGTCAAAATTCAACGGCGGCTTAAAAAGCGGCTGGAGGGAAGGGGGTTTGAGGGAGAGGCTCCAAACTTTCAGGGTAGCTGCTGGAGCCTCTCCTCCAAATACCCACCAAGTTTCAAGAAGATTGAACCAGGGGGTCCAATTCAACGGGCCCCCAAACAGGTTGCCCCCATTTCCTCCATTGTTCTCTGTGGTGGGAAAAAAGTAACGTATGGGGCAATCTGTTTGGGGTCCCGTAGAATTGGACCCCGTGGTCCAATCTTCTTGAAACTTGGTGGGTATTTTGGAGAGAGGTTCCAGCAGCTACCCTGAAAGTTTGGAGCCTCTCCCTCAAACCCCCTTTTCTCCAGCCCCTCATATACCCTATGAATTTTTGCCATTAACTTCAATGGCCCATAGGGTATAATGGGGCTGAAACTGACATTCGGCCGGTGATGTCAGGGGGTGTGGTATATGCTAATGAGCTCTTGCACCTTTTTTTTCTATGAAATGACCCCTGACTATAGTGTACAGTATGAGTTACAAAGTGGGAGTCTTTGGTAGAGTGGGAATTGGTAAAAATTATACAATTCCTTTTTTCTTTTCTTTTTGCTGGCAGATGGGCCTTGTACCAGTAGAAAACCTGGTTAAGATCTTAGCCTCAGTTTTGTTGAAGGCATTGGTTCTGAATGAGAATAAGGATCTCAGGGGAGTTAATCTAATTGTAGCTTTGGTTTTCTCATCTGTAAAATTAGTATGGAATATGGGAGTCCCAGGGAGAGTGAGGAATAGAAAGTACTATATAATACAAGAAGAAATGTGACTCTCAGTAGCAAAGAAAGATAACATGTGAAATGAAAATATGGAAAATTCTTAAAGTGGCTTCTGCTTAATATTTGTTATACCACATTATCTACAAGTTGTGCTGAGGTCTGAGCAAGCGCTGTGACATTGCAACAAATCCTGCAGTGCACTTTTTGGCGTTACAGCCAGATTAATTGATTCTCTGAGCTGAGGGTCCGCACCATGGCACCTGTTGACACCTTTTTATGTGTTTTTAGGAAGTGGGTAGGGCAGGTAGGGCTTCTAATTGATTGTGTAGATTATTGTAAATGTTTTGCCAGCAGTTGCCAGCACAGCACAAAGATCTACGCTGTGCTACTGAAGTTAAGCTGTGGCAGCCATTTTGTGGTTGGCTCTGCCTCCTGTGGCAGCCATTTTGTTGCTTCCCCCACCATGCCTTGTCAATTCCAGATGTGCCCCACAGGCTCAAAAAGGCTGGGGACCCTTGCTCTGAGCCATCATTTGAGTTGCCTCTGTAATCAAGTTAGCCCTGCTGTCAAACCTTGCTTCACTTCGCTTCACATTAGTTTGCCATAGATGCTGGGGGAAGGGAAATTCCTGGGTTGGGGGGAGTGCATGAGGTGTGAGTGGGTGCGCTCTGTCTTAGCCAGCGAAACTGTTCCCTCAAGATGTGCCTCTCCTGGTTCACAGGGAGATGTCCTTGGAGCTGTTTCCTGCATGACGTAATGCGTGTGTGGGCTCTAGGAGGGGTTACAGAGATCACTTTCTATATCTATGCTGTTCCCACCAAAATGCTTCAGAACTGACATAGTGTTGATCATGCCTGGTACTTGTATTACCCAATAAAGCTTTTCACTGCCAAAGACAGTGTGCTTGTGGGTGACTTGACTAGGGAGCCTGACACCTGCTAAATCAAATAAGACTAAAATAGAATGCCTTTTTACATGCAGGTTAAGCCTGGTGCAGGAGTCACTTTATGAATTCTATCTGGAAAACAGATTTAGTAGGCTTTCAAGAATGAAAAGATAACTTTTATTTTATTTTGAAATGTATGTTCTGTTTTGCTAAATCTGCTTGAAGCAGCTACATTGTCATTGTCCTTTTGACTCTTTACCCTCAAAATTATATGTATGGAGTAAAATTGAGGATGAATGTGTAGTGAGGGGTGGTTGGCTTCTAGTTTTGTGAAAGTTAGAAATCTCAGCTCTTTACTGCTATACTTTGTATACAAACAGGACATTAACCAAGAAGTGTACAACTTCCTAGCCACAGCTGGTGCCAAATATGGAGTTGGTTTCTGGAAACCTGGATCTGGAATCATTCATCAGGTAAACTTCCCTCTCCAATGGCTAGGAGAGGACACACTGAGACAGGGGTTTCTTTGCTGTGTGGTTTTCTTTGTAGGCCTGAGTGCCTAGCTTTCTAATGAGGCTATTTTTCCTTTCCTGAGCCCATGGTTCTACAAGGTAATCTGGACAAATTCTCCAACTGTCTTGTAGAAGTGTGATCTGATGCTTAGCAAATCATTGAGGGTCTGTGAGGAGTAATCAGTCTCTTCAGAGTCCTTTGTGGTTGTGTTTCAGTTTAATTAGAGAAGGTTGGTAGGTCAGAAGTCCACTTAAACTGTTAGCACTGTACACTTTGTTCTATACCATATCATACACATTGTTGGAATATAGCCTTTGATAGTATAAGCCTGAGAGAACTGAATGAATTTGTCACTCCACAAACTAAACTGTGGTCTGTATTTGCGATAAAGACATTCAAACTGATTACTGGTAACTGTCTGTTCTTACCTGAACTCCTCTTTTCCTTGGTTCTTCAGGCATCAGTTGTAGAACACTAACTACGCCCTTTTCTTTGCCAGAATTTATTAGGGTTTTTTAAAAAAAATAAAATTGAGACGGCTCTTGCCTGTTAGAAAGGGTATGAACAGCCTTTGACCTTTAGGATAATTGGCCATGTTTGAAGCAATTTTTGAGCTATTGGAGTTACCATGGTTGCTAGAGTAATTAGACTACACTTTTAAGAGCAGGGATTGAAAGGGAAAGTCACATAATGGAAGAGTTTAAAATAATGGGTTACATGTATAGTTCTCTGATGGCTTAATTTCTTATGCTCTCTTTGATTAAAATTGTTTGACAGTTCATGAAGCCCAATCCAATGCAGCAGTATTTGGTTTAATGCCAGAAAACAGTTTTCAAACTCTTTTTCCGTTAAATCTGTCTGCCATGTTCAGGTCATACTGATTTTTGTCTAATTATATCTTGACCTTTGTTTCAGATTATCCTGGAGAACTATTCCTATCCTGGTGTTATGCTTATTGGTACAGATTCCCATACCCCCAATGGAGGTGGTTTGGGTGGAGTCTGTATTGGAGTTGGTGGAGCTGATGCAGTGGATGTCATGGCAGGAATTCCTTGGGAACTCAAATGCCCAAAGGTGAGGCAGTGGAGGATATTTACATTTTTTCTATGTGAAGAGCTGGGGTATAGGAACAAAAGGATTTCACTTTCTGAGAATTTGCACTTAGTACATTAAAAGCTGATTGTTGAGAAATAGCTGATTCTTTGAGCTTAACTTTTATATTCTTTGGTTCTTCAGGTGATTGGTGTAAAACTAACTGGCAAGCTGTCAGGTTGGAGCTCTCCTAAAGATGTAATCCTGAAAGTGGCTGGCATCCTCACTGTGAAAGGTGGTACAGGAGCCATCATAGAGTACCATGGGCCTGGTGTGGACTCCATCTCCTGCACAGGTAAGGGAATACGTCTTTGCATCTGGGAGTGTGGCTTGGGAAGTTTTGGTAGCTGACAGTAACCACCAGAGCATTCAGTATCTCTTGTTCATTCAAATGATGGGCCTGATTTGTTATTCATTCCTTGAGGGTTGGTGAGATTAGAACACTTTATCAGTCATTGGCTAAGCTAATCAGCAAAAGGGCTGCAGAAGACTGAACTACTTTCAGAGAGGCAAATAAAGGGATTGCCCTTGAGGAAGCAGATGGCTTCAAGACGGCATTAAAGTTCTCCACTCCTATGCGGAAGGACTTGGAGCTTCCACCACCCAGCAGCTACTTGTATCAAAATGACCATCAGACTAAGATCTGAGGCAGAATGACACTTGGCTCCCAGGACATGAAAGATCTTTACTCTTGTGAGAAAGGGAGCCTGTACCAACTAGTAGCTACTAGTCTGAAGCCACCAACAGAATAAGATCTGAAACAGAGCAGCAGGTGGCTGATATATTGGGAATAAAAGAAAGAATACTGTATTTTTAAAATTTTACAGCAACTTTGAGGACCTTATAGACCAAAACAGCAGGAAATAAGCCAAACAAAAAGTTCTCTAAGTAAACTACTTCAGTGACATCACTGGGCAGTTCTTAAATGGCACTGATTTGGTGCAGTTCGTTGCTGTACCAGTTCCAACAGCCATAATGGGACCAGCATGCTGCTGGCCTGAACCTTTCCTCTGCTACCTGAACGTTATTAGAAAGAGAACGGTTTGTGTTCTTTATGTCTGAGCGTTCCACTCTTGAGTACAGTCCCAGGATTGGGGTGCCAGTTATGACCAGGGACAGCAGTTCCATAGAACTGTTGGTGGCTCTGGGGTGGCCAGAGTGGGGCTCTTATTTCTGAAAACACAAATATTTTTGTTGCAGCATGCAAGTGCTCTGTTTTGCCTCTACTGGTACTTTATATAGAAAATTAATGTACACTGAAAAGTTTTTTTTTAATCTGACTTGATTTAGTTTACATCCTTGATCACCCTAATGGACAGTCTTTTCTGGGAGAAAGACAGTAAAAGGTAAAGGTTTCCCTTGCTTGAAAGCCAGTCAGATCTGACTCTGGAGGGCGGTGCTCATCTCTGTTTCCAAGCTGAAGAGCCAGCACTGTCTAAAGACTTTTCCATGGTCATGTGGCCGGCATGACTAAACGCCGAGGTTTACGGAACAGTGTTACCTTCCCACCGAAGCGGTACCTATTTATCTACTTGCAAAAGACAAGTGGAGTGCAAAACTGTTGATTCTCCTAAGTCTTTCAGCATGTTTCCAGCCCACCATCTGTTATTTCCTGGACTTGCTTTCTAAGGTGAGAATTGGGAGCCATCATTCTTTTTCGTACTTGAACAGTTCGAGAAGTTGATTTCAAAGGACTTCTACTTAGCCCTATGACTCTTACATTTGGGGCAGGGGGTCCTTGCAGGGTTTTACCTTGCAATGGGTGATATATAAATACTGTCACCAAGGGAGGTTGTTTGAAGTGAGGAGGAGTCATCAGTATGCAGAAGACATCTGGGTCTGCTTCTCTATTTCATCAAATTAAGGTGATGATGTAGGTGTCCTGAACATATGTCTGGCTAGGGGGCAATAAACTGATGCTCTGTCCAAACAAGGTGCTGTTGCTTTGTCATGTAGCTGTTTTGGGACTAAGTGTTTGGCTTGATCTAAATGGGCTTGCACTCTCCTGAAGGGATCAGATACACATTCAGGATCAGATACACAACTTGAATTTTCTATTAGATTCTGTCTTACAGATGTTGCCTGTGGCATAATGTAATTATATTTCATTGGCTCATCAATAGTTGCTTTTCCTAGATAGAAGTGTACATGCTATTGTCAGATCACTGTCTGAGACTGCCTCTGAAGATTCATGCTCCAAACCCCAGCCAACAGAGCTCCAAAATCTACCTGTCTGGAAGGGGAAGGCTAAGCAAAATCATCCAGCTGCTTGGTGTTGCTGCGTAGAACCTCACCAGTTGAAGTCCTGCTTGAAGTCTATACGCTGGAGCAGGCCTTTGAGTCAGCAGTCCCAACTCGGGGGATAGGATTTAATCATCATCTTTTCCAGGGCTTCTGTGGGGGTGGGACTGCCACTGGCAGAGTTCCTTCTGAAGGGGCAGCTCCAAAGGGGATAACCACTTTGGTGGGGACATGAAAGCAAGGGCTTATTATCCTTGTGTATAGAACCAGAGGTATTGGGAGGGCTAAAAGGCTTGTGAGTTGCGGGGGGGATCCTAGTCTTCAGCTGTCTCCTTACTGTGCAGACAGCTGGTAGGTATGTGCGTTGGAGAGGTGGCATCCATTCCCCTGATCCTGGGTAGAGGGAGATATGGTGGTGGGATGCAGACAGGCCATTCCAGGAGAAGAAGGCTTAGCCACTGGTTGGTCCCTCCTCCTTTATGTCTGCCTCCCAGCCAGTGGAGACCTGGTTGCACTTGGCCTTAAGGTCCTGTTGCTGAATGCCAGGTCAGTAAATGGAAAAACTATTGCCGTTCAGGATTTAATACTGGATAAGCAGGCTGACCTAGCATTTATTACAGACACCTGACTGGATATGGGTATAAATCTGATGCAGCTCTGTCCTCCAGGTTTCTCCGTACAACAGCAGGGTGTAGGTCAGGGGGATGAGGAGTGGAAGTTCAGTGGTCTACTGTGATTCCATCCTTCTGAGGTGCCTTATCCAGCAGTCTGCCAGTTTTGAGTATGTGTTCCTGACGGTGCGTAACCATGACAGGGTAGGGATTCTTCTGGTGTACCATCCACACCATTGCCCAGCTGTTCCTTTTCCTGAGCTAGCCAGTCTGGTCTTGGGTGTGCTAGTGGAGACCCCAAGGCTGGTCATCCTGAGTGACTTCAACATCCCTGCCAAGGCCAGGCTGTCAGGAATGGCGCAGGATTTCATGGCCTCCTTAGTGACTATGGGCCTGTCTCAAGTGATTACTGGCCCCACATGTTTAGCAGGGCACACACTGGATTTGGTCTATCATACTGATGGGGAGGATGATCTGGAGGCTGTGGAGTTAAAGGGGGCTCCCTTATGGACAGATCATTACCCGATAGTGTTCAGACTTTCTGCTTCGTCCTTCCTCCGCAGAGGTCCTGGACCCATAAAAATGGTCTATCTGATGGATCCTGATAAGTCCCTGTCTGCATTTGAGAATTTTCCAACCTTTGTTGCTGAAAATTTTGTCAAGGCTCTGACCATTCTCTGAAATAGGGAGGTGGTGTAGGCTGTTGATATAATGACCTCTAAGCACCCTCTTCCTCTGGACAGAGCCAAGCAGTCTTCCTGGTTCACTGGGGAGCAGATGGCGATGAAATGGGAGGGGTGGCCACTAGAGCGTCACTGGCAGAAAACTCAGAGTGAAACTGATTGAACACAGCATAGAGCCCATATTGGAGCATATTCTATAGCAGTGATTACAGCAAAAAGACAATCTTTCTCTGCCACCATTGCAACTGCACATAATTGTCCAGCTGAGCTGTTTTGTGTTGTTCAGGAACTTTTACATCATAGCCCCAAGGATTTGGATTCTGACCACCTGACAGCCTGCTGTGACCAATTTGCCATTTACTTTGCAGACAGAATTGCTCAGCTCACTCTGGGTTAGCCACTGGCATAGATGCATGTCCAGATCATGTACCTCTGATATCTGGTTGTCTGATTTGTATGGATAATTTTCAGCTTGTGGATCCTGAGGGCATGGACAAGATCTTTGGACAGGTGAGACCTATCACCTGTGTTCTCAACCCTTGCCCTTCCTGGCTGATCAAAGCTGCCAGCGGGGCACTGGCTGAGTGGGTGAGGGAAGTGGTAAATGGTTCCTTGAGAGCAGGAGTTGAGCTTCTCATGCTCAAGGAGGCAGTGACCTGTTTTGAAAAAACTGTCCCTGAACCCCACTATATCAGAATGTTTCCGGCCAATCTCCAGTCTTCCATTCTTCGGCAAGGTGCTAGCATGGGTTGTGCCCTTTCAGCTCCCCAGGGGTTCTAGGAAGAGAATGATTTTCTGGACCCATTTCAGTCTAGCCTCAGGGTTTGGAACAGAGACTGCTTTGGTTGCCTTGGCTAATGATCCCTATCGAGAATTAGATGGGGGAATGCGACCCTGCTAGTTCCATTGGATCTCTGAGCAATCTTTGGTACTGTTGACCATAGTGTCCTAGTGAGTGGCCTCTCAGCACTGGAACTAAGGGGCACTGTCCTACGGTGGTTCAAGTTCTGTTGGGGGGGATGGGGACTCGCTCCCAGAAGGCGGTGTTCGGGAATTCCTGCTCTTCCCTGTGACTGTTGACCTGTGGGGTGTTGCAGGGTTCCATCTTACTCCCGTGCTATTTGATATCTATATGAAGCCACTGGGAGAGATCATCAGGAGGTATGGACTGTGATCTCACCAATATGTAGATGAAGCCCAGCTCTACCTTGCTTTTCCACCAAATTCCAAGCATGCTTTTGATGTTCTGACCTTGTGCTTGGAGTCAATAATGGGCTGGGTGAGAGTGAACAAGCTGAAACTTAGTCCTGACAAGACAGAGGTTTTTTGGTTAGAAGAAAGGCAGACCAGGAACTTAAGATCTCCCTTCTTGGGTGGGGTTATACTTCCTTTGAAAAGCCAGGTTCACAGCTTGGGAGACCTGCTTGACACTGTGGTCACCTTAGAAAACCAGGTGGCTGCTGTGGTTTAGAGTGCATTTGCAGCCAGTGCAGAGTACTTTGGCTGGTGTGTCAATTGTGTCTGTTCCTGGATCAGTCAGAGCTAGCCAAAGTGATCCATGCCTTAGTTACATCTAGAATGGACTATTGCAAGGCACGCTACTTGGGGGCCACCCTTGAAGAGTGTTTGGAAGCTGCAGCTAGTGCAGAATGCTGCAGCTAGACTTCTGGTTGGGGCCAGCTATCAGAAACATATCCCCAGTACTACAGCAATTACACTGGCTACTGATCCACTCCTGAGCCCAATCGAAGGTGTTGATTTTAAGGCCCTATATGGCTTGGGACCAGAGAATCTGATGGACTGTCTTGTCCCTTATGTCCCTGCCCAAGAATTAAGATCACAGGGAGAGGACCTCCTGACTTTCCCACCAATCAAAGACGCTTGTTTGGCACAAGAGGTCCTATTCAGTGGCAGCCCCACAATTACAGAACATCCTACCCAGGGTGGTGTGCCTGGCTTTCTCGTTGTTGAGCTTCAGGAGGCAGTCAAAGACCGTTTTATTTAGGACTGCGTTTTGATTGATTTACCTTTTTTTATTGGCAGTCCTAATTGGGGTTTTTGAACAGACTTTATGGGTTTTATATTAGTTTATATTTTTATTTTTATAGAGGTTTATTTATATTGTAAGCTGCCTTGAGTTTTGCAAGGGAGAAAGGCAGCTAATAAATGTTTCAAAGAAATAAAAACCAAGGATAGAATGTATTTTAATGGTACACATATAGCTGTTTTATACTGAATCAGAGCCTTAGGTCAGTATGGTCTACTCAGACTAGCAGAGGCTCAGTGTCTCAGGAGAAGGTCTGTCACATCTCCTATTACTTGATTCCTTTAACTGGAGATAGCAGGAATTGAACCTGGTGCCTTTTGCATGCCAAGCAGAAGCTCTACCACCGATCCATCGCCCCTCCCCAAATGGTAGTGTGATATGGCTGGGTTCTTTTTTCTTGCTAAAGACAGTGGTAGTTTTGTGGGAAGGAAGAGTTTTATTAATCTCAGTCATATTGTAGTTTTTACTTTGATACATATAGCTTGCAGAAGTTTCTTAAGTGATATTTATATTTACTTAACAAGCCAGAATGTGTGTTCTAAACTCCTAAGCTAAATTATGACTTAAAGATGGCAATAAACCAGCTTTAGAAAAGCTTTGAAGCTTCTGGTGCTTGTTGCAATTGTGTTATGGGTCTTTTTTGCATCCTCCAGGAATGGCAACTATCTGCAATATGGGAGCAGAGATTGGTGCCACCACTTCAATCTTCCCTTACAATCACCGGATGAAGAAATATTTGGACAAGACTGGACGGGCCGGTAAGAATTTGTGGGGCAAGTCAAGGGGTGGAATCATGTGGAAGGCTAACGATTGCCTTCAACTATCTTGCCTTGGTGGAGACAGACATAAGAGAAGCTGGGACTGTTGTTGCACAGCTGTCAATCTTCCCTGTGGAAGAGAGATTTTTTCCCTACGGGAAGGTGAGCGGTCCACTTCCAGGGAACTTTCTGCTTCAGTTTTCAGAGCTGACTTTTCTATCAGAAATGTTTACAAGAAGTCTTCACCAGTGGCATGGCGGCATCCATTGCTTTGCTTTGTATCGCTGTATAATTGTTTCAGTAGAGCTTTTGGATGTCCTGCTATATAAGCTTCTGCAATACAATGAGCTTGATGGCGCAAGGCTGCCTTGTTTTTTGTTTCTATTTCTGTATGAATGATTCATGTGTACAGAAAGACTAAACATTTAAAAGGGGGTTGGAAGGCATTAAGACTGTAATTAGACTTAGTCTTTTGTCTCTTAACCAAAGGAAACTTGCAACCTCACAAGTCATTTATTTAAATAAATCGTCTGAGTAAAAAGAGATGGTAGATTAGTGAAAGTGGTGTGAGGCAGCATTAGCTTGTACTCTAGCCTGGGTTCAAGCCTAGCTGTAGCTATAAAGAGGCTGTGGGGTTCTGTGAATGTGCCGTATTAAACATATTGATAGAATTAATGCCTTTATTGATTAGACTTATTATTTTAGAGTCGCTTTGAATAAAGATAATGAAAATGTATGGGGCTGATCTCTGGCAAGACCTGGATTGCCTTTTATTTTTAGATTGATCTTTCAGAAGTATATTTGGGGTTTGGGAGTAACACATGCTTGGAAAGTCCAGCCTAGATGTGACTCCTTCTCTACAAAAAACGACTGTCATGGGTTTTCATGTTGAATTCAGATTCCTTTCCTTTCTAATTTTAGAGATTGCTAGTTTGGCAGATGAATTCCAAGAACACTTAAAGCCTGATCCTGGCTGTACTTATGACCAGCTGATTGAAATTAACCTTGATGAGGTGAGAGACTGCTCTCTAGATTCATCATTTGGTGTGAAAGATGGGGTAGGGGACCTGACAAGGGTGTGTATTTAGCACTGTACTGTATTCAGAGTGTTTATGTTGTCCAGCAGGGAGGCAACATTGTTTTTGTCAAATATGTTCAGGTCACATTGAACTGGACTGAGGGAAAAAGAAGAATGGTATAAGTTCGTGTTATAACCGTGTGTCCAGTTAGTTTAAAAACTAGTCCAAACAGATGGGCTAGTGAGTTTGAATTCATCTTGCTCTTAAGTGTCCTCCCACCAGGTTTGTCAGTGCACCTATTAGATTTGGGTTTCTCCTTGCACATGAGATAGCTGTGCTGCATAGTGATGACAATATTTCTGTGTTCTGTGGATGAATACTTCATAAAGTGATCAGCAAACTGTTCAACTACTAATGGGATTTTTCTTTCCTGAAGCTGAAGCCTCTTATCAACGGGCCTTTCACTCCAGACTTGGCACACACTGTAGATGAGATTGGCACTGTGGCAGAACAGAAGGGTTGGCCAGTGGATATCAGAGTTGGTATGTAGCATTTGCCGATTACGGAGTAGTTTGCAGCTTCTAGTTGAAAGTACAGTGGAAACCCTTCAGCTGGGAAGAATGCTTTGTGGATCCAAGTGCACTGTGCAACTAACTAACAGGTCATATGGATGCAGCTGGGTTTCCTTGGCCTAGAACATGAAGAGACCTGTTCAGGTGATATTGCATTCTTCAGCCCTGCCATGATTCTTGTTCTCATCTTCCCCTGAGGAACATGCTTAAACTTTTAAAATTGCATGCTGGTACAGTGACACTTGGGCTGGTTTTGCTTCAGTGTTGGTTGCTCTGCAGTGCAGGAGATTAAAGATACCATGTGTTTTGCTGGCTCTTTCCACCATAGAAAAATAAGTATCTGTGACGGACAGCAAGCAATTGCAGGCTTTTAGGCAATGCTGCTGGGAAAAGGGCGAGCTAGCTGAAAAATGATTTGACAGCTCACAGAGCTCATTCTGATTGGGTGAAGGCAGCTTACTGTGGAATGGAATACTGAGCTGTTTAAAAAAATTCAAGTGGAAAGGAGTTAGTTAGCTAGTTGGTGTGAATCAGTTGAAGTTTGAGCTAGAGAGGGAGCTGGTGAGCTGTGGAGCTAATGAGAGGCTCTGACAAGAAAAAGGGTCTGATAAGCCCTGTCTGGAGCAGAGCAAGTGTGCTGTGGCCTCTGCAAATAACAGACTTAGGGTGGAGACAGTGGCAAAGAAGTGTCAGTACCTCAGCTATTCAAGGAGAGAAATCTCCCTGTGTGAAACACAGAAACACAACTTGAGTGGAGAAGTAGATGTTCTCAGTAAGGAAGCTGATTACCCAGTGTACGGAGGCTGTTCTTCTGGGAGACAGGGATTTGACCAAAAGGTTTGAGGAGGTGCAGAGGTTCCTTAAGCAAGTCAAAAGAGGTTATTGCTCATAAGGAGAAGAGAATAACAATCTGGCCAGAGAAAGAGGGGGCAGATAGGAAAACCCCCGGGTCAGTAAACATAGGGTTACAACATAATAAAATCTCAAGTCTATGTGACCATCCAGAAGGAAGTTCAAAAGACGGTATAAGGGTCTCTAGTAAATTCTGTATCACAGTAAAAACATCTCTAACAGCATCAAACCAAAATAAACCAGGGAAAATTACTCACAAAACATCTCTAGTGTTGTATAAAAATAGTTTTTGATATAATACCAAACCTACCCAGAGTTCACTTGTAAATAGGATTTTTCAACTCCTGCCTGTTTATGCCAATAAATTTGGTTTGTTTCAACTTTCAGTGTGCCCGAGTGCCTATTTCTGAGGGAGAATTTATGGAGGTACAGATCCTCCTCAGTCACAGTTCCTTATTTGGAGTTTAAGCCAGCAAAGTATCAAACAGTAATAAGGTGGGACAACAGCTTTATAATAAAAGTTTATTTTACCATAAGAGTTACACGCTACCTAAAGGCTACCCAGCTATCAGATATGGAACTGAAAGCACATAGGGAGGTTGGAGGGAAAATCTGAGACCTTATAAGGGTGATTGTTTTACAGAAGTACCCGTCTGGGACAGTATCTACGCTACACTTCCTCCAGGAAAGGGATTAGGCCTGAACATTGAGGTGTCGTACTATCTTGGACGTTTTGTTCTTAATCTGCACAGGGCTGATCGGCAGCTGCACTAATTCAAGCTATGAAGACATGGGCCGGTCTGCTGCAGTGGCAAAACAAGCATTGGCTCATGGGACTAAGTGCAAGTCTCAGTTCACCATCACTCCTGGTTCAGAACAGATTCGAGCCACCATTGAAAGGGATGGTTATGTGAGTATGCTCACAATTGTGCTTTATGGGATGAGGGACACTGGTTACTTTTCTGTTAGGTAAATCTGTTTCTCGCCTCAGGCAAAAACCCTGCGTGATGTTGGTGGAGTTGTTCTCGCCAATGCATGTGGGCCATGCATAGGCCAGTGGGACAGGTAAGATTCAAAACTGGGAGGGGGAGTTGCTGTGTTACTGAACTTGGTTTTTATAGAGAGGCATGCATCCACCCCTGTCTTTTTAAAATGGGAAATGCACATAAATTAACTCCAAAACACAAAAGGGCTTGCAAGCCAAACATTTTCCTTCTGCTGAAGACCCAAATTAACTGGTGAAAGAGAGCACTCTTTGCATGCATGCCATTTTTCTCAATATTTTACCCCTCAAGGAAGATCACCTCTTATGACATGTGGTCCTTAACTTTTTAACTGTGGCTGTTGTCAGATGCGTTTAACTCTAAGTTTGGAAAGCAGCTCTATAGATTGCAGGACATGGATTCAGGTTGCTTAGTTTACTTTAGGGATATTTTTTCTCTGGCTTGCCCAAAGCCCTTAAAAGAAACCTGATTTGTATTTTTGACAAGCCACTTCAAGCAGAAAACTCTTCTTGGCTACAGAGGAAAGAATTTGATCAATTTTAGACACATCACAGTGCTTTCTTGTGGCAATGGGACATTTGAACCCATGAAGCTCCCTTACAATGAGTCAGATCATTAAGTCAACGTTGTCTACTCTTCTTTGGCAGTGGCTCTTCATGGTGTCAGGTCATGGCTTTTCACACTGTGTACCACCTGATCCTTTTAATTGGAGATGCCAGGGATGGAACATAGTACCCTCTGCCAAGCAGATGCTCTGCTGCTGAGCTAGTTTTGAGAAGTGTATAGCTATTTCTCTGTTTTTGCAGGAAAGATATCAAAAAGGGAGAAAAGAATACAATTGTTACATCCTACAACAGGAACTTCACAGGTCGCAATGATGCCAACCCAGAGACGCATGCCTTTGTGACATCTCCAGAGGTATGGCAGGTGTCCAGCTTGTGCATCAAGCAGAGTGGGGTTAAGAACTGGTCCTGCTGTGATTCCTATGAAGACTTGCAAAACCTCCTATGGTGTGGAAATATTCCCCTGGACACAGACACTGGCTAATGAATCTTTGGGCCGCATGTCTCTGAAATTAGATTGCAAGTAGCTACTCCCTAGAAATCAAGGCACTAGAACCAGCTGGAAAGTTTTGGACTTAAACTGGGGAGAGCTGGGTCCAAAACTCTGCTGCAGAGTACACTGGTGACCTTGGGCCAACAACATTTTTAAGTCTTATCTACTTCATAGGCAAGTTGCAATGACAAACTGCATTCTATCTTGGCAGGAAAGGTGGGGTAAAAGAGCACCCAAACACTAAAAGATTTATTGCCTGACTTAATCCGACTGAGTTTGGCAAGTGTTCCTTTATTCTACTTGGTGTTAACATTAGGCATTCACAGCAGATGTTTCTCTGTGTCAGTGTGGTTTAGTTTGTGTTCTAGAGCATGGTAAGACTAGGCCAGACATTACCGAGGGAAATTAATAACGGAGGTATGTAGAGTGAAGGGAATAAGTTTATCCATAATGGGATTTTTTTCCCTTTAGATCGTCACAGCCCTGTCTCTTGCTGGCAGTCTGAAGTTCAATCCAGAGAGAGACTTCCTGACAGGAAGTGATGGCAAGAAGTTCAAACTTGAGGCACCTGATGCTGATGAGCTGCCCAAACTGGTAATCTTACTACTTTTGTCTAACTTCCTACCAGCCGGGGATGAAGAATGGGGATATTATTAAAAGGTGACTATTGGAAACACTTCAGTATTATTGACTGCTTGCACAGCTGATCTAAATAATACTAAAGGTAAAGGTTTCCCTTGCTCGAAAGCTAGTCATATCTGACTCTAGGGGACAGAGCTCATCTCCATTGCCAAGCCAAAGAGCCAGCATTATCCAAAGATGTTTCCATGGTCATGTGGCTGGCATGACTAAATGCCGAGATGCACGGAATGCTGTTACCTTCCCACCAAAGTGATACCTGTTTATCTACTTGCAATTTCTTGCTTTCAAACTGCTAGGCTGGCAGAAGCTGGGGCCAGAGATGGGAGCTCACTCTGTCACGCGGCACTTGGGTCTCGAACTGCCAAACTACAGACCTTCCGGTCTGTAGCTCAGTGTCTTAAGCTCTGAGCCACCATGGCCACTGATCTAAATAACAGAATGTGCTAAATTGCCTTATGGAACATGGGCTGTGATCCCTTTGGACAGGGATGGTGGTGTACTTCTGTGGGATAGCGGCAAAAAGATAGGAGAAGAAAATAAAGGAATAAATTAGGTGGATCAAAAGAGCATCAGAGCCATTAATGGCCGAGGACAGGCTTTGGGGGGTGCTTTCCTTTGTATTTCTGCAACACACATGAGGCCTTGCTTTGAATATTTTTAGTGTAGCTTTTCCATTCTGGATAATATTGGCTTCCTCCTTAGAGCAGTAACCTTTGAATCCTGCTTTCTTCCAGGATTTTGATCCAGGACAAGACACTTACCAATACCCTCCTAAGGATGGCAGCAGCCAGCATGTGGATGTGAGCCCTACCAGCCAGCGCTTGCAGCTTCTTGAGCCCTTTGATAAATGGGACGGCAAAGATTTGGAAGATTTGCTGATCCTCATCAAGGTCAGCACTTGGAGGGAGACCCAATGGGATTGTAAAGGGTTATGCTTCCTTCACAGTTGATGTTTTTTTAAAATTTTTACAAGCATACAGATTTTAAATAAATAAAATGTAATATAAGCTTTAAATGTAAATGTGCCCTCCATTTGGATTCTAGTTCTCAGGCTGGTTTATAAAAACAGTAAAACCTCAGTATAATAAACCTATGCATTGGAAAAGCCAGTAACAGTAGGTAGTAACAGATCTCTTATCAAATGCAGTAGCAAACCCTGGTCAAGTAAAACTGTGCTTGGCTGCTTTCCAAAAGCCATTAACAAGGGGGACAAATAAGGGGAGTGGGGTTGCACAACTGGGGCATCCCCACAGAAAAGGCCCCTACCTTTATCTGCCTTGCTGCATTCAGCTTTCCCTCCTCCAGCAACCTCTTCCCAGGAAGACAATGGCCCTGTTGTGTGGGGCAAGAGCCCCATTGTGCAGTGGAATCAGCAAGGCCTTCTGGGGGGCACCTCACTTTCTCCTGTGTCCCCCTCCCCACACTATTTCTTCTTTCCCTTCTCCTGGTAGTCCCCATACCTCAGCTTTTCTTTCTCTTTCTATCCATCCAACCCATCAACCAAAACTACTTTTTATTTGCTCCTTGTCTTTGGCTATATTAATTATTTACTGGATTAGACCAGTGGTCCATCTAGTCCAGCATCCTATCCCACACAGTGGCCAACAGGTTACTCGGAAGGCCAGCCATAGGGCTTAGAGGCTGAGGATTTCCCCTGATGTTGCCTCTGGCACTGTTACTCAGAGGTTTACTGCCTCTGAATGTGGGGGTTCCCTTTTGTCACCAGGGCAGGTAGCCGTTGATAGACCTATCCTCCATGAAGCTGTCTAATCCCGTTTTAAAGTTGTCTGTGCTTATGGCCATTACTACATCCTCTAGCAGTGAATTCCACATTTAATCACTCGTTGAGTAAACTATTTCCTTCTGTCCATCCTGAATCTACTGCCCATCAACTTCATTGGATGCCATCAAGTTCTGCTATTTTGAGAGAGAGAGAAAAAGTTCTCTGTCCACACTCTCTATCATGTGCATGATTTTATAAACCTCTATTATGTTCCCCTTTAGGTGTCTCTTTCCTTGTTATCCTCACAACAGTGTAGGCAACACAACAGCAAAAACAACCACTGTGAAATACAGCGCTATTTCACAGTAGCTGTAGAGCAGCGGCAGTCCTGGGTGAATCATTCATGTCATATGGTATCAAGTTGCTTGGTGGTTGCTTCCAGGCCAAAACAGCCCTGGAGAGGGTCCTTCCCTTCCCCTTGCCTTTTAATGACAGAAACTGAGGTTTGAAGCCTGGCAGTGCTGTTGTCGTTGCCAAGCAGCCCCACAAAGGCCAATGAGAGGGTATTTGTTTTTTAAAGCTACATGTACTGCTTCTATTTTGGAGGGTTTTAACACACACACACACCAATGTATTTTAAGATTTCAGATTTTTTCGCACACCTGGGGCTTTCTGTACTTTTGTAGAAAGATTTGTCTGTTCATGGCTCCAGTCTCTGGATTTAAGTATCCCCACATGGGGCCATGTTGAGAATTAGATACATTGTTATATTCTGCTGCTTAACCCAGTCTAATTAACTTCTGTGCTGCTACATTCTAGTTTGTGTCAGGCATTGGTCACACACTACAATAATCTAACTTGAATATTTCTGGGGTATAGATAACTAAACTGGATTTTTCAGGGAATGCTGTTGCAGGTGCACCAACCAAACCTTCTTGTGGAAATTTCAACTGACAGATTATACTTGGTTGAGCACAAGAGCAGGAATCCAGTTTCTTTGAAATAAGCACCTCAGTGGAGCCAAGGCATCATCACAAGAGATTTTTGCTGGGGAGGTTAAGTTCTGACACACACACACACACCCAAATTTGGGAAACTGCTGCATCCAGAGCATGGTCACACATCACTCAGATATTAGTAATGGTGTGTGTGGGTGTGTGTGTGAAGGGAAGGGAAGGGAAGGCTTGTGGAACCCAGGATACAGAGAGGTTGTTTTAGAGTGGAGAAGTCAACTGCTGACAGTTCTGTTGCTTGCTTTACAACCTGGAAGGAAATATATATCTCAGGCTCCCTTTTATGAACGTGTAGGGTAGGAAAATGTCATCCACACTGGTTAATTATTTGAAACGCAATTTCAGCCATAGACACCTCTGTGTATTCTGAGGGAAGGATGCTTGTTGAGGACAGAACATATATTGCAGGGTGTTTCTGTCTGTTTGCTAAGCAGTTGGAAATGCATGGTATAGAATTGACAGTGTTCCTGGCTAGGTTGCAGACTGACCATCTGTCTTTACCCGAAGTTTAGTTCAGTCTGTCCAGAATGTCTTTAGAAGTGCTCAGTTAATGTTTATAGTGCCACTGAGGATGAAAAGTATTTGGGACTGTCACACGACTCCACACATCTATTTGCTTTCCAGGTGAAAGGAAAATGTACCACTGACCACATATCAGCAGCTGGTCCATGGCTGAAATTCCGTGGCCACCTGGACAACATCTCAAACAACCTGCTGATTGGAGCTGTAAACATTGAAAATGAAAAGGCTAACTCAGTGAGGAATGCATTAACCCAGGAGTTCGGACCTGTTCCGGACACAGCCCGTTACTACAAGGTAAGACTTCTGTATTGCATGAGACTATAAGAAGCAAAGATTTATGGGTATATGGTCCTTTGGTGGGGCTTGGCCACACTACTGCCAATACTGCTACCGTCTCAAGATTGTTCAGTGAAACAGTATGTGGGAATCCTGCTTTCAATTCTGCAGCATCTGCCTACTGTTTGGACATGTATGTTGGCTGAAGCAGCAATTTTATTTCCAGCCACTAGATGCTGCTGTGAGGTTAGTGGCTCTGCTAGGTAGTGTCTCTAGTTTTTCAGTCATATCCATGCTGTGAAAGTGGAGAAAGCTGCTGGCAGTTCCCTGGCACTGTTAGAAAATGGAGATTCTTTAGTGCTCATTCTTGTTTCTGAGAAGCCAGACATATACTTGACTGCAGGTCCTCTGTTCGCTCAGCAGCACTTATTTAACTTTAAAAAGGTCCCAGATCCATTCAATGTGAGCAAGATACTAGACTTTGGCATGTGGGGGGCATTTTGACACTTTAAAAGGCATGGGGAGGGGGCAAGAGTGCTTGTTGTTGCCATGCTGCGGGCCTGATCAAGGTCGGACCCTTGTGGCAGTTTTTAAATTGATAACTCCTCTAAAATGGCAGCAGGTTGGGCCACAGGTTGGCCCCATGGTTGCTGTCACTTCTAGTTTGGCTATAAATATGAGAATATTTAATTTTCATTAGCTTATCGTGGTAAGGTGACAGGGTCATTGGGGGGAACACAGCTTCTTAGCCATTGAGACATTCCACATTTCTCAGTCACTGGGGCATTAAGGGAGCATATTCAACTCCTGTTTTTTCCCTTAAAGAGGCCAACCTCCACTTCCAGTGGCTATCCTCTGGTTGCCCTCAAATAGTTTCTCATGTAGTGAAATCTTTCTTCAGAGGCCTGTAAATTAGGGAGACGGATTTAACAAACCCTGTGACTACCTTCCATCTCTCGAGTACTGAATAGTTCTGTGTTTGTTTGCTCACAGAAACAAAATGTTCAGTGGGTGGTTGTTGGGGATGAAAACTATGGGGAAGGCTCAAGTCGAGAGCATGCAGCGTTGGAACCACGGCATCTAGGAGGAAGAGCCATCATAGTTAAGAGCTTTGCCAGAATTCATGGTGAGACTATTTCTTTTTGAACAACCAGAAAGCTGGGTGTGGCTTCAGGGTTTTTATCCTCTAAATCACATAATGATTGCCCTTTATAGGAGAGCTGTGTGTGTGCCCTGACCCATTTTTAAACCAATAGCTGATCCTCAGACAGTGATGCCCTGTTTCTGTCTCTTGCATAGAAACTAACAGTATAGCTGCTCTAATGTTATATGCTCAGTGGGTTGCCATTGTCTCTACATTTTCAGCTAGAAGACTGAAAACCTTTTGCTTTGCAAAAAAAACCACCCAAAGAGCAGGGATTGCCCTATATGCACTGAAAACCTTTATTCTGATGTATATTATTGAACTATAATCCACAGCCTTCAAGCTTTCAATGTTGCCTAACAAAATATCATGTGCAATACACACTGTACCTGTTGTTTTTTTCAACTTGGATGCATACACAAGACAGAGTGCAGCAGGCAAACTAATTAACTGTTCAGGATCCTTAACTTGCGAGTAGGATGGGAAGAGATTTGCTTCCTTTTAGCCTCTTTGTTCAGAGGGCTTGTTTAAACATGTGCTGACCTGGTATCTGACAGTGCTTTAGAAGACAAGTTTTGGTTGTATTACAAAATCCCCAAAACAAAACTGGAGTTCAGTTATTCCTCACAAGTTGGCTGAAGTGTATCCTAAGCATTCTGATGACTCTTTAACCTGGCATCTGTAACAGAAACCAACCTGAAGAAGCAAGGCCTCCTGCCATTAACCTTTGCTGATCCTGCCGACTATGACAAGATCCATCCTGTAGACAAGCTGAGCATCGTAGGTCTGAAAGATTTTGTTCCTGGAAAGGTAATGAGCACAGTTTCTCATCAGGAGGCCTTGTTTTCTACTGTTCATCTGTAGTGGCTGCTGCACTGATATTCCGCTTTAGATATCTGGATAGTTTCTGAAATTCCCAAAAAAATAGTTTCTACAGCTTGGTGTTTAGAGAATCTTTAAAAATGCAATTTTCTAGCCTTCCTAGTTCTAAGAGGCTCAGTAAAGCATCAGTCTCAAAAACCTTTTAGCAGAATGTCACAATTTGGGCTTTTGTATTTATTCCAACTCTGAGTAATTCTCCATTGTTCTAGTTTCCTTATTGTCTTAGGAATTGTTTGCACTAAAATTATACGAACAATTATCTCTGTGATACAAAATGTACTTAGGGATCCTTGGCGAAAAATTAAGTTTTGTTTGTTTGTTTTATTGGGGGGGGGGGGTTGCTCCTATTGTGTTCTGTCATGACTCCTAACCAAGAAGATACTCTTCAGCACTAGTGGGGGAATGAACTGGTGGGAGACATGTTTTATGTAGGATCCTAAACTGAGAATTACTTGAGTCCAAAGAACAACGTTTGAGTCCAGTGGCACCTTTAAGACCAACAGAATTCAACTTTGTTGGTCTTAAAGGTGCCACTGCGCTCAAACTTTGTTCTGTTGCTTCAGACCAACACGGCTACCCACCTGAATTGAGTCTAAAGGAAGCTGCTTCATTTTCTTAACTGATATCCCACCTCTTATCAGCATTTCAGTTTGTACAATAAAGTACTTTTAGACAAGGTTCATTGCACATAGTTGATGTATTATTGATTATGGGTCAACCTGCAATGCAAAAGCTAGACTTGTCTTATTCCTTTTCCCCCCTACCAATAGCCCTTGAAATGCATCATCAAGCATCCTAATGGGAGCCAAGAAACAATCATGCTGAATCACACCTTCAATGAGACCCAGATCGAGTGGTTTAAAGCCGGTAGCGCACTTAACAGAATGAAAGAGCTGCAGCATCACTGAACCCGCACAAACACGCACATCCGGTGGACTTGATGGCTGTATTCATAAAAGTGCAATTCTGCAACTCTTCTTGGGAATAAATGTCTGATCAAATGTAACCTTAGCTTCCTTTTTATTACAGTACTTATTTGCTGACACTGATAGGAGTCTGTTTTTTTTCTTTTGGCATTATCAGGTCCTGGCTTCCTTAGCTCCCTACATTGTGTTTGATGCATTTTCGATGTCCCATATTACTTACTATTTATATTTAATTACCTACCTAATGATTTTTCTGCCCAGTCATTTCATTGATGATTAGTGGATGAAAAATAAGAATGTTTTGTGAAAACAAAATAAAGATTGTGACTGACACATCCTAGTCTCAGTGTTTCTACTAGCATTCAACTCAGTTTCCTGCAAGTTGTTTCTGTAAAAACCGCAGAGTTCAAGAATCTAGAAGTAAATGTGCCATAGATCCTAGGCTATGGCCTCAGTAAAATCTGTCAGCTCATGGGTAACTGTAAGAGTCTTCTTGCTATAAACTTGTCCAAATGGCTTTGATGTGAAGTCTAGGTTCTTGCTAAGGTATTAAATTGAAGACTGATTTGGAGGGGGGTTGTTCAGATGCTAGAGGGCTCTACTGCTATTGGCCAGAGTTCCCAGGCCCTGTTCCTCTATATAACCTTTCCTGTTACCAGTTTTCCAGATGTTCCCTATCTGTTCCGCCTCTTGTTTGAAAAAGAGCAAACAATTTAAAAGAGGAATTGTAGACAGAATATAGCATGTTAGTCAAACTTGCCTAAGGCTAAAAATCAGGTAACAAGAACTATTTTGAACAGTTTTCCGGCAGTAACTATCAAAAGTAAAATCACTGAAATGTTTTGCAATTTCCTTCATATTCAGTCTAGGGCACCCATTGGATGTTATAGTACCGTCCAACAGTTTTCATGTCTTTCCCATTTGGCTTAATACTATACATAACACAATATCTCTCAGTTGTAGGTATTGCAATTTCCTGTTTGAAGAATAATCTAGCTTGCAAAAAAACCTGATTTATGGTTGAGCAATATGAACAAGAGATTCAGAACAGCTACTGGAGCCCTGATTTGGACTATATTTGTGGCATAGAGTGGGTGGAAAGAATCTGTTCTGCTGAGCTGCCATCAGTGTCAGGAGGGAAAAGACAGGAACCACCGTTATCAATCTATCTTAAACATATCTTGTCTTTCCTTCTAAATCACCCAAGTGGCAGACAACATGCTCAAAACATATTGTACAAAACCTGCCATGTTAACAAACAAAACAGTAAACCATATATACATATTCAAACATCCTCTGAAACTGCCAGTAATGGTGGGAAACTGGACCCCAGTGTGAGCTCGCTCTGCAACACAGGAAAAGTACGCAAGGTATTAGTAGCAAGGCATACCACACTCAGTTAACAAATTTTGATCTGTGCAGTGGCAAGGCAGTTAAGGGGAGGTGGTTCTTCAGATATTCCAGGTGATGAAGGGCCGCATGGGTAAGAAACCAGCACTTTGAATTGAGTCCAAAAGCAAATACCGAGCCAGTAGAGCTGCTTTAAAACTGGCATATGATGGAAACAGATCTTCCTTGTGGAAAAGGGGCTGCATTTTGAACTAGTAAAGCTTCCAGGCTGGCTTCAAAGAGTCTAATGCCAATTAACTGGGAAAGTGAGCAACAGTTGCAGAACATCCGTTTTGCATGTATAAGGCTGTAGATTCAATCCCTGGCATCTCCAGTTAAAAGAACTGGATAGTAGGTGTGACTCTGCCTGAGACCCTGGGAGAGTTGCTTCCAGTCACAGGAGACAGCACTGACCTTGAAAGACCAGTGGTCTGAATCAGTATAACTACAGATTCATGTGAACAAACCTCAGTAATCAGATGCCCTTTTGGACATCTCAAGTGGACTTGGCTGGGCACTTCTGTCAAACACTGCATGGGGGGAGCAAGTACATAAGCACAGCAATGGCATTCATATCTGTTACGAATTATGAATCCACTATCGGTTTGCATTGAGTCCCTTTCTAAATAAGTCCTCCAGGGCATAGGGTTTAAAGTATTGAAAACTGATCCTGTTGGTGTGCCATTTGCTTCCCCTAGAGCGCACACTGAAGAGTCTACTGTTGAATGGCTCAATGCACTGGACTCACAACTGGTCCAGGGTGGATAGATTATTATATGAGAGCAGGATGACTAGATTTACAAGGCGGCATAGTTCACTGAGCTGCCACCACCCCTCTGATGAGAACACAGAATCTCATTAATAGTTTTATTACTTGATTGTGTGGAACTGGGGTCCCCAATGTTGCACTCATGAGCAATGTGGTGCCTGCCAGCACTTCTGGTGCTCACCAAGTGTTTATAGAAAGTGGGTGGGGCCGGGTGAGACACTTGCCACCTGATTGGCCACTGGGGATTCAGTTATCTGGGCAGATAAAAATAACACTGATTCAATGGCAGCTGCCAAGTTGAGCATTTGGCTAGAAGCATGCTCTTCTGTTCCACCACCCTCATTGTTGTGCTCATTTATGTGTAAGGGTTTGGTGATGTCAAGGGTTCCCCCCTGCTAGTTTGGGTTTTTTTATGACTGATATTTGATGGTCTTACTGCTGATGCTGTTTTTATATGATACATTGAATTGTGAGTCATTTTGTCATCTGCCTTTTGTTGAGAGGTAGCATATAATGCACTAAATAAATTACCTGCCAATGAGCTACCATTAACCCTGTTGCTTTTATATCAGTGCTTGCAGGACAAACCCTTTTCAGAAAAGGTAGATTGGGGCACACTTTGGATAGCTGGTGGTGAGCACAACAGCCTCTGAGCAGAGTTGAACTGCATTGTCTCAAGAGACTGGAAGGTCATCAAACTCTGGGCTGTTTCTGATTTCACCATGCAGAGCGGGAGGACTTAAATGCACACTGGAGGGGCTGTAATTCCACTGTCCCAATTCTGTTTGATACAACCAACTTTGCTTTTTGATGTCTGAAAATATTTTCTACTGCAACAACCTTGCCCATAGGCACGATACAGGATATGATGCTTTATTCCCATCTTGTTTGAAACAAAAGGGGAGGCACTTTTTCCTAGGTTGCATACCTCAGTACAGCCATATTCAGACCTTCTCTACACAGATGCAATGGGATTTTCTGTTCAAGGAGATGGGAATAACCATTTCTGCACAGGAAGCCAGTTGTAACTATAGCAATCTTTTCATTAACAGTCAGCTTCTGTGGATCGTCTGGAAGCTGTCTACTCCCATTCAGAAGTGTAACTGTGCCATTCAGTCTTCCGGTAGCTTTAACTGAAACTTGGCCTGTTTTGCAGAAGTTAACAAGAGAATATAGCCCACCCACATCACCATTGTATCTCAGCTTAGCACAATAGCAGCCATTTGCTTTTACAGAACAATAGCAAAGGATCTGAGATGGGCAGCTGAATAGATTCTTACTGCACGGTAACCACCCCAGCCTTCTTACAAACCGCAATCCTGAGACTATTCCACCAGCTCAAGTTTCATTCACTTGGTTAGGACTTGTGCCAGCAGTGCTTTGATGTACCTCAGCTGTTTATACAAAATAGTTCCAAGCTGATTCAGGAAAAAAAGGCCAAAGGGAAATGGACAGCCTTATGCAGATTCCCCCATCTCCCTCTTCTTGTCACAGCCTTCTTTGGTGGGGTTTCCAGTACTCAAGGGCAATCTCATTGCTTTCCCACACTGATACTCCATTTGAAGGCTGGCGAAAGCACCTCTATGTGTTTTATATCCTAAAGTGGAAATGGGACCTGTAACAAAAGAGAGTGGGTGCTTGCTTTCATAACACTGTCCTCCCCCAAATCCTTTTATCATATGCCATCTCAAGAAAAGTGAGATACAGGAGATGGTCACTGGAAATGGTGCTGGGAAAGAATCTTCCCAAGAATACTCACTGCCAGAGGCACAGCACAATAGTGCAAAAAAAAGCACAAAAAAAAAATTGAATTGAGCGCTATTCATGTCATTGCTTGCTCTGACTTACCTTAGTCATGCTTTTTTATTTATTTTTCTATGGTAACTTAGAAGACCCTCGGATGATGGAACAAATAGTTAAAACCTTTGTCACCTGTTTTGAATGCTAGGCTGTGGAACTGAAAGTAGTGACAGAACATCTTGCAATATATTCACACACACACACACCCCAGTTTTAGTTTCAAGGAAAGATCCAGTGGGTGATGCAATTTTTATTTTATTTTTTAAGTTTCCAGGGTCACAGACCTCCTTTTATAATACAACTTAGCTGATTGATTCAGGGCTCCTGGAGAAATTATGATCTCAACAACACTGGAGAGAGAAAATTCAAACAGTGACTCAGAATTTTGGCGTGAACAATGCTGTAATTAACTACTTTGTTATGGAACAAAGTTTGAACCCAGTGGTATCTTTAAGACCAATCAAGTTTAACTCTGGTCATGAGCTTTCGTGTGCGTGCACACTTCTTCAGATACACTGAAACAGACTTCCTCAAGCCTTACATATAGGTAGAGAGGGTGGGGGTGGGTTAATTGCCAGAAAGGGCTAATTGGAGTCAAGCTGCATAAGTAACTGAGCAATAAGTATAGCTAAGATTGGATTAAAGTAGTTGGTAAAACCTGTGAATAGCAGCAAAATAGCATACAGATAATAAAAATTGTAACAAACAGGTGAGAGAACTGAGTGACTTAGCATGTGTAGTGAGATAACCCAATATCTCTGTTGAGCCTTACGGGTCCCATTGTCCTGAGTGTTACTCAGAATCCTGGAGACAAGGATTCTGGGACTTGACATACAAGTCTGGTCTGCTTTCTAGCAATGTTCACCATAACAACCAGATCACAAGATGTCATAGTCCCACTGTACATTGCACTGGTCAGGCAGCACTTGGAGTACTGTGTGCCGTTCTGGAGGCTTCACTTCAATAAGGATGTGGACAGAATGGAACAGGTGCAGAGGAGAGCAGCAAAGATGATCAGGGGCCTGGAGACCAAGCCCTACGAGGGGCTTGGGAATGTTCAGTGTGGACAAGAGGAGGTTGAAAGGAGATATGATTGCTCTCTAAGTATTTGAAAGGCTGTCACTTAGAGGAGGGCAGGGAGCTGTTCCTGTTGGCAGCAGAGAACAGGACTTGCAATATTGGGTTTAAGTTATGAGCAGAAAGATGCCAGATATGAGGATATTTTTTAATAGTAAGAGTAGTGGAATTGACTGCCTAGGGAAGTGGCAGTCTTCAAGCAGCAGCTGGTCAAACACTTGTTGGGGAGGCTCTAGGCTGATCCTGCACTGAGCAGGGGTGTTGGACTAGATGGCCTGTATGGCCCCTTCCAACTCTATGATTAATT